>CM029496.1:28797429-30210881 GCA_017140595.1 Eucalyptus curtisii | reverse complement strand
AGAGGTTACACGCCCAACTTGAGGAGCAAGCCATCTAGAGTCTTCTTGATTGGGATAAAGATGCATTAAATGCCCTTGGATCATAGTGCATTAATGCTAGGTTGATTCATAAGGCTTAGGTGTCCCATAATTAATATAGTCATCATTACAAAGATGACTCAAACCCCAAATGGTCCAATAAGAAAAGGAACAAGTGTGGCCCTAGGGATTAAAGCTAGCCACATCTTTCTCTTTAGCCTTGCTAGCTTACCAACCTAGGCTTACCACCCAAAAAATCCTATTGGTCTATTTGGAAGGGTAATGATGAGACATTTACCTATAAATAAAGGCATTCCCTCTTATACCACACACGCCATACATCCCGATTTTCAATCCCGTTTTCGATGAAATGAAATAGACTTTTCATCGATGCGCCTATGGCCTTTTTCTCTGAGTTGACCACTCACGAGATAACTAGTCTATCAGGTGAAGCCCTTAAGGAATTCAAATGCAACAGACTTGAGAATTCGACGGTAACCAACACCGACCGTGCTAATCCGCAAGGGTCAATTCGGCACCATTAAAATCGTAGAGACGGAGATAGGTCGTTTAAAAGGCATGTAATCAAAGTGTGGGTGATTCCACCTAATTGCAAATTTGCGTTGAACGACACTAAATCGATTTTTGGTCGTTTTCGTATCCCGTGCTCGTATTTGAAATCTCAAGATTTTCACGAACCGAGAGTTGCCTAGAGTTGAAGATGCACAATGTGGATCGAGAATAATCGACCATGGGTCAAATACGATAAAAAATTTCTAAAAGCTACCCGATAGATTAGGTCATGCTAAAATCGCGTCCATTGAAAATTAAACACGAAATTGAACCCAATTTCAAAAAATTGAAATTCGTTTATGTCATGATTTATTTTAGAGCGTGACTTATCCTCCAAAGAACTTTCGCAAACTCGAATTTTCGGCAAAATCAAGATTTGGCCGAAGTGAATCGTGGAAATTCGGATAGGCCAAATTAGGTGCATTTTTGGCCTCCAAGTTGTAGCATTTGGTGAGGAAAATGTAGGATTGAGTGTGGGCATCCTCGATGGCATTTTCGCCATTGAATTGAAGCCGGTGGAAGTGAATTGAGTTGAATTGGTGGGGAAATTTGTGAAATTCGTAGCCATAGGGGGGCTACAACATTTCAACACAATCCTTGGCTTCTTGAGTGAAGATTGGGAGGGGAATGGCTACCGGGATAAGAGCCGGACTTTGGGGCCTCTCTCATGAGTGTTTGAGATCTTTTTTTTTTTTTTTTTGTGAAGACTTTATGGCATTCTTATCCCCTTCAAGCCAGCAGACCTTCTTCTTCTTCCTCCTTGCTTCCTTGTGCACCATTGTTGCTGAAAAAGGAGAAAACTAAGAGAAACCCGACCTTAACCGAAATCAACTAGCCCAAGCCGATTTAAGCCGCAAAGGCCGCCGGTGTTGTCATCCGCCCACTTGCCTCCCACTCGCGTTGTGTCTCTTGTGCCGGAGCCTAGCCGCCCCACGCTTGTCGCCTCGCCTTTAGCCACCGTCATGACGCTCGAGCCGCTCGAAACTCCCAACCATCCTCGCGTCCCATGTTACCGCTACCGCCTAGTCGTCCCGGCCTTTCTGTTTATTTCCTTCGGGTCAACCACATAATTGAAGGCCGCCGAGGTAGTGAGGTTTGTGGCCCAATCCGAGCCCTTCCAAGCCTTATTAGGTGTCGCCGTAGGGCTCGTGTTTTGCTCGCCTCCGATTCGCCTTCACTTTGTAAACTCATCGCCGCTAATCCAGTTGAGTTTACTCTAAACTCTACTTAGGAGTTAATTATGCTAGTGGTAGGTTTAGTTTAGCTTAAGATTGGTTTAGGTGGTTAGATTAGTGTAATTAGTGATTTAGTTGGTTAATTAGGCTAAAGGTTAATTAGATTGTGTGATTTATCTAGCTTAGTGCATTATTTAATTAGGTCCAATTAGGTGGTTAGATTAGCGTATTTAGCTTAATTAGGCATTTTATTTAATTATTTTACATTTATTTAATTAATTTTGTAATTTATTTAATTATTTAATATTTTCGAAATTATACCGGGATAGCCGGTTGTTAATTTAAATGCCGATTGTCGTGGTGTAATTAGTTTATGTAATTGAGTACTATTTGTGCAATTGGAAGTTGACATTGTTTATTTTGCACCAACTATTATTTCAAAAATGTTAAATTTTGATATACAATTAGAAAATATGGGGTTTGACACCGAAAATTTTTTAAGTACTATATCACATAGTGAGATTTTTAAAATGAAGGATATCAATTTTTAAGGTTCGATATGACATATACTCACACGATTATTTTTACGAGTGTTTTTACTAAAAAAATAGGCCAAACACATTATTTTAATTGAGACATTTGAGCGCCGCGATGTCCTTAAGTGAGATTGGATGATGCGTGTATTGGTTATGTGAACCCGTCACTAACATTTACGGCAGACTGATGCTCCTATATGGAATGCCCTCGAATAACGGATGCCAATTGTAGTAGAGTTGGGCGATGCTCCTTAAAATGCGTGCTCTGAGGTAGACGTTTCCATGCTCGATGGGATGAGACGATTATCCATATGAAAGACTGCCGAATGTCGAGTAGGTACGTCTAGTAGAAGTGTAATCAATTGGAACGCATGAATGATTGAGATAAACGACGTCGGTTATGGGACAAAATTGGGGTGGTTGGTAATGAGACATGTCATAACAATTTGGCCTTATAATCGAGACCCCCAGGATCGATTGAGATATGAAAGTGAGACGTTCCAATTGATGTGTGCATTTAATATATGCATTTGTTATTTAACCGCACGACGCAAGTGAGAAGCCGAGGCGGAGATGAATCTTCTCGTGATGTGTGGTTAAACCGCTCTAGGCGTATTTCCTTTTTAATTGTGGTTTAGGCGCGGAACTCGTTGGGAGACATTGTCTCACCCCGTCAAATGGGTTTGTCTTTTTTGCTGTCTCTCGAGATGGAGGCCACATCCAGTTTGTTTTGGACAGCAGCTGGGGTATAGCGACGAAATCTTGACGATTTCTGTCCCAAGGAGTCCTAGCTCCATGAGCTCATCGTGACCATTATCTTGGTCGATGAAGGGCCTACCACAGCTGGTACCCATGCCGATTCTGCTGCGTGGTTTTGTCATGGGCTTAATGGGGGGTGGAAGGTCCCCGTAGGGCGACGCACCCACCGTTGAGGGGCGAGGGGGTAGGTGACCCACCTGAGGGTGTCATGATGGATCTAGATCCCAAGTAGATAGGGACCTAGGGATAGGGTTACACTCGGTAGTCACTTTTGTTTATAGACTCCTGTATATAAACCTCGGTGTGTTTATAAAAGTATGTTTGTGAAATTTGTTGTCCTCGCTTTTCTATCCCATGTTGGTTGTTGTCCTGGGATTATTTATTTCCCTTCCGCATGTGCAATAAAATGAATGGATCGGTGACGCGTCACTGGGAATGTCGCCATTTTATCGACCACCAAGGGATGTACGCATGCGCTTTGAGGTTGAGGCCGTGACACACCACCCCATCTCTTCTCCTCACTTGTTCTCTCTCTCTTTCTCTCACACCTTCTCATCGGCGCCTATCTCCCCTCTCTCTTAGCCTTGCTCGCCTATTGCTATAGTTCATCAAGGTTCATCGAATGTAAGTAGAATCTTTAACTCTTTGCTAGACGATAGCCTACGTGCCGAGTTTAGTGGCTGTGCATTCCACCCATGTAGGCTGCGTGTATGTTGTAATGTTCTTTTGTATGGTTTGCTCATGTTCGTATGATTGAATGTGTTCACACCATTCGGCTTGTATGCATTGGCTAAGATGAAAGATGAAGAACCAACTTGTGTGATGTACTTATATGATACACTTAAAGAGAAAAAAGCTGCCGTCACAAAGCATTGGCCGCGATGCCTCGTTCATTGAAGGATTCCCCACAGCCAGATGCCCGGGTTTGAGCCCGAATGCTCCGGGTAAGCTAGCCCCGGGATCCCTTGGTTGAGCGGATGCCTTGGTGAGCTAACGTCGGATGCCTCGGTTGAGTCAAGAGGGCCCGGTTGAGCTAGGATGCCTAGCTTGAAGTGTCGATGCCTCGCTGAGCGGGAAGGGCCTCGGTTGGAGCTGGGGCGATGATAAATGAATTTACATGAGCTGCGATTTATGCATAAGCATGGTATGTTGATATGTTCATTGACAAGCATAAGGTAAGCATGCATTGTAATATGCAGTAATAGACATTTGCATGTAGTTGAGGTGTAGCAATAAGTTTGCTAATGATCGCATCGGAGCACAGATTGCGAGTGTTGTACTTATTAGATTTTGATGATGAGATGTCTTCCTAGTAGAGAATTAAGGGTTTTACTTACTGAATCCATGACTCACCCCGCTATTTTCAGGATTGTAGTTATGGAGAAGTTGCAGTCTCGATAGAGGAGCTAAGATTTATTCCGGCCTTTTTGAGAATAGAGTATGTAATGGTTGTAAATATAACGGCCCATGACAAAAAGGGCTTGTAAATATAACTAATGTAATTTTAATTTTTAAATGGTTGTTTTCCTAGCTGCTTGTTGTTGTTCGGGTGTTGTATGTACGACTTTCCACTTATGCTTAATGAAAATTTAAAAGAAATAGGGGCGACGCGCTTGGAATATCGCGAAAATAACCCTTGTTGCTAAGCTGACCCCGGAGATAGAGTTGGGGTCGTGACCGGTTCCTCATCCAAAATGGTTGAGGGATATGAAGGTCTCGCGATGATCATATGCGCAAAACGACTAAGTGCTCATACTTGACTAACAACGTGGGTGACCAAAGGGTACATCATCATTTAGGTATGCGAGAATATGATAAAGCCAAAAAACATCGGGCAAAATTTATAGAGAATTTGATTCCCTGACTTAGTTTTGAGACTAAAGAAGTATTGTTTGAGGAAAGTATATGGGATTGAGTTGGAAATTTTCCTTAAGAATGGCTTCAATCCTATTGGAAGGAATGTTTAGGAATTGACTTAAGAGAGAGAGATTGAATTTTGATCGATGGGTGGAATGGCAAAACCGAGAACCCTTGTCCAATCTAATGGTGATCTCGAACTTCTCATTATAAGGGTCAACTTGTTTTGATTAAACACGAAGGTAGAGGTTACGAGATTCAAAAAATGGACCAAAGCTTTGACCATTGCGGTTCGAAGTTCGACCATTAGTAAGGTCGGTAAGGTCGGGAAGTAGCCAATTCATTTCCACTTAACCTCGGTGTATCGGGTCGAGGCCTTCCTACATAGTCTTGAGGCTCCTCAGCACGAGAATGATATTGATCTCGAACTTGCCCATCTAAATCCTGAACCTATAGGGGCATTGGAGGTTAAGAATCCACAATCACGAAAACATAAAGCGGTGAAATTGAAATTCGGAAATTAGAAAATTAGAAAGCATAGCATCAATAAAATAGGAACGATTCTTACCAACCAATCCATGGCAAGCACAACCACACATCACATGAGGATTTATGAGGTCTTGATGCCTAAAGGTGAGCATGCTAAAGGTTTAAAGCTCCCATCCCAACCAATAAAGGCAGTTTAGTCACTGCTGCTCTCATCTATCAATACAATTTTATTGGATAAGATGAGCGGGGATTATGGAAGTATGGATTATCACAAGCATTCACTCACGAATTTCACCCACAAACCTTGCTAAAGGTGTTAATTTGTCTGATTGGGGTTTTAGATCGCTTGTTGTGGATCCGGTGTTGTGCTTAAAGCTTTTTAAACATATGTATTTAAACTTAAACATCCAATACTACAAAATAACCCCACGTACACGCATACATCCTTTCACCATCTACAAGACAAGGTTTACAACCATTTCACCCCTTATAACTCTCTCACCTACAAGACCATATAACATGAGGTTAGCGACTTACCTCATTTTTCATGCGATTTTGACATACGTACAGTCCTACATAAGAGACGTTAGTTAACACGACAATAATTTTAAACGGCTTCAAGTCCTCTAACTAGTAAATAGTCCACTGTCTGATTCTTAAGCTCGTTGCAACCCCCTTAGTGAGGCTGCGTCGGGGAGGGACGGTCATTTAAGTGGGTATTTACTCGGAGTTTGTACTCGAGGTCATGTCCACCAAAGATGTCATCATCTTGTCTTCGGTTCCCGGTCCATTAAGTTTGAAATCTGTACAAACACGGTTTTCCCAAACTCATACCTTGCACGGATAAAAGCAAGAAGGCATTGGATTTGCCTTCATGAGGGTACGATACACCTTGAAAAGAGATTGGGTGTAAAGACGAATTTGGGGGTATTCTTCCACGGTAGCCCTCTCGAGGCATACCCACAAAAAACGGCATCACTTTGTCATTTGGTTTAAACCCGTCAAGTATGCTAAACCACAATGAGTCTCGTAGAGACTCACTTATCCTACATCACGTACTCATTTTATTATTAGTTGTATTAAACAACCTAAAAACATGATTCTAAGAGCCGACATTAGCCTGGTTTTTTAGGGTCAGCTAGAAAACCCAATCAAGGATTGAGAGTGTTCCCTCAATATTTGTGAACCAAAGATTCTAAAGTTCGGGGATTTTGGTTACGTTCATATTCTTATTAATGCCCTTTCATTACCTAACAATTTGTTGTGCTCCCCAAGGTGTCCATGTGTGTCCTTTTTCCTTTTCATGTGAATAAGAAATTTGATAAAGTGATCATGCATGGATGGTCAGTTGCATGCCATTTTATTTTCTAAAAGAATGAGAGAAATCAATCAATTGGAATTTAAAAGTGTGGCACCCTTTGATGGCCCCCAAACTGTTAAGGTCGCCACAGTCCGCTTACCTTTCACTTGACCTGATAATATAATACTCTGATACCAAGGAATTTCATTATAATTCATAACTCCTGGGGGTTTACATCTTTTAGATTGGTCCCTGCGCAATTTATATGGCGGAAGCACATCCATCAACTCCTTCCCTATATTCGAGAGAAAACGATGCACGCCAACTAAACATTTATAGGCCAAAGCCGAACATTTTTATTTACTTAAACCAGATGGACATCATTCATCGGTACATCAAAATGCCGTAGTCTTCTATACTCGGCTATATTTCAAAAGATGACCGACATCTTTTACAATAGTCGTATACTTAAGGTCCATCGACCGGTGTCGGCGTCCAAAAGTTCTTTCCTTTGCTATCCTCCTCCTCACGGTCATATCCAACCACTCGATCCATCCGTGGTGGCAAAGTGGCGATAGAGGTATCTTGTCTAGTCTGAAATGTTAATCCCCAAAGGGGTGAGTACAACCACTTTCAGCGGTAAAGATCCACCAAACTACCCGATGCATCGGATAGAACAATCAAGGTATCAGATAAAGCACATATCATCCATGCATTCGAACATGCCTTACCTTACGGCCATGCATATATCACCATGCAACGTGCATATACCACCATACACTTGTACATATATCATCAAGTAGCCATGCATATATCACCATGCAACGTGCATATACCACCATGCACTTGTACATATATCATCAAGTACCTATGCATATATCACTATGCAACATGCATATACCCCTATGCACTTGTACATATATCATCAAGTAGCCATGCATATTCCACCATGCAATTCATGCTTGCATTTCCATGAGTTCATCCAGGCCATATGCACACATCCATGCGCATGATTCAATTCTCAATTTTATCTTTCAATTGGATCACATCATTTTTCTTCCTAGGACCCGGTATTTGCATCCCCCATTTATCACTCGCACCCAACGGCATCGCGAGGAGTCTCCGACATACACCTCCGGGCATTCAGCATACACCTTCGGGCATCTCGCACCCCAATTGGCATCACGAGGAATCCCCGGCACACACCTCCGGGGCTTCCGGGAATTACGTACCGACATACCGCTAGGCATTTCACGGAATTACGTACCTATATACCACCGGGCATCCCGAAACTCCCGGGAAAATCCTCTGCAGGCATGTATTCAAAATACAACCAGGCATCCAAAGGGCATCGATTCATTCGAACCTTTGGGCATCCCGACACTCCTGGGGCATCGTCGGCTCACACCTCCGACGGTATCATCATTGTCACAATGTATATTCACATATATGTCTCATTTTCAACATGGCATTTCATGCAATAATGTCAAAGGTCTAAACCAGCTTTTTGATATTATATGCCATGCTAAATGTCACCACATGTGTAGCATAATTAACCACTCAGGACATAATATCTCATAGAGCAATTCATTTATTTTTGAAAATGCAGCAATATTCGGGTAAATAGAATGCACTCCTTTAGTTAAAACTCTAGGAAAATTAGTAAATGGTCTTAATAAATTCCGAAAATTTGAAAAGTTATAAACGAGACCTAGAGGCAAATATATCATGAAGAACACCATACCAAAAAGAACTTCATACAATTCGGTATGGTCCATGCATCACAGCTTTCAAAATTTCAGCATTACAGTTTGCACAGTTTTGAAAATAATTTCGATTAAATACACAAACGAAATCCAAAAATTCTGAAATTTTTATATGTTATAGAAAACGCCTAGAGGTAAATATCTCATGAAGAAATATAAATCCATTTCGTTCTAGGTTAATATATACAGACGATTTAGTTCCTCCTATTCTCTGTACTGTTTTCCAGATTAAGTGCTTTCAAAGAAAATTCGTTTTACCGACCTACGTATGCCCATTTCTTCTCAATTTTCAGTATATTATTCCTCAGAATGTCATATATAACTTCCATTAGGGGCACAAGATCAAATTTCAACTGGATGATTTTATAAAAATTCACAGAATCATACTAGGTCAACATAACGCATTCCAGATCCAATTTCTTCAAAGAAAAATGGTTTCACCAACCTATACTTGTTCATTCCTCTCAAATTTTGATATGTTAAACTTAAAGGTCCTCTACAACTTTCATCAGAATTCGAAGTGAGATTCCAACTAAAAAGTTGCTTTACAGTTCACGAAATTACCAACAACAATTTCCAGATCTAGTTTCTTCAAAGAAAAATAATTTCACTAATCAATACTTCTCCGTTTTATCTCAAATTTTAGTATGTTTCTCCTTATGATGTCCTCTAGAACTTTCATCAAGATCATGCAGTAAGATTTCGACTAGATACCCACCAAAACTTCATGGAACAGCAAGGGGTCGGACTGTTTTTACATGAAACAGCTTGATGGTTCTAGGAAAACTAACATTACTCACTCGAAATTTGCATCTAACACCACAACCCAAGCATTTCTAACACCCATCTCACTTCGCATACAACCATAGCAAGCAAAATGTAGGCTAACGGACTCTACTTGCCTCAAATCCAAAGAAAACACAGCAAGACAACGGCGGGGCGAGGCGGAGCTCAACGGCGGCGGCTAGGCGGACGCACGGCGGGGCAAGCCTTCTTCTTCCTCTCTCGGCGTCACTCTCTCTCACTCTCTCTCTCACTCTCTCTCGGCACCTAGCTCCGACCCCCCCCCCCCTCCCCTTTTCCTTTTGGTTGAATAAAATCCTTGCATGCTTCCACTTTTGCATGGAGGGACACTTGTCTCCAAGAAGGAAACAAGTGTCTTCCTTGTTGAAGACACATGGAGAGCCATCCGGCTCCTCCCTCCCCCCCTCCATTCGGTCGACAACCCAATGGGCTTTATGGGCCGAGCCTTTTGGCCCACTTTAGGCCCAACACTCTTGGGTCTAAAGTTCAAACTTAAATGGCCCATGTTTACTTTTAATAATCCATCTTAATCCCCACTTATATAAATACCTAATTGCAATTTATAGGGCCATAAAACTTGCAACATAAATCAATAAAATCCAACCTATAAGACACATGGCCAAGAATAAAATTTCCCTATCAAATAATTATCCATTAAAAATTTCGGCCTTAATCTATTGCAAATCATGGGTCAAATGGCTACAAAATACTTTGATGGTGCATCCATCACTTATCCATGGCTCATAGCACATCTAGGGATTGTCATGAAATTCTAGGGTGCCACAAAAAGATAGTGTAAGTAAACACCCAAAACAATTTAAAAGAAAGTGGTAAATCTAACATACAATCCTAAAATAGGAAGTAAAACAAAAGAAAGTAACCCATGACTCGTCGAGCATTTATACAACAGAAAAACCCGAAACATATATCGGGGAATAAATGGTACAAAATAGGATCGGATTAAATGTTGACCATTTTTTCGTCTTCCGCTCTTCTCGTGTCACAACCTTCATGGTCTTATTCTAATTCTAATCTAATACTAAACTTAAGATTTTTATAATATGTAGAAAATGCACAACCACAAATAGACAAAAACAACCACATTCAAGAAATCAAGTCAATGTATTTAGCTAATCAAATATGGCCTCGGGGTTGGCCTTTTGTAATTCATGCAACGATCAACTAAAATGCCTACCCAATTCCTTTTTAAATGACTTATAGCCATTGGCCACTATTTGTGTTCTTGCGTGGCAACCAATGCTAGAAGTCCCTAAAACGGAGTTCTAAATAGGACATTTCTCTGAAAACTTCTCTCCTCTCTCTCCTTTCCCGTGCGTTCTCTCCCTCCTCTCTCTCCTCCTCGTGCACGTGGTTGCCCAACATCGACGGTTAGACCGCATGACATTCTTGTTCCGACCACAATTTTCAGAACAGAATTATATCGGCAAACAATTTTCGGATGGCATTATCTTGAGCATTGATAAATCACGAAAGCATAAGAAAGGGCCACTTTAGGGAAAAAATTCAAATTCTCATAGAAAGGATGTGGAAATTTGGAGAGTTGGGAACGGGCCACGTGGGGACCTAAGTGGGCCCAAGCCCACATTGGGGAACCCAATGGGCCCAAGCCTACGGAGCTAGGCCCAATTGGGCCTATGCCCACATTGGGTGGCCCATGGGCCAAACGCCCAAGAAAGTGGTCGGCATATGAGGGCCATGGGCTCTCCAAGTCCAATTGAGTCCATCATTACAAGATCCTAACATTAATTGCTCTCAAGTACATGAATAGTGCACAATCTTGGTGAAATGATTGAAATGCCCTTCCATTGGACTAATGACAACGGGGCAAAGTTGGAAAATGGCAAGGGAAGGGACAACACAAGCTTTTAGCGGCAATAAGGAGGAGAGTTGGAAGCCATCTAGTCTACCTAGCTAGTCTAAATCTAAACCTCAAGTGTAAAATCACTTTTGATGGAAATGAACCCAAGATATTTGATGGGCATTAATGGGACTTGACCTCTCATTCTCTCTCCTTTCTTCCTCTCTCCACCACCGCCACCTTCTCCCCCTCGCTCTCACTTTCTCTCATTTTTCTCATTTGAATGTTTGAAGCTCATCCTCTACATCCCTTTTTGCCATAGCCTCCCTCCCCTCACCTATTTGCATCTCTCTTTCAAGCTTTTTCTCTCATTTTCCTATCTTAAGAAAATAAGTGAAAAACAATCGTCCATTTGCAAGTCATAAAGTATCAATTTTGGTCCCTAATTAAGGCTCAAAAAGGTGATTCATATTTTGAATAGGCAATTCGCAAAATTGAATGCACGCGCGAATTTAAAATTGTCTTTAAATCAAATGTGGAAGAATGAACTATACCTAATTATGACTATAATGAAAGTAATTTGATTTTTGGCCGATCTAAAACCTAAAATCAAAAAATTCGAAAAATAATGTTCTTAATCGAATTTTGTGAAATTTTTGACACACATATCAAATTGACATTAAAAGAAGTATTTTTGGGGAATTTTTTATTTTTCCAATTTTTCAGTCAAAGGTTTGACCAAAAGTTAACCCCTTAGTTGACTTTTCCTAAAAAGTTGATTTCTTGGTCAAATCTTAGAATTTTTTAGAAATTGATTTGACAAAAGTGAAAATAAAGCCAAATGGCATTCTATTAGACAAAAAGTCAATTTTTGACTTAGGGTTGACCAAAAAGTTAATCGAAAATCAATAGTTTGATTTTTCGGATTTTTCTTGATAATGACTTGGAAATCGCTCAAAAGTGACAATGCAATATAAAGAAATGAAAAACAACATTTTTTTTTAATCAAGAAATGAGTTACGTCACGATAGAAAACCTAAATCGCGATTTTTATCTTTTTTTCGACTCGTCAACTAAAAGCAAGTGTCAACATGAATTTTATTCCTCTTTCTTTTTTCTACATTATGGTAAAATTTCATATTTTTTTAGACTATGTTTACTAGATCGAATCTCTGTTGATGTACCATGATACCTATTTATTTTGTTGCAATTCTAATGTTATGTTACGCATTCTTGAAATTTTATAAATTTCTACATAGTTCATCTTAGGGAACCTTCTTCACTAAAGTTGTTCCTCATGATGTAGTGGATGTGGTGTAATTTTCGTGGAGTTGATTGTTGATGGGCTCTCTTTCAATTGCATTGATTTTTTTTTTTCTTTGTTCGGTGATGTTTTGTTGCTACTCTTTGATAGGGCTAGTACGAGCACTTAGAGGGGGGTGAATAGGTGATCAAAGAAGTTTTTACGAATCTTAACAAAATAAATTAGCTTCTTAAATTAATAAAATGAAAATGTGAAAGCAATAAACGATCGTATAGAGTTGCGATGTAAAGTAAAGAGTTTAGGGATAGAGAATCAAGACACTAGGTTTATAGTGGTTCGACTTAGACCAAGCCTACGTCTCTCTCCCGCAACGACAGCCCAGGTTGTTGGATTCCACTAAGAACCAAAAGAGAATTTACAATCTCACGTCATTGATTCCATAGTGTAGAGACTCTACACCACTTCCTCCAAGGTCTCACGATTATTTAATCTCTCTTTTGAGTACAAATTAGGCTCAACAAATGAAATCGTAAAGAACAAGGAGCTTCAGACTTTGAAATTTTTCTATCGAGCACCCTTGAACAACTTGTGCGTCTTCCTTATATATTCCTCCATGCCTTCTTAACCGTTGGCACCTTCCAAAGGAGTTCTTCCAATCAACCCGTTGGACAGAATCAATTAGGGAGATCTCGAGTTATTTGAGGAATGTGATGATAGCCCACCAATCACCTTTATCCCATTACAATCGGATCTAGGTTTCCATAAGTAGAACCTTCCAAGTATACTTCGCCAATCAATCAATCAATCGATTGGATCTAAATTACTCGAATTAATCTCAATACGAATAGTAGATCTTGAGGTGCTATCTCCGGCCATGAGATCTTCCTTAACCGCACGAATCAAATCCTTAAAGATATACTCATCTAATTCAACGAATAATATTTTTCTTCATCGGTCTTGGGAAGCTGTCAATGAGGGAGACTTTAAATCTTAGTCGGAGGTCTTCGAGACTTTGAAGATAGAGTACGCAAGTCTTGGACTAGGCGATGTAAACGTTTTGTCAACTTCAAAACAAAGGGAAGCTTTCTCCAACAATCTCCCCATTTTTTATGGTGACAAAACTTTCCTATAGATTTGGATACTTTTGATTTGCAAAACAATACTTAAGCAAATAAAAATATCTCATAAACGATAAGTAGATTAGGATAAAGATTGTAGCGATTTTGCATCCACGAGAAAACAAGTTAGTCTGTAAAAGCAATTATCTTTACCAAAATCAACATAGCTTAAGATACTGCAAGCATTAAAAGATCAAAGCAATCCAAAACCAGTCTATCCAAACAAAAGATAAGTAAAAAAAGATAAAAGTCAATCAAAAACGAAAAAGAGTCAAGAGTCAAATCTACACCAACTTCTCCCCCTTTTTGTCAACATCAAAAAGTGGAGAATACAAAGAGAGTGAGATAAAATTAAGACGATTTGGGAATGCAAATGAGCTGAAAATCTCCCATAGATTTGACAGTCTCTTCCAGCTTTCTCAGATCCTCCTGCAGTTGCGCTAGATCCTTACCCTTTGCAGTTGCTTGAACTTGAAGATTAAGGGCTTGAACTTGATCTTGCATAGAAACTGAAGTGGCTTGATGAGCATTCTGCAAGGTCTGCAATTCACATCCCAAGGCATAAACCTGACCTTTGATCTCCAGAAGTACTTCAAGCAATCTTTTAAAGTCTGCGAGTTGTCGGTTTGAGTGCTTGCTTGGCATGATCGGTTTGAGGAGTATAGCCGGATGATGGAACTTCAACACGAGCATCCGGACTTGGAGATGAAGCCTCATTATCTTCTTCGGGAAATTGAGAGGCATACACATCCTTTGGATCGGCGGGAGAACAACTAACATCATCCTTTGGTAAAAGCAAGTAAAGAAGTACCTCTTTTATCAGCGGCTCCCCTGTTTCGGTACCTTCGGGTGGAGAGAAGTACTCTTCTTGCTCAGGCTCATCTTCAATGTCATGATGTTCTTGGGCTTCTCCTTTTGCTGGAGAATCACCATGACTTTCTCCTTCTGTTTGTTCTCTTCCTTACTCTTTTTCTTCTTTTCTTCATTCTTCTTCTTCTTTCCTCGTTGTTTCCCTCTCTTCACTCCTCTGCATTGTCTCTTCTCTATTTTGGTTCTCTAGATCTTCAGTCTCTAGAACAAGACGCTGTACATTCCTTAAGGCAAGAGCGGAGATAGTGATAGCATCCCCATCTTCTTCATCCTGCAAGATGATTGCTCTCCTATTCTTAGATGGAGCTGTCATGGGCTCCTTGCCTTTCCTTTTTGCGGTCATAGGGTCTTGTTGAGTCTTGACAAGGGTCTTCTCTTTAAATCTCTCTAAAGTCTTGTTTAGCTCCTTCAGACGCATCTTTGTAACCATCTTCAGTCCTATCACCATTTGATCAATGGTTCAAGCACACATAATTTTGGGAGGCTGAATGTTGAGATGTCTCGAATAGACGAGTAACAAGAGCAAAGTAAGGGAGTTTTCCCTTGTCCTTTGCCATTGAGCTATACATGTGAAACATGATGGTGTGGGGCAGAGAGAACTTGTAACCGACGTTGATAGTGTACATCAGCTTTGCTTCAGAATTGGAGACGTCAGTCTTTGATGTGGATTTGGGTCTGAGACAATTGATCACAATCTTATGGAGCAAGATATTAGAGGTACTCATCCCCAAATAAGAAATTCGACCTTCTACAATTCTATCTCGAACAAGCTCCATAGTCGCATGACCAATAGACACCCGATTGATTGGAAAATCCATCTCTCCACTCCAATCACATCAGCCGGGGTGTCCATATCTACCACATACTCTTGATCTCTAACACGAAAGAAAATCTATTCGCATCCAAAAAGCTTAGATTGGAATAGAAATACTAAAGTAAGTTCGGGTGAGCATCATCGTTTGAGCAAAAACGCTCAAGTTGGAGTATTGCAAACTTCTCCCGCAACTTGAAGTTTAATGAGTCGAGAAAGTCAAAATCCACACTTCTTGGGTTCATCACCCCTTGCTTTAGTAGATTAGAATAAACTTGCTTGTGTTCCTCCGAACGAAACAGATCTGCTCTTTTTCCTTTAATGTTCGCAGCAACACCCATCCTAGGCTTAAATTGAGTGAACATCTTTTCATCGTCATCTTTTCCCTCAGGTTGATTAATTCCTCCAAAACGTGGATCATTTGAAAAATTCGCAAAAGCCCTTTCTGCCGTACCAACAAGAACAATTCCCAAACGTTCCATAGTTCTTAAGAAGTGGGTTTCATTTTGGTAGCCCTTTTCTCTAAAAAATTCATCAATAAAAGTCATTGCAGAGCCACCTTCCTTCAAGGCGATATAGAGTTTGAAAGTAAAAAGCGGGCCTAAGAGTCCTTACTAGTTCGACATCCTCAATAATTTCTTCCTCTGCTTGTTGTTGATGATGCTCTTGTGGTCTAGCCTGAGAAGAATGGCACGGTTGAGAATGTTGTTGTTGACTTTACTGCTGCCTTGAAGAGTCTTCTTCCTCGTTAGATCGAAGTACGTAGGACCCTCACGCATATGTTGTGGTCCCCGCTTGCAATCCTTGATGGCTTTCTTTGAGAAGACATTGTCACAGTCTTTGAGAGAATTTTGGAACTCGATTTGCGAGAAAGATGAAAACTTTATGGATTAAACTAGAGAGAAAAAGTAAGAAAGTGAAGATTTGTGCTCTAGGGTTATACGAATCGTCACATAAGGAAAAATAAAAATGCATTTTCAAAAATGAATAAGCGCCTTTTTGAAAATAGATAAGCGCCTTTTCAAAAAAATGATAGCTGTCTTTTCAATAACATCAATTAATTGGCGATTAACAAGCAGTCTTACCTTTTCGAGTTTTTATTTGAGAGTTAAAATACTGTAACCGAAATAACTTACAGTCGTAACCTTTGGTCTTCTAAGTTTGAACTTTCTGAGTTTGAGCTTCGTTAGATTTTATCCACAGTCGAACTTCTTGATTTTATCCCCGAGTATAAACTTCTTGATTTTATCCTTGAGTCGAACTTTGTCGACTTTATCCCCGAGTCGAACTTCGTCAAACTTTGAGAGATAAGATATTAAGTCCGGAGTGGATAGACTCAAATAAGGTTTTCTCTAGAGGTTTTGTAAATATGTCCGCCAGCTGATTCTTTGAGTCAATGAATTAGCTCAAGACTTTTTCATTTTGAACATGATCTCTAATAAAATGATGTCGAATCTCTATGTGCTTTGCTCTTGAATGAAGAATTGGATTATTTGTGAGATTAATTGTGCTAGTGTTGTCACATTTGATCTCGGTGCATGAGTCTTCGATTCCAAAGTCTTTTGGTTGTTGTTTTATCCATAATATTTGAGAATGAGCAACTTCGAAGAGCCACATACTCGCCTCATTGTTGAGAGAGCTACGTACTTTGCTTCCTTGAAAACTAAGATACGCCCTGTTACTAAGCAATTGACAAGTGCCGGATGTGCTCTTTCTATTAACTCGCAACTGTTAGATACGTATGCGAATATTCAAGGAGAGTAAAATCTCATTCTTTGGGATACCATAGACCTAACTTATAGGTTGTTGCAACATATTTGATAATGCGTTTTGCGGTGCTTAAATGTGATTCTTTGGGATCGATTAAAATCTAGCACAAATGCAAACACTAAATAAAATGTCAAGTCTAGAAGTAGTAAGATAAAGAAGTGAACCAATGATACTCCTATACAGTTTTTGGTCAACTTTCTTTCCTCCTTCATCTTTGTCGACTTCGAAGAACTTGACATTGGTATATCGGTCTTTTTGCAATTCTCCAATCCAAAATTTTTAACAAGTTTTTTTGCATATTTTTTCTTGATGAATGAAAATTCATTCCCTCAATTGTTTCACTTGTAGTCCAAGAAAGAATGATAGTTCACCCAACATGCTCATCTCAAATTCATCTTGCATAGACTTGGAAAATTTCTTGCCTGATTCTCATAAGGTGATCCAAATATAATGTCATCAATATAAATTTGAACAAGTAAAAAGTTTTTACCTTCCCTTTTGAATAAACAAGGTAGTGTCTGCTTTTCCTTTAACAAAACCATTTTGAATTAAGAACTTACTTATCCTTTCGTACCAAGCTCGAGGTGCTTGTTTTAATCCATATAGAGCCGTTTTTAGTCCGAATCTAGTCGATTTCTTTGGATCTTCAAATCCAGGAGGTTGTTCCACATAGACTTCTTATTGAATAAATCCATTTAGGAATGCACTTTTGACATCCATTTGGAATAACCTGAAATTCTTATAGTAAGTAAAAGCAAGTCATAATCTAATTGCTTCTAACCTTGCTAGAAGAGTGTAAGTCTCATAATAGTCTATCCCTTTTTCTTGCATATATCCTTTGGCCACGAGTCTTGCTTTATTCCTTACCACATTTTATTTTTCGTCCATCTTGTTCACGAAAACCCATTTAGCTCCAATAATATATTTACCTTTTGGTTTAGGAGTTAATTCCCAAACATCGTTAATCTTTGAACCGCTGAGTTCTTCTTGCATTGCTTCAATCTAGCTTTCGTCGAGTTAAGGCTTCTTCTATGCTTTTGGATTCTATTTCAGAAATAAGTGCCACAACGCTAGACTCTTCTTGTCTTTTGGATCTGGTACGAATCCCTTCATTAATATCACCAATAATGAGTTCCTCAGGATGACTAGACATGACTAGACTTATGCTTCCAGTTGCTGGTCAGTCTAACAGATTGTTGATCTTTTTTTTTTTTTTTTTTTTTCATTTGATTCTTCAACATTCGTTCGTTGTTTTTCTACTAGAGTTTGAACTGCTTCAGGGGAGGTAGACTTTGTAGAGTCTCGGAGCGGAGTTCGGATTTTTCGTTTGAGTACGAAGCGATTGATTTTGCGAGAGAGTCTTGAAATTTGACATTCATCGATTCTTCTACGATCTCCGAGTCTTCTTGTTGAATATTCTGTTTTTTGCTAGAGATTGACTAACCAAGGAAGATTCATTCGTCTGATTTTTCTTTAAACTTACCAATTCGATCATTTGCATTTTTCAAGATAAAACATTTGCAACCAAACACTTGAAAATAAGAAAGAATTGGCTTCTTTCCTTTGAATAACTCATAGGGAGTTTTCTCAAGAATAGGGCTTAAGAATACTCTATTAATAACATAACATCTTTGTAGAAGCTGCTTGACCTAAAAATGAGAAGAAATGTTACTTTCAATTAAAAGAGTTATTGCCATTTCTTGTAAAGATCTATTATTCCTTTCCACAACTCCATTTTGTTCTGGTGTATATGGAGAGGAGAACTTATGCTGAAAACCTTTTACCAAAAAAAAAAAAAACTTATGTTGAAAACCAGATTCATCACAAAATTTAACAAAGTCTTGATTTTCAAACTCACCTCCATGGTCTGTCCGTATGCTTGAAATATTACAACCTTTCTCATTTTGCACTTTCTTAGCAAGCTTTAAAAAGTAAGAGAAGGTTTCAGAATTACTTGCAAGAAAGTAAACCCAAGAAAATCGTGAATAATCATCCACTATTACTAGGCAAAATCTTTTCCACCAATGCTTTGAGTTCTAGTTGGTCCAAAGAGATCCATATGTAAGAGCTGCAGAGACACGATTAGTGGAAACTTGATTTATTGGTTTAAAAGAACTTCTAACTTGTTTTCCCAACACATATCGTGTGCATAAGTCAGATTTTTGGTATTTCAGGTTGGGTAGTCCATGAACAAGTTTCTTGGAAAAGATTTTGGCAATTTGCTTCATGTTGATATGGCCAAGCTTCCGATGTCAGAGATTCGCTTCATCTTGTATTGATATCAAGCATTGCGATCTTTCTGGTTTTATATCCAGAAGATAAATATTCCCATGTCTACGCCCAGTAAAAGATTGAGAGAAATCTTTACTAGTTCCTGAACATGTTCCTTCCTGAAAATTGATTTTGAATCTAGTGTCGCACAATTGGCTTATGCTGAGTAGATTGTAATTTAATCCTTCCACCAAAGAGACATTGTTGATTGTTAGACTTCCAATCTTTACTGTTCCACAACCAACAATTCTTCCTTTGCTATTTCCACCAAAAGAGACTTTTCATCCATCTATTTGAACAAGCTTTATAAAACAACTTGAATCTCCTATCATGTGTCTTGAGAAGCCACTATCCAAATACCATTTAATCTTCCTTTTGATAGTGACTGCAATTAAAAAGAAACTCAAGCTTTCTTTGGTACCCATATATTTTCTTGGATTCGATGGAGTTAGTGCAATAGACAGTCTTTGCCTAATCCTTCTTAATAGGTCTCCAAACCTTAGGGCATTCTTTTTCAAAGTGTTCTGAGCTGTGACACTTTGAACATTTGAGAGCATTTCGACCAATAGGTTTTACAAAGACTTTTTGAAAATGATTTCTATAAAAGGCTTTTATAGGTCTTTGTTTGATTCTTTCCTTTACCTTTGGAAAATCAATTAGAGGAATGGTTTCAGAAGTCATTCCTAAACCTAATTTGTTAAAGTAGGGTTTTTGTATCGAAAGAATCTTTTCCAACTTCTTAGATCCAATTGAAAACCTTTTTGAAATGTTTGAAATGTCATTTTTTAAGCAAGTATTTTCTTTTGAAAGAGAATCTGCGTTTTCTTTCAAAATAACAAAACTTTTTTCTAAATTTTCAAACTTTTCTTTCCAAGAGTTTTCCTATTTGCTTCAGTGTAGAATTCTCCCTTTTTAGCTCGGAAATCCTTTTAAGAGAAGTTTTGAGGCTCGAGATAAAGTTCATCAATATATTTCGAGACTTTAGTAGGAATTTTTAAATTACTTACCTCAATTTCCTTTGTTTGAGTCTCGAGTCGTATCGTGTCAAAGTCTGAGTTTGATTCCGCTTTTGCCATTAAGCAAATGTTGGCATAATCATCATCACTTTCTTCGCATTCAGTATCACTCCATGTTCATACTTTGAGAGCCTTTCTGTATTTCTCAGTTTTTCCTTTCTTTTTCTTCAACAAAGGACAATTGGGTTTGATATGTCCATTTTTCTTGCATTCAAAGCAAATCACATCTTTATTGGATTCATCATCCTCGTTGATTTGTTTTGAAACTTTTGAGTGCTTTGTTTCTTCCAATTGAATATTCTTCCATTTTTGTTCAGTTTTGTGAACCTTCTTATCATAAGTGCTAGCTCTTCATCGTTTAAATCTTCTTTGAGTTTGTAACATTAGAATCATCATTAGATTTTAAAGCAATAGACTTCTTACCTTTGGGATCTTCATCATCATTGATTTGCTCCACTTCATAGGATGAAGTGTGCCAACTTGATTCGTCTACGGAGAACGGCATGATCCTTTGTATTTCCTTTATTGAAGTCTTTACATGATTCCGGTCTTTAGAGAGTCCACGCAGCAATTTGTTAACTTTCATAGGTCCCGAGATTGGTTGTCCCGATACTCTAGACCATTTACTATTTCAATGAAGTGACTAAACATATCGTGATAGATTCTCCTGGCTTCATCTCTAAGGCTTCATCTTGTCCGAGTAGAATGTTGATCCTTGTTTCTTTCACTCGATTGGTTCCTTCATAGGTAATGTGCAACCTATCCCGAGACTTCTTTGGCTGTTTCACAAGAAGATATTATATCATATTCAGTAGGAGATAATGCACAATATAAAGAGTAAATTGCTTTTGCATCAAGAGCTTGTCTCTTGGTCATCTCTTCTTGAGTCATATCGCTAGGTTCTGCAACTTCTTTTCCCTTCTCTGAGACTAATGTAGCTTTGGGAATGATTCCTTTTCTACCACATCCCATTCCGAGGGTCTTTCGATTTTAGGAATGCATTCATCTTGTTTTTCCATATGCTGTATTCCTTTCTACAAAGTAAGGCGGTCCGGTGTTGCTTTGGCCTTCAACCAAACCTAGAGCCAACATACTAGCCATAGATCTTTAACTCAGAAGTAAAAACACTTCAATTTAATGAGTACACAAGCTCTGATACCAATTGATAGGGCTAGTACGAGCACCTAGAGGGGGGTGAATAGGTGATCAAAGAAGTTTTTACGAATCTTAACAAAATAAATTAACTTCTTAAATTAATAAACTGAAAAGGTGAAAACAATAAACGATCGTATAGAGCTACGATGTAAAGTAAATAGTTTAGGGATAGAGAATCAAGACACTAGGTTTATAGTGGTTTGGCTTAGACCAAGCCTACGTCCACTCTCCCGCACTGACAGCCCACCGGCTGGATTCCACTAAGAACCAAAAGAGAATTTATAGTCTCACGTCCTTGATTCCACGGTGTAGAGACTCTACTACACTTCCTCAAGGTCTCACAATTATTTAATCTCTCTTTTCGGTACAAATTAGGCTCAACAAATGAAATCGCAAAGAACAAGGAGCTTCGAGACTTTGGAATTTTTTTATCGAACACCCTCGAATAACTTGAGCGTCTTCCTTATATACTCCTTCATGCCTTCTTAACCGTTGGCACCTTCCAAAGGAGTTCTTCCAATCAACCCGTTGGACAGAATCAATTAGGGAGATCTCGAGTTATTTGAGGAATGTGATGATAGCCCACCAATCCGCTTTCGCTCATACAATTAGGATCTAGGTTTCCATAAGTAGAACCTTCCAAGTATACTTCGCCAATCAATCAATCAATCGATTGGATCTAAATTACTCGAATTAATCTCAATAAGAATAGTAGATCTTGAGGTGCTATCTCCAGCCGTGAGATCTTCCTTAATCGCACGAATCAAATCCTTAAAGATATACTCGTCTAATTCAACGAATAATACTTTTCTTCGTCGGTCTGGGAACTGTTAATGAGGGCAGACTTTAAATCTTGAGTCTGGAGGTCTTCAGACTTTGACGATAGAGTCTGCAAGTCTTCAAACTAGACTGATGGAAACGTTTTGTCGATTTCAAAATAAATAGGGAAGTTTTCTCCAACACTATTTGCTGTGATTTTTTATAGGGTTTTTTAGGTCAACTTACATGCTGAACTTACTTCACATGTCTTCATGGACTTTGATCCTAACTTTTTGAACTTTACACACAAAAATTCTTGAAAAATAAAAAGTACTTTAGTATGCTTTTCAAACCTTTGTGAATGTCATAGACTTGTCTGAATTTTCTTGTTCTTTTTGTTTTGAACTGGACTTTAGTTTAGGTGATGCTCATGCACACCTTTTTCATGTCGTCGTTTGAGTTCCAAATTTCCAAACTATGCTCTTAGCTTAGTATTGATGTTGGCTAAAGTTTGGACCGTATTTAGGGCCTCTGCGAAGCTCGATTAGAGTGCCTATCATTGCACTCGAGTTAGCCTTGGTGGCTAAATACTTTCTCTAGCCATGACGCATCTTTGCTATACCATTGGCATATTTTCTCATAATTCATTATCAATTAGTGTTCAAATGACTTTTGAGCACCATTTGAACTTTTGCAACTCTTGACTTGTTTATTTTCTTAAAATGCCGATGATTGTGTTTGGCTCATGTTGACTGAATAAGTGATCCAATGTTGGTTCACGAATTGTTTGATTGTTTGGGAACTAAGGCTCAAGGGTGCGCCTACATGTTATTCCCTGCTATACTAATGGATTTTAGATGTATGCATAGATGCGATGTATAATTTCGTGGGACAATCTTGGGATACACTTAGAACTTGTCTTAGAGGTTTATAAGCATTGGTTGCCTGGCAAGAACACAAATGGTAACTAATGGCTGTAAATCGTAAAAATGAATTCGAATAGATATCTAGAGAGATCGATGTGACGACCCTCGGCCCGTTAG
Organism: Eucalyptus curtisii; assembly: GCA_017140595.1. NCBI lineage: Eukaryota > Viridiplantae > Streptophyta > Magnoliopsida > Myrtales > Myrtaceae > Eucalyptus > Eucalyptus curtisii. The sequence continues at coordinate 30,187,708 of CM029496.1, read as the reverse complement.
GGCTGCCACGGCGTTCCTTGATATTGCTACTATTTCTATGCGGAAGCGTGTAACGACAACTCCATCATAATCCAAATTGATGCACACGAAATATAAAACCAGACACTTTATTTATTTATATCTTTTAGACGACCTAGGTCGGTACATTAAGGCCAAAAAGTTTATTTTTCAGGCTAAACCCAAAACTCGTCCCGACCATCCTACGCCTATTCAAATGGCCGTCTTCATATCATGTCCTAGTCTCGACCAAAAAATACAACCTTCCTCCCTCGGGCCCTTTACCTACTCGACCCCACTAGTACCATCGCCGTCATCATCCGAGAGTGGAAGCGGTCCCACCGTGCGCCCATTGACCCTGGCGTATAGTGCAATGAACCCCATCAGCACGGGGCCCAATGTGAGACAAACATCCACCGTCGGGATCTCGGTGATACGGTGAACGTAACATCAAGGAAATAGGGTCGAATTGCTCCACTTGGTCTGCGTGAGATCAGTGGGGACGCCGTAGAGCATAGTGGAAGACACGGGTTGGAGAGGCATGGTTACGTGTCTGAAAATGTAATAATCCCACAAGGGGTGAGTACAACCACTTAGCAAATGAAAGCATGTTAGACCATATTACATAAGTCTACCACTACTTATCCAACATAATCTTAAACATGCAATGTGCAAAATCGAAATAGCTCGAGTTACCATAACTTTGAAGGGATTCCACAAAAATGACACCTTTGGGTAGTAAATAGACGTTCGGGAAATTCAATAGTCACATCTACTTTAGTTCTAGTTGCCACCATCTTCTGAAGGGTCCTATGTTGCACCCCTCCAGGCATATCGCATCCTACCTAGCATCACGAGGACCTTCGGGTTCTTATTTCATTCCCCAGGCATCTGGAGAGAGAGTGGCTTTACACCTCTCCAAGCATCTCGCACCCTAACTGGCATCACGAGGACCTCTGGGGCTCAATCACATTCTCCAAGCATCTAGAGGGCACCATTGTCACACCCTTCTAGGCATCCCGACACACAGGGCATTGTCTCAACAATGGACCGACCGGTATCAATATCAATTCAAACCATGGCACAGCACTTAAGGATTCTATTGATGCCATCCAACATTACTAGACCGACCCCTCACTTGTTTAATTGTGCAATTGAGTGCTTGATGATGTTTGGTGATTATTATTGCAAAAATTAGATTTTTGGTATTTAGTTAGAAAAATACCGGGTGTCGGGTTTTAACGCCAAAAAATATTTTATGTACTATATAAAATCGTGGAATTTTGAAATGGGAGAGTATCACATTTTATGGATCAATTTAGATGTGTGACCACGCATAATTATTTTACCGGGTATTTTTAATACGAAGAAAATTGGCCAAGTCCGTTATTTGAAATGGAAGTATTTGAGTGCAAAACACGACGTTCTTGGCCAAATATGGATGTGCGTGTGGTCACTATCGGAACTTGTCCCGATGCATTCACATGGGACGATACGATTAAGTTCGAGATGCCCTTGACAACGGATGCTAGTCGTAGGCGAGGTTGGGCTGATGCTCCCTTATGGAATGTTGTTTAGGGGTAGACGTTGACGTGCTCGACGGAGCGGGACAACGCCGGTTATGCTGGATGACCACCGACTGATGAGTTGGCCGTGGCCGTTGGGTCATAAATAACCGGGACACGCTTGAGTGATTGAGATAGTCGCGTCGATTATGGGACAAAATTATGTGGCATGGAGTGGGATGTGTCATAATGGTTTGGCTTTATAATCGGGACCCTTGTGATTGATTGATATATGAAAATGAGGTGGTCCAGTTATTGATTATGCTTGCCGTGTTTATAAATGCATATATGATGAGCTAATGTGCAGGAAGGTGTTGAGACGAGGTAAGTTGTTTGTGACGCTTGTTTAGGCTGTCTCTGAGTAAATTCTCGTCCTAATCAGGGTTTAGCGTGTAGACTCGCTGAGATTTATCTTACCTGTCATGGTTAACCCTTTTTCAGGTCCTTAGATGAAGAACCCAGGACCCGAGGCTGAAGGGTCTGGAGCATAGGTGGCTCAATAGTTTCTTTTTGGTCAGACTCCTGTATATAGACCTGTAGGTTTAACCTGACTTGTATATAAAGTGTTTGGTTTATGAAAAAGGCGTTGATATATTTTACTATCCCTGTGTTTGATTGTTGTCTGGGGTTTATTAGTTCGCTTCCGCATGTGCATAAAACGAATGGGTCGGCGACACGTCCTGCGAACGTCGCAATTTAATCGACTGCCGAGAGATGTGCGCGTGCCCGGGTGTTCGGGGCATGACAAAAAGCATCGAAATTTCATTACTATTTCTTTTCAGTCAACTGAGCTTCACTCTATGGGACTCATTTCTTTTCACAGTTCACGCATCATGACCTATTCGTGCATCGCATTTGCCATTGCAACTATATCCGTGACCTGAAAGGATTGATGCCATTGGGAAGAATAGATACTCGTAGTCCAGATGTTCAATTAAAAACATTCGACAATGTGTTGCCAGAATTTCTCTCGTGACAAAATAGCTTTGACGGAAAGTCGTTCTTAGGTTTTTTTATTAAAGACAAGATCTGTGCCAATTCTGAACAAGAAATATCTAGGCAAATGGAAAATCAACAACCTCACTTTAGATAGAACTATGCAAACCCAAACCATGCTGGAATTTATTCGACGGCAGGAGTTGGCAAGTACAGTTACGACAAACAAACCGGACGTGGACATTTTCTGCTACAATTCAGATAGCATTCTGTGTCATATCAGAAAGCAAAAGCTATTGGAGAAACAGTCGCATGTAATTGTAGCTTACGAAAAACGAATGTGCTGAAGGACAAATACTTATTCAGCACATGACCGTCCAAAAGCACTCAAAAAGTCCAATGAAGAAGAGATGATGCAGATACGAAGTGATGGACTATGCATCAAAATAATATATTCAAGCGATCACTATGATTTTTGCCACAGCATGGATGGCCTTCCCTAGATTTAGCCAAGGGAAAACCGAAAGACAAGGTGGTTTTGGTGCTAATCTCGCGAAATAATCAGCGGAGGACCGTCAATAAGCACAACTTTTGCATGCAGAATCTTCCCACATGAGTAGAACACTTAAGAAAGGACACATAGATAGCATGAGCATATATCTATTTTTTAATGAACCACAATTTCGATCAAAGGGGTGAAATTCTAGGGTGAAGCTCTGCATACTCAGGTTTATCGCAAGACTTAACAAAAGACATTCCAAATGCTCAGCCTGATGTTTTCTATCCACTGCCTCATAACCTACAAGAAATAAGATGTACGAGCTTCGTACTAAATAATACCCAGAAGTAAATCCGTAATATCCAACAACGAACTTGCAGAAAACTACTGCATGATTAGCCATAAAGTCAGAACGTAAAGTACTTGTTTCAGAAAACGACATACCAATTGTGGATACGGTAGTCACAATCTCTCCATGCTTGAGCTTGGATAGCCATAGCATCGAGACTGACATTAAGTACCCACAGCTACTCTAATGAAATCAGATACTAAATGTAACCATCTAGTCATAACAGAAATTTTTGCCTCCTTCATATGATCTTAAACACGATATGATAAACCCTTAACATATTACTTGGGTATACTGGACAACATTATTCAGATGCCCAGAAAACTATAGTTTCCATCTAGAGCATCATTCAAAGAGATTCAAGGACATCGGACACACTTGACATTTGAAGCTTGATTCGCTTCACTGTCCTAAAGCCTAAGGGTAACAGCTCTCTTGTGGCATTCTAATCCCTCGACTTTGGCCATAACTGCCACATATGGGGCAAGGTTTCTCATCCCTTCCCTTGTCAGAGACCGAACTGTCATGTGCTTCTGAAAGGAGTGAGAGACACTCTGCCATACATTCGTGCATACCCATAAGCCGAAAGGACATGATTTGTGCACTGACATAGTCTCCAACTGATGTGAATCATTGCAGAAAGATCATTGTATGAAGGCCCGGATGGTGCAAATTGCGAATCTCGACCTCCAATTGAACTTGTGATTGGCAACCTCGGTGTAAACGTGACCTGTTGACGAATGCGTGCCAACCAACCAACGTTATAGACGCCACGAGTGAAAGAATTCACTATCTCACTCAATAAGTCGAATCGACCGTCACAAGGGAACCTTGATAAGGTCAAGTCCTCAACAGAATAGTTAAAGAGAACTCTCAATTTTTTTTTCCTCAAAACAAAATATGTCCCCTAAAGAAATTTGGCCAGTTCTTAATATAGGCTTTCTAGCCGTCACATAAACCTTAAAACTAGTTTTAGAAATCTAATGCGTCATATTCTAGAATATGCCTAAACAAGAGGATAATTTTTTTTTTTTTTGACTCGGTCAAATATTTGGTGACCAGATAATCAAATTACGCCAAGATTTCCAAGATCAAGATTTTATCCAAGGTCATCTCCACGCCAAAGATCATGGACCATGACGCCAACAACTTGCTTGAATTGCTTGGCCTGCGCTCGAGTGATCGAATCGGTCGGAATAGACAACGGGTCCCTAGCACCTCTTCCTCAATATGACTCGATGTCCACATCATTCCCTGCCCCGTGCAAAGGATTTGCCCTCAAATCATCATTTGCATAAAAAAGAGTTAAGTCAAAAACATTAAATGTAATACTAACGTCATAGTCACTGGAAGATCAAACTTGTAGGCGTTATTGTTAATTCTTTCCAACACCATGAATGGTTCATCCCCTCGCGGTAATAACTTAGAATGTCGCTGCTCAGGAAATTGCTCCTTATGCATATGAACCCAAACCCAATTGCCGGTTTCAAACACCACTTCCTTGTGCCTTTTGTTGACTTGCCTTGCATATAGCTCAGTCTTGCGCTCAATATTTGTGCGCGTCTTCTCATGCAATGCCTTGACAAATTTGGCTTTCTTTGCTACATCTAAATCCACACGCTCATCAACAGGTAAATGGGTTAAATCTAACGAGCTAACGGATTAAAACCATAGACGATCTCAAATGGTGTAAATTTAGTAGCAGAATGCATCCTCCTATTATATGCAAATTCAACATGTGGTAGACAATCTTTTTAAGATTTTTTTATGTTCTTTTTAATAATAACACACAATAATACCCCTAAAGTTCTATTGACTACCTTGGTTTGACCATCGGTCTGTGGATGACAAGTAATAGAAAATAACAATCGTGTTCCTAGTTTTTTCCACAATGTTTTCCAAAAATAGCTAAGAAATTTAGAATCTCGATTTGAAACAATCGATCTAGGCATGCCATGCAAACGTACAACCTCCCTAAAGAACAAATCAACAACATGAGATGCATAATCGGTTTTATGACAAGGTATAAAATGAGCCATCTTTGAAAATTGATCAACAACCACATAAATAGAATTTCTACATACTTATACCTAGGCAATCCTAACACAAAAATCCATAGAAATATTAGTTCAAGGATGCGTTGGAATAGGTAATGGTGTATTCAAGCCATGCGGTTTAGTTGTAGACTTAGGTTGCTTACAAGCAATGCATCTCTCACAGACACGTGTGACATCTCTCTTCATATGTGGCCAATAAAAATGTTCATTCAACACTTCATAAGTTTTATTAATGCCAAAATGCCCCATTAAACTACCACTATGCGCTTCTCACACCAACAATTCATGCAAAGAACACTTAGGCAAACATAGTTTGTTTTCACGGAAAATATAACCTTCACGCCTATAGAATTTATCAAATGCAGCATGTTCACATGCTTCGAACACTCTCGCAAAGTCATCATCATCAGTATATAAGCCCTTGATATGCTCAAAACCTAGACACTTTACTTCTAAGATAGTTAGAATCGCATACCTTTAAGAAAGTGCATCGGCTACCACATTCTCCTTACCGTTCTTGTACTTTATCACATATGGAAAAGTCTTGATGAACTCCATCCATTTGGCATGTATTTTATTCAACTTCTGCTGCCCTTTCAAGGACTTCAAGGTCTCCTAGTAAGTGTGGATCACAAACCCCTTCAGTCATAGATAATGTTGCCAAGTCACCAAAGCTCGCACTAAAGCATACATCTCATTATTGTAGGTAGGACAATTCAATGTTGCTACACTCAATTTCTTGTTGAAATAAGCTGTGGGACCCCCTCCTTGCATCAACACGGCTCCAATTTCTGTACCAAAATGATCGCACTCTATCTTAAAAGTAGGCACTGAAATTCGGCAAAGATAACAAATGAGCATTAGTCAACTTATCTTTTAGCATATAAACGCTTTCTCTTGCTTTTCTCCCCACGTGAAACCCATGTGCTTCTTGATAACCTCGGTCGAAGGTGCGGCAATGGTACTGAAATCTCTCACAAATCGCCAATAAAAACTAGCCAATCCATAAAAGCTGCGCACCTCTCCTACGGTCTTAGGCATTGGCCATTCACGAATTGCTTTGACCTTTTCTTCATCAACTTGTATACCATCAACACTAATAACAAATCTTAGAAATACTAATTTGTTAGTAACAAAAGAGCACTTCTTTAGATTAGCGTACAATTGCTTGGCCCTTAAAACCTACAAGACATCTCGCACATGCTCAATATGGTCATAAGGTCTTCGGCTATATATCAAGATGTCATCGTAATAGACAACCACAAATTGACCGATAAAAACACGTAAAACATAATTCATAAGTCACATAAATGTGCTCGGTGCATTAGTTAATCCAAATGGCATGACTAACCACTCACACAATCCATACTTGGTCTTAAATGCAGTTTTCCATTCATCACCTTCTTTCATTCTAATTTGATGATAACCACTTTTCAAATCGATCTTAGTGAAAATGCAAGAACCATGCAACTCATCCAACATGTCATCTAACCTAGGAATATGATGTCGATACTTTACCCTAATGTTATTGATTGCTCGACAATTGACACACATTCGCCACGTTCCATCTTTCTTTGGCACCAACAGAACATGGACGATGCATGGGCTAAGACTCTCTCTCGTATATACCCTCACTCCAATAATTCGCTAACTTGCCGTTGCAGTTTCTTTATCTCCTCGGGATTGCTTCGATATGCGGGTCGGTTAGGTAATGGCGCAGCAGGAATCAAGTCGATTTGATGTTCTATGCCTTGAATCGGTGGTATCCCTTTAGGAAGTTCATCAGGAAAGACATCTTCAAATTCATGCAATAAAGACACAATAGGACTAGGCAAACTTGGGTCAAGACCGTTAATAGAAAACAAAACCTCATTGTACAAAAGTACAAACATCGGTCGGTCTAGAACTAAAGCTCTCCTCACCTCACTTGATTTTGCATAAAAATTATTTTGCCTCTTTTCTTTCCTCTCTTCTTTTTCCTCAATTTTTACCACAATTATCCTCTCGACCTCTCATTTTCCTTCCGTCTCAGACACACCACACAAGCCCTTGGATTTCTCACATTCTCTCTCTCTCTCTCTCTCTCTCTCTTGGCATCTCGTTGTAACTTTAACTGATCTTGATATACCTCACTAGGTGTCATTAGTACCAAGGTGTAAGTCTTTTGATTCATCCCAAATGAATAACGATTAGTACACCATCATGATGTACCTTTCGATCATATTACCATGGTCCTCCAATTAAGATATGACCCACTTGCATAGGTACAACATCACACTCTGCCTCATCCTTGTATCTCCCTATCTCAAATGGGATTCGAACTTGCTTCAACACTTTTACCTCCCCCTATCATTTAACCATTGAAGTCTGTAAGGCCTAAGGTGCTTTGTCCTCTTCAAACCCAACTTATCCACTATAGTACAACTTGCCACATTTGCACAACTAGCTCCATCAATTATCAAACTACAGATTTTACCATTCACCACACATCTTGTATGAAACAAGTTATCTCTTTGTTGGTGATGCTCCTCCTCATGTACTTGCACACTAAGAGAAAACCTAACCACCAATAATTCTTCTTTTATAGCCAGTTCTCCATCACTACAATCCTCCAACGGTGGCATCTCAGCATCCTCTTCTTCCCTCACTTTTGGTCTCAACATCACCATGTCCAGTTATGATCATCACCCTCCTATTAGGGTATTGATTTGTCATATGACCCTTGCCCAAACACTTAAAACATTTAATCTCACGAGTTCCAGTGTTAGGGGTTTCGATTTTACCTGAAGCCAGATTCATTCCAACTTTACTGTCCCTTTTCTTATCCTTTGAGGTTTCGGTTTTGGTGTTGTTTCCTCTCCAATTCAGCTTCTCACCTCTCTTCTAATTGGATCTCCAATTTTGATTTGAACCTCCTCCACTCTTGTGATTTCGGTCCAACTTCAATTTCCGCTCAACTTTGATGGCTTTGTCCACCAAATCCTCCAATTCAACATAGTGTTGCAGCTCCATCACCATTTCTATGTCTCGGCTCAAACCACTCAAAAATCTTGACATTGTGGCCTCACGATCCTCCACCACATTAGCACGGATAATGGCAATCTCCATCTCCTTGTGATACTCTTCCACGCTCATATTGCCTCGTGTGAGATTTTGTAACTTTTGAAACAAATCTCGATGGTAATGATTTGGTACAAAATGCCTCCTCAACACCGCCTTCATCTCATCCCACGTCTCTATCGGTCTTTCACTATTGCGCCTCCCACTAATCACAAGTTGATCCCACCAAATTATAGCATAATCGGTAAATTCAATAGCAGCAATTTTTACCTTTTTGAGCTCGGAGTATTTTTGGCATTCAAATACCATCTCCATGTGTTTCTCCCACTCTAGATACGCATCGGGATCATTCTTCCCTTGGAAGGAAGGAATCTTCATCTTGATGTTGCCAAGTTCATCATCTTCTCGGTGTCTAAACCCTCAGCCTCCATTCCACCTTCCAAATCGAGCATCTCAATCATCCTCCATGTTGACCTCATCATCATCATAATGCCGCTGCCATCTAGGTCGTGTTTTAGAGGTGTATCGCTGATGTTGCGGCTCCCCAAGTAGCTCTCGGTCACCATCAACCTTTATGTCATTCCCCATCATTCGGCTAGTAAACTCCTCCACTACGGCCCTTAATTGCTAGATCCTTTCATTTGGAGTCAACCTCCCTTTGATTCATGCTTTCTTCGTATGATATATTTTAGACCTGCAAGTAAACGTTAGTCACAAAAATCCCCAACCAATCGTTCCTTCACGTGTTTCTCTCAAGGTGTTTGTCACTCCCCTTATGTTTAACTCAAGTCTAGGCTTTTTCCACCCTCAATTAAGCTCACACACTCTTGCATTTTCCCTTTCATATTTCCTTTTCAAAAGTTCTTTATCGACTCAAAACCTATCTCTCAACCCCCTCACGACAATCAATCAAACTACTCAAACAAGATCAGATCAATTCAGGAAGTAACAATCTTAAACCAACATGTACAACTTTTGAAATTCTAATTGAAATCCAAATCACTACTAATTTTGTTTCAATTCGGTCCATTAACAAATGAGTCGCCTTCTTGATTTTTTTTTTCTTTTGGTTATGCTATTTTCTATTTTCCGCTGAATTGTTTTTTTTTTCTCTTACGCACTTTTTTTTTTGTGTGTGCGTTTTCTTTCTCTTTTCTTTTTTGACGAACTCAGATAAAATTTAAGATGCTAGGACCAACTGAAATTACAAAAAAAAAGAAGATTAAAACTAACATCAAACAACTACATATGGAAGCACAAAAGCAATCTAATCCCTAAATTGGCTAGAACCGAAACCCTAGCCCAATAAATCTCAAATTGCTTAATATAAATAGAAAATTAAAGATAAATAGACCTTGTAGAAGCAAGCTCTGATACCAAGTGATGTGAATCGTTGTGGAAAGATCATTCTACAAAGGCTCGGATGGTGCGAATTATGAACCTCGACCTCCAATCGAACTTGTGATTGACAACCTCGACGCCATGAGCGAAAGAATTTACTATCTCACTTGATAAGTCGAATCGACCGTTATAAGGGAACCTTGATAAGGTCAAGTCCTCAAAGAAACAGTAGAAGAGAACCTCTCAATTTTTCTTTTCCTCAAAATAAATTATGTCCCCTAAAAAAGTTCGTCTAGTCCTTAATATAGACCTTCTAGCCGCCACACAAACCCTAAAACCAGCCCTAGAAATCTAATGCGTCCTATTCTAGAATATGCCTAAACAAGAAGATAATTTTTTTGACATGATCAAATATTTGGTGACCAGATAATCAAATTGCTTAAGATTTCTAAGTTTCTTCAAGATTCGATGCAAGGTCATCTCCATGCCAAAAATTATACCAAGATTTCCAAGATTTTTCAAGATCGATCCAAGGTCATCTCCACGCCAAAGATTACGAACCACGACGCCAACGGCTTGCTTGAATTGCTTAGCCCGCACTCGAGTGATCGAACCAGTTGGAAAGACAATGGGTCCCTACCACCTCCTCCTCGATATGGCTCGATGTCCACATCACCAACACTCTCTGGTGTCCACTGGCCTAAAAATACAGAGCTTGCAGGATAAAGGAAAGATAGACATTTAACAAACTCATTCTCAACCACAATATCCTCTGTTTATAGAACTAGCACAAGAGAGGAATTTTTTAGACTAAAATTCACCAAGATCTGCCCTGCAAAATTATGGTGATAATATTATGCATGGAAATAACTTGAACCTAGGAGTAGAGAATAGCAAGTTCTTTATAACCCAAAGTAACCACGTAGATAATTAAACAGGTTATATTCATGGATAAGTACAAAGTGAGTAAATCAATTATTAGGAACTTGATATTAACCTATCTACTTCACATAAATCAAATGAAGTTTACAATGGATATTCGAATTCATAATTGCAGGAAGGATAAAGGGACTCAAATGAGGTAGGACTGGACTTCATTGTGGTAAATTTGTATGTAAATCCAACTTGGAAGGAAAAAGGTAGATCTGGAAGTGCAACCAAACCATGGACTTTGAAAAGCTAAAATACTTTACAGTGGTTCCAGCCAAACTTGGGTAAGCTCAAAGCTATTGGAAGTATAATTTAGTTTTTATCATGGAAAGATGACTTTATACCAACGATTCATACAACACAATCAGGAGCAACACATTACAAGACATGGTATTAGGGGAATGATAGATGGCAAAGGAAAAGCCTACAAACACAGTGATGTTGTAATCTACAAGTTATACCTGCATTCTCAATGAAGCTCTCCCACTTCTCGGCATCTTTTACATTGATGATCAGATGCTCAGAGGCATACAAATTTGAGAGACTCCACTACGGTTCCTCAAGGTCTCACCAATATTCAGTCTCTCTTTTGAATACAAATGAAGCTTAATGAATAGGATCGCAAGGAACAAGGAGATTCAGACTTTGGAATTTTTCTATCAAGCACTCTTGAACAACTTGAACGTCTTCCTTATATACTCCTTCATGCCTTTTATTATCGTTGGCACCTTCCAAAGGAGTTCTTCCAATCAACCCATTGGATAGAATCAATTAGAGAGATCTTGAGCTATTCAAGGAAAATGACGATAGCCCACCAATCCCGCTTCGCCCATACAATCAGGATCTAGATTTCCATAAGTAGAACCTTCCAAGTATACTTCACTGATCAAATGAATCTAAGTTACTCGAATTAATTTCAATACGAATAACAGATCTTGAAATGCCATTTCCAGCTGTGAGATCTTCCTTAACCATAAGAAACAAATCCTTGAAGATAAGCATGTCTTAATTCAATTGAATAAGACTTTTCCTTCGTCGGTCTATTAACTGTCAATGAGGGCAGACTTTGAATTTTGAGTCTGGAGGTCTTCAAACTTTGTCAATAGAGTCTGCAAGTCTTCAGACTAGACTGATGGAAACGTTTTGTCAACTTCAAAATAAGTCGGGAAGTTTTTCTCCAACAATCTCCCCCTTTTTGACGGTGACAAAAGTTTCCTGCAGATTTGGATACTTTCAACCTGCATTACAATACTTAAACAAATAAATATATCTCATGAAAGATAAATAAATTATGGTAAAGATAATGGCGATTCTGCAACCACAGAAAACAAATTAGTCTTGTAAAAGCAATTATCTTCACCAAAATCATAACTTAAGATACTGTAAGCAGTAAAAGATCAAAGCAGTCCAGCAGTCCAATAGTCCAAACTAGTCAGTCCATTCAAACAAAAAGATAAAGTTAATCCAAACAAAAACAAAACATCAAAGTCAAACATCAAATCTGCGATAACTTCTCCCCCTTTTTGTCAACAGCAAAAGGTAGAGAGGATTAAAAAGATGAAATTAAGATGATTTGGGAATGCAAATGAGCTGAAAATCTCCCATTGACTTGACAGTCTCCTCCAGCTTCTTCATATCCTCCTACAGTTGCTCTAGATCTTTACCCTTTGCAGTTGTTTGAATTTGAAGAGAAGGGGCTTGAACTTGATCTTTCAAGGATACTGAAGTAGCTTGATGAGCATTCTGCAAAGTCTGCAATTCACATCCCAAAGCATATATCTAGCCTTTGATCTCCAGAAGAACTTCAAGCAACCTTTGAAAATCCGCCGAGGTGTCAGTTTGTGTGCTTGCTGTAGCGTGATCAGTTTGTGGAGTATAGCCAGATGAAGGAACATCAGCCCGAGTATCCAGATTTGGAGATGAAGCCTCTTGATCTTCTCTAGGAAATTTAGAGGCATACACATGCTCTGGATCGGCAGGAGAACGACTAACATCATCACTTGTAAAAGTAAGTAGAGGAATACCTTCTCTAGCAACAACTCCCCCTGTTTCAGTGCCTTCAGATGGAGAGAAGTATTATTCTTGCTCGGGTGCTTCTTCAGTGTCATGATGTTCTTGTTCTTCCCTTTTTGCTGGAGAATCACCACGACTTTCTCCTGCAGTTTGTTCTCCTCTCTGCTCGGTTTCTTCTTTTCTTCCTTCTTCTTCTTTCCTCATCGAATACCTTTCTTCATTTCTTTTCTCTGTTTCTTCTTTGTCTCGGTTCTCTAGCTTTTCTGTTTCTTGAGCAAGACGCTGTGCATTCTTTAAGGCAAGGGCAGAGATAGTGATTTCATCTTTATCTTCTTCATCTGGCAAGATGATCACTCTTCTCCTCTTAGGTGGAGCTGTCATGGGCTCCTTGCCTTTCCTCTTTGCAGCCACAGGGTCTTGTTGAGATTTGACAGGGGTCTTTTCCTTAAATCGATCTAAACTCTTGTTCAGCTCCTTCAGACGCATCTTTGTGATCATCTTCAGCCCTATCACCATTTGATCAATGATTCGAACACATAGAATTTTTTGGGGGCTGAATATTATAATGTCTGAATAAACGAGTAATGAGAGCAGAGTAAAGGAAGTTTTCTCTTATCCTTTGCCATTGATCTGTACATGTGAAACATGATGGTGTGAGGTAGAGAGAACTTGTAGACGACATTAATGGCATACATCAGCTTTGCTTCAGAGTTAGAGACATCAGTCTTTGACGTGGATTTCGGTCTGAGACAGTTGATCACAATCTTGTGGAGCAAGACATTGGAGGCACTCATTCTCAAATAAGAGATTCTTCCTTCAGCAATTCTATCTCGGACAAGCTCCATAGTCGCATGACCGATAGACACACTTATGGATTAGAAAGTCCCTCTCTCCACTCCAATCATATCAGCAAGAGTGTCCATGTCTACCACATAATCTTGATCTCTAACACTGAAAAAAAATATATTTGCATCCAAAAAGCTTAGATTGGAATAGAAGTACGCTGTAAGTTCAGAGTGAGCAACATCGGTCTCAGAACAAAAACGCTCAAGTTGAAGTCTCGCAAACTTCTCTCTCAACTTGATGTTTAAAGAGTCAAGGAAATCAAAGTCCACACTTCTTGGGTTCATTACCCCTCGCTTCAGCAACTTAGAGTAAACCTTTTTGTGTTCTTCAGAACGGAACAAATCTATCTTATTTCCTCGAATGTTCGTAGCAACACCCATCCTAGGCTTAAAATGCGTGAACATCTTTTCATCGTCATCTTTTCCCTCAGGTTGATTTACTTCTCCAAAACGAGGATCGCTAGGAAAATTTGCAAAAGCCCTTTCCGCTGTACCAATAGGAACTATTCCCGAACGTTCTATAACCCTTAAAAAATGGGTCTCATTCCGATACCCCTTCTCTCTCAAAAATTCATCAATAAACGTCATTGCTCCTTCTTTCAAAACGGAGTAGAGTTTGTAAGTATATGCAGGCTTAAGAGTCCTTATAGGTTCGACATTCTCAATGAATTCTTCCTCTGCTTGTTGATGGTGATGCTCATGAGACCTAACAAGAGAATAATGACCCGGTTGAGAATGTTGTTGTTGACTTTCCTGCTGCCTTGGAGAGTCTTCTTCCTCAGTCAGATCGAAGTGTGTAGGTCCCTCACGCATAAATTGTGGTCCCCTGCTTGCAATCCTTGTCAACTTTCTTTGAGAAGACATTGTCACAGTCTTTGAGAGAATTTTCTCACTCGATTCGAGAGAAAGATGAAAACTTTAAGATTAAACTAAAGAGAGAAAGTAAGAGAGTGAAGATCTGTTCTTTAGGATTTGTGGGTAAAAACAGAGAAGAAGAACAATATATAAAATAGTCGAAACAGGGTATTCAAATCGTCACATAAAGGAATAATAAAAATGCATTTTCAAAAATAACTGCCATTTTAAAAATAGATAACTATCTTTTTCAAAAATATAACTGCCTTTTTGAAGTTAATTAGAGATTAACAGACAGTCTTACCTTTTCGAGATTTATATTTAAAGATTAGAAATATTATAACCGAAATAACTTACAGTCGTAACTTTTGATCTTCTAAGTCTGATCTCTATGAGTCTGATCATCTTCAGATTTTGTCCCTGAGTCTGAGCTTCGTTAGACTTTATGTCTGAGTCTTGGCTTCATCAGACTTTAAGAGATAAGATATTAAGTCTTGATCGGATAGACTCGAATGAGCTTTTCTCTAGCGGCTTTGTGAATATGTCTGCCAGTTGATTCTTTGAGTCAATGAACTGTATCAAAACTTATCCATTTTGAACATGATCTCTAATAAAATGATGTCGAATCTCTATGTGCTTTGCGCTCGAATGAAGAATATGATTTTTTGTGAGATTAATTGTACTGGTGTTGTCGCATTTGATCTCGGTGCATGAGTCTTCGATTCCAAAGTCTCATAGTTGTTGCTTTATCTATAATATTTTAGAACAGCAACTTCCAAGAGCCACATACTCTGCTTCTGCTGTTGAAAGAGCCACAGTACTTTGCTTCCTCGAAAACCAAGATACTGCCCTGTTACCAAGCAATTGACAAGTACCGGATGTGCTCTTTCTGTCAACTCTGCAACCTGCAAGATCTGCATCTGAATATCCAAGAAGAGTAAAGTCTCTTTCTTTGGGATACCGTAGACCTAATTTAGGAGTTGTTGCAACGTATTTGATGATATGTTTCGCAGCACTTAGATGTGATTCTTTGGGATTTGATTGAAATCTGGCACAAATGCAAACACTAAACAGAATGTCTGGTCTAGAAGCAGTAAGATAGAGAAGTGAACCAATGATATTCCTGTATAGTTTTTGGTCGACTTTCTTTCCTCCTTCATCTTTGTCTAACTTCAAAGAACTTGACATTGGTATTTTAGTCGTTTTGCAATTCACCAGTCCAAACTTTTTAACAAGTTCTTTTGCGTACTTTTGTTGATGAATGAAAACTCCTTCTCTTAGTTGTTTCACTTGTAGACCAAGAAAGAAAGATAATTCACCCATCATGCTCATCTCGAATTCATCCTGCATAGACTTAGAAAATTTTTTGCAAATATTCTCATTAGATGATCCAAATATAATGTTATCAACATAAATTTGAACAAGTAAAAAGCTTTTTCTTTCCCTTTTTATAAACAAGGTAGTGTCTACTTTTCCTTTCACAAAACCATTTTGAATTAAGAATTTACTTAACCTTTCGTACCAAGCACGAGGTGCTTGTTTTAATCCATATAGAGCCTTCTTCAGCCTGAAGACAAAGTCTGGTTTCTTTGGATCTTCAAATCCAGGAGGTTGTTCCACATAGACTTCTTCTTGAATAAATCCATTTAGGAATGCACTTTTGACATCCATTTGGAATAACCTAAAATTCTTATAGAAAGCAAAAGCGAGTAATAATCTAATTGCTTCTAACCTTGCTACAGGAGTGTAAGTCTCATCATAGTCTATCACTTCTTCTTGTGTATATCCTTTGGCCATGAGTCTTGCTTTGTTCCTTATCACTTTTCCTTTTTCGTCCATTTTGTTCCTAAAAACCCATTTAGCTCCAATAATAGACTTACCTTTTGGTTTAGGAGTTAATTCCCAAACGTCGTTAATGCTGAATTGCCTGAGTTCTTCTTGCATTGCTTCAATCCAGCTTTCGTCAGTTAAGGCTTCTTCTATATTTTTGGGTTCTATTTCAGAAATAAGTACCATAGCACTAGACTCCTCTTGGCTTTTGGATCTGGTACGAATCCCTTCATTAAGATCACCAATAATGAGTTCTTCGGGATGACTAGACCTATGCTTCCAGTTGCTGGACAATCTAACAGGTTGTTGATCTTTTTCTTGAGTTGATCCTACATCATTCGTTCGTTGTTTTTCTATTGGAGTCTGAACTGATTCAGGGGAGGTAGACCTTGTAGAGTCTGGAGCAGGTTCAGATTCTTTAGTTTGAGTCTGAATCAGTTGGATTTGCAAAGAGTCTTGAAATTTAACATTCATCGATTCTTCCACAGTCTGAGTCTTCTTATTGAAAACTCTGTAAGCTTTGCTAGGAGTTGAGTATCCAAGAAAGATTCATTCGTCTAATTTTTCTTCAAACTTACCAACTCGATCATTTGCATTTTTCAAGATAAAACATTTACAGCCAAAAACTTGAAAATACAAAACAATTGGTTTCTTTCCTTTAAATAGTTCATTAGGAGTTTTCTCAAGAATCGGCCTTAAGAATACTCTGTTAATAACATAACATGCTGTAGAAACTGCTTTAGCCCAAAAACGAGAAGAAATGTTACTTTCAATTAAAAGAGTTATTACCATTTCTTGTAAAGATCTATTCTTCCTTTCCACAACTCCATTTTGTTATGGTGTATATGGAGAGGAGAATTTATGCTGAAGACCAGATTCATCACAAAATTTAGCAAAATCTTGATTTTCAAACTCACCTCGATGGTCTGTTCGAATATTTGAAATAGTATAACCTTTCTCATTCTGCACTTTCTTAGCAAATTTTAAAAAATGAGAGAAAGTCTTAGACTTACTTGCGAGAAAGTAGACCCAAGTAAATCGTGAGTAGTCATCCACTATTACTAGGCAAAACCTTTTTCCACCAATGCATTGAGTTCTAGTTGGACCAAAGAGATCCATATGTAGGAGTTGCAGTACACGATTAGTGGAAATTTTATTTATTGGTTTAAAAGAATTTCTAACATGTTTTCCCAACACGCATGGTGTGCATAAGTCAGACTTTTGGTATTTAAGGTTGGGTAGTCCTCGAACAAGCTTCTTGGAAGACATTTTGGCAATTTGCTTCATGTTGATATGGCCAAGCTTTCAGTGCCATAGATTCGCTTCATCTTGTACTGATATTAAGCATTGTGATCTTTCTTGATTTATATCCAGAAGATAAATATTCCCATGTCTACGCCCAGTGAAAGATTGAGAGAAATCTTTACTAGTTCTTGAACATGTTCCTTCCTGGAAGTTAATTTTGAATCCAGTATCGCACAATTGGCTTATACTGAGTAGATTGTAATTCAATCCTACCACCAAAGAGACATTGTTGATTGTTAGACTTCAAATCTTTACTGTTTCTCGTCCAATAATTCTTCCTTTGCTATTTCCTCCAAATGAGACTTTTCCTCCATCTATTTGAACAAGTTTTATAAAACAACTTGAATCTCCTGTCATGTGTCTTGAGCAGCCACTATCCAAATACCATTTAATCTTAATCTTCCTTTTGATAGTGACTTGCAATTAAAAAGAAATTCAAGCTTTCTTTGGTATCCATATTTTCGTGGGTCCAGTGGAGTTAGTGTAATAAACAGTCTTTGCCCAATCCTTTTTAACAGGTCTCCAAACCATAGGGCATTCCTTCTCAAAGTGTTCTGAGTTTTGACACTTTGAACATTTGAGAGCATTTCGGCCAACGGGTTTTACAAAGACTTTTTGAAAATGATTTCTATAAAAGGCTTTTGTAGGTCTCTGTTTGATTCTTTCCTTTACCTTTGGAAAATCAATTAGAGGAATGATTTCAAGAGTCATTCCAAGACCTAATTTGTTAAAATAGGGTACTTGTATCGAAAGAATCTTATCCAACTTCTCAGATCCAATTGAAAACCTCTTTGAGATATTTGAAATGTCATTTTTAAACAGGTGTTTTATTTTGAAAGAGAGTCTGCATTTTCTTTTAAAATAACAAAATTTTTGTCTAAGTTTTCAAAATTTTCTTTCCAAGATTTTTCTTGTTGCTTCAATGTAGAATTCTCCTTTTTTAACTCAAAGATCCTCTTAAGAGAAGTTTTGAGGCTAAGACAGAGTTCATCAATATATTTTGAAACTTTAGTGGGGATTTTTAAATTACTTACCTCGATTTCACTGTCTGAGTCTGAGTCTAAGTCTGTATCTGTCTCAAGATCTGAGTCTGATTCCGATTTTGCCATTAAGAAAATGTTGGCATAATCATCATCACTTTCTTCACATTCAGTATCACTACATGTTTCTGCTTTGAGAACCTTTCTGTATTTCTTAGTATTTCCTTTGTTTTTCTTCAATAAAGGACAGTAGAGTCTGATGTGTCCCTTTTTCTTGCATTCAAAGCAAGTCACGTCTTTATTGGATTCATCATCCTCAGTTGATTTGTTCTGAAATCTTTGAGTACTTTGTTTCTTCCAGTTGAATTTTCTTCCATTTTTGTTCAGTTTTCTGAACCTCTTTTATCATAAGTGCTCGCTCTTCATCTTCTAAATCTTCTTTAGAGTTTGTGACATCAGAATCATCGTTAGTCTTTAAAGCAATAGACTTCTTACCTTTAGGATCTTCTTCATCATTGGTGTGCTCCACTTCGTAAGACTAAAGTGTTCCAATCAATTCGTCTACAGAAAGTGGTGCAATCCTTTGTGTTTCCCTTATCGAAGTCTTTATGTAATTCCAGTCTTTAGAGAGTCCACGCAGCAGTTTGTTGACCTTGGTTGGTTTTGAGATTGGATGTCCCTGATATTCTAGACCATTCACAATTTTAGTGAAACGGTTAAACATATCAGTGATTGATTCTCCTAGTTTCATTTTGAAGACTTCATATTGTCCTAGAAGGATATTGATCCTTGTCTCTTTTACACGATTGGTTCCTTCATAGGTAATGTGCAGCCTGTCCCATACTTCTTTTGCTGTTTCACAAGAAGATATTTTGTTATACTCAGTAGGAGAATGCACAATATAAAGAGTAAACTGCTTTAGTATCAAGAGCTTGTCTCTTGGCTATTTCTTCTTGAGTCATCTCGATAGGAATTGCAACTTCTTTTCCTCTCTCTGATCCTAATGTAGCTGTAGGAATGATCCATTTTTCTACTACTTCCCACTCCAGAGGATCTTTCAATCTTAGGAATGCTTTCATCTTGTTTTTCCATATGCTGTAATCATTTCCATCAAAGTAAGGAGGTCTGGTGTTACTTTGACCTTCAACCAACCCTGGAGCCAACATACTACCCATAGATCTTTAACTCAGAAGTAAAAACACTTCATATAAATGAGTACGCAAGCTCTGATACCAATTGATAGGACTAGTACGAGCACCTAGAGGGGGTGAATAGGTGATTAAAGGGATTTTTGAGAAACTTAACAAGATAAATTAATCTTCAACGATTAATAGACTGAAAGAGCAAAGACAATAAACAGTAATATAAAGTTGCAATGTAAAGTAAAAAGCTTAAGGATAGAGAATCAAGACTCAAGGTTTATAGTGGTTCGGCTTAGACCAAGCCTACGTCCACTCTCCCGCACTGACAGCCCACAGACTGGATTCCACTAGAATCCAAAGAGGATTTACAGTTACGTCCTTGATTCCACAGTGTAGAGACTCCACTACGGTTCCTCAAGGTCTCACCAATATTCAGTCTCTCTTTTGAATACAAATGAAGCTTAATGAATAGGATCGCAAGGAACAAAGAGATTCAGACTTTGGAATTTTTCTATCAAGCACTCTTGAACAACTTGAACGTCTTCCTTATATATACTCCTTCATGCCTTTATTACCGTTGGCACCTTTTAAAGGAGTTCTTCCAATCAACCCATTGGATAGAATCAATTAGGGAGATCTCGAGCTATTCAAGGAAAATGACGATAGCCCACCAATCCTGCTCGCCCATACAATCAGGATCTAGGTTTCCATACGTAGAACCTTCCAAGTATACTTCACCGATCAAATGAATCTAAGTTACTCGAATTAATTTCAATACGAATAACAGATCTTGAAATGCTATCTCCAGCTATGAGATCTTCCTTAACCATAAGAAACAAATCCTTGAAGATAAGCATGTCTTAATTCAATTGAATAAGACTTTTCCTTCGTCAATCTAGGAATTGTCAATGAGGGCAGACTTTGAATCTTGAGTCCGGAGGTCTTCAGACTTTGTCAATGGAGTCTGCAAGTCTTCAGACTTGACTGATGGAAACGTTTTGTCAACTTCAAAATAAGTCGGGAATTTTTCTCCAACACCTGCCGCTATTCAAGTGCTCCCTCTTACCGACACTCGACCTGTTCGAGTTGTCTTTAGAGTTTGGATACTGGCGACTAATTAAGTATCCTATTGTCTTCAAGTACATGCCACCATCCAGGTACTCCCTTTCCATGACATTCGACTTGCCCGAGTTGTCATCAAATTATATCATTGAATACTAATAGATGTTCAAGTATTCCATTGCTTTGTGTGCTTGCGGTTATCCAGATATGCTCTCTTATCATCATGACGCTTGGACTTACCTGAGTGATCCTAGATCTATCATCAAATACTAGTGTTTATCCAAGTATTCCACTACTTTGTGTACCTGTGGCTACCCAGGTATTCCAACCCTTTTTGAGCGCCTGTAGCCATCCAGGTAAGCCTCATGCTACATTCAAAATTTATGTTACCAGGAGGTGAGAGACATTCACGAATAGTCGAAGCGCATTCTCAATATTCCAATTACCAGAAGGTGGGAAACCTTTCAGAGTATTCCGTACTTGTGATCATCCAGATACCCCTTTGATGCCTGCGAATGACTAGGTATCCTCCAAGATTTCGTACTTGTGATCATCCAAGTACTCCTACGATGCCTGTGAATGATAAGGTATCCTCTAAGGTTTAGTACTTGTGATTATCCAAGTACTCTTTCAATGCCTGCGAAGGTCCAGATGTCCTCCACGTTAATACTTGTGAATGCCCAAGTACTCTTTCAATTTCTGCAAAGGTTTAGGTATTTTTCAAACTAGATGCCTTGAGAAAGGTTGGCGCATCCCCCGAGAAATGTTGGGTAATCAATTCAGTGTCCTTGACAAAAATGAGGCACCTAACAATTGATGCCCTGAGAAAGTTCGGCGCATCAACCGATGTCATTGATAAAGATCAGGCGCCTCACAAATAAATGCCTTGAGAAAGGTCGGCGCATCCCCCGAGAAAGGTCGGGTAAAAAACTTATTGCTCTAACAGGCGACAGAAGAAAGGTTCGGGTCTTGGGAAAGCAATTTCCCGTTAAGGTGATCGAAGAAAGGTTCGGATTTGAGACAAATCACTTATTGCTCTAATAGGCGATCGAAGAATGGTTCGGGTCCTAGAAATGGAATTTCCCGTCAAGACAACCGAAGGAAGGTTTGGGTCCTAGACAAACAGCTTATTGCTCTAATAGGCGACTAAAGAAAGGTTTGGGTCTTGGGAAGGCAATTTCTTTACTTCATCAGGTAAGATGGTACCCTAATACTTGCCAAACTTGGGGTTCACACCCTATGTCACTCAAGTACTTTCTTATCTGTCTTAGTATGTATAATTGCTCTTTTTCTTGCGTAGGACACCTTGTCTCAAATAAGATATAGTCTATTGCATGTGCATGGATAAAATTTAAGTATCAATTTGTTTTTGAATGCAACCTCTGTGAGCTCACCTTTTTCTTAACTTATTTTTCACTCTTTTTTTTTCCGGATAATAATAATAATAATAATCACAAAAAAGAAGAAGAAAAGGATGGGCTGGGCGTGTATGCCCAGCCCCTCCTTTTTTCCCTCTTCACGCAAAGGCCTAGGGCCCGGCCTTTTCTCCCCTAGGCCTAGCCCTCTTTTCCTTCTTGTTTTCTTCCTCCCTTTGTCTTCTTCCCCGGTTGGATATGCAGCACGTGTCGAAAGCCGGACGTGTGCAACGCCGGAATGAAGAAGGAGACGGCGACGTACGATGCAGCAAGTGGAGGGGACGAGTCTTCAATACCAGGCGGCTTAGCTAGAGCCACCTCGACGGGTGGGAAGTTGGTTTGGCTGGTGGAGGCTGCTTGGAGCGCGAAGGACCGGCGGTCCTAGCACCTCCGTCAACTAGCCCCCCTCGCCTATAAATAGGGCGTCGGGGGAAGGCCAAAAAGACACAGCGCTGAGACGGATCACCGTCAGCGAGCTTCGAGAACCTCCCTCGAGAGACTTTAGGGGAGGCCTGAGGGCAAGCGGCCGGAGCTTTGAGGTCAGCCGAAGAGAGGGGGTTAGATCTAGCAAGAGAGGGTCGAATCCGGAGGAAGGCCCGAGCGAGGTGCGGGGAGGAAAGAGGGTTCGCGGGACCAAGCTTCGTCGCAACACCAGGTCAATCGCCGCCATTGTTAAGCCTCCGATGCCGTCACAGTAAGCCCAATGCTACCGTCGTTCAGTCCCAAGGTTGTCCCCAACAATTAGCTGTGACCCTTGCCGCGCTGAGCTACTGCCGTTCAGCACACTGCCGCTACTCAGCTGTCCCTACGGCCGCCTATCTCGACGCCATATCCGACGTAGCTGTCTTTGCAGACATCCCTGTAGCCGCCCGTCTCCATCAGCGTTGCCCCCAATTGCCGCCATCCCCTGCCCCGCTAAGCCCGTCGCTTGTTGCCCATCTTGCTGCCATGCCACACCTCTAGACACGTCCCCCTGACGTCGTCCTTGTTGAGCAGTTTATCATATCTTTGCTGTCATTATCGTCGTCTGGGCGACCGGTGACCTCCCAACCATCCCTAATCAGCGCTTCGAAGGAGCAAGGGGGAAAAGAGGCGCGAATCATATTAGAGCGCGGGTCTGGCCAACCCGCTTTACCTTGACTTCGGGTAGGGTTTTCGAAAATGGGCCCATTTGGTTTAATGGTGGGCTGGTCATTTCCTTTTCATTAAAAACGAGCCTATTTGGTTAGTGAGCCTGAACTGTTTTAAAAAATAGGGGAGGGGAATCTTTTGGGCTAGGCCCACGCTTCAAGCCCATTTGGGCTAACCGCCGGTGACCCGGGTTAGTCCCAACTCGAGAATCCGACCAGGGTCGTTATAAACCTACAAGACAGCTCGTACATGCTCAATTTGGTCATCAAGGCTTCGGCTATATATCAAGATGTCATTGAAATAGACAACCACAAATCGACCAAAAAAAGCATGCAAAACATGATTCATTAGTCGCATAAACGTGCTTGGTGCATTAGTTAATCCAAATGGCATGATTAACCACTCATATAATCCATACTTGGTCTTAAATGCAGTTTTACATTCATCTCATCCCACGTCTTTATCAGTCTTTCACCATTGCGCCTCCTACTAGTCACAAGTTGATCCCATGAAATTATAGCATAATTAGTAAATTCAACAGCTGCAATTTTTACCTTTTTGAGCTCAGAGTATCGTTGGCAATCAAATACCATCTCCATGCGTTTCTCCCACTCTAGATACGCATTAGGATCATTCTTCCCTTGGAAGGAAGGAATCTTCATCTTGATGTAGCCAAGTTCATCATCTCCTCGGTGTCTAAACCCTCGGGCTCCATTCCACCTTCCAAATCGAGCATCTCAATCATCCTCCATGTCGGCCTCATCATCATCATAATGCCGCTGCCTTCTATGTTGTGCTCTAGAGGCGTCTTGTTGATGTTGTGGCCTTCCCCGGGGTAGCTCTCAGTCACCATCAATCCTCATGCCATTCCCAATCATTCGGCCACTAAGCTCCTCCACTACGACCCTCAATTACTAGATGCTTTCCATGAGCACTTCATCCCTTCGTATGGAGTCAACCTCCCTTTGATTCACGCTTTCTTCGTGTGACATATTTTAAACCTGTAAGTAAACGTTAGTCACAAAAAAAAAAAATCATCACCATTCGCTCCCTCACGTGTTTCTCTCAAGGTGTTTGTCACTCCCCTCGTGTTTAACTCAAGTCTAGGCTTTTTTTTCCCTCAATTAAACTCACACACTCTTGCCTTTTCCCTCTCGTATTTCCTTTTCACAAGCTCTTTATCGGACTCAAAACCTGTCTCTCAACCCCCTTACGACAATCAATTCAGCAACTAGCAATCTCAAACCAACAAGTACAACTTTCGAAATTCCAATTGAAACGCAAATCACTATTGATTTTGTCTCAATTCGGTCTACTACAAACGAGTCGCCTTCTTGATTTTTTTTGTTTGGCTATATTTTTTTTGCCGAATCTTTTTTTTTCTTGCGCACGTTTTTTTATGCGTCTTTTGTCTCTTTTTTTTTGACAAACTTTCTCCTTTTTTTTTTTTTTTTTTTTTTGACGAACTCAGATACAATTTAAGATGCTAGGAAAAAAAATTAAAACTAACAGTAAACAACTACGTATGGAAGCACAAAAGCAATCGGATCCCTAAATTGGCTTGAACCGAAACCCTAGCTCAATAAATATCAAATTACTGAATATAAACAGAAAATTAAAGATAAATAGACCTTGTAGAAGCAAGCTCTAATAGCAAATGATGTGAATCGTTGCAAAAAGATCGTTCTACGAAGGCCTTGATGGTGCGAATTGCGAACCTTGACCTCCAATCAAACTTGTGATTGGCAACCTCGATATGAACGTGACCTGTTGACGAACGCGTGTCAAGCAAACAACGTTATAGATGCCACGAGCAAAAGAATTCGCTATCTCAGTCGATAAGTCGAATCAACCGCCACAAGAGAATCTTGAAAAGGTCAAGTTTTCAAAAGAGCAGTAAAATAGAACCTCTCAATTCTTTTCCTCAAAAATAAAATATGTCTGTCCCCAAAGAAAGTCGGCCAGTCCTTAATATAGGCCTTTTAGCCGCCACACAAACCCTAAAATTAACCCTAGAAATCTAATGCGTAATATTCTAGAATATACCTAAACAAGAAGATATATATATATATATATGACTTTGTCAAATATTTTATGACCAGACAATCAAATTGCGCCAAGATTTCCATGATTCTTCAAGATTCGATCCAAGGTCATCTCCATAAAGATTATGCCAAGATTTTCAAGATTCTTCAAGATTTGATCCAAGGTTATCTCTACGCCAAAGATCACGACCCATGACGCCAACAGCTTGCCTAAATTGCTTGGCCAGTGCTTGAGTGATGGAACCAGTCGGAATAGACAATGGGTCCCTAGCACCTCCTTCTCGATATGGCTCGATGTCCACATCACCGGTCTAATTTTCGGAAAATAAATAAATAAATATGAAAATTATTAAATAAATACTAAAATTTCACCTTAAGCCTGTAATGCCTAATTGGATGCTGAAACGGACCTAGAAAATTTCCGAGATTCGTTCAATAAATACTAGAACCTATTTACTCGCTAATTGTTACGACTAACGATCTAACATGCATTGGTAAATCTCTAATTTAATTACTCTAATATAATCTATCCACCTAATCATGCTTAATTAAATCTAATCAACCCTTAAGCATCATTAAACTACTAAGCGAGGATTAGTGAGTTAAACTAACTTGTTTAACGAGCGGGTCAGTGCAAAACGACGGGGATGTCGTGGGGGTCGATTGTCTCCAAAGTGGGCCTATGTTTCGAGGCTCGAAACCACCTCAAAATGCTCAAAATGGGCCTGACATAGTACTGGAAACCCACTTCTGCAGCCTCTATTTTGTGCTGAAACAGAGGGGAAACAAGCTCAGTTTAGGCGGGAATGGACCGAGAAAGATAGAGGAGACTAAACCGGGCCTTGGCGGACACTCACGGCAGTCGGAGGCGGGCTGGACAGCTCCAGTCGAGCTCCACAACGCACGAACCAGCAGCTGGGACGGTGAGACAGGGCTGCTAGGTGGACGTTAGCGGGTGGTGGCGTGGGTGGTGGCGCTCGCGCGTGGACGGCGATGGGCGGTGAACGGCAGTCTGGCGTAATGGTAAGGGCTCCTCCACGGTTGCTGGCTTCCCTGGTTCTGTTTTTCTGAGCTAGAACGACACAATGGAGGGGATGAGAGGGACGGTCGAAGACTAGAGGGAGAGAGGAAAGAGATGGGAAGACAAGGGGGCCACAAGGTCACATTTTTCTCTTCAATTGTCCCCCCTTTGACAAACCTCATCCACAGCTAGTTCCTTAGCCCTCATTCAGCCAACAATGCTCAACGTTGGACACTTGAAATGGTCCAAAATGGGCTAGGCAAGGGGGCATACGAATTTCCAAGATTTCTCCTTCAATTGGGCTTTATCTCACTCTCAATTCAATCTCATTTGGCCCTTACAAATTCAGTTACACCTCAATTATCAAATTTGTATTTTTCCTCACCAATTGATCCCACTTGCTTCCCAATTTCACTATAAAAAATAGCCCCGACCTTTTTCTGAACAAAAATGGCCCTAGGACGACTTTTTCCCAAAAATTTCAGGTTTCTGATTATTCTTCTAAGACTGAGTTGACGTTCCTAGAATTTATTGTGACATGAAAGGATCTTCAATTTCTGAAATCGGACTCAATTTCACAGTTAATTTTCATTCGGCGCGATTTTGAGCGTGACCTAGGCTACCAGGTAACTTTTAGACATTTTTAGTGCAAATGACCTGTGGTTGATTTTCTTCGAGCCATAATGAACCCACTCGACACATTGGCGACTCTCGGTTGTCGTGAAATTCTTGAGGATTCAAACACGGACACATGGTAGCAAAACGATAGAAAAATCAGTCTAGTGCTGGTCGACGAGAATTTTTCAATTTAGTAGTGTCACCCACGATTAGCTACACATCTTTATCGAACCGACCTATCTCTGATCCCAAATCAATTTTTAACTGTGCCATAATGGCCTCTAAAGATGGACACGGTCGAGAAGCTGATTCTTGATGGAATTCTCAAGTCTATTGCATTAAATTTCCTTAATGGCTTCCCCAAATAGTCTAGTTATCTCGAGAGTGATAAGCTCTGAGAACAGCCTATTGGCGCGTCAATGAAATGCCCGATTTATTCAGTAGGAAACATGATTGAAAATTTGAGATATCACAACTCTACCCCTCTTAAAAAAATTTCGTTCTCAAAATTTAAATCTTTACAATACTTAAGCAAAAAGGCGGGGGTACAACTGTCTCATCGACTCTTCCGTCTCTCACGTTGCTCCTTTAGTACCTTGGTGTTGCCAGACCACTTTGACCAATGGAATGGTCTTTGTACGCAGAACTTGTTCTTTTCTGTCCACGATCTGAACCGGGCTTTCAACGTATGACACTCGGTCATTCACGTCCAATTCTTCGAAATTGAGCATGTGGGTCGGGTCGGTCTCATACTTCCTTTACATCGACACGTGAAAGACGTTATGCACTTGTGCCAGTCTTGGCGGTAACGCAAGACGATACACTAAGGTCCCGATTCTCTCAAGACTATCGAACGGACTTACGTGCCTCGGACTCAGTTTTCCTTTCTTTCCAAAGTGCGAAGTTCCCCTCATTGGTGACACCTTTAGAAACACGTGATCACCAACTTGAAATTCCAATAACCTCCCGCGCTTATATGCATAACTTTTCTGTCTGCTCTGAGCAGTCTTTAATCTGCCTCTGATTACTGCCACGGCATCCACTGACTGCTGGTCCAACTCAGGGCCTGTGATCTTCCTTTCCCTAACTTCATCAATACACTGGTGTTCTGCACACTCTACCATACAACACTTTAAATGGTGCCATCTGAATGCTTTGCTGATAAATGTTGTTGTAGGCAAATTCCACTAGGTGAAGCTAATTTTCCCAACTTCCCTTGAAGTCTAGTACGCAAGCTCTCAACACGTCCTCGAGGGTTTGGATTGTCCTCTCAGACTGGCTATCTGTCTAAGAATGATATGCCGTACTGTATTGAAGTTTTGTACCTAGAGCACTTTGCAAGCTCTTCCAAAAGGCGGCGGTAAACCTTCGGTCTCTATTTGACGTTATCGTAACCGGCACTCCATGCATTCGAACCACCTGACGCACGTATAGGTCTGCGTGCCTATCCAAACTGAGGTCCTTTCGTATTGCAATGAAGTGAGCCGACTTTGTCAGTTTGTCGACTACTACCCATATTGAATCATTTTCTCTCTGACCCTTCGGTAGTCCGATCACGAAATACATCGTGATATGCTTCCATTTCCATTCTGGGATCACGAGAGGTTGCAGAAGTCCTTCCGGCTTGCAATGCTAAGCTTTAACCTGCTAACATGTCAAGCACTTGGCGACATGCTTGGCGATGTCCGCCTTAATACCTGACCACTAATAGTGTTGATGCATATTCTAATACATCTTGGTGCTACCCAGATGAATGCTGTAACTGCTACAATGTGCTTCAAATAAAATATTTTCTCTAAGCTCCACATCGTCAGGTACAACCAAACGTCCTCGGAACCTCAGTGTTCTATCATCAGAGATCTGAAAGTCAGCCTTTCTTTTCTCAGTGTCTTCCTGAAGAATTTTCTGCACATATGGATCTATCGGTTGTAGTAGCTTGATCCTGATCTGGACATCCGGTTCAATTCTGAGGGTGTCCATAAGACTTGAAAGGTGGCCTACCTCAAACTTGAACACCGAATCTCGAGTTCTCTCGATTAGGTTCCACTCCTTAATCAGTATATGCACTACTGAAGACTTTCGACTCAAAGCATCGACGACCTTGTTCCCTTTCCAGGGTGATATAAATTATCACAGTCGTAGCCTTTCAGCAATTCCATCCATCGGCGCTGTCTCATGTCCAACTCCTTTTGAGAGAATAGGTGCTTGAGACTCTGATGGTCCGTGAAGATTTAGAATCTTTTCCCGCACAAATAATGTCTCCAAATCTTCAGGGCAAAAATAATTGTCGCAAGTTCTAAACCATGCATCGGGTAATTTTGTTTATGAGGTCTCAACTAACAGGAGGCGTATGCAACAATCCTACCATGTTGCATCAGCACGCAACCCAACCCTCTGAACAACACATCACTATAGATCTCGAATCCTCCAGGACCAGATGAAATAGTCAGTACAGGTGCGGTAGTCGGCTTTTCCTTCAGCTCTTGAAAACTACGCTCGCACTTGTCTGTCCACATGAATTTCTCTTCTTTCTTTAGGAGTCTTGTCAAGGGCGATGCTAAAGATGAGAACCCTTCCACAAACCGTCTGTAATAATCTGCCAAAACCAGAAAACTTCTGATTTCTATCACTGTAGCTGGTTTTGGCCAATTGATCACGGCTTCTATCTTGCTCAGTTCCACATAAATTCCTTCGCCTGAGATTACATGACCTAAGAAAGTAACACGAGTCAACCAAAACTCACACTTGCTAAATTTAGCGCACAACTGATGGACTCTCAACTTTTGCAGCACTAATCTCAAGTGACTTCCATGCTCTTCGTCACTTCTCGAATACACTAGAATATCATCAATGAACACGATCACAAACTGATCCAGATATTCCTTGAATACTCTGTTCATCAAATCCATGAAGGCAACTAGAGCATTTGTCAACCCGAATGGCATCACTGTGAACTCGTAATGGCCATACTGAGTACAAAATCCTGACTTAGGAATGTCATCCTTTCTAATTCTCAGCTGATGATATCCCGTCCTTAAGTCAATTTTCGAGAATATCGATGCTCCTTGCAATTGATCAAACATGATATCGATACTCGGGAGTGGATACTTATTCTTGATCGTTACCTGATTGAGTTGTCGATAGTCGATGCACAAACGCAACAAACCATCTTTCTTCTTAACAAACATAACTGGTGCTCCCCAAGGTGATGCACTGGGACGAATAAATCCCTTATCTAATAACTCCCGCATCCGCACCTTCAGTTCCTTCAACTTAGATAACACCATCTGGTAAGGAACCTTAGAGATTGGCTCTATCCCGGGAGCTAGTTCGATCACGAACTCAATCTCTCTCTCTCTCTCGCGGTAATCCTGGCAATTCCTTTGGGAAGATATCTGGAAATTCTTGTGTAACTGAATTATCCTCAATTTTCAGTTTCTCAAATGTCGTATCCACAACAGTTGCCATGTAACCTTGACAATCCTCATCTAACAAACGAGTTGCCTCTGGTGACGAGATCAAGACAATCAAGGGTCCTCCTTGACTTCCGATAAACTCGAAGTTCTCACCCTTTATCAGGTCAAACTGAATCGTTTTGCGATAACAGTTCATCTTAGCTCGTTGCTTAGTGAGCCAGTCCTGCCAATAATTAAATCGAAGTCATACATGGCTAGGACTAACAAATCAATTTTCCCCACTCGCTCAACAATCTCTAACTTGCACCCCGAACAACCAAAAGCAGCAATAACTTTATCCTTCGAGGGTGTAGATATGCAAACCACCGACTCCAATAATATAGGACTTAATCCTAACAACGGCAGAAGTACAACCCACGTGCCAAAACTTGGCACGGATGGACACTTAAGTGCCAAAACTTCGGAAAGGTACACTTAAGTGCCAAAATCGAAGTCAAGTGGATCACTTAAGTACCACTCCAGCCAAATTGCTGACATGGCAATTTTCCGACGAGTTGGCTGACGTGGCGAGAAAATGTAAAAACGACGTCGTTTTGGCTCTGATGTGTAAATAATTAATATAAAAATTAATTAAATTAAATTTAAACTTAATTTTATTTAAAATATTATTTAAAAAATTTAAAATGAAAATAAAATGGGGCGCAGAAGGGGCGGATGAGGGCTAAGCTCTTGCCGCCGCCGGGAAGGGCCGGTGACGGAGGGGGTAGGGTCGCCCGGGGTCGCCGGCCCCCGGCCCTTGGCCAGGGCCTGGCGACCATAGCCGATGCTTCCCCCACTGTTGTCGGCCCATTTGGGCGCGCGGGGAGGCAACGAAGGCCCGCGAGCCCTCGCCCGGATTCGGCGAGGGCTCGGGCCCTCGGCCGACGTCGCCGCCCCCCCGGCTAGGGCCCGCGAGCCCTCGCTCAAATCTAGGGAGAGGGTCATGGCGCTCGCCGCTAGCCGATGACCCCGGCCGACCGTCCCCCTCCATCGCCAGCCCTTCCCGGTGGCGGCGGCGCAAGGGCTCGGCCCTCGGCCCCGCCCCTTCGCCCCCCCCACCCTTTTAATTTTAAGTTTTTTTAATTTTTAGCTTTTTATTTTTAGAATATTTTAAATAAAATTAAGTTTACATTTAATTTAATTAATTTTTATATTAATTATTTACAAATCGAGAAAACAATGTCGTTTTTGCATTTTCTCGCCACATCAGCATGCAAAATAATGTCGTTTTGCACCCAACTTGTCGGAAAATTTCCACGTCAGCAATTTGGCCGGAGTGGCGCTTAAGTGATCCATTTTACTCCGAAACTGGCACTTAAGTGTACATTTCCAAAGTTTTGGCACTTAAGTGTCCCTCCGTGCCAAGTTTTGGCACTCCAAGTGTCCCAACCTCTCCTAACAACTTAACATATTGCTTGGCAATGAATGAATGGGTTGCTCCCGGATCGAATAAAGCATAAGCAAAATGGTCGTTCAGTGAAACCATACCTTTGATCATGTTAGGCGTAGCTTCTACCTAACCCTATGTAATTGCGTACACTGTGCCCTGAACTAGAGGTCTCATCAGTCCTCCTTGTGGCACATTCTGAGGTGCATACCCTCTAATTTGGCCCATTTGTGGTGGTGGCGGCAACTGCAGTTGTCCCCTTGGCCTGTTAGGAAAATCTCTGGCCTTGTGACCCTGCTAGCCACATTCAAAACAAGCGCCCGCCCTTCGAGGGCATTGATTCACACCATGTCATCTTCCACACAAACGACACATCTCGATCCTATTTGGCACTGGCTTGCCAACTCCACCTATCCTATTTGGTGGGACTTGGAATCTCCCTCCGACCATGGGTCTCTTCCCATGTCGGATTGCATCTCTGCTAGAATTAAACCTTGACCTAGACATGGTGTCTCTCTCATTTTGATCTCTCTCGACCATCTAGGCTCTCTCATAAAGGTCATTATAAGTTCTCAGATTCAACGAGATCAATGTAGTGTGCGTTTGGATGGGCATTTAGAAAGCCCATTCAAGCCCCAAAGCCCTTTCATCCCAAATTGAAGTGTTTGGCAACCATCCTTCAAGGGGCTTTCAAGTGAAAGTCGACCCTTAGGAATGCTGAAAGCCCAAGGCTAGTCGAGACCAGCCTTGAGCTTTCAGCATTCCTCAGCATTTTCGGAATGCTGAAGGGCTCTTTTAATGAAAATAGCAAGTTACCTATTTTGCCCTCAAAACTTTATGGAAAAACCACTTTTGCCCATTTTAAAAATAACAAAAACCCTAGATCTCATTCTCTTCCCCCCCCTCCTTCCATCGCTCTGCCTTTTTCTATAGCCGGGCTTTTGCCGTCGTCCGTTCCGCCACCCGCGATCTCTTTCCTTCGTCGTCGAGTTCAGTTCGAACCCATCTGCCGTTCCGAAGCGTAGGTTGTCCCCTCTATCTCTATCTATCTCTCTCCCCATCTTTTGCTTTTTTGCTGGGTCCGGAATCTCCACGTCTTGATCCGTGAAATTAGTTGTAGGAACAGTTCGATGCTTTCTCTTTTTCCTGTCATCTTTGTCTCAGATTTCGCCTTGTTACTTGGTGTTTTCCTTCCCTTTTTCTAAGATTTTTCCCCTTTTTTGTTAGGGCAGTGGGGTGGCTCCAGAGAGTGACACGCCTCTTCCGGAACAGAGCGAGAGGTGGAAGGATAGATGGTTGTCCTCTTGTAGCTGATCGGGGGCAAAAGGTACTTGGGTTTCCTGTCCAGTTTTGGGTCATTGTATTTTTGTTGGAATTTGAGGTTGTTCTATTGTCGGATCTGGTTTCGGGTCTTGCTGTGTTCCCCTTTCTTTTGGGATTTTTGCTCGTCTCTCTCGGTGATTCCGACCGAACCCATTTGGGTTCTCTCACTTTCCCTTTTCCCCTGCCGTTCTAATTTCTTGTTCGCATTCTGGGTTTTGGGCTTGACTTCGACTATATGTATACTCATTACAGATATTCTACTAGATTTCCATAGGACGGTGCTATTCAATTTTTTGGGGCATTTTTTTTTATATATATATTGTCGCAAACTGAGTGCGCATTATTAGAAGACGATATTGGCTTCCTTTTTTATAGGCTTTACATGGCCATCTCAACTCACTCAGTGTCTCCCCTATTTCTCAGTCGTGGTTTTGGTCTTTTTCTACAGTTTTGTATTTGAGGCTTCATCTCTGTCTAAATATCGAATGGTGTCTGGATCAAGATTGGGACTGACCTGTTTATATAAGCTGATGCCTGTTCTAGAATCATTCGTCTTGGTGGGCTATCACGAACTGTTTTGGAAAAGAAAAGAAGACTTTGAAATGGGCTAGGACTTCTTTTTGGTGATCCTTTTACCTTTCTGTGTTCTTTTTCGAATGGTAATGACAACTCTGATGAGCGAATGATGCCGATTGAGCTTATTGCTGGTTGAATTGTGCTAGTATTGCTGGATGCTAGAAAAGAATCTGCTGGTCATTATCCGGTTTCAAGTTCTCCTAGTCGTCCTTTAGGATTCCTACTTTTAGACTCATATGGTTTTCCTGTTATGTGAGGTTCCCTGAAGGCTTGCTCATATGTTCACAATAGTTGCTTGCTGACATAACTCTGTTCAATTTTAGGATCTCCTTGTTGCAGAGAGTGACATGCCTCTTCCGGAATAGAGCGAGAGGTGGAAATATAGATGGTTGTCCTCTTGTAGCTGATCGGGGGCAAAAGGTACTTGGGTTTCCTGTCCAGTTTTGGATCCTTGTATTTTTGTTGGATTTTGAGGTTATTTTGCTTTTGGTATGTTTGGCTTGAGTTGGCTCGTCATCCTCTGGTTTTGGAATATTATTGGAAAAATATGACATACTTTTATGTAGTTATTGCTGGCCAAAATACTTGTAATTTGAACTCAATTGCATGCTTTTCAAAAAAACAGATACACTGCTCAAGAGGTGGAGATAAGCTCATCCAGGGTTCTGAACAACAATCTCTTCTTCTAGAGCCAGAAAGGTTAGTAATATGCTATTCATCACTGCATTTCTTGGAAGAGGCCTTTTGAGTCAATTTGCTCCATAGTCAATTTCTTGGAAGAGGACCTGTGGTAGGGGAAGTGTTTGGAGTGTGTTTGTGCCTAGGATCTTGCTTGTTAGCCTAAATTATATGGGTCTAATGGTGACAAGAGCTGGGTGAAATCGCATCATGGGACAATTTGGGCGCGCGGTTGTGCGGGATTGGGTGTTTCATTTGTTCTTGTGGTTAGTGCTACAGAGGCTTAATGGTATATCGATAGAATCTATGGGCTTATATGAGTTGGTAAGATTGCTGTTTGCGATTGCATTTCCCAGTGAATTGTTTTGCTGGTGATACTTGTGTGTTGGTGAACTTGATGGGCATGTTGTGAGAATTCTACAGTAATGTTATGAGGACGAACGCCTCTCATGGGATCACACTATTTAGAAAAATGGTTCTAGGTTTATTGGAGTTTGGAGTTGTGTTGCTTGGTAATCTGTGTTGCTAGTTGGGGCTTTGTGATCCACGCTAGGAAGCTAGAGTAATGAGTGAAAGACAATGCTCTTAGATCAGTCCAATTTGGCTGGTTTTGTTGATCTTTTTTATGAAACCTTGCGACTTCGGAGTAATGTGTGATCTGTTGTAGTTCAAAAGTGGCATCAGTGAATGATGTTTAGCTATTTTCAGATGCTCTTGTTCATGAAGTCCGTTTCTTTTTTTGTTTTAATGTCTGCACAACTTGTCAATTAAACATTTGCTTTTTCACTCCAAATGTTGACCCATAAGTTCAAGTTGACATCTTTTAAAGTTATTTTCTCTTGACTACTCACTTTTTAATTTAACTTGAGGTTATGAATATCTAAAATTGAAAAAAGCAATTCAGTGTGGATTGCATTTGTTGTCTATTGTCTTTAAACTGAAATTGCATTTTTTAATGTTGCATTTATTAGTAGATGGCAAGTTCATCAAAAGAAAAGGCATTTTGGAGCCCTGAAGATGTTGAAACCTTTTGTAAGTTGTGCGTTGAACAAATTGACAATGGCAATCGTCCTGCAAACAACAAAAGGGATGGATGGACGGTTATAATTAAGAAGTTTGAGGACCTAAGGGGCAAAAAGTATGATAAAGGTCAAATGAAGAGTAAGTGGGATAATCTTAAAGAAGATTGGAAAAGATGGAGGACATTGATCCTAAAGGAAACTGGATTAGGATGGGATCCAAAAAAGAATACCATTGATGCAAGTGATGAATGGTGGAACAGGAAAATTCAGGTTTTTTCCCTTCTTTTATTAATTTTTTTTTAATTTAATCTTTTTTCTATAAAACTCACGAAAATGTTTATTACAACAGGAAAAATCCTAAGGTTAGAGCTTTTAGAACGAAAGGCATACATCCGGATCTTCAAGTTTTATTGGATAGAATGTTTGGAGATACTGTTGCCACTGGAAGCATCACATGGAATCCTGCACAAGGCTTACGTATTGATGAGGATGTTGCGGCCACACAATTTGACATCGGTGGTTCAGCAGGATTTACTGATGATAATATAGAGGACGATGTGGGTGGAAAGACTAGTGAACAACATCGAAGTGATAAAAGAACGTCGCAGAGTTCGGTGAGACAATCTCAAGGAAAGAAACAAAAGAAAAGTATGGCTGATAAGCTAGCGACGCAAATGGAGAGGATTTGTTCAGCTATTGAAAGTAGAAGCTATGCCAAAGAGTTTGATCCTTACAAGGAACTCATGGAGACGTTGAAAGCTATACCCGAGATTACGCAAGATCAAGAGTTATATTTTTTTGCACTAGATTATTTTTCAGAAAAGAAAGATAATAGGCAAATCTTTATGAACTTTGATAATGATCAAGAAAAAGTCGCATGGCTCAAGTATAAGTTCGCACAACGTAGGGCTCACTAGGATATTTGCTATTTATATTTTTCATGTGTAATGTTATTGTAATGTGATACATATTTGCACTACTTATTTGTATTAGTTGGCGAGACATATTTATGTTATATTATCAGACTTGTTTCTAATTGGTGTTCTTTTTATTGAATGAAGTTTGCATATATATATGATAAGTGTTTTTTGTTGATTAATGATTTAAATAATTTATTATATCTCTTATTCTAATTCTATTTTGTTACTTTAATCAGTTATGGATGATTCTCCTGAAAGAGAAAACCATGAAAAAGAGGAAGAAGAATATTGGCAACTTTGTGCAGCTGCACATACTTGCGGTGTTTATCAGGCAATATATGGTCAAAAAATACCGTGCATGACTTCATCATATACAGGAAATGCATGGTTAAGAGAGTTGATGGACATGGATGCTAATCTTGAAAGGTTTTACCGAATGTTTAGAATGGATAGAATTGTGTTTAAGAATTTAATGAATGATTTAGTGACACGATATGGGTTGCAAGAAACTAGAAATATTGATGTTGCAGAAATGTTAGAATTGTTTCTTCATATTTTAGGACATAATATAGGTAATAGGTTAGCACAAGAGCGCTTTCAGCATTCTGGGGAAACCATATGCAGGCTATTTAGCTTAGTTTTGGATAAAGTATGTGAAATGGGAGCAGATTTGATCCAACCATCCGATCGACAATTCAAGGAAGTTCCAAAGAAGATCAGGAATAATACAAGATTTTTTCCACATTTTAAGGTAAGTTACGATTATACAATAGAAAATATGAATTAAATATAAATCAAATAATATTCTTGTTCTTGTTTTAGGATTGCATTGGAGCTATAGATGGTACTCATATTCCAGCGGTGGTACCTACGAGTGAGCAGCTTCGTTTTATTGGTCGAAAAGGAACACCGACGCAAAATGTGATGGCCGTGTGTAATTTTAACATGGAATTTACTTATGTGTGGGCCGGTTGGGAGGGTACAGCTCATGATACTCGTATATTTTATGAAGCCATTAGGAGGCATGATTTACAATTTCCTCATCCTCCAAAAGGTTCGTTAATTAATGGTTTTTATGCATTAATATATGTATGTGTTATATGTTGATTAAATTTACAACTTTTTTTGTGTAGGTAAATATTATTTGGTTGATGCTGGATATCCAAATCCTACGGGTTATTTGGGGCCATATAAAGAAGTTAGATATCATTTACCTGAGTTTCAACGAGGTCCTCAACCGACGGGTTATAAAGAAGTGTTCAATCGTGCTCACTCCTCACTACGATCAGAAATTGAGCGAGCTTTTGGCGTATTGAAGAAGAAGTGGAAGATTTTAAAGAGTATGCCAAGTTATCCATATACAAAGCAAGTGAAAATTGTGATAGCAACGATGACTTTGCACAATTATATACGAAGAAATGCCCTGAATGATACACATTTTGCTAGAGTAGATTTGGATCCCAATTTATATACAGCGGATCCTAATGATGTAAATGGGGAGGGTAATGCTTCAAATGATGATGTAGCATCTGATATGGCACGTTTACGTGATCAAATAGCTATGAATTTATGAAGTAATTAAGGATATTTGTAATTTTTAAGGATAATGAGTTTCTTTCCTCAAAGCATATGTTATCATGTTTTTATTGTAATGAAAGTATTCTTATTGTAATTGAGAAAGAGAACACGTAAATTTTTTCCATTTGATGTTTTTTAGCAAAAAAAAGGAATTTTAATTTTAATAAAATTGTTTAAACAACATCTTTGACATTGTTGTCAAATATAATTAAAAAAGTTGTAAACATTATTTTTTTAATTTTAAACAAATAAAAATTAAAATATTTAGATTAATCACCAAATGGGCTTTGCAAATGTGTTTTTTACCAAACAGCATTTCTCTCAAAGTTGCTTTTCAAAGTAGAATTTACCAAACGGTCTTTGCATTTTCTCCAAAGCCCTTTAGGATAAACTGCTTTGCATTTTCCCAATGAGCTTTTCAAATGCCGAACCAAACGCACCCGTACTCCTCAAGTCCGGCTTGAATCCATCCCTGAATCTTCTCACTCGATTCACTGGATTCTTAATTAGTTCAGGAGCATATTGCGACAGTTTAGCGAACTTCACCTCATATTGGTCGACCATCAGGGAACCTTGGCGAAGACGCTGGAACTCTGCCATTTTCATCTCCCTAGCAGTCTCTGAAAAGTACTTCCCATTGAAAGCCTCAAGGAAGGCGTTCCACTCCGGGACAACACCTTATGGGAATACTGCTCCCTAGGTGATTCTCTACCAGGTATTTGCAACTCCCTCTAGTTGGTAAGTTGCAAGAATCACCTTTTATGTTTCGTTGCACATCAGTAGTTCAAAAGCCTTCTCCAATTTCTGGATCCACAAAGCAGCAGCTTCGGGGTCTCCAGCCCCGGTGAATTGAGGCGGATTCAACTTTAAGAATTGTTCCACCAGTTTATGAATCGGTCTCCCAGCAACTACGATTCCTGGCGGACCTTCAGCAAACGCGACAACAGGTGCGGCAACAACTGCGGACTCAACAACGGTGGCAACCGGCGACTGCAACAACGGCAGTGAATGCGGCAGCTTGATCCCAGGCCTGTTGCCCCATCAATTCTCTCATGGCATCTAAGGCCTGGTCGATCTTGATGGTTCCTTACTGCTACTCCGGCACCCACTGCAAGTGATGCCACTCTACTCATGCTAGCCTGAGCTGGCGCTCGACCTTGGCCTCCTCGGGTACCGACCCTGGTCGGCGTCCTATCTCGAGTCACGGCCCGAACGATCCTCTTAGTAAGAGTTCTTTGCTCCAGATCACTCATCCCTTAGCTTTATCTACTGAAGCTTGCTTCCAATTCTACACCGAATTAGAAATGAAGTGATCTAAAACACAAGCAGGGCTAGCAATCAGCTACCACAGACATGCACCAGTATGAATTTAAAGATCTTCCCTACTACTATCCCATGAACCATCGCACCTTATCACTCCAATACCTAACCATTGCTCTGATACCACAAAAGGGGGATGTCACGCCCCAATCCTCAGAGCACGCCCATCGTTGCTTGGTCGATTAAATAGCAACGTCCCAGGATGCATCGCCGACCCATTCATTTTATTACGCATGCGGAAATAGTTAAACAATCCCCAGACAATAAAATAATGAAATAGAAAAGTAGAGCCATATTTTTCGAACATGAAAAACCATAACCACACTTTTATATAATGCAAACCACATAGTATATATTACAATACTATTCACCAAAGTCTAATCTATCACACATCAACTCCCAACCCAGGGTTTGCAAACAGGATGGGATCTCTGTCCTCATCCGGGTCATACTCTGGATCCTCCTCTAGATCCTCAACCGACTTCTCTTCAGGTTCTTCTTCTTCAGAGTTCTCCTCTTTAGGCTCCTCCTGTGGTTCCTCCTCTTGCTCGACAATTTCCCCTTCCTCTTCACTCTAGTTAGCGCCTTCGTCCTCGAGCTTAGGATCCTTTGCATCCACCACCAACCCATTCGTAGGGTCTGCCGTCCCCTTCCCGAATGCTGCCTCCAAAACGTACAGAGGTATATCACCCTTCGGTATGGATCCTCTCATCGCCCATCATGGTAGTGACGATACCACGACCGATACTCGTGGGGCACCATGTCGTCTTTACCCACATCAACCCAGACATTGGATTTTACCAAAACATTCTCTAGTCCTTTTGGGTGGGGGTGTATCAGAAAGTGATATCCTATCTCGATGATCTCTTCAGGAAACCAAAATGCATGGGAGGGCGAGAAGGTGGAGGTACTAACATATACGGACCTGAAATGTTGTCCCACAATGGGGTGAGACTACGTCTCGGTGAGTTCTACCCCTCCTAAGACCCGATTAGAAAGTCAATACATCTTAGGGCTACCTAAGCACACACGAGTCAGATGACTTACTTTAGCCTCAGTTCCATCCTGCAAATCAACATTATTTACTTATGCATCATATCATAACAATCACTCAATTCG
The DNA here is from genome assembly GCA_017140595.1 of Eucalyptus curtisii. Taxonomy (NCBI): domain Eukaryota; kingdom Viridiplantae; phylum Streptophyta; class Magnoliopsida; order Myrtales; family Myrtaceae; genus Eucalyptus; species Eucalyptus curtisii. Next base: position 30,147,334 of record CM029496.1, on the reverse strand, counting down.
TAACATAAAATCAAACCATTGCTCAACCGACCTAGTCAATTACATGTTACCACGACCCTTTCTTGGTCGGCTTATCTCATACTATCTATTAAGTCTACTCATATCTGGACTGCTCTCTGCTAAGCTGATAAATAGATAGTATAGCTCGCTTATGAGATGATCAGGTATACGGCTCTCTATCTAAGCTGCCATATCGCCCTTAGGTCGATATAGTATACCGACATTGCTCAATCTAAGCTAATAAGGTATACTGCTCTCTACTAAGCTGACATATCGCCCATAAGCTGATACAGTATACCGGTATACTACTCTCTGCTAAGCTAACATATCGCCCGTGGGCCGATATAGTATACCATCACAATCCATTCAACATTTTTATCATTCTCGATAAAATAGCCGTGTGTAGGTACACGGTCGGCCTTAGCCAAAATACTATACTCTCCTTTCCACAAATCCCACCATTTTCTGTAGTCCACCAAAATATTTTTGGCGCTATCAACCCACACCCGGTTATTTTTCCATTAATTACCAAAATTAATTAATTTAGGAATAAATCCTAAAATCACAATTAAATCAATTCAGCCCAATTTAACTCTCAATTAAATAAACAAACCGCACCACGATAATCAGCATAAAATTTCGGTCACCGGTTACCTCGGTCTAATTTCCGAAAAATAAATAAATAAATAAATAAATAAATAATTATGAAAATTATTAAATAACTACTAAAATTCCAACTTAGGCCCCTAATGCCTAACTGGTCGCCGAAACGGACCCGGAAAATTTTTGAGGTTTGTTCAATAAATACTAGAACCTATTTACTCGCTAATTGTTACAACTAACCACCTGACATGCATTGGTAAATCTCTAATTTAATTAATCTAATATAATCTATCCACTTAATCACGCTTAATTAAATCTAATTACCCCTAAGCATCATTAACCTACTAAGTGAGGATTAGTGAGTTAAACTCACTTGTTTAACGAGCGGGTCGGTGCAAAACGACGGGGACATCGTGCGGGTTGATTGTCTCCAAAGCGGGCCTAGGTTTCGAGGCTCGGAACCACCTCAAAATGGGCCTGACACAGTACTGGAAACCCACTTCCTCAGCCTCTTTTTTGTGTTGAAACAGAGGAGAAACAAGCTCGGTTTAGGCGGGAATGGACCGAGAAAGATAGAGGAGACTAAACCAGGCCTTGGCGGACACTCACGGCGGTCGGAGGCGGGCTGGACAGATCTGGTTGAGCTCCACAAGACACGAACCAGCAACTGGGATGGCGAGACAAGGCTGTTGGGCAGACGTGTGCAGGCGGTGGTGCGGGTGGTGGCGCCTGCGTGTGGATGGCGACGGGCGGAGAACGGCCGTCTGGCGCGAGGGCAAGGGCTCCTCCATGGTTGCTGGCTTCACTAGTTCTATTTTTCTGAACTGGAACAGCACAAGGGAGGGGATGAGAGGGACAGTTGAAGACTAGAGGGAGAGAGGAAAGAGATGGGAAGACAAAGGGGCCACAAGGTCACATTTTTCTCTTCAATTGTCCCCCTTTGACCAACCTCATCCACAGCTGGTTCCTTGGCCCTCATTCAGCCAACAATGGTCAACTTTGGACACTTGAAATTGTCCAAAATGGGCTAAGCAAGGGGGCATACGAATTTCCAAGATTTCTCCTTCAATTGGGCTTGATCTCACTCGCAATTCAATCTCATTTGGCCCTTACAAATTCAATTGACACCTCAATTATCAAATTGATATTTTTCTGCACCAATTGATCTCACTTGCTTCCCAATTTCGCGATCAAAACATGTGCCGGTCTTTTTCTAACAAAAACGGCTCTAGGATGAGTTTTTCCCAAAAAGTTTCGGGTTTCAGAAAAATCTTCTAAGACTAAGTCGACGTTCCAAGAATTTATTGTGACATGACAGAATCTTCAATTTCTGAAATTGGACTCAATTTAACAGTTAATTTCCATTCGGCGCGATTTTAGCATAACTTAGGCTACCAGGTAACTTTTAGACATTTTTATTACGAATGACCCATGGTCGATTTTCTTCGAACGATAATGAACCCACTCCACATATTGGCAACTCTCGGTTGTTGTGATAATCTTGAGGATTCAAATACGAACACAGGGTACCAAAATGATTGGACAAATCAGTCAACTACCGGTCGTTGAGAATTTTCCAATTTAGTGGTGTCACCCACGATTAGTCACACATGTCTATCAAACCGACCTATCTCTGATCTTAAATCGATTTTAAACTGTGATGTAATGACCTCTAAAGATGGACACAGTTTAGAAGACGATTCCTAGTCGAATTCTCAAGTCTATTGCATCAAAATTCCTTAATGGCTTCCCCATATAGTCTAGTTATCTCGATGGTGATCAGCTCTTAGAACAGCCATATTGGCGCATAAATGAAATGCTCGATTTATTTAGTATAAAATAGGATTGAAAATCAGAGATGTCACATATTTCATCGATCTGTCGAACAAAGATTCATTTGGTCTTCATCTTTATCTTGATATTAGTTGAGTTACATCTTCAAGCATTTCTATTTTGTAAGTTATCTGCCAACCATTGTCGATGGCCCCATAAAAAATTGGAGGAGGTACACAAATAATGGAGGAAGGGGCCACATATTCATTAGGTTTTTGGAAAAGTTAAGAGTGGACTAGTCCACTGTGTACGAAATGATAAAGATGAACTATAAATTCCACAAATGAGTACAAATATCACGTGATGCATAAATGATTGAACTCCAAGTATTTTAAGTGGCTAATACATTTGCTAAAGGTCAATCGGGCTGTCAGATTTAGAGGAGCAAGATTCACGCGTCATTCATATTTATTTCCATACCAAAATTCAGTCTAGTATATATACTACTATCATGTATGAAAATTTCTCGTATTGACAAAAAGAAAAGTTCGTCAATACAATATAAAAATTTAGGTTGTACGACATTTAAATGGTCGTGGATGATAGCATGAACAAGTCAAGGTCAAACAATGCAATGCAAGTGACGAACGTCCCTCTTTATTCATTTCCTTCCGGGGGTCAACCCCGTCCTTCACGCTTTTTCTGGGGTTGGCTCTCTCGTTGATAAGTGATGTGCAGCTATACCAACGCAGACACATGATTTGTACATGTCAATGCATGAATTTAGAGTAAATGTTGAGTCAATCCCTCATAGCATCGTCCTTAAACAATCGAGTACTGATTTGATCAATCTATCAGAACGAAGATTCATTTGGTCTTGATCCTTATCTTCATATTTGTTGAGTTACATCCTCAAGCATTTTGATTTTGTAAGTTATCTACCAACAATTACCAATGGCCCCATAAAAAACTGGTGGAAGTACAAAAAAACGGAGGGAGGGGGGGCCACATGTTCATTAGGTTTTGGAAAAGTTAAGAGTGGACTAGTCCATTGTGTAAAAAATGATAAAGATGAACTATAAATTCCACAAATGAGTACAAACATCACGTAATGCATAAATGATGAAATTCCAAGGACGGTAAATAAAAGCGGCATGGACCAACATGAGCAAGTATTTCAACTGGCTAATATATTTGCTAAAGGTCAATCGGGTTGTCAGATAAAGTCGAGCAAGATTCAAGTGTAACTCATATTTATTTCCATTTTCAAAATCAGTCTAGTATATATACTACTATCGTGTATGAAAATTTCTCGTATTGACAGAAAGAAAAATTCTTCAGTGCAATATAAAAATTAGTTCATAAGACATTTAGTTGGCCGTGGATGATAGCATGAACAAGTCAAGGTTAAGCAATGCAATGCAAGTGCCGAACGTTCCTCTTTATTCATTTACTTCCGGGGGTCAACCTTGTCCTTCACGCTTTTTCTGGGGTTGGCTCTCTTGTTGATAAGTGACGTGCAGCTATACCGACGTAGACACATGATTTGTACTTGTCTATGCACGAGTTTACAGTAAATGTTGAGTCAATCCTTCATAGCATCGTCCTTAAATAATCGAGCTTTTAAAGTACTAATTTGATCAATCTGTCAGTATGAAGATTCATTTGGTCTTGATCCTTATCTTGATATTAGTTGAGTTACATCCTCAAGCATTTCGATTTTGTAAGTTATCTACCGACCATTGTTGATGGCCCCATAAAGAAGTGGTGGAAGTACACAAATAATGGAGGAAGGGGGCACATATTCATTAGGTTTTGGAAAAGTTAAGAGTGGACTAGTCCATTGTGTACGAAATGATAAAAATGAACTATAAATTGCACAAATGAGTACAAATATCACGTGATGCAGAAATGATGGAATTCCAAGGACAGTAAATAAAAGCGGCATGGACCAACATGAGCAAGTATTTCAAGTGGCTAATACATTTGCTAAAGGTCAATCGGGTTGTCAGATTTAGTGGAGCAAGATTCATGTGTCACTCATATTTATTTCCATACTAAAAATCAGTCTAGTATATACACTACTATCGTGTATGAAAAATTCTCGTATTGACAGAAAGAAAAATTCTTCAGTGCAATATAAAAATTTACTTCATAAGACATTTAAATGGCCGTGGATGATACCATGAACAAGTCAAGGTCAACCAATGCAATGCAAGTGACGAACGTCCCTCTTTATTCATTTACTTCCGGGGGTCAACCTAGTCCTTCACGCTTTTTCTAGGGTTGGCTCTCTCGTTGATAAGTGATGTGCAGCCGTACCCATGCAGACACATGATTTGTACTTGTCTATGCACGAATTAAGAGTAAATGTTGAGTTAATCCTTCATAGCATCGTCCTTAAACAATCGAGCTTTTAAAGTACTGATTTGATCGATTTGTCAGAACGAAGATTCATTTGTTCTTGATCCTTATCTTGATATTGGTTGAGATAAATCCTCAAGCATTTCGATTTTGTAAGTTATCTACCGACCATTGTCGATGACCCAATAAAAAAGTGGTGGAAGTACACAAATAATGGAGGAAGGGAACACATATTCATTAGGTTTTGGAAAAGTTAAGAGTGGACTAGTCCATTGTGTACGAAATGATAAAAATGAACTATAAATTGCACCAATGAGTACAAATATCACGTGATGCAGAAATGATGGAATTCCAAGGACAGTAAATAAAAGCGACATGGACCAACATGAGCAAGTATTTCAACTGGCTAATACATTTGGTAAAGGTCAATCGGGTTGTCAGATTTAGTGGAGCAAGATTCACGTGTCACTCATATTTATTTCCATACTAAAAATCAGTCTAGTATATACACTACTATCGTGTATGAAAAATTCTCGTATTGACAGAAAGAAAAATTCTTCAGTGCAATATAAAAATTTACTTCATAAGACATTTAAATGGCCGTGGATGATACCATGAACAAGTCAAGGTCAAGCAATGCAATGCAAGTGAGGAACGTCCCTCTTTATTCATTTACTTCCGGGGGTCAACCTCGTCCATCACGCTTTTTCTGGGTTTGGCTCTCTTGTTGACAAGTGATGTGCAGCTATACCGACGCAGACACATGATTTGTACTTGTCTATGCATGAATTAAGAGTACATGTGGAGTCAATCCTTCATAGCATCGTCCTTAAACAATCGAGCTTTTAAAGTACTGATTTGATCAATCTGTCAGAACGAAGATTCATTTGTTCTTGATCCTTAGCTTGATATTGGTTGAGATAAATCCTCAAGCATTTCGATTTTGTAAGTTATCTACCGACCATTGTCGATGGCCCAATAAAAAAGTGGTGGAAGTACACAAATAATGGAGGAAGGGAACACATATTCATTACGTTTTGGAAAAGTTAAGAGTGGACTAGTCCATTGTGTACGAAATGATAAAGATGAACTATAAATTCCACAAATGAGTTTAAACATCACGTGATGCATAAATGATGGAATTCCAAGGACGGTAAATAAAAGCGGCATGGACCAACATGAGAAAATATTTCAAGTGGCTTATACATTTGCTAAAGGTCAATCGGGTTGTTAGATTTAGTGGAGCAAGATTCACGTGTAACTCATATTTATTTCCATACTAAAAATCAGTCTAGTATATATACTACTATCGTGTAAGAAAACTTCTCGTATTGACAGAGAGAAAAATTCTTCAGTGCAATATAAAAATTTAGTTCATAAGACATTTAAATGGCCGTGGATGATACCATGAACAAGTCAAGGTCAAGCAATGCAATGCAAGTGAGGAACGTCCCTCTATATTCATTTACTTCCGGGGGTCAACCTCGTCCATCACGCTTTTTCTGGGTTTGGCTCTCTGGTTGACAAGTGATGTGCAGCTATACCGACGCAAACACATGATTGATACTTGTCTATGCATGAATTAAGAGTAGATGTGGAGTCAATCCTTCATAGCATCGTCCTTAAATAATCGAGCTCTTAAAGTACTGATTTGATCCATCTGTCAGAACGAAGATTCATTTGGTCTTGATCCTTATCTTGATATTAGTTGAGTTACATCCTCAAGCATTTCGATTTTGTAATTTATCTACCGAACATTGTCGATGGCCCCATAAAAAAGTGGTGGAAGTACACAAATAATGGAGGAAGGGGCCACATATTCATTAGGTTTTGGAAAAGTTAAGAGTGGACTAGTCGATTGTGTACGAAATGATAAAGATGAACTTTAAATTCCACAAATGAGTATACACATCACGTGATGCATAAATGATTGAACTCCATGGACGGTGAAAAAAGTAGCACGGACGAACATGAGCAAGTATTTCAAGTGGCTAATACATTTGCTAAAGGTCAATCGGGCTATTAGATTTAGTGGAGCAAGACTCACGTGTAACTCATATCTATTTCCATACAAAAATTCAGTCTAGTATATATACTACTATCATGAATGAAAATTTCTCGTATTGACAAAAAGAAAAATTCTTCAATGCAATATACAAATTTAGTTTATAAGACATTTAAATGGCCGTGGATGATAGCATGAACAAATCAAGGTCAAGCAGTGCAATGCAAGTGACGAACGTCCCTCCTTTTTCATTTACTTCTGGAGGTCAACCTCGTCCTTGACGCTTTTTCTGGGGTTGGCTCTCTCGTTGATAAGTGATGTGCAGCTATAACGACGCAAACACGTGATTTGTACTTGTCTATGCACAAATTAAGAGTAAATGTTGAGTCAATCCTTCATAGCATCGTCCTTAAACAATCGAGCTTTTAAAGTACTGATTTGATCAATTTGTCAGAACGAAGATTGTTCTTGATCCTTATCTTGATATTGGTTGAGATAAATCCTCAAGCATTTCGATTTTGTAAGTTATCTACCGACCATTGTCGATGGCCCCATAAAACAGTGGTGGAAGTACACAAATAATGGGGGAAGGGGCCACATATTCATTAGGTTTTGGAAAAGTTAAGAGTGGACTTGTCCATTGTGTACGAAATGATAAAGATGAACTATAAATTCCACAAATGAGTATAAACATCACGTGATGCATAAATGATGGAATTCCAAGGATCGTAAATAAAAGCGGCATGGACGAACATGAGCAAGTATTTCAAGTGGCTTATATATTTGCTAAAGTCAATCGGGTTGTCAGATTTAGTCGAGCAAGATTCACGTGTAACTCATATTTATTTCCATACTAAAAATCAGTCTAGCATATATACTACTATCGTGTAAGAAAACTTCTCGTATTGACAGAGAGAAAAATTCTTCAGTGCAATATAAAAATTTAGTTCATAAGACATTTAAATGGCCGTGGATGATACCATGAACAAGTCAAGGTCAAGCAATGCAATGCAAGTGAGGAGCGTCCCTCTATATTCATTTACTTCCGGGGGTCAACCTCGTCCATCACGCTTTTTCTGGGTTTGGCTCTCTGGTTGACAAGTGATGTGCAGCTATACCGACGCAAACACATGATTGATACTTGTCTATGCATGAATTAAGAGTAGATGTGGAGTCAATCCTTCATAGCATCGTCCTTAAATAATCGAGCTTTTAAAGTACTGATTTGATCCATCTGTCAGAACGAAGATTCATTTGGTCTTGATCCTTATCTTGATATTAGTTGAGTTACATCCTCAAGCATTTCGATTTTGTAATTTATCTACCGACCATTGTCGATGGCCCCATAAAAAAGTGGTGGAAGTACGCAAATAATGGAGGAAGGGGCCACATATTGATTAGGTTTTGGAAAAGTTAAGAGTGGACTAGTCGATTGTGTACGAACTGATAAATGTGAACTATAAATTCCACAAATGAGTATAGACATCACGTGATGCATAAATGATTGAACTCCAAGGACGGTGAAAAAAGTAGCACGGACGAACATGAGCAAGTATTTCAAGTGGCTAATACATTTGCTAAAGGTCAATCGGGCTATTAGATTTAGTGGAGCAAGACTCACGTGTAACTCATATTTATTTCCATACCAAAATTCAGTCTAGTGTATATACTACTGTCATGAATGAAAATTTCTCGTATTGACAAAAAGAAAAATTCTTCAATGCAATATACAAATTTAGTTTATAAGACATTTAAATGGCCGTGGATGATAGCATGAACAAGTCAAGGTCAAGCAGTGCAATGCAAGTGACGAACGTCCCTCTTTATTCATTTACTTCCGCGGGTCAACCTCATCCTTCACGCTTTTTCTGGGGTTGGCTCTCTCGTTGATAAGTGATGTGCAGCTATACCGACGCAGACACATGATTTGTACTTGTCTATGCACGAATTAAGAGTAAATGTTGAGTCATTCCTTCATAGCATCGTCCTTAAACAATCGAGCTTTTAAAGTACTGATTTGATCAATCTGTCAGAACGAAGATTGTTCTTGATCCTTTTCTTGATATTGGTTGAGATAAATCCTCAAGCATTTCGATTTTGTAAGTTATCTACCGACCATTGTCGATGGCCCCATAAAAAAGTGGTGGAAGTACACAAATAATGGGGGAAGGGGCCACATATTCATTAGGTTTTGGAAAAGTTAAGAGTGGACTTGTCCATTGTGTACGAAATGATAAAGATGAACTATAAATTCCACAAATGAGTATAAACATCACGTGATGCATAAATGATGGAATTCCAAGGATCGTAAATAAAAGCGGCATGGACGAACATGAGCAAGTATTTCAAGTGGCTAATACATTTGCTAAAGGTCAATCGGGTTGTCAGATTTAGTCGAGCAAGATTCACGTGTAACTCATATTTATTTCCATACTAAAAATCAGTCTAGCATATATACTACTATCATGTAAGAAAACTTCTCGTATTGACAGAGAGAAAAATTCTTCAGTGCAATATAAAAATTTAGTTCATAGGACATTTAAATGGCCGTGGATGATAGCATGAACAAGTCAAGGTCAAGCAATGCAATGCAAGTGATGAACGTCCCTCTTTATTCATTTACTTCCGGGGGTCAACCTCGTCCTTCACGCTTTTTCCGGGGTTGGCTCTCTCGTTGATAAGTGATGTGCAGCTACACCGACGCAGACACATGATTTGCACTTGTCTATGCACGAATTAAGAGTAAATGTTGAGTCAATCCTTCATAGCATCGTCCTTAAATAATCGAGCTTTTAAAGTACTGATTTGATCCATCTGTCAGAACGAACATGAGCAAGTATTTCAAGTGGCTAATACATTTGCTAAAGGTCAATCGGGCTATTAGATTTAGTGGAGCAAGACTCGCGTGTAACTCATATTTATTTCCATACCAAAATTCAGTCTAGTATATATACTACTATCATGAATGAAAATTTCTCGTATTGACAAAAAGAAAAATTCTTCAATGCAATATACAAATTTAGTTTATAAGACATTTAAATGGCCGTGGATGATAGCATGAACAAGTCAAGGTCAAGCAGTGCAATGCAAGTGACGAAGGTCCGTCTTTATTCATTTACTTCTGGGGATCAACCTCGTCCTTGACGCTTTTTCTGGGGTTGGCTCTCTCGTTGATAAGTGATGTGCAGCTATACCGACGCAGACACATGATTTGCACTTGTCTATGCACGAATTAAGAGTAAATGTTGAGTCAATCCTTCATAGCATCGTCCTTAAATAATCGAGCTTTTAAAGTACTGATTTGATCCATCTGTCAGAACGAAGATTCATTTGGTCTTGATCCTTATCTTGATATTAGTTGAGTTACATACTCAAGCATTTCGATTTTGTAAGTTATCTACCAACCATTGGCGATGGCCCCATAAAAAAGTGGTGGAAGTACACAAATATTGGAGGAAGGGGCCACATAATCATTAGGTTTTGGAAAAGTTAAGAGTGGAGTAGTCCATTGTGTACGAATTGATAAAGTTGAACTATAAATTCCACAAATGAGTACACACATCACGTGATGCATAAATGATTGAACTCCAAGGACGGTTAAAAAAGTAGCATGGACGAACATGAGCAAGTATTTCAAGTGGCTAATACATTTGCTAAAGGTCAATCGGGCTGTTAGATTTAGTGGAGCAAGATTCACGTGTAACTCATATTTATTTCCGTACCAAAATTCAGTCTAGTATATATACTACTATCATGTATGAAAATTTATCGTATTGACAAAAAGAAAAATTCTTCAATGCAATATACAAATTTAGTTTATAAGACATTTAAATGGCCGTGGATGATAGCATGAACAAATCAAGGTCAAGCAGTGCAATGCAAGTGATGAACGTCCCTCTTTATTCATTTACTTCCGGGGGTCAACCTCATCCTTGACGCTTTTTCTAGGGTTGGCTCTCTCGTTGATAAGTGATGTGCAGCTATACCGACGCAGACACATGATTTGTAGTTGTCTATGCGCGAATTAAGAGTAAATGTTGAGTCAATCCTTCATAGTATCGTCCTTATGCAATCGAGCTTTTAAAGTACTGATTTGATCAATCTGTCAGAATGAAGATTCATTTGGTCTTGATCCATATCTTGATATTAGTTGAGTTACATCCTCAAGCATTTCGATTTTGTAAGTTATCTACCGACCATTGTCGATGGCCCCATAAAAAAGTGGAGGAGGTACACAAATAATGGAGGAAGTGGACTAGTCCTCTCTGTACAAAATGATAAAATGAACTATAAATTCCACAAATGAGTACAAAGATCACGTGATGCATAAATGATTGAATTCCAAGGACGGTAAAAAAAAGCAGCATGGACGAACATGAGCAAGTATTTCAAGTGGCTACTACATTTGCTAAAGGTCAATTGGGCTGTCAGATTTAGTTGAGCAAGATTCATGTGTAACTCGTTTATTTCCATACCAAAATTCAGTCTAGTATATATACTACCATCATGTATGAAAATTTCTCGTTAAGATAAGTAGTTCATGAGCCAGAAGAAACTAGAAAAAAGAAGAAGCACATGCATAGCTTTTACATATATTCATTTTTTTGAGGGAAAAAATTATTTTTAATGGTAATTGCTCGCTTATAGACTAAAATGCATTCATGTCAACAGTTTTTCTCATGAAAAAAAAAAAGAAAATAAAGAAGAAGAGAAAACTAAACAAATCGAATCTGGGTTTCATTTGGGTTGTATTCAGTTTAGATTGCGATTTGGTTTGATTTAGCCGCTCACCCCTGTAATTGGTTCGGTTCAGATTTCTTGAAAACTTGAATCACATTCAACTATTGACACCACCGACCTTCCAGCCATGTGACTACAGATGAATTCCAGATTTCGGTGGAGTCAGTGCCAAACAGAGCCCAATGAACTTGCAGATTGGGAGATAGAGCAGGAGCAGAATTTGTGCCCTTCTCTTCAGCTGCATCATTCGAAACATTGATTTTACTTGGATCAAGAAACCGCCCTCCACTTCCTCTGGCTCTTCTCATGGCATGCTGGTGCCGCTACTCATGAAGATACGGCTGTAGATCCAACTAAACCAAGACAAGAGAGAGGAATCACACCATGTCAGAGAACGAGCAAAGAAAACATATCAATTAAGTTTATCCCCACTGATTTAAATGCTGAGATAGCTGCAAAAGCTGAAACGAAGATGAAACATGTAGTCAGACTATTTCCCACGAAATAGAATTTCCTAAAAATAGTATCTAATGACAGTATAGCATGTGGCTATGGAAGCAAACACAAGCGGAACACCTTCAAATAAAAAAAAGCTTGTTAATTAATTTTTATAACTGGCAAAGTCTGGAAAGAGATTCCAAATCAACATGCATTAAAAAGGAAATTCACTTTTCTAACTTTGATGTTTGCTTTTCAAGCTTAGCGCGTGCTTGTCTTCGTCTCGAAATCTCGTGATACTGCCTAGCATTTACATGAACGGGCCCTTCTGCCTCTGCCGGGTTAAGAGGCAGAAGCATCCTAGCATGAGGTATACCGACAAAAGAATAAGCCTATCCAATATAAGATCTCTCAGATGGCATAATGCAAAATTCAGATACGAATTGATGAAATCAATCTTGAAGGCAAGTTCATTTTGGAAAGCATCTACTTATGGAAACTTAGATTGTGATTGTATGGGCGACCAGAATTAACGAATTTTCATCTTAATTTTCAAACGGCTACAAGATTTCCTTAATCGATTCTGTTCAACGGATTGATTGGAAGAAATTCCTCTAGAGAATGCCAACGGCTAGTAAGGCGTGGAAGAATATTTAAGGAGATCATTTAGTTTATTTGAAGTCGACGTGAAAATTAAAATTCCAAAGTCTAAAACCATTCCAACCACTTGTTCTTCAACGACGGCTCTTACAAATTATATTCAAGAGAGAAAATCACAAGAAGAGTGACTTAGTGAGGGAAAAAGAAATCTTCCACTAAGTGTTTGCACTCGAAATATTATACTTCTCCGCTGATACTTTAGTAAATTTCAGTTAGAAGGCTATTAGCGTGGGAGAGTAGACATAGGCTTAATCAAAGCCGAACCACTATAAATCTCATGTGTAATTTCTCTTCCCTTAACTCTTTTTAGCTTTATCCATTGCAATTTTTTTTAAGTTTCTCAAAAATCTATTTAATCTCTTATCTGATTCTAAATATTGACAAGAAGTCCGGTGGCTCTTTTAGTTAGACTCTTGACTCTTTTTCAGACTTTACCCACAACTTATCTTGTTTCACATTTATTTGTCAAGATTTATTTTAAACACCTATTCACCCCCTCTAGGTGTTAGTGCTAGCATTTTCAAGATGAAGTGTGCAAACACTTTCCTGGCTTTGCAAAACAAAGTAAATTCGATTCGGCAAGGTCCCATGTACACACAAAAGCCCTATTTCCTTTTTTTCCTTTCCCTTTTTCTTCTTCCCCCCCTTTCTCTCTCTCTGCTATTCCTTCTTTTCTTCTCTGTTGTCGTGTGCTCTCCTGTCCATTATGAATAAGCTAAGCAATTCTCCTCCTTTTTCTCTTTTTTATTTTTTATTTTTGAGGCTGACAACTTTTGATTAAATTAAAAGAAAGCCACTATTACAAAGTCTATTCTTTTAGTTCTTCATGGTAACGTGCGCGCGCTCCTGAACCACGCCAATATTACAAACTTGCAGTAGTTGGAACGTGCGCGCGCTCGTCAATCGCGCGAAGCACGCCAATAAAACAAACTTACAGTAGTTGGAACGTGCGCGCGGTCACCTTCTTCAACCCATTGTTACCCCAACAGAATGTTGCCTTTAAGTTGAATACCAAAAATCCCAAGGCTCATCAGGCTCATCTGCTTGATGTTTTCCACTCTACCTTCCTCGAATCGGTGAGTCAGAAAGTCCACAAAAGGGGAAAGGATCAAATCAAGCCGCAGTTGAATCCCGATGGCAGTATCAGGGGCCTTGCCCTACACTTCGCGTCGGACCTCCAAGAGGCGGGCGTGAAATTCAGGAAGAGGGAGGGCCATGACTTACTGGACATCGAGTTCGCTCATGGCACTCTATGGGTCCCGCCGTTGTCCATCAACGATAACACCGTCTCTCTCCTTTTGAATTTCATTGCCTACGAACTGCGCGTCAACCACCGTATGTCCTTCTTTACGAACTACTTGATGTTCTGGGAGAGTTTGGTCTATTGCCCCTTGGACATTCGGACTCTCCACAAGCACGGGATCATTAATCACGTTTCAGGAAGCGAAGAGGACATGGCGAATCTATTGATAAAGTGTAGACAGGTCATTAACGATCTTGATCTGGGCTACTTGTACGACATAATCGAGGAGGTGAATGAGTATAGCAAGCGGTACTACACGAGCAGGTACCGCGTCTGGTGGAGAAGCCTCATCCGTGAACATTTCAGGAGTCCGTGGACGTGCCTCTCTCTCTTTGCCGCAATTATTATCGTACTGCTTACATTCCTCCAGACGCTTTACGCCGTGTACTCTTATTATCGGCCGCATTAACCTTTGTGCCTGGCCTTCTATGATGTGATATTCGTTAAGGGATTTTGCATTTGATGTACTGCTTCCAACTTCGTTGCATAGTGGCTTTACGTGACGGAAATTGTATTCGACTACATTTGATCATTTTGGATTGTTGTGTCGAATTTAATAAGGAGCTTCTTGGACTTACTGACAAGCATATAAATGCCTGAGCAAGATAAAATGCTAGGATCGTGTATTAAGCGCTATAGTTGTACATAATTTGGTTAAACGGGCATAATAGCATATGTATTGGGACACTCCAAGCAAAGGTTCACTGAACGCGAATGGTGTGATATCCCAGATTTTCAACTCTGCTTTCTACTGAATAAATCGGGTATTTCATTGACGCGCTTATAGGGCTGTTCTCAGAGCTGATCACTCTCGAGATAAATAGATTATCTGGGGAAACCAATCAGGATTTTAAGGCAAATAGACTTGAGAATTCGACTAGGAATTGGCTTCTCGACCATATCTATCTTTAGAGGCCATTGCGGCACAGTATAAAATCGATTTGAAATCAGAGATAGGTTGGTTCGACAGAGATATGTGACCAATCGTGGGTGACACCACTAAATTGGAAAATTCTCGTCGACCGGCATTAGACTGATTTTCTTATTGTTTTGGTACCCTGTGTCCGTATTTGGATCCTCGGGATTTTCACGACAACCGAGAGTCGCCAATGAGTCGAATGAGTTCATTGTGGCTCGAAGAAAATCGACCACGGGTTATTTGCACTAAAAATGCTTGAAAGTTATCCGGTAGCCTAGGTCACACCAAAAACGCGTCGAATGGAAATTAACCGTGAATTCGTGTCTAATTTCAAAATCGGCAACTCCTTTTTGTCATCCGATGCCTTGGCCAAACCTTAGGTTATCAATGTGGCGGCCTTCTCGGAGATGAACCACTAGAGGGAAGGCTTATAGACTACTAAACAGCAATGAGTCTCACAAGGTCATCGCTTGCATTTAGCGCGGGTTCTTTGAAGCCCTACCAATCGCAACTTGGCACTCAATCCAACATATAATTAATCTTATCTTCTGGAGCTACCACTAATTGATTATGGGTCAAGTAACGAGAGTATATTTTATTTCTACAAACTAGAGATTCAATGGATTTAGGAACTTGATTACACTAGATTCATTCAACGCCCTTTCGATACATTCTCTTTATTTTGAAAATGTTTTGCATGCAATTTTTATCCATTTTTATCCTATACCAGTAACATGTAAAGAGTGATCATGCCGGTGCAAAATCAAGAAAGCAAAACCCAATAATCAAAGCAGTAAATAGATTACAGAAAATGTAAAGAACATGGATGCGCTAAGCAAAACAAAGCATATCACCACCAATAATTGTTGTTCATGTCTCGCCGATGAAGGTTAAGACCGTTGCTTTGTGGAACTCATCATATTATTGCATTAATATCATCGAAACAATAGTGAGAATATCAGCATAGCTTATACGTGAATATCATCAAAGCAACAATAAGGATATCAACAAAGCTTATACGCGGATATCATCATATCACCTGATGTCTTCATATTCTATTGCCAAATCTAAATATAATTATATTACGAATTCCATTTTCGATTATATGTTTAGACACAAACCCCCCTACTTAATCATCATAACTAGTGACCTGGCTCGGATTTCCAATACAGAAAATATTGATAGATTTTCAGTTTTAAAGATTGTTTTGCAACAGAATCCTTATGCAAGACATCTTCGATTGATTGACAATTATTACAAAGGCAAGCTACTTTCCACTGAATGACTCTATTTATGGAAACAAAGATTTACTTGTATGGGTGACCAAATCAACGGAGATTCATATTTTATCTTTAACGGCAACTCAATCTTCTTTGTTCAACCGTTGTTTGGAGAACCAATCCTCTAAAAGCTGTCCCATGGTTAGATAGAAGTGGGAGAGTATAAAAGGAGACCAAGACGTCGAAGAGAAAAGATAGATCCAAATTAAAAAATTCTAAAGTCCAAGAGAAATTCAATCATACATCTTGTATTTTGGGAGCTACAAATTGTAATCCATGAGAGGCATTGAAAGAGTGACTATGTGATATAGTGAGACTCATCACAAACTTGTGTATTACCAATCACTTTTGTAATGTCTTATTCATTGACTAGTAAAATCCAGCTAGTAAGCTGTCAACATGGGAGACTAGATGTAAGCTTGCTTTAAGCTAAATCACAATAAATTATGTGTGTAATTTCTTCTATCTCTCAACTCTTAAATCATTAATTTTTTAAGAATTCTGTGCACTGATGAATATCATCATATCACTGTCAATATTTAGACTCTGACTTCACTCGAGTTCGATAATACTCAACTCTGACTGTTTTACTTCCGCAATAAATTGTCAAGTGTTATTAAAATCACCTACTCATCCCCTTTAGATGCTATTGCTGGCTACAACAGTTATGACATTTATTTTATATGCAGGTAATGACTAAAGGCTACCAGCCAATAATGGATCAGGTGCCCTGCAAATAATACACTTGAACAACTTGACCTTTTATATAGTAGCACATCACTTGCACACCGATATGTAGGAATCATTCATGTGCCAGGCTAAGTTTCTACGATGTTTCTCGGTGACTCATATGTGAATCATATGCGAAAAGTGCGAAAATTGCTAATTAAAAATTGTCTCATTCTCAACCTAACTCTTTTGTGTCTCATTCCCATATATTTTATTCTATGGATAGCATATTATCGTTCACATGTTGATGTTATTTTCTGACGAATCTTACAGTAGCTAAGCAATTGTTCCCATTTTACGCTTAGTCAACTCATAGTAAAAAAAAATAAAAAGAATTTGAGAACAGGAGCCTTTTGTAAGTTCTCCCTTTGATACCATTTCATTGGTAGAGAAACAGGGGTCTCGTGATTCTTTTCGACGCACAAATTCTAAAAACAACTCGAACAACTTAGAATAGAGAATCAAATTAAAGGTAAAGACCATTTCGCATTAAGATGAATTAAATAATGAATAGTTGACTAAAGTACTAATCCCAAAGTCGTGCACATATAATCTCGATTTCCATGTCACTTTAGCTGCTTTTCAAAGATGGCGGCCGCAACTATTATATGTATTCCACTCTGTTTTAGCTGAAAAGCGAATCCATTTCATTTCAACGACGCTTTTCTGGATTTTTTTCATTAAATTGATATACGATTTCATGGACAAATATTTTGGCTAGCCATCATTCGCACTGGCAATGGAAATAGTTCTAATGGAGTGATTGTCACAGACCTATCTAGAGCCCACTACCTAACGAATTAAATTTCAAACATTACTTGACAAGCTAAAGGTTTTATGTTTGGAAGCATTATTTAATCCACACTTGTGGTGGTGGACCAGATTTTCAAAGGTATGACAGGTTAATCACGACTTTGGATTAGCATCAAACTTTACAATGTACAAACCATCAAAAAGAACTAAGCAATTCCAACATCTTAAAAGGATTAACTTGCAAATTAAGCCAAGAAGGAATAAATCGAACATCAAGACTTTGGCCTATTGAGAAAGCATTCCCTAAGTTGTTTTGATGATTAACAAAACTTAGAGACTTTGTTTCTAATAAAAAATATTTTCAAGTGGAAAGTCTGACGGAATGTGATTAGACGTTATCAATCATAACTAAAGTTGTGGCTTGATTACTTCCTTTATTATATATTTTACCAATCGGGTTGAAATGAGTAAATCACCCACGCAACGACTACTGGCAAATTGGCTGGATTCTTTGCTATATTTATAAGGAGTTTTAAAAGGAAAGTCTTGTAAATATCCTTAAGGGATTCAATTTTCCTGGTATTTCTTTCTAAAGGCAAAACATTCTTTCTATTCATAAACACTCGACTTTTTGGAAAGCCGATGTGTTGTATGGGCAACAGAAATTATGGGAAGCATCAATCTCGGCAATCCTGAAGTCATCAAATCTTTTCAACTAGATCCTGGCCAACATGTAGCTTGGCTGGATAAGTCCTCCTAGAGATACGTCTAACGGTCAACTTGGATAGGAGGAGTATAAGAGGAGATTTGACTAAAAAAAAAAGATATTGCATTCACGAGATATGAAGCTTTTCATTCCGAGAGTCTAAAAAGTGTTACTGTGATCTTATACATTCATCTTTGCTGAGCAATACTATATAACCCTTTAGAGGTTGTCTAAAGGAGGAGTACAAGAGGAGATTTGACCAAAGGAAAAAGATATCCCATTCACAAGATTTGAAGCTTTTAATTCCGAGAGTCAAAAGAGTGTTTTTGTGATCTTGTACATTCGTTTTTGCTGAGCGATACCGTGTAACCCTTTAGAGGTTGAGAGTGTGAGAAGTTGTTCACCCAAACTTGAGTACTTACAGCTCAGATCTTGTAACCTCTAATCGGTTCTTAATAGTGAATATCAGCCAATCGACTGTAGCGCGAGAGAGTGGACGTAAGCTTGCAAAAGCCAAAGCACTATAAACTTTTGTGTGCAATTCTATATCCCTTACTCCTTTTATTAATTGTATTAGAATTGTACACTAGTAAGATCTAACCACTTCATCATAAATTGTCTCACTGCAATATTTATTTAAATTCTTTCATTTCCACACAATCACATATTCACCCCACCTTTATGTGATAATTTTATCCATAACAATTGGTATCAGAGCTTGGTTACTCGGAATTGAAGTGGTTTCCTACTTTGAGTTAACGATCTATCTATAGCTAGTAATATTGCACTAGGTCTGATGGAAGGTCAGAGTGATACAAGGCCTTCGTTGTGACATCCTGATTTTCAATCCCACTTTCGACTAAATGAAATGGGCTTTTCATCGACGCGCCTATGGCATTTTTTTCTGAGTTGGCCACTCATGAGATAAGTAGTCTATCAGGTGAAGCCGTTAAGGAATCTAAACGCAACAGACTTGAGAATTCGACCAAAAACCGACTGCTCAACTGTGCTAATCTACAAGGGTCAATATGGTACTGTCAAAATCGACTAGAGACTGGAGATAGGTCAATTTGATTGAGGCATGTAATTAAAGTGTGGGTGGTTCCACCTAATTGCAAAATTCTTGTCGAACAGCACTAAACGATTTTCCTGTCATTTCTGTACCTTGTGCCCGTATTTGAAACCTTAAGATTTTCACAACAACCAAGAGTCGCCTATGAGTCGAAGATGCACATTGTGGATAAAAAATAATCGACCATGGGTCAAATGTGCTAAAAACTTCATAAAAGCTGCCCGGTGGGTTAGGTAACACTAAAATCGCGTTTGGTTGAAATTAACCAAGAAATTGAACCAGATTTCAGAAATTAAAAGTTCTGTCATGTCACGATTTATTTTAGGAACGTCAACTTATCCTCTGAAGAATTTTAAGCAAGTTGGAATTTTCGGCGAAAAATCAAAGTTAGGCAATTTTGGACCGGGAAAATTGGAGGGTTGTTTTTGTGTGGATTTTTGGTGTTCGAGATGGATTAATTGGTGAGGAAAATTGAGGATTTGAGTGTGGGCACTTACCTTGGCAAGTTGGCCATTTAATTGGAGTCATTTGGAGGGGAATTGAGATGAATTGGAAGGGAAATGTTCAAAATTCGTATGCCTAGGTGGGGTGCAACATTTGGAACATCATTTGAAGCTTGTAGAGGAAGATTTGGAGGGATAAGGGCTGTGGGTTGTGGCTGAAGCTGTGGGGCCTCTACTTGAGTGTTATAGATATTTGGAGAAGACTTTTGTGGCTTGTTGTTCCCTCTACCAGCTACAGCCACTTCATCTTCTTCCTCCTTAGCTTCTTCTTCATTTCCTTTAGTTGCAACCTCCATTTCTAGAGCATCAAAACAACCACCAGCCCTCCATCCTCGCTGTAATTCAGAAACAAAACCAAAGGACAAGCCCTTGCCAAGCCAGCCAAGCCATTAGCCCGTGCCCCTGCCGGTCCAACGACCAGCTAGCTGAGCAACCGCCCAGGCTAGCCCGCATCCCTGCCCTCCGCCCGCCCACGTCGCAGCTCTGTCGACCAGGCTGCTTGTCCACCATCTCCAGCTCCCTCCGCCGGACCAGCTAGCCCAAGCTTAGCCCGTTCCAGCCACCATAGCCTTTGGACCAGCTCAAAACAGAACCAAGTCTCAGCGTGAGGGCAGAGACTTGCGGGACCATTTTCGGGCCCTTCCGAACCTCCCTTGGTGCAACCGTAGAGACGGGTCTTCACCGCCTTCGCGTTGCCGTCACCATGAACCCGTTTACTCACTAATCCGATGAGTTAACTTCTAATCCTTGATTAGGTTGTTACGTGCACTAAGGAGGTTAGTTTAGTGTTAATTAGCTTAGTTAGATTAGTACTAAGTGAGATTTGTCTTAAGATGGATTAGTGCTAACCTAGAATGGTTAGATTAGTCTTGATATGGATTATTATTGATCTAATTAGTGAGATTAGCACTAATGTGGAGGGATTACTCCAATTTAGTGGATTTTTCCCAGATTTGATTTCTGGACCCTCGTTGTTTTCCATTTTCTTGGATTGAAATGTGCTGAGATTTGAGGTTGATTCATTCTTGAAAATTTTTTTAGACATCCTCAGATATGACATATATTTTATTCAAGATTTTAGAGATTTAAAAAGAATGATTTTTTAGCTTCGTTATTTGAAAACAGAACCTCTGTTTTTACTGGAACTGGTGACCTTTTGGGATTCAAGAGATTTTTATCAACTTTTAGGGTTCTAATTTCGAAATGGTTTCTTTATGAAAGTTGTTTGTCACATCTTGTAGTTTGACATAATCAAATTTTAGATCAAATGGATAAGTTTTAGATCTCGAACCAAACTGATTTTGGAAGACAGACTTTCTGGAAACAGACATAGTTTTTTGTATTGAATTGAGCGATTTATTGGGCTGAATCTAGAAATATCTAGGTTAAGGTATCTTCATGAAAAATGTTATTTTATGTATCATTTACAACATATTCAAATTTGGAAATTTTTCAAACTCGTTTGATTAGATTTCTGGATTTAAACTTGGAGACGCAAGAGTGGGCCATTTCTGCTGGTTAGGACCGGTAGTAGTTTTGGTGATTGTTCTTGATACTATGCTTGCTGAACCCTGCCTATTTGGTGATGTGGTTGACCTGTGATATGCTTAGAAGTTATGCTTGATGATGCGCGAATGGTTGTGCCATGGTTGTGGTTTATTGTTATTGCTTTATGTGGCGACTATTGAAAGAGGATGAGATATGTTGAGAAAACCAAATGGTTGTGAGCAAGTAAAGGGCTAAATGTGCACGATAGAAAAATTTCGTATGAGCCACCTCTAGAACCTTGTATCGTTGCTTATTATAGTCAAGAACTAATTACTACATGACAGCATGACTTCGTGGGAGCCACCTCTAGTACCATGAGATTTTGCTTATTATAGTCGAGAACTAAGTGTTACACGACAGCGTGACTTCGTGGGAGCCACCTCTAGTACCTTGTACTGTTGCTTATTGTGGTCAAGAACTAAGTGCCACACAATATCGGAACTTCGTGGGGGAGGGCGCACCTCTAGAATCTTGAGTCTAATCTTGAGTCTGATTTCGAGTTTGAGTTCGAGTTAAGTATTGAGTTGGAATGTGGAGTTGGAATATTGGGTTGGGATGTTGAGTTTGAGTTTGGAGTTTGAATATTGAGAGTGAATATCGAGTGTGGATTGAACCACCGATATGAGTTACCCACGCCTGATTATGGGACAAAATTATATGGCACAGAATGGGACGTGTCATAACAATTTGGTCTTATAATCAGAACTCTTGTGAATTGTTTGATGAGTGATAGGATGTGTTCCAATTCTTGAGTGCATTTGCTGTATATATAAGTGTTTATGTGATGCACTAATGTGTGGGATGGTGCTGAGGCGAGGTAAGTTGTGAGTGGTGTATGTTTATGGCGCCTTTGAGTGAATTTTCGTCCTAATCGGGGTTTAGAGTGTTGACTCACTGAGATTTATTCTTTTAGGGGAGACCTTAGTGTGCAAACTTGTAGGACTGACTTGGATTGTATATAAAGTGTGTTTATATGAAATTGGGTTGTCCTGCTTTTTTATCCCATGTTTGTTGTTGTCCGGGGTTTGTTTAATTAGCTTTCGCATGTACACAAAATAAAAATGGTCGGTGACGCCTCCTAGGAACGTCGCAAATTTTAGTCAACCGCCAAGGGGTGTGCACACGCTCGGGGTTTGGGGCGTGATATCCATACTTCGATGGAAAAAACTATAACATCTGGAAAATCAAGATGAAAGCATTCATCAAATCCAATGATCCCTTAGAGTAGGATGTTGTTCTAAAAGGCATAAGACTAGAGGCTTCATGGACCAAGAAATAAGGCAAAAAGCCATAAACCTCAGCTCTTTCTGATGCTGACATCACTAAAAGAGAAGCACTAGATGCTAAAGTTGTTTACTCGTTATATTGCGTTTTATCTCCATCTGAATATAATCAAATCTCTTCATGTGAATCTATAAAAGAAATTTAGGATAGGTTACAAATAACATATGAAGGAACCGATTGAGTTAAGGAGATGAAGATAAACATTCTTCTTCAGCAATATAAAGCCTTCAAAATGAAACCTGAAGAATCCATAACTAACATATTTAGTAGATTTATGGACATTGTTAATGGATTAGCATATCAAGGACAACACATATTAGATCCAATGACAGTAAACAAGAATCTTCAAGGCTTGTCAAAGGAGTGGAACAACATCAAGACATTCATCCGAGAGACAAATGATTTCACCTCTTTCTGTGGAAGAACTCATGGGAACACTTCAACCCTATGAAGAAGAATGTTTGAACGAGGAAGACACAAGAGGTAAGAAAGCAATAGCATTAAAATCTAATTTTGACTTTGATGATTCATATCAAATGAAGATGATGAGAATGATTAGGAGATAGCCCTTATGGTGAAAGAGCTTTTAAAATGGCTAGAAAAGGAAGTTCAAAGGAAAGAAATCCTTCAAATCATCTGAGCAAAAGAGAAACCTCAATGACAAAGAGGAAAATAAGGATGTTATCTATTTCGAATGCAAAAAGTAAGAAGGACACATCAAACCGAATTGTCCTCTTTTGAAGAAAAGAAAGAACGAGTATGAGAAGACAAAGAAAGCACTAAAGGTCAAAATGTGGAGTGACACTAAGTGCGAAGAAAGCGATGAAGAATATGCGAATATTTGTCTCATGGCAAAATCTGATTTTGAAGAAGAATTTGATGTAAGAGAGTTTGATATTCCTATTGATGTATCTAATTATATAGAAGAATTACTTATTGATTACAAGGCTATGCTTAGAAGATTTTCAGAATTGAAGAAGGAAAACTCAAAATTGAGACAACAGGATTCTTTCCAAAAAGAAAAGATTGAGTATCTTGAAAATGATACTCTTCAAACAAAAGAAAATCTTAATTCTGTTCTTAAAGAAAATAATTCCTTGAAAAATGAAATTTTAGATGTTGCAGAAAGATTTTCAATTGGTTCAAAAACTTTGAAACATATTTTGTCCATCCAAATTCCATACTACAATAAATCAAGGCTTAAATGCAAAAAGAAAAATATTTTAGAAAATGATTTTGCATCTCACAAAGAAATGAAGAGGCAAAAGTCTTCGAGAGTTTTCTATGAAAATCATTTTACAAAATAATTTGTAAAACATGTTGGTCAAAGCTTTCTTAAATATTCAATCTACGGCAATCATAATTATTATGAAAATAACTGTACCAAAAGTTGGAAGCCAATTCAAAGAAACATTCTAAGCATGGTCGATCCTTCTAACCAAAGAGGACCTGGACAAATATGGGCACCAAAGAAGACTTGAATTTGTCTTAATTTTTGTAGGTACCGAAGAAAAAGAGAAACAAATGCTACTTCAATGGCGATTGCTCAAGACATATGATTGATGATTCAAGTAAGTTCATTGAACTCTTAAATTCAATGTGGGGGTATTTTCATTAGAGGGAACAACAAAGGAAAGATCATCGGCAAAGGAACTGTTGAAAATGGAAATCTGACTATAAGAGATATATCTCTTGTCAGAGGTCTGAATTATAATTTCATCGGCATCAACCAGTTATGTGACGCTAGTTACAAAATCTGCTTTCATGAAAACAAATGCTTAAGCACGAGTACAAGCAGTCGTTTATTGGAAGGAGACATAAAAGTATATATTTACTAGATACAACTACTAATGACCTTCAGTGTTTGATCTACATCAAGGATGAAGCAGATCTCTAGTATAGAAAGCTTGGACACATAAGCACCAAGCAAATATCGAAGCTCTCCTCAAAGAAATTTGTACGAGGATTACCAAATCTTAAGTTTGAAAGATCTAAAATCTGTTCAAATTGTGCCCTAGGTAAATAGGTAAGGAGTTCTTTCAAACCCATTAATTTCGGCAGTGCTAATAGAGCATTGCAGCTTCTTCATATGGACATCTTTGGTCCTACAAAAATGCAAAGTCTGGCAGGTAAAAGGTATTGCTTAGTAATAGTTGATGATTATACAAGGTACACATGGGTTTTCTCCCTTGTACATAAGCATTAAGCATATTCTCATTTTTCAAAGTTTGCCAAAAATATTCAGAATGAAAAAGGGTATTTCATTTCTTCTATTATAATTGATCATGGGGATAAGTTCGAAAATCAAAGTTTTCAAAAATTTTGTGAAGAAAGCGGCTTTAAGCATCAATTTTCGACTCCCTATACACTTGAACAGAATGGTGTAATAGAGAGGAAAAATAGGTCTCTGCAAGAAATGGCGAGAACTTTTCTTTTAGAAAGTAAAATTACATCACATTTCTGGGCTGAAGCCGTTTCAATAGCATGCTACATTGTAAATTGAGTTTTTCTTAGACCCTCTTTAAAAAAGATCCCATATGAGCTTTTCAAAGGTAGGAAACTAATTATTTTATATTTCAAAGTTTTTGGATGTAAACATTTTATCTTAAGAAATGCAAATGACCGTCCTAATAAGTTTGATGAAAGATCAAATGAAGGTATATTCCTAGAGTAAAGCTTTTAGAGTCTACAACAAAAGATCTTGTATAGTGGATGAGTCCATCAACGTGATGTTTAATGAAAATCCTCAAATTCATGAAGATTTTGATCAAGCGAAGAAGTCATTCGGCACATTTCAAGTGCTAGAAGAAGTTAGGGAATCAACATCAGATGAACACCACAGCAACAAGAAAGTTTTGATAAGCATGATAATGGGAAGCACACAGCATCTTATGACAGATTAAATAAAAACTGGAAGCACAAGTTGAGTCCTAATCATCGGAAACATTGACGACAAGATTAGAACAAGATCAATCCTAAAGGATGTTGTTAGTACATTGACGGCAAGATTAGAACGAGATCAATCCTAAAGGATGTTGTTAGTACTTTGGCTTTATTTCAGATATTGAACCACGAAGTACTGAAGAAGCTTTATCATATGAAAAATGGATCCAAGCAATGAAGGAGGAACCTTAACAATTTCAAATAAATGAAGTGTGGAAACTAGTTCCTAGACCAGAAGATCATCCTGTTATCGGAACAAAATGGATTTACGGGAACAAACTCGATGATAAAGGAAAAGTTACAAGGAATAAAGCAAGACTAGTTACCAAAGGCTACTCGTAAGAAGAAAGAATTGACTACGACAAAACTTATGTGCTAGTAATAAGGTTAAAAGCGATCAAGCTTTTACTCGCTTACGCATGTTTTCATGATTTCAAACTTTTCCGGATGGACGTGAAAAGCACTTTCTTGACTGGATTCATTAAGGAGAAAGCGGTCATAGAACAGCCTCCAAGATTTAAGGAACCAAGAAAGCCAGATTATGTTTACCAGCTAAAGAAAGCTCTGAAACAAGCCCCTTATACTTGGTATGAAAGGTTAACAACTTTTTTAATTAAGAATGATTTTGAGAAAGGTAATGTTGATACTACTTTATTCATTGGAAGAGAATGTAAGGAAATTCTATTGGTGCAAATTTATGTCAATGACATTATTTTTGGATTTCCTAATGAAAATCTTTGCAAAAACTCTATTAA
Source organism: Eucalyptus curtisii (assembly GCA_017140595.1). Lineage (NCBI taxonomy): Eukaryota > Viridiplantae > Streptophyta > Magnoliopsida > Myrtales > Myrtaceae > Eucalyptus > Eucalyptus curtisii. Next base: position 30,120,956 of record CM029496.1, on the reverse strand, counting down.
GTTGATGCGGGATGAATTTGAGATGAGTATGATGGGAAAATTAAATTTCTTCCTTAGATTGCAAATTAAGTAGACAGAAAAGGGAACCTTTATTTTCCAAGAAGAATATGCCAAAGAACTTGTGAAGAAACTTCACATGGAAAATTTGAAGAAAATGAAAACTCCTTCATCTTCAAAGCTCGATAGTGATGAAAATGGAAAGAAAGTTGTCAGAAGCTACACCAGAGCATGATTGGCTCCCTGCTCTATTCACGGCTTCAAGACTTGATATCCTTTTTAGTGTATGCATGTGTGCAAGATTTCAATCAAATTCTAGAGAGTCTCATCTTTCTGCAATAAAAAGAATTATCAATTATATTAATACTTATCCATCTGTAGGAATCTGGTATCCTAAGAGATCAGAGTTTGTGTTCTTTGGGTATTCTAATGGTAATTTGCAGGAAGTAAGATTGACTAGAAAAGTACGTTTGGAACTTATCATTTGTTGGGCAACATGCTTGTGTCATAATTTTCCAAAAAAAAAATCAATTGTAGCCTTATCAACTGCTAAAACTGAGTATGTCACTTTAGGTAATTGTTGTACCCAAATTCTTTGGATGAAGCATCAACTAAAGGACTATGGGCTAGTGGATTCAAATACAACGATTAAATGCGACAATACAAGTGCCATAAACCTGATGAAAAATCCAATCTTACACTCTCAAGCTAAGCATATAGAAATCAAGCACAAATTCATATGCAACCATGTCAATGACGATAAAGTAAATATTCAGTTTGTTGTTTGTTGATTCTCAAAATCAGTTGACTGATATTTTTACAAAACCTCTTGACAAAAAGGTGCTTGATTTAATTCGTATTAAACATGGTATTATTGATCCTTTTGCTTCATGTATCTAAAGACACATTAGAAGATGTCGTGCATATCCACAATTATCCTTTCAAAATTTGGCGGTAAGAATATTTTTGAAAGCATATCAGGTATAATTTCTTCATCCTCCAATTCCTTCTCCAATCACTACTCAAGTTCCCAATCCAGCCATTGATCCAAACCAGCCATCCTCCTCTAAATAATCTTCTATGCTTGCATTATTTTTCGAAATTTGGACTGTCTTTGTCATTTAGTCTATAATGTTTGAGGTTTGTTGTTTGCACTTGTTGAACTAACCTTTGTACTATGAGTTGCTTATGATATTATGCTTTATCTAGTATCTTATTGATTGATGACAAAAAGGGGGAGAAGGTGGACCAACAAAATTAAGGCAATTGAGGTTGCAAATTTCACTAACACCTTTTCCGCGGGATCTTAAAGACTCTGAGCATCGCAAGAGCTAAGGGGATTGGTTAAATTTTTTTCTCAATCCTTATCTTTTGATACAGAGTATTATCTATAAGAATTTTAATATTCTTTGCCTCATTTTAAAAATAGCTTTTTCAAGAGCTATTTAAACTTCATAATATCTTTTTAAAGTTTTGCTTGTGTATGTTTTTTTATCATAAAAAATGGGGAGATTGTTAAGAAAATATTCCCTAAGTTGTTTTGATGATTGACAAAACTTAAGAGACTTTGTTTCTGATAAAAAGTATTTTCAGGTGGAAAGTCTGATGAGATGTGATCAGACGTTATCAATCAAAACTAGAATCGTGGCTTGATTACTTCCTTTCCAATTAGGTAGGAAGGAGTAAATCACTCGTGCAACAACGAATGGCAAATTAGCTTGACTCCTTGCTATATTTATAAGGAGTTTCAAAAGGAACGTCTTACAAATATCTTTCAAGGATTCAACTTTCCTGGGATTTCTTTCCAAAGGTGAAACATTTTTTCCTATTCATAAACACTTGACTTTTTGGAAACCCGATCTGTCGTATGGGCAATGGAAATTATGGAAAACATCAATCTCGACGATCTTAAAGCAATCAAATCTTTTTAACTAAATCCAGGCCAATAGGTAGCTTGGCTGGATAGGTCCTCCTAGAGATAAGTCCAACGATCAGCTTGGATTAGGAGGAGTATAAGAGGAGATTTCGAAGCTAAAGGAAAAAGATATCGCATTCACGAGATTTGAAACTTTTAATTCCTAGAGTCTCAATAGTGTTTCTGTGATCTCATACATTTGTCTTTGTTGAGTGATGCTGTGTAACCCTTTAGATGTTGAGATTGTGAGAAGTTGTTTACACGAACTTAAGTACTTACAACTCAGATCTTGTAACCTCTAATCAATTCTTACCGGTGAATACCTGCCAATTGGCTGTAGCATGAGGGAGTGGACGTAGGGTTGCAAAAACCGAATCTCTACAAACTTTTGTGTGCAATTTTCCATCCATTACTCTTTTTATTAATTTTGTTAGAATTGTACACTGGTAAGATATGACCACTTCATCAGAAGTTGTCTCGCTGCAATAATTATTTAAATTCTTTTATTTACACACAATCACCTATTCACCCTCCTCTACGTGATAATTTTAGCCATAACATAGCCAACATGTTTTATTTCAATTTCTCGAAAGCAAATAAGCGTTGAACCATAGGACACTTTCTATGCCTTCTTTTAGTCCAAAACTATAAAGACACGGGGAAAAGAAATCGTGGGTGCGTCTAATTTGGGAGACATATGCAACGGCATTATCACCATCTCTCTTATCAGTTTCACAATATAAATGCTCCATTACACCCAACGAAATATAATTTTCTCATGCATCTTATCTTAACTTTGCTTAAAAAATGTTGTCAAGTTTAATATGTGAAATTATATTTTCTATTTATTATTTATGACAGCTAATGAATACAAAATTAATTCCTTATTTTTATTGAATAGTACAAGCGAAACTATATTTCAAAGTCAAAAATTAAAATTCAATTTAATTATCTACCCAATCTTGATCAAAACTCGAAAAGAAAAATTGATCAAAATATGAAAAATGTAAAATTGCTAGAAGCATGATCAAATGTCAAACATATTTATATTTAGATCAAATCTAAATAATAACAAAAGATAAGCACATAAAGGGGGAAAGAATCTTCTTGATGTTCTACTCTACTTATGAAGAAAGCAATGACTGATGAATGTAGATTCATCCTTACACTAGGTGTATCAAAATTTTAGAATATGCTAATAATGTTCCTCTGAAAAAATCTTATTTGAGTTTGAAATGAAGAAAGCGTAAATAAATTTTTGACCGTATCTTGCAATTCATATTTAAATGTAAAAAACTCAAAAGAAAGAAAAAATCATCAATATTTAACTTTAGAAACATACAAACTTACTCTAGAAAAACCTTTGCAATGTCAAAATAAAGTTTCCCTCAAACTATTTAATAAAAAAATAAGCAATTGATTGTGTATTCATAAGCCGTTACAACTAGAAATCTCTAATCTTTTATGTACTTTTCATGTTTAAAATATGAGATCATAAATTAAAATTAACACCTTGTCTAGACAAAATGATAATATGATATATGGTAAGATAATATCATTTTTGGTATAATTTGACATTTATATCGTGCAAATGATGAGATTAAAGAGAAGATAAAAATAGAGAGTGGTTTTGGGGGTTTCTATGATAAAATAAGAAACAATAATTTGAAGAGAGAAGGTATTTTGGTAAGTTCATCGGAAAAAAAGAGTGTTTTAGCTAGGGTGGCGGTGGAAATAACACCGTCCCTATAAAAATCACGATCTCACTCGTTCTGTTACATAATGTCACTCGAAGCATGCAGCTCACGTGCTGACACGTGGTGCCCACACGGACCCAATCAAGCTGTAGCTGCCAAATTGAATTGGCGTTGACCGTTGACCCAATAAAATGAACCCTTACCGGCAATTTCTCCATGTGTTCTTCTTCTCATTAATTTTAGTGGCGTGAACACACGCTTTATTGGAATCCCCGTGCGTGTAATTCAGATTTTCTTGCTTAAAAAGTGTGAAGCGCAATTTCGGGTTGTCCAAATTAAAAATGTGAATTTATTAAACCCAATTTGATTGAACCGGCTATGCTTTTGTCTTGGCGATTGATATTTTAACATTTTGAATGACGGACCATGGAAAGTATATGGTCTTCCCTCCAATGTGTTCCAAATTAGAAAAAATGTGAATTTCTGGAAGTTTTTGCATTGATTATTGGCAGATGGATTGAGAGATTAGATAATCTTTTTTGTTTGTACCTCACCATGGATTCATTTAATATTAAAATCTAATCCTTGCGGATATACAGGATCAATTCAATTTTACTCATCTGCACCTTTTGTATTGAAATTCATTTCAAAAAGATGAATAAATCATTCGCAAATTACAAGAAGAACTCAAAATAACAGTAATACGTAACACCATGAGATATGCAAAAGTCACTAAAATTAAAGACCATACAATATGCTTGGGTGATATATAACAAAATTAGTAAAACCAGCTTGGCGAGACACTCATGATGTATATTCTTTTCCTTTTTCCTGTTCCTTTTTTCTTCTTTCCCTTTCTTTGTTTCTCTCCCTTTCTCTTTTCTTATTTGTTCCCTTTCTGAACGTGCCCTCTTTTGCTTTATAAAGAGAGCCCACTTTTCTTTTTCTTTTCTATTTATTCTTTTTAAAAAAACCCCACCTCTTGTGACCAAGTCAAAAGAAAGCGAGTATTACAATTAACATCATTAGTTGAACTCAGAAAATATTATCAATACTCATCTTTACTATTTGGTCCATCTAATTATAATAAAATAATGCATCGATAGAAAGCCTAAGATGTCTAGTTTAAATGTCTTGAAGGCCACTTGACCCAATTTTTACCGAAAAGACCCAAAATTTATTTCCCCTACAGTTCAAATTCGGACCCGGATTTGACCCGCGAGTGCAAACGTTTGGGAAAAAAATATCTAACTTTCTTGTTTTGAACTTTTGCAAAAAAGTCCTTTAACAATGTGATATTTACAAAATGTCCGAGGACTCAATTAAAAATTTTATAGGCCATTAACGACCTTCGATTTATTACACATAACGGCCTCTATACTTTGCAGTTTTGAGTTTTTGCTAAAAAGGACCTCAAATTTGTTAAAATTGGAAAACGCATTCAGTAATAATAGAGAGATTACCATGTGCGCAAGTATTTATTACTTGCTTCTTCAGTAGTAATGGTAAAATACAAACTATAAGCAATCTCTTTAAAAATCTTTTTAATTATCTGCATGGAAAGTTTTGTTATCATCGAAAAAGGAGAGAATATTGAGAAAACTTCCTAATATATTTTGAAATTGACAAGACTATCCATTGTCTAATCCTGAATTTAATAAATGCATAGAAGTGTTTTGATTCAAGAGCAACTCAGGAAGAAAAATTCATATCTATCTTGATCATATTCATAATCTATCACCGCCGTTCATGTATCGTGGATGAAGGTTAAGACAGTTGCTTTGTGGAACTTATCATATTATTGCATTAATATCATCAGAGCAATAGTGAGATATCAGCATAGCTTTTATGTGAATATCATTAGAGCAACAATAAGGATATCAACAAAGCTTATCCACGGATATCATCATATCACCTAAGTCTTCAAATTCTATTACTAATGCTAAATATAATCATATTACGAATTCCATTTCTGATTATATGTTCAAACACAAACGTCACTACTTACGTCATCACAACTACTAACCTGGCTTAGATTTCCAATATAGAAAATATTGATTGATTTTCAATTTTGGGAAAATTTCAAATAAGGACCCAAAGTGCCATCATTTTCTCAAAAGAGGACCTGAAGTGAAGTTTGTCTCAAAGAATGACCCAAAGTGCCTTCATTTTCTCAAAAGAGGACCTGGAGTGGAGTCTGTCTCAAATAAGGACCCAAAGTGATCATTTAGTCTCAAAGAAGGACCTCATTTGCCGGCCGGTGAATAGACACATCTCCGATACATATTCCGGTAGCCTGGTTAGGGGTATTTTTATCCAATTTTTTTTTTTTTTAATTTTCAGTAGTCTTGTCCTTTATTATTATTTTTTTCTTTTGGGTCAATGGTGGCATTGTTCATCATCTTCTTCGTCCCCTGTTCGTCTTCTTCTCAAGAACATCAGACTTAGTAAGGGCTGGCGAGCGCTGGCCGTTGGTGAGGGCCGGCAAGGGTTGGACACCCATTGCCGGCAGTAGGCGAGGGCCACTAAGCCCTCGCCAGCCGTGGGCAAGGGCTTGTAGGCCAACCCTCGCCAGATCTGGTGAGGATGGCCTCGGCTGCGACTGGCGAGGGTCGTCGAGCCCTTGCTAGCTGCGGGCGAGGGCTTGCAGGCCCTCGCTGGCCCTTATCAGTGGCCGGTGAGGTGGGCGAGCCCTCGCCCAAGGCCAGCAAGGGGCGACCTCGCTGATGGCCATGAGGGGCGACCTCCCCCACCTTCGTCCACTGCTCCACCGACAACCTCGTCTTCTGCTAGGACTACGACTAGGACACCCGCATCGCTTTCTTTATCCCTTCCTCCCACCACCACTCCCAAATCGACGACTTCTTCAGCTACCGCTTTTGCCCTCGAGGACCTTCTTGTAGGGCCTCGATTTGGACGGCCCCCCTCCCCAATGGCCAGTGAGGACTCGATGGCCCTCGCCCGTTGTCAGTGATGGGCGTCGAGCCCTCGCTCGCTGCTGGTGATGGGTGTTGAGCCCTCGTTGGCCCTTACCAGCGGCCGGCGCTCACTGACCTTTCCCCAAGTCCGGTGTTCTTGATCTAGGCAAGAAGAAGTGAACAGGGGATGAAGAAAACGATGAACAAGGCAACCAAAAAAAAAAAAAAAAAGAAGATAAAAATACCATAATCAGGCCACCAGAATATACATCGGAGATGCATCTATTCACTGGCCGATGAGTGAGATCCTTCTTTGAGACTAAATGACTACTTTGTGTCTTTCTTTGAGACAAACTTCACTTCAGGTCCTCTGTTGAGAAAATGATGGCACTTTGGGTCTTTATTACTTTGGGTCCTTATTTGAAATTTTCCCTTCAATTTTTAAAGATTGTTTTGCAAAAAAATCCTTGCACAAGACATCTTCAATTGATTGACAATCAAAGGCAAGTTACTTTCCTTGATTCAAGGACTCTACCTATGAAAATCAAGATTTGCTTGTATGAGTGACCAAATCAACGGAGATTCATATCTTATCTTTCAGTGGCTACTCAATCTTCTTTGTCCAACGCGTTGTTTCGAGACACAATCCCTCTAAAAACTGCCCAATGGTTAGATTGGAAGTGATAGAGTATAAAAGGAGATCCAGATGTCGAAGAGAAAAGATAGATCTAGAATAAAAAATTCCAAAGTCCAAGAGAAATTCAATCGTGCATACTTGTCTTTCGTGAGCTACAAATTGTAATCCATGAGAGGCATTGAAAGAGTGATTGTGTGATATAGGGAGACTCATCACAAACTTGAGTATTACCACTCACTTTTGTAACTTCTTATTGAATGACTAGTAAAATCCAACTAGTATTCTATTAGCATGGGAGGCTGGTCATAAACTTACTCTATGCAAAACAACTATAGATTGTGTGTGCAATTTCTTCTATCTCTCAACTCTTATTCATTATTTTTTATAGAATTTGTGTATCGCTATCAATATTCAAACTCTGACTTCACTCGAGTTTAATAATACTCAACTCAACTTGATTGTTTTACTTCCGCACTAAATTATCAAGTGTCATTAAAATCACCTATTCATGTCTCCTAGGTGATATTGCTGGCTACAACAGTCATGACATTTATTCTATATGTAGATAATGACTAAAGGCTACCGACCAATAATGGATTAGGTGCCCTGCAAATGATATACTTGAACAACTTGAACTTTATTATAGTAGTACATCACACGCACACCAATATGTAAGAGTCATTCATGTCATAGGCTAAGTTTCAATGATGTTTCTCGGAAGCTCTCATATGCGAATCACATGGGAAAACTGCGAAAATTGCCAATTAAAAATTGTCTCATTCTCAACCTAACTCTGTTGCGTCTCATTCCCATATCTTTTATCCTACGGTTAGCATCTTATCGTTCACATGTTGATGTTATCTTCTGACGAATCTTTTCAGTAGCTAAGCAATTGTTCCTACTTTATGCTTAGTCAACTCATCGTCAAAAATATAAAATATAAAAAATGAGAACAGGAGCCTTTTGCAATTTCTCCCCTTGATAACATTTCATTGGTTGAGCTATACAGATGTACTAGAGAAACAAGGGTCTTGTGATTCTTTTTGACGGGCAAATTCTAAAAACAACTCGAACGACTTAGAATAGAGAATCAAATTAAAAGTAAAAACCATTTCGCATGAAGATGAATTAAATAATTATTAGTTGACTAAAGTGCCGAATTCCAAAGTCGTGCACATATAATCTCGATTTCCATATTCACTTTAGCTGTTTTTCAAAGTTGGCGGCCGCAACTATTATATGTATTCCACTATGTTTTAGCTGAAAAACGAATCCTTTTCACTTCCATAAAGCTTTTCTGGAATTTTTCATTAAATTGATATAAGATTTCCTGGTCAAATATTGTGGCTAGCCATCATTCACACTGGCAATGGAAATAGTTCTAATGGAGTGATTGTCACAAACCTATCTAGAGTCCACTACCTAACGAATCAAATTTCAAACATTACTTGACGGGCTAAAGGTTTTATGTTTGGAACCATTATTTAGTCCACACTTGTGGTGCTGGACTAGATTTTTAAAGGTATGACAGGTTAATCAGGACTTTGGATTAGCATCAAACTTTACAGTACACAGACCATAAAAAAGAGTCAAGCAATTCCAACACCTTAAAAGGATTAACTCGCAAATTAAGCCGAGAAGGACTAATTTGAACATCAGGACTTTAGCCAACATGTTTTATTTCAATTTCTCGAAAGCAAATAAGCTCCGAACCATAGGACTCACTTTCTATGCCTTCTTTTAGTCCAAAGCTATAAAGACGCGGAACTAAAATCGTGGGTGCGTCTAATGAAACTTTTACTTTTTATGTTTTTATATTTTAATCTTTGATAATTTATTTAAGATTGAATTCCTCCGATCTTTTTGTTTTTTTTACAGCTAATTCAAGAGACGTACACGATTATCTTATCATCCAAACCAACTTTTAACTATTTATGTAGTTAAAAGTTGCTTAAAAATGTTCTCAGCAAGAATAATTATAGTCACAGAAGGAGCCGAGAGATGAAAAAAAATTAACATTTGGTTGTCCAGTCATCATTGTTCGCCTAATGTGGGAAGGCATACTTGCAGGAAACTGACTCCATCCTCCCTGGTTCTAAGTCTAGGTTCATTCAGGGAGGACGGAGTCAGTTTCCTGCAAGTATGTCTTCCCACATTAGGCGAACAACTCCCGTTCAAGCCCTTCAAGGACAGCCTTTTAATAGAAAACCACTCTGACCTTTAGTTCAGAGCCTAGAGACACCCAAATAGAATCAGGATGATAACATTTCTAACTATCCGAGCTGCATTTCTCAGAGGATCCTACTAGGCTGGACAAGAAGAGGAGTTTAGAAAGCCATGAGAGAGTTTTCACAAAATACACTCACTTTACATCCTTCGGAGTTTGGCAAATGAGTCAACGAATAGAGTGGATGGGTGAAAATGATGAAGTGAATTTAGCAAAAGCAGAATATGGATTCATCGGGGAAGCTAGGTTTCAGAAATCTTCGTTTCATCACTAAGAGAGACTTCATAAAGGTAGTTGATCTTAGAAGCATTTGAAATATGAAAATCTGAAGGGGTGGAAGATGGAGTTGCAACGAGAGAGACAGGGGCTTATAGTATTTCTGGCTGATCTGTCATGATGTAAAGAGTTCTTCTCAGCACTGGATTCACCTGATAAACGCATGGAACATATATTATTACAAATGAAACCATGGCTCTGATACCACTGAATGAACCTAGACTTAAAACCAGGGAGGACGGAGTCAGTTTCCTGCAAGTATGCCTTCCCACATTAGGCGAACAACTCCCGTTTAAGACCTTCAGGGACAGCCTTTTAGCAGAAAACCACTCTGACCTTTAGTTTAGAGCCTAGAGACACCCAAATAGAACCAGGATGATAACATTTCTAACTATCCGAGCTGCATTTCTCAGAGGATCCTACCAGGCTGGAGAAGAAGAGGAGTTTAGAAAGCCACGAGAGAGTTTTCACAAAATACACTCACTTTACTTCAAGGGACTCCCTTAACACATTACATCATCATTGCCTTTTATAGGCAATAAGATGTCACACACAAATAAGGACCAAGCTCACGAGTCCGAAAACAAACAAAGGCTTCCAAAAAACTCGGTAGGGAATTATTCGCACGGTATGAACAGTGACAGTGAACAGTGATTTCCCTAACCTAGTGCTACAATAAAAGTGAACAGTAACTTGCTACAGTGAAATTGTACGGACAGTGGTCTTGTTCAGCGGTCTCGTCCGTCACGAGCATTGTAGTCATAGTCCGAGTCATCTGAGCTATTCACTATTGCTAGAAGATGTTCATCATATTTCTGTTCAAGTTCTTCAAGGTCTTTTGGTGAGAGGATCTGGCTCAGCTGATGAGATGTGGATGCGGATGCTTCTTCTTGTGCCCAGTTTGTATTGTCATTTGTAGTGTTGGCAAGAATGCTTGGCTGAGGCCAATTAGATGGCTGAGCATAGTAGGATGTGTCCATGCTTTGGGATAAGGACAAAGGTCCTAAATCATAGGGGTATTGGGAAAGAGGACCTCCCCATTTAGCATAGGGGTCTTGAGAGTACTATGCATCCTGAGAGGACTAAGCAAAGTTATCTGTGTCTGCCATTTCTTGCTCTTGTTATGATGCAGCTTGTCTGAATTGCTCGAGTGCTTCCTTGGCTTCTGATGCTAGGTTATAATGATCCCATGTAGTGGGTACATTATAATTCCATGCATCTTTAGGAATTGTTTTATTTTCTTGACACAAAACCCTTTGGAGTTCTCAGTATTGGTGCTCACAGCAACCAATAGGTCCTGGATAGGACTTATGAATTCGAGCTTTTGCACTGTGTGGAACGGGTTTATAGGATGAGGTACCTAGACTCAGGGGGCATTGATGATGTTGCCATTATTTGTGAGAAAAGCCCATGGACATCGAAAGACCAAAATAGTATGGACTTCAGGGTTTGGCTGTGTGGTTCTCAGTTCTTTCTGCAAGAGCTATTTCCAGTGAGTTGGAGGATAAAACCAATTAAGGAAATCTAAGAGATTTTTGTCACTCTCATTTTCAATGTTTCCTCTGCTGAGTCCAAATAACTTGGTGAGGTTGGCTATGAACCTTCTGGTTGGAACTTCAATAGCTATTCAATACTTATTACTTAAGTACCATAATAACCATCTGAGTTGATCAGGAAAATCATCTTCCTTCCAGATTAGAGGATGTATGAATGGATAGTCTGCATTTAATCCAAAAGGATCAAGAATCGAATCTCTATTAAATCGGAACAGATCTGTGTGGCATTGCCACATGAGTTTATCCAGATTTTTAGTGAGACTGTCATTCTGGATATGTTCAATGATCTCTTGGGGATATCGCCAGCTTGGCCAGTTTTTTATCTTCTCAATCTTGTACTTCTCATTGTGATGAAGAGTATGAAAAGCATGTCTCATGATGTACATGTTGATTTCTGCTGGTGCTTTTAGCCTTGATAAGTCAGTAAGTACATTCTTCTTCCTAGCAATGTGTTTAGTCTCAAAAGAGTATTTTGAAAACCATTCAACCCATCGAAGCAGTTAAGAATTTGGAACTTGCTTCTGTTTGAATTTGGTCATCTGAGGGAAGGATGTCATATCCAATTCTACCAGAAAGTGATGGCCAATGAGATGGAATTTGAACTTTTTTATTCTATTCTTGACTGCCAAGATTTCCTTGAAAGTGGAGTAGTAATGCATTTCGGCTTGGGAAAACTTTCCACTTTTGTAAGCACACAGATGCCTCTTACCATCAATTTCTTCAAATAAGACGGCTGCCCAGTATTCATCACTGGTGTCAGTTTGGAGAATTCTCTTCCCTGTTGATGGGATTTGTAATGGAGGAAGAGTCTGCATAATCTCCTTGAGTTTAGTAACTGCATTAGTCTGTGATTTTCCCCAGGTGGGGGATATTTCTTTAGCATCATCTGTAACGAAATCAGTAGCTTTGCAAGATCTGGGACAAAGTCTCTGAGATAATTGATTATCCCAAGAAATTGTTGAACTTGCTTTGTTGTGAAATTTTCTTCAGGAAATTTCAACAATTCCTGAGCAATGTGTGGCCCTGGGTAGTATGTCCCTTTGTTAAAGTGCATACCAAGAAATTCAATTTATGTCTGGGCAATATTCATCTTTCTTTGGGAAAACATGATTCCATACTTTTTCACAATCTTGGCGAACTGCTCAAGGAGTTGGCAGTCAAACTGCTCATCAAGGCTATAGAGCAAGATATCATCAATATATACTACTGCACTTGACAGAATTGGTTGGAAAATTCGGCACATTGCCTTTTGAAAGAGGGATGGTGCAACCTTTAAACCAAAAGGAAGGACTTTCCATTGGAAATGCTGATTTGGAATACGGAACCCTGTCTTGCGTCTGTCTTTAGGATGGATGCCTAGTTGCCAAAATCTGGCTTTAAGATCAAATTTGGAGTAAATTTGGGCTTTGGATAATCCATCAAAAAGAGAGTTTTTGGAAGGTAAAGGGAATTTGTCATCCTGGAGAAAAAGTTTAAGAGGCTGGTAATTAATTACCAATCTCATCTTTCCTCGATTTTGCTCAGCACGTTTGTTGACATAGAAGGCTTCACAAGCCCATTGAGAATGTGAGATCTCAATAAGACCTTATTGGAGTAGTTATGAGCATTCCCTTTGGGCCAAAACCAGATGTTCTGGATTTATTCCCATATGACTCGCCTTGGTTGGATTGATATCTTCATTCTTTTTTAAGGGAAGGCGATTAAAGAATTCTAGTTTTTTCCATAAAGGATGGGAACATTTTTTAGCAAACTCAAAATGGGATTCTGAGCAGGATTCCAGCAACTTTTGCATGATCGAATCTAACAAACTCATCTGAATGGAAAAAAGTTTTTGAATATTGACAAATTCAGAGAATTGGTCTTTATACTTAAGACATTTTCTAGGAATGATGCGAAGTTTCGAAATCTGAGTCATGATATCCCAACCAATGATCAAATCTTTGTTGGGAAGACTAGAACCAAAGATTTTTGTGGTTATGGAACACTTTGGGAAGAACTGAACAGTTTTCGGAGTAGTTCTCACATTTGTAGAGAAAGTATCTCCTGAAGTAGAGTTAAAATATCGGACACAGGAGGTCCAATATTCTTCAGGAAGAACTTTAGTATCCAATATTGAAGAAGCTGCTCATGTGTCTATGAGAGCAATGACAGTCATTGGCTTGGCAAACTTTGAAGTGAATATTTTTACAGGAAAATGAGGACAATGAGTTTGACTTGAAAATATGCCAGTGCTTTCTTCTGAAGGAGTCAGAGATTTATGAAAAATATCTTCAGGATCTGAATCTGAATCAGTTTCACTGGGAGTTTGGTAACAAGGAATAACACAAAGAGTTTGTTCACATGGTTCTTCATCCGTAGAGAATAAAGATTCGATATCATCATTTTCAAGAGAAATACTAGTTTCATTCTCTATATGATGTATCAAATGCTTCTGACTTTTTTTTTTCTTGAGGACAGTTTTTGGCAAAATGTCCCCTTTGATTGCAGATGAAGCATCGATTTAACTTTTTATGGCCTAAATGATCTTTCCTTTGCGTAGGTATCGTCATTTCTTCTTTCTTCGGAAATGCTTAGAGCCATGTCTGGATTTATTAATCCAGAGCTTTTTGAAGTGTTTCTTTTTTCTGGAAGATTTTCCACAAGAACGATCACAATCTTTCTTAGAGCATTTGATCTTCAAGTTCTGGCGAGAGCAGACTCTATCAAGTTCTCTGTTGTCATGGACATAAGTCTGTATCATTTGACGCTTTATACACAATTATTCCAAGCACAAATAAATTTCTTGTTGGAGTTCTCCCAATGGAACATCCTGGATCCCTTTTTGTCTGGAGAGAAAAGCTCTCTCCACTGTTTGAGATAGTTCTTTAGGGATAGAGGTCAAGAAAACATGCTTTAGATTTGCATCATCTCCAATTTGATAAAAGAGCTTAAGCATTTCATGATAATGCTTATCCAAATGTTTTTTTTTTTGAAGAGAACAACACATTCTTTCAAAAAATTATCTTCTTTTGAGCTCTAAGAGATCAACAGGTTTCCTCACAAAGAAGTGATATAGAAGAGTAATTGCATGCTGAAAGTTTGGTGAGAGTAAAAAATTAAGTTGATCTTGTTCTCCCAAAGATTGCCACCAAAGTTTAAGGCTGCCTGTAAACCTTGTGACAAAATTGAAAAGAACATCATACTTGTCCTGATTAGTAATGGCTTGGGTATTTAGCCAAGTATGAAATTCTTCAAGTCTTTCTGGCCATTTATGATAAGGAATGTCATAAATATTGAAGAATTGATTTGATGAAGTGGACACATTCTGGAAAGAGTTGTTTGGTTGGACAACTTCTGGTTTAGAAGGGTTTGATTCCATATCATGGTCTGGGGGATCGGCCATGAATATTGATGAAGTTACTGGTGTCATAGGTAAGGAATCAATGGGAGGGATTGAGAAAGATGATGAGGAAGAAAGGGATACCGAATCTGATTCGGTATCAAAGATGTTTGGAAAATTTGATGCTGTTGGAAACAAAACCTGATCTGTCGGAGTGATAGGATCAATCTGTGTTAGAGGTTGTGGAGTAACAGGATCAGGTCATGGTTCCTGATTACCCAAATCTCTAAGAAAAGATTCTAATGGGTTTGACAACATCATTTGATCTGGCTCTCTTATGACAAGAGAGGATTCTTTGGGCATCTTCTCTTTTCCCTTTTCTTTCCTTATTCGGTCTAGTTCTCTGAGATGATTTCGCATTTCAGTTACATTTGTCTTGTCTTGTCTGATAGGAATATCTATGAAGATAGACATCTGAGGTGGCGGAGGAGGGAGCACCTCTGTCCGCAAAGTAGTTAGAAATGGATTGAGCCTTCCTTCCTCAAGGATTTGGATCTGCCTTTTAAGCTTTTCTATTTCCACTTTGGAACTTTCAAGATAATGATACCCCAAATGTTGTCTAGATTCCAAGGCATAAAGTCTTTTCTGGAAATCTGAAAGCATCTTCTTGGTGGTCTCATCATATCTTCGCAAATCTTGTTTCACATTTCCAATCTTGGAATCAATTGCTTTAAAGGCATTGTTATGTGCTAAAAGAGTTTCTGATTGCCAATTTAGAACAGCTTCAGCAACAGGAGTTCTCTTTTGTCTTCTATGCTCATCCACATCAGTAGGGGCAGGTATCTTAGGAACATGCCTATATCTGCCTTGTGGATCAATAAACTCTTCTGGAGCGGGAAACGAGAGTTTAGAGTTTTCACAAAAAGATGAGGAAAGTCTGTTTCTTGAAACATGGTGATGGAAGAGCTAGGTGGTGTTTCTGTAGGAACTTCAAGTGGGTAGGAATGTTTCTTCGCCCACTTTACAATTGGCTTATAAAACGGGGAAATGGTTGGTTTTTTCTGGGGATAAGATAGAGGAGGTGATTTTGGTGGAGTTGATGAGACTGAAGAAGAAGCAGTGAACTCTGGTGGTGGAGTTGGTGCATATGAGACCATAAACTGAAATTTATCGCACTCACCAAAAGTATCAACGGAGGAATCTCTGTTTAAGTACCTTTGGTACATAGGGTCATTTGGCTTCTTGTGTCTTTGTCGATATCTTGTATTTGGATCTACCTCGTCAGGGGAATTTGTGCAATAGGAACATTGGCAAAAAGGATCCCAAAAACAATGACCATACTTGTTTTTATATTAATGAACAGGGTGTCCATCACTGTTAAAATATCAAACAAGCTTTTTTGGATCTGGCTCAGAGATTGACTTAGGAACAAATGATTCAATCGTGAAAAGGGTTTGGAAGATAGAAGGACTTTCTTCCTTTTCTTTGCCATGGAAATGGTTCCATCTTTCTTCCTAACAAACTTGGAGTCTGAAGACTTGAAAGGTTTGTTGTTTTGGTGCAACTTTTCATAGTTGATGATCCAAGTCTCTGGAAGGAGCTTGGCCAATTTTTCCTTTGGAATCTGTCTGGGAACATGAATGCAGGATGCTTGGTCATTTTGCATGAAAATGAATAAAGCATCTTCATTTCCATTGTGGAAATTTAGATCAAGAGCATGATTCTGCACACGATAAACCATATGGTAGTGTAGTGTTGCTGCTATAGAATCAGCAGTTTGAGGGGCTCCAATGAGCTTAACTTGGACTTTCAGAAAAAAGAGTAACTAAGGATCTGAAAGAGCAATATTGAAATTTGGATACAGAGTCACAAAGACTGTTCCAGCATTCAAAGTGGTTTGAATAGTACCAATGCAAGCATTCTGGTATTCTAAGAATCTGGTATCCAATAGAGCAATTCTTGCCACCACTATCAAACCTTTTCGGCCATGAAAGGTGAGAGCAAGACGAACAGCTCCATAATGGACATAAGAATATCCTTGTTGGATCCACTGCCCAGGAAACTCTGGAGGAATTTGAAGAGTAACAAAGTACTCTTTTTCAGTAGCAAGAATATGATGTTGGTCAAACTTGGAGGACTGAACATACTCCTTTACTTCCTTCGGAGTCTGGCGAATGAGTTGACGAATAGAGCGGATGGGTGAAAATTATGAACTGATATCAGCGTCATGGTTTCGTTTGTAATAATATCCGTTCCATGCACTTAACAGGTGAATCCAATGTTGAGAAGAATTCTTTACATCATGACAAATCAGCCAGAAATACTAGAAGCCCCTGTCTCTCTCGTTGCAACTCCATCTTCTTCCACCCTTCAAATTTTCGTATTTCAAATGCTTCTAAGATTGACTATTTTTATGAAGTCTCTCTTAGTGATGAAACGAAGATTTCTGAAATCCAGCTTCCCCTAATGAATCCATATTATTCTTGGCACACTGCCACGTCATCAATTTTTGCCATAAGTTGACCTAAAAGACTATATTGAAATTTTGCATAAAAATTTAGGATTACATCAGCAAGATTGAAAAGTTTAGGACTGCACTGGCATTCACACAATAAGTTTAGGACTTATGGGATAATTTCCCCGTAAAAACCAATATCGCATAATTTGATCTCTATCAATATTCTTGTGGCGCTACTTCTCTGATCGCAATAGCAATCTATCACTTGCACCTTTGCCAAATAAACTATGGATCAAGACCTGTATCGCAGAGAGAATTAGAGGGGAGACGAAATGTTTTCCATATTTATAAGAAGGGTGACGCTATTTCCACCCCCATTTTGTCTAAGACACTCCTTTTTTCCACTTAACTTACCAAAATACCCTCCTCTCTCTCTCTCTCTTCAAATTATTGTTCCTTTTTATCAGATTAACCTACAAAACTATTTTTATTTTTTATCATCTCTCTCATCAGTTTCACAATATGAATGCTCCATTACACCCAACAAAATATCATTTTCTCATGCATCTTAGTGTAACTTTGCTTAAAAATTGTTGTCAATTTTAATTTGTGAAATTATATTTTCAATTTTCTATTCTCCTCATTTTTATCAAATAATATAAGTGAAACTATATTTCAAAGTCAAAAATTAAAATTCAATTTAATGATCTAACCAATCTTGATTAAAACTAGAAAAGAAAAATTGATGAAAATATGAAAAAAAAAAAAAAGGTTAAATTGTTAGAAGCATGATCAAATGTCATATCTAAATATTAACAAAAGATGAGCACATAAAGAAGGAAAAAGAATCTTCTTGCTGTTCTACTCTAATTGTGAAGAAAGTAATTATTAACGATTGTAGATTCATTCTCGCATTAAGTACATCAAAACTTAAAATCATGCTAATAATGTTCCTCTAAAAAAGTCTTATTTGAGTTTGAAAGTGAAGAATTTTCGACCCCATCTTGCAATTCATATTAAAATGTAATTAAAAAAAAAAACTCAAAAGAAAGCAAAAATCATCAATGTTTAACTTTAAAAACATAGAAACTTATTCCAAAAAAACATTAACAATGTCAAAATCAGCTAGATAATTAGATTACATTTCAATTTTCACTTGAAATAAAGTTTGCCTCAAACTATTTGATAGAAAATAAGCAATTGATTGTGTATTCACAAGCCGTTATAACCAGAAATTTCTAATCTTTTGTGTACCTTTCATGTTGAAAATATTAGATCATAAATTAAAATAACAACCTTGCCTAAACTAAATGATAATATGATATATGGTAAGATGATATTTTTTTTGGTATAATTTGACATTTATATTGTGAAACTGATAAGATTAGAGAGAAGATAAAAATAAATGTGGTTTTGTGGGTTATTATGATAAAATAAGAAACAATAATTTGAAGAGAGAGAGGGTATTTTGGTAAGTTCATCACAAAATATCATTTTGTCTAGCATAAAAATTACGATCTTGCTGGTTTAGTTACATAATATCAATCGAAGCGTGCAACTCTCGTGCTGACACGGTGGTGCCCACACGGACCCAATCGAGCTCTAACTGCCAAATTGATTCGCGTTGACCATTGACCCAATAAAATGAACCCTTGCCGGCAATTTCTCCATGTGTTCTTCTCATTATTTTTATTGGCGTGAACACACGTTTTATTAGAATGCCCGTGCGTGTATTTCAGATTTTCTTGCTTAAAAAGTTTGAACCGAAATTTCGAGTTGTCCAACTAGAGGAATATCGCAATCTTTTCTAATAAGATTTTAGCTTATCTAGGCAGAAATTGCATTGTAATTTTCTATATATTCTTTGAACAGTTTGTATTTTTCTAACTAGACCATATCACAGAACAATATGTATGATGATTACAAAAACCAAAACAAAGCGTCCTAATATGTAATGTCTTGACGAAGTTCAAACTATGGAAATTGGGAATTTGGGGTGTAAAATTAGTGGGTAAACAGAAAATAACCCTGATTCACGTGAGTAAAATAAAGGTCGGGCATTCAAAATAGGAAAAGTTCCATGTGAATTTAGATTTTACTTATGAGCTCAAATTCGAAATATATTCTCAACACACAATGTATCAACTGGCTCTTAACATGAAAGCGAATTTCCTGTGTAAAAGAATGACTCCGATAAGACCCCAAGACTTTGGCTGTCTTCCAAGAAGGTGTGCAAGACTCTTGATGATAATTCTATGGTTTGTCTGCCACCGACAATTATGCAAGGCGTGGTCATGCAATGTGAATACTTGATAATAAAGAAGAAAAGGCAAAGAGGCCTTAAAAATTTTCAATCAACTACAGCCATCTTCCATGAAGGTGTCCCCCGCCCTCAAGACTTTTGCTTCGGGCACTGACTTAAAAGAGCAGAGCAACTCTTTTTTTTTTTAATCAAAAATTAATAATTTGGAAAATATTTTCCTAAAATTAATTGTCTACATCACTTTGAATTGTTGACTAATGAAAGATATTTTTACTATCAAGAACAATCATGTCTAAATATTTTCGTACGACAATAGTTTTTCCCGATTTATTTTCGCAGGCGATGCAAAACGCACATTTTTAGAAAAGTCTTTTCCAAATTTTGTTGATCTTCTATTAAATGGATGCACCCAAAAAATTCATTTGATTACCCAATTATCATATCTTCCAAATGATGTAGCTAGCAAGTATCACATAGGGGGAGGGGCAGTGAATAGGTGATTCCAAAGATTCTTAACAAATTTAAGCGGGATAGAAAGAGTCAAGATATAAGTCTAAACTTAGTGAACTTTCATTCTCTGTCTTGTCTAAGTAGAACCAATACTGACACACGACACGCGACATGACACGACACGACACGCCGACACGTGTTTTTGTTGGTAAAAGGTAAGAAGACACGCCAACACGCTGTTTCTCAAAAAACAGAGAATTCCGACGCGTTGGGATAATTTATATTTATATATACATAATAAATTATCATTATTATGATTATTTCAATCAAATTATTTTGAATCGAATTCACAAATAAATAAATAAAACCTAGAATGAATATACACAAAAAACATTAATCCTCCATTTATTAATATCATTTATTATTTCAATTTGACAAATTCAACTTTATTTCAATAATTCATAAAATTTGGAGAAAAAACAAACGATTCATATTATGGACTTGCATGTTAGATATGTTGGAAGAGGAGAAAAAAAAAACTTAAGAGGTGGATTGCGTATCACGAGAAGTGGGAATCTGAAGAAAGGAGAATACTGGGTTTTTCGTCTTTCTCCATTTATTATTTTTATTATTGTGTTTTATTCTTTCACACACACACACACACACACATATATATATATATATATATATATTGACCTCTCATTTATTGAATTTTTAAAATTGATATCGATATCGGAATCATATGTCGGAAACTCGTATGTTATTATTCCAACTCAAGTGTCGGAGAGTGTCGAGAAAGTTAACCAGATATCGGATTTTTGGACACGTGTTGACCGAGTGTCCGAGAGTGTTAGACACGCGTGTTGAAGTGTCAACACGACGGTTAACTTCTTGGAGACTGTCAGTGTTTCATAGTGTCTTGTTTCTAATTTGATTTCATTAATCTATTCTTTTTGGGTAATTTTATCAGACTTCATGGATTAATATCTTTTAATGTTTTTTTCTTATTATAATGCTAATATAAATTCGATTATTTTGCATTTTGGAAATAAAAAAGAGTTCTATTTTCTACTTTTCAAATAAAAAATCCATAACCATCGGACACATTGTTTCAAATCCATTTATGAAAGTCTGTATGTGGTTGTATTTTTTTAATCTAAAGTAATATGCTTCAAAATTGTTTAGTGTTTCTTTTTGTCATAAATTGCACTTTTTAGTGAAATAATAAGTTTACTCATATGAAAATTACATCCTATATGATATATGACCATTCCTCAAGTAAAATGTGCCTTGATTTACTTTCAAATAGTCATGTACCGTGAAAAGACGTGAATCCCACGTTGTGACAATATGATATAGTACTAACATCACATGATGGATAAGTACTATATGGCTATTTGTCTTTCATGCATTTTGGGGCCAACTCTCTCCTCATCCAGTGATATGCAGTTATACCAACATAGACATGATTCGTACTTGTCTCTGCGCAAAAGTGGAGGAGATACACAAAGTGGAGGAGATACACAAATAATGAAGGAAGGGGCTACATATATTCATTGGGTTTTGAAAAAGTTCGGGGTGAATTGACAAGTCTACTATGTACGAAAAGATAAAGATGAACTATAAATTCCATCCAGTACAAACATCACGTGATGGATAAAACCGACATAGACATGTGATTCGTACTTGTCTCTGCGCAAAAGTGGAGGAGGTACACAAATAATGAAGGAGCCACGTATATTCATTGGGTTTTGGAAAGCCGGAGTGAATTGACAAGCCCTTTGTGTACGAAATGATAAAGATGAACTATAAATTTCATCGAGTACAAACATCATGTGATGGATAAATAATTGAATTCCAAGGACGTTAAATAAATGCAACATTGACCATCGACGAGCAGGT
The DNA here is from genome assembly GCA_017140595.1 of Eucalyptus curtisii. NCBI lineage: Eukaryota > Viridiplantae > Streptophyta > Magnoliopsida > Myrtales > Myrtaceae > Eucalyptus > Eucalyptus curtisii. Next base: position 30,099,341 of record CM029496.1, on the reverse strand, counting down.
ATTTTGAGTAGCTAATACGTTGACCAAGTTCAATCGAGCTATTAGGTTCGGTGGAGCAAAATTCAAGTGGAACTCATCGTACCAAAATTCAGTTTAGTATATATACTACTCTCATGTATCATAATTTCTCATTAAAGAACTATAATCCATGAGCCAAAGGATGCTAGAAAAAATTAGCACAAACATCGCTTTAAAGTATATTTATTTTTTTATTTTTGAGGGGAAAATTATTTTTAGTGGTAGCCATGTGCTTGTAGACTAAAATGCATAGAATTTTATCCTCACAAGATATACCCCACTCAAAACTACATTCATTTGCGCCAATATACAAACTAATCACATCTTATCATTATTGTTATTATTTTTTTGGGCTTATGACTCTGGTCAACAATTTAGAAAATTTTCCAATGTCAACAGGACGATGCTTCTTGTTAAGGATGTTAATGTTCGATTTAGAAGGAATTGGAATGCGACCTGCAAAACGAACTACGAAGCCCGATTCCTTCGAAGCTTAAGAAGCAAAAATGAAGAGGAGACCGTACAAAGCAGAAATCGAAGGAGATGCGACTTCAATTACTGCAACTTGTAGTCGAACACGGAGGGAATTCTTTGGTTGACCATATCGAGGGGGGCTACATTCTCTGCGACACCAGTATGAACCAACTCTTTTAACTGTATTGTTCTCTTCTCACGGGTTCAAAATTCACATGCAGGCCCGATACTCGGAGAGCATGGACATGTCTGTTGGGCCTGTCAAGCCGCCAAGCCAATCCTTTGACCCAATAATAAGTAACTTTGTTTTGGCCCACGGGCGAAGCATGCAAGTAGACGAAATAAGGTCAATTTATCTCCTTGGAAACCTTATAAAATTAGTTCACATGTTGGTATCGTTACCAATGAAGGAGCATGATGATAAGCCAAAAGATGTATTTTATTGAATGTAGAAGCTTATCCATCCATAACAAGCCACAAGTGGTGTACAAATCTAACATATACGTAACTTTTAAATACATGTATATACTTTCATCGGTAACGGCATGCTTGTGGACTATAGTGCATAAGGTTTTATCTATACATGATATACGCCAATCAAAACTACATTAATTTGTGTTGATATATTGGCAAATAATGTCATATTGTTTCTGTGGGCTAACGAAGTGGTCAATAAATTTAAAGAATTTCCATTGCCAACAAAACGATGGTTCTAAGTGAAATAGAGAGGTGGCTTTACAAAGCAGCGGTGAAAAAGATGCAACTTCTTTGCTCGATTTGGCGTCATCTTGACTACATCATTTTAGGAATGAAACTCAAAAGAATTGACTGGTCCACCAGCAAAAGCAACTTAGCAAATCAGATAATCTAAACTGATAGTTTTGTTCTACTTAAAGGCCATTGGATGATGCGATCCATGAAAGATCATTGGTTTTGTTCACTTTAGGTAGGCATCGAGTGCCACGTTGGACGACAAGCTAACATTTCGACAGCATTCATCAACTAACCAAGATGTACAATCATCAATTATAGCCACTATCGTGTAATTTCTAATTTGGTGATAAGGTCCACGGTTCATGTAGAGAACGTAAATTTATTACATTGCACCAATGCCAAAACAGGAACCGAGGCAACTAATAAAAAGAGGAAATGTTTCATGAGCAAAATGATGGCAAAACCTAGCTAGCTCAATTAATTGTTTCCCAATTGAGGAACAGATGAACGTGGAACATTTCTGCGAATCAAATTAGTCTATGTTCTGTTGATAAGGATTAATGAGGAATCCATGTCAACATCCCATAACTAGTAATATTCACATATTGGGAATCAAATTAGTCCATGATCTATTGATAAGCTTGATGAGGAATACACGTCAACATCGCATAACTACTAATATATATATAGATACACACGCATGTACTTACTCAAAGGTCACTTCTCAAGAATCAGTAGAGACAAATTGCCAGACGTACTTCTTATAAATAGCTTTTGGGTTTCTTCAAATCAGGAAAAAATAGCAAGCAGCTCTGATACATACGCAAGCAAGCTATGTTTATGAATCCGTATCCCGTTGTCTTCACCTATTAAGGTCAAATAAACAAATAAATAAACAAGTGGATTAATTTAATCGATTACCAACAATGAAATATTTACGGTCGCTGAAGGTTGCTGCAAGTTTGTTTCTTTAGGGCAATTTCGATATATACGTCGTAATTTGTTAGGGAGTATTATGATTCTTTCCACATAACCTACTCAAGGACTTCGCAGGTTTTTTTCCTATTTATAGTAAATTACCTCATTGATCCTAATTTCCTTTTGTACATCTTAACGTTCTTCCAATTATGGTAATTTTTTTTATATAGTTCTAGACTCATCGTAATTATCCCCAAGTGATGGTAATTTTCCTCATTTTCCCGTAAAATTTGTGTTCCTATCATTCTTAACTTTCCCCTAAACATAGTCAACTTCCTCCACGGTAAGTTTCCCTCCCCTGTTCGGTAGCAAATTACTTCGTTCATCGTAACTTTCCTTTAACTTTCGTTGTTGTCCTCATTATTAGTAATTTACTAGTTAAATATCCTTTCGTAACTTTTCCTTAAAGGACATAATCTCCAGTTCGTCTTCGTGATTTTATAGGTCCCATAGCTTGTAATATTCCACAGAGAATAGTAATCTACCTCCGTTAACAGTAAATTTTCTATTTGTTTGTGACCTACCCAATCAATTATAACTTTCATCTGGCATTTCTAATTATCCTTTTACATTTGAGATGAGTTCCTTCTTTGCAAGAATTTGGAGGCCTTTCTCCCTCATATGATCGAGTCTCTTGTGCCATAGATCAGGCGTTACTGCTTCCCCCACGTCATGAATATGGTCCTTGTGGACCTTAGCTCTTGTGCGGTAAAGAGCACAACTCTTCCTCCTCATTGCTATATTGGGCAACCACTTGACAAGCTTTTAAGTCCCATTTAAAAACCGACTATCCAATTCGTCATTGTCTAATTTTCTGGTACAATTCGAGTTCAACGGAAGGTCCACAGTATGCCTTCCCATGCTCGAGCATTAGTTTCTAGCCCAAGCTAGTTTGAACACAAACATCACCAATCCGCACAATTTTCGCAACATCATATTTACCCATCTTCACAGAGAAATCAACACAAATATTATCTCAGGTAGACAAACCAAACAAGTTTTCCTGGGAACTTACCTCGGTTGTGTCATTCTCCTCACGCTTGGCATTTACTTTTACTTTCTTCTTTTTGAGGATCGATACTCTTTCTTCATGTGGCCAGGCTTACCATAGTTTCCACAATTATGCCTTTTCTTGACTTGGTTGTATCACAGTTGTAGAAGTCTCGAGATCTAATCATTTCTCAAAGTTTTGAGACAAGTTGTGGTTGAATGGAGTCCCACGCCTTTCTTCCGAGTCTCATATTCGAGGAAGCCAGATTTCGGAGCATCCAACTTTTCTTTTCATCTAGATGCTGATGGGATGAGAGTTGTCACCACCGTCCCATAACTATCTGGAAGCAAACCAAGGAAGAACAATGCTTGTCGATCTGTGTAATCAGGCTTAGCCTCGTCACCTGCTATGGGACCATGCATTTCCTTGCGATAAAAGCAAATCAAGCATCTTGCCTTCCCATGTTCTGTAGTGGGCATTATTTAGGATGACCATTAAACCGGTATTCACGTCAATGTAAGAGTTTTCCTAATGTGGACTACATTAATTGATATTGTAATTTACCGTTTTACGGTTACCGTTTAACGGGGTTAGTCTAAGGTGAGATAGAAGGTTTCTTAATTAGTTTAATATGGGGCTGGCTAGTGTGGGCCGAGTTGAACTTGGCCCGTAATGAGGGAGTCTGGTTGAAAACTCTATAAATAGTGCTCAAGTCTCTCCTCTAACCCTAATTCTCACATGTATCCTCACATAAGGAGCGTTATCCTAGCGCTAAAGGGTGAGGTGGCCATCTCATTGAGCTAGTGATACGGAGGGCAATAGAGGAGAAGAACTTGCGCGTGGAACATCGGTTTTCCGCTTCCGCTTCAAGAACAATGGATCTCAAAACAAGTGCGTTAATCTTTCTACTCAATCAATGCATGGTCTTACTCTGGTTGTGTAGATCATGGGATTGCGTAATTTGCATCCAACATGTGGTCTTAATCTTTCTGCTCAAACAAGTGCGTTAATCTTTATGCTCAATCAATGCATGGTCTTGTTCTGGTTGTGTAGATCATGGGATTGCGTAATTTGCATCCAACATGTGGTATCAGAACAACTATAACCCTAGAACTTGAACGCATAAAGTTTTTGCCCTAATTTGTGATTTTCGAGATTTTTTGTTCAATAAAGATAAAGTAAAATCACAAATTTGGACTGGGCTCGTCGAGACGAGCAAATCTGTGGGTGGCGCGTCGCCGGAGGGGGCCGCACGCACCCCCACACGCGGCCACGCGCCACTAGGGCGTCGAGCACGCGCTCCACCCACAATCACGCGCCCCCATGCGCGGGGCGCGGCTCGCACGTGCGACGCACGCGCGGAGGCTAACGTCATTGTGACGTTAGTGGCCGGACCCGACCCACCGACCCGTTGACCCGACCCAACCCAACGACCGTTGACCTTGACCCGACCGGTTGACTATTAACCCGACTCGACTCGACCCGGTCAACGTTGGACCGGACCGATCAGCCGATTGGACAGGGCGGTCGAGCTGGGGCTGGTCGGACCGCTTTTGACCGGCCTCTTTACGCCCACGCGTGGGCTCCATGCGCCAAGCACTTAGTCAGCGTATGCGGGCGCGTGGAGCGTTAGATCGGTGCATGGGCGGCGGCGTTGGATTTGTATGATCCTGCTCTATCTTGTGGTGTATTTATTTTACATGTTTGATGATTTTATGGATATAAAAATACATACGGAACCCTAAATACGCATATTTTTAGTGTATTTTTGCATATTTTTCTTGTATTTTTCTGTGATTTTCGAAATACAAGTGTTGGGTTACAGATATGTTATCACATAAATATTATAAATGTGTGATTCATTAATAAAATTAAAATTTATTGTGAACTGAAGCTGGCTTAATGAGATACAACCATTATGGGATAGTAATTGAGCTATGTATTGAGGTGATGAGAAACAGTAAAGGTTATGAAACTTTTGTTGCTCAAGCATACTCATTTACACGATGGTAACCTTTGGATGATGGACGTCTTAAGAACTCGTGACCAAATTGATTGAACTAATTAACACATCTGCTGAATGTGGGTAATGCATGTCAGTTAAGTTATTGCATATTGTACCTAAACTCATCTCGTCACTTGTTGTCCATCAAGTTGAACATTTTTTTTATGGTTAAGAAGTATGAAAATATTTACGCAGAGCAATAGTATCTACTGTTATAGTTTAGATATTTGGTTCTGTGGTTTGACTCAATTTATAAGCCATTGGTTGATGCAATGATAAGTTGTTACTTAAAGTTGGCTAATAAATCAGTTGTTGGCCTTGGAGTAGTCATGTTTTGCCTTATGAAACTCATGAGCGATAATGGATCAGCTGTCAGGCTTGTCGATCTGTGGTACCCTGTATTGCTATTGATGTTAACTTGCGATAGATCCTTTAGATTAGCATTCTTTTTATGTTGTTCTGGTAATCTGTAATCGGGGTGCACAAAAGATGCATGCTTCTATGTTATGAGAAGTTTCTTGTGTTGCTATGATCGATGATCTCATTAGAGTTTGTCTTTCAGGTCATTTATATATATATATATATATATGTATGATTGATTTTTTTTTAATAAATAAAGCAATGTAATTAGCATGATATGTGATTTTAGTGATTTACTGCCCTTATCACTAAAGTTAAAATCACATGTATATGGTGTATGTGAGAAGTAAAGATTATATCCCCGGTATGAGAGAGTTTCAAGAATTCAATTGAGTTGTGACCGCTAAAGTGGCACACTTGATTGGGTTTGAGGAATATCGGTCTCATATAATGGTTAGGATGTCTCCTGGTCTAATGCATGGTCATACTCCCAAATGACGTAATTGTGTATTAGTTCATGGAGGGATACATGATGGTGTGGTGGAGAAGTGACTGATCCTAATGGTTCATATGCCCAAATGTGATAAATTTACGAAGATTGGAATATATTCGCATAACCGCTATCGTGTGGGGAGTGTTCAACTGCATGTCATGTATTCTGCCCAAATGTGATTATATGATTATGTGTGTAACTCTCTGGATGTGTACTTGTACGTCAAGTTACACAGTGCTCACATGATATTAATTATATACATTACTTGTTTTTCAGTCACCTTTTCTATAATTAATAACTCCACTGTTATTGAGGTTTTTACTGCTACAAATTTTAAATTGTGGACATATGATTTGCTGCTTAGAAAAATAGCAATCGAATTTGCTTACTGTCCATGAAGCGTTCCATTCAGAAACACTTGAAAAGTGGTTTGCTTGCTGACCACACTGCTAAAAGATGATGGAAGCCTTAGTGGCTTGAGATTATATCTTACATCTTGTATAAGGTTGAAAAGGTTGTTTTCAAAAGTTTTCAGTCTAAGGAATAGTCTCAAATATGTTTGAAGAAAGAGTAGAAAATGTGATAATATTGATATTTTGTCTACTCTTAAAAGTTATCTAAAGATTTGTATAGAATAGTGTGGAAGTAAAATGACCGAGGTAAAGAATAAATCGGTTAAAGTTAGTCTTAAAGGTTATCAGGCTTAATAGTGACCGTAAGTATTTTGGCAAGTATGACAATGCGAAATAGCTTAAAGAGTCATTTGTCAAATACTTGGTAAATTCTAGGGTGGTAACTTAATTTACTATGCCTGAAAATCCTGACAAAATAATTTGGCCGAAAGACATAAATGTACCATAATGAACATGGTGATAAGTATGATTAGTTAGACTAATTTATTCGGTTTTCTGTGGGTTGATATTTTGAAAGCAATTTTTTTCACATACACAAACGTGTATCTTACCTAGATTGTTCAAAAGGGTATTAATTTTATTACCCTAAAGAAGGTACAAGAATTATGGAATCACATATAGTAAAGTTTTTAGAGTTCCACATAGTTGTAGAGGATAGTTACTCTCAGACTATTAAGGATAATAGTATGATGGAGGTTACTGTGTCTTGTCTTTGCTTATACAGATAATTGTGGAATCTCCTATACCATAAACTAAACTTGTTGAGGTTCAAGGTACTATTCTTGATATAGTTTATGATGAAATTTCTCAAACCTCTTAAGTGTAGAATGAAGTGGTTGTATCTTTACTCAGGAGATTTGTTAGGGAAAGACGATCAGTTATACCATCAGACTATATAGTCTATCAGTGAGAGCATGACTGCAATATCTATTGCATGGTTGATTTAGCCACTTATGTAAATGTTGTTTCTTATTCTCAATCAAGTATGTGATTAGATGCCATAAAAGGTGATATGCAATCTATGAAACAGCATAGTGTTTGGAAACTTACTGACTTACCTAAAGATCACAAGTTCATTAGTTGCAAATTGGTGTACAAAACTAAAATGATTTTTAAAGAAAGATTGCGGAATTTAAAGCTAAACTGGTAGCTAAATTTTTCACTCTGAAAGAGGGGAGGATAGTTAATAGTGAAGAAATAATTATTTCTTTCTAGTATTTTTAAAGATTTTTTCAGAGTGAACGTGGCATTAATAGCTCTTTTTGATATAGAGTTACGCCAAATAGATATAAAATCTATATAGTGCAATCTGGAGATTTTACAGCACATGTTTTAAGTAAACTTGTGTGTAGACTGAAAAGTCTTATTCATGATCTTAAGTAAGTTTCCAAATAATATTATTAAAGTTTCATAGTGTTGTTTATTTTGTTCAATTGGGAACAAAGTAATTCAATATATTGTAAGGTCAGTGGGAGGAAATTTATTTTTCTCATACTCTAAGTACATGATATTTTATTTACAAGTGTGACATTGAGGCATCTCTTGTTCTTTGCACTGAGATCCATAAGGATTGTTCTCACCATATTTTATTAGATATATCTCAGAGGACATTTGCTGATCATATTTTGGAATTATTTAATATACATCATTGCAAGCTAGGAATTGCTCCTATTGTTAAGGGTGATGGACTGAATCTATCACATTGTCCTTATTTAGATATTGAGAAAATCTAATTAAATGGTGTACCTTGTGTTAGTGCACTTAAAAGTATAATGTATGCTTGAATTTGCACTAGACTAAATATCGTCTTTGCGACGGGACTTCTAGGCAGACATCAGTCAAATTCAGGATGCGATCACTAGGTTACTGTCAAGAAGATTTTAAGGTACTTAAATAGGACAGGAGATTGTATACTGATTAACAGACATGTTCAATTCTTGTAGTTAATAGAGTATTTAGATGCAAACTTTGCTGGCTGTTATGATGGCATGAGATCAATAACATAATAAATATTTATGTTAGTAGGAAGTACAGTATATAAAGTTTTATGTCATCTTCTACTATGTAAGCAGCGTTAGTAACATTATTTTAGGCTATTACTTGGGCTATTAGGCTCTGAAACCTCATTAAGGAGTTGACCGTTTTTAATTTTATAGATTGACCCATACGGTTGTATTGAGACAATAAATTTGTATTATTTATTAATAACAGAGGTCTCAAGAGGTCTAAATATATGGCGATCAAAATTTTTGACCATAAAGAAACGGTATAGAAATGTAATGTTATAATATAACATATTTCCACAGATGATATGGTTGCAGATCCACTAATTAAAGGCCTACGCCCATGGGTATTTGAGCGACATGTCATTAGCATGGGCCTAGGAGCATCATGAGATGCTGTTGTTTAGTGGGAGCTATTTTGGCTTTTCTCTGATAAAGGTTTCATCTGTGTTCGTTACACTTAGTAACGGTTTGATATGTATCAACTTTTGCATTCAATAAAATATTTTTGAATGTGTTGTTATTATGTTGAATACATATTGATAAAGTCTCAAGGTACTGTATAAACCTTGAGTGAAGGCTAGGGGCATCCGGTTATTAGTCTTGTGCATGTGCCTTGTTATACATAAAGAAATGTTAATTGTAAGGACAAGGCATATGTGGGTTCATTGGAACCATAAAGACATTCTCTAGTGGCACAAGTTTTTTGTGACGCTTAAAGTAAGAGAATTGTGACTGACAAATGGGATCTCTCTATGAGAGATGTTATCCATTTATCACACTACCATTGAATCCATATCAATAAAGTTGAAAGCACTCGTAACCGTGGAAGGCTTTGTGTGTATACATGCAGTTATCACCATGATTCGGTGTTTGAGACTTTATGGGATAGGATTGACTATTAAAAATTATCTCTAGACCAAGGTGCGCACGTACAGTACAATTTCAATTAATATAGTCTAAGTGGGAGAATGTAAGAGTTTTCCTAATGTGGACTACATTAATTGATATTGTAATTTACCGTTTTACAGTTACCGTTTAACGGAATTGGTTTAAGGTGAGATAGAAGGTTTCTTAATTAATCTAATATGGGGCTGGCTAGTGTGGGCCGAGTTGAGCCTGGCCCGTAATGAGGGGGCCTGGTTGGAAACTCTATAAATAGTGCTCAAGTCTCTCCTCTAACCCTAATTCTCGCATGTATCCTCACATATAAAGTGTTAACCTAGCACTAAAGGGTGAGGTGGCCGTCTCATTGAACCAGTGATACGAAGGGCAATAGAGGAGAAGGACTTGCGCGTGGAACATCGGTTTTCCGCTTCCACTTCAAGAACGATGAATCCCAAAACAGGTGCGTTAATTTTTCTGCTCAATCAATGTATGTTCTTATTCTGGTTATGAAGATTATGGGATTGCGTAATTTGCATCCAACGGTCAATACTTCCCCAAAGACTTTTCAAAAACACCAAGCGTTCACCGAATCTCGTCACTCTCTCCATAATGCAAAACTACGGAGCACTATGATTTATCCAATTCTGCACCTTCGGTGATATTTCGTTTTGTGCCATAACCTAAAAGTAATCTCCTGTTGTTTTAACGATATATCCCCCGTACTAATTTCATTGCGAATTCGCAACTGTAAGTCCATTGTACAATTGTCTGGCAAACGCTACCACAGCTAATGTCAGTCTTGCAAGGGTAGCCATCCGTCAGTTGGTAAACAAATAAAATTTTGCTGAGCTCTTGGATCTCTCCTGACACATGAGAGAGACAATTTTCCATTCTTTCTAAGTAAATAGACCTTTAGAAAATGGCCAATTCAGCAAAGGATCGCGACATATAAAAAAAAAAAAAAAGGAGAGAGTAAAGGATGGTGTCACTAGCAGTGGCGGTGCTTTTTTTTTTTTTTGGTCGGTCAGTGGCGGTGCTTACTGCTTAGGGATTCGACAGTTTTTTTGTGTGTCCTCCCTCAAGAAATGGAGTGAGGTTATTAGTATTGTTTATGCATATTTTATCAAATCAAGCAAATATAAATTGAGATGTCGTCAAGTTCACGTCCAGCGATAAGAAAAATGAGATCATCGCAATATTTAATTTTATTTTCGTCATATATCCTCATTTAGAAATGAACTTAGTTAATAATCTTTTTTCCTAATTATTGATGGGAGAGGACATGTGTCGGTTAGATGGAAAACTTGAGCGGGATTAGCTAGTTTTGGGTAATAAAAAGGAAAAATCCGTTTTAAATGCTAATGTCATGTGAAATGGCCGAAGTGGGAAATAAATGCAAACAATCAAGCGAGAAATAAAAGAAGAAAATAAACTTGACATAAATGTTTTATGTAGTTCGGCCGACCGTGTCTAATCCATGAAGAGAAATCAACGAGTTGTTTTTTCATAATCAACAAGAGGAAATTACAATGGCTCAGAGCAAACAATTCTCAAGTGTAAAAAAGACACCAATTACACTCAAAAGATCTCACAAACTTAAATTATCGCCTTTGAAACACAATCTAATGTCTATTGTCCCTAACTTGCACTTTCTATAAGTATTAGGACTCAATTAAACTTTAATGATAAGTTTTAAAACTTTCAGTGAATATATCCCATCAAACATTCACGATTGTTTAAGCTGCTAAATATTTCTTCACTTTCAACATTATAAGATCTTATAACTGTCTATATAAAGGAAAAAAAATGATAGTAAGTTAACTAGAACCTACTCTATAAGAATCTTCCATTGATGAGGTAATTCGGTAATTTTGAGGAAACGGCAGTTAGGCAAGTATAGAAAAGGGCAATCATACATTTGTGGGAGAAAAAATTCTCAATAGCCTATTTGCATAAAATATTGCAAAAATATAGCCAGCTTTCTCACTTAAAAATTGATTTCATTATAGTTTTCAGGCAATGAGAATTTATTTCTTTCATAGATTCATGAAATCCTCGGCACCTTAAATTCAGTTATAAGGAGACTTTACCCTCTACATTCAATGTAAATATGGAAATCTATTTATTAATTCCAACCCACCAATAACAAAGGGCTAATTAAGCACGACCTGTTCGAAAGAAAATGGCATACTAAAACCACATCCGCGTCCGAGAGAATCCTGAACACTCGTCCAATCCACGGACATGGATCGGCTGACACGTGTCCATGAAGGCTTCGAGAGAGGGAACTTGCTGTGGCGGTGAAAAATATGCGAGCTCCGTATTTGGGCTTTAATGAATTTTGTAGGCCTTATGTTTTAACCTTTCTCTAGTGGCCCCAGTATCTTAATAGAAGCGGAAGGGTTTCGGAAGTCGTCTTCTTCTCTAACCCGACGATACTTGTACTCTCGCGAGTTTCCAATTTCGTGTTTCCTTTTGAATTTCTATTCATTTGTACGAGTACGTAGGAGCATAAATTCTTGACTCGTCTCTCATTTTTCAAGATGCATTTTTAAAATGTGATTCAACTTGGCTTCTTTTGACCATTGTTAAATTTCTAGGACATGATGTACGTATCAACAGTAGGCATGGTGTTCTAGAGTGAGCAAGATGCCTGCTATTCTCACAATAAATAAGTCGAAACAAGTAGGGTGCGTTGGAATTTGTTCATATGGTGCTTACCCTTTTACAGAGTGTTGACACCTAAATTTTGACAGTCCATTTAGTCATTTATCGCATTAAAAATTAGGGTTTAATCTTATCCCCAAATATATATATATATATATATTAATCACATAGCATATAGGTTTAAGTGCATTTTATTTTAATTTGCATTTTTATTTATTGGACCGGTGCGGATGGGTTCAAATTAGTTGGGCTAGGCCCACGAAAGGAACAAATTAACCCAAGCCCGTTGTCTTTTTAATCAATTATCTTGTGAGAAATTAAGATTTGACGCAATATTATGATGATTTTTTTTGAAAATTGAGAGAACCGTATTGCAATCTTATCTTTAGCAATATATGATGAAATCATGAGAGAATATTCATAAGATAGGGAAAATAAAATAATTTTCGTGATCGGGAGGTTATAAAAAATCTTCATGAGATGAAATATTAACAAAAAAAGATCACGTTTTGTTTTGCTATAAAAGGGGCCATGTACGGTGAAGATGGGGGGGGTTTTTGCTTCGTGAAAAAAAAAATAGAAGCGAACAGGAAAAAGAAGAAAAAAGTCAAAGGAAAAAAGAAAGAAAGAGAAGAGGGAGAGAAAGGAAAAGTGATCGGTCTGCAGTGAGGGAGAGAGAAGGCCGGTGAAGGGACGTGCGGTAGAGTAGCAGAGAGAGAAAAAAAAAAAAAAAAAAACACTGTGCATCTTCTCCCTCACGCATCCGTGGCCTATCCCCCGTCCGCGCCGGTCTCGAGCCCGCCGACACCGCCGTTCGCTCCGGTCTCGAGCCTGCCGGCACCGCCCTTCGCGCCGATCTCGAGCCCGCCGGCACCGCCGTCCCGCCGGACTCGCCTGCAACGCCACCGCTCGCCGCCGATCAGCCTCGTTTCGCTCCGCACGAAACCGCGACCCGCCGCGCCTGCAACTCTCGCCCGCAACGCCCTGTTCAGCCCGAGCTGATCGTGCCCGAGCTGATCACCTGACTCTGCCCCCACCGGTTGCCGTCCGTGAAGCCCGACGCCGACACCGACGCCCTCCTCCGCTTTCCACCGGTGGTAGATCCGCCCAAGCCGCCCCGCTTCGATCGACGCTCGCGCGGCGCTCCCCCTCTCTCCGAGATCGCACCACCGCTGCGCAGATCGCGATACTGCGACCAAGCTGCGCTGTCGCCCGAGCGCCGCCGCCCCCTCCGAGCCGCTCCGCTCCGCCGGCTTTGCACCCAATCGCAACCTCCGGCTGTCGAAGCTCCGCGAGGCCGGACCGAGCCAGATCGCCCACCGCCTTTCCGGCCCGAGCCCGGATCCGGCCCCGACGTGCGGCCGCACGACCCAGGCGCCGATCGCTCTAGACCCGCGCCATTTGCCGCCCCGAAGCCAGCCACGACCGCCCGGTGTCCGACGCTCCCTCTTCCTTGTGACAGTTCTGCAGCCGTTCTGTGCTCGCTGCTGTGGCACCACCGCCCGCGACGACCCCGCGCGCCTGCTGCATTGCCGACTCACCTCGCCGGAATCCCGAACTCCGGCGACCCAAACCTCCCCGCTCGGCGCCGACAAACTTGTTGTCCCCCATTTTCCTTAGGTTGTTCATTTTTTTATTTTTATTTCTCTTATTTTATATTATTTTACTTTACTTTTAGTTAGTTTTATTATTATTGTTTAAGTTTGAATTTTGTAAGGTGACTTTTAGGTTCGATTATTATAGGCATTGTCCATAGGGGTTATCCCTAAAATTATTGTAATTATTAATTTGACCTGTAAGATATCGGGTCATTTTTTTAATTATATTAATTCTTGGGGTTTGTTGATAGCGTATTAATTGTTGAATTAATATAATTATTAATTTGATCCGTAAGATTTCGGATCAGATTTTTAATTATTTTGATTTCTTGTCGTGATGTTCAGGGTTAAAAGTAATCGTTAATTTGACATGTGAGATAACAGGTTATTTTTTCGTTTATTTTAATCCTTTATTCTGTTGAATATCTTGTTCGTTTAAATTTAAGATTTAGTTGATAATTGCTTGTTTTAGAAAATCATTAATAAAAATCAAAAAATATTTGAATTAGGATTCAGTTTGTTTTAGAATATTTATTGTTATCTTGCATATCTATAATAGGGATTTTATTTCGAATTTAGAAAAAATTAAAAAAACTGCATTCATTTTGGTTGTTAGTTTTTTTATTATTATTTGAATTGCATGTTTAATTATGTGTTAGTTTTAATTTCGAATTTCATAAAGAAAAAAAAAACAAAAAAATCATTGAGCATATTAGGTTAGAATTGCATGTTTCATTTTAAATTTAGATCATCTTTTTAGATAAATCGCATATTAGATTAAGATAATGTCTTAGTTTAAATTAGGATTGAATATGACTTAATCCCTAGTTTAAATTAGATATAATTTTAATATAGTTAGATCATTTTTACATTTTTCTTAAATTTCGAATCTCATGAAAAAATACAAAATTTCTTTGCATATGTTAGTTTCAATATTTAGGATAGATTGCATTTTAAAATATATATATATATATATATAGAAATATCAAATGCACGTCATTTAGTTTTTATTAGGTTCATTTAATTAGAACTTTCTCGTCATTAGACTAGGTCATTTAATAAATGTCGTGTGACATATAGCTCGCATATTAAATTGCATGTTGCATGTCATTTTAGTTGAAATAATTTTGTGTGTCATTGCATCGCATTGCATGTTATTAGAATTAGGTCATTTAAATTGCATTTAATTATTGCATTTCTTCATATCATATAGTTTAGGTCATGTCGCTATGTCATATTAGATTATTAGCGTGCATCGCATAATATTCATTTAAAAAAAAAGTGAAAAATCAAAATTGAGTTTGCATGTTAGGTTTATTTAATTAGAATTTGCTTGTTAAATCATGAAGTTAAAATGCACGTTTCGATTTCAAGATAAATGAAAACCCAAAAAATACTTCTTTTGAAAATTAAAATCAATCCAAGCTGCTTGCAAAACATTTTTGAAAAATAAAAAAGAAATGGTACCGAAAAGGCACTAGGATAGTCTAGTGTAACCAAGTCCCCGTATCCAAAATCTCTGGTTCGTAGGAGTAGAATAATTCTCCCATTATTTTACTTAGGTGTCTAATCGACCTACCCTAAACCGATTAGTGGCGACTCCTAGATAATAATCTTTTGCATGTTAAAAACTTTAAGTCGCGATTTGGTATGGGCTTGGGAGAGCCCGAGCTAAGCTTAAAGACTTAGTAGTCCATTAACCTAGTTTTAGGTAGTGCACCCGAAAAATAGGTCGCGACAGCTTGGCGACTCCGCTGGGGACTTGTGTTAAAACACTCAGTGGACTTAGGCCAATTTTTCTTTAAAAATGTTTTTGTTTGGCAGCGAGGATCCCAGGTACGTCCCTAACATTTTTAAGGTGTTAAATGTTCTTGCAAATGGGAGGTATAAGGGGAGTAGTCTTTGCTAACATTTGTCTTGCAGGTTGGAGTGTGGGATGAATGATTTATTTTTCCAAATTAGAAGTGTTGTTTGCATTTAAACTACTGTGCATGCTTTATTGCTTTAGCACTACACTATTTGCACACACAACCTGCGGTCGGACCTGGGCTGCGATAGGATTTCTAGGATGGTATTCAGAAGTATACTCCCTCCAAAGCGAGACTGCTATGTAGAGGTTGACCTTCTCTTCCCCGAAAGTTTTTCATGGTGTCGAATGTGTTTTGTCCATATCCGCGAGACTGCGTGACTATTGAACATTCCATTCGACTGAGCCGGAGTTAAGGGGGCCTGACACGTTAATGCGAGACTGCAACGGTCAGATCACCCTCTTAGCTCACTTTGTTAAGCCATTTAGATAGAAATCGAGCCTCACGTTTCATGCGTGTGTGTATGTGATTGTCATCTATTTCCGGTGAAAGTAAGTTGTCTAAATTTTCGCAATTTACTTACTTTATTGTAATTTCTGTCGGCCCATGACAATAGGTTTCGTCGTCAGTTTTGTATTATATGCAATGGGGAAAATCAACGTACAATTCATTTCCACTCCCAAAAAAGAGCTCAAGATGTGGTTGGACCAGTTAGATCAAGATGGCCAGAGATATGTGAAAGCCAGGATCCCCCGACTTCTTCCACTATTAGAGATCAACATTCATTCTGGTGTGATACAAGCACTCCCTCATTTTTGGTGTCCACAAACTTCCACCTTCATATTTGGTGAGTTCGAACTGACCCCAACGCTTGAAGAATATAGTGTTGCCATTGGAATGCCTCAGGAAAAGGAGCTTATTAGACTGCCTATCGGTATAGATTCTATTTCTGAATTATCACACTTTTTAGAAATCGAAACCAAAAGAGTAAGGAAGGTCGTCAAAGCCAATTGTTTTGCATGCCCATTTTCATTTTTGGAAGAATGTTTTGCAAGTCAATCAATGATTTCAAAAGCTAGGATTTTCATATTAGCATTTTTCGGGCTAATCGTTTTTCCTTATCGAAGAAATGCCATTAATCCTTCAATTTCATGGGTGGTTAATCGTATTTGCAACGGCTTAAATTATGTCAATATGGTTTTAGCCGAAACATTCTTGTCATTAAACCGTTTCAAGCAAAATGAAGAAAAGACTATGCGTGCCCTCCCTGAACTTTTGCAAATATGGTTTTTCTCACACATAAAAGGTTTTGGGCACCTTATGAAACAATTTAAAATTGATGATTTAAGGCACCCCATACAAAAATTTGCGGTTTTGGAATGTTTCTCCCCGAATAAACAATACGCCCGTTGGGTTAATTTTTTGAAAAATCCTAAGCCCAAGGCATTTCTATGGTATACTAAATGGCTTCATGTTGAGGAGGCTCGTTTCTCTCACAAGTATGATGGGCCCATTCCGTTGTTAGGCCTTTACGGTGCTACCTCCTATTACCCGTATAGGGTGGCCCGTCAGTACAGAACTCTTCAAGAAGTTCCTCCGCCCCTCAAGACGGAATTGTTCCAAGTTCGTTTCGTCCGCAAGGACTATGATTATTTCAATGAGGTCCAGATGATCATTGCTGCATGGAAGGAGTGCCATCTAGAGAAGATTTTGGTGCTCAAGAGGCTGAAAGGCAAGGAGGAGATCCACCATGCGTCGACATTCTACCTCCAACAACACCGGATTCCCGCTGCCTTACTCCCGGTGATCCCTGATGTGGCCGAGAAGCCTACTCAGCGAGCACAAATTGAGCATCTTAAGTGGAAAGTGGAAATGCTTGAAGTTGAAAATAAGAAGCTTCGCAAGACGTTGGGATCCCGAAAGCATATAAAATGAGATGATGTTTAAGGATCTTGATTTCAATTTTCAATTCAATACTTTCAATTTTTAGTTAAATGTTTAGGGACTTGAATTTCAATTCTTAGTTCATTGTTAGGAAGTTTGACTTTATATTTCAAGTGAATTTTGAATAAAATCAGGCGTTTAGACCATTGTCATGGACCATTTTCCTATCCTGTTATTGGTTCTTACATTACCCCTTTTTCCTTAGGTGACAACGGATCCACCGCGATCGCCTATTATTACACGTTCAAGGGCTAAAAAGGCCGACCAAAATGAAATGCGTGATCATATGTCCGCTGTGGAGACTCAACTCCAACAAGTACTCGCCTCTATATAGCTTGTGACGGACCAACTCCAACTCCTCCAAGTGAATCCAACAGCTCAACTTGCTCTTCCTGAAATAGTTATCCCTAAGCAAGCAAACAAGGTCCAAACGATTGACGACGACATGCCCGGACTGGAAGATAACTCGGTCCTTGTTGGAAAGGTCAAGCTTGACAGCGCTCCTAAGACAGATCAGGATGAGCGCGTTGCAAAGCTGGAAGAGAAAGTGAGACAGCTGCAGGAGTCACAAAGCTCACTCCCGTTCGACCTCTCAGTCTATGAGAAGGTCAAAATGCCAAGCAAGTTCAAAATGCCGGAATTTGAGAAGTATGACGGTACATCTTACCCAAAATCTCATCTGCAAATGTACCACGTGCGCATGGCCCAGCACGTAAAAAATGAGCCCCTCATGATCCAATCGTTCCATGCAAGTTTGACTGGACCCGCACTAAACTAGTACGTGATGAAGAATGTGAACCTCCTCAACACCTGGAACGAAGTGGCTGACGCGTTCCTCACACAGTACAAGTTCAACATGGACATCGCACATTCCCGAGAAGACCTGGAGCGGATGGAAAAGAAAAGGAGCGAGTCATTTAAAGAATATCTTTGTAAGATGGAGAAACACGGCAGCTCAAATCACTCCCGAGCCTACCAACAAAGAGCTGATGACATTGTTTGTGAAGACCCTCCCTTCTGAGTTTCGTAACCGAATGGCCAGTACGTACGTCGAAAGCTTCAATCAGCTTATTCCTGTAGGAGAACAAATCGAGATGGGGATAAGGGAAGGATGGTTTACTGAGCCATCTAATAAAAGATTCATTGCCAAGAAGGAGAAGGAAGCGTCTGTGGATGTGAATGTGGCTTATGGCCAAGAAAGTGTCAAACGTGCCCCGGTTATCCAGATGAATCCCAGACAGCCACAAACCGCTGGTCGTCAACCATTTGCCCAAGCAAACAATATAAGGGAATTCTCTCCTCTCCCTGGGTCTCCATCCCAAGTGCTGACAATCCTCCGAAAGAAAGGTTTGCTCACTAGTGAACCAAAGCGTCCTAACCGTGAAAGCAATCGCGATTACGACCCGTCGAAGAAGTGTGACTACCATAGTGGTGAACCGGGGCATTCAACTGATGAATGTTTCACTCTCAAGCACAAGATCCAGAACCTCTTAGACACAAAAGTCTTTTCGTTTCAAACTGCTCGGCCGAACGTACAAAAGAATCCGCTACCCAAGCATGAAGGTACGGTGAATGCTATCCTGGAACCTGAAGTCGGTCGAATCAAGGACTCGAAGGTGCACGTGGCAGATGCTTACAATGGACTAGTGAGGGCTGGATATTATCCAAGTCAAGAGAATGTTCCCCTATCGCTGATGAAGGAAAGAATTGCCCAAATGGTGGATGACGGCATTATCGTATATGCTGACCGTAATTGCGTAGTTTCCACTATTTCTCACATCATCATCGATTGGGAGGAGGAGCAGGTTGCGCTCAATGCCGACAAGGAAGAAGTTGATCCTTCTCTCACGGACATGCCTCCGCTAGAAGATGCATCTGATGAGGAGATTATGATCGAGATACCTCCACCATACGAGTATGTCAACAATAAGGCAGTGCCTTGGTCTTATGACTTAGATGTTAACCTTGTTACAAGGTCTGGTCGAACCTATGGTCAAGCCAGTGCTCAACCTGCAAAGCCAGTCATCGATGAAGAGGCTAAGGAGTTTCTAGCTGTGATTAAAGCAAGTGAGTATAATGTGGTCGATCAATTGCGAAAGATGCCCTTTCGATCTCCTTGCTCAAGCTTCTCCAAACATCCTCTCGTGCATCAAAAGTCACTAATGAAAGTGTTGAGTGAAATTCATGTGCCGAGACGGTTGGCGGAGACAAGTTGGAAGAATTTGTGGGATCGGTCCTTCTCAAGGATTTAATTGCCTTTTCTGATGAAGAATTCCCTCTCGAAGGCCGGGGACATAACAAAGCACTCTACATATCCGTTAAACACAAGTCTTCTCATGTGTCTCGAGTGCTCCTTGATAATGGGTCCACTCTGAACATATGTCCATTAGCCACTCTGCACCGCCTCAAAGTAGACCCGTCAAGGATACATGCAGCGATGACCTCAGTACGAGCTTTTGATGGCACAAAGAAGGAGGTGCTTGGAGAAATCCATCTCGACATACGAGATAGGGCCGGTTGTCTTCAACATTCCCTTCCAGTGTTTGGACATCCCTACGCATTCAATTTCTTCTTCTTTGGGTCGTCCATGGATACACACCGCTTTGGAGCAAGTGCCTTCAAGTCTACATCAAGCTGTGAAATTTGTGATCGGAAGGAAGCTGGTCACCGTGTATGGTGAGGAAGACCACTGGATCTATCACGAAACGGCTATCCCCT
This sequence comes from Eucalyptus curtisii, assembly GCA_017140595.1. Classification (NCBI taxonomy): domain Eukaryota; kingdom Viridiplantae; phylum Streptophyta; class Magnoliopsida; order Myrtales; family Myrtaceae; genus Eucalyptus; species Eucalyptus curtisii. The sequence goes on along the minus strand of CM029496.1, from coordinate 30,079,269 downwards.
ATGTAGAGCCGGATTTTGAACTCGAATCAAGTTACCACTCATTTGAGTTGGTATCCACCATACATGCTTCTCGAGGTTCATCACCGCCCATTCCTGAAGTTTCAGATGCTGCCCTCATGGTAGGAAGAGTAATGGTCAAAAATGGTTTCGTTCCAGGCAATGGTCTTGGAATGAATGGTCGAGGCATTTGAAGCCCCATTGAAGCCCCTCAGAGGTCCCCTTCGCTGGTTTGGGGTACCATGGAAGAGGTAGGGGTAGTTCAAGAGGACAAAGACGAGGAGGCAAAACCCGCTACCCCCGAGCATTCATGAGACATTCCCGGTCCTCCTATAATGATGCGGGATGAAGCGAGATACCCGGGGCAGCCTAGTGGCAAATTTGATTATCGGTGAAGTATTCGGCCCCTCCCGGCCTCTGCGTTGATCCTCGTCAGATAGTTCCAGATGGATGGGATAGCATGGATGATCCAACACCCCTGAAGACCGAAAACCTTGAAGATGAGCTGGAAGGAGTGGCAAGCTTATTCGACAACCTCATCATAGGAGCCATTGATGAAGGATCCCCGAAGAGATGGGCCTTGGCCCACAAGAGTAAATTTTTCTGCTTTCGCACATTCCCTGCGCGGGAATTTTTATTGCTTTCTAGGGATTGTTTTCATTTTCTTCCTTTTCGTTTTCTTCTTAGGACTTGAAATGCATTTTCCATTCAATAAATTGTAATTGATTGATGAATTTCAATAAAATTACAACCTTTATTTTGAGAGTATGATGAGGCACACCAAACCAGCCCGGGGATGATATCCAACCGATAAAACAAATGAAAATATCCAAGGAGAATTCTGAGGCCTGGGTTTCATCATGCTTTCCTATGTCAAAATATTTCAAAAAAAACGTTTTTCCAATTACTTTTCATTTTTTTATTTTCAAAAGAAAAATCTTTTTTTTTAAAAAAAGGAAGATAGATAAATATGATTTACCCCAGTTTGTCCTTTTGATCCATCTACATTCTGTTTTAGGAACGATCATATAGCATGCAAAGGTGTGGAAATGGTCCAATCCAATACAGCAAGTGTTGATGATGATGATCCTGAAGATTCAATCGAAGATTCCAGTGAAGTGCAACGTAGCTGGGAACAACATGAAAAGGCTAAAGCTCCCACATCCGAGCAGACCGTCACTATTAATTTAAGTGACACTGAAGAAGCCAAAGAGGTGAAAATTGGGCGAGTCTCCCCAAAGATGAGGCTGAGCGCGACTCGGCCCATCGAAGGAATATCGGGATATTTTTGCATGGACCTATCTTGACATGCCTGGTTTAGACCGTCAATTGTGGAGCATTGCCTACCTACTAATCCGGACGTGCCGCCTAAGAAGCATAAGCTGCGGAGAACTAAGCCCGAACTTTCAAAGAAGATAGAGGAGGAAGTAATGAAGCTCTTGAAGGTGGGATTCATTGAAGTTTCACAATACCCCGAATGGGTGGCCAACATTGTACCAGTAATGAAGAAGGACGGTCGAGTTCGTGTTTGTGTTGATTATCGGGATCGAACAAAGCTAGTCCGAAAGATGATTTTCCGTTACCACACATAGATGTCCTTGTGGATAGTATCGCTGGCTTTGAACTATTCTCATTTATGGATGGTTTTTCCGGGTATAATCAAATAAGGATGAAGGAGGAGGACAAGGAGAAAACTGCATTTATCACCCCTTGGGGAACCTTTCATTATAAGGTTATGCCCTTTGGACTCAAAAATGCAGGGGCAACTTACCAGTGAGCCATGATAGCACTGTTCCATGACATGATGCATGAAGAGATCGAGGTTTATATTGATGATATGATTGCAAAAACCTGACCTGGAAAAAGCCACGTCAAAACCTTGAAGAAGTTGTTTGATCGACTCCGTGAGTTCAAGCTTCGGCTAAATCCCGCTAAATGCGTGTTCGGAGCAACATCCGGTAAATTACTTTGATTCATTGTGAGCAGTAAAGGGATTGAAATCGACCCAGCTAAAGTTAAGGCCATTCGTGAGCTACGACCTCCGTCAACAGTGAAAGAAGTCCGGAGCCTTTTGGGGAGGTTGAATTACATTGCTCGATTCATTTCCCAACTGTCTGAAACCGCCAAGCCATTCTTCAAACTCCTAAAGAAGAATGCACAAGTCAACTGGGATGATGAGTGTCAAGAAGCGTTCGACAAATTGAAGTATTACTTGATGAACCCACCGATGCTCATCCCGCCATCGTCGGGGCAACCTTTGATTCTCTACCTCACCATTCATAGTGAGTCACTGGGTGCAATGTTGGCTCAGGAAAGTTTTGTTGATAAAAAAGAACGAGCCATTTATTATCTGAGTAAAAAATTCACGGTATCAGAGCTGAAATATTCTGATGTGGAAAAGACTTGTGCCGCATTAGTGTGGGTATTGCATAGATTGCGACAAGACACGCTGCATCACGGACATTCCTCATGACCGAGAGCAATCATATCAAGTACTTACTTGATCAGCCAGCTTTGGTGGGTAAGTTAGCTAAATGGCAGATTTTGATCTCAGAATTTGATGTGCAATTCATGCCACAAAAGTTGGTTAAGGGTCGAGTGATTGCTGATCTATTGGCCGAGAATTCAAGAGTCTCGAATAATGATGACAGTTTCCTAGATGATCGTGTCTTGAACGTAAGTGAAGATTCATGGACAATGTTCTTTGATGGAGCCGTGAACTTGTCGGTTCGCATCTTGGAGCGGTTCGATATCTCCGGAGGGACAACACCATCGGTAGCAGCAAAATTGATATTCCCATGCACTAACAATGTGGCCGAGTATGAAGCTTGCATCCTTGGGCTTCAAGCCGCAATTGAGATGGGTGTGGCTAAGTTAAAAGTGTTCGGAGATTCAACACTGATCATACTACAGACCATAGGCGAATGGAAGACTAAGGATGCCAAGTTGCTCCCGTATCATAAGTATTTAGAAAATCTGATAAAGGAGTTCGACGAAATTTCATTTGAATACTTGCCAAGGTCTCATAATCAATTTGCGGACGCACTCGCAACTTTGTCTTATATGTTGCTAGTCACTGATGGGTTAGAGGTCGAGCCTCTGAAGATAGAGATTTTGCCAAAACCAGCTTATTGTATGATTGTGACTGAAGAATCTGATGGAAAACCATGGTATTACGATATCATGAATTACATTAAAAAGCAGGAATTCCCTGAAGGAAGCACTCAGGCTAATAGGAAGTACATCACAAAGATGGCCTCAAAATTTTTCGCCAGTGGTGAGAATTTGTACAAGAGATCTTATGATTCGGTCTTGTTGCGATGCATAGATGCAGTCGAGGCCACTCAAATCATGCAAGAAGTGCATGAAGGAGTATGTGGGCCTCATATAAATGGACACATGTTAGCCAAGAAGATCATGAGATTAGGCTACTACTGGCTCACACGGAAAGTGATCGCATCCAAGCATGTTCGGAGTTGTCACCATTTGCGCGATTCATGGGAATAAGATAAATGTTCCTCCAACTGAGCTGCACCAGTTTTCCGAGCCATGGCCTTTCTCAATGTGGGGTATTGATGTGATTGGCCCAATCAATCCCAAGGCTTCAAATGGGCATCGATTCATCTTAGTGGCGATAGACTATTTCTCCAAATGGATTGAAGCTACACCCTTTGCAAATATCACCACCCGCAATGTTGTGAAATTCGTTAAACGTGACATAATTGCTTGTTATGGTGTCCCTGAAGCAATCATCACTGATAACGGGACAAATTTGAACAACAAACTTGTTGATGGGTTGTTCAGCGAGTTCAAGATCAAGCATCTGAATTCGTCACCTTACCGCCCTCAAATGAACGGGGCTGTTGAAGCGGCCAATAAAAACATTAAGAAGATCTTGGCTAAGACGGCCGAGAATTATCGAGATTGGCATGACAGGTTACCCTTCGCATTGATGGCGTACCGAACATCGATCCGCACTTCTACTGGGGCAACCCCTTTTGCTCTGGTGTATGGCATGGAGGCAGTTCTGCCCGTCGAAGTGGAGATTCCTTCTCTGAGAGTTTTATCCCAAATGGATTTGTCGGAGGCAGAATGGTCGCAACAAAGATTTGAAGAGTTGAACTTGATTGACGAAAAAAAAACTGAAGGCTCTCTGCCATGGCCAAACATATCAACAGAGAGTAGCCAGATCTTTCAACCGGAAGGTGCGGCCGAGACATTTCGAGGTAGATGATCTTGTTCTAAGGAAGCTATTGTTGGAGAAATCTTTCTGGAATATTTTGAAGCTGACAAAACGTTTCCATCAGTCTAGTCTCGAAGATTTGCAGACTTTAAAGTCTAAAGACCTGGATCGCGGACTCAAGACTCAAAGTCTATTCTCATTGACGGTTTGTAGTTTGTCGAAGAAGGTCTATCCGGATTGTGTGTTTCGTTAAGGATTTGATCTTATCGATCGACGAAGATCTCTTGGCTGGATATGACATAACGGATTCCTTTATTCGAATCAAGATTGATTAAAGATCCGATGATTGGCGAAGTATACTTGGAAGGTTCTACTTATGGGCGAGATCCCGATTGTATGGGCGAGCGGGATTGATGGGCTATCGACATGTTCCTTTAATGGCTCGAATGATCTTCCTATTGATTGATTCGTCCAACGGGAAGATTGGAAGAATTCCTTTGGTAAGTGCCAACGGGTATGATGGCATAAAGGAGTATATAAGGAAGACGTTCCAGTTGTTCGAGGTGGTGCACGATAGAAGAATTCCAAAGTCGAAGCTCCTTATTCTTAGTCAATTCATTTTGCGAGCGAAATCTTGTATGCAAAAGAGAGTCTATATTTTGAGATACCTTGAGGAAGTGTGGTAGAATATCTACTTTGTGGAATCAAGGGAAAGCATTGCTGTAATATCTCTTTTGTTCATAGTAAAATCTAGCCGGTGGGGTGTCGGTGCGAAAGAGTGGACGTAGGCTTGGAATAAGCCGAACCACTATAAACCTTGTGTTCAATTTTCTCTTCCCTACTCTCTGTTTACTTTGATCATAATCTGTTTTAGAGAACTTCCTTTCTATTGTCTGCCTAGTATTGCCTTCGTATCTCGATAAATTGTTTTTACACCTATTCACCCCCTCTAGGTGTTTATACTAGCTATATCAATTGGTATCAGAGCCTGTGTACTCACTTTGTTTGAAGTGTTTTACTTGAGTTAAAGATCCATGGCTAGTATGTTAGCTCCGGGGGCTGGTGGAACGGCAAAGCAATACCAGACCTCCTTACTTTGATGGAAAGGATTACAACATCTGGAAAAACAAGATGAAAGCGTTCTTAAGATCAAAGGATCCTCTGGAATGGGACGTTGTAGAAAAAGGAATCACTCCTAAAGCTGCATCTATCTCAGAGAGAGGAAAAGAAGTCTGGGATAGATTACATATTACCTATGAAGGAACTGATCGAGTGAAAGAGACCAGAATCAACATTCTCCTCGGTCAATACGAAGCCTTCAAAATGAAATCAGGAGAATCTATAACTGACATGTTTAGTCGTTTTACGTAAATCGTGAATGGTCTTGAAAATCAAGGTCAACCAATTTCGATCCCATGAAAGTAAACAAGTTCTGCGTGGACTCTCCAAGGATTGGAATCACATAAAGACCTCAATAAGAGAGACACAAAGAATCATGCCACTATCTGTCGATGAGTTGGTTGGAACTCTTCAGTCTTATGAAGTGGAACGAATCAATGAAGACGAATATCCTAAAGGTAAGAAATCCATTGCATTAAAATCCAATGATGATTCTGATGTTACAAATTCTGAAGACGATATGGATGATGAGGAGCTTGCTCTCATGATAAGAAGATTCAGAAAGTTGAACAGAAAAGGAAGAAGAAGAAACAGAGTTTTCAAAAGCAATAGACTAAGTCTCGTTGAGGATGATGAATCAAACAAAGATATAGTCCGCTTTGAATGTAAGAAAAAGGGACACATCGAGATCTACTGTCCTCTTCGAGGAAGAAGAAAGGAAAAGCTGAAAAGTATCGAAAGGCTCTTAAAGCGAAACACTGGAGTGATACGAGTGTGAAGAAAGTGATGATGATTATGCCAATATATGTACGATGGCACAATCGGATTCAAATTCAAACTCGAGACAGAGACTCAGATTCGGACGGTGAGTTTGAGGTAAGTAACTTTAAAATCCCTATTAAAGTTTCTAAATACATTGATGAGCTGTGTTCTAGTCTTAAGACTTCTCTTAAAAGGATTTCCGAACTTAAAAAAGAAAATTCTGCTCTAAAACAACAGGAAAATGCTTTGAAAGAAAAGCTGAAATGTTTAGACATGAATGTTTCTACTCTTAAAGAAAGTGAAGAAAATCTTTTAAAAGAAAATGAATTTTTAAAAATTGACATATCAAATATTTCAAAAAGATTTTCAATAGGATCGAGAAACTTGAGAAAATTCTTTCAAAGACAAAGACCTTATTTCAATAAATCTGGTTTGGGAATGATTTGTGGAAACCATTCCTCTAATTGATTTTCCTAAAGTGAAGGAAAGAATTAAGCAAAGACCCACAAGAGATGCTTACAAAAATCATTTCAAAAAGGTTTTTGTAAAACCGAAGAGGTCGAAATGCTCTAAGATGTTCAAAGTGCAACAAAGTGCGAGATCATTTTGAAAAGGAATGTCCTATGGTTTGGAAACTGTTAAAAAGGTATGGGCAAAAACTGCATATCATACTAACACCAATGGACCCAAGAAAATATGGGTACCAAAGAAAGCTTGAGTTTTTTTTTTAAATGCAGGTCACTATCAAGAAAAAGGTAAAATGGTATCTGGATAGTGGATGCTCAAGACATATGACAAGAGATTCAAATTGCTTCATAAAGCTCGTTCAAGTAAATGGTGGAAAAGTCTCATTTGGAGGAAACACAAAGGAAGAATTGTGGGGTTTGGAATCTGTAAAGATTGGAAACCTCACAATAAGCAATGTTTCCCTAGTGGAAGGACTCAACTACAATCGCTCGTATCGGTCATTTGTGTGATACCGGTTTCAAAATAAACTTTCAAGAGGGAATATGTTTAGGAACCAGTAAAGATTCTACTCAGTCATTTATGGGTCGAAGACATGGAAATATCTACCTCTTGGACGTGAAACCAGATGAATCGCAATGTCGATCTCAATTCAAGACGAAGCGAACTTATGGCACGAAAGCTTGGGCACATCAATATGAAGCGAGATAGCCAAAATTTCAGCAAAGAAGCTTGTTCGTGGTTTACCCAAATTATCATACCAAAAGTCGATCTATGCACTCCATGCGTATTGGGAAAGCGAGATAAGAAATTCCTTTAAACCAATAAATCAAGTTTCCACTAATCGTGTACTGCGGCTTACGCATATGGATCTCTTTGGACCAACCGAACTCGAGCATTGGAGGTAAGAAATATTGCCTAGTAATTGTGGATGATTACTCACGATTTACCTGGGTATATTTCCTGGCAAATAAGTCTGAAACATTCTCTTACTTTGAAAAGTTTGCTAAAAAGGTTCAAAATGAAAAAGGGTATGTTATTTCAAGTATAAGAACAGACCATGGAGGTGAATTTGAAAATCAAGATTTTACAAAATTTTGTGATGAATCTGGTTTTCAGCATTTATTCTCCTCTCCATATACTCCGAGCAAAACGGAGTTGTGGAAAGAAAGAATAGGTCGCTTCAAGAAATGGCTAGAACTCTTTTAATTGAAAGTAACATTTCTTCACGTTTTTGGGCTGAAGCAGTTTCTCTGACATGTTATATTATTAATAGAGTTTTTCTAAGACCAATTCTGGAAAAAACCCCCATGAGTTATTCAAAGGAAAGAAACCTATTGTTTCATACTTTCATGTGTTTGGATGTAAATGCTTTATTTTGAAAAATGCAAATGATCGAGTTGGCAAGTTTGAGGAAAAATCGAGACGAAGGCATCTTCCTTGGATATTCTACCTCGAGCAAAGCCTACGAGTCTATAACAAGAAGACTCAATCTGTGGAGGAATCAATGAATGTCAAATTCCAGGATTCTATGCAAAATGAATCTATTCGAGACTCATCTTGAAGAATCGAACACCTTCGAGACTCTACAAAGTCTAAAGAAGCGGCTCGGACTACGAAAGACCAGCAACAAGTGGTTATTGAAGATTCAAATGAAGGAAGTGATCATCAACCTGAAAAATCAACCGATGAATGGAAGCATAAGTCCGGTCATCCCAAAGATCTCATTATTGGCGACATTAATGAAGGAATTCGCACAAGATCCAAAAGGCACGAAGAGTCTAGTCTTTGTGGCTCTTATTTCGAAATAGAACCCAAAAGCATAGAAGAAGCTTTTATCGATGAAAGCTGGATTGAAGCTATGCAAGAAGAACTCGAGACAATTCAGCATTAATGATGTCGGGAGTTGACTCCTTAACCAAAAGGTAAATCTATTATTGGAGCTAAATGGGTTTTCAGGAACAAGATGAACGAGAAAGGAAAAGTCATAAGAAACAAAGCAAGACTCGTGGCCAAGGGATATACGCAAGAAGAAGGGATAGACTATGACGAGACTTACGCACCAGTAGCAAGGTTAGAAGCAATTCGATTATTATTTGCTTTTGCTTGTTATAAGAATTTCAAGTTATTCCAAATGGACGTCAAAAGTGCTTTCCTGAATGGATTTATCCATGAGGAAGTCTATGTGGAACAACCACCTTGAAGACCCAAGGAAACCAGACTCAATAGTCGGACTGAAAAAGGCCTTGTATGGTTTAAAGCAAGCACCTCGAGCTTGGTACGACAGGCTGAGTAAGTTTTTAATTCAAAATGGCTTTGTTAAAGGTAAAGTAGACACTAATCTGTTTATCAAAAGAGAAAGCAAAAGTTTTCTGCTTGTTCAAATATATGTTGATGATATTATTTTTGGATCCTCTAATGAAAGTTTGTGCAAGAATTTCTCTAAGTCTATGCGAGAATGAATTTGAAATGAGCATGATGGGTGAACTAACCTTCTTTCTTGGACTTCAAGTGAAACAATTGAAGGAAGGGACCTTTATTCATCAAGAAAAATATGCTAATGATCTTGTCAAAAAGTTTGGATTTGGAAAATTGCAAAAAGACTGATATACCGGTGTCAAGCTCTTTGAAGATAGACAAAGATGAAGGAGGAAAGAAAGTTGACCGAAGCTATACGGGAGTATCATTGGTTCACTTCTTTATCTTACTTGCTTCTAGACGACATTTTGTTTAGTGTTTGGATTTGTGCTAGATTTCAAGCGAGACCTTAAAGAATCTCATCTAAATGCTGCAAAGCGTATTATCAAATACATTGCTTCAACTTCAAGCATCGGTCTTTGGTATCCTAAAAAGGGAGACTTTACTCTTCTTGGATACTCGAGACTTGAGATCTAGCTGGTTGCGAGTTGATAGAAAGAGCACTTCGGGCACTTGTCAACTACTTGGAAGCGGGACGAGTGTCTTGGTTTTCAAGGAAGCAAAATACGGTACAGCGAAGCGAGTATGTAGCTCTCGGAAGTTGTTGTTCACAAATTTTGTGGATAAAACAACAGCTAAGAGACTTTGGATTGAAGATTCATGCACGGAGATTAAGCGTGACAACACCGGTGCAATCAATCTTACCAAAAATCCAATCCTTCACTCAAGAGCGAAGCATATAGAGATTCGACATCACTTCATTAGAGATCATGTTCAAAATGGAGAAATTTCGATTCGGTTTGTTAACTCAAAGAACCAAGCGGCGGATATATTTACAAAGCCTTTGGAGAAAAATCAATTTAAAATCATCCGTTCCGGACTCAACATCCGAAGCTTGAAGAAGTTAAAGTCTAGAGACTCTCGAGACTCGGACAAATAAGGTTCTTATTTGTAAGTTATTTTATTTTCTCTCATATTAAATCTCGGAAAGGTACGATCATCTATCTATAATTGATTTTTGCTATCTTCAATTTCCATGATAAGTGCAATCTTTTCTTTTTCAAAAAGGAGTTAATATTTTAAAAATGGCAGGTATCTATTTTTGAAAAAGGCAGTTATTTTTTAAAAAAGGGCATCTTTTACTTTCCATTACGACGCTTGGTATGACTCTCTTCGACTAACCTATATACAGTCAGTTCCTCTTCGTTCAAAAAACCCTAAAAAGCATCGATCTTCCACTCTGTCTTCTTCACTTGTTTAATCTTGAAAAAGTTATCATCTTTCTTGGGAAAGTCAAGTTCGGAATCTTTCAAGACTGTGAAAGATGTCGTCTTCAAGAAAGTCTTCGAGGATTGCAAGCAGGGGACCACGGCAAATGAGTGAGGGGCCTACTCACTTTGATCTCACCGAGGAAGAGGAGTCACCCGGTCGCAACAGAGCCCACAACATTCTCGCGGCGTCATTCTCCACCAACTAGTCCACGGGGTGTTGGTCATCGCGAAGAGGAAGAAATCGTTGAAGGGAGCTGTTCTGTAAGAACTCAAAAGCCCTCTTTTATTTATAAGCTTTACCGTGCTTTAAAGAGGATCGGTACTCCATTGAACTACATCGATGAGTTTCTTAAGGACAAGGGATATGGGAATGAGTACATCTTTTTGCGAAATATGGAGCGTTTGGGAATTGCTCTAAGGGGATGGCGAAGAATCCCTTGCAAATATCCCAAGTGATCCGCGTGTTGGAGGACTGAACCCGATAGATGGGAATGATGATGACAAATTGTACAGCCAATTTCAACCGAGAATGGGTGTTGCGGCGAAAATTCGGGGAAAAAGGACAGACTTGTTCCGATCGAAGGAAAAGAAGGATCTATACTCCAAATTGTTGAAGCGTGGGGTGATAAACCCTAGGAGTGTGGATTTTGATTTCCTTGATCTTGTGAATGTTAATTTGAGGGAAAAGTTCCGTTTTCTTCAACTTGAACGGTTACGTTCTAACACTACGAAGCCTATCTTTGAACTAAGCGCATATTTCTATTCGAATCTTAGCTTCTTGGATGCGAATAGAATTTCTTTAGTGTCCGAGATCAAGACTTTGTGGTGGATGTAGATATGCTAGCTGATGTGATTGGGGTTGAGAGAGGAAGATATCAACCTATTAATGTCTCTATCGCTCGTGCTACATTGGAACTTGTTAAGGACAGAAGGACAGAGGGAAGAATTTCTACTCAAGAATGCGTGCGTTCAACATTCTGCTTCACAAGATTGTGATAAATTGCCTCGAGACCGAAATCTACTTCAAAGGCGATGTTTCAAACTCGGAGGCAAAGCTGATGTACGTCATCAATGCTGGAAAAAGGTTTTCTCTTCCTCACACTATTTTGTTCCACATGTACGCCATCAATGCTGGAAAAAGGTTTTCTCTTCCTCACACTATTTTGTTCCACATGTATAGAGCAGTGGTGAAGGACAAGGGTCAACTTCCTTATTCAGGTCTTGTGTCAAAGTTATTCAGACATTTAAATGTTCAGCCTCCACAATTTCTTTGTGTTCGATCGTGTGATAAAATGGTGGTAGGACTGAAAATGGTGTCCAAAATGCGTCTGAAAGAACTCGACATGGCGTTGGAGAAATTCAAGGAGACAACCCCTGCCAAGCCTCATCAAGTCTCTTTGGCAGCAAAAAGAAGAGGGAAGGAGCCTATGGTTGCTCCATCCAAAAAGAGAAGAGCTCTCATCATTGAGGATGAAGATGATGAGGATGACATCACCATTTCTGCTATGGCATTGAAGAACTGAGTCGTTGTTCCCGAGAATCAATGGAACGACGGGAGAGAGAAGCGAAGAAAAAGAAGCGAGAGGAGAAAGAATCGGAGGAGAGAGAAGTTGAAGAAAGAGATGTAGAGGAAGAAAGGTTTGAAAAAGAAGAAGAAGAAGAAGAAAGAGGAAATCCGAGAGGAAGGAGAGCATGAGGAACACTCTTCTCCACACGAAGGCATGGAAACGGGGGAGATGGTGAGAAAAGAGGAATGTCCTCATATCCTGCTACAAGTGAAGGAGTCAGCCGCTCTCCAGCAGATCCAGAGGACATTTATGCCTCTCAATTTCCTGAGGAGGGACATGATGCTTCATCGCCAAATCTGCGTGACTATCTTTGATGTACCATCGTCTGCCTTTACTCCATCTAATCGTGCCGAAGCCGACGCGCGCGATCGATAATTCAGCAGATTTCCGCAGAATTCTTGATGTTCTCTTGGAAATGCGGGGTCGGATATATGCTCTCGGGATACGAAGTTCGGAACTTGCGGGAATGCGGGACAAGCTTCTTCGGTTTCTTTGAATGATCAGATCCAAGCCCTTGCTCTTGAGAATCAAGCAAATGCTAAGAGTGAAGAGGTGGCTCAAGCGAAGGAAGATTTGAAAAAGCTGGAAGGCATCGTCCGGTCAATGGGAGATTTCCGGCTTGTTCGTATTCCCAAGCAATCTTGACTCTATTCCATTTCCATCTCAACTTTTTTTTTTTTATGACAAAAAGGGGGAGAGATGCGAGATTTGAAAACTTTGAACTTAAACTTTTAGTTTGTTTGTTTTGATGTTTGACTTGACTTGTGTGTGTCAGGTTGTGGACTGAATTTGGGATTTGGATTTGATTTGCTTATATTAAGTACTATTGATATCTTATGAATGGCTTTACTCTCATGCAAGACTAACCTATTTTCGTGGTTGCAGATTCTAGTGTTATCATTAAGCCATTGATCTTTATGAGATATCCATATTTGCTTGAGTAATGTTTTGCAGGTCAAAGATATTTAAATCTTCAGGAAAGTTTTGTCACCATCAAAAAGGGGGAGATTAATGGAGAAATCTTTGTGGAATATTTTGAAGCTGACAAAACGTTTCCATCGGTCTAGTCGAAGATTTGCAGACTTTAAAGTCTAAAGACCTACGGGATTTGCCGGACTCAAGACTCAAAGTCTATTCTCATTGACGAGTTTGTAGTTTGTTGAAGAAGGTCTATCCAGGAATTTGTGTGTTTCGTTAAGGATTTGATCTTATCGTCGACGAAGATCTCTTGGCTGGATATGACATAACGGATTCCTTTATTCGAATCAAGATTGATTAAAGATCCGATGATTGGCGAAGTATACTTGGAAGGTTCTACCTATGGAAACCGAGATCGATTGTATGGGCGGCGGGATTGATGGGCTATCGACATGTTCCTTTAATGGCTCGAATGATCTTCCTAATTGATTCTGTCCAATGGAAAGATTGGAAGAATTCCTTTGGTAAGTGCCAACGGGTATGATGGCATAAAGGAGTATATAAGGAAGACGTTCCAGTTGTTCGAGGTGGTGCACGATAGAAGAATTCCAAAGTCGAAGCTCCTTATTCTTAGTCAATTCATTTGCGAGCGAAATCTTGTACGCAAAAGAGAGTCTATATTTTGAGATACCTTGAGGAAGTGTGGTAGAATATCTACACTTTGTGGAATCAAGGGAAAGCATTGCTGGTAATATCTCTTTTGTTTGTAGTGAAATCCAGCCGGTGGGCTGTCAGTGCGAAAGAGTGGACGTAGGCTTGGAATAAGCCGAACCACTATAAACCTTGTGTTCAATTTTCTCTTCCCTACTCTCTGTTTACTTTGATCATAATCTGTTTTAGAGAACTTCCTTTCTATTGTCTGCCTAGTATTGCCTTCGTATCTCGATAAATTGTTTTTACACCTATTCACCCCCTCTAGGTGTTTATACTAGCTATATCAGCTATTATCAATATTTCCAGATCCTGGGGGCAAGTTTGCTCCAAATTACAGTGGCCCTTATGTCGTGAAGAAAGTGCTTCCTGGAGGTGCCTTGATCCTGGCAGAAATGGATGGTCGTGAGTTTTCCAATCCAGTTAATTCCTATCTTTGTCAAGAAGTATTACCCATGATAGAATTTTCCATGTCATGTTTTGAACTGCAAGCATTTCTATGTTGAATAAATTGCTTCAATGAGTTGAATTATCTGAATTTGTTACAAAACTTGCATTTTTCTTCCTTGATGAGCTGTGTGAGATAAATTGAATATGTCAAATGGGATATCTTGGAATGATGAAAGGCGAGCCTTGTTCCGTACGCTATTCCATACACTAATCCTCAGTGAGTTGTGAGAAAAAATTCCATGCCCGCAAGGAAAAAGGTAATCTCGCAAAGGGTACGCTAACCAAAGTGATGAGAGGCAGTTCTTTTCTCTGCCCGAAACACTACATGTATACCAATTGTTTAGTCCTTTGAGCCCATACACATGAAGAGTTTTTAAACCATCTCTGTCAAAGATCATCCCACATTGGGACAAAATTTGAGATGAATGATAGGAATGTCTTTACTCACACTTGCATCAATCTTCGAGTATTGTTTTCGCATTGTAACTCGTATGATAATTCAAAGTGCCTTAGGATGACGAAAAGCAGTCATTTCTCTATCCTATACACTTTTATCCATTGCATAGCCCACTTGAACTTATAAATTCATTTCATATTAAACCCAGTTGGTGATCATCCCCATACTGGGGCAAGACAAAAACATTCAAGTAGCATGAACTAGAATGCTGACAAAATGGAGACTCTGTTCAAAAAAAAAAAAAAAGGCATAAAAAAAGCAGTGTGCCTGGTAAAAGCTAGGCCAATGCCCAGAAAAGAAAAAAAAAATCAAACTCTTGATATAATGAGTCATATCCCCAACAAGGCGATACTAAAACTCAAATGCTGTTGCGATCGATGGAGATTCGATGAGAAAAAATCTTCGACAATGGAAAGGAAAGTGGTAGAAATGTCAAGATGATCACCAACTTTAATCCCCTAAACACCTTTTTGAGCCTAATGATCCATTCGTTTCTCAACCCATAAACCAAGCCTACGTTACGTCCCTTGCAAAGTCTCTTCAGATTAGGGCACTTGAATTAACGCAAGAGTTCATATGCTTGAAAGCATCGCTTGAAGAAGTGCGAGTAAGATAATTTCTGCCTCATTTCGTGTGTTTCTTGACTTGTAAATCCTAAGACAATTGCGAAATGTCATTTTTATCCTCGACTCAAAGAGTCCCCTTTGTTAAGCCATTGACCAAGCTCACATTACAGTCCCTATTAAAGACCTCTCAGATTGGTAAAGTCGTACCACTTGCGAGATTGCCCAGACTCTTGTTTGGCGTGATGACAGTGAGATAAAGCGATTGTCAAAATCCTGCATCAAAGGTCAGGATAAAAAGCTCCATTTTAATGAGGATGAGTGAAAAGTCCTTTTAGACTAAATGATCCCTCATTTGACACATCCATGACGCTCATGTGTTCAGATTGGAATCTTCTTTTGAAATCCTTTCCATTGGAATTAGGTGATGCATGGTTGATAGAAATCATTACGCATGAACCTTACTTGAATTAATGCATGTGTTATTTGTAATCACAAATACATGTTGCTTCTCCTATAACCATGTTTTACGGGAGACATATCCCCAATGAGCGAGAGATATCGCCGGGTAAGTATATCTCTATCTATACCTTAAATACTTGTCGTTGTACAGGTATTTTCCCTTTTGAGTACACTGACACTCGATGGAGTTGTCCCCAAATATTTTTCCCCAGATTGCGACGCTGGGCGACCGAAGAATGGTTCGGGTCCTAGCCAAGCAAAACCTCTGTTTAGGCAACCGTAGAATGGTACGGGTCCTAGATAACATTTATTGCTCTAATAGGCGACCGTAGAATGGTACGGGTCCTGAAAAGTGAGTCCTCGTTTAGGCAACCGTAGAATGGTACGGATCCTAGACAAAACCTATTTCCCTATTCAGGCGACCGTAGAATGGTACGGATCCTGGAAGGTAAATCCCCGTTTAGGCGACTGTAGAATGGTACGGGTCCTAGACAAAACCTATTTCCCTATTCAGGCGACCGTAGAATGGTACGGGTCTTGGAAGGTAAATCCCCGTTTAGGCGACCGTAGAATGGTACGGGTCCTAAACAAAACCTATTTCCCTATTCAGGCGACCGTAGAATGGTACGGGTCCTGGAAGGTAAATCCCCGT
Source organism: Eucalyptus curtisii (assembly GCA_017140595.1). Taxonomy (NCBI): domain Eukaryota; kingdom Viridiplantae; phylum Streptophyta; class Magnoliopsida; order Myrtales; family Myrtaceae; genus Eucalyptus; species Eucalyptus curtisii. The sequence goes on along the minus strand of CM029496.1, from coordinate 30,063,273 downwards.
TTAGGTGACCGTAGAATGGTACGGGTCCTAGACACAACCAAGCACTGCCATACTTGGCGACCGTAGAATGGTACGAGTCCTGGGAAAGCAGTCTCTTTACAAAGCCATGTTACTATTCTGGGCGACCGTAGAATGGTACGGGTCCTGGACATGTAACACAAACTATCTCGAGCTACTCTATCCTCCTTGAAGATAAGTTGTTCCATGTAGGTTCCTTTGACATCTCAGTTTGGATCTAGATGTCTCAATTATTTTCACTGAACATTTCACTTTGGATGTGAATGTTCTTCTCAATTTCAATGTTTCAATCTATTGCCTGTTATACTCTTCAAGGAACCTGAGTGAGAGTTGGGTACTTGTGGAGCAACAGGAATTTATCATGTACCTAAAGATGCTCTACTGCGCCAACTGGTAAGTAATTGTAGGTACGTCTTTTCCTTTCACATCATGCATTTGCATTAGCATTCCCATGCGCTATATAAATTGCATTTCAAAATGGGATTCTTTTTTTCAAAAATAAATAAATAAATATATAAATAAAATTTCATTCAGTGCATGTGCATAGTCAAAATTTAGGTCTCAATGTGTCTTTGAAGGTAACCTCTTCAAGCTCACCTTCAAAGAGGGGCAGCTGTTGACACCTAAATTTTGACAGTCCATATAGTCATTTATCGCATTAAAAATTAGGGTTTAATATTATCCCTAAATATATATATATATATATATTAATCACATAGCATATAGGTTTAAGTGCATTTTATTTTAATTTGCATTTTTATTTATTGGACCGGTGCGGATGGGTTCAAATTAGTTGGGCTAGGCCCACGAAAGGAACAAATTAACCCAAGCCCGTTGTCTTTTTAATCAATTATCTTGTGAGCAATTAAGATTTGATGCAATATTACGATGATTTTTTTTTAAAATTGAGAGAATCGTATTGCAATCTTATCTTTAGCAATAGATGATGAAATCATGAGAGAATATTCATAAGATAGGGAAAATAAAATAATTTTCGTGATCGGGAGGTTATAAAAAATCTTCATGAGATGAAATATTAACAAAAAAAGATCACGTTTTGTTTTGCTATAAAAGGGGCCGTGTACGGTGAAGATAGGGGGGTTTTTGCTTCATGAAAAAAAAAATAGAAGCGAACAGGAAAAAGAAGAAAAAAGTCAAAGGAAAAAAAGAAAGAAAGAGAAGAGGGAGAGAAAGGAATGTCGGTCTGCGGTGAGGGAGAGAGAAGGCCGGTGAAGGGACGTGCGGTAGAGTAGCGAGAGGAGAGAGAAAAAAAACACTATGCATCTTCTCCCTCACGCATCCGTGGCCTGTCCCCCGTCTGCGCTGGTCTCGAGCCCGCCGACACCGCCGTTCGTGCCGGTCTCGAGCTCGCGAAGCACCGCCGTTCGCGCCGGTCGGTCTCGAGCCCGCCGGCACCGCCGTCCCGCCGGACTCGCCGCAACGCCACCGCTCGCACGAAACCGCGACCCGCCGCGCCCGCAACTCTCTGCTCGCAACGCCCCTGTTCAGCCCGAGCTGATGGTGCCCGAGCCGATCACCTGACTCTGCCCCCACCGGTTGCCGTCCGTGAAGCCCGACGCCAACATCGACGCCCTCCTCCGCTTTCCACCGGTGGTAGATCCGCCCAAGCCAGCCTCTGGCTTCGATCGACGCTCGCGCGCTCCCCCCTCTCCGAGATCGCACCACCGCGCAGATCGCGATACTGCGACCAGCTGCGCGCTGTCGCCCGAGCGCCGCCGCCCCCTCCTGGCCGCTCCGCTCCGCCGGCTTTGCACCCAATCGCAACCTCCGGCCTGCCGAAGCTCCGCCGAGGCGGGACCCGAGCGATCTGCCCACCACCTTTCCGCCCGAGCCCGGATCCGGCCCCCCGACGTGCAGCCGCACGACCCAGGCGTCGATCGCTCCAGACCCGCGCCGTTTGCCGCCCCGAAGCCAGCCACGACCGCCCGGTGTCCGACGCCCCCTCTTCCTTGTGACGGTTCTGCAGCCGTTCTGTGCTCGCTGCTGTGGCACCACCGCCCGCGACGACCCCCGCGCCCTGCTGCTGTTGCCGACTCACCTCGCCGGAATCCCGAACTCCGGCGACCCAAACCTCCTGCTCGGCGCCGACGAACTTGTTGTCCCCCATTTTCCTTAGGTTGTTCATTTTTTTATTTTTATTTCTCTTATTTTATATTATTTTACTTTACTTTTAGTTAGTTTTATTATTATTGTTTAAGTTTGAATTTTGTAAGGTGACTTTTAGGTTCGATTATTATAGGCATTGTCCATAGGGGTTATCCCTAAAATTATTGTAATTATTAATTTGACCCGTAAGATGTCGGGTCATTTTTTTAATTATATTAATTCTTGGGGTTTGTTGATAGCGTATTAATTGTTGAATTAATATAATTATTAATTTGATCCGTAAGATTTCGGATCAGATTTTTAATTATTTTGATTTCATGTCGTGATGTTCAGGGTTAAAAGTAATCGTTAATTTGACCTGTGAGATAACAGGTTATTTTTTCGTTTATTTTAATCCTTTATTCTGTTGAATATCTTGTTCGTTTAAATTTAAGATTTAGTTGATAATTGCTTGTTTTAGAAAATCATTAAGAAAAATCAAAAAATATTTGAATTAGGATTCAGTTTGTTTTAGAATATTTATTGTTATCTTGCATATCTAGAATAGGGATTTTATTTCGAATTTAGAAAAAATTAAAAAAAATGCATTCATTTTGGTTGTTAGTTTTTTTATTATTATTTGAATTGCATGTTTAATTATGTGTTAGTTTTAATTTCGAATTTCATAAAAAAAAAAAAAACAAAAAAATCATTGAGCATATTAGGTTAGAATTGCATGTTTCATTTTAAATTTAGATCATCTTTTTAGATAAATCGCATATTAGATTAAGATAATGTCTTAGTTTAAATTAGGATTGAATATGACTTAATCCCTAGTTTAAATTAGATATAATTTTAATATAATTAGATCATTTTTACATTTTTCTTAAATTTCGAATCTCATGAAAAAATACAAAATTTCTTTGCATATGTTAGTTTCAATATTTAGGATAGATTGCATTTTAAAAAAAAAAATATATATAGAAATATCAAATGCACGTCATTTAGTTTTTATTAGGTTCATTTAATTAGAACTTTCTCGTCATTAGACTAGGTCATTTAATAAATGTCGTGTGACATATAGCTCGCCTATTAAATTGCATGTTGCGTGTCATTTTAGTTGAAATAATTTTGTGTGTCATTGCATCGCATTGCATGTTATTAGAATTAGGTCATTTAAATTGCATTTAATTATTGCATTTCTTCATATCATATAGTTTAGGTCATGTCGCCATGTCATATTAGATTATTAGCGTGCATCGCATAATATTCATTTAAAAAAAAGTGAAAAATCAAAATTGAGTTTGCATGTTAGGTTTATTTAATTAGAATTTGCTTGTTAGATCATGAAGTTAAAATGCACGTTTCGATTTCAAGATAAAAGAAAACCCAAAAAATACTTCTTTTGAAAATTAAAATCAATCCAAGCTGCCTGCAAAACATTTTTGAAAAATAAAAAAGATAGTCTAGTGTAACCAAGTCCCCGTACCCAAAATCTCTGGTTCGTAGGAGTAGAATAATTCTCCCATTATTTTACTTAGGTGTCTAATCGACCTACCCTAAACCGATTAGTGGCGACTCCTAGATAATAATCTTTTGCATGTTAAAAACTTTAAGTCGCGATTTGGTATGGGCTTGGGAGAGCCCGAGCTAAGCTTAAAGACTTAGTAGTCCATTAACCTAGTTTTAGGTGGTGCTCCCGAAAAATAGGTCGCGACACAGAGAATGTTATGCACAGGACTCTCTAAGTGTTTCAGTTAATGAACCTTAATTTTTAGCGCAAGTTGGATCATTAACGGAAGAGATTACGCTTTAACGTAATATGCTAAAATAAGAAATTAAATTTGATCCAATGTGATCAAGAAATGAAATTCAAGGGCAGGTGATGGTCCACCATTTTTCAAGACACTATTAAATGGAAGAGATTATGCATTCACGTCAAATGCTGAAATAAGAAATTAAATTTGATTGAATGTGATCGAGAAATGAAATTCAAGAGCAAGTGTGGTCCACTATTGTTTTTCTTTATTCTTTTTTTTGATCGAATGGTTCACTATTGTTGAAATCACCAGTGAATGTTGAAAGTGCTAGTATGAACACCTAGAGGGGGGTGAATAGGTGTAAAAACAGATTCTGCAAAATGCAGTGAAAAGTTTTACTTTTAACCTGAGTCTGAATAACAATAGACTTTTGAAACTGAGTCTGAAGAGCAGCAGATTTTGAGTGAGATCATACTTTAGCAGTTAAATAGAAGTACGAACAAAATAAATGAGTTCAATGAAGAGAATAAGAACACAAGGTTTATAGTGGTTCGGCTTAGACCAAGCCTACGTCCACTCTCCCATGCTAATAGCCTTCTTGGCTGGATTCCACTATGCAATCAACAAGAGATTACAACTTTGAGTGCAAACACTTAGTAGTAGATCACACTATCTCACTAAGTCACTCTTTTGGTATTTCTCTCACAATCACAAACGTTTAAGTTCACAAGAGACAAGTGTATGATTGAAGATCGCTCAGACTTTGGAATTATAAATTCTACGCTCCGTCTCTTACTTGCTCATCGGTCCTTCATCTCCTTAAATACTCCTCCACTTCCAAACTAGCCGTTGGACAAAATCTCAGAGAATTGTCTTCCAATATACCCATTGGACAAATTTATATCTAAAAGATTTGGTAGCCGTTGAGTGACAAAAGTAGAATCCCAAATTGATTCCGATCACCTATACAAACAAAATTTTGGTTTCCATAAGTAAAGCTTCTTCATATAGAAAGTTCTTATCTTCAAGATCCAATTGTCAATCAATTAAATTGAGTCAATCAAATCAATCTTGATGTGGAATCCAAACCAGATCACTAGTCGTTATATGATTGGGGCTTGTATTACGTTCTGTCGAATCTGGATGTAAAGTCTGAGAGCAATAGACTTTACAATCTGAGTCTGAACGTATTCTGCTTTTGAACAGATTTAGCTTTAAGGTCTGGATATATTCTGAATAAATTCAGCTTCAGCATAGAGTCTGTCTTCTGGTTCTCCATTCACATTCAGTTTGGAATTTGTCAGAGTAGGCAGACTTCTGATGTAGAACAGACTTTGACGCTAAAGTCTGGCAATCTTCAGACTTTGACATAGAAGTCTGGAAATCTTCAGAATATACTTTGGACATGTGTTACGTTCAGTCTTCTGGCCGTCTTCAGACTTTGACAATATCATTTACATGTTCTATCATCCGCATAGTCTATTACTTAACCATCAAACATATTAGTAGCCTTTGATTTATTTTGTCATCTTCAAAACATCATAAGGGATTTCCCTAACAATCTCTCACTTTTTGATGATGACAAAACAATCTCTGAATATGCAAATTTGTAAACATACTTTTAAAAATATTAATTTAAATCAAAGGATATCAGAAGATAAAAAATAGATTGAGCATAACAATATATAGAAAAATAATCGCAGCTCAATATTATGCAATAAATAATATTAACCAATCAACACATATGCATATTCACATCTTATCCCCCTTTTTGTCATAATCAAAAAGCGATAAAAAGTATCAATTAGAGAATATGAAATGATAACAAATATGTCTTGCATAAGTTCCAAAAATCAGCTTTTATGAAGTAAATCGAATGTTAAAGATATGCAATATAGCTCACTTCGATCATATATATCAGCAAATATCCAATAAAAATCACGGATGCATTATAAAATTCACTTATCATTTTTGTCATTATAAAATGATAATATCAATAAGAGATTTGTTAATGACAAAAGGTAATAAGAGATGCACTAACCGGATTTTGTAGAACTTAAATTCTGACGCATTTACCTTTTCCTTCCTTTCATAAGAAGATCACAATCAATCCAAAAATATTTTTCCATAATTGATCAAAGCTCCCCCTCAATTTGTTACCTTTTTGAGATGATCACGATTCTTTCCTTTCTTTTAAATTCACGTTCTCCCCCTGTGATCATGACAATATTTGCGAATAGAAACAATTGTTTACGCAAGTTTAATAGAATATTTTTCAGTATTTCCCTTGTAGTGACAACATCTGCAACGATACTTGCATTTTGAAATTCGACGCAAAATTTTATTTTCTTCAATCAAGCTCGTCTCGAATTCAACCTGCATCAACTTAACAAACTTTTTGCACAAATAAGCTGTAATAATATCCATATAATATATAATGCCCTTTCTTCAAATAAATAAATTGAATAGCATATATAAAATTATCAATTATTAAAATTCAGAACTACTCAACCTTTCGTACGACACATTAGGAATTTCCTTAACAATTTGCAAAAACTTTGCACAAGGAAGGGAATTTTTGAACCTTCAGAAGATAGTACAAAATCTCCACAATTTTCTAATGGAGCTTTCCAAAATTCATATGGAAGATTCTATTGTCACCTGCAAAATCTTGTATAATAGATAATAATATTTTGCAAAAATGTCACGTAATACCTTCATTTGATTTGCGGATCAAACTTGCTAGATATAAGATATCTTTTATGAATATAGTAAGAATATTCATAAATATGCAATAATATCTTTCGAGATCAAAGAGATTTCATTGAGCATAAATCTCAGATATGTATTATTGATGCATTTTGCAAAAGGAAAATAGATATTTTTATCACGTGCCAAAATTGCAAACCTTATATTTATGACAAAAGATATTCGCAATATAATAAACAATCATCCAAAATCATGATAAATGCACGTAGAAATTTGCAAGGCGGGATGATAAAAAATATTCTCTTACCCATGGTATATGTTTGAAGTATACCATTAAAAAAAAATCATTACCAATCTTCGCCTAAGATTCTTTTCTTATTGCACCAAAATCTGCGTAGATTTGCAATCATTCTTGCCTTATTGAATTTCCTGCAATCAACTCATTTCCTTTTTGGTATCCATCAATTTGGATCCTTCCATGACATTAGAGCAAAATATAAAATCTCCATAAACAAATATTCTTTCTTAATTCATCATAACAAAGTACTCAAAGAAAGAATATTATGCACAATGATATTTTGAAAAATAAATTCTCTCTTAGTCATAGTACGATAAAAACGAAGAGAATAAAATTTTTGAATATCTAAGAATATTTTGCATCATCACGTAAAACAGATTTTCACTTTGCAAAATATGACTAAATCTAAGAGTATAAAATTAGACAAAATAATTTGAATTATCTCAAATAATCACACGTATTAAATCAAATCTCAACTCACGAATCACAAAAATAAATCACACGATTCTTTCTTCAATAAAAAAAAAATATGATCATTATAAAATCTCAATCAACCAAGGATATATTGAATATCAAGTATAATGAGAAATTTTAAATTGTGTACTAAACCAAATTGAGAATAAAAATATATACATTCCTTACCAAACTCTCTTTCTTCTTTCTTCTTTATATCCTACAAAAACAACTCACATTTTCTTTGGTACCCATTTTTTCTTGGGTCCATGAGAGTTAGTAGAGTATGCTGTTTTTATCCAATTTTTCTTGATAGGTCTCCAGACTTTAGGACATTTTTTTTCAAAGTGTTCCGAATCTCCACAATTTGAACACTTGACGTCATTTCCACCAACAGGTTTTACAAACACTTGTTGAAAATGATTTTTATAAAATACCTTTGGAGGTTTTTATCTAAGTCTTTCCTTGACTTTGGGAAAATCGATTAGAGAATCACTTTCCTTATTGAAACAAAGTCCTGACTTATTATAGTAAGGAACTTGTATGGAAATGATATACTCTAATGTTTTTTATCCATTTGAAAAGCTTGTCGAAATATTTGAAAATTCTTTCTTTAAAGAATCATTTTCTTTGACAAGTAAATCTCGACTTTCTTTTATTTGTAGAAAATCTTTTTGCAAAATTTCAAAATTTTCTTTTTGAGAAAGATCATGTTGCCTAAGCCAACAATTCTCCTTTTTAAGTTCGGAGATCCTTTTAAGAGAAGATTTGATATTTAAGCAGAGCTCATTTATATACTTAAGAACTTTGATAGGAATTTTTGAATGACTTACCTCGATTTCCTCATCAGATTCTGAGTCTATGTCTAAGTCAGACTCAGATTCTGAGTCTATGTCTGAGTCAGACTCAGATTCTAAATGTGCCATCAAGCATATATTTCTTTGCTCGTCATCTTCTTTCATGGTTCTTTTCTAGCCATTCTACTTGTATTGTCTTCTTTCACTGAATTTCCTTCCTTTTCTACTCGGCTTTTTGAATTTCTCGATCATAAAAGCAAGTTCTTCGTCGTTCATGTCATTTTCAGAGTCTGTTTCATCAGAAATAGCGTTAGATACTAAAGCGATGGACTTCTTACCTTCGGGATCTTCATCGTTGAGTTGTTCCAGTTCATAGGATTAAAGAGTGCCAATCAATTCATCAACGGAGAGTGGCATAATTCTCTGAGTCTCCCGGATTGAGGTCTTAACATGGTTCCAATATTTTGAAAGACCACGCAAGAGTTTGTTGACCTTCATTGTGGAAGAAACTGGATGACCTTGATATGCTAAACTATTTACAATTTCTGTAAAGCGGTTGAACATATCTCCAATCGATTCTCCTTGCTTCATCTTGAAGGATTCATATTTGCCAAGCAGGAAGTTTATTTTTGTTTCTTTTACACGATCGGTCCCTTCATATGTAACATGAAGTCTATCCCAAACTTCTTTTGTTGTTTCACATGAAGAGATTCTGTTATATTCAGCATGAGATAAGGCACAATATAAAGAATAAATAGCTTTTGTATCAAGCGCTTCTCTTTTGGATATCTCCATCCGAGACATAGGAGCAGGGGGTTTGGTTTCTTTGTCTTTGCCATTCTTACTTGATGTAGATTTAGCAGTGGGATTGATTCATCTTTCCACAACATCCCATTGCAAGGGATCTCTGGATCTTAGGAATGCCTTCATTTTGTTCTTCCATACGTTGTAATCTTTTCCTTCAAAATATGGTGGCCTAGTGTTGTTTTGTCCCTCCATAAATCTTGGTGCCAAAATACTAGCCATAGAAGATCTTTAGCTCAAAAGTAAAAACACTTTTATAAAACGAGAACTTGGCTCTGATACCAATTGAAAGTGCTAGTATGAACACCTAGAGGGGGGTGAATAGGTGTAAAAACAGATTCTGCAAAATGCAATGAAAACCTTTACTTTTAACCTGAGTCTGAATAACAACAGACTTTTGAAAATGAGTCTGAAGAGCAGCAGATTTTAAGCTAGATCAAACTTTATCAGTAAAATAAAAGTACGAACAAAATAAAGGAGTTCAAGAAAGAGAATAAGAACACAAGGTTTATAGTGGTTCGGCTTAGACCAAGCCTACGTCCACTCTCCCACACTAACAACCTTCTTGGCTGGATTCCACTATGCAATCAACAAAGGATTACAACTTTAAGTGCAAACACTTAGTAGTAGATCACACTATCTCACTAAATCACTCTTTTGGTATTCTCTCACGATCACAAACGTTTAAGCTCACAAGAGACAAGTGTATGATTGAAGATCGCTCAGACTTTGGAATTATAAATTCTACGCTCCGTCTCTTACTTGCTCATCGGTCCTTCATCTCCTTAAATACTCCTCCACTTCCAAACTAGCCGTTGGACAGTATCTCAGAGAATCATCTTCCAATATACCCATTGGACAGATTTGTATCTAGAAGATTTGGTAGTCGTTGAGTGACAAAAGTAGAATCCCAAATTGATTCCAATCGCCCATACAAACAAAATCTTGGTTTCCATAAGTAGAGCTTCTTCGTATAGAAAGTTCTTGTCTTCAAGATCCAATTGTCAATCAATTAAATTGAGTCAATCAAATCAATCTTGATGTGGAATCCAAACTAGATCACTAGTCATTATATGATTGGGGCTTGTATTATGTTCTGTCGAATCTGGATGTAAAGTCTGAGAGCAATAGACTTTATAATATGAGTCTGAGTGCAATAGACTTTACAATCTGAGTCTGAACGTATTCTGCTTTTGAACAGATTTAGCTTTAAAGTCTGGATATATTTTGAATAAGTTCAGCTTCAGCATAGAGTTTGTCTTTTGGTTCTCCATTCACGCTCAGTCTAGAATTTGTCAGAGTAGGCAAACTTCTGATGTAGAACAGACTTTGACGCTAAAGTCTGGCAATCTTCACACTTTGACATAGAACTCTGGAAATCTTCATCATATACTTTGGACATGTGTTACATTCAGTCTTCTGGCCGTCTTCAGACTTTGACAATATCATTTACATGTTCTATCATCCGCATAGTCTATTACTTAACCATCAAACATATTAGTAGCCTTTGATTTATTTTGTCATCTTCAAAACATTGTAAGGGATTTCCCTAACAAATGTCCTTTCGCTGGAAGAAATATAGGAACAGAAGGATTACAGAAATTAGAACGAAAAGTTAATAAAAGAATTAATGGACAAAATTTTCAGTCCAGGCCCACCGCAGAAGAGGTCACCATTTGTATTTCAAAATGAAGGAGCGCACGTCCTAAACAAGACATTAAAAGACGGGATTCCATATATATTAAACAAGTAAAGAGTATTACCGGGTGCAGAGTAAAAAATAGATATTATATTAATTTGGGATGCAAAGCGTACATATATCATACGTTAAAATAAGCAACACATCCTAGCAACTCTCTCCCCTAAAAAAGTCATCACTTGTATTTCGAAATCAAGGGGCGCACATAGAAACTCTGGAGACGTGTGAATGTCCCCTTCCCAGTAGACAGCAGATTGGCCCGCGTAACGGAAGGAGTTTGTTTCTATATGCGCGCTTCAGCCATGTCGTGCCTTTGCGCTAGTTGGAATTGCGATTTACCTGTTGGGCCAAAGAGAGTGTTTTTGCTCGGCCAACCCGAATTGAAATTGTCTATCAAATGGACCCGGCACCGACATTTCAAAATTCATGTGCAGGCCCGACCTCGGAGAGCATGGACATATCTTTTGGGCCTGCCTATCCGCCAAGCCAATTCTCTTGATCCAGTATTCCATAATAAGTGCCGATGGCTCTCTTTACCTTTTAGCCACAAACGAAGCATGCCAGTAGACGAAATAGCATCAATTCATCTACTCCAAGACCTTATGAAATTAATTGGCATGCTCATAAGCACACACAGTCGATGCCAGATCCGGAAACTGAGCCGCAAACCGCGTAGGAATCAGCATAGACATAACTTTTAAACACACTTGGTATTGTTAATGATAACGCAGCCCCGCATTAAACTAAAAGACGAGTTCCATGCATCATAGAAGCTTATACATCCCATACCAAAAGACAAGCAAATGTACAAATCAGTATATACATTACTTTTGATAGTGTATGTTTTCTCCGGTAATAGCATAGCAGTATGCATGATGTACAACAATCAAAACCACATTCATTTGTGCCCGCTTATGAATAAATCAGGTCCTACTATTTTTTTGGGCTGATGACTTGGTCAACAAATTTTTTTAAAAAGATATTTGAAATGTCAACAAAAAGATGGTTTGTTGATGTTCGATTCACAAGGGGTTGACTTTCGCAGCCGTCAGCCAAATGCTAAAAGCAAAACGGAATTGTAAAAGCTCGGATTCGTTTCGAAGTGAAAATGGAGAGGGGGCTTTATGGAGCAGCAGCCGAAGGAAATGCGACTTCTTTGCTCGATTTACTCAAAGATGATCCACTAATTCTTGATAGGATTTATGATGTGGTTTTAGAGTGAGACTCCATTACATACAACAGCATTGTGTTGGACATGTGAATTTTTTTTTTTTTGTCGATTCTACTTTATTTCTATTATAACTCTCACTTTTAGACTTTTGTCATGCCTCTTTGCAGAATATGGGAGTCAAAATCCATACTTAAAACTAAATTATCCCCACCTCAACCCCTCTAAGAATGTGGGGATTCAAAACCCCCATCCCTCCCTTCCATGTTGGAGAGTGACCACTGAGGCATACCCCAATGATTTTGGACACGTGAAATTCATGGACAAGATTCTAGAATGAGAATCCGAGGTTGTAGGAGAGTAAAATTCTTAGAAATTATCAACCCTACATCTCGCGACAGCTAAAGTTTATCTCGGAGTAGTAAAGAGATTGTCAAGCGTTCATGTCAACATGTGTTACACTCATGCTTTAATGAAATTTTTAGGCGCTATGTTTTAACCTTTCTCTAGTGGCCCAAAATCTTGCTAACCAAGGAAGTAGTCAATGAACAGAAGTAGATTTCCATTCATTTGTATGAGTATGAAGTTCTTGATTCGTCTCTCATTTTTCATTGATATATAGTGGATATGTGATTCAATTGGGCTGATTTGATCCTTTTAAATTTCTAGGTAATGGGAAATGTGGTTGCCGTGATTTTCAAGAGTGAGCAAGATGCCTATGACTTTCACAATAAGTACGTTGATGAAGTAGGGTTCGATGAGATTTACTCATATAGTGCTTGCCCTTTTACTAAGTTTCTAGTGCACTTATTGTTTTGGTAATAATGTTATTTAATATTGTAGGGATTGTCGGATTCCCAAAAAATCGGATTCGACACTAAATCGAACCCCTAAACTTGTGCGGAAGACGAGCCCGGGAAAATCACATGCATCACCGATCCTAAGGCACATCACAGAATCGAACGTACCTTGTTAGCCACAGATTAAGCACGGACGCTGCTATGAGGAAGAGAATTCGGTCATGTTCGATCCGATGACGCCAATTCGCCTTGAAGGGAAGAAGGGTGTCGCCTCTTGCTTACTGTTCTTCTTTTTTAGAGAGTTTTTGAGGGAGAGAGGGAGGAGGAACGTACGTCGCTTCAAAAGGTGCCTTCCTCCCTTTTTATTTTCCCTTATATACGTCCCCTCCAAAAAGACGTGTCCCTTCATCATATCCCTCCATCCATGGGCCCTAATATTGTGGGCCAGGCTTTTAGGCCCAACATGGGCGGATAGGCCAACTTAGGCCCATCACATTAATAATTAAAACCATCATCTCCCACTCGCACATGGTGGGCCGAACAGGATCCTCTTTACCTCTCTTCAACATTCATACCGGTGAATAATCCGTGCGACCAAAGCATACTTTGAGAGCTCGTTGCCATACATCCGTTAGGAATATATAGCAGCTCATAATGGGCATCACACTCGAGTAGATTTAGTATAGTACCCTAGATCAATCGATCACATTTATATCTCTCTTGATCTCTTTTAAACAATGATATATATATATTGTATTCACAATTATGATTATCCCAAAGACAGTCATAATTGGTCGACCAGTGAATACAAAAACTACAATGTGATTCTCCAAATTCGATCTTCCTCTTTCCTTCAAACTCTCAACTTCAGTTTAGTTTGCTTTTCTAGAAATGTCCCATTAGATCGTATCAACTCATGATCATTGGCAACATCCTAAGATAGCAAACACTAAATAAAAATCTTGAGAATAAGTAAGAGTCATGAGGGCACTAAATTGAGGAATTCTTTTCCTCAAGAGTCTCACACGGCATAAAAGTTGAGATCAAACTTTTGCCACTCTTATTGGTCGTCTCATGCATACGTAGTATGAAATACGTATTACGGTATTAACTCCTTTCCCATGGAGCATATGTCTACACCTTCAATACCATGCAGATGATAGTTCAGACATACTCAATGTCTAACTTGAGTTCACGTATCTACTCATTCATAAAATTCATCAGAACTCACATCTGGCATCTTAGACAGATAAAGTAAAATATGTGGGGTATTTTACTTTCGGACATAGTACATATCATGTCCTCATCTTATCACTTAGTTAAGGCGACATATATATATATATATATATATATATATTAAGCTTGAGCTCTCGATTATCACCTAGATAATAAGCTTAAAAACCGTCTTATCTCTATTTATCAAATAGTAAATAGAGGCGATTACTCGTGTGAGTGGGCTAATCTTATATCTGTCCGACATACTTTCTCAACTTAATGTAATGCACTGAGCATTATGATGCATAAAGGTCAAACAAAGATTCATAGGCATTAATAATGAAAAAACACAAGTTTATAAATGTGAACAACTCAGGGAAATTACAATATCCAGTACATCAGACTCTACGCAATCCTAGAGATTTTACATGACCACAAAACACATCTCTAGGTATTGGCTTTGTCATAGGATCTGCTACCATTCTATGCGTAGATATGTACCGTAAGTTCACATCCTTTCGTGCAACCATATCTTTGACAAAGTTATACTTGGTATCTATATGTTTGGTCTTGCCATGATATTTTGGATCTTTAGTGTACGCTATAGCTGCTTGGCTATCACAGTTAACCAATAATGGATTTGCAGCTTTCTCAATAACACCTAAATGATCCAAAAATCTCTTAAGCCAAACTCCTTCTTGTATTGCTGCTGATAATGCCACGAACTCAGCTTCCATCGTGGACAAGGCTATACACGTTTGCTTCTTACTGCTCCATGATATGGCGCCATTATTCAGTAAGAAAGCAAATCCAGAGGTAGATTTCCTTTCATCTAAATCTCCTCCCCAATCAGCATCTGAATAGCCTTCAAGTCGCAGATCCTTTCCTTGGTAATTCAGCTTGTAATCAGCAATTCCCTTCAGATACCTCAGTATTCTCTTAACGGCTTTCCAATGTGCTTGACCTGGATTGGATTGGTATCTACTCACCATTTCAACTGCAAAACATATGACAGGTCTTGTACACATCATAGCGTACATCAAGCTCCCAATAGCACTAGCATAGGGAACATGTTTCATTTGTTCCTTCTCTTGTGGAGTCCTTAGACACAGTCTATGGCTCAATCCTTCACCTTTTGCAATAGGAGTGTCTATGGGTTTACAATCTTGCATGCGAAATCGTTCAAGAACCTTATTTATATATGTTTCTTGCGAAAGAGATAACGACCTCTTCGAACGATCTCTTGAAATCTTAACTCCAAGAATGTATGCAGCCTCACCCATATCTTTCATCTCAAAGTTGGAAGATAACCAACTCTTCATAGTATTTACAAACTCCATATTGCTTCCGGCAATTAGTATATCATCAACATATAATGATATGATCACAAATTGATCTTTGGATCTTTTGATATATACACAATGATCCTCATTAATCATTATAAAATCATATGCCATTATAGCATTATGAAAACGTATATACCACTGTCTTGACGACTGCTTAAGGCCATATATCGATTTCAAAAGTCAACATACCTTTCCTTCTTGGCCTTTCGTAATAAAACTAACAGGTTGTTCCATATATATTCCTCATCCAATTCTCCATTGAGAAAAGCAGTCTTTACATCCATTTGATGTAATTCAAGATCCATACTTGCCACTATTGCCAGAATAATGCGAATCGAGGTAAATCTCACAACGGAGAAAATGTTTCCTCATAATCAATTCCTTCTGTTGATTATACCCCTTCGCCACAAGGCGAGCTTTATATCTCTCTATCGAGCCATCAGCCTTACGCTTTATTTTGAGAACCCACTTGTTCCCAATAGCTTTGCGTCTTTTTGGAAGATCAACCAGTTCCCATACATGGTTTGACTTCATTGACTCCATTTCCTCTCCCAATGCATACATCCATTTTTCCTTACGAGGGCAATTTAGAGCCTCATGTATATTTCTTGGCTCATCCTCATCTTGTGGGGCGATCATGAAAGTTTCCCCTTCAATGTCAAAACGTCGACGGGGAATACTTTTGCGACTTGTTCGCCGTATGGGAGATTGTACACTTTGCACATCATTTCCCATTATGCTCCCACTAGGATTAGATAATGACGATATCATCTCATCATGTGGTTGTAATTGAGAGTGGGTTGAATTCAATTTATCACTTCTCATATTACTCCCACTTGGACGAACTCCACTAATATCATTATCTTAATCCAAGGTTTCAAATAGGGAGTAATCTTCACCTATTTCGCCCTTCTTAGGAAATTCATTCTCTAAGAATGTGACATCCCGTGATTCAAATTCAGTTATACTCCCACTTTCCTGCTCACCTATGAACACATACCCTTTTGAGTGTTCGGAGTATCTTATGAAAATACTCTTCTTTCCTCTGGGACCCAATTTCCCAAACTTGTGAGAGGGCTCATGAATATAGGCAGCACAACCCCATGGCTTAAGAAAACTTAAGTCCAGTTTTCTACCTGTCCATAACTCATATGGAGTGGAAGTAACTGATTTGGAAGGCACTCGGTTAAGTATATAGGTAGTTGTTAACAACACATCACTCCAAAAAGTGATAGGTAAGTTAGCATGCGCCATCATGGACCTAACCATTTCCAGTAGGGTTCTGTTTCTTCTTTCCGCAACACCATTTTGTTGAGGAGTATATGGAATAGACAACTGTCTTTCTATTCCTTTTTCATCACATAATTTTCTGAACTCATCAGATAAATATTCTCGACCTTGATCGGATCTTAATTCTTTTATTTTCTTGTCTAATTAATTTTCTACCAAGTTCATAAACCTTTTGAAACAACTCAATGCTTCAGATTTATGAGAAATCAAATAGACATATCCGAATCGAGTATAATCATCTATAAATGTGATGAAATAAACAGCCACATGCCTTCCTCTTACATTAATCGGACCACAGACGTCAGAATGGATTAATTGCAAAGGAAATTCAACTCTTTTACTTTTTCCAAATGGTTTCTTTGTCGTTTTCCCTACTAGGCAATGCTCACATATGGGCAAATCGACTTTTTCAATGTTGCCCAACAAGCCCTCTTTGGCTAGTCTATTCATACGTTGTTGGCCAATATGACCAAGTCTAGCATGCCACACATTCACATCATTATCATATGAATTAGGAGACGTGAGAAGGGAATAACAAACATTTGCATTAACATAGTCAATATCTAATACAATGAAACCATCCAGAAATAACCACAACCATAGAAATTTGTATCCAAAAACAAATCTACACCTCTATTATGGAAGTTCATATTAAAACCTAGCTTGACCAACACTAAAACAGACACTAAATTCCGACGAATCTCCGGAGCATACAATACATCATGTAGGAACAAAGTGCGTCCACCACGCATGTTCGGTTGGCAGTGCCAATTCCTTTTACTTCAGCTCTGGAGTTGTTTCCCACATAGATCCACTTAGTTCCAGTTGGTACTCGTCGGAATTCCACGAAGGATCCTCTATCCTTCGCTACATGGTCTGTTGCTCCCGAATCTACAGTCCACAAAGGATTAGACTCAGTCAAGAATACAGAACTTGATACATAAGCAAAGTTCTTAAAAGCACAAGGGGTGTATACCTTCTTTGGCTCGCGACAATCGCGAGCATAGTGACCCTTCTTGTCACAGTTGTAACACTTCACCCTTGTCAGCTTTTTCATTCGAGGACGCTTTCCTCTTTCATGTTGGTCAACCTTTGGTTTCTTCCCTGAAGCACTTGGTCCCTTGCCCTTCCACCTCTTAAACCAGTCAGGATGTTTGCGCTTGGAGCCCGAAGTTCCATTTGAGCTAGAACCAGCATTATATATTTCAGTTTCCGGCTTAGCCGCCAGGAGGCGGTCCTCTTCCAGCTCAAGATGGCGCACTGCATCCTCAAAGACTTTGATATTCTCATTGTGGGTCAGGTGCACCTTCATATGCTCCCAACTTTGAGGCAAGGAACGGATCACTGCTTGCATTTGCTGCTCATCAGTCAGGACATGGCCAGCATCCTTCAGCTCATTTATCATGTTTGACATTTTTCTCAAGTGTTGCTTCATGGTCGACCATGAGGCTTCTTGTAAGAGTCAAACCTAATGGTGAGCTGCCTCGGTTTGGTCACCGAAGTATGACCAAATCTTGCTGCCAATGCTTCCCACATTTCCTTGGCATTCACAAAATGCTGAACTCTCGCATGACATCATTTTCCATGCTACTCAAGCAACGTAATGCGAGCAAAGGAGTTCTTCCTTTTCCATGCAGCAAACGCATCCTTATCTCTCTTGTGTTGTGCAGTGTTTCCATCTTCAAAGCTCTTCCATGGTTAGGTTAAGAGCTTCTAGTGCCTCTTGCTCTTCAAAGACATATTGGATTTTTATGTGCCAGATCTCATAGTTGTCGCCATTGAGCTTTTCACCTTTGTTCAGCTCGGCAACTATGCTCTTTGTGGTGAAGCCATTGATCCGAACACATCGACATATATGCACGAATAATTAATGCCTATCATTTATGCATCCACTTTGCACAGACCCATCATATTAATGAACAATTTCAAGTAAGGTTTCAGAATCAAAAGGTCACTATGTTTCCAAAAGGTTTCAGAATCAAAAGGTCACTATGTTTCCAATCATCCTCCAAAAATCCTAACTTAAAACTATCATTAATATAACTGTCTTATGCAAAATAAATTCTATGAAGCTACAAAAACTTCTATCAACTACCCACAGTAATCAACAATAACAGAAAGTAACAATATTTGACATACAATAGAATAATAATGCTTTTACATAATACAACTTACATATCAGTTGCTACATCAACAACAACCAGGTAGTAAAACGTTTATATAAGGTATCCATAAAGTATACTAAAAGAAAGACAACTCGAAATATCTAAACCCAAGTCAATATATGAACTGGGAAAGCTCCTTTTTTGTTCAATTTCTTGATCTTTTCTTTTGTAACAATCAGGTAATAATCATCTATGAAAGCCATCACAATTTTCCTATATGAAGCAGCTTTGTTGGCATCTCATACGCGATTCAACACTCCTTGCCATTCTGGTGGAAGGGTGTTCATGAAAAATCGCACCATCTCAGACTATGGCATTGGACGACCATTCCATATGACCTTTTGAATTTTTCCCGTTGACTTCAAGAACATGATCTATTATGTCCCCGCTCTCCCATCGATAATTATTCAAATTGGCTATCAATCTTGAAAGCCTTTCTTTTTGTTCGTCGATAATTACGCGAATAGGCGTGCGCAACTTAAGGGGAGGCATTGTTCCTGCAACAAATGCAGAACAAATAGGGATTACATATAATCCACATAGACATAATTGAAAAAGAAACACATTCTTTTTTCTTTTTTCTTTTTTTTTTGGGTCAACGGTCAATAGTCAACGATCAATGGTCAACGGTCGTCAACGGTCAACCGGTCGAGGTCAGCCGGGTCGGGTCGCCGGGTCGGGTCGAGCCGGGTCGGACGGACCGACTCGGCACGTGCGGCACGCGTGCAGCTGACGTCACGATGACGTCAGCTGGCGCGTGCCTCGTACGCGCCAGCGACGGCACACGCGCGCGTGCGATGCACGCGCCTGCCCCTACGAATCAGCGCGTGCAACACACGCGCCGAAGACGTCGTTTCGCTCCAGCTGGGCGTGGGGGTGCATCCGGCGACCTTTGGCGACGTTCCGCCACTCGTCGCGATCGTCTCGACGAGACCTTCCATCCAACGCCATCAGAAATGGATTTTGACTTACAGAAACTCGAAAAAATGGATGAACAGTGCTCGGGTGTCGGGATTTTTCCGCCCCGATCGGTGTCGGCCGATTAATTTCGCGAAATTTAATAAGAAATCATCCATAAACATGAAAGGGGTTGGGAAAAACATGGAAAAGGATCGGGAAACAAGAACTACGGCTCTGATACCAATGTAGGGATTGTCGGATTCCCAAAAACCGGATTCGACACTAAATCGAACCCCTAAACTTGTGCGGAAGACGAGCCCGGGAAAATCACATACATCACCGATCCTAAGGCACATCACAGAATCGAACGTACCTTGTTAGCCACAGATTAAGCACGGACGCTGATATGAGGAAGAGAATTCGGTCATGTTCGATCCAATGACGCCAATTCGCCTTGAAGGGAAGAAGGGTGTCGCCTCTTGCTTACTGTTCTTCTTTTGAGAGAGTTTTTGAGGGAGAGAGGGAGGAGGAACGTACGTCGCTTCAAAAGGTGCCTTCCTCCCTCTTTATTTCCCCCTTATATACGCCCCTCCAAAAAGACGTGTCCTTCATCATATCCCTCCATCCATGGGCCCTAATATTGTGGGCCGGGCTTTTAGGCCCAACATGGGCGGACGGGCCAACTTAGGCCCATCACATTAATAATTAAAACCATCAAATATAACTTCTTTTTCGTTAGTTTTTTAAATTGGGTTTGGTGTTCCATTTAATAAACCTTAATTTTAGTGCATGTTGGATCGTAAATCGAGTTCTTAACATTCATATGCTGAAACAAGAAAGTAAATTTGATTGGAGGTGACCAAGAAATGAAATTCGAGAGCAGGTGACGGTCCTCTGTTTTTAAAGTCACCAGTACATGCGTTTTCATTGAAAAAGAAAATAAAGTAATGGAAGAAATAATGAAATTAGAACGAACAGTAGTGAAAGAATTCATGCACAAATTTGTCCACAACGTTAGGCTCACCACTTTTATTTCAGAATGAAAACACGCCATCGAAAATTCTGAAGACACGTGTCAGCTTCCCCTTTCTTGAAGACAGGTAGATTGACCCATGGAAGGAGGCAACTGATCTGGGTCCCTGATAACCACTTGTTATTTTCGAGTCTCCTTGAGAAGAAAAAAATGTAGGAAATATCTGGGAAAATAGAAATTTACCTTGAAAAGCAGAGTATGTAACTTTGCATTGCCTGTGGCATGGGCACCAATAAACAATGAAGGTTAGTCGGACGCTGAAGAACGTAGCTTAGACCTTCTGCTAGCTTCAGTGCTTGTTCGAGTTTGCGTTATTGTTCTTATCATGACCTTGATGGTTGAGGCTCCGAACCTTGGCTGAGCTTGAACTTTTGTCCGTCCCTATTCTTAAACTTGCGCCCATTTTAGTTGTTCCCCTTTCCTAAAGTCGAACCTCTGCCCGCCGTCCGAACTCAAAGTCGTGCTGCTTCGTGAACTCGAAGTAATGCCTCTTCCTGAATTTGATGGCTCGCCTTTCCTGAAGTTGAAGCTGCATCCCTAAACCGACCTTGAAGCTTTGCTCTTTCTTGAACTTGAAGTTGTACCCCTTGCTCTGCCTCTTCCTGCAGGATCCCTTCTAGGATTTCAAGCACATCTGATCTCGCTTCCTCTGCTTGTTCTTGCAAGTAATCGTCAGAGTTCTATCCTGCTTCACCCGGACCACGTTGCAATTCCACATAAAGCTTTAAGGACTGCACAATTAAGACGATGCAATTCAGTACTTGCAGAAGAAAGGTCATTTTGATCCTCAACTTCACTTGTAGCTTTGCAGGATCTCTCATCATGTTCCACTCCTTAGCACCTTTGGCAACTTGACTAGACGACAACATTTTGGTTGGCAAATTCCCCAATCTCATCCCCGTCCTTCTTCCAATTTTCCATACTAGTCATTTTCCTTCCATGGACACTGCTATAGCGCTCAATCCCCGATGGTTAAGATGGCAGGAGATGAACGTACACTAAACCAAAATTGACGGATGACAGCCAAGTACACGGATTGTTGTTCTTTCATATTATATCGGTTGTCAATTTCTATTAAATGGTAAAATCAATGGTTGTGGAATTTAATATTGCACAAACTCTCTCTCTCGCTCTCTCTCTCTCTCTCTCTCTCTCTCTCTCTCTCTCTCTGTGTGCTGGGGCTATGCCAGCACTCGAGAGCTTCGAATTTCTACTGGCCAAAAAAGCTCGAGAGAGGGGAAACGCACAGATGGAGGAAGAAGATGAACCAAAGAGGAAGAGCAGTTGATCAGAAATTATGCAGTGGAGACGGAAAGAGATAGGAGTCGCGAATGCTATAGAAAACCATCCATACATATTATGAGCAATTTGTCGTGTTTTCATCATTGTCAACCACATTATTAGTTACGCCAGGAGGATTTGCCAGAATCAAAGAATGCTGATAATCAGGCACGATATCCTCCGGGATCAGACGCAGCGGAGAGCACTAACCTAGGCTATTACTAAGCTCACTTTACCTTCAATTCCACACACAAGAAAAAGGGTTTCAAATGGATAAAATGTTGGGCAGAAATTTTCTGCACCTTTGCCATAGAAAACTAGGCCAGTCAGAATAGAGAAAAAACAAGCTCATGTCTACTAAGGTAGGCTCAAAGAGTACGATTCAATACAAGAAATTTCTCATTGAAAAGACATGGCATATACTGTGATTGCTTTTATGCCCTCGTCTTATTAGCTCATAGAATCCGTTCCTCGACATGCTATAAGCCATAAGTCTATGCACTGAGAACCAGCACCAGCTTTGAATTTTACCGAGACTGTGACAGATTCATCAGCATCACAGGAGTAAAGAAGAAGAAACGATAGGCCTTCAAAACCAGATCATTTTCTTGACGCCATTACGTATGGAAGGAGAAAGTGCCAAGCAACAACTTCCTTTCAAATAGGACATATCAGTCCCGTTAAAATTCTTTCAGGTCTGCCACTTCAGAAAAGCTAGATGTAACTTAACTGTCTTCCTTGGAAAAGAGTTAGCAACTTTAATATCCTACTCGGTCTCAAGTAGAAATCCATGAACTATGTATGAAGCAATTGAAATGACTGATCACTCTGTTTATCTGAAAATAAAACGATAGCAATCACCCAATATGGTACCAATGGAGGCCACAGATCATGAATTTGTCCAAAATTGGGAAAGGCGACTTTCCAATGAAGTAATTCACCGAAATATCACTAGTGTAAGAGTTGAAAATACTTCATAATGGTGGCATAACTTTGGACCCATATTTTTATACCTAATTGAAGAGAATATCACAATTAAACACTAATCCCTAGCAAAGGCACCCTAAAAAAGCAAATAAAAGATGATCACTTTTTCTAGAACTCCTGGTAAGAAGGTACAAGAAATCTTTTCTGGCCATTACAATGGTCTTGGTAACTGAACACACGAACCTGAGGATGATCCTAAGCAAACTTTATTGCTTCCCCCTGCCTTGGGAATGTGGTCCATATATTCTTCATACGGTTGAAAGAAAAAGGAAACTGGTTATTCGACTATCAAAATGCAAACGCGGTGCAGGTGTTAAAGTGGGATCCTGAAAGTATGAACACTTCAATTAAAATAGAAGAAGAAGAAAGCAAAAGCAGGACATAAAACGTTCCACCTCAGATGCAGGTTGTCCAGGAGAATCGTGACGTTTCTAATGGAAAAGCAAGGAAGATACAAAGCCAGATATCTTAAAGGAAAAGTCACGGAAGTGGAAGCAAAGTGCATGTGCAGGGAATACGATAAAACATACGAGGACCTTAGCTTTTATGAACATTGTGCAGCGTGATCAACCCATGTCTCATTCAGCAATCGCAGCAAACTAGATGGTCTTTTGGGAGGCACCGGGAGACCCGTAGAACACCACTGGAGAGATATGCATCCCTCGCCGTTGGCTGGACTTGCGTGCTCTAATTGTTGTTGAGCCATTTTGAGAAGTTACGAATGGAAACTCAATCAGCATTCGCCAGGACAAGCACTAAATATGGAGCTTGAGTCTTATAGCAATGGAAAGCTGGTTATAACTCAATAAACTGGCCTTCCTCAACAGCAGCCTTAGTTGATTCTTTGATGATCCTGGCGTGAGAGCCCTCAATGTAGAGTCTGCCATGTACGGAGCTTCCCTCCTGCCATTTCCTTCTAAATCTCTTCCTCTCTCTCTCCCGTGGCCTATTCTGATCAAATCCATAACAAGTGTCACAAAGGGAGCTCGGAATAGCCAAAACAGAATAAACCGCAGTATTAATCGCATTCCCCATAATATCCGTCAGTCGATCAATCGCCAGCATTCCCCATTAAAGCAATATACCACACTGAACGCAGTAACAGACATTTCAGTCCTAATCCACCCTGTGCAATTCGAAAGTTCACTCGAATTCTCCATTGATCGGGAACGAGATTAGCAAATCTAACTGAGAAAACAAGAACAAAGAAAGCAAAGGCTCCGAGCATGCGAATGCACTGGGAGGAGAGACGCGCCTGAAGCACTTGAACAATCAGGGTTGGCTTGTCTATACTAAATTATGCGACTTGCAGCGCATGTTAGGGACTACAACACATTATGTGCATTCAGGCTTTTATTGAATCGTGTTTGATTGTGCCAACCCAAGTCATGTTTTTATAGAAACTAAATCTATATCCAAAATTTTTCATGAAAATAAAACTAAAGGGTTAAAATCCTTTAGAGAAAGTTCATATTCCTAGACAAGTGTGGGATATGATGGGACTATTAATAACTGTCTTAGAAACTTAAATTGATAGGCGAAAGTATGATTTGATATTTAAATATTCTATCAATGAAAAATATACATTCTTTTTCACCAAAAATGCGAATTTACTTAGGAAGTGAGATATCTTCCATCTGAAGTTTGATTTTGGTTTTTTTGTGAAATGATTTTTCGGTTGACTTGACAAGAAAATAATAGGCTCGAAATTTGAAGTAAATGAAAGATGAATACTAGAATTTGAGGTGCTGGAAAAGCAAATGCATGAAGAACAAACGAAATTACAGTGATGAAACGAATAACGTCATTCACTTGATATTAGGCGTTTAGGTAGAGACTTTATAAAACGTACAATTGTCCAGTTTGTGATTAAATAGCTGCAAGGCCTAATTAGACCGTAACTAGGTGTTTGGTTAGCCCGAGGCAAATGAATTGAGCAAGTATAAACCTCCGCACACAAATTGACGAAAGTGAATTGAAAAAGGGAAAAAAAAATGTCAAGAACATTGAAAAATCGCATGATTGGAGCATTAGAGTGAAGGGGGGGGGGGGTGGGGGGTTCACTGTAAATAAAATTTACTCATGAATAATGCTAATTTTGAATGTAATTCGCCTCTCTTTTATGAGATTCTTCGGACCATACCAACTTTATCTTTGATTGTCCATCCGTACAATGGCTCGTAGTATCGTCCCATGTCCACACAGTCATCCAGTTTTCTCAAATAATAATTTCATGCTAAAAAAGATAAAATGAATGATAAAAATAATTAAATAATGTATTTTTTATTACTAATAATATATTTTTCATGAAAGATGAAAATATTCTTGATTCATTCATTTTTATAAGTGATATAAAAAATTATCTTTAAAAATATTTTTTAAATTATTCATTTTTCACAAAATAAATAAAATCTAAAATTAAAAGAAGACAAATTTCACTACCAACCCGATAATGAGACGTGGCAAGCACCTGCTCGAATGAGCGGTGAGATTCCCTTTCGTCAGCTTCTTGGCATCGTGGGCAACCCCAAATCCAAAGCTCCATTGCTCGCATTCAAGAATTCGATTATCTCATCCAGTGACTCCAACCCGTGGCTGAGCTCACCTGCCTGGGCTCTCAGCACAGAGTTCTCAGCCTAAATGCTCAAGTAATGCTGTGCCTGTGCGGTGATGTTGATGTTGGTCCCCATCCGGTGTTTTCTCCTTGTTCAGCTGGGCGACCTGATCCGGCAGATTGTCCAGGTGCTCCTGCTTCCTCATCCGGACTCGTGGTTCTAGATCATCCTCTTCCTCTTCCTCTGGTCCATCACGACCTGCGAGTCCTTCCCGGAGGCGAGTTCTGAACCAGGGATGACCGCTGAAGATGTCCCGCTAGGAGATGCCATTTATGCAGATACAAACTACGGAGTTCTGTGAAATTATTGTGCTCTGGGCAGAGAATTCTCTCCTTTTCAGAGCCATAAATTGGGGGAGAATATGAAATTAGATCAACACCCCTGATGGTACTTAGCTTCAGATTTATTCAGATGGAATAGCTATTACATACATTAGCAGGAATTGAGGGGTTAAATGACGAGACATGGTTGAGCCAGTAGAGGAAGACGACTGAGAGGGATTGACCAAGGTGGATGCGCTTAAATCAAGAGTATACCACAGAGAAGGATTTCACAGGGAATTGGAGACATGGATTTCAGACATCAAGAAGTGGGTGATGAGAATGAAGATGGATCTCTTGAAATTAAAAACTAAGTTATTGGGGGGAATTGAAGGGTTTGGCATGTGACTCAGGAGCTCAAGAACTCAAAACCACATTCAGGACGAAGAGGGGACTTTTGAGGAGTTTACAAAATATAGCGAAGTCAAGAAGTGGACTTTGCAAGAGAAACAGAGCAAAGGAGGAACTAAAGAAGTGGGATAAAGTCTTGATTTTATTTATTTATTTGAGAAATCAGAATCGTCAACCAAAAGAGGAGGAAGAAGCTATGGAGGTGGAGGAATTTCTCCGAGGAACAGGAAAGATGCCTATAAAGATTGCTACAGAGAGAAAATAAAGGAGAAGAAAGTGGCTTGATGATGGAATTTATAGAGCAAGACGAACCAACAAGTTAAAACAAAGGAATATTTTAATAAAATGATTTAAAATAAAAGGAGGGAAAAGATATTGATGTACGAGAAATTAAGGAAAGGGGGAAAAAACAGGGCTTTTGGATTGTGTTTGTTATTTTGTATGTTTATCACATGATTTGCATTTCTTATTCAACATGTTGTCCACTATAACATGTACAAGCGAATGGAAGTAGCAATTAACATTTCGTCCAACATTGAAAAAAAAAATCATATACTTTATCAAAAGAAAAAGAACCCCACAAGCACGTGCGTGTGAGAGAGTGGGGATAAGCGATTGGTCCAAACTAATAACTAGTGGTAGTGGTGATCATCATGGCTTTGAGAGTCACTTGGCATCACTAGAGGGTGGAGACAAGACATTATGCGAGTAAGGAGGAGATATTTGTAAATACAATTTGTCGCAACCTACCTTTTTTGTTTGGAAAGGAAAAGATATAAATTTAGAGGTATTTTCTAAAAAGCGAGCCTATGGCCCTTGTTTAGACTCACGTGACGTTGGGTATTCAATTTTAACTTCAACTAACTATACAAGAATTTCTAGTGACGAGTTACCCCCCCCCCCACCCCCCAAAATGGGCTACCGCAGGACACACGAATCTGGCCTCAAGCACACGAAAATGAGCTTTGCACATTAAGAGGCTTAAATTGATTAAAAACACGAATTGAGGTCAACTCATAGAATTAAGCCCGATTCCTCCGGCATTAACCTAAGCCCAATTCCAATGGATCAAGTTCGGACCAAAGCTAATTTAACAAGCCCATCACTCCTATCCAAAACCCAAAACACACTAAGCTCAAATAAGCCAAAATCCAACAAATCCAGCTTCGGCCCCCATTTCCAAGGCCGGGTCAGACCCAAAAGCAAATTCCAGAATAAACCCAAGATCGTAAAACCTATTTTGGCCCAAAAATCATTAGGCTTGACCCAATATATCTTCCCCTCACACCTATTCCTATTTCCTTCTAGTCCTACTCCCGTTGTCTTCGTCACACGGCTTTGAGACCATTGACATCCATTAAACCCAAAACGACAAAACAGCAACTATCCTATATTAAATTAAGAATCGGCAAATTCCAGAATAAACCCAAGATCGTAAAACCTATTTTGGCCCAAAAATCATTAGGCTTGACCCAACCTATATCTTCCCCTCACACCTATTCCCATTTCCTTCTAGTCCTACTCCCGTTGTCTTCCTCACACGGCTTTGAGACCATTGACGTCCATTAAACCCAAAACAACAAAACGCCAACTATCCTATATTAACTATCCTATCTAAAGGTCGTCTGCCACGCATACTGCTGTCAACTTGCCCCCGATCGAACGACTCATGCGACACCCTCCACTCTGCCTCATCTCCTTTGTGTCGTCCTTTTGTTCGCGTCATCCTTCAACTAGCGTCCAGGGAAGGAAGAGTCAGTTTCCTGCAAGTATGCCTTCCCACAGTGGGTGAACACCTTATTCAAGTCCTTAAGGGATAGCCTTTTAGCAGAAGAAACCACTCCGCCCTTTAGTTCAGAGCCTATGCTCATAATGTTTATATGTCACGCTATTTGAAGAAAATTATTTTTGCTAAGGGTTAAAAATCAATCCATAATTTTTTATATAATTAATGAGTAATTATATGGGTCGCCAAAATTTAAGTATCAACAGTGTTTAGTTATATGAAAACAATGACTTTATGGCCCAAAGAACTAATCTCTAACAAATTATATTGTCATTATTATGAGATCATTAGCATTCTCTCAATCACACTTTATATATTGCTTTTATCTCTATCTCTCCTGTCTATGGATATCTTTAACTCGCTAAAAGTTTTACTGGTTGTTACAATGACAAGCAAATGTAAAGATTTTAGACTTAGAATCTAGAGAACAACTCGGGGGGATGGGATTTGTGATTATGTCTATATTAGGAGGTGCAAATTCTAGCTCTTTTCTATTTTTTGCTAATCTTTCATGTGTGTAGCAACAATGTGCACTACTGTGCATAATAAAGAGAGATCGAGTGAGACCAAAAAGGAAAAAAAGCTATCTCTGAAGAAAAAGGTGGTTCTGTGGGAATAGAACTGAGTGGGGCTTTTCAATATGAACTAATACTGTGTGAACTTTGGCCAGCAAAAAAGTGAAGACGAATCAAGATTGACTTGATCTTTGTTGGTTGGCACACTATAAGATCGATGTCATTCATCTTTTCTTTTTGTCTCATGAGGACTTTCAGTCAGCATCAACTGACATAGGTTGGTGCATCATGGCTGGAGACATAAAAATCCCATCATTTAGCTATAGAATAGTGTCAAAATTGTTTCCATCTGCAAGCTTAAAGCTTTCCTATCTTAGGGATTGGGCAGTAGAGTGCATGACTCCAGCCGGCTATTTGTCCAGACTGAATTAATTCCTCCATTATCATGCCTTCTTTAATCCCCCTGGAAAATCTCAATGAGGTTGATCGTCCATGCATTATTTCTCAGTATTGTAATTCAAACCCATTATCAGGTTTGGCTGTTGGCCACTCAATAAATAATGGGTCGGTGTGCTGTGGGTGCTCATCGGAATGGACCCCCAAAAGAAGCAAAGGAGGCCACTGAAGTTGAACAGTTCACATTGGACATCAAAGGCCAAAGTGGGGTTCTTTTCCTCGTGCTTCAAAGCTCTAGAAACAGAAGCAAGGGATAGGTAATTCGAGAGAGAAATGAGGACGGGGACAAATGCTGTTTTGAGTTGAACAGTTCACATTTATCAATCGCATGATGCATGCCTTCAAAATGATTAAGCAATTTCATCGGTGAAAATATATTATGAAATGCAATAAGATGAAGTGTTAGTAAAAGCAAAGAAAGGAAAAGATAGTTATCAACATATTTTACTCTCGTTGGTGCTCTTTATTTTTCAGCACCACCTCTTTTAGGAATTTTACAGCATTATTCTTTAGCTTCTGTTGGTGGTGATAATTTATGACTGAGATACTGAAGAGAGATTCAATTATCAGTTTGAGCTAGGGGAGCAACGCAAAGTATGAGGAGTCAAGTTATAATAATCCCAGCTTTGATATGAAGCTTATCCTGTTTAACTTCTTTTGGAAGTGGTGCGACCTACCTTCGATGAGGTGTATTGTTGGCCTTTCAATCGAACATAGGAGAGGGTACCTCGAGCTGTTTAAGCTAACAGCTAGAATGGTTACAAAATCAGATTAAATCATGAATGAAATGGCATTTATTATAGGAGACTCGATTGCCTTGGGAGTTACTAAAATAATGGAAATAGAGCGAAGTTCTTTTAGTGATTTGTTTTCCTTTGTTTGCACTTTGATTTTAATTTCAGTCGTCATCACCTTAATTTTCCTTTGATTTCCTTTGATTCCAAAAATTTTCTTCCGATCCCCTTCAATTTCAATCTTTGCACTTTACTTTTCAAGTGTTTTAGTGTCCTCGTCATTTTAGTCAAAGTGACATTTTCTATGTCGTAATTTTCTCTCAAAAGCTGGCACGCCTTTTAAACATACATTCACCCTCGATCCATCTTGAAAATTTTGCTTTGTGGACATTTGATCACTTTGCGGTCAAGCTAAAACTAGAAAATAACCTTTGGTTTGTTTTGGATTTGCTAGTTTGTTAGATTTGCTATGGACTGATTTAAATCCAACAGCTTCAAATTAGACTTATACCAATATCTTGAATATTATGAAATCACAAGTGGTTGATAAAAAGATGTCACTCAATCAATTGTTACCATCCATCAATATGGCTAGACCATCAATTAAATTACTTTCAACTGTCGTGACCTTCTCCTTGAGATAGAGAATGGATTTAGGAATATTGCTACCACTCATAATTAAGTGCGAGCTCTCTCAAGCTCATATCATGCGTGATGTCGTCGTATTCGAGATGACTCTATAAGAATTTTCTAATGAGGAGTCGCCACTAATTTATTGAAGTCAAGTAGAAACCAAGTGAGACGTGATAATATACTTCATTACCTACAAAACTAGAGAATTTAGGTTTGGAGACTTTGTTATACTAATTAATTAACTAGTGCCCTTTTGATACCTAATCTTGTTTTTATCATGTAGTTTGGATTGATTTTAAACTTATCCACTAACAAATGAAATGATTATGCGGGTATGTAATCATTAAAATAATAATCAACAATTAAGGAAAGCGTTAAATAAATTGCAAGGGAAAATAAACATCTAGCACTAAGAAATAATTAAATGCTAATCTTAGCAAAGCTTAGAGGAACTCATAATCATCATATTGAAAGTGTGCAATCAAGAGCGTTCATTTCTAAGAACAAATGACCCTTTGGTGAAGCTCCAACGGATTGTTTAATTTTTTAGCACAATTTTAGATCAAAAGGTTCCCACTTTTTACGAGAAAATTACACAAAGAACTATTTTTCAAGCTTTTTTCTTAATTCCCTAAAAAATTATTTTTTTGGAATTTCAGGGATTTTCCAAATTTTATAAAATTTTCTGATTTTCTGAATTTCATGAATTTTTTAGAATTTTCTGAATTGTTTTTATATATTTTGAATTTTGAATTTTTTGAATTTTAATATATTTTATGTATTTCTTATATTATATATGATTATCATATTTATTATTATATTTTTCTAATATTTTTTCTCTTTTTATTTTTTAATTAATTAATTGTTTATTATGTTAATATTATATTCGGGAAAAGGGATCGGGATCCCGTGAAGCCGGTCCGCCGACCTGCTAACTTGATCCGCCCACCCTGATCCGACCCGATTAGAATTAAAAACTATATTATTATGTATATTTTAAATTTAAATTTTTCTTTTTTAATTTCTTTCTCTTTCTCTTCTGGCTTTCTTCTTCACGCCTCACGCCCAAAGCTTCCCCTTTGCCCGAAGCGTGACCCTCCCCGAACCTCAACCAAAACAACACCACCTCCGACAAGCCCTCAGCGGCGTTTTGGGGCCGCCGCCAGGCCACTGTCCGGCGTCGGTCGTTCAGTCCGACCGACGCCAGTCACGGCCGCTGGCCGAGACATGGCTCAGCCCCCAGCGAGTTTAGCCGAGGAGATGAAACTCGGCTCCATCGACCGGGCACCATTCGAGATAGCCCTGATGCCAACATCTTCCAATACCTACCCGTGCCATCGCCGTTAACCTTCCCTTTCCTCGAACCGTCCGCGACCAACCCACAAAAAACCAAAGAAAATCTACGCGGATCTGGCCTAGACAAAACGTCGAATGCGTGAGGCGCGCCGACTGAAAAGCTAACGAAAACTCAACCGGGAGATCAATCAACAATCCAGGCAGAAACAACAACCAATCAAAGTCTATAGAAAACAAAATCATAGCTCAACGGGGTGGGAAACTCGCGCGAACCGAAGAACCGCGAGCTCCGGACCGGCAAGCTAAAAAACAGAGCAAAAGGAGCGCGTTTGTGCACTCTGGTGACGGGGCCCTACTCGGCTCGATGACGGCGGCCAGCTGGTGGGCCTGAGATAGAACGAACCGTGGCCGGCCGCCCTGGCGTTGTCGAGACGAGATCCTCGAGTCGAGGGGGATTGAACTCGAATGGAGACTTACCAGAAAAATGGACGCCGGGAAGCGGGGTCACGGGCGCGGCCGAGCTTCTTTCTTGGTCTCTACTCTCGATTTCTCGCTCTGCTCTCACTCACGGCGCTCCTCTCTCCCGGGCTCTCTCCTGTTTCGGTCTCTCTCGAGCTCTCTCTCCCATTCTCTTTCCCTTTTCGCCGAAGGAGAAGCCCCCCCGACTCCTCTCTCTCGAGCTCTCTTTTAAGCTCGCCTTCTCTCTCTCTCTCTCTCTCTCTCTCTCTTTCTCACTATCTCCCCAAGGACGACGCCAGCTGCCCTCGTACCGCACGACATTCTCCTCGCCACCGTCGCGCGCAACGTTCGCTTACCATCGTCGTACGCCGTCCCCTGTCCGTCCTTCTCTTCGCGTCGTCGTCCTTCCTCTTGTCCTTATTCGCTGCAGAAGAGGTGCGATGGGTTGAAGACCCAAGTGCGGGCCAGGCCGAAATAAAAGGGAAATGGGCCGGGCCCACGAGGAAGAGAAAAGAAGCCCGGTCCCGCTTTAATTTCTCTCCTTCTTTTCTTTCTTTTTTATTTTTTAATAATAACAAATACATGTATATATAATTTAAAAAAATTTAGATTTTTTTTCTTTGTATTGCAAATTCTGCTAATGTCTATATTTTATGCAATTTAATAGAAATTATTTTGCTAGTGATTGAAAATTAATCCCTAATTTTAGAATTAATCCATAATTAAACGAATTCGTCAAAATTTAGATATCAACGTTAATTATCACGTAACATATCAGAGAGTTAATGGCTTAAGTTAAACTAAAATATGAAAAATAATCTAGTAGAATGTCGAAATGAAAATGAAGGAAACTTATATTTTTAAGACATTTTATAGGTATAAAAAAGATAATCAAAATTATTATTTGATTTGTGCAACATTCCTATTGCAAACATTGACAAAAAAAAAAATTCTTGATAAAATATATAAATCTAATTTATAAGACATTTAAATGGTCGTGGTTGACAATGTGAACATGTCAAGGTCAAGCAATGCGACGCAAATGACCCGCATGACTTGGAAATAACCCCCTCCCCCCTTGTTCGTTCACTTCCTCCTTGACCAGTGATGTGCAGCTATACTGACAGAGACATGTGATTTATACATGTCTATGCACAAACCGGGAGTAAATATCGAGTCAGTTCTTAATAGCATTGTCATTAAACAATCGAGCTTTTAAAGTTTCGAATCATTTAGTATTTTGATATTAGTTGAGTTGCATTCTCAAGCATTATGATTTCGCAACTTATCTTACATTCTCAAGCTTTTTGATTTTGCAAGTTATCTACCGATCATTATCGATGGACCCACAGAAAAGTGGAGGAGGTACACAAGTAATGGAGGAACATGCCACATATATTCATTAGGTTTGGAAAAGTTGAAAGTCCACTATGTACAAAATGACAAAAATGAACCACAAATTCCACGGACGAGTACAAACATCACGTGATTGATGAATAATTCCATGCACAATAAATAAAAGTAGCATCGACTAGCAATGAGCAAGTATTTCGAGTAGCTAATACATTCGCCAAGTTCAATTGGGCTGTCAGATTTGGTGGAGCGAGATTCACGTGGAATCCATCATTTTTTTAGTACCAAAATTCTGTTTAGTATGTATATTCCACTCTTGTATAACAATTTCTCATTGGCAATAGTAATCCCTGAGCTAGAGAATGCTAGAAAAAATCAACACATACATAGCTTTAAATATACTTATTTTTACCAATAGCAGCATGCCCATTGACTAAAATGCATAAATTTGATGCACAGAATGACTTATGGTTGTACTTATTCATTTGGTATTGATATTGTCTAACATCCTTTTTTTTGTCCGTTAGTTTTTACATTGGATTTGGTGTTCTAGTTAATAAGACTTAATTTTTAATGCATGTTGGATCATTAATTGAAGAGATTATGCTTTTAACATTCATATGAAAACATAAGAAATTAAAGTTGATTGGAGGCGACCGAGAAATGAAATTCAAGAGCACGTGATGGTCCATTATTTTTCACATCACAAGTGCATGGGTTTTCACTTAAAGAAATAAAGGAATTAAAGAATCGAATAAATTAGAATGAAAATTAGTAAAAGAGTTTTGGACCTGAGCATGTCCTTAAAAGGCTTTCCGTTTCAATTGGGATCTCCTTCGGGTTGAAAAGGGGTATTCCCCCACGGGGGGCCCGCAAGGGGCCCATACGGGATTCCCTCGCCCCCCGGCCTGATGCTGGGACGCTAACCCCTTAGGCCAAGCCCACCACAAAAGAGGTCGCCACTTGTATTTGACAATTAAAGGGCACTCTATAGAGAGCTTGAAGACACGTGTCAACGTCCCCTTTCTTGAAGACAAAAAATTGGCCCGTGGAAAGTGGACAGCTGATTCGCTTCCCATAACCTTTGCATATCTCTGTCATATTAACTTTGTACATCTTCTGCTTGCCTTATTGCTCTCATCATGAACTTGACGTTCAGCCTTGGCCGAGCGTGAAACTTTGCCGCTGATCTTAAACTTCCACCCATTTCGGTTGGGTCCCATCTCGAGTTTGAATCTCTCTACCTCTTCCTGAAGTCAAAGTGGTGCACTTTCCTGAACTCATAGTCGTGCCTTTTCCTGAAGTTGAATATGTGTCCCTTTCTATACTCAAAGTCATGCTACTTCTTGAACTTGAAGCTATGCTTCTTCCTGAATTTTTCATGTCGTGCCATTTCCCGAAGTAGAAGCCGCATCCCTACCTGATCTCGAACCTTTGATGTTTCTTGAACTTGAAGCTATACCACTTCCAGCCTCTTTCTGCAGGATCCCTTCTCGAATTTGAAGCACATCTAGTCCCACTTCCTCTGCTTATTTTTACATATACTCGATCGATCTCCCCAATTCTATCCCTCTTAACTTAGGTCACGTTGCAATTCCACATAAGTTTTAAGGACTGCACAATTAAGATAATGGAAATCTTCACTATTTATAGAAGAAAGGTCTCTTTGATCCTCAATTTCAGTTGTAGCTTTACAGGATCTCTCAAAATGTTTTAACTCCTTCACACCCTTTGGCAACTCAAGCACAGAACATTTTGGTTGGCAGGTTCCCCCATCTCGTCCTTGTCCTTCTTCTTGTCCTTCTTCCTATCTTCCATGCTTGCCATTTTCCCTCCATTGACACTGCCATGGTGCCCAATCTTTCCGTCCTTCATTTGCTTCCTATTTCCCCTGGCTTCAAAACATTCAGATGCCCAGCTCACTGTCAACCTCTCCCATGACGTACAAATGAATTAATCCTCCTTTAGATGCCAGTTGGAGCATTCCCTTCACTTGCTTATCATTCATGATCTCTATGAGCAGCTCCAAGTCTTCACCAGGATCCTCATATCACATTCTTTTCAAAAGAAAGTGGAAACCTTTCCGGCCGACAATCAATCCTTCATATGTCACTGAAGGAAGTTACTAAAAATATAGGAGTTGATTTAATTGGGTGATGATTTTACCAATAATGAAGGAATCAACACCTCTTTTTGTCCAGTAAACAAACTATAGTTTCCAGTAGATGCTATCATAAAGTATTTTCCTTTTTTGTAATATATTAAATAGGTGCTAATGAGACTCACTTGGCATTCCAAAGAATTTTTTGAACATTAATGATTTTCCTAACTTACAAAAAAAGAGGTCTGTGTGACCTTGTACGTAGGGGTGAACAGTTTCTGCTTCCTAATAAGTTTCGCCTAGAACTTGGAACCTACCATCGGGTACGTCCCGATCCTCCGAGCGTGTGCATATCCCTCTGCGGTCGATTTAATAGCGATGTCCCATGATGCATCGCCGACCCATTCATTTTAATGCACATGCGGACGCGAATAATTAAATTCCCAGACCACAACAAGATGTGATAGAAAAGTAGAGCCATAAATTTTTGAAAACCAAACCACACTTATATACATAATAAGTCAAGTCATTTACAATACTAGCTGGTGTATGAATAATGTCTACAAAAACAAGGGAGGTACAGGCTACAGGTTCTCAGTCATTCGAGCCCTCCTCAAAATACACCGGGGACTTTGGATCTGATAGGTTCGGATCCACGTCTACTACTGAATCTTCTGGAGGATCTGTTGTGCCTTTCCCAAAAGCAACCTTCAGCACCGACATTTGGACCTCAGACTCCAGTATGGGGCCCTCTTTTTTACCATTCCGCTCCTGACGGTACCATGTTCTATATTGATGAGGTACCTTATGGGGTAAGGCCTTATCAATCCAGACCACAGACCTCACCAGCTCATAAACCCATTCCCTCGGGTTTCCACATCAACAAATCAAATCATTAAATCAGATCGAATCATCGATCAATTGACTCAGTCGATTCCATGTCATTAAGACCATCTCTCGGTCCACTCATTCAATACTATCTATCCAGTTCGACCACGTCAAGAATTGTTCACTCAAAGCTGAAGATAGATAATATAGCTCGCCTAAAGCTGATAATATAGTATACTGCTCACCAAAGCTGACATATCAAAGTCCATAGACTGATATCGTATACTAATAATGCTCACCAGAAGCTGCTAAGGTATACTGTTCACTCAAAGCTGACATATCAAAATTTGTAAACTGATATAGTATACTGGTATACTGCTCACCCAAAGCTGGCATATCAAACTCCGTAGACTGATATAGTATATCTATGATACTCACTTTAAGCTGATAAAGTATACTGCTCACCCAAAGCTGATATATCAACGCTCATAGGCTGATATAGTATACTGTTCTCACAATCTGAGAATGCCACCATTTTTATCATCTCCGATAAAAATAATTGTGTGTGAATACACGGTCGGCCTTAACCAAAATACAATATTTTCTCTTTTTGAAAATCCCATTGATTCCAATGGTCCACAAACACATTTTTGGTGTTGTAAACCGACACCCGATATTTTCTAATTAATTACTATAAATAATAAATTTTGGGATAAATATCCCGAAATTTCAAATCACACTCAATTTGCACAAAATAACAGTCCATTAAATAAACGAGTCACACCACTGTAATCAACATAAAATTCCGGTTACCAATTATCCCAGTCTAATTTCTGGAAAATAAATAAATAATTAAATAATTACAGAAAATAATTATTAATTACCCAAAAATACAACTTAGGCTGGAAAAGCCTAATTAAACACCGAAACGGGCCTGGAAAAATTCAGAGACTCATTACATAAATACTATGACTTATCTACTTGCTAATTGCACTATTCTAACCACCTAACATGCAATATCGAACAATTAATTTACTAATCCATTCTAACTAACCACCTAATTCATATTTAATATAAACTAATCAACCCTTAAGCGTCATTAGCTTACTAAACATGGATTAGTGAGTAAACTCACTTGATTAATGATCCAATGGGACCACAACGACGGAGACACGGATATGATCGACAATCTCCAAAGCGAGACCACCAAGTGGGGTCGGGAAAGGCACCAAAATGGGCCAAATAGTACACGGAGGCTTGAGGGGGGTTCGGTTCTAGTTGGGAGCCGAAGGAGTTGATCCAGTGACTAGCTGAGCTGGAGATGGGCAGGGTGAGGCAGACGGGGCTGTTGCGGGCTTCTGACCGCTCGACGGGCATCCAGGCGACAGCGAGGCGAACTTGAACAGCTCTGGGGATGGCCTAGGGTCACGGCAGAGGCGGAATGACGGCTAGGGGCGCGCGGATGAGCGGCTGAGCTTGCGGGACTTGTGGCGAAGCGCAACAGCGGTGCAACTGCTCCAAGCGGTCGAACGGGTTCGGATGGGCAAAGAGGGGCCGAGCTGCTCGATTTTCTGGGATTTTTGAAGGTCCTTGGTCTACAATGGAGGGGGCTCGACAGTAGTAAGGAGAAGAAGGGGGACAACTTGGCTTGAGGGGGCCACTTGGTCTTCTACCTTATCTTCTTGTCTCCTTGACCCTACCCCACCACTTGGCTGGCTTCCTCTACAGATTTTCCAAACCATTGGCTTCCTCTAGAAGTCTTGAGATGGTCCAAAGGTTGAAGGCAAGTGGGGGCTACGAATTTTGGAGGTTTTCCCCTTAAATTGAATTAAATCCTCGCTTGAATTCACTCAATTCAACTTCTAACAATTCAATTATCGAGTCCTCGATCAAATTGACATTTTTCCTTGCCCATAGATCCTACTTGCATCCCAATTTCACGATTAAAAAGGGTCCCTTGAATTTTTCGGTTGAAAACGGCCCTATATCGACTTTTTCCGCCAAAACCTCGGTTTGCAGAAAAATCTTCGGAGGCTGAGTCGACGTTCCTAAAATGACTCGTGACATGACAGAACTTTCAATTTTTGAAATCGGATTCAATTTCTCGGTTAATTTCAATTTGGCACAATTTTAGCGTGACCTAGGCTATCGGGTAGTTTTCAGAATTTTTTAGTGCAAATGACCCATGGTCGGTTTTCTCCAAGCCACAATGAACCTCTTCGACACATTGGCAACTCTCGGTGGTCGTGAAAATCTCGAGGTTTCAAATACTGATACAGGGTACCAAAATGACAGAAAAATTAGTATAGTACCGGTCGACGAGAATTTTGTAATTTGGTGGAATCACCTCTGCTTAGCCACACATCTCAGTTTAACTGACCTATCTCTGATCTCTGATCAATTTTTAACTGTGCCGTAATGACCTCTGCAGATGAGCACGGTCGAGTAGTCGATTCCTGGTCGAATTCTCTAGTTTATTACATTAAAATTCCTTAATGGTTTTCCCAGATAGTCTAGTTATCCCAAGAGTGATCAACTATGAGAATAGCACTATAGGCGTGTCGATGAAAGGCCCGATTTATTCAATGGAAGACATAATTGAAAATTCAGGATGTCACATTCTCATTCTTTGGAACGTGGAACCTACCCATCAAAATCAAGAACCTAGAACTTACCTTGTCACAGGTTCCGGGGTTGGTTTCAGGTTCCAATAGGTTTTTTTTTTGGTTTCATTTTCAGTTTTAAAAAACGGAAATGAACGCAGCTTATCATTCATCAAAGAGAATACAATACAAACACGGAATCTATAATATTCATAAGCGTTTAATATTCTAGAATGTGAACCAACATTCTACACAATGATACTAGTAAAAATGAGTATGCTACATACCACGTCAGACCTATGTTGAATATTTTACAAATGACAAGTGATAATGGATACTACCAAACAAGTATCTTTTTGGAATTGCCATCTCCATTGTTGTCTTGGGAATTGAGACTATCTAACTTGCAACTTAGATGATGAATTTCTCTGCAAAAGCGAAAGAAGTAACATGAGCATTTTGTGAAGCTAGTGCACCTTGAGAAGCCTTTGAATTCCCAATTTATGTGGTAATAGAACTAAGTACTCTACAAACTAGATAACGTGAGGCCACGTGATGCATTATGAATAAGTCCATTAAGTCCTTTTGTGCAGTCAATGCATTGACTTTGTAAGCTTGAGAAGCTGATATTTTGGAACATGAAAAATGTTACTTTTGACCAACAATGTATGCCAACATTAGTCATTTGTTGTTTCAAAAACTTCTTTTTTACAACAAATTATCTTTAAGCAATAAAAATAGAGTAAAAGACTTCAATACATAAGACAAATAGAAGACAAGATCACTTTACCTGCTAAGCTTAGCATTGCAAGAGGTTAGATTTTGTCTGCATTCCTCTAGTTCTTTGGACATGTTCCTCAACTAATAACAATGCAAAATAGGAGATTAATACAGGGACTATATCTACAAAGAAAAGTTAGAAAGTTGAAGAATAAAGAAACCTCTAATTGGAGTGTAGCATTTTCTTTGCCTGCCTAAATGGCTTCTGGTATCAGAGAAAGAAATTTCAAGGTTAAAATTCAAGAACCATACGAAGATGCAATGAGAAGAATGAGAGGAAATTTCGCTCTAAGTAGGTATAAATTCAAGCACCTTAGAGAAAGTAAGACTAAATATGTTGTCACTAAGAACCATCTACAATAATAATAATAATGTTTTGATGAACATGACCAACCTGAGGTTGGATACCTGAACTAAAATGGTTGGGCTGTTTAGAGTTTCCGTCCATGAATTGCAACAATTGTGAATAAAACAACAAACTTTAATTCACAGAGCTTACTTTTCACGAAAACATCCGCGTCTTCCCTTGCCCTTGAAGGTGGCGAGGAAGAAAAATGCGAATCTTAGGTGTCAAAGTGTGAATTTCTTATAGTAAAAAAAAAGGGGGACTAGTACGTACCGTTATTTACACCTATAACAGGACACCAATACCCTACCCTATTGGAGAGAAGCTCTAAGCACCACTGAACATGAGAGTCGAAAGACTTTTGCGTGAAAGCCAGGGCATATTAGCTACTCTCCCCGCCCCCTTCCTTAATCTGAATATATTTCCTGAGCTCCTCTGGGGTTTAATACCAGCCAATCACAAATAAGAGAAATCAGCAATATACTTGTGTGGTCTCTGCTTGTACTTGATCTCGCAACTTGGTTACTTCTGCCAGTAGCAGTTCCCTCTCCCCTTCTTCATAAAACTCTTGGAACCTAAAAGGGCAATCAGTTTGAGCAACATTTTGGTTAAGGAATATCCAACTAGAACAAAAACGTGTCCAAAACCTCACCTCCTTAGTTGATCCAAGAGCCTAATGTTCTCCAAAGCGAAGTGAGTTTACTTTAGGGTTTCGATCAACTTTGGCTAGAAGCAACTGAATCTCTTTAGAAAGTGTTTTGTTCTCCTCACCTAAGTATACCTCTGCAGTGATTGAACTAATACGGAGAGATTCCATCCTTTGGATTTTGTCTTCCCCAAACCTGAGCATCATCTTGGTGCACCTAGTGTCTTTCTCTTTTTGTTGTACCTACGGAATAAAACAAATCAGCATGATTGCACATAGCTTATGCCGTGAAGAAAATGACATAAAAAAATGCAAAAAGTACCAAACGGTTCAAAGGCATCGTCAAGTGCAGGGGGCGAGCGATGACGAGTTGTCGTTGAGGGTGTCGCTAAGCAGAGGGGGGGCGAGCAGTGATGAGTCGTTGTTGGGGCATTGCTGAGTGGAGGGGGGCAAGCTGTGATGAGTCGCTGTCAAGGGCGTCGCCGAGCGAAGGGGGGCAAGCGGCGTCGAGTCGTCGTCAGGGTATGTCGAGCAGAGGGGGGGGGGGCGAGCGGTGACGAGTCGTTGCTGAGCGGAGGGGGCCAAGCGACGTCGAGTCGTCGTCAGGGCATTGCTGAGTGGAAGGGGGGCAAGCTACGACGAGTCATCGTCGAGGGCGTCGCCGAAAGGAGGGGGTTGAGCGGTGTTGAGTCATTGTCGAGGCACGTCGAGCGGAGGGGGAGAGCGGCAATGAGTCTTCATTGACTTTGAGGGCGTCGCTGAGCGGAAGGGGGGTGAGCGACAATGAGTTGTCGTCGAGGGTGTCACCGAATGGAGGGGCGGCCGAGCGGTGACGAGTTGGTGGTGGCGGTGTCATCGAGTGGAGGGGAGCAAGTGGCATTTGGGGGGGCAAGCAGGGAAAGCCAAGGAGAGAGTCGAGAGTCGGATGCTAGGGTTAGAGTCAGAGAGAGAGAGGAATGGCCGAATGGGAATAAAATTAGGGTTTTTTAGGAACCAGGTACCCAGTTCAGGTTCTGGTCCCGGTTCCTGGTTCCGATTCCTATAGGAACCAAACCGCCGGTTCCAAAAAAGGAACCGGGAATCGGAACCTTTCTCTTTGGAACCGGGAATTGAATCGGACCCATCAGTGTGGTTCTTTGGTTCCCAGTTCTACCCGGGAACCGCACTCACCCCTACTTGTACGAGGTCATCCAATCACAGCAAAACTCATCCCAAATTATTTAAACCCAAAGAAAAGACATAAACCAAAATACAAAAAATAACCAAAAAGTCCTCACAAAGACTGAACCGGTGCATTTTAGCTAATTGCCAGGGAAATTCCATTTTTCCGCAAGAATGGGAGAGAATCACGAAAAAGGCAAAACAGAAAAAGAAAACGAGAAAGGGCATGGTGCAGCCCCATTGGCTGGCCCTAATTAATGCTGCTTCCAAAGAAATGTCAACCCCTCCCTCGACGATCAAACGAATCAATCCTCTTCTAGATGCTAGTTGCACCATTTCCTTCACTTGCTCATCGCTCTTGATCTCTATAAGCAACTCACATTCTTTATGAGGAGCCTTGTACCACATTCTCTTCAAAACAAAGCCGAAACCTTTAACGTCATCAGTCAATCCCTCATATGTCACTGAATCAGGGGCTACATCCTTTTTTGTCTTCCATTTTACAAGAATCACACGACCGAGCTGCTTTATCTTTAGGAAGAAATCGATTGTGAAGGAATGTTTCATCTGTGATGTAACAAGTTCAACGTGAGAGCCTAGAGAGAGAGAGAGAGAGAGAGAGATGATATATATTAAACCTGTTTGCATATTTAATAGATTAGTTAAGGACATTCGGTCATAAAAACTGAGTCCACCCATTCAAGGAGATACTTAACAGTTATGCAGACTTAAAAAAGTTAATGGATGCAACATAAATCAAAGTTTGCGGGCAATTGCGTGACAGTGCCAAAGTTTAAGAGAGCAATTATTGCAAAACATTATGACATCAAAATAAATCAATCTTATTACACACTATCCAACACTCAATCTTATAACAAGAAAATCTAAGATTACAATTTATAATAATTGTGTTTGTGTATTTGTTTAATTTACACCAGAGAACATTTCAATTTAAAAAGAACTCGTTGAAGGAACATTGATGCATTTGAAATCATTTAAAGATCTATCTGATTCATTTTCATCTTTGGATTAAAAAATATATTTTCATCCATGTAAATTTCAAAGTAATATTTAACTTTTTACAATTTGCGTTGATTTATTAAATTATAGCATCAAATTGAAACTAGAACAAGTCAATCCACACGCTTCTATTGTATATTAATGAAGAAGTTGTCACACCTTGTTTGATGTATCCAGAAGAATCTCCTCTATGTAGCACTTCAAAGAGATTCCGGATGGGTATTTCAAAGGAGAATCAATAAAATCTCCACACCTCAATATATGGACGAGGCAATCGTCTGGTATAATTGCGCAAGATGCATCAATCAACCTTCCTAATGACTTGCACACTATGACCTTCAAGGATTTCAAAGACTCTAGCTCATTTATGCCCTCAACATCAGTAAGTGCATTGCAAGATCCAATTTCCAATTTCTCTAGGTTCTTCAAATATGATAATCCACCTATTCTTCTCAAAGATTCGCACCTATAAATGGAGAAGGATTCCAATGATATCAAAAGGCCTGCAATTTGTATCTCAGCTAGCTCTGGACAAGATGAGACGCTCACTTGCCATAGCTTCCTCAATTTCGAAGGAATGGATAATCTTAGAAGCAGTTTACAATGATAAACAGTTAACTTCTGCAGTTGTGGAAGTCCATCGAGTGGAAGATCTTCCACTTCGCTATAACCGAACAATAAAGTGGTCAACTCTGCCCACCTAATGCTACAGAATTGTAATTCCAAACTCAGCAGAGAGGAGGGAAGCTGCTCGATGGTTTTTAGATCTAGGTCACCCAAAGTAAGCTCTTCCAAATAAGAAAGAGAAGCCAACTCTGGAGGTGCACAAACGTTTAATAGATCTAACTCTAACTTTGTCAGTCTAGATAACCTCCCAATCCAACTTAAATTGCATCTTGTGATCCAGTTTGATTTGTTTGTAAAAGAAGAGCCATCACTTAGTCCCAATTCAACCAAATTAGTAAGGTTTGATAGATTTGGGATTGATCGTAGTGAATTAGATTTAAGACGTAGACAGGTCAAACTTGTGGGAAGCTCGGGCAACTCTTGAATCTCATGACAATCCAATAAATTGAGTGTTTGGAGGTGATGAAGCTTGTTGATTGTACTTGGAATTCTAGAAATACAGGTTCCCTCTAAATTTAGGATTCTTAAAGATAACAATTCTCCAATTCCGATAGGAATTTCACCTTTCATTTCATCATGCCCAGAGAGGTCCAACTCTTCAAGATTTTCCAACATGTTGATGCCATTAGGTAACTGCCAAACATGATCCTCTGGAGAATATGATCCATCTTTTGATAAACACAATAAGCGTAATGATTTTAACTTTCCAATGAAGTTGGGAAGTTCCCTTATCATCATGTCTGTCAAAAGAAGATACTCAAGTTTCACTAGTCCTTTGATGGAGTTTGGAAGTTCGGCAATGCCCGTACCTGATAAGTCTAATTCTATCAATGAAGTTAAATTTTCAAGAGAGCTTGGAAGTTCCCTCAACCTAGGACATCCTCGCAATGAGAAGCGCTTAAGCTTCACTAATGCCCCTGCCTCTTCAGGCAAATTTGTAAGGCATGGGCACCATTCAATCTCTAATGTAATCAACAATTGTAGCTTTCCAATGAAGCTTTCAATTCTCTTTAGCCTATTGCACCTTTTAAGAGTCAACCTCTCTAAACCCAAGCATATTGAGAAGTTTGGGTTTGTCGTTATGCTATCACAGTCAGTAAGAGATAGAACTTTCAAATTTTGTGCCCTCTGTAAAATAAATGACATGTTTAGTAAGGGAATCATTGCATAGTACACACTGGAACTATTAGACTAGAGTTAAAACATTTAATTTACCTGGATCAGGTCCCATGCTTTTGAATTATCTGTGAAGTCATTCTTGCCAAGTTTAAAAACAACAAGATGATCCAAATACATGTTATCCGCTTTAAACTCCCGAATTGGAGGTTGCCAAGAAATCCAACTCAACTTCGAACAACATGTTGCAAAGTCCCCAACAAAAGTTCCATTACGTAACTTGAGGAATCTTAAGTTTTGTAGCCTTTCAAATTCTTCATTTGTAATCTCTATGGCATCCCGTCCGTCTAT
The DNA here is from genome assembly GCA_017140595.1 of Eucalyptus curtisii. Classification (NCBI taxonomy): domain Eukaryota; kingdom Viridiplantae; phylum Streptophyta; class Magnoliopsida; order Myrtales; family Myrtaceae; genus Eucalyptus; species Eucalyptus curtisii. The sequence goes on along the minus strand of CM029496.1, from coordinate 30,018,347 downwards.
TTGAAGGGCTTGAACCTTGTCCTTCCTCTACAAATGAAATTTTTGCAATGATGTGAATAAGTTTGTCAACTTTCAACCACTATATTCTACAACTCGAATGGGTAAAAAAATGATAAAAGATCCTAAACAAAGAAGAATCCTTAATTACTAGATATACAAATTCTACTAAAAGATGAAACATTTCTTACTTACCTCTTCAGTTCTTATGACTTCAAGGGTCTCTTTTGCAATCGGCAACCTACTCCTCTTTCCAAGGTCACTCGGACTTTCTTCATGGACAATTTGCCATCCTAGGTCTATTATTTGATCATGCATCCACAACTTATCATTGTCCAATATCTTTATCAAGCACCTCTCGATAAGGACTTCAATTCCTCTTCTTGGATAAAATTCGGTCCATATGTGAATGGCATCAGTCTTATTTTCATTGAAGAAGAAGCATGCTATATCGAGAAAAATTTGTTGTTGATGTTCATCTAGGTCATCATAACTAATCCTCAACTTCTCTAAAATCTCTTTCTCAGGTACTTTCGTTAACCTAACCGATGTCTCTTTCCAAAATTCTTCATCCTTTTCCTTTAGTAACGAACCTATCACTGTAATTGCCAAAGGAAGCCCTCCTGCGTGTGAGACGATTTCACTTGAAAGCCAACGATAATCACCTGAAGGAGATTCTCCACCAAAGGCATGTCGATAAAAAAGCCGTAGTGCAAGATCATCTTCCATCTTTAGCATCTCATATAGTAGAATTTCACCTGTAAATCCCTCAACTTGTAGAATAGTTGTGTTTCTCGTTGTAATGATTATCCTGGATCCTGAATATAATGAATTATTTCCTATTAGTTTCTTAATGTGCTCTTTTTTATCGACATCATCTAGAACCACAAGGATTTTCTTATTGCCAAGTGTTTCTCCAATCCTCCTCATTCCTTCTTCACTATCCTCGAATTTTCCGACAGACCCAGAAGAAACAATGTCACATAGCAATTTCTTCTGCAATTGGACTATGCTCTCTTTAATCGACCTTTCTCGAACGCCCTCAAGGAAGCTACAATACTTTCCAAAGTGGGAAGATAGTTGATTGAAGATGACCTTGGCAACAGTTGTTTTACCGATACCACCCATTCCGTAAATTCCAATGAGCCGCACATCATCTTGGTTGACATCTAATAACTTTGTCAAGTCTTTTATCCGATCATCAAGGCCAACTAAATGTTCGGTCACTAATTTTTGTTTTACCTTCAGCTCCACCAAAACCTTTTCAACAACCAATCTGACAATTGTTGCTTGGCTGCCATGCACAAAGGCGATTTCATTAGCTGAATAAATTAATTATATACCCACGGATTACTAGTGGGATTCTCATAATCAAAACTTGAAAAGATTAAAGTACATCAGAGGCATATCTATGTACACTGTATAATTAGTATAGGCTAATTTAATAGAATTCACATGATATGTCTGTCATACCTGATTAAAGAAATTTTTGAAGAATATAGTATTGGTTGACACGATGGCCAAAGTTACCAAGTGGCTATCATATCGTGTGTAAGTAAAATTTTGGAATTTATAGCTGAGCCTAACTTCAGCACTTGTTACAGGAAAATCATGAACCAAGATAATGTAAACAAATGCAACGTTATCCATTGAATACCGCAGTTTGGTGAAGAAAGATATAATCCCATAACCTGTAACTATTTTCCATCACTAGCAATGTAGTTGTTGTAACATTTGCATTGCTTAACTTATGCATGCTAGTCTTCTATGCATCTGATTATGTCAAGTATAGTGGCATTTAAAAAACCGCGTCACATTAAGATTTATTCAAAACTGAAAATTGAGAAGCCAGACAATCATGAGGTTAATTTGGTGGTTAAAGTACGAAGATATGTGTGCAGATCAGGCATACAACACATAGTTTGATTCTCCATACCATCAAATGGATACATTCTTGTATTGTGGTCACCTACCTTGGTTTTGGCTTGAACCTTTCCTGGTCCATAGAGTTAGTAGGATAAGTCTACCGAAGGTGGACATCATTATTAATATAAAAATAAAATGAAGGGGCCTTGTCAGTTTGCTTCCCAATAACTCCATCTTTTTCTTAAAAATACAAGCTTCTCAAGCGGCACGTCGGGTTCATGGACTTCCAACCAAAAGCATAAGAGATTGCCGACTCTAAAAAGTTAGGCAAAAAGAAGCTCATTTACATTGGAGAAGCCAATGGGAACCTACATGCTATAATTATGAATAGTAGGGTTTAATTGACTATATGCTACATTTAAATTATCAATCGAAGCCAAATTATGTGTTGGGATGATAAGCATTTTAAGTTGCTAATAAAAATTTCATGCGATGACTCCCAAAACAAGATACAAATATCACGCGTGATCACGTTACTGCCATGTTGCGCCCCAAGTGAACCAAAACAAGATACAAATTCAAGCTATGTGGCCCTGTATTCATGTCCACCTTTATTACTTTGGATTAGATTAGATGGGTGATTACTATAGCCATGCTTTTTAGTTTGCCTAAGAGTTGAGACAACCATGAGAAAAGGTGAAAAATAAAAACTAACGAGAAATTGCAAAAAACATTTTCCACATTTATCACCTCGCCTCTCCACATTTTATTATATAAAATTTGAATCCCCAACTTTCACATTTTTTTATATATTCAAATTGCATATGTCCCCCTAACTTATTAAATCAATTGCCATATTTTTTTTTGTCAAATTTACCCTTGTCACTCTCCTCCACCTATCACTATCGGCCTTCAGCCCCAGCCTGTCCCCGGCTGCTGTCTATTAGGGGTGTGCAAAAGAATCGGGATTCGCCCAGACCACCCGGAACCGGATCGAAACCGTCCAGAACTGGTGGTTCTTGAGGTAACCGGTCCGGTTCCCGGTTCCAATTTATGGGAACCGGTGGGTATAGGTCCGGTTCCGGTTCCATGGGCGGATCCATCCACCCGCCCACCTGGACCAGACCGATTAATTATTAATATTAAAAACTGGACTTATAACAAAGGGTTTGATAGGTGGATTGGGACTTTATGGAAATAGCTCTCTCTCTCTCTTTCGGTTTCTTTTTTCTTTTCTTTGGCCTTTCCTGTCTTTGATTTCAGTTATTTGCTAAATCAGAGTGGATTTGCATTTACTCCTTCCTCCCTTCATCTCTCAGTCATCAGCCGTCAGTCATCAGTCTCTATCTCCAACACCCCCCTTCTCTTTTTTACGTGCATCATCAACATCATCTTTGTACTCCCATCCCACCCGTCTCTCTCTCTCTCTCTCTCTCTCTCTCTGCTAAAGAGTTTGTCTTCTTGGATCGTCGATAGTATATTCTCTCTGCAGCTATAAATTTGCATAGATACTCTCTCCAAATGTCCTCCTCCTTTTCTTTACTGTGTATTAAATTTTCACTGCCCATTGTAGCGCCCAGCGCATATATGAAAATTAGACACAGGAAACAAGTGTATTATTACCTAATATGAGAAAAGGAGACTATATGGTTCATGGAATTTTCTTTTGGTCTTTGAATGTTGCCTCTTGTAATGCTATGTTGTGTTTTCAATGGTTACTTTTTATCCATCCCTTGAATATTATTTTGGTAATACCAACCTGTTGCTATGGTAGTAAACTTGGAACTTGGTTATCAATAGAAATAATTAGTGGCGAATTTTTATATATTTTAGTGCAAATTAGTTTTTCTGTGTTTTTTTTTTTTTACTGAAATTATTTGGCTCTTAGCCAGGAGTTATACTTGCTATAGCTTTTATGAAGGAAAACGACCGAGAAGCTAAAACTCCTGGCTGCCTATTGAATGTTTGAGTGAAACCTGATTAATGTAGTTTCTCAAATTAGTTGATGTTTTTGCTTTATGTTTCGATTTTTAGTTGTTGTAGCTTTTGGTTTCTAGTATATTACTCGATATGAAGAGTTCTCATGGTGAGATTTAGAAAGTGATATTATTATTATTGTGAGATCGGTTCCATGGATCCACCCGGGAACCGGACCGGACCAGCGGTCCAGTTCCTGGGTGGATCCATGCAACAAACAGGTGGATCCCGGTTCCAATTTTTCGGAACCGGTCCTTAGCGGACGGTTCTCGGTTCTAGGTTGGAAACCACCCGCCCGGACCATGCACACCTATCACTATTGGCCTTCAGCCCCCGCCTGTCCCCGGCCGCTGTCTATGGTTGCGCCATTGCTGAATTCAGATGAGGTTGGCAGCGGTTGTCGTCTCCAGCCCGGTCCAGATGGAGGTCGCTTGACCTAGATTTGGATCTCCGGCAAGCTCTATAGATCGAGGCCCCGAGTTGATCTCCCGTCATATTTTACATGTTCTCAGGATGCAGTCGTTTTTATCTAATATGTAGACATGAAATTTCTCCACTAAATCTTAATTTCCTTGTGTAATTGGTGTTTCTTGAGGAGCACTCAGAAATTCGTAAAATAAAGTTGTCACCAGATGCGATCTCTAATTTCGTTTATCTTTTCTCCGTTAATAAAAAATGAAAACTGATATTCATATCACGGGGGAAAATTCTATTTTTTGGGTCGAGGCTAGTGAGAATGCAGATCCAAATGGGTGCAAAATCTGAAGTTGATTTGTAATCATCCCGAATAGCAAATGCAAATGGGTGCTCTTGAATATTTTACAGTCTTACGAGACAGGGAAGTTGATTTGTCATTGAAGTTACTGACATCGTAGGGGAAAATTTCACGGAAGATGCTAACAGCAGTGGATGTAAAGTTGAATGAGAACAGCAATTACAGGTTGTTTTCAGTATTTTCCGTTTAAGAAAAAAAATAAAAGAAGTCAATCGACAGGCAACGTCGTATCCCCTAAAACAGAAAAAAAGATGGAAGAGGTAGGGATCTTTAAAGAGAATTACCTTTGGTCCTTTTTTATGACCCATCCCTTTCGTTCATCTGCCTTTCTAAGAGCTCCTTTCCATGCCTCGACTTCATCACCGAAGTTCTCCCCGTGTTTCCTAAAATCAGCTTCATAAAGTGGTTTCTTAAGTTTAACATCATCAGGTTCCACGTGGAAAAAAATAGGAAAGATACTTTTTTCACCCTTTGACTTGGACACGTTGTCTACCATGAGCACCAACTCACGGAGGCACCATTTACTGGAAGAATAAGTCTGAGAGAAGATGGGTATGTAGATCATGGTGTTCTTGATAGCTTGTTGAAGTTTCTCACTAATCACTTCACCAAACGGGAGTTCTTCTTCATCCCTAAACACATGGACTCCAGCATCTACTAAGCGGTCATAGAGGAAGTCTGTGAATCCATGACGAGTGTCCTTTCCTCTGAAATTCAAGAACACATCGTACTCACGTTGTGATGTTGGTGCGGCATCACTACTCGACCCGACCTCTGAGGTTGCCATAGCTAGGAAGCTTAATAATTCCAGAAATCTCTCTCTCTCTACCTTAAGAGAAAAAAAGGTTGGTATGGGTGGCCAAGCTAAGAAATGAGGTGAGGTTTTGGACATGAATTAGGCAAATGAGTGCCAGTACCTTTAATTCTTGGCCGGCTTACTTTAAAATCAAATTTATTTGCTTTCTCCCACCTAACGTTCTGCATTATCAAGTGGACGCCGCTGAAGTTGTCCAAGACTTTTTAATGAGTTTGGAATTTTTAAAGACTCCTTGAGAGAACATAAAGGCCAATCAGACTTTAGTTTTCCTTTGCAGTAAACTTTATATTATTTTGCGTACTTCTTGTTCGAGTTGGTCATTCACTTAAAATTATATATGGAGATGCGATGTCACCACTAGATGTTGATGCTGCACCTTATGGGGGAATTATGATATAAAAATCGTTTTAATTTTTTTTTAAAAGAACTTGAAAATAAACAACAAATTAAATAAAAAGTAAAAGGCAAATGAAGAGAAAGAAAAGAGAGGAGGAGGAGGAGGAAGGAAGGGGGGGGGGGGTTGGAAGAAGAGAGAGAGAGAGAGAGAGAGAGAGAGAGAGATTTTGGATGACAGATGAAGCACTTGAGCATCGGGAGACGGTGCAGCAGGATGAAATATGCCGCATGTTCGGCACATTCACTGCCAAGCGCGAGCGCTCTTTCCTTCCACCCAGCAACGCCATGTCGTTTGGTTCTTCTAAGGTGAAAAGAGTCGAGCGTTTTCTTTCTAATTTAATTTTTTATGTATGGAATGTGCATCAATTGCATGTAACATTTCTATTTCTCTTTTCCCCTTTTTTTCTCCAAAAAAAAAAAAAGTAGAAATCTGTTTGTATATGTCAATTAACTTTGCTATTCTCCAGAATAGAAAAGTGGTTAGGGAATAAATCTAGAATAGGAATAAGAAATAAAAAAAAAAGTCTACTTTTTTGTTTTCTGAAACAAAAAGAGAAATGTCATTTTAGAAAAATAAGCTTAGCGTAACCTAATGCTAGTCTTTACACAGTCGACACAAGGTCCGGGTGAGACCCACATTTGCATAGAGTTTCCTACTCGATCCAGGTCCCCATTTGGAACAAAAAAATAAAGCAAATTCAGAAATTTAGGAAAAATTTAGAAATTAGATTTTGAGTAGTTTTACTAGATTTAAGTGTTATTCTAGTTTAGAATTAGTTTAGCATAAAAAAATGTGAAAATCTTTTGATGAAGATTGGATTCAAAATTGAATAAGTTAGCTAATAAGTTAGCTCTTAGGGCTTTACCATATGGATATTTGAATGTTGTTTTCTTTTAAAGACAATGCTAGATCGCAACAGCTTGATGACTCCACTGAAAGAAGACGTTTTCTTCCCTTAAGGTTCTATTAGAGACATCATTTAAGATCATCTGCAATTCTATTTTAATAGTAAATTAGATGGCTATGAACAAGTCTTTTGCTTTACCATTTGTCTTGTACTTATACTAGTCGAATAAACCTATGCTTCCATGGATTTCTGATGTCATTTGCTTGAAGGTTTGATGAGGTCGCTACCATCTTAGTTGTTTTGTCTTTGCCTACTCCACTAAGCAACATTTGCTCTTCTTTTTATAGCTACAAAAACTCAAAATATCTATGTACTTGTTTATTGTAATGCCTAAAGTTTTGCTATCAACATATTATATTATGAGTTTTGAATCAGTGGGACTCTTTGCTGTTATTACTAGTCATCCATCTTTGATTAGTTAGAATCCTTACAAAAGTCCACTTTTATCCAAACATGAATAGTTAAGTCTCCATTGACATTTTTATAATTAAATAAAAAAATTAGGAATATAAATTGTTAAAGTCGTACTAAACGCAATTTTGTTTTCTTTTTCTATTTCAAAAATAGAAATTTTATGCAGGTACAAAATGTGTTCTTTTACTTAGAAACTTGTTTGGAGAATAGAAATAAAAATAAAACTATTTCCTTACAAAAGTTGTTTTCGGTAATAGAAATATTACCATATGCACCCTAAAGAAAAGAGGATTTGATCAAAAAACAAAAAAAAAGAAAAAAAGAAAAGAGGGTCATGTGGGATTGTGACACTTCTAATGCTTGTCTTTTTAAATTTCTTGTAATAATCAAACTGTATTTCTTTTAAACATAATTGGCCCTTCTATTAAATAATAAATGGAGATGTTGACATGGTCGTTTAACGCTGACTTTCCACCCTGTGGGACAATTATAATATAAAAAACTGTTTTCAATATCTTAAAAAATTATAAATATGGGAAAAAAGAAAAATCAAGAGGAGTAGGTGAAGGAGAGTGCAGGCATGTAAAAATAAGAGTTTAGCTTAAAGTTTTTGATCTTGAAGTGAATCATTTAGTCATATTAATATGAAATCTAAAAAAGTTGACTACTTTGACAAAAAAATCCTTAAGACATTTATAGAAGAAGTGACCTAGTAGCAGCGCCAATGCTGATAATGACAATAATAATGTAAAACTTTGACCAATTTTTTGGGAAAAATTTCAATTAGGGACCTTAAGTGAGGTTATTGTTTCAAAAAAGAGCATCAAATGACAATTTAGTTCCAATTAAGAGACTGGCAAAGCATGTGCATCTCATGCCACCATGATGGGGGCATTTTTGTTCACTATGTTTTTTTTTTTCTTTTTTTCTTTATTCATCTTCTTCGTTCTTCATCTCTTCAATTCATCTTTTTCCTGCTTTCACCTGATGCTTAATTTTTTTTTCAAAAAAGAAAGAAAAATGAAAAATCATACCAACTAATCACACCAACTATATCCGCAAGAGCAATCAGGTAAAAAGCCTTCACCAACCCGTCAAGAACAGACCCTCCCAGGTTCGTCCTTCAGTGGAATCGAAAGCCCCAATTTGTGGGCAAAACCCCTCGAGTCATCACCATCACCTCCACCTCCATAATGTTTCCGCGGAGGATGCACTGCAGAGGCGTGGAGTTATCGATGCTTTACTTGGCGAGAGCCCGGAAAGCCTGGTAGGCATCGATGCCACTTTTCTGCAATGACTTGGTAATTTAACAACATTCATATGGACGGCTAAGATCACCGAGTACAAAATTAGCACTCAAACCTAGCTTGGAAGTGATGCAATCAAATTTACCATCACCTAAGTAACATCTAAGTAAATAAGTTAACAAGTTGATTGATTTTTCATTGATTATTGATAAAATTATATGAATCCGAACGGCACATTACTTATGAACAATCAAATATTTACGGTCATTGAAGTTGCTACAGTTTTGTTTCTTCAAAAGGGATAAAAGGAACCACTCTTTTCAAGAGTACACTGAAGGAGACAGAAGGCAGACTCCAGAAAAAAAGTTCCAAGATTGAGAGTCACATTTCCTCCCTCAAGAAATGGATTTGAGTGAGGTTTTAGTATCGATCGAAGTAGGCGACATGTGTCGGTCAGAGAGAAAACTTGGGCTGGGATTTGATGGGCTTAAGGTATAGATAGCTGCTTGCCCTGTAATTCTTTACTCTTGCTATACTTTGTCAGTTGGATTTATGTGCACAGAGGAAGAAGTAATAAAACCAAATCAAAGCATATAATTTAATTCCTCCACTAGGTTAGCACTAGCTTTTGCTTGACCGTGATGTGGCGGTCGCCCGGCAGCACGTATGCGGATCTTCTTTCCCGGCGGCAAATGAGTTGAATTTGCCAAGTGCCTTTTCTTTTCTTTTGTACTCTTCTCGGGCTTAATTCAACGTAAATCATGATGCATCAAATCAATAACACTAAGTAACAATTTTGGACAGCACAGATTTTGATAGATTTAAGCGAGTTGACTAGGATGTATGTTCATTTATGGCTCAGGAACATTCAAATTCACATTGACAGGTTTGATTTGCTTCAAAGAATGAGCTGTGTAGAAAAGATGGTGGACCTGCCAGCTACTGTAGTAAGTGTCGTTGATATCCGCATAGTCTGCACAAGTGACATTTACTCTGAAGTCTTATTGTATAACCTGTCTTAAGAGAAACTACCAGGAAAAAAAGGCTTAAGTTTATCCTTCACCAAAAACCATTACGCCAGACTAAGAATCTAAGTACTTGCATAGCTTTGTTTGGACTGGCAAAGTGTCACTGGGTCAGGTAGGGCTCTATTTCATGACACCAAAGAGTAGCCGCTCATGAGTCCAACAGAAGAACCCAAGTTGCCATAATACATTCACTCGATCCATCCATTCACCAACATTTGACGTTTTTTTAAGATCTGACGAGACAATGATCAACTAGCTCGCGCACTGGAATGAACAAAATGCTTCAATGCTCGTTCCCATCTGAGGCTCCTTGTTCTCATCAGGACCTCCATATCTGAGGCTCTGCTCCTGCCGAGCTTGAACCTCTGTGTGCATGAACTCGTGGCCGTGCCCTTTTGCTGAACTTGAGACTATCCCCTTACTCTGCCTCCGTTTGCGGGACCCTTCCTGAGCTTGAAGCACCTTTGGTCAGTGGTCGTACCTCCTCTGCCTCTATTTTCTACTATTTGGTCAGTTTTGACATTTCGATCCCTCTTTACCTAGACCATAGACTTCCACGTGAGTCAAGTGCTGCAGATTAGGTTCCTTTTATCTTAATTTGCTAATTATCATAGAAGGCACAAGCTTTTTTGGTTAGTACAACTTTGGCAAAAGAATTTCCAAAACGTTAAGAGAACACACGTATATATACACCCACTAGACAATTATCAGATGTTCCAAAAAAGGCACACCATGGGACAATTTTGACCACTTTTACCTTAGTCGTCCATAAGTGGGATTAAGTTGTCAATCGTCCAAAATGACGCCATCTTGATTATCCCTTGTAAAGAATGGAACTCAAAAGCAATTGATGGAGGTCCACCAGGCAGAAGCAATGACAAGCAAACCAATTAACTGAAATTGCAGTTTTGTTTCGCCCTAAAATTAGCGAATGATCCGATCCATGAAACATCTTCGTTTCATTCGCTTCAAGTACTCCCATTCATTAGCAGGTAGGCATTGAGTGCGATGTTCTACGACAAGCTGGCAATTTAACAACTTTCATATGGACGACTAATGTAACAGAGTATAAATTCAGCACTAAGACCTAACCTTGAAGTTGTGTAACCAAGCATAACCATCACTTAAAGAAATATTTAGATAAATAAATAAGCAAGTCCTGTTGATTTCATTGATTATAAATAAAAGTATATCACTCCGTAGCACCTTACTTATCAACAATGAAATATTTACAAATCATTGAAGTTGCCGCAATTTTATTCCTTTAAAGCAACTTCAATATACATTGTGATTTGTTAGTGACTATTATCATTATTTTTCTGTAATTTTCCTATGTACTTGCAATTTTTACTCTCCTATTTGTCATTGGTCTGAGTTTTCTTTTGTTCTACGCAACGTTCTTCCAACGATAGTAAGTTTTTTTTTTATAGATTTTGATTCGAACTGGTGGTTCTAAGAAGGAACCAGGGACCAAACAAAATAGCTATGGCGGATTCTAGGATTTTGGAGCCAAGAATAGAACCGATTCTAGCCGGTGCTGGAGTTGGACTAAACCTGTTGCACACCCCTAAACATGACGCCAGCAAGAAATGAGACAAAACAAGATTATAGAGCGAAAAATTGAATATTGCACAATAGAATACACTTGACCAGTGATAATAGAGTTTGTCGGTGGTAACTGAACCAATAATTGTTGACGGATGCTAGCTATGATGCAAGAAAGCATAATACAAATCTCCCTGTCTGGGGCTACAGCCTATTTTTTTCATCTTATCTATGTAACAGTTTGGCTTAGTGTGAGAAGTTAATTACGCTACAAGTCCGAGCGAGGTGTTACTTTTGTTAGACTTAGTTCAAGCGTCAAATGTTTCCATGAAAATAATGGGCATGGCAGTTGTGTCAATCGATACCCATATAGTCAATACTCGATAGAAGAAATAATTATTTAGATTGATAGGACAGGAAGTCGGTCACTTCAACTTAATTAGGACCGTGAGAACATAAATTGGCTTCAACAACATTGTTTTATATATTTTTGACCAGTCAAAAGCATCAACTTGAAATCAACTTTTAGCGTGTTTGATTTTGGTTAATCTAGAGGGAAGGGATGTGGCAGATTAAGAATTTTGCAAGTGAGAGTGAAATTACACCACTGGAACAAAGCAATGAACATGCCTTAGAGCATATTAGTGAAGGAAGATCTAGATTGTACAGTTTCTTCCTAATCTTCAATACATTCAAGCCACCAAATTAAACTACGCATTTGGAACATTACAAAATAATTCAAGAGAGCCGATCTCATACTCTTTTGAATGGCTGCAAATGACAGAATATATTAATGAACGAGACCACAAAATACGAAATGCTAGCGAAAGGAAGACATGTTCATGACAATGCAAAAAACAAACACAAAAAACCTCGACAATGTCTGAGTTACATGAGGGGGGGAAGCATGCAATGACAAGTTTAAGGGCAGGATGAGTAAAACAGATGCTGTTGTAAGTGAATAGTTTTTCCTTTGTACCTCTTCGTATTACCTCATCAATTGATACTCTCAGGACAACAAGAATGAAGAGACCAAAATAGATGGGACATTTTACCCAGTTTCAAAATCCTCTGAGAAAAATCAGTCAAACAAAGAGTATTACTTCTTGCTCAAGGAGTACTAATTGAATCATTTTGAAGTCCCTCAAAAGCAAGATAAATGCAGTTAAAGCAATAGCAGAGAAACCATACCAGTATACACCAAGTGTATGGCGTAAATCACACACTACTCAGCTTCTTGAGAAGCACTCTGACTCCGTGGTATGTCTTTCAAGAACATTTGAGATGACGATTGAAGCAGAGCAATGCCTCAATCAAAGCTGAGTAATTGGTTATATTGACACACCAAATAAACGAGGTCCAACTAATGAAAGGCAACAATTATCATACTTAATTGAGTGTTTCTTATGTAGTATGATGTGCCATTTGATTATATTCGAATCAACAGTTTTTCTTAAAATGAAAAACTCGTTTTCGAAAGCTAGTGGCATGCAAAAGGGCTGAAGCAGGGAGCAAACACAAACGATATTTGAAACAAGAAGGGCCAAAGTTATAGGAAGACAAATCCAGATTGAAGACAATATGGATCATGTTGAGTATCCCCAGTTATTTTAGCTCACATGTGTGGGAAGGTTAAAGGGAAGGATGTGTTGAGTCCGCCATGAACTACGTTAGTAGAGTTTGTTTTGTGTTTAGGCACATATGAGGTGTTCTAATACTTGTTTTCTAGCCGTGGACATGTTTTGCACAAATGAAATTTAATGAGCATTTTGCACATATCACGGGACTTGCATACACGTGACTTGTTGGCTCCTCTCTGTCATGACAGATTGAGCCTAAATTTTTGAAATTGGTATAATGGAACTAGGACTGTGTTAAAAAAAATAGTAGTTTTGCACAAACAACTGGGCTTGCAACAAGTGTTCTATAGACATCTAGTATGACATCATCTAATTAAACGATGTGTATTCAGTAATGAAACAGAGAAAGCAGATTGCAATAAGAGAGGGATCACAAAAGATAGTCGTGTTAATTGCTAAAAGCAGCACATTTGCAAGCAATACGTCATAAGTATGTTATCAATCCAACCACACTAGTTCACTGAACCCAGAATCCACCCAAAAAAGAAAAGTCACACTACAATGATCTCACAATCCAGTCAAACATCCCAGGTAACTATCGATCTAGATGTACGATATCACTTGTCCCTCCAGTCGTGCCTTTCATAAGCCTGGCACTTCTTCTTATAGGATTGGCCTGCTTGCTGTCATTCTTTTTCTTCTTTCTTGATGGGCCTACAGCTTCAATGGGAAGTGCTGCTACTTCAACTGGTGGTTGTTTTTTTGCTGCTTGTCTTGTTGTCCTTCTTGTAACATGCTGGGGAATGCCACTCTGCTGGCCACGATTAGAGTTCTTTGATGTGGTGTTGGCGTGGCTTGCATGATCATCATCTCTCTGCCTCTTGCCGTGTTTAGCACTTGTACTCTTGAGCTGACATGACTAGAATTCACAATGAACCAAAAAAGCCAGTAAAAACTAAAAAATCAAACAAAACCACTACTTACAATCCCATTAACATGCGCCAACATGGTCTCACTAGCAGCACCAGCAATAGTCTCCCAATACAAACAGATTATAAGAAAGAGAAAGGCAATACACTTAGAGAGACCGCAATGAAATATTTACCTTTAGACCCTTCTTTTGTCTTTTTCTTCTGGTTTTTGTAAAAAAATTGAAGGCTGTCAACTTCAATGTACACCTAACATGAGCGCTCTTTATCGTTTCTGTTGCAAAATCTCAAGATAGCTAATCTCTTCTCTAGACGTTGACGTAGTCGAGTGGAAATTGGTGATTGTGATGGCAAACTATGGTTCGGTTTGAGGAAATTGGGGATTCCGATGGAAATCGACGTTGTCAGCTAATTAGGGGAGTTCATTTGGGGATTTTTGTGGTTTAGTCGATTTTATTTTGTTATGTGTTGCACGTTCTTCCAAATAAAACAATGTTGTTTCGATTAATTTTTTCCACGTCAGATCGCCGATCATGCCATGTAAGACGATAATAATCGGCCGGAAGATATAGAATTATATTGGAACAATTGAAAGATTTAGGACTATATTGGAATCTGTACAATAGGTTAGGACTGAAATTGTAATTAACCAAAATCTATATCCAGTTTCATTTCTCTTTCTATTATTTATGTTTTTAATTTAGTAAACTTTAATTCTTCATCTTATTTCACTTTAGTTACACATGGTACTTCATGTACTACCATCTTCAAATGTTAATTATCTATTTCAGTTAAAATACTAGTATAAATTCAATTGCTTTGCATTCTGTAACTAAAAAGGAGTTTTATTTTCTACTTTTTGAATGAAAAATCCATAACCATGGGACACATTGTTTTAAATCAGTTTATGAAAGTGTTAATGTTTTTGTATTCTTCCTTATTCTAAAGTGATATGCTTCGAAATTAGTTAGAGTCTCTTTTCTTCATAAGTCACAGTCTTTAGTGAAATAATATGTTCACTCGTATAAAAGTTACATCCCAACTGTGTGACTTTTTTCCCAAGCAGTATGTGCTTTAATTTACTTTGACATAAAAATTACATCCTAACTCAATAGTCAAGCCCACTGTATATGCACGCATCGGCAAAATAGCAAACAAATGTGTAACACATTTATTGCTTAATCTACGGGTGGATGGATTAGCCCTATTATCTACCTTCGTCATTTGTTTTTCCATGTGACGACACTTGGCAGAATTTAATGAGTTCTTGTGTTTTTTTTTTTCCCTTTCATACAACTACGAATTGGACATTAATTTCTCCAAAGCGCTTTAATGGAATAATCGAATCAACTAGTTCATAATTAGTTTTATTAAATGAACAGTATTAAATTTGTGCATTAACTATGTCAATTGCAAAATTAAAAAAAAAAAAATAGCTGACAAAGAAATCATATATTGTTTTTGAAATCAATAATTTGTGATCTATTATCTAGCATGTTATATGTGAAAGCAATTTTGATGAAGTAATATATAGAGAGATAATATTAGTTTGCCAGCACTATTAAAGAACTAAGACTATCCCACACCAAAAAGGTAAGTAGAGATAAGTGACTAATGCAAGGAAATGAATCAGCCACCTAAGAAATTACAGTGCAACAAACGAAAAATGGCAACTTTTAAAAGGGCGGATATATGTGTGGCTAAGGAAAGGAATAGATTTGGCTTAAAAAGGAATTGAACAAAAATCCCACACACAATGAGGAAGATGTCGCACCTTGTTTAATGTATTCAGAAAAATCTCCTCTCTGTAATGCTCCAAAGTTATTGTTTCCTCATCTCTAGGTTTTTCGCGAAGCTCCACCTGTTTTTTAACACAGTCTAAATCTTCTTCTACAATTGACGTCGCAGCCTCAAAACATTCAGCATTGCCCCGCCCTAACTCGGAATCATCAACGGAGGAGTTGCCATGAGTTTCGCTTTCACCACCCACAGGTGCAGAGTTCGAGTCTTCATCAGGACATGAAACATCCCCCTTAGCCCCATCCTCATTTGAATAAACGTCAGCCTTCATTCTCTGTTCCTCCCTTAACATCTTCATCATCTCCTCATCGTATTCTCCCTCCCACTCACTGTCGACCCCTCCCTCGACATACAAAGGAATAATGAATCCTCGTCTACATGCCTCGTTCAACACGTTATTCACGTGCCGATCCTCCTCGATTTCCAATTGCACGTAGTAAGTATCCTTGGCTTCGTACCACATTCTCTCGAAACGAAAGCCGAAACTTTTCACGTCAGCAATCAATCCTTCATATGTCACTGAATTGAGGTCGACGCCTTCCTTTTCTCTCACTATTCCACGAACAGACCCAAAGCACACTCCACTGGTCTTCTTTACTCCAAGGTGGAATCGGATCGTGAAGGAATCCTGTGACGTAACAATTTCAATGGGAGAGCCAAACAACATATTTATTGGATATACACTAAACTTTTTGCATATTTACCCACAATCCAACCGGCGCAAATATAAATATGTGATGTAAATTTAAATTAAACATTGAGTAAGATAATTATCTACCTAGGAGTACTATCTCATCGCAGATTCCCTTTTCTAAGGAGGGGGGAGAAGAAAATTGGAATGCCACTGTAAATAAAACTTTCTAGTAGTGGTTTTTTCCACTATTGATTGGGGGACAGTAACTATTCACTTTCTCATTAACCATTAAATTAAGGGTAGATGAGGTCGCTTGTGAAACATTTTCTCAATACCGCTATAACTATTCAAAAATGGCACTCACAATTTTCTCAATACTGCTATAATTATTCAAAAATGGCATCGATAAAAATATTTTTAAATTTCTTTTTTAATATTATAGTGCTGACATTTAGCTTGACTAATTCCTATTGATACACAAATTATTGCATCTAGGCACTTAAAATACTTAATTCACATCTTGACAAGTCTCACTCCTAAGATTACTTTATATCTTGCCATTGTTAACTTGCTAACAAAGTGTACTTAAGGTGGTACAATAATTAAAATTTTATACACTGTCCCAATCCTGAGATAGTCTTTTGCACTTTATTGCATAAAATTATTTGTAACTTAATAAATTGTACAATTCATGTCAAAAGATTGTCTTTGGTACACGAATGCTAGATTTAGTGACGTAGTGTATTTACTTTAAGTCCATTAATGCTAGGCCAGAGTTGGTGGGTATTATTTCTTTTGTTTACACTTCCTATTTGTAGATTACCTAACATGGCAGGTTGCCTTTTTAATGTCTTAATCTGCTTCCAGTGATAGGCACCAATCATTAAAAAGTTACTGACGATTTATTTCCAGCTGGTTTCTTTTCATTAAACCCAGCGACTTGAAAGGGTTGTGATGTTTCTTTCTTACTTGTTCCTAAGGGTGATCGGTTCTCAGTTCCCAATTTTTGTGATTGGGGACTGGACCGAACAGTCCTAGGACTGGGAACCGGCTGTCCAGTCCCATGGAACCAATCACTTAGCAAAAAAAAAAATTAAAAAATTTTAAAAAATACTAGAGTTGTTACTATTTGTAAGAAAATAATATATATATATATATATATATATTAAAAATAGTCGGTCCAAGTGTGTCGGTCCGGTCCGGTCCGGTTCCCCCCCCCGCAGATGCGGGAATCAGACTAACAATCACCAGTTCCATTTTTATGGAACTAGGAACTAGACCGATTCCTCCGGAAATCGGACCACGCCGGCCGGTCCGGTCCAGTCCGAACAATTCCTAGTTTAGGCAGTCCGACATGCTCACCCCCACTTGTTCCTTCTTATCAATTGCTTTTGAAATCTATAATTGGCGATCGATTATCTAACTTCTTGTCTATGAAAGTAATTTTGATGATTCATATTAAAAGAATGATTCATTGAGTTTACTGGCACTATTACAACACTAAAAAGGCAAGTAGAGATGAATGACAAAGATAGGAAAAAAAACATGCAGACTAAGTAATGAAAGCACAACACAAAATGGGAGCCACAAAAGAGGGGGGAATGATTGCTTTAGGAACCGCAAATGTGCGACACTAGAAAACAGCGGAAATAAATCATCCACATAAGAAATTAGGGTGCAACAAAAAAAAATGGCAACTTTAAAAGGGCGGATATTGTGTCAAGAAAGGAAGGAGGATATTTGGCCAAAAAAAGAATTAAATATTGGTGAAGAAGATTCCGCACCTTCTTTGATGTATTCTGGAGGATCTCCTTTCTGTAATGCTCCATAGACATAGGATTTTTGATAGAATCTTTGATAAAGTATCCACACCCCCATATATGAACGATGCAATCATCTGGTATTTTTGTGCAAGATGCATCAATCAACCATCTCAATGACGAGCAACAGCAGACCGACAAAGCTTTCATAGACTCCAGCTCGTTTAGGCCCTCAACATTAGTAAGTACAAAGCAAAATCTAATTTCCAATCTCTCTAGGTTCTTCAAGTATGATAACCCACTTATTATTGTCAGAGATTCGCAATGATGGACAGTCAAGCCTTCCAACGATTTTGAAACATCCACAACTTGTATCTCAACTAGGTCTCGACAAGATTCCACCGTCGCTTGCCGTAGCTTCCTTAATTCTAAAGGAATGGATAATCTCTGAAGCCGTTCACATCCGAAAACCCTTAAGTTCTCCAATCGTGATAGTCCATCTAGCGAAATGTCTTCCACTTCGCAACAATAGATCTCTAAAGTTGACAAATTTCTCCACCTCCAGTTGGAGGATGGAAGCTGCACAGGGGGTTTTGAGTCCAAGTGTCCCAAAACAATCTCTTGCGGTTGAGAAGGATAAGTCAACTGTGGACTTGCAGGGACGTTCAGCAGTCTTAACTCCACCCATTTCAGTCTAGATAAATTCACAATCCCCCTTAAGTCGCATCCTGGGATTAGCTTTGATTTGCCTTCATAATCAGAGCCATCGCGTAGTAGCAAATTAACCAAATTAGTAAATTTTGACCGGCTAGGGGCTCTGCGCAATGATGTGGGTCGAAGATGTAGATAGGTCAAACTTGTGGGAAGCTCCGGTGACTCTTGAATCTCACGACAATCAGTTAAGTCTAGGATGTGGAGATCATGAAAAGTGATGATTTTCCTTGGGATTCCTAAATATGACCCTTTTTCATTTTCAACCAGAATTTCACATTTCATTCTATTACGCTTAGAGAGATCCAGCTCTCTAAGATTTACCAAAGTGCTGATGCCACAAGTTAATGGCCAATCATAATCCTCCTTGACATTGAATGGCCACAATGGAAAGCGCAAGATCTCTAATGATTTTAACTGTACAATGGAGTTGGGAAGTTCCATTATTATCGTTCCTGTCAAAAGAAAAATTCTCAAGTTTCAAACTACGAATATTTAAAATTTAACATTCTAATGGAATTTGGAAGTTTGGCAATGCGAGTACCTAACAAGTCTAACTCTGTCAATGAGGTCAAATTCCCTAGTGAGTTTGGAAGTTCTCTCAACCTAGTACAATACTGCAAGGAGAAACACTTGAGCTTCACTAGTGCCCCCACTTCTTTTGGCAAATCAGTTAAATTCAAGCAATCTATAATCCTTAACTCAATCAATGATTGTAGATCTCCAATGAAGCTTTCAATTCTCTTTAGGCTGGAGCATCGAACAAGAGCCAATCTCTTTAAAGCTGAGCATCTAGAGATGTTTGGGATTGTCGTTATGCCAGAACACCGAGTAATAGATAGAACTTTCAAATTTTCTGCTCTCTGAAAAATGAATGACATGTCGAGTTAAAGAACCATTGGAGTGTACACAAGGGAACTACCAAACTACAATTTAAAACATGTAATTTACCTTGATCAAGTCCCATGCTTTTGAATCATCCTTGAAGTCAAGGTTGTGAAGTTTACAAACAACAAGCTTATCCAAATACAAATTGCTTGCCCTAAAATCCAAATCGAGTTTGTTCATCCCATGATCCTTCCCAAAAGAAGGATTACTCCAAGAAAACCATCTCAAATTTGAATGACACTTTGCAAAGTCCCCAACATAAGTTCCCCTTTTTAAATTGAGGAATCTTAGGTTCGGCAACCTTTTAAAGTCTTCATTTCTAATCTTTATGGGGGAACCATACTTAAATATCTCAAGTGCTTGAACCTTGCGCTTTGTCTGCAAGTGAAATTTTGCAATGATGCCAAGAAGTTTGTCAACTTCCAACCACTATGTTTTACAACTCAAATGGGCAGGAAAAAATTGAGAGAGTTCCTAAACAAAAGAAAAGAAAAGAAAAGAATCCCCAATCCTAGGATATACGACTTTTATTTGAAAATGAGACGTTTCTAACTTACCTTTTTGGTTCCTATGATTTGAAGGGCCTCTTTTGCAATCCACAACCTACTATGCTTTTCAGGGTCATTTGGACTATCTTCACGGACAATTTGCCTTCCCAGTGCTATAAGTTGATCGTGCATCCATAAGTTATCATTGTCCAATATCTTTATCAAGCACCTATCAGTAAGGACTTGAATTCCTTCATTGGGATAAAATCGACAATCGGTCCACATGTAAATTGCATCGGTCTTATTCTCGTTGACAAAAAAGCACGCTATATCAAGAAAAATTTGTTTTTGATGTTCTTCTAGATCATCATAGCTAATCCTTAACTTCTCTAGAATCTCTTTCGCAGGAACATTCCTTAACTTTTCCAATGTCTCTTCCCAAATTTCTTGGTGTTTCCCCTTAAGCAATGAACCTATCACTTGAATAGCTAATGGAAGCCCTCCCGTAGTTGAGACAATGTCACTTGAAAGCCGGCGATAATCATCCGAAGGAAAGTCTCCACTAAAAGCATGCCGACCAAAAAGCTGAAGTGCAGGACCAGCATCCATCTTTAACATCTCATACTGCTGAGTTTCACCTTCAAATCCCTCAACTTCTAGAACAGAAGTGTTTCTTGTTGTAATAATTATCCTAGATCCTCGATATAATTTGGAATTTCCTATTAGATTATTAATGAGCTCTTTCTTATCAACATCATCCAAAACCACCAGGACCTTCTTATTGCTAAGTGTTTCTCTAATCCTCCTCATTCCTTCTTCACTATTGTTGATATCTCCTACAGTTTTAGAACCACCAATGTCAAATAGTAATTGCTTCTGCAACGAGACTATGCCCTCCTTATTCGACCTTTCACGAACGTCATCAAGGAAGTTACAACACTTCCCAAAGTGGGAACATAATTTATTAAAGACAACCTTGGCAATAGTTGTTTTACCGATGCCACCCATTCCATAAATTCCAATGAGCCGCACATCATCGTGATTGACATCTAAAAAATTTGTCAGCTCTTTTATCCGATCATCAAATCCAACTAAATATTCAGTCACTGATTTTTGTTTTATCTTCAGCTTCTTCAAAACCTCTTCAACAACTAATTTGACAATCGCTGCTTGGCTGCAAGGCATAAAAGTGCATTCTTTAGTTACTAGATTAATTTCATACCCATGCACCATATGTCAGATTGTCAAAATCTTAACTTGAAAAGGTATGAAGTACATCGAAACGGCAATTAAGTACAAACAATAACTTATAGGCTAAATTAGTAGAACTCACTTGATATGGTTTTCATCTATGATTGTAAATTTCTAAAGACAATAGTATTGACTTACACGATGGCTACAGTTACCAAGTGTCTACCGAATCGTGCATAAGCAAATTTTAGCATTTAGCTAGGCCTGCAAAAAATTTCAGCAATCGCAATGGGTGAATCATAACTCGAGATAATGTAAACAAATGCAACGTCATCTATTGAACATTGTAGTTTGGTTGACAGAAAAAATACAATCCAAAAAAAAAAAGCCCAAAATTTTTATGTTGACTTAACGTGTACATCTCACCTAGTCATAGACCTAAGCAAAAGTCATAGATTCGTAATTAACCTATCTAAGGTGGACTTCTTTGTCAATATCAAAACAAAATGGAGAGGCCGTCTGTTTGCTATCCAATAATTCCATCTTTTGGTTAAAAATCTGGAATTCTAGAGCGGCATGTTGATCACAGACGTAACCCCAAAAGCTTGCCCACTCTTAAGACATTATGCAACAACAGTTCATTTACTTTGGAGAAGCAAATGGGGCGCCCGCATGCTATAAAAGGATACAGTTGGTTTGGTAATATAAAATGTGTTAGATCTAAATTTATCAATTGAACAGCCGAATTATGTGTTGTTATTGATGAATTATAGTAAGCATATTAAGTTGTTAATATAAAGGCCACGCGATTTCCTCCCAAAACAAGATATAAATGACACGCGGGGCCACGACACTGCGACGTTGGCCCCCAACTCTTCAAATAGTTCATTGCTCGAGCCATGTGGCCCATTATTCATCTCCACCTTTTATTACTTTGGATTAGGTTAGATGGGTGATTAATATTTCAAGGCTTTTTAGTTTACCTCGTACAACCCTTAAGAAAGGTCGAAAGGGAAATAATAATAAATCCCTAAAACCATTTTCCACGCACTTCAACTAGCATCTCTATATTTTGACAATATGCAAATCGGATACTCAATTTTTACGTTTTCTTTTGAAATTGCATATGCTGCCCTAACTTAATCTCATAAAAAAGGATCCTCACCACTCTCTTCCGAACTTCCGAAACACCCTACACCGCGTCTCTCTCTCTCTCTCTCTCACCCCTCTGTTCGCGCGGCTACACCCTTGAAGGCCCGTGTGGCCGCCGACCTTATATCAGACGTTGACAACAGTCGTCGCCTCCGGCCTGGTCCAGATCAAGGTTGCCCAGCCTCGATTTGGACCTCCCATGAGCTCCGCAGTGCTCGAGTCCCCAAGATGACACCCTGTCATCCTTTACCTCAAAATGCTCTTGCTTCTATTGAATATTTCAACATGATTTTTCTTCATCGAATCTCAATTTTCTCGTATATTTGGTGTTTCTTGAGAAGCGCATGGAAATGTGTAAAACAAAGTCAGCACCGGATGCCGTTTCTGATTTTTTTTTCCGGCCTTTTCCCCGTTAATGGGAAATGGAAACTGATATGAATGCATAATCTGAACTTGATTCTGGTAATCATCCCAAATAATAAATGCAAACGGGTGCTCTTGAATATTTCCTAGTCTTACGAGACAGTGAAGTGGAAAATATAGTTAAAAGGAATATGGAGGTCCAAGTCATTGAAGCTATTGACATCACCGGGGAATATTTCAGGGAAAATGTTAAAAGCAGAGGATGTAGAGTTGAATGAGTGCGGGGGTAGTTTTCACTACGTTCCCTTTAACCAGAAAAAAAAAAAAGAATAAAAGAATCACTTTTTTTTTTTAGTCGAAATAAAATAATCATTTGACAGGCCAACGTTGTGTACTCTAAAATAGCAAAAAAAAAAAAAATCAACAGAAGAAATTTGTAGGGATCTTAAAAGAGTTTTACCTTGATGTCACGTTCAATCCCTTGATTTTACCTACTGCTGCAAGAGCCGCTCTCCATGCCTCGACTTCATTGGGAAACTTCCTCTCATGTTCCAATAAAGCATTGCTATATATCCGCGTTTTAAGTTTAACATCATCTGGTCCCACGTCGAGAAAAATGGGAAAGATACACTTTTCGTCCTCTGATTTAGACACGTTGTCCACTATATGTGCAAGCTCCCGAAGACACCATTTACTGGAAGCATAAGTCTGAGAGAAGATGGGTATGTAAATTATGGAGTTATTGATAGCACTTAGCAGGCTGTCACTGATTATTTCTCCAACGCGAAGTTCATCATCATCCCTAAATACACGGACTCCGGCATCTAACAAGTCGTCATAGAGGAAGTCTGTGAATCCATGACGAGTGTCGGGCCCTCTGAAACTCAAGAATACTTGGTACTCACTTCCTGATGCTGGTGTAGCATCATTACTGGTTCCAGCCCCTGAGTTTGCCATAGATAGGAAGTTTATTAATTTCCAGATACCCCTCTTTCCTGAAAAGAAAATGAGGTTAGTGTGGCGTGGCCTGGCTAAGAAATGAGCTGAGATATTGGATATGAATTAGGCAAATGAGTACCGATACCTTAAAACTTGGCCGCCTCAGTTTAAAATCAAATTAACTTGTACATTTCCCATCTAACGTTCTGCATTAGCAAGTAGACACCGGTGAAGAGAGAGAGAGAGAGAGAGAGAGAGAGAGAGAGAGAGAGAGGGACGAGGCATGTGAGCATGAGTAGTCGGTGCATATAAAGGGTCATGCGTTCTTTTTTCTTTTTTTCTTTTTAATTATGATGGACAAAAAAGGTTTTATATCAATGGCAAATCAAAAAGAGAGAGTGAGGGCGGTGCGCTATCGTAGTCCTTAATTTTGGTTTGCTTCTTGATTTGGCCATGTGAAACACAATGTGAAATTCGAAGTTGCTAAAAGTATAGAATTGGGTCTATTAGGTGATAACTTTACCAAGAATAAATAAATCAACACTTATTTTTATCAACAGACAAACTCTAGCAATACTAGATGCTCTCAGAGTTTTTTTTTTTTTTTTTTTTTTTTTTTTTTGCTCCAATACATTGAATATCAGGCCCCATAAAGACTCATTTGGCATTCCAAAGTTCTTTAAACCCAAACACAAGAAATAAATGAAAGAAAAATCACCAGAGTTACAGAAATCACATAATGTCTTCAGGTGGAGAACAAAAAATGAGCCAGCCACCCCTAAAAATCCCAACAAAATCACCACGTATCCCATATACAGCCAAGTCTTAAACTTAACATTGTCAAAAAAACGGGAGGATACTTTGGGTCCCTTTTAATTTCGACATGTTGTCACTATAACATGTACAAGCTGACATTATTCGCATAAATTGGAAAAGTAAGCAATTAACATTTAGTTCAACATGAAAAAAAATTCATACATTTTACCAAAAGATAGAAAACAATTCCAATGTTATAGAAAACTGCAATGGATTTGTCAGCCACAACCATGTGCAAGCGAGCGAGATAGAGAGAGGGGAGGGGGTGGGGATGAGTGGTCAATCCTACCCAATGATAGGGGTGAGTGGTTCCAAGTTCCTTATAGATTCCAAATGGAACCTTCCTTGGGGTAAGGTTCTTCATTATTTAAGAATTTGAAACCTACCTGTCAAAACTTGGAACCTACCCTATTATAGGTTATAGGATCTAACAATTTTTTTTTTTTTGGTTTCATTATTAGTTAAGCAAAATGAAAATGAGCGCAACAATAAAAAATGAAAGCTTCTTATTGATTCAGTCAACCAAATAAGGAACCTCTAGATCGGTTTTGGTCTATTGAGTACTGAACAAGCTTGTCATTCATTAAAGAGAATGCAAAAGACTAGTTTTCCTTGGCATTATGGTTCAAATAAATATAATTAAAATGAGAAGTCATGACATTCTTGAAAGATATTGTTAATTTTCACCTATAAGATTATAAAACAAAAGTACTGGTTAATGATGATAAAATAACAAGATAAAGTATAACAAACAAAACATCGTCAAAGCGATAGGCAAGTCCTATCTCATCGAAACTTAGTGTCCTCCTTAACCAAGTGCTTTGATGTTACACATTAAACCGATGCAATAGAATTCACAAGCGACTAGCATGTTGATCAAGACAATATCTAGGACCATAAACAAAATGGGATGTAGGAAAAAGGCAAAAAAGATGACAGCAAGAAATAAGCTTGCAAGAGAATTAAACAGCTTTTGGGGCACCTTTCAACAAGCATCCATCAAGTGGATTGATATCCTAATCCAGTGACAATAGTATGGACGCCATGAACAACAAAGATACTTGGGATACTAGGAATGTTATCTTGAAATGTCAACTTCATATATGCACAACATCATTAGAAATTTCAAAATAAGGATCAAACATTTACAAAATAGCAAAACAAATTTCAAGCCAAGGTAGCATTTTCTTGCATCTAATACTTCAACTATAGCATGAAAATGATTTCATCCCCCAAACTCCAGTGCAATCGGGACAAATTGTGCCTTGGGACAGAGGTGAATCCAGCCCACAAAACCAGCCAAACAACAATCAGAAGGGAAAGGGAAAATGTAAACTCATTGAGGAAATCTACTCAGTAATGCAAGACGGGCAAAAGACCGAGATCCTTCCACCTTTTATCTCAGCTATTGCCCAAATCAGGGAGCTTCACTCGAATAGTCAGTTGCTCAAGATCACTAGATTTTGAGCAGATAATCTCATCGACCATACCCCAAGGTTCTACAAATCAGTTGCTCAAAATCATCAGATAGCACCTTTTAAGGAAGTACTCATTCAAGCTCAACGTTGGTCATTCATCATGAATTCAAAAACATCCAAATACCAGCAATTGGGCAGTCAATCATCTTAACAACGCAACATGTCTGATTGAGCCTATTAACGAAAGCCCTAGACCAATCGTAGCCAAGCAACAAGCTAAAGAAGGCATTTGATCCTGAGCACTCAGAACCAATCGAAACGCAAAATCAGCAGCAACAAATGCCGGCAACATACACAACCAGCCTCAAGCCAATTTGACAAACAAAACACATGCGTTATTGTACGCACACACGCAGATTCAGTAATCGAATTAAGCACGAAATCGAGCAGATCCAACAACAAGCTTACCTGCTGGATGATGGCTGCTGTAGTGAGAGAGAGAGAGGGGCGCAGGTAACGCAATTTTCGTGGTTTTGGTCTGAGGGAGAGGAATTAATGGAGGTCGAGGTCGATCTTAAAAGAGACAAAGTGTGGAGAATAAAAGCGTGGACTCACTGTAACTTCACTAAACCCCTCGGATCTGAGCAGCGACCGGCAGTGGTGACAGCAAACAAAGGGCTCGGCGTGACAGCGACGATGGAGAAGTGGAAACTAAGTCAGATAAGCAGCGTGACAGAGATGAGATGCAGCGTCGCACAAGGGCTCAACGTTGTGCAAGGAGAGACAGAGGTTAAAGTAGAGAGAAATGGAATTGAGTTGGGGAACGGGAGAACGTAATCAGGGATTTAGGGTTTCCGGTCCGGTTCCAGTTCTCGGTTTGGTTCCTATAAAACCGAACCGGATTGGGAACCGGCAGTTCTTAAAAAAGTGAAACCGAAAATCGAACTCTCTCACTCTAAAAACTAGAATTGGATCAGTTCCCATGGATCCAATTCTCCGATTTCCATTTAATTCCAGAATTATGCTCACCCTTACATGGTGATAAATGATGGTGGTGATCATCATTGGCTTCAATAGGGGGTTGGCGTCACTAAAGGGTAACAAGACACTATGCGGCCAAGGAGGAGAGATATGTAAACAAAATTTAGAAGGTGTGTGACAACAATGGCTTTATGGTCCACAAAACTTATTATCTTTTTCCAAATTATATGGGATTATCTTTGCTATGAGATTGTTAGCTCTCTCTTGGTCACATGCTCTATGCATGATTTTATCTCCATTTCTCTTACATATGAATATCTTCAACTCAGTAAAAGTGTTACTAGTTGTTTTTAGGGCAAAAGCTACAAAAGAAAAGTCTAACTATGCCTATTGTGACACATATGCTCTAGACATTTTTTTTTTGTAACACTTAAAATCCCAAACTCTTAACTGTGTGATACATTTATTGTCCATCAAAGTCCATCAATGAGAACTGTCAAAAATCTACCTACATAGATGCTGAAAAGTAAATGATGTTGACATGACGCACACAAGACTTAAGTGAGAAAAAAATGACATTGGTTTGATTGAAAAATCATCTAATGGAACTTTGAGAAAAGGTAAATATGTCACATAGATACAAGTTTGGATTAAATGTGTCACAGTGAGATTAATTTGGCTTTTTTTGTAACTTTTTTCCTTGTTAATATGACAACCAAATGTAAAGACGTTAGACTTAGGATGTAAAGATTAACTTGGGGGATGAGATTTGTAATTAATTCTATAATAGACTGCGCAAATTTCTAATTCTTCTAATCTTTTACGTGCATAGTAACGCTGTGCACTTATGGTACGCAATAGTAAGAGATTGGTAAGACCAAAAAAGAAAAGACTCCAAAGAAAAAGGTGGGTCTGTGGGGCTAGAACTGAATGAGATTTTCGATATGAATTAATAACGCGTGAACCTTCACCAGTGAAAGGTAAAGGCGACCAAGACTAACTGGGTCATTGTCAGTCGGCTCACTTTAAATATCAAAAATAGCTTTATCAATCACATGATGCATGCCATCAAAATGAAAAACAATTTCATCGGAGGAAATATGATATGAAATGCAGTAAGATAAAGAGATGGTAAAAGCAGAGAAATGTAAATGACAGTTCTCAACATATTACGCTCATTGGTGCTCTTACATTTTCAACACTACCTCTTTTAGGAATTTTTACAGCAGTATTCTTTAGCTTCCGTTAGTGGTGAAAATTTCTGTCCGGGATACTGTAGAGTGATTTAATTATCTCTGAGTTGAGAAAACAGAGAGAAGTTTGAAGCGTCAAGTCATACTAAGCCCGACTTCGAATTGGAGTTTATCTGGTTTAATTTCGTCTGAAGATTGTGTGACCTCATGTCGATCTAAGGTGTTTTGGTTACCATTTCGATCAAATTAAGGAAATGGTACCTTGACTTGTTCAAGTTAAGAGCTGGAGTGGTTGCAAAATTAGATTAATTCATGACTAAAACAGCAATTTATTGCAGGACACAATCATTATCTTGGAAGTTACTAAAATTGTGGAAATATGGAGCAATTAGAGAGGGGGATCACACATGATTTCCAATAATCGTCAAACGAAATCCCAGGAGTATAAATAAAAAGAACTCAGAAAAAGAGGGGTCCCTCAAGCTATGCCAAAACTTCGCCAAATTTCCTTCCGGAGCATTTACTATGTTGAACTAACGCCTTTCAATTTCAGTTTTAGATTTAGAGTCTGTTATTCTTTATGTGCATTGATAAATGACAGTGTAGCTTTCATTTCAATGTTTGCAATTTAGCATCAATGTGCTTGTAACTTTGAGTATATTTCAATTTCGGTGAAGTTTCTTAGTGATTTATTTTTCAGTGTTTGCACTTTCATTTTAATTTTAGTGGTCATCGCTCTAATTTTCTTTTGATTTCCTTTGATTCCAAAACTTTCCTTTCGATTTCCTTCAATTTCAATCTTCGCACTTTAGGGTCTGCATGGTAACGTTTCTGTTTCTCCCAATTTCTGTTCTTTTGTTCCCCGGAACAAAAAAAGAACAGAAACCCGTTTGGTAACGCCAAATTATTTTTCTATTCTGGGGAATAGAAAATCAGCCCAGAAATAGATTTGAAGCAAAAACGAGAAACAAAAAAAAAATTACTTCTGTTTCGGGAATAATTTCTAGAAATAAGTCAATTTTTTTTTGTTAATTTTCTTTTATTCTTCTCTTTTGCCGTGGCCACTTCCAACCGCCCGGAGCCACCGCCGACCGACCGCCGCTAGCCGCCGGCCGCTGCTGTCGGACACCGGATGCCGGCCGCCAACCGCCGCCAGACGCCGCTGCCAGTCAGTGGTCGGTGGCGGCCAATGGGCTATGCAGCGACGGTCGGCAGTGACGGTCGCCGGCCGGCAGTCGTGCATCAGCGGCGGGCAGCCGGTGACAGGCGGCGGCGGCGGCAGGCCGCAGTTTGCGGTCGGCGATCCATGAACAAGAATAAAAAAAGAATAAATACAAAAAAGAAATTGTTGCGTTACCAAACGCATTTATATTCTTTTTCTATTCCAAGAGTAGAAATTTTGTGTAGTTATCAAACGGGTTCTTTTACTCAGAAATTATTCCCCGGAATAGAAATAGAAAATAACTATTTTGAAAAAAAAACTCTTCCCCAGCCAAAAAGCGTTACCATGCGCACCCTTAGCTTCCACGTACTTTAGTTTCCCTGTCATTTAGGTTGAAGTAATATTTTCTATGTCATGAATAAAGAGGCAGTTATTGCGGGATACACGTTTGTTTTTGGAGTTACTAAAATTATGGAAGTAAAGGAAATCACGGAAACGGCGTGCGTTTGCAGTTCGTAGGTGGATGACAATCTTTTTGTAGGTGTGAGTCAATAGAGAGCATTCCAATCCTTTGAATGTGATGATTAGTGCGTACGTTATATTCATCATGCGGTGGCTAAGTATGACTATTTTTCTAGTAAAAAGCACTAAAGAGGAAGAGAAAAAATCAATAAAATTGTTCGTTAATGGTGTGTTTACTTCGAAAAAAAAAAAATCATGATAAAAGAAAATACTGCGAAAGGATCTACATCAATCAGAATAAATCAGACAAAACGAGAAACATTCCAACACCATGGGCTCGATGTGAATAACACCCTACTAAATACGCCTAAAATGCTAGTGATGGTTGGCGGGGGGGATGGTCATGGCTTCTAGGGCTGTCAATGGGTCGGGTCGGGTCTTGATCTTAGCCGACCCCACCCGAATCATAACGTGTGTTCTGACCCGACCCGACCCGACACTAAAAGCATGATACCCGAAGCAATCATTCGGGTCCAGGTCGGGTTTTGGGTTTACTTTTTCTTTTCTTTCTTTCTTTCTCTCACCTCTTCTTTGTCGCCCAATGAATTTCCCATTGAGTTCCTGTGCTAGTCTTTAAGAGATTAGCTCAACCAAATTTTAAAGTATCGCAATACAATACTAGATAAGCTTTGAGTCTTGAAAATCAGGCTATGCGATCGGACACAACTGAATGAAGGCCATTGGAATTTGGTGAAAAGATCATTGCTATATGGTGAGGTACTATCATACAATAATGGATAAGATATATCGATGAAATAGAGCTGTGCAAACTTGGTATTGTAGAAGTAAAAACGTGCAAAGAGCACAAAATTCATTAACCTGAAGATCAAACATCAATTTTGACAGATGCCTTAGATGCTGCAGGTGATAAAAGTGCAAACACTGTTTACCGTGTGGTATAAAGCACAAAAAGATTGGAATTCATCGATAGTCCATGCTGCACATCACAGCCACAATTCTAAATGTCTTCTGCCATTTATCAGTAGGGACTAATCCTTCTTAGTCGGAGGATCCATATCCCAAAACAAACCTCAAAGGGCTACTATCAGCTAGGAAGCTAGATAAGAAACCATACATATTAAAGTGTCTTCGAGGAAGATCCATAACTACTATTTTAAACAAAAGCAGACGGTTCTTTACGTAAAAGCAGATTGAAGATATTGCTCCATTGAGTCAAATATTAACTCTTACCTCCAGCCACAGTAATGCTAGAGAGTTTGCAAGCCTGGATCAGGAGCAATTGAGAGCAGAGAACAAATGTCCTGTGAATAAGGAAGAGTTTTAGTTTTCAACAGCAAACATCATGGGACAGATTGAATCCATTTATTTGAACCATAGCTTATATGAACGACAGTTTTAGCTAGCAGCTTCAGATGAACGTTGCTAAACTGAGAACCAATTACTCTGGAACCATAAATAAGTGTGACTGCAACTGTCATTCTAGTAGCCTATGATTTGGACAGATTAGAAACCTTCCCAAATAATCTACAAAACCAGGGAATCAACAAAAAAATTCAAAATAGCTTGCAATATTTAATTGGTTAAACAGTTGACGGCGAAAGTCTTCTTCCTGCTAGTCCTACTAAGCTAATATAAGAGGCAACAACAAGCAGTCTGTGATCCAGTCAACAAGACCATGCCGTAGGGTCCATAACCAGAAAACTCATGAAAAATGTCGAACAAGCAGTCCGATGTTCAAAAATGAAAAATCCAAGATGAAATGCTCATCTCATTCAACAACAACAGTAAATGAGAGAGAGTTCCAAAGGACATGTGAAGGACCTTGGTAACCCATCTGGGGTTCTCTCCTCAGCCAGCTGCTCCAGCTGTTCTCTTAAAGTAGCAACATACTACAGAGCCAACATGACCACGGCATTGTAAAAGTGAAGAGATGCATCTAGCACCTAAAAGAACAATAAAGAGTAGAACTGAGAAAGTCACTAACTAGATAAACAAACAGAGCACACTTGAACGAAACATACATTAGACTAACTTTTACAAGGGACACCAAGACATCCTAAGCTAATCATCTCCTGGGAGACACAGTTCATAAAGGTGAACTGCAGTAAATATTACTGAGCTGGTCTTCATTTTCTAGATTTAGCACTTGTTTGGAACTTCGATATATTTCAATTTAGTCATCTCATTTAGTTTTCCTTTTCTACTTGTTTATTATGGGAGGAACTGATTCTCTGCCATAAAGATAATTACAGACAATAGAATGCTCTTTTCTCCACTATATACATATCTAATTCCATAAGATTAAACTAAAGGTTCACAACCCCTTCTAAGTAATCAGTCAGTGCCAGAGAGGCACGCAACAAGCCCAATCTCGACTTCCTGGATACCCAACAACCCACAAGATGCACCGAGTGAAACAACATGGAACCACCAACAATATCATTCAAGAAAAAAGAACACCAAATGAAGCAAACCAGTTCAGGAATCATCACGGCACAACAAAACACAGGAAAACGTAAGCATCTAACCAGAATGTCAGTCGCAACGAGCAAGGAATGGAATTGCTCGACCTCCCCAAGCAACCAATTACGAGTCCACCTTAATCTGCATTGCAAACCAAACAACATTAAAAACCATAGACAACTCAACAATCTGGAAATCCAGACGAGAAAAAAGGAGAAAAGAGAGAAGACATCCGGCGTGTAAGAAAGTCAGCAACCGTGAAAACAATCAAACTTTGACCTCGGACAGACAAGAAACCCGAGCCCATTCCACACGCAAGAATGCGAAGCTCATGAAAATCAGGCATAAGCGCAAAAGGAAACGGTGTAAACCCAAGAAATTTGTCTCTTCTCAAGACCAAAAACAAAGACAACTCGTACAGAGAGGTTTGACTGGTCGGGAGCCTCAACCACTCCCTTGGACAGTGAAACTCCAACGCTCAATCCAATAACGCCGAACGAATCCTGCAATTCCACGAAGCTCAAATCATATGCGGCTCAAAAACTAGTCAAAATCGAAGCCCGAAACGGAAAATACAAAGAGAAAGGGGGAAAAAGCGAGACCTTGGCTAGAGAGAACTCATCGTCGGGGATAATCGCCTTGCCAGCGGACGCGGGCTGAGTGGAATCGGCCACTCTCGCGACGAACGCGAGCTTGCGAGTCGCGAGACCGAGTCGCCTATCGCCAGCCGAGATGGGCGGCCACGATCGGGCGACGATGGCGTGGGCAGAGGATCAGCGCGGGCGGAGGAGAGGGGGAGCGTAGCGGTGGTCGCTGATACCGAAACGGCGGTCGTGAGCGCAGGCGGCGGAAGCTCCGTCGGAAATCCTACGGCGTAGTGAGACCCTAGAAGGCAAGGAGCAAAGAAGAGGGCGGCAGCGGAGTCGACGAGAAGGCGCAGTCGTGGACGGCGGCGGTGTCGTCGGAAGGAGAAGGCGGAGTCGACGAGGGTCTGATGCGTTTGGCTTTGGGTGAGAAGTGTTTGGGTGAGATGAGTGAAGGCGTTTGTTTTATTGTCTAGTGTCAATAATGTGTTCTGAGGCCGGCCGAACAATGTTTTGTTTATTTACTTATTTTATAATATTATCCGAATAATATTAAGATCTGTGACAAGAGACTGTTATTCAGATAAAATCTCTTTAACTGTGACAGCTCTTATACGGGCTTAAAGAAAACTATTACGACATTCATGGGAAAGCAAAAGAGAGACAAAATTAAGATTGGCCCGCATCTGATAAGCTTTTGCTTTGGCAGAGTCATCCATTAGCTTTTGAACATCATCTAAGTTGATTTCGCTATGAAAAGCTTTGATTGCTTTGGTCCCTGACCTTAGGCTCTCAAAGACGGCCCTCTGCTTGCTTGCAAGTTCAATATCTGCCAACTGAACACGCAATTCATTACAAATGGCAAGACCCATGACCATTATAAAGTTGACAGCATATCAGAGGCCACAAACTGGATAGATTAGAAAAAACGAAGCTACCCTTTTGCCGAAGAAGCAATACACAGAAGTAGAGATATACCTGTTGCTCAACATTAAGAACCCATGCATCCACTTGTTTCAATAAATCTTCACGTGCCTTTTTCTTCTTCAGTGCTAACAATGCCCTGTCTTTCCTCTTTTCTTTGATCAGATCCCAAGCAGCTTGCTTTTCAGCTTCAATAACAGTCTCAAGCTGGAATCAGCGTGACAGCAAAAGGAGTTGACCAATCACCATGCCACGGTGAATGATCTCACTTATGTACTTCGTAGCACCAATAATTCTGATTTCACAATACTGGAAGCAACACAAATTTTCTGATCCTAATCCAAAATGTATACTAACTGCTAAGCACCTATGAAGCAATTTGACCACATTATTTACATTACTGCTTAATTGGACCAATATTTAGGGACCATTTATGTCATTTATACCATTCCTCTGGTGGGCTTATGAAGGATAGCTACAATTTTCATGTCCAATCTTTGCTTACGTTTTTTCTTTAACCTTTGATGAGGAGCCTTATGTGTTTCCATCACCTTCGACCAGAAGCCTTCAACGTTCTCTAACCCAAATCATATGGGGGAGAAAGGGCTTCGTTGGGTGATCCTATGTCACCATATTTATTCTGTTATGGCCATGGAGCTCCTTTTCTAGATTGTTTGATGTTGCTGCTGCTTCTGGTGCATTTGAATTCCATCCTTCATGTGAAAAAGAACTCGCCTTACTCATTAGGCCTTTGTTGATGATTTGCTCTTTCACTGTGTAAAGTTAATCAATTCCAAGATAATATTTGTTTGCAAGAATTTGGGAGTACCGGTTCTTGTCATATGCTCTTACTGAAGAGTCCAAGATGGAATATGCCGATCCTTTAATCTTTTTCGTTATTTTCTAATCTCTTTGTAGCACAGAGATAAGAAGGATGGACTCATATGGCTGGATGGCTCCGTGATGTGCTTATTAGAGTTGGTTGCAATTTCCTCTTTATTCTGTTGTCTGAACCTTACACCAACTTGGTAGCTAATGTTCAGTTGGGTTTTCTCTGTTGCAATTGTTTAAGTTGATACCAATTTCCTCCTTTTCTGTATTCTGAACCATATACCAACTTGTCCACTTGGTTTTTTCTATTGTAATCATCCAAGTTCTAAATGAAGAGAGGTTTTAGACCTCATTTGAAGCATATAACCGGTGATGGTTGTTCTGTTTGTAAATGCATGTTCTGTTTCTTTTTTCATCTTCAACCAAATCACTCTCCTTCCAATCAGGACCACCATATTTATTAAAAGCTTAAGAACCTAAATCCTTTATCTTTTCAGTCTGTTCGACGTGATAACATGACTATTACTACATGAATGTGACATAAATATTCAGTATACAGAACAAGATATCTTTCACTGCAGAAAATTGAACACAGTTGAACTTGGACTCGCTAATACATTCAACACAGTTGAACTTAGTGTAGCATCATAACATTGGTCTTGCCTAGGATCTACCCAGCTCTTACACTACTAGAAGCAAAAGATAGACAACAGCACGACCAGCCCCAATCCAACATTGTTGCCAATTTAAGGTAACGTGAGTGGTGTTTTTTTGTCCAACTTCAACATCAGCATTGTGCACATCAAGCCTCCCAAGACAACTAGGTCCCTTTTCCTTTGCTCCTAGTTGAGACACTTCCACTTGCATCTTGTTGATTTGTTGCTTGCTCCTTTGTAGCTGCACTTTGAGAATGTGACTTTTTCCTCAGATACTTTCAACTGACTTCCATACTTTCCAATGGTTTCCTTTTATTGATCAATTCAAAATCACTTCTCTGTCATGTAATGAGGACTTAGGATCAATCCGTTTGAAAAAATTGCAATCAACAAGCTGTCCAATACAAGCAAGCAATTTAAATTCCAGTCGTGCACACTTCACTCGACAGGAAATTCAAATTCAACAACGCACAGCATAACACACAGGAAATC
The DNA here is from genome assembly GCA_017140595.1 of Eucalyptus curtisii. Taxonomy (NCBI): domain Eukaryota; kingdom Viridiplantae; phylum Streptophyta; class Magnoliopsida; order Myrtales; family Myrtaceae; genus Eucalyptus; species Eucalyptus curtisii. The sequence continues at coordinate 29,982,939 of CM029496.1, read as the reverse complement.
AGGTTGATTTATCGGAAACATTAGAAAATATGTGAAACAGAGGCCTTCAGACAAAGCACAACAAATTCAAATTCAATGATGCACGACACCCACAACGAACGGCACATAACAGTAAACTGGTCCTACACTCAACTAGTGAATACAAGCAACCATTTTAAATGACAATGGACAAACTTATCAAACCCAAATCTATTTGCAGATTATCGACAAACCATCACCTCCAGCGATGGAACCTCCTTCCACTGGCCAACATAATATCATCAGCAACTAAAATTATGGAACAACAATTTGGAAGTGAGACCATTTTAAGTATACTCGTAGCTAGCTCGAATAACTAAAGAGAAAACCAAGACAAAGACATCTGCTCCTCTTAGCTCAGGGGCCTTGATCTATTGTAATCTTCTTGCCCTGGCATTCAAAAGCATATGCCGCACAACAAGAACAATGCCCTCAGCAAAATGATTCCAACAAACAAATTGAGTAAGCCCATTCAATCCAAATATGGTAGGCTGTCAGAGCTCTGAACAACGATGAGAGCACCAAGTTCATACCAGCAGTATCTCAGCCCCAGGCTCCCAGATGTACATTCAACTACTACGTTCACACTGAATTATCAAATCTTATCAGTATATAATCCAGATCAAATTACAGAAGAGTGGCAAGATTTTGGTGCACCAAAGATATGAGAAAATTAAAGAGCTGACAAAATTGAGTGATGCAAAATATAATCCGTCTCTTCCAATGAGCATGTAAGATAAAGGACCTCATGCGGCAGGCGTAAGAAACGCAATTTTGAGGGGTTACAAAGTACTGGAGACGAAGCAAAAAACTCTTAAGGGAATCTTGAAGAGGCAAGAATGTACAAACTGTGGTTATGACATAACCAAAGAGCACCAAAAGGGGGCGAAACCCAAAATCAGAAAAACACCAGACAGTAGAAACAACCCCGGATTTGGAACAATGTGAACTCGTAATCTTGGTTAAAAAGCCACGGATTTGGCAAGGAACCTTGAGAGAAGGCAGACATGAACCACGAAGCCTAGAAATTTGCCCCAAATTGACTTCAGCAACCAAGAGAGCGCAAAAACGGCGCCCTCGTAGTCCACGTTAGCCGCCATACCGATGTCGTTTTCTTCACGGCGCCACATCAGCTTCTCTTGCATTCTATCGTCCAAGTAAGCAGTAGGATTTTTTAGGATGATCTTTGACAGAGAGAATCACAACGGAGAGTACATGTAGCAAGCGAGCATAAATTGAAGGTTTTTAAAGACCCAAAAAGGGAGTTCGAGGGTGTTAAGAGTCAAAATGAACATATTTTAAAATGTGTTCGGTATTTTTTCTAGTAAATGTAAAGATTTAGAAATAGAAATTAAGTTTAATAAAAGTAAATTGATAAAATTGAACATAGGAGAGTTAAATAAAGAAATAATTAGGACAAAAATTTCATATGAAGTACCTTCTGGATCACTAACTTATCCTGGAAAAGAGATTGAGTGAATAATTTGCAATGAAATTAAAAAAGAAACAGAAGAACAAGGAGAATGTCCTACTTGTAGGATTGCTCCTACGTTGCTAGAAAAAAGCATCTACGACTATTCATCCTAGTAAATGTACCCCGCTCATGTTTTCAGATTTCCAAATAAACTTATTAGCTATTCCTTTAAAATAGACCGCAAAACCTTAAAAAATTATTTCCTTTCAAAAGAAAATAAAAACCAAAGAAAATGGTCTGCAAAAAACTACACTGCAAGAGAAAGAGAGGTTTGCCAAGAAGAATGATGCGTAGAAATAACAAAAAGAAAGTAAATTGTCTACATAGATTAAAACAAGGAAGTAAAAATCACGAAGAAATTGTTTAAATTTACTTATATCATGACATCTGGAAAACCCCAAAAGATCCAACCATCCTCATGTGGTTGGATTAAAACTAGGAGAGAAGACTCCAACATCACCATACAAAGTCGAGTGGCAAAAAAGAATAGAGTAAGCCTGCCTCTTAACATAATGGAAATAAAACTAGGGAAGAGGTCAAGAAAGAAGAACCAGGAACACCTATAACAGAAATGGAGACAGCAAATTTGCACATGGAAGGAGACAGATGATCCGCGTCCTGTCACCATTTGTTGGTTTTGGGTCTCCTTAAGAGAAATGTTGGAAAATTCAAGGAAAATAGAGTTCGACTATGACATATTGGTCTCAAAACTCCCCAAAAAAGTGGAGTTTGTAACCGTTCATTGCCTGTGGGTGAGCACACACAAAGAACGAAGAACGTGCACATCTACTAAATATGTTCTATTACCTTAGATCTTCCGCTTGCTTCTATGCTTGTTCATGCTTGCCTCATTGTTCTTCTAATGACCTCGATGTTTGAGGCTCAGCCTTGGCCGAGCTTAATCCTTTGTTCGTCCCTGATCTTAAACTCGTGCCCATTTTAGTCGCACCCCTTCCAGAACTCAAAGTTTTGCCCCTTCTTGAACTTCTTGTTGTGTCCTTTATTGAAGTTGAACCTCTGCCCCTTCCTGTACTCAAAGACGTGCCGCTTTGTGAACTTGAAGTTATGCCCCTTCTTGGAATTGAAGCGGTGCCCATTTTAGTTGTGTCACTTCTTGAACTCGAACCCCTACCCGCTCCTAAACTCAAAGTCATGCCCCTTCCTGGACTCACAGCTGCGCCCACTCCTAAAGTTGAACCTCTGCCCCTTCCTATACTCAAACTTGCACCGCTTCGCAAACTTGAAGTTATGCCCCTTCTTGGATTTGAAGTTGTGCCCATTTTAGTTGTGTCCGTTCTTGAACTTGAACCCCTACCCATTCCTAGACTCAAAGTCATGCCCCTTCCTAAAGTCAAAGTTGTGCCTTCTCCAGAAGTTGAACCTCTATCCCTTCTTAAGCTTGAAGTGGTGCTGCTTTGTGAACTTGAAGCTATGTACCTTCCTGAGTTTGATGCCGTGCCCCTCCCTAAAGTAGAAGCTGCGTCTCTACCCAAGCTCAAACCTTCACCGTTTCTTGAACTTGAAGCTCTACCCCTTCCTCTCCCTCTTTCTGTAGGATCCCTTCCTTGGTTTGAAGCACATCCTGTCCCACTTCTTCGGCCTGTTTTTGTGGTTACTCGGTCAGTCTCTACATTCTTGTCCCTCTTCACCTAGACCACGTTGAAATTCAACATGAGTTTAAAGGACTGCACAATTAAGATAATGCAAATCTTCAGTACTTACAGAAGAAAAGTCTCTTTGATCCTCAACTTCAGTTGTAGCTTTGCAAGATTTCTCATAGTGTTCAACTCCTTTGCATGTTTGGCCACTTGACCCGACAAAATCACTTGGGTTGGCAGGTTCCCCAATCTCATCCTTGTCATTCTTCCTATTTTTGATGCTCACCATTTTCCCCCCATCAATACTGTCACAGGGCCCAATCCTTCCGTCTCTCATTTGCCTCCTATTTCCCATCGCCTCAAAACATTCAGTATTGCCTGGCTCTGACCGGAAATCATCAATGGAGGAGTTGCCATCAGTTTCGCTTTCACCCACAGATGCAAAGTCTGGCACTTCGTTGGAACCTGAAATGTCGAACTCAGCCCCATCCAAAGTCTGGGAAAGGAGAGCATATTCGAATCAGAGGAGAATCAACATCATATAGCACCTTATGCTTTGTTCCACATGACCTTCATGGTTTAATTATTAGACTAATTTACTAATTTTATTTCCATAAATTTATTATCATTTGCACTTATATTCCATACCATGCCAAGTAAAGCAAAAACAAATACAGTAAGGCTGCATTTGGCAGTCGGGATAAAATTCAGGATATGATATAATTTATCCTATCCTACGTTTGGTACTCACTCAGGACAGGATAAAGTCGGATATAAGGGGATATAGGCAAGATAAAATTATCCCCCCATGGGGGAGGTGAGAAAAAGGTGAATAGGATTGCCTTACATGGCGGGTTGCCTTTTTAATGTCTTAATCTGCTTCCAGTGACAGGTACCAATCATTAAAAAGTTACTAACAATTTATTTCCAGCTCATTTCTTTTCATTAAACCGAGCGACTTGAAAGGGTTGTGATTCTTCTTACTTGTTCCTAGGGGTGATCAGTTCTCATTTCCCAATTTTTGGGATTGGGGACTGGACCGGACAGTCCTAGGACTAGGAACTGGCGGTCCGGTCCCATGGAACCAATCACTTAGCAAAAAAAATTAAAAAATTTTAAAAAAATACTAGAGCAGCTACTATTTATAAGAAATTAAATATATATATATTTTAAAAAAAGAGTCGGTCCAATCTATCAGTCCAGTCCGGTCTGGTTCCCCCCCAGAATTGGGAATCGGACTGACAATCACCAGTTCCTTTTTTATGGAACCAGGAACTAGACCAATTCCTCTGGAAACTAGATCACATCGGCCGGTCCGGTTTGGTCCGAACGATTCCGGTTTAGGCGGTCCGACATGCTCACCCCTACTTGTTCCTTCTTATCAATTGCTTTTGAAATCTATAGTTGACGATCGATTATCTAACTTCTTGTCTATGAAAGTAATTTTGATGATTAATATTAAAAGAATGATTCATTGAGTTTACTGGCACTATTACAACACTAAAAAGGCAAGTAGAGATGAATGACGAAGATAGAAAAAAAAATATGCAGCCTAAGTAATTAAAGCACAACACAAAATGGGAGCCACAAAAGAGGGGGGAAAGACTGCTTTAGGAACCGCAAATGTCCCCAACACCAGAAAACAGCAGAAATAAATCATCCACCTAAGAAATTATGGTGCAACAAAAAAATGGCAACTTTAAAAGGGCGGATATTGTGTGGAGAAAGGAAAGAGGATATTTAGCCAAAAAAGGAATTAAATATTGATGAAGAAGATTCCGCACCTTCTCTGATGTATTCTAAAGAATCTCCTTTCTGTAATGCTTCAAAGGTGTTCTCTCCATAGACATAGGATCTTTGATAGAACCTTTGATAAAGTATCCATAATCCCGTATATGGACGATGCAATCATCTGGTATTTTTGTGCAAGATGCATCAATCAACCATCTCAATGATGAGCAACGGTAGACCGACAAAGCTTTCAAAGATTCCAGCTCGTTTAGGCCCTCAACATTAGTAAGTTCACCACAACCTCCAATTTCCAATCTCTCCAGGTTCTTCAAGTATGATAACCCGCTTATTATTGTTAGAGATTCGCAATAGAGGATAGTCAAGCCTTCCAACGATTTTGAAACATCCACAACTTGTATCTCACCTAGGTCTCGACAAGATTCCACCGTCACTTGCCGCAGCTTCCTTAATTCTAAAGGAATGGATAATCTACAAAGCCGTTCACATTTGAAAACCCTTAAGTTCTCCAGTCGCGATAGTCCATCTAGCAAAATGTCTTCCACTTCGCAAAAATAGATCTCTAAAGTTGACAAATTTCTCCACCTCCAGTTGGAGGATGGAAGATGCATAGGGGGTTTTGAGTCCAAGTGTCCCAAAACAATCTCTTGTGGTTGAGAAGGATAAGTCAACTGTGGATTTGCGGGGACGTTCACCAGTCTCAACTCCACCCATTTCAGTCTAGATAAATTCACAATCCCCCTTAAGTCGCATACTGGGATTAGCTTTGATTTGCCTTCATAATCAGAGCCATCGTGTAGTAGCAAATTAACCAAATTAATAAGTTTTGACAGAATAGACTCTCTAAGCAATGATGTGGGTCGAAGATGTAGATAGGTCAAACTTGTGGAAAGCTCCGGTAACTCTTGAATCTCATGACAATCGGTTGAGTCTAGGATGTGGAGGTCATGAAACGTGTTGATTGTCCTTGGAATTGCACCATAAAGAGTATACTCTAAGTTTGGGATTTCTATATATGACAGTTCTTCATTTTCAACGAGAATTTCACATTTCATTCTATTACGCCTAGAGAGATCCAGCTCTCCAAGATTTACCAAAGTGCTGATGCCACAAGTTAATTGCCAATCATAATACTTCTTGACATTGAATTGCCACAATGGAAAGCGCAAGATCTCTAATGATTTTAACTGTAAAATGAAGTTGGGAAGTTCCATTATCATCGTTCCTGTCAAAAGAACGATTCTCAAGTTTCAAACTACGAATATTTAAATTTTAACATTCCAATGGAATTTGGAAATATGGCAATGCGAGTACCTGACAAGTCTAACTCTGTCAATGAGGTCAAATTCCCAAGTGAGTCTGGAAGTTCTCTCAAACTATGACAATGCTGCAAGGAGAAATACTTGAGCTTCCCCAGTGCCCCCACTTCTTTTGGCAAATCAGCTAAATTCGAGCAATATATAATCTTTAACTCAATCAATGATCGTAGATCTCCAATGTAGCTTTCAATTCTCTTTAGACTGGAGCATTGAACAAGAGTCAATCTCTCTAAAGTCGAGCATCTAGAGATGTTTGGGATTGTCATTATGCTAGAACATCGAGTAATAGATAGAACTTTCAAATTTTCTGCTCTCTGTAAAAATGAATGACACGTCGAGTTAAAGAACCATTGTAGTGTACACAAGGGAATTATCATACTAGAATTTAAAACATGTAATTTCCCTTGATCAAGTCCCATGCTTTTCAATCATCCTTGAAGTCAAGGCCATGAAGTTTACAAACAACAAGCTTATCCAAATACAAATTGCTTGCCCTAAAATCCAAATCAACTTTGTTCATCCCATGATCCTCCCAACAAGAAGGATTACTCCAAGAAAACCATCTCAAATTTGAATGACACTTTGCAAAGTCCCCAACATAAGTTCCCATTTTTAAATTGAGGAATCTTAGGTACGGCAACCTTTCAAAGTCTTCATTTCTAATCTCTATGGGGGAACCATACGTAGATATCTCAAGCGCTTCAACCTTGCGCTTTGTCTGCAAGTGAAATTTTGCAATGATGCCAAGAAGTTTGTCAACTTCCAACCACTATGTTTTACAACTCAAATAGGCAGGAAAAAATTGATAAATTTCCTAAACAAAAGAAAAAAAGTAAAGAATCCCCAATCCTAGGATATACGACTTTTATTTGAAAATTAGACGTTTCTAACTTACCTTTTCGGTTCCTATGATTTGAAGGGCCTCTTTTGCAATCCACAACCTACTATGCTTTTGAGGGTCTTTTGGATTGTTTTCCTGAACAATTTGCCTTCCCAGTGCTATAAGTTGATCGTGCATCCAAAACTTATCATTGTCCAATATCTTCATCAAGCGCCTATTGATAAGGACTTCAATTTCTTCCAAGGGATAAAATTCCAAATCGGTCCACATGTAAATTGCATCGGTCTTATTCTTGTTGACAAAGAAGCACGCTATATCGAGAAATTTTTTTTTTGGATTTTCTTCTAGATCATCATAGCTAATCCTTAACTTCTCTAGAATCTCTTTCGCAGGAACATTCCTTAACTTTTTCAATGTCTCTTCCCAAATATCTTGGCGTTTCCCCTTGAGCAATGAACCTATCACTTGAATAGCTAATGGAAGCTCTCCCGTAGTTGAGACAATGTCACTTGAAAGCCGGTGATAATCATCCGAAGGAAAGTCTCCACTAAAGGCATGCCAACCAAAAAGCTCAAGTGCAGGACCAGCATGCATCTTTAACATCTCATACTGCTGAGTTTCACCTTCAAATCGCTCAACTTCTAGAACAGAAGTGTTTCTTGTTGTAAAAATTATCCTAGATCCTCGATTTAATTTGGAATTTCCTATTAGATTATTAATGGGCTCTTTCTTATCAACGTCATCCAAAACCACGAGGACCTTCTTATTGCGGAGTGTTCCTCTAATCCTCCTCATTCCTTCTTCACTATTGTTGATATCTCCTACAATTCTAGAATCAGCAATATCAACTAGTAATTGCTTCTGCAACGAGACTATGCCCTCCTTATTCGACCTTTCACGGACATCGTCCAGGAAGCAACACTTCCCAAAGTGGGAACATAATTTATTAAAGACGACCTTGGCAATAGTTGTTTTACCGATGCCACCCATTCCATAAATTCCAAGGAGCCGCACATCATTGTGACTGACATCTAAAAATTTTGTCAACTCTTTTATCTGATCATCAATTCCAACTAAATATTCAGTCACTAATTTTCGTTTTATCTTCAGCTTCTTCAAAACCTCTTCAACAACTAATTCGACAATTGCTGATTGGCCGCAAGGCATAAAAGCGCATTATTTAGTTACTAGATTAATTTCATACCCATACAACATATGTTGGATTGTCAAAATCTTAACTTGAAAAGGTATGAAGTACATTGAAACGGTAATTAAGTACGAATAATAACTTATAGGCTAAATTAGTACAACTCACTTGATATGTTTTTCATATATGATTATGTAAATTTCTAAAGACAATAGTATTGACTTACACACGATGGCTACAGTTACCAAGTGTCTACCAAATCATGCATAAGCAAAATTTTAGCATTTAGCTAGGCCTGGAAAAAATTTCAGCAATCGCAATGGGAGAATCATAAGTCGAGATAATGTAAACAAATGCAACGTCATCTATTGAACATTGTAGTTTGGTTGACAGAAAAAATAAAATCCGAAAAAAAGCCCAAAATTTTTATTTTGACTTAACGTGTGCATCTTACCTAGTCATAGACCTAAGCATAAGTCATTGATTCGTAATTAACCTATCTAAGGTGGACTTCTTTGTCAATATCAAAACAAAATGGAAAGGCCCTGTCTTACGAGACAGTGATGTGGAAAAAATGGTTAACAAGAATATGGAGGTCCATGTCATTGAAGTCATTGACATCACGGGAATATTTCAGGGAAGATGTTTAAAGCAGAGGATGTGAAGTTGAATGAGTGCAGGGTAGTTTTCACTATATTCCCTAAGAAAACCAACAAAGAATAAAAGAAATCATTTGACAGGCCAACGTTGTATCCTCTTAAATAGCCAAAAAAAGAAAAAAAGTGAACAGAAGAAGAAATAAGTAGGGATCTTAAAAGAGTTTTACCTTAATGTAACGTTCCATCCCTTGATTTTACCTACTTTTGCAAAAGCTGCTCTCCATGCTTCAATGTCGTCAGGAAACTTCCTCTCATGGTCCGATAAAGCATTGCTATATATTGGCGTTTTAAGTTTAATATCATCAGGTTCCACATCGAGAAAAATGGGAAGGATACACTTTTCATCCTTTGATTTAGACACATTGTCCACTATATGCGCAAGCTCCCAGAGGCACCATTTACTAGAAGCATAAGTCCGAGAGAAGATGGGTATATAGATTACAGAGTTATTGATAGCACTTAATAGGTTCTCACCAATTTCCTCGCCGGCGTGAAGTTCATCATCGTCCCTGAGTACACGGACTCCAACATTTAACAAGCCGTTATAGAGGAAATCTGTGAATCCATGACGAGTTTCAGCCCCTTTGAAACTCAAGAACACTTGATACTCACTTTCTACTGCCGGTACAACATCATTACTGGTTCCTGCCTCTGAGTTTGCCATAGTTAGGAAGCTTATTAATTTCCAGATATCTCTCTTTCCTGAAGAGAAAATGAAGTGAGTGCGGCGTGGCCTAGCTAAGAAATGAGCTGAGACACTAGATATGGATTAGCAAATGAGTACTGATACCTTAAACTTGGCCAGCTCAGTTTAAAATCAAATTTACTTGTATATTTCTAATCTAACGATCCACCTAGAACCTACTTTCGGGTACGATTCCTCATTTTTTGGAACCCAAAACCCATCCGTCTGAATCTGGAACCTACCCTGTTATAGGTTCTAGGATCTAACAAGTTCTTTTTTTCTCATTCTTTGTTAAGCAAAACGAAAATGAATGCAACAATAAAAATGAAAGCTTCTTATTGATTCAGTCAACCAAATAAGGAACCTCTAGAGCGTTTTTGATCTATTGAGTACTAAACAAGCTCGTCATTCATCAAAGAGAATACAAAGACTAGATTTCCCAGCATTACGGTTGAAATAAATACAATTAAAATGAGAAGTCATGATATTCTTGGAAGATATTGTTAATTTTCACCTATAAGATCATAAAACAAAAGTACTGGCTAATAAGGATAAAAAAACAAGATAAAGTATAACAAACAAAACATCGCCAAAGCGATAGGCAAGTCCTATCTCATGGAAACTTAGTGTCCTCCTTAACCAAGTGATTTGATGTTATACATTAAACTTACGCAATAGAATTCATGAGGGACTAGCATGTTGATCAAGACAATATTCAGGACAACAAACAAAATGAGATGCAGGAAAAAGGAAAAGAAAGGTGACAGCAAGAAATAAGCCTGCAGGAACTAAACAGGCACCTTTCAACAAGCCTCCATCAAGTGGACCGATATCCTAATCCAATGACAATAGTTTGGACACCATGAACAACAAAGATACTGGGGATGCTAGGGAATGTTATCTTGATATGTCAACTTCACATATGCACAACATCATTAGAAATTTCAAAATAAAGATCAAACATTTACAAAATAGCAAAACAAATTTCAAGCCAAGGTAGCATTTTCTTGCATCTAATACTTCAACTATAACATGAAAATGATTTCATCCCGCAAACTCCAGTGCAATTGAGACAAATTGTGCCTTGCGACAGAGGTGAATCCAGCCCACAAAACCAACCAAACAACAAGCAAAAAGGAAAGGGAAAATGTAAACTTATTGAGGAAATCTACTTAGTAATGCATGACAAGCAAATGACCAAGATCCTTCCATCTCTTATCCTAGCTCTTGCCCAAATCAGGGAGCTTCACTCGAATAGTCAATTGCTCAAGATCACTAGATGTTGAGCAGATAACCACATAGACCATTACCTTAAGGTTCTAGAAATTAGTTGCTCAAATTCCCCGGATAGCACCCATTAAGGAAGTACTTATTCGAGCTCAACGTTGGTCATTCATCATGAATTCAAAAATATCCAAATACCAGCAATCGGGCAGTCAAACATCTTCACAACGCAACGAGTCCAATTGAGCCTATTAACGAAAGCCCTAGACCAATCGTAACCAAGCAACGAGCTAAAGAAGGCATTTGATCCCGAGCACTCAGAACCAATCGAAACACAAAATCAGCAGCAACAAAAGAAAAGTAAAAAAAAAGCACATGCGTAATTGTACGCACACACAGATTCAGCAATAGAATAAAGCACGAAATCGAGCAGATCCAACAACAAGCTTACCTGCTGGATAATGGTTGCTGTAGTAAGAGAGAGAGAGAGAGAGAGAGAGAGAGAGAGAGAGAGAGAGAGAGAGAGGCGCAGCTAACACAATTTTCGTGGTTTTGGTCTCAGAAGGGAGAGGAATTAATGGAGATTGAGGTCGATCTTAAAAGAGACAAGAAAGCATGAGGAATAGAAGAAGAAGAAGAAGAAGAAGAAGAAGAAGAAGAAGAAGGACTTAAATTTCTAGTCCCACTTGGTCGCTCGCTCACTACCGGTGGGCAAGGAGAGACAGGTGAAAGTGGAGAGAAATTGGATTGAGTCGGGGAACGGGAGAGTATAATTATATAATCAGGGATTCAGGGTTTCCGGTCCGGTTCCCTTCCCGGTTCAAGTTCTCGGTTCGATTTCTATAAAACCAAACCAGATCAAGAACCGACAGTTCTTAAAAAAGTGAAACCGAAAATTGAACTCTCTCACTCTAAAACCTCGAATCGGATTGGTTCTCACAAATCTGGTACTCCAATGTTTGTCCAACTCTAGAATCATGCTCATCCTTACACAGTGATAGATGGTGGCGGTGATCATCTTGGCTTCAACAGGGGATTGGCATCACTAAAGGGTAACAACAAGACACTATGTGGCCGAGGAGGAGAGATATGTAAACAGTATTTAGAAGGTGTGTGACAACAAAGGCTGTATGATCCACAAAACTTATTGTCTTTTTCCAAATTATATGGAATTATCTTTACTATGAGATATGTAGAAGTGTTGCTAGTTGTTTTTAGGGTAAAAGCCATAAACAAACGTCTAATTATGTCTATTGTAACACATATATTCTGAACGTTTTTTTTTGTAACACCAAAAATCCGAAAGTTGTAACTATGTGATACATTTATCGCCCATCAAGGTTCAATCAATGAGAATTGCTAAAAATCTACCTACATAGACACCGAAAAGTAAACGATGTAGATATGACGCACTTGAGGCTTAAATGAGATAAAAAGGACGTTGGTTTGATTGAAAAATCATCTGATGGAATTTTGAGAGAGGGTAAATGTGTCACATAAATATATGTTTGGATTAAATGTGTGACATCCCGAAATTTCATTTTGCTTTAAATTTAATAAATCGAGCAATTCATCGACGCGCCTATAGTGTTATTCTCAGAGCTGATCACTCATGAGATAACTAGACGATCTAGGGAAGTCATTATAGGATTTTAATGCAATAATACTTGAGAATTCGACCAGGAAACGACTACTCGACCGTGTCCATCTGCAGAGATCAATACGACACGGTTAAAAAGCAATCAGTGATCAGAGATAGGTCGATTCGATTAAAATATATGACTAAATATGGGTGATTCCACTAAATTGCAAAATTCTTATCGATCGGCACTAGACTAATTTTTTTTATCGTTTTGGTACCCTGTACCCATATTTGAAATCTCGAGATTTTCACAACCACCGAGAGTCGTCAATGTGTCGAAGAGGTTCATTGTAACTTGAAGGAAATTAACCACGGGTCATTTGCATTGAAAATTTCTGAAAGCTACTGAGTCGCCTAGGTCGCACTAAAATCGTGCCAGATCGAAATTAACTGTGAATTTGAATCTAATTTCAGAAATTGAAAGCTCTGTCATGTCACAAGTCATTTTAGGAACATCGACTCGCCTTTCGAAGATTTTTTTCTGCAAACCGAGACTTTTTGAGAAAAAGTCGAGATAATGCCCTTTTTGTCCGGAAAATTCAGGGGATTGTTTTTTATTGTGGAATTGGGATGCAATAGGGTTATATTGACGAGGAAAAAAAATACCAATTTGATCGAGGACTCGACGGTTGGATTTTTAGGAGCTGAATTGAATTGATTCAAGAAGCATTTGGATTAAAATTGAGAGAAAATAATGTGAAATTCGTATGCCCCTCTTGGACCCAACTTATGGACTACTTCAAGGGCTTCTAGAAGGGTTTTGAGGGCTGGAAATTGGTGGTGGAAAACAGCACACATGGTGCGGCCCTCCAAGGAGACAAGAAGATAAGAGAGAGACCAAAGTGGTCCCCCTTGGCAACCGGTCCCCCTCCCTCTCCTTCCCCCTTCATCGACTCCCCTCCTCCTTCTTCTTCACGATTTGAAGCCTAGCAACCCATAACCGCCAAAGCAGCAAGCCTGTAGCTCGCCGGAGCCACCGCACTCCACCGCCTCGCCGTCCCGCCCCCGCGAGCCTCGCTGCTCACCGCGAGCCACCATCGCCCCAGCCACCTCCTTCTCATCTGCTCGCTGTCCCACGAGGCCTCTAGATCATCGTCGAAGCCTGCACACTGCCGTCCAGCCTCCGCCTGTCGCCGAGGAAGCCCGTCGAGCCGCCGAGAGCCCCTCTGCCAACTGCTGTCACCGTTTCCCCCTCAGCCAGCCACCGAAGCAACTTTAGTAGCCACCAACCAGAATAGAACCGAGTGGGTCTCTAGCGCATTGTTCAACCCCTTTTCAAGTTGAAGAAAAGAAGAATTCTCTTTCGGCGTGAAGGCTGCGGAATCCAAATTGAAGAAAAGAAGAATTCTCTTTCGGCGTGAAGTCCCTCTCCACGTAAAGAGAAAGGGTGGGGCCCAAGGTCAAACTAGCCCAAGGTCAAAAGTTTGACCTTGGGCACACACGCACGTAGAAGATTTCCTTTTCTACCGTGAGAAGTTGCCGAGTTCTCTGCAAGCGTAGGAAAGGTGGGGCCCAACACACATATAAAATCATAATCTAATTTCCTTTGTTGACGTGCGCTTGCTTGAAGTCAGTAAAAAACCCTACGTAGAAGAAGCGTCGTACGTCCGCCGAAGTCTACGAAGCCGCACGTCCACGAAGCCGCACGTCCACGAAGCCGCAAGTCCTCCGCGCGAAGCTTTGAAGAGATACGCGAAGTCGTACGTAGAGCGTATTGTGTTGAGCTTGAACGCGCGGTAACTTTGTGCCGTGAGTTTATACCAAGTGAGTTGTTTATTTATAAACACTTTGGGTTTTGGGTTAAATTCGGTTTTGGGAAACACCGAGAGAGTGTTTGAGTGACTTGAGTGTGTAATCTCCTTGTATCGCTTGATCTATAGTGAAATTCGCTGCTGCTCTCCCCGTGGACGTAGGTCTTTACGACTGAACCACGTAAATCTGGTGTCCGATTTATTTTCTTCTTCCGTCTATATTATTGTTCGATCGCTCACCTTTCCTTAACAATTGGTATTAGAGCCAGGCTTGGCTAAGTTGAAGCGAATCGATGGCGACAGAAGAAGTAAAAGTGAGAATCAACAGATTTGATGGGAAGGATTTTAGTTTCTGGAAGATGCAGATTGAAGATTATCTTTACCAGATGAATCTGCACTTGCCTTAATCTGGGAAGAAACCAGAGACGATGAAGCAAGCTAATTGGGATTTGCTGGATAGACGAGCTATGGGTGTTATTCAGCTGACGTTGGCTCGTAACGTCGCGTTTAACATCCTGAAGGAGAAGACCACTGCTGATTTGATGCAAGCCCTTTCGGATATGTACGAGAAGCCATCTGCGATCAACAAGGTCTGTTTGATGCGACGTCTGTTTAATTTGAAGATGAGAGAAGGTGCGTCAGTTGCAGATCATATCAATGAATTCAATGTGATTGTTAGTCAATTGAGTTTAGTTGAGATTGATTTTGAAGATGAGGTACGTGCTTTAATTATGTTATCCTCATTGCCTGATAGTTGGAATACTACCGTTACTGCTGTTAGTAATTCCTTTGGATCAACAAGTTTGACGTTTGATAGAGTTCGAGATTTGATTCTAAGCGAGGACATTTGTAGAAGAGAATCTGGCAAACCTGTATCTGCTGCTTTAGTAGGTGAAAATAGAGGAAGATCTATAACACGTGTGGGTAATAGTAGTACTAATATGAACAGACGTAGTCAATCTAGGATTGCTAATGTTGTCTATTGGAGCTGTGGCAAGAGGGGGCATCTTAGAAGGGATTGCCTTAAGTTGAAGAATGAGAAGGGTAAGGGAATTATAGTTGATTCTGCAGATAATGTTGCAGCTGTAACTGATAATGTTGATTATGTCTTGTCTCATCTTTGATTATTCATCGTTTGATGGATGGATTATGGATTCTGGTTGTTCTTTTCATGTCACACCAAATAGAAACTGGTTTATCACTTATCAGTGCACGGGTACTGGTAAAGTCTAGTTAGGGAACAACGCTGAGTGCGATGTTGTGGGTGTTGGTGATGTTAAAATCAGAATGCATGATGGTATCGTGAGGACATTGACTGGAGTGAGGCATGTTCCAGAATTGAAAAAGAACTTAATTTCTTTGGGTGCCCTAGATTCAGCTGATTGCAGGTATTCTTCAAAAGGTGAAGTTCTGAAGGTTGTTCGAGGTGCCTTGGTGACAATGAAAGGAATGAAGCACGGAGGCCTGTATAAACTTCAAGGTGAGACAGTGACAAATTTCGCTGCGGAGACGTCGGATGCATCTGTTCGAGAGTCTATTGACTGCTCGAGGAAGACCAGTGTTTGTGCCAATGCACAAGTTTGATGCTGGTGTCAAGATCATGCGATCAAGAGCTTTGATCGAGACGGAGACGGTAAGTCGATCAAGCATGTGCAGACTGACAATAGCATGGAGTTCTGCTCGGAGCTGGCAAATAAATTCTGCATGAAATAAGGCATAGTGAAACACCGCACTAGTGCCAATAAATCACAACAATTTGCAGAATTGACGAGAAAAACATTACTAGAGATGACCAGAAAAATAATCTCTAGTGCTGGTGTTGCTAGAAGAATCCTAGCTGATGTGCTAAGTACGATAAGCTGCCTGGTGAATAGATCCCCATCAACTGCTATTGAATGGCAGACTCCTGAAGAAGTGTGGTTAGGTAACGTTGCTGATTATTTTGTTCTTAGAATATTTGGTTGCCCGTGTTATTTTCGAGTGAGTGATGGTAAGCTCGATGGGAGGGCAATGTGCATATTCAATGGCTATGCACAAGGTGAGCGGGGCAATCGGTTGTGGTGCCCAGATATAAATTCATCTGTTGACAGCAGAGAAGTTACCCTTGACAAGTCTCCGATACTTCTAGCTATGAGTGTTTGTGGCAGTGTTAATACGGATCTGGACGGTGTTCAGCTTGAGGTGGAGTTGCGACCAGAAACTCCTGAGGTAGCGAGTATGAGTACTAGCAAAGTAATCAACACAGATGGTGCTTGTAGCGAGGTGGAGCTTATAGAGTCGACGGTTCTTTGTAATCGCGATATTGACAAAGTACATATTCGATCTCCTAACACATATAGATGCAATAATGGTTTTACTTTATCTGCGGTTGAGGAGGTTATGTCAGAAAATCCTTGCAGAGCAGTTAAAGATGCATGTGGAGTTGGTATTCTAATGAGGTCCTCGGTTATGGCGAAGTTCAAGCGAGGCTTGGACTTGGATAATATCTGTGGCGGTTGAGCCCATCGGGGGCTATGGGAAAGTAGCAGCATAATTTGAACCTTTACGAAGCGATTGTAATTTGGCTCAAACGTCGAGCCAAGGTGGAGATTGTTAAATATGACTCGAGTTTGAATTTGGAAACCGAATTTGTCAATAAAATAAAAAGGGAGGAAAGTGCTTTGCTGTGAAGGCTGCGGAATCCAAATTGAAGAAAAGAAGAATTCTCTTTCGGCGTGAAGTCCCTCTCCACGTAAAGAGAAAGGGTGGGGCCCAAGGTCAAAAGTTTGACCTTGGACACACACGCACGTAGAAGATTTCCTTTTCTACCGTGATAAGTTGCCGAGTTCTCTGCAAGCGTAGGAAAGGTGGGGCCCAACACACATATAAAAGCATAATCTAATTTCCTTTGTTGACGTGCGCTTGCTTGAAGTCAGTAAAAAACCCTACGTAGAAGAAGCGTCGTACGTCCGCCGAAGTCTACGAAGCCGCATGTCCACGAAGCCGCAAGTCCTCCGCGCGAAGCTTTGAAGAGATACGCGAAGTCGTACGTAGAGCGTATTGTGTTGAGCTTGAACGCGCGGTAACTTTGTGCCGTGAGTTTATACCAAGTGAGTTGTTTATTTATAAACACTTTGGGTTTTGGATTAAATTGGAGTTTGGGAAACACCGAGAGAGTGTTTGAGTGACTTGAGTGTGTAATCTCCTTATATCGCTTGATCTATAGTGAAATTCGCTACTGCTCTCCCCGTGGACGTAGGTCTTTACGACTGAACCACGTAAATCTAGTGTCCGATTTATTTTCTTCTTCCGTCTATATTATTGTTCGATCGCTCGCCTTTCCTCAACAATTATCAATGACCCCACATAAAATTGGAGGAGGTACACAAATAACGGAAATAATTGAGGTTTTTTAATAGAATTAACATAAAATGTCGATGCACCTACTTCACACTAAACAAGCTGAAAATCCCCTCGAAGCACCCTGCCGTGGTCACGTTGGTGCAAGAATCTTTCTAGAAAGAACAAGATTTTGAATCTGGTTTCATGGAAGAAATACAGCTCCAAAGCCTCATTGAACTTTGAGAATAAGATTGGCGTTTATCGCCATGCGCTTTGAGTATGTTGTACTTTTGTGCATGTTTCTAAGTTTTATTCGTATTGTGAAATGCGATTCACGTTATACTCATTTTTCTACCGTGCCACTCATCTGACCACTACTATTACTGTTCCTTGTTAAAATAGGGCACTATGTCTTGACTGAGTTATTACCATTCCTCATATTTGTGAACGCCTGTCCTTAGGCCACACTTTATGTTGTCCAGCGTCTCGTTTCACTATGGGTCCTATGTACTGGGAACACCTAAATCGCAATTACTGGTATGTGTACAAAGAATTAGGTCATGGTTTGATACGTGTTGCTTCCATTATAATACATTCTACCTATTCTTAAAATGTTTTTGGCATTGGACTGGATGCTATCCTTGTAACAGATGCAGCACCCTGCATGAGTGCATACAAAAAAGTTATTGTAGCCATCAACCTCAAAGAAAGAACAAATTCACGAGGTGCGAGGGCGAAAATATACCACTAATTGGATGACCTAAAATAAGTGCGATAATAAAAGCATCGAGGCACCTAATTAAATATGGCACAAAATGGAAAAAACTTGAATAGTAAGAGCCTCTGCTCAGACCAATGATCGTCGCGCGAAGTGACCCCGAGGTAGTGAGTGAGAACACAGAGGTTTCTGAAATGAAAAATCTTCAAGTTTCAACTTTCGTGGCCTGATAAACCAAGAATTTTCCATGAAGTGACTCTTGCCATCCGTGAGCAGTCGGAATGGATTCGCGGCCCGATATTTCGTCTCGAATAACATGGCTCTTCTGAAGTACTACCGTCTGCCAAGCAAAAGTAATTTTCAAACCAAACACCGGAGCTCAGAGTACTTTGGTTGATAACCACATCTTCACGGTGATTACTTTCACTCTGATGCTCTTTTTCTGATGCGATTGATTTGAAAGGATCCATGAAGTGCTACCCTAGTTCAAGTCTGCAAGCTGAAGAACTAAGCCGGATCGACTTTCCTCCCAGATAATTGCAACTCTAAGCCGTTCGAATGGTCGAGCTCAAGCTCAGAGTTCACCCCGAGGTGTATTAATTTCTACATCCACCTCGTCTTCCATGACCTGTCCAAAGATCCTAAAGTATTTGCACAAACAAGTGGATGACTTGCCTTGTGGTCGTACTCCATGACCTGTTGGTTTTCTATAGCATTTGCGACTCTTATGGCTTCAGGCCACCAAGCATCCATAGGGGAGCAATTTGTCGTGGTTTAATCAATGTCAACCATGTTATTAGTTATATCAGGAGGATTTGTCAGAATCAAAGAACGCTGATAAATCAGACACAATATCCTCCAGGATAAGACGCAGCGGAGAGGAGTAACCTGGGCTATTACTAAGCTCACTTTACCTTCATTTTCACACACAAAAGAAAAAAAGGTTTCAAATGGATAAATGTTGGGCAGAAATTTTCTGTACCTTTGCAGTCAAGATCGTGACATTTTTGGTAATATACAGCCCGAATCAGGTCAGCAACATAGATAACTAGGTCAGTCAAAATGGGGAAGAAAATAAGCTGGTGTCTCTATTAAAAGTAGACTCAGAGAACAATTCAACACAAGAAATTTCCCATTGCAAAGACATGGCGTAATCTGTGAATGCTCTATGCCCTCTGCCTATCTGCTCACAGAACTTGTTCCTTGACATGCTAGAAACCATGAGTTCATGCTCTGAGAACCAGTACCAGCATCGAATTTTACCTATACTGTGACAGATTCATCAGCATTACAGGGGAAAGGGAGAAGAAACGATAGGCCTTTGAAACCAGATCATTTTCTTGATGCTACTCCACATGAAAGGGGAAAGTGCCAATCAATAGCTTCTTTTCAAATAGGACACATCCGTCCCATTAAAATTCTTTCAGGTTGCTAACTTTAATATCCTACACAGTCTCAGGTAGAATTCTATGAACTTTGAAGCAATTTAAATGATTCATCACTCTGTTTATCTGAAAATAAAACTACAGCAATCACCTGATACAGTTCCAATTGAGGCTACAGATTTATCCGACATTGGGAAAGGCGACTTTCCAGTGAAGTAATTCACCGAACTATCACTAATGAAAGAGTTGAAATTAAGTTCTTGCGAAGCAAGACGGTGCCTTCCCAAATCAATATTAACCTGCATAGGGGAGAAAAAGTCCATCACATGAGAGACCACACAGAGTTCTAGCACACTAGTCCCCTATGCAAAGATGTTTCCTGAAATTAGCTCCACCAACTCAAGATGATTAATATTTTTGCTGATAATAAAATGTACAGCAAATCATATGAATATAGTTCGTGAAGGGACCTGAATACAAGAACTGATTCAAATTTGTAACTACCTCTGTATCGAACTGAAGTTTCTTTCCACAATCTAACTCCATTTGCAGGCTAGGAGCTTCTGACAATCAAAATCCACAATGCAGATCAAAGAAGCCATGATCATGTCTTCCTCACCCTGTCAGGAGAAAGCGCATTTTGAGTGTCAATGAGCACATGAACCTTTAAAGAGCAACTGGGATAGAGAGTCACCACTGTTTTAAGCACTATCACAGTAAATTCTCTTCTGAGTGTGCATATGCATATTTTGTCATGTGTTAATCTAACCTTCTCAAATGATACAAAGGCATAAAAGAACCCTTTGCTAGTAGTTTTGGGGAACATTCTGAGTGAACTAGGAACAGTTCATCACACCCATGTTCCAAAGATGCCTCATGAGTCTCTAGACCTCAATTACAAGGAGTAACATACCATGTCCTTGCATTTGAAACGCCCAATCGACAGAAGGTCAGAACTCTTGCCTGCCTTGGATGATAGAGCCAAAGAAAAGCATCGATTACTTGAATAGACAGCTGTGTCCACAAATATCTGACCTGTCAATGGGCTGGAATCTTTCTCGACAAACAACTTTTCATATCTCCCGTCTGTCTCCCTTGCACTAGAAATCCGTGAACATACCTGTTGATTCATCATAAGAACATCATGGTCACATGCAATGTTATATTTCTCCAAAAAGGTGTGCATGCATGAACATATCAACCAGAACCCCACCCCCAACCCATCCGAAAAAAATAATAATAATAATACTAAAAATTAAAACAAAAGAAAATGCCCACACACACACAGAGTTCCAATAGATCAGTAAAGTTGCGAGAATGGCTGTAAAGTGAAGTATGCAGGAGTCAAAGATATATGTTAATCTTGAGAGATGGATAAAATATCTCAAACAGGTGGCTAACTTGGAAGGCACAATAACAATATTTACACAGAATAATTGAATTTGCAATTCTCTCTACCAAACAATAACTAGAGCTTCTTCTCAGAGCATACCTCCAAAATTAATGCACCCACATGGGAGTTGTCCTTAAAAGCAGTCTTTGGTATCAAATGACGAGAAAATTTTTCTGCATACAAGCAGTGCTGTTATTGACATCACAGTAAACTTGTCATATTCCATGGAAAGATTTAACATATACGAGGGAAAAAAAAGGTATAACACGAGATATTTCTAGTGTTTTATTAATAGGCAGATGTATTAATCATAACGCACATGCTGACTCGTCAAGTCACAGATTCTTCCCTGCCTGAATCTCAAATTCACTTCAACTCTGACACATTGTTCTAGTGTTCTATGCATAGATCATCTTAGCTATGCCATTAACATCACTCACCAGTACTTTCCGGCGACCCAGCACTGTGAAATTATAACCAGTCTTCAGCCGCCCCTTCTCTCTGACATTATGCCTGCAAATTGTGACTCGAGGTAGGATAACTGGCTTCAAATAGGGGAAAAAAAGAAAATCATCGTGGCAAGGAAAGCATCTGGGTAGTGTCCAATGCAGCTCCAATACTTGATGCTCATTCAAAAGAAGTATCATACTGAACTCATCCCGAAATGGAAAAGATCAACTGAATAATGTGGCCTAAATAGCTCAATCTAAGATAAGCACAGCATGCAATACGTTCCCCATCAATCCCATCTATGAAATCAAAATTGTCTCGACTTCCAAAAGAGGTACATCATTCGAAGTTATAACATCTTTTTTATTTCCATCTTCATAGCTGCTTTTAAGTGCAATATTCCTTAAAAATGAATCGTTAAGGTAAGTCACAACTCAAACAAGGACGGACCACACTAGTGGCAGAGACCTCATTTAGAGCTGCTTTTCTTCAATAAACCTAACAAAGTTCTCTTGCATCAAATGTGAAAGGTCTCAAGAAGAACAAAGGAAATTTGTAGCTGGAAGGCACCGTGAAAAAGAACAAGATGGCCTTTCACTTGATGGGCTGTCTACACAAATTTATGTCAAGATATCCAATGGCATAAAGATGAAGCTCATAGTATATGAGTGTGTATTGCATACACTATCCTTGACTACTGATGCAATGATAGTTAATAGAAGTAGCAAGATACAAAGTCAGCCTACCTTCAGTTGAAGAATCAAGCTTCACTACCCATTCTTGGTTTCCTCGGATAAAGTACTTGTCAAGCAACACCTCCAAGACAACTAATATCAGAAGATCATCCATCCCGTCTCCATTTTATCAGCATTTTCCCTTTTATGGAACTCCAAATCAAAGTATAAGTGACAAGGCAGACCATGGCAAAACATTCATTGATGGCCGAGCCAAACTTAGATTTCAAAAACCCAAATGACAAGCAAATACTGTTACATTATGTGTTAGACAGAAGTTCTAAGTAATGTCACCAAATGCTTCTTTCAAGTTCTAGCGCTATTATGCACTACATGACATTACAAACAACACTCATTTCGCCACCCCATCCTTTTTACTTCCTACTTCTACTTATAGCTTTTGATTCAGTCTATTGCTCGACACTCAGAAAAAATCAAGAGTTGGAAGCAAAAGCTGGAACTTGGAAGTGGCTATAACAGATAAATAGATATCAAGAAGAAAATCATAGACCATCCCCATGAGACTATTAATTGACAAATCACGTGGAGAGATGCTTTCTTTCTAATGTCCATTCTACGCGTGAAAATCAACTCATAGCATACAAAATCAACCAATATCACATTCAGCAATCGCAGCAAACTAGATGGTCTTTTTGGACACCCCATTTGGAGACCCGTAGAACAACACCGGAGACTTATGCACCCGTCGCCATTGGCTGAACTCGCATGCTCTAATTGTTATTGAACCGAGCTGAGAAGTTACCAGCGGAAACCCAATCAGCATTAGCCGGGACAAGCATTAAATCTGCAGCTTGAGTCCTATAGCAATAGAAAGCTGGTTAAAACTCAACAAATTGTGCTTCCTCAACAGCAGCCTTAGTGGGATTCTTAGATGGCAATAACCCATCTCATCTACGAAGACATGGAAATAAATTTTATCTGTCGACCCAAAAATCGAACCGCAGCAAAAAACAACAGCCAAGATCGCCCATACTTTCTCGGTGCAAAGCTGAATGTCTGTTGCCTCATCACGCCTCTGTCCTGATGATCCTGGCCTGAGAGCACTCATTGTAGAACCTCCATGTATGAAGCTTCCCTCCCGCCATTTCCTTCTAAATCCTTTCCGCCATTTCCTTCTAAATCCTTTCTTCTCTCTCGTGGCCGATTCTGATAAAATCGATGAACAAATGCCACGGAGAGAGCACGGAACGGGCAAAACAGAATCAACCGCGGCATATATGCATTCCACAAGAATGTCCTTCAATCAATGGATCGCCAGCGTTCCCCATTAAAGCATACCCCGCACACCGAACGCAGTGACAGTCATTTCCGACCCAATCTGCCATGTGCAGTTCGAAAGTTCGCCCGAATCCTCCACCGGGGAACGAAATAAGCAAATCTAATCGGGAAAAGCAAGAACAAAAGAAGCAAATGCTTTGAGCATGCGAATGCGCTGGGAATGAAATCGAGAGAAGGAGAAATTACTGGGAGGAGACATGCCGCACTTTTTTTTTTTTTTTTTTTTTTGGCCTCAAAAAGAGAAACCTATATCCAGATATTTTCATGAAAATCAAACTGAGGGTTAAAATCCCCCAGGGAGAGTCCATACTCCTAGACAATAAGGGTGCGTTGGTAACATTTCGTTTAAAAATTGTTTAAAGCAGAAATAGAAAAAAGTATTTCGCCTGCGAACAATTTTTAAACAAAAAACGCGTTTGGTAAAACTGTTAGAAATATAAAAAAAATAAAACACGTTTGGTAAATTTGTATAATTTTTTTATTTCTTTTAATTTTTTAATATTTTTATTTTATTTTTTCTATTTTCTTTCTTATTTTTCTTATTTATTTTTCCTTTTTTATTTTTTATTTTTTATTTTTTTTTTTTTTCTTTTTTGGCCGGTCGCCGGCCTCGGCCATGGCGCGGCCGGCCGTCGAGGGCCGGCGACCTCGCCGGAGCGTCGCCGGCCCCGGCGAGGCCGAGCGCCGCCGGCCCCTAGCGAGGCTCGGCCTCGCGTCGGGGCCGGGCGAGCTCGATCTCGCCCAGATCCGCGGCGGCCGCCGAGGCTCGGCCTCGCCGGCCCCCGCCGGGTGACGGCCTCGCCGGATCCGGGCGAGCTCGCCCGGCCTACGGCGAGGCTCGGCCTCGCCGGGGTCGGCGAGCCTCGCCGTGGCCGGCGAGCTCGAGCTCGCCCAGATCCGGCGAGGTCGAGCTCGCCCGGCGGCCGGCGAGGCTCGGCGTCGCCGCTTGGGCCACCGCCCGGCGACGCCGACGGACGGGGGGCCGGCGACGCTCCGGCGAGGTCGCCGGCCCTCGACGGCCGGTCGCCGGCCATGGCCGAGGCCGGCAACCGGCCAAAGAAAAAGAAAGAAAAAAAAGAAGAAAAAAAGAGAGAAGAAAATGGAAGAGAGAGAAAATGTATTCCTAAAGTTTGTTGTAAAAGCAAACAAACTTTTTTTTTTTTTGTTTGTTTAGTTCAGATGTGTTTCCCGAAGGAACAAAAAAATAATTTTGGAACAAAAACGCAAACAAACGCGTTTAAATTCTTTTTTGTTCCCAGGAACAAAAAAACAAAAATTTGTGTTCCTGGGAACAGAAACATTTTTTACCATGCAGGCCCTAAAAGGCAATACTTCCCGTTTCACCGAGAATGTGAATTTACCCAAGATGCGAAATATCTTTCATCGAAAAATTGATCTTATTTATTTTTATTTTTTTTCAATGGGTTTCGTGTCGATCTTGAACAAGGAATTGCTAGACTTGAAATTTTAAAGTAAATGAAAAATGAGTGAATTTAAGGTGTGGAAAAATTAAATGCATGAAGAACAAAAGGAAATTGTCGTGAACAAACGAATAACCTTAATTGGCTTGATGTTAGGGCGTTGAAAGAGATACTGCAGTACATATAATGGGTATTTATTCATAATCTATAAAGTAATGGTTACATATAAATGGTTACTACCCCACTAATAACTACGGTTGCGTTCTCCAATATTTTAGGCTCTATTTCCACACATGAATAACCCATATCCATAAGCAATTATAATTTTCCATCTCACTGAGATAACTACCACTTGATGTTGGTACCGTCATTCAGCATTTTAGTTAAATGTGCACTTTTGTATATTCTCTTTGCCCAATACAAGGTAAAATTCGTGACGACTTACCACTCCTTTGCTTTGTAGCTAAGCCATGGTATTCGTCGGTCATTCCCTGCTCGTTGTCGATTACCCTTTGATGTAGATGTCGATTAACTCGTGTCCTTCAAATATCTGCTTGTATCACTCTTGATTAACCGATCATGTCCCATCATTTATCGATAACAAAGAGTTGGTTATTTTTTTGTATACACACTTTCACACCGCCTTTTTCTTTGCAAGTTGGTTATCCTTTTAATTCTAGCAGAAGTGTTCAATATTTACCTACTGGCCATTGATAGTCATGTCCTAAATTTCCTTTCTGATTTCAAGTTAGAACAATGATGTTTAGCGGACCGATTAAGTTTAGTTTTCCTTATCAAAATTTTACGAGAATAAATTGTCCATATAAAATTGAATTTGAATACGTGTTTGACCTGTCGAGCCATGCATGGCAATTTACTACTTGTCCAGAATAACGACCAAGTCATTTATTTCTTGATGTCCAACTAGGAAAAAAAATTCAATCTTGATGGGTTCTCTTTGACCAACGGCTCTACATTATTAGAATATTTAAATATTAAAATACGTATCCATCTAACAGTTTGAACTTTTAAATAGCTGACACTAGTCACACAAAATCTCACTTGCTATCAAAGCATCAGGTGTTTGTTAGAGTAATTAAAATATTAAACCACGTATTCATCTAACAGTTTAAGCTTTTAAAATAGTTGGCTGTGTTCTCACCAAATTCTCACGTGATATTAAAACTTGAGATCTTGAGTTCAAATCTTTTCAGGCCCCATTTACCTCCTCAATTGAATATGTCCAAAAGATTAGACTAAGCGTGAGGGGGAATATTAGTGTAATTAAAATATTAAACTACACTTTCAGTTCAAATCTTTTTAGACCTCATTTGCTTCCCCAATTAAATATGTCCAAAAGACCAGATTAAGCATTAGGGGGACTATTAGTGTAATCATAATATTAAATCATACTTTTATTTAATAGCTTAAATTTTTAGAACAGTTAGCGACAGTCCCACAAAATTTAATAGTGTTAAGCTTGAATTTTTCCAAACCCCTTATTTGCCTCCCATTATATATTTCCATGTCACGACTAAAAATTGATAAAACTTTTTATCTGCAAGCTTCACATAAGGGAACTGTGCTACTATGTGAGGCTAATGTACCTTAAAGTACAGTGGGAGTTATTATTTGAAGAATAATATCATAAAATAGAGACTCCTTTATCATGTTGTAAGGAATAACAAACTAGAGTCTGCCAATTCAATCTATAAGTTGATTGATGAAATCGATCCTTGTAATTTTAGCATTGTGTGTAATCGCCAAGCTCTCAAGAAAAGCTAATGAACCCGTATATGGTGGATGAGTTCAAAAAATTAAAGAATTTTTTGTGGGCTAATGACATGATC
This sequence comes from Eucalyptus curtisii, assembly GCA_017140595.1. NCBI lineage: Eukaryota > Viridiplantae > Streptophyta > Magnoliopsida > Myrtales > Myrtaceae > Eucalyptus > Eucalyptus curtisii. Next base: position 29,956,261 of record CM029496.1, on the reverse strand, counting down.
TAAAAATTCGTTTGTGTCGATATATGAACTAATAATGTCATATTGTTTTTGTGGGCTAATGACATGGTAAAAAAAATTAAAGAATTTCCATTGGTCAACAAAACAATGGTTCTGTTAAGGATGTTGATGTTCGACTCAGAAAGAGTTGACTTTCGTGGTTGTCTCAAAGCCAAATGCTAAAAGCAAAATGCAATTATGAAGCCCGAATTTGCTTCGGAGTGAAATAAAGAGGTGGCTCTGCAAAGCAGCATCTGAAAGAGATGCACCTTCTTTGTTTGATCTGACACCATCTCACCTCCATCATGTTAAGAATGAAACTCAAAAGAGTAGATAGGCTCACCGACAAAAGCAACCGCAAGCAAATCAAATAATCTAAATGACCATTTTGTTTTGCTTTGAAAGCTATTGGATGATCTAATCCTGAAACATCGTTGATTTTGTTCACTTCAAGTAGTAGGCATTGAGTGCCACGCTCATCAACAAGCTGGCAACTCAACAGCATTCTCATCAACTAACCAAGATATACAATCATCACTTATCAAGGAATATATATGTGTGGTTTTGCTAGCATAACAATTTTTAGACTACTATGAGAATAACAACTCTTAAAGGAATGAATCCCACAATTCTCATAGTTATTAAAGACTGTCAACCAATCATTTTCGAAGCCACTGGGATGTAATTGCTAATTAGGTGATATGGTCCATGGTTCATATTCAAAGCCTAAATTAATTACATTGCACCAATGCCAAAACAAGAACTCAGGCGACTAATAAAAAGAGGAAATGTTTCATGAGCAAATTAGTGGCAATACCTAGCTAGCTCAATCAATAGTTCACCAATTGAGGAACAGATGATCACAAAACATTTATGGAAATCAAATTAGTCTCAGATCTGTCGATAATGATTAATGATGTCAACATCCCTTAGCTAGTAATATTTACATACTCATATATATACTCGCATGTGCATACACAAAGTTCACTTCTCAAGAGTCAGTAGAGACAAATTGCCGGGGATAGACTTCTATAAATTGCTTTTGGGTCTCTTCAATTCAACATAAAATAGCAAGCAGCTCTGATACATCCTGCAAGCAAGCTATATATGAATCCTTATCCCATTGTCTTCACCTATCAAGGTCAAATAAATATATAAATAAATAACAAGACGATTGATTTCATTGATTATCAACAAAATAAATATGTGAGTCCAAACGCAACCGTACATATCAACAATGAAATATTTAATGTCATTGAATTTGCTGCAAATTTGTTTCTTCAAAGCAACTTCTATATACATTCTGGACTAGTGCCATTGTGAATTGGCAAGTGTAAGTCCGTTGTCTGATTGTCTGGCAGTGCTCAAGGATTTGCCACAGACGTCATTGGCTTCTTCAAAATGCCCGTGCAGCATAACTACTCTCTTTATAAAGAAAAAGGTTGCTGCGTACAGCTTTAGATAAGAACAGAGCTGAGGTTTCGATATGAACTAGCCAAGTGAATGCGTCACCCCTCACCACCAAAAAAAGCGAAGACGACCGAGACTAACTCGGTCTTTTGTTGGTTGGCTCACTTCAAGATCAAAGCAACTTTATCGATCGCGTGATGCACGGGATGAAGATGATGAAACAATTTCGTCGGCAAAAACATGACATGAAATGCAGTAAGATACTATTAGTAAATTGAGAGATGACAACGATAGTTCGTATCATATTACTCATTGCCACTCATAATTATTCTTTAGCTCCTGTCGGTGGTGAACATTTATGGCCTAGATATGGAGGAGACGGTATAAGGAGTCAAGTTGCACTAAAAGTGTGTTTGTTTCAGGGAAAACTTCATGATAAAAGAAATTATTTTTTAGGAAATCATTTCTCAAGAAAATGTTGTCTCCTTTTCAAGATAAGGTTTTTTTTATTTTTTATTTTTTATTTTTATTTTAAACATGTTTCTTTTTACTGTAAATGGTTTTTCGTCAACTGCTTATTTTATAGTCCAAATGCGTGAAAGTCTAGGGAACTAAGTCACGAAATTTTTTTTTCAGTCAAACAAACACACCTTAAGTCTTATCTTTGATCCGGAGCTTATCTAGTTTAACTTCACCTAAGGGTTGTGTGACTGAGTTCAATATGAGGTGCATCGGTGACCTTTTTTATTAGATTTAGAGCAAGGAGGTGATGTTATTGCCGGACGCGCGATGGCTTTAAGAGTTTCTAACGTCATGGAATTAAGGAAATGTGGAGCGACTAGAGTGGGGATTTTGCGTGAATTCCAACCTCCGTGGAAAGAAATCCCAAGAGTATAAATAGAAAGAACGCAAAGAAAGAGGGGATGGTCAGGTCGTGCCAAACCTCCGCTAAATTTTCATTTCGAAGCATTTTCTTTTTGAGCCAATGTCTTTTCATTGTAGTTTTAATTTTAAAGTTTGTTATTCTTAATGTGCATTGTGAATACCAACGTAGCTTTTATTCCAGAGCATCAGTGTGCCTGTAATTTTGAGGATATTTCAATTTTGGGTTTTTTTTTTTTTTTTTTTTTTTTTTTTTTTTTTGATTCCTGTGCTTACACTCTCATTTTTAATTTCAGTGTTTTGTTTGGTCAATAAACATAATTTTGTATCATAAAGAAAGTCTTCTAGACAAAGATAAAGTAATTGGGATACGCATCTTTTATTCCGACTTTTTGTGTTGCTGCTTTCCACGGCAACATTATTGCCTTCCGTAGGTGATCAACCCCAGGACACACTCTGCGAATCACACAGACATAATAGAAAAACGGATTTCAGAAGATACATATAAAAGAGTCTATGCATTTGTACACCGCTAAGACGTGATCAAAACCACCGCAGTAAACAAGAAATGGATCTGATATAAAAATCCGGGGCTAACCAGAAGTATATCAGAAACGGGGTTGGAAGTCTAAACCCAGTCGGGACATTGTCCAAAAACACCTGGAATGCAACAAGAAAAAAGGCGAGCGATGTCGTGTGCCGGGAACACGGATGATTAGCCTTCCACATGTCAAACGTTTTCAGTTCCAGTCCGGCCCACGGTGGAGTGCTCAAATGATTCAAATGAGAATTGTCTTTGGTTTGGGGAAATCAAAGAGGAGCAAGAATAGTAAAAAGTAGCCGGTAACATGGATGATTCAGTTAACTCATGGGAAAAAAGAGCAGAAATTGTTATTAACTTTAATTTAACTTAATTGAAAAGATTCCGTGGCTTTCACAATATAGTTGTATTTCATTTTTTTCAACTATTTTAGAAACTTAAATTACCATTTTCTCCATCTTCTCCAAGAATAATGCATTCTCAAGTAGAAACTAGATGAGCTCAATGACATATCTCTGTATCTTTACATGCTTAAGCTATTGCTTGAGGCACCAGTTTTCACGGTCGATTTCATGTGCTTGCATCTAGCCTGTTTTAGCGAGTTGAAATTTGAATGCAAGTTGTTCGAGCTGAAATTTGTATGCAAGCTGTTCTTTCATCTCCAGCACTCACGATATATTGAATGGAAATTCATTCGTAAATATGCGATGAGATCTGGGATGAGCATAAATAGTGAGGGTCTCAAGATAATAAGAATTCCCATACGAGTTAGAATTACTAGAGACGTGTTGCTTTGCTCAGAAGCAATTGAAGCCTTCAAGATGGACACGGCCGATATGTGAGCTCCCATGATATTGTGATTACCAATTCAAGGAAAGTACGTGGAGGAGTGTGAAGAAGCAACTCGGACTACGACATAATAGATCAAGTGGGAAAAATTATGTTCAAATGTTGAACCGAATCAAGACGGCCTAATCAAGTTGAAACTCTCTATTTGGCTCAGAAATGAAATTCCATTCGGTTGCACTTTGGTCAAATCTGGCATTGTTCCCGTTAGGTTTCCAGAAAACAATGTGGGAGTGCTCATTTTGTAAAATCTCATATTACAACACCACTTATTATCGTGGAATTGCGGTAGAGTGTGTATACCGATCGATGCTCTGCGAACATGTTACTATGAAAAGTCTCCTCGGAAACCTATGTCGGGAGGGGATCAAAAAGATACAAAGTTGGACTGATTTCATGCAATTCATAGTATTAAGGGTATAAGGGATTGATTACCAAACTACCTTAAATTAAAGATACAAAGTCATATACTCATGTTATTTATAGAGAAAAAATAACTCTCACGCATCAAATAAGGGACAAAATGATCTTGTTAATTTGCAAGAGAAGCACATATAATAGCAATTTTTGGGTAGACATTAAGAAAAGATACGAACTTGGAGGACTGCACAACTCAATATTTTATGGTACACTGTAGATTAAAGATTGTATTGATATTGACGTCGATATACTAATCATTCGGGGGCAGCACTCGAGAATGTTGAACTGCATCGACTTCCTTTCAAGATAAGGAAATGGTAGGTAAAACTGAAAGTGAAACAACAAAAAAATGGCACACGCTAAAATGAAAAACCGAGAGAGAGACAGCAGCCACAAGAGCGAAGGCTACTCATGAACAGCTTGTAACTGGTGTCAATAGAATGTTCAAGTAAATCTATACTGCAAAAATTTTAGCCAAACTATTTGCAAGAGCTGGGAATATGAAAAGAAAAGCTGTTATGAGAAACATTCTTTGAAAAAAAGGGCACATCCACCATCAAACTATTCATAAAGCTGCCTGTACCGAGTCGTGGATGTGGCGAATTCATAAACCTGAGGCAAAAGGGCGAATTCATCATAAAGGCCAACTACTTTTGTAAAGTCTACCAGATGTAAGACATGCCTGACATAGAAACATCAAGGGTTGGCCAAAAGAAAGGGGCGGACACAATTCCAATACCAGTATCTAACCCAGGTGAATTACTGCTCATGTTGAGGCCCTTGGGAAACTTAACAACTTCTGTGAAAACTCCAGCAGCGCATCTGATGCACAATAATCCTTTGATGGACGACCAATGTTGCTGGAGAACATGTACTTGCTACCTATTCGCTGCAGAATCTTCTTGCTAGAAATCTTCATTTTCTCCAGGACCTGTGCATTCTTAAGTAGAAATTCAATGAGCTCAATGACATCAGGATCAAGTACATAACCATATATTTTAACATGCTTAAGTTGGTGCTTGAGGCAGGGATATGCACTGTCCACTGAACTCCAATAAATAAAGCCATCGTAATCAAATGCAAGCTTCCAGCTGCTTTGGCAAGCCAAAAATTGAAAGCAACTTTTCAATCTCCGTTAATTCCAAATCCAATATGCAAATACAATGTTATAGTTCAAGTATTATACCTCGGATTCATCCTCATCTCTTCCAGTGTAGACATAGATAGTGAGTGTCTCAAGAAAATGAGAGTTCCTCAACAAGCTAGAAATGCCAGGGAGGTACCGCTTTTTCAGAAGCAGTGAAATATCACATGCTTCCAAGTGAAAGATGGGCATGGCTGATTTGTCATCTCCCATATACTTAATACCTGGTTTGAAAAAAATTACTTGGACCGACTTTGAATGAAAATTAGTACCGGATATACATTGTGGGTACTTGAGAGCATGCGTATGTATGGACTGACTGCAATGAAATTATATGATAACATTCAATTCAGAGTCTTGTCAGACAATGTAGAATATTTAGAAAGGAAAATCACAAGAGCATGGACATGCACATTTAAAATGGTAACAGATGTCACAAAAAAAGTGAAAAATATTGTCCACATAATACCACGAAACAAACAAGGACACAAGGAAGACAGACACCTAACAATCTTAGGGTTATGGATAATGGATGATAGTTTACATTTGCTCAAAGTTCATAGGCCAGCAGATGCAAGGAAGGCCGCCGTATAAAAGTTTAGGTGTGCAAATAAGAGAACCCAGGCTAGGTATATAATTTTTTTTTCTTTACTCTTCATCCAGGAAATTGCCTCATGAACTGAAGCATAAAAAAGGCAACGGAACATAGAAGCCAAAGCAGAGAAACAGCATGGCCAATGGCCATGTCCAATGAGACACATTTGAAATTGCTTATCCAACTTCTATTCTACGAATTTTAGGAAAGTTGAAATGTGAGAATATCCGATCAAACACATGGTTTTACTCCTTACCTGAAGGATCAGGACCCAAATCATTTAAAAGTCCCTCAAAGCAAGACAAATAAGATCAGAGCAATAGTGGAGAAACCATACCAGTATGCACCAATAGCATGGCATAAAATAAGGACTGCAGCTGAGCTTTTCCAGAAGCAATCTGAACTCACGATATTTCTCGTACGAATATCTAAAATAATGACTGAAGTAGAGGGACGTATCAACTAGCGATGACATATCAGTCACCTTGATATTCTCTATACACCCAGCAATGTCCAGAATCTTCACATTAGGACTAACTAGCTCCATATGCCCACTGCCATCAATGATTAAATGTTTTATATCTGATTGGTCGAGATCGAGCCTTTTGATACCGGCACATACCAAATTTAAAACCTCAATAGATAGGGCATTACAGAATTTGGGCTTGTAAAGGCCATAACAATCTTCGAGAGACAATTCCTTCAGCGACAGGCTACCAGATAGTATGTCAGCCATTGTGTGGTCACTCAATTCAATTTGCTTCATAAACAATTTTTTTGAGCGACCTTAGTTGGCCCCGTCCCACCAGTCCGACCTCACAGGAAGCCAGTTTCAGCTCTATCAAACTGCTACACCTAAAAAACGATGCTGGGCAAAATGCAAAGATTATCCGGGATTGCCCCAGCACACCCTAAGAAGTTCAAATCAAGGAACTTAACCTTTCTCCTCACCACAAAACGAATCCACATAACGATTTTGTTCCACCCTCTTGTCTCTTCATTTATACCATCCTCCCATTAAGGATCATTGTCATCAGGGTACGCCTCAGTCACATAGTTTAAATTAAGACAGAACGAATCAATTGTGGGGTTCTCATGCACATCGTTGTTAAAATTCACAAATCTCTCATCGACTTCAAAAGCAGGGTCCTCCTCCTTGCAGTTGCAGTAAGCACAGTGATCGAAAGACCAGTGGTGGATAAAAGTCCAGAGGTAACGGAATCTCGGGACCACCGCTGTCCTTGCGGCGTCTCTCGTGGGCAGGAAGGACACAATATGGAGGAGCTCCGAGTCTGGCGGATTACTAATCGCATCACGTCTGTCACCTCTGTCCATCTTCCGACGTTTCAACTTGCTACTTTCCATGGAGATATCATCGCCCGCTATAGCAGTTCTCCTGGAGGACACTCTCAAGATATTGGACGCAAAATAATAAACATAAAAAATAAAACTAAAAGCAAAGAGATATCACAGGATAATGCTTCAAAGAGATCGAAACAAAGGTCTGTTAATGAAAATTGGGACCCAAAAAGAGCAACCCAAAATGGGGTTTCCTCGATGAAACTAGTCAGGAATTTCGACAAACAATTGGTGCGGAACATAGCAACAAACCAATCTTCGATAATGTGACCAGGATTACTGCAATTATAACAATTTATGCCATTTAGTGTCTTGGATCTTCCCTTGAACCAATCACGGTTCTAGGAGTCTTGAGATTTACTCCTTCCTCTATGCTCTGATACAACAAGGGTTTGTGGTGGAGAGGAGCCCCACACTTTTCTTCCGAGTCTCATGCTCAAGCAAGCTAAGATTTCTCTGCATCCAACTTCACTTCTCCATTAGATGCTGATGGGATGAGAGTCGTCACCAATATCCCATAACTATCTGGAAGTGAACTAAGGAAGAACAATGCTGGTACCTCATCATCAAACGCCATCTCCATAGTTACAAGTTCATTTATCAAGCTTGCAACATTCCCGATGCTCGCCAAATCTGAAAAAAACCAGAGGTTATTTGTATTCCTCGGAAACCCCCGCCCACATCGCCATTCAATATTTCTTGGCCCACTATTCATTCAAGCGATCTGTCATTGTAGTGCCCTGTTGATATGTTTCAAAGCGCCAAGCTTCTTGATAAAAAATAAAGCTTCTTGTTGGCCAATTTCCTCTCACACAACACTTCAAGTTTCTTCAATGGTGTTTTCCTAAAGTTTCATTTTCCAAATGGTGATAAACCATTACCTAATGAAACTTAGCAACTACCATTGTTGACCTGTGCAATCAGGCTTGGCCTCGTCACTTTCTGTGGAACCGTTCACTTCCTTGTGATAAAGCAAATCAAGTATCTTGCCTTTCCATGTTCTGTAGTTGGCACCAATTAGGCTGACCACTATGCTGGTTTTCACTTCCACACATCACCAAGGAATTTTCACAAACACCTAGTGTTCACCGAACCTCGTCACTCTCTCCATAATGCCAAAGCATGTAGCACCGGGATTAATCAAATTCCGCACCACAGGTCATATTTGGTTTTGTGCCGTAACATAAATGAGTATTGTCGAAAGCAGAAAGAATCAGAATCTCAGACGAAGTATTCGAAGGCAACAGTGCGACCGAAGTATAAGCTTAAAGGAGAGCTACGGGAGTCATGTTCGAGCATAGAACATGAGATCACATGATTTTGCAAGCTACAGAGAAGTTTGGTTAAGTTTTCGTGCTCGACTTTACTGATGGTTTTAGCTGTATATCTTCTGTACTAATTGCATTTGCGAATTCGCAACTGTTAAGTCCATTGTATGATTGTCTGGCAAACGCTAGCACATCTGATATCAGTCTTGCAATGGTAGCCATCCCTCAGTCTCTTCTGCTGCCTGAAGAAACAGAGGTCACTCCGAAGAGGAAGTGATGACGAACGAACGGTGGACTAAAAGAGGAGTAGGTTGTGAAAAGGATCGCGAGGTTTCTGATCGTTGACGGACAAAACCTGATTCGAAAAGATGGTTCTTACCAGAGACAAAAACCACGGATGATGATGATGATCATGCTCTTCCTCCAACAACAGGCGATCAATTTCATGTAAGAGTACACAGAGCGTTGACAGATGGCAGACTCCAGAAAACTAGAGAGTTTTTCTTTTCCTCCCTCAAGAAATGGATTAAGTGAGGTCATTAGGATTGTTTACACATATTTTATCACATCAACGAATTATTTATTGAGATGTAATCAAGCTGATGTCGAAAAATAGGAAAAGTGAGATCATTCCAATATTTAATTTTATTAACCTCGTATATTGTCACATGCAAAATGAATTTTAGGTAATAATTTTTCCCGAATTATTGGTCGAAGGAGGGGACACGTGTCGGTCTGTAGGAAAATTTGGGCAGGCATATTTGCTGTAATAAGGTATAGCTGCTAGTCCTGTGCAGGTGCAAAGTTGAGGCACCGTGGATTTCCTCCGCAACCGTGGGCGCGGGATCATTTCAAGTGAATGAAGGTGGGATCAATTGAGTTTGTGTCTCCACGTGTTTGCTTTTCCGGCGGCCCTTTCTCTCCGCCAATGAAAATTTGATAAACCACCTTCCTTAATCCAAGAAGTCAATAAAAATTTTCTGGTCCTATCACTTTCCTTGTCAGCGCGGGCGCTCAAAGCGGTGTCGTGATTGCCTTTTTAAAGCACAGGACCACGTAAACGAGCTCCGACTAATGAAAGGCAGCAATTATCAAACTTAATTGAGTTTTTCTTATGCAGTATAATGTGTCATTTCATTAGATTTAAATGAACAGTTTTTCTTACAATGAAAAATCCGTTTTCGAAAGCTAGTGTTATGCAAGATGATAGAAGCATGAAACAAACACAAAAAATGTCTGAAACAAGAAGGGGCAAAGTTAAAGAAAGAAAATTCCAGATTAAAGACAATATCGGTAGTGTTGAGTGTTTCAAGTTATTTTAGCTCTCATGTGTGTGATGGTTAAAGGGAAGGATGTGATTTCTGCCATCGACTATGTTAGTAGACATTGTTTGGTGCTTAGGCATGTGCGAACTATTGGAATCCATGTCTTCTAATTGTGGACATGTTTTGCATAAATGAAATTTAATGAGCATTTTGCACATATTACCGGACTTGCATGTCGACTTGCAGGCTCCTTCATGTCATACTAGATTGAGCCTAAATTTTGGAAATTGGTATAAATCACTGGGCCTGCAACCGCAAGTGTTCTGCACAACTCACTAGGCTTGCAACAGCAAGTGTCCAATAGACAATCTAGTATGACATCATCTAATCTGGTATAACTAGGAGGATAAGGCCAAGCAAGCAATGTTGTGCTAAGCAATGGAGCAGAGAAAGCAGAAAACATATTCCATTGCAATAAGAGAGAGATCACAAAAGATAGTCATGTTAGTTGCTAAAAGCAACAAATTTGCAAGCAATACATCATAACTCTATTATCAATCCAACCATACTATTTACCTGAGCCCAAAATCCGCCCCCAAAAAAAAAAAAAAAAAGCCACACTACTTTATTGATCGCACAATCCAGTCAAACACCCCAGGTGACTATCAATCTAGATGCACGATATTACTTGTCCCTCCAGCTGGGCCTTTCATAAGCCTGGCACTTCTTCTTATCGGATTGACTTGGTTGCTATAGTTCTTTTTCTTTTTTCTTGACGGGCCTCCTGCTTCAACAGGAAGTGCTGCTACATCGACTGGTAGTTGTTTTTCTGCTGCTTGTCTTGTTGTCCTTCTTGTAACATGCTGGGGAATGCCACTCTGTTGGCCATGAGTTGAGCTCTTTGTTGTGGCGTTGGCATGGCTTGCGTGATCATCATCTCTCTGCCTCTTGCCCTGTTTAGCACTTGTACTCTTGAGCTGACATGACTAAATTTCACATTTAACCAAAAAAGCCAGTAAAAATTAAATTCAAACAATATCACTACTTACAGTCTCATAAACACGAGTCAATATAGTCTCCCTCGCAGCACCAGCAATAGTATCCCAACACAAATAGATTATAAAAAAGGCAATGGCAACACTCGTAGAGGGACCACAATAAAATTTCTACTTTTAGACTACTCTTTGGCTATTTCTTCTGGTTTTTGTAAAAAATTGAATACAATTGACTTCAATGTACACCTAACATGAGCGCTCTTTGTCGTTCCTATTGCAAAATCTTGAGGTAGCTAATCTCTTCATTAGACTTTGATTCCGCCGAATGGAAACTGGGGATTGTGATGGCAAACTAGGGTTCGATTTGAGGAAATTGAGGATTCTAATGGAAATCAGGATTTACCTTTCAACGAATTGGGGGAGTTGATTTGGGGATTTTGGTGGCTTACTCAATTTTTTTGGGTGATACGTCACACGTTCTTCCAAACAAAATGGCATCATTTTTATTTAACATTTTCCATGGCAGTTCGCCAACCATGTCATTAGGATGGCAATGACAGAACCGTTTCGCATCAACAATCTTAGGAGAAAATTAATCGGAAAGACTATATTGAAATTTCACGCAATGATTTAAAACTACATTGTAACAATTGGAAGATTTAGAACTACATCAGAATCCACACAATAGATTTAGGACTGAAATTGTAATTAGACAAAATCCATATCGTTTCACTTCTCTTTCTATTATTTATGTCATTACTTTAATAAACTATAATTCTTTGTCTTATTTTCTCTTTAATTACACATGGTACTTCATGTACTACTATCCTCTAATGTTGATTATTTATTTTAGTTGAAATTGTCTTGCATTTTGTAACTAAAGAGGAGTTTTAATTTCTACTTTTTGAATGAAAAACCTTTGATCATGTGACACATTGTTTCAAATCAGTTTATGAAAGTCGTAATGCTTTTGTATTCTTACTTATTCTAAAGTAATATGCTTCGAAATTAATTAATGCCTCTTTCCATCATAAGTCACAGTCTTTAGTGACATAGTATGTTCACTCATAAAAATTTTTATCCTAACTCAATATATGACTATTTCTTCAAGCAGTATGTGCTTTAATTTACTTTAACGTGATTATGTCTAATGAAAGGACGTGAATCCTGCGTGGTGGCAATATGCTATAATACTAAAAATGCATAGTCAACTAGTCAAGCTCATTGTTGGCTAAAAATAGATAGGTGGTCAAGCCCACTGTATATGCATGCATCGGCAAAACAGCAAACAAATGTGTAACACAATTATTGCTTAATCTGCAAGGCTGCGTTTGGCAGTCGAGATAAAATTCGAGATAGGATATGATTTATCCTATCCTACGTTTGATGCTCGCTTAGAACATGATAAAGTCAGATATAAGGGGGATATAGATAGGATAAAATTATCCCATGAGGGAGGTAAAATAAAAGTGGATAGGATTTCTAATGTCCATAATATGAAAGTTATTTTTCTAAAATAACAAACTTATTAAATTAACAAAATTGAAATTATATTTCAATATAAATAATATTTAAATTCTAATTTAAGAAATTAAAAATAAAAAAATAGAAATTTATTTTTAATTAATCTTATTTTAATTTATATATTCAACTTTAATTCTATCTTATAATAAACATTCAATCTATAAATTAAATATTTATATTTATTATATATTTTAGGTATTTTTGTATTTTAGGTACGTTAGTATAATTTACTATTTGATAAAATTTTATTAAAGAATGATGAAAGGGGAAAAAAATAATATTAATATAAATAAGAGGAAAAAATAAAAATAAATTAAGAAATAGTGTTACGAGAGATTTTCACCATTTTTGTTTATGAACATTTAGGTTCATTTATAATGATATGCCATTTATATCAAAAAAAAAAATAGACATGATATGATGTGAATATTTCCGACTTTAATATTGCAATTCACTAAACAATGGACAGGATATAAAAAAATTCCAGGATTTCATATCCCGCCCTATCCAATCCTATCTCGATTAGAAATCCGGACGACCAAACGTAGCCCAAGTGGATGGATTAGCCCTATATTAAATTGCATAAATAGTCTAACAGAAATAATAAAGAAAAAGGCAAAACAAATTATCCAATTATGTTTACTCGAGAGAAAAACGGCAAATTCATAGGAGATAAATTATCATAATATTAAAATATATACCACGAATTAGCTATCTTCATCATCTGTTTTCCCATGCGGTGACACTTGGTAAAATCTAATGAGTTTTGACGTTTTTCTTTTTTCCTTTCATACAGCTACGAATTGGACATCAATTTCTTCATTGCACTTTAATGAAATAATAGAATCAAATAGTCCATAATTACTTATATTATATGTACAATATTAAATTAGTGCATTAATTATGCCCATTGGAATTTAAAAAAAAAAAAATAGTTGACAAAGAATTCATATAATTTTTTTGAAATCAATAATTTGTGATCCATCATCTAGCATGTTATATGTGAAAGCAATTTTGATGAAGACATAGAGAGAGATAATATTGTTTGCTGGCAACATTAAAGAACTAGGACTATCCAACACCAAAAAGGTAAAGAGAGATAAGTGACTAATGCAAGGAAACAAATCAGCCACCTAAGAAATTAACGGTGCAGCAAACAAAAAATGGCAACTTTTAAGAGGGCTATTTGTGTGGCTAAAGAAAGGAAGAGATTTGACCTAAAAAGGAATTAAACAAAAATCCCACACATTAATGAAGAAGATGTTGCACCTTGTTTAATATATTCGGAAAACCCTCCTCTCCGTATCGCTTCAAAGTTGTTGTCTCCTCATCTCTAGGTTCTTCGTGAAGCTCCCCCTGTTTTTTAACACTGTCTGGATCTTTTTCTGCAATTGATGTCGTGGCCTCAAAACATTCAGCATTGCCCGGCTCTAACTGGAAATAATCAACGGAGGATGTGCCATGAGTTTCGCTTTCACCACCCACAGGTGCGGAGTTTGAGTCTTCATTAGGACATGAAACATCCCCCTTAGCCCCATCCTCATCGGAATGCACGTCAGTCTTCATTCTCCCTTCCTCCCTTAACAACTCCTTCATCTCCTCATCGTATTCTCCCTCCCACTCACTGTCGACCCCTCCCTCGACGTACAAATGAATAATGAATCCTTGGTAAGATGCCCACCACAACATTACATTCACGCTCCCATCACTCTTGATCTCCATTTGCGTTTTCAAAGTCTCCTTGGTCTCGTACCACATTCTCTTGAAATGAAAGCCGAAACTTTTCACGTCAGCAATCAATCCTTCGTATGTCAATGAATCGGGGTCGACGCCTTCCTTTTCTCTCTCTATTCCACGAACAGCCCCAAACCACACTTCAATGGGCTTCTTTACTCCAAGGTGAAATCGGATTGTGAAGGAATCCTGTGATGGAACAAGTTCAACCAGAGAGCCAAACAACGTATTTATTGGGTATACACTAAACTTTTGCATATTTACCCAAAATCCAACCAGCACAAATATAAATATGTGATGTAAATTTAAATTTAACATCGAATAAGTTAGATAACTATCTACCTAGGGACACTATCTTATCACATATCCCCTTTTTTAAGGGGAAAAAAAAGGAGAAAATTAAAATGCCAGTGTAAATAAAATTTTCTAGTAGCGGTTTTTTTCACTATTGACTGGGGACATTTACTATTAACTTTCTCACTAACCATAAAATCATGAGGTCACTTGTGAAACATTTTTATTATATTGCTATAATTATTGAAAAATGGCATCAATAGAAAATTTTTAAAATTTCTTTTTGAATATTATAACATTTAGCTTGACTTATTCCTACCGATACACATAAACTACCGCGTCTACATACTTAAAATACTTTTTACACATCTTGACAAGTGTCACTCCCAAAATTATTTTGTACCTTACAATGGTTATCTTGCTAACAAATTGTAGTTAAGGTGGTACAATAATTAAAATTTTACACATACGTGAGATAGTCTTTTGCACTTTATTGCATAAAACTATTGGTACCTTAATAATTGTACAATTGATGTCAAAAGATTGTCTTTGGGACATGAATGCTAGATTTAGTGAAGTACTGTATTTACTTTTAGTCCGTTAATACTAGGCTAGAGTTGGTGGGTATTATTTCTTCTGTTTATATTCCTATTTGTAGATTGCCTTACGTGTGGAGTTGCCTTATTAATGTCTTAATTTATTTCTAGCTTGTTTCTTTTCATTAAACCCAGCGACTACAAAGGGTTACGATGCTTCTTTCTTACTTATTCCTTCTTATCAATTGCTCTTTTCAATTCCCATCCTATTGCAAAATAATAATAAAAAGTAGTAGACGAAAAACATCATATGATGCTTTTGGAATCTATAATTGGTGATCAATTATCTAATTTCTTGTCTATGAAAGCGATTTTGATGATTAATATTTAAAGAATGATTAAATGAGCCTACTGGCAATATTAAAGAATAAAACTTTTCAACACCAAAAGGCAAGCAGAGATAAGTGACTAAGAATAAAAAAAATTGAGCCTAAGTAATTAAAGTACAACACAAAATGGGAACCTCAAAAGGGGGAGGAAAGATTGCTCTGGGAGCTGCAAATATCCAACACCGGAAAACGACGGAAATAAAACAGCTATGGTGCCAAAAAAAAAAAAAAGCCAACTCCAAAAGGGCGGATATTACGTGGCCAAAGAAACGAGAATATTTGGACTAAAAAGGAATTCAACAAAACACCCACACATTGATGAAGAAGATGCCAGACCTTGTTTGAAAGAATCTCCTCTCTGTAATCCTTCACACGCGTTCCCGGTTTGGCATCTTTGACAGTGTATAAAAAATTATGTATATTGAGGGTGCAATCATCTGGTATTTTTGTGCAAGATGCATCAATCAACCTTGTCAATGACCCACAATAACAAACCAACAAGAATTTCAGAGACTCTAGCTCGTTTAGGCCCTCAACATTAGTAAGTACATCGCAGCTTTCGATTCTCAAATTACTTAGGTGCTTTAGGTATGATAACCCACTTATTCTTGTCAGAGATTTGCAAGAATAAATGTACAAATTTTCCAATGATTTCAAAAGGCCAACAAATTGTATCTCAACTAGCTCTGGACATCTTTGAACAGTTACTTCCCGTAGCTTCCTTAATTCCGAAGGAATGGATAATCTTTGAAATTGTATACCCACAACATATAAATTCTCTAGTCGCGGAAGTCCCTCGAGTCGAATGTATTCTTCACAACACTTTATCTCTAAAGTCAACAAATTTCTCCAACTCCAGTCGGAGGACGGAAGCTGCACGAGGGGTTTCAAGTCTAGGAATGTCAAAACAAGCTCTTCTAGATGAGAAAGAGAAGCCAACTCTGGAGGCGCAGAGACATTTCGTAGATGTAACTCTAGCCATTTCAGTCTAGATAAATTCCCAATCCACCTTAAGTTGCATCCTGAGATTAGGTTTGATTTGCCACTATAATAAGAGCTATCGCTTAATAGCAGCTTAACCAAATTAGTAAGTTTCGACAGATTAGGGACTGAGAGTAGTGATGTGGATTGAAGAAGTAGACAGGTCAAACTTGTGGGAAGCTCCGGCAACTCTTGAATCTCTTGACAAGTGGTTAAGTTTAGGGTTTGGAGTTGATGAAGCTTGTTGATTGTCTTTGGAATTCCACAAATACGGGTACTCTCTAAATTTAGGATTTTTAAAGATGACAATTTTCCAATTTCAACAGGAATTTCACCTTTCATTCCAATATGCCTAGAGAGATTCAGCTCTTCAAGTTTTACCAAATTGCCGATGCCACTAGGTAACTGCCAATCATGACTTGAATGATGTAAATACTGGGGTGACCACAATGGAAAGCGCAAGATCCGTAATGATTGTAACCGTACAATGGAGTTGGGAAGTTCCATAATTTTCGTGCCTGTCAAAAGAAAAATTCTCAGGTTTCAAACTACAAATATAAATTTTAACATTCCAATGGAATTTGGAAGTCTGGCAATGCGAGTACCTGATAAGTCTAACTTCGTCAATGAGGTCAAATTCCCAAGTGAGCCTGGAAGTTCTCTCAACCTTTCACAACTTTGCAAGGAGAAACACTCAAGCTTCACCAATGCCCCCACTTCTTCTGGCAAATCCGTAAAATTCCAGCACATTTTGATCTTTAACTTAATCAACAACTGTAGATCTCCAATAAAGCTTTCAATTCTCTTTAGATTGGAGCAATATTGAAGAGTCAATCTCTCTAAAGCTGAACATCTTGAAATGTTTGGGATTGATGTTATGCCATGACACTTATGAATATATAGAACTTTCAAATTCCGTGCTCTCTATAAAAATGGATGACATGTCGAGTGTAAGAACCATCACATTGTACACAAGGGACATTAGACTAGAATTTTAAACAAGTAATTTACCTTGATCAAGTCCCATGCTGTTGAATCATCCTTGAAATTAATGCCATAAAGTTTAAAAACAACAAGCTCATCCAAATACAAATTGCTTGCCCTAAAATGCCAATCCAAATTATCCCTCCTCAAACCTTGTACATCAAAGAGATAACTCCAAGAAAACCATTTCAACTTTGAATGGCATTTTGCAAAGTCCCCAACATACGTTCCCCTATCTAAATTGAGGAGTCTTAGGTTTGGTAATCTTTCAAAGTTTTCACTTGTAATCTCTATGGTGGGATCATCTCTTGATATCTCAAGCGCTTGAACCTTGTCCTTCGTCTGCAAGTGAAATTTTGCAATGACACCAAGAAGTTTGTCAACTTCCAACCACTATGTTTTACAACTCAAATGGGCAGGAAAATATTGATAAAGTTCCTAAACAAAAGCAAAAAAGAAAAACCCAATCCTAGGACATACGACTTTTATTTGAAAATGAGATGTCTCTAACTTACCTTTTTGGTTCCTATGATTCGAAGAGCCTCTTCTGCAATCCACAACCTACTCTGCGCTCCAGGGTCATTTCGACTGTCTTCACGGACAATTTGCCTTCCTAGTGCTATAAGTTGATCGTGCATCCAAAACTTATCATTGTCCAATATCTTAATCAAGCACCTATTGGTAAGGACTTGAATTCCTTCTTTGGGGTAAAATTCACAATCGGTCCACATGTAAATTGCGTCGGTCTTATTTTTATTGACAAAGAAGCATGCTATATCAAGAAAAATTTGTTTGTGATGTTCTTCTAGATCATCAAAGCTAATCCTTAATCTCTTTAGAATTTGTTCCGCAGGAAGTTTCCTTAGCTTTTTCAATGTCTCTTCCCAAATTTCTTGGTGTTTCCGATAGAGCCATGAGCCTATCACTTCAATAGCTAATGGAAGCCCTCCCATAGTTGAGACAATGTCACTTGAAAGTTGACGATAATAATCCGAAGGTAAGTCTCCACTAAAGGCATGCCAATAAAAAAGCTGAAGTGCAGGACTAGCATCCATCTCTCGCATCTCATACATTTGAGTACCTTTAAATCCCTTAACATCTAGAACAGACGCATCTCTTGTTGTAATGATGATCCTAGATCCTCGATATAATTTGGAATTTCCTATTAGATTCTTAATGGGCACTTCCTTATCAACATCATCCAGAACCACTAGGACCTTCTTATTTTCTAGTGTCGCTTCAATCCTCCTCATTCCATGTTCACTATCGTTGATTTCTCCTACAGATGCAGAACCACCAATGTCCAACAGTAATTTCTTTTGCAGTCGGACTATGTCCTCCTTAGTCAACTTTTCACGAATGCCCTCAAGGAAGCTACAACACTTCCCAAAGTGAGAACATAATTGATTAAAAACAACCTTAGCAATGGTTGTTTTACCGATGCCACCCATTCCATAAATTCCAATTAGCAGCACATCATCGCGATTGACATCTAATAACTTTGTCAACTCTTTTATCCGATTATCAAGTCCAACTAAATAGTCAGTCACTGATTTTTGTTTTATCTTCAGCTTCTCCAAAACCTCTTTAACAACTAATTTGACAATTGCTGCTTGGCTGCAAGGCATAACAGCGCTTCCTTTAGTTACTAGATTAATTTCATACCCATGCACCATATGTGGGATTGTCAAAATCTTATCTTGAAAAGATTTGAAGTACATTGAAACGATATTTAAGTACAAATGATAATCATTATAGGCTAAATTAGTAGAACTCATTTGATATGAATTAAATAAATTTCTAAAGACAATAGTATTGACTTACACAATGGCCACGGTTACCAAGTGTCTACCACATCGTGCATAAGCAAAATTTTAGCATTTACCTAGGCCTGGACAAAATTTCTGCAATCGCAATGGGAGAATCATGACTCGAGATAATGTAAACAAATGCAACGTCATCCATTGAGCATTGTAGTTTGGTTGACAAAAAAAAAAAGAAGAAAATCCTGGAAAAGAAGCCCGAAATGTTTCTGTTGACTTATGCATCTTAACTCCATCTTTTGGTTAAAAATCCGGAATTCTAGAGCGGCATGTTGATCACACACGTAACCACAAAAGCTTGCCCACTCTAAAACATTTTACAAAAACAGCTCATTTACTTTGGAGAAGCTAATGGGGCGCCCGCATGTTATAAAAGCACACAGTTGGTTTGTTAATATAAAATGTGTTAGATATAAATTTATCAATTGAACAGCCGGTTGTTATTGATGAATTATAGTAAGCATATTAAGTTGTTAATATAAAGACCATGCGATGACCCCCCAAAACAAGATATAAATGACGCGCGGCCACAACACTGCCACGTTGGGCTGCAACTCATCAAATAGGTCATTGTTCGAGCCATGTGGCCCATTATTCATCACCACCTTTTATTACTTTGGATTAGATTAAATGGGTGATTACTAATTCACCGCTTTTTATTTTGCCTGATACAACCCTTAAGAAAGGTGAAAACGGAAATAATAATAGATCCCTAAAACCATTTTCCACGCACTTCAACTCGCATCTCCATATTTTGACGATGTGCAAATCGAATCCCCAATTTTTACGTTTTCTTTTGAAATTGCAAATGTTGCCCTAACTTTCTTATCAAAAAGGATCCTCATCACTCTTCCGAACTTCCAAAATTCCCTACGCCGCGTGTCCCTTCTCTCTCTCTCTCTCTCTCTCTCTCTCTCTCACCCCTCTGTTCGCGCGGCTACATCCCTCGAAGCCCGTGTGGCCGCCGACCTCATATCAGAGGTTGACAACAGTCATCGCCTCCGGCCCTGTCCATATCAAGGTTGCCCAGCCTCGATTTGGACCTCCCATGAGCTCCGCAGAGCTCGAGTCCCCGAGTTGAAAGCCCCGTCATCCTTTATCTCAAAATGCTCTTGCTTTTATTGAATATTTAAACATGATTTCTCTTCATCGAATCTCAATTTTCTCGTATATTTGGTGTTTCTTGAGAACCACTTAGAAATGTGTAAAACAAAGCCGGCACTGGATGCCGTTTCTGAATTTTTTTTCCCCGTCTTTTCCCCCGTTAATGGGAAATGTAAACTGATATGAATGCAAAATCTGAACTTGATTTTGGTAATCATCTCAAATAATAAATGCAAATGGGTGCTCTTGAATATTTCCTAGTCTTACGAGACAGTGAAGTGGAAAAAATGGTTGAAAGGAATATGGAGGTCCACGTCATTGAAGTTATTGACACCACGGGGGAATATTTCAGGGAAGATGTTAAAAGCAAAGGATGTAGAGCTGAATGAGTGCGGGGTATTTTTCACTATATTCCCTAAAAAACCAACAAAGAATAAAAAAAATCATTTGACTGGCCAATGTTGTATCCTCCAAAACAGCCAAAAAAACAATAACAAAAGGTGAACGGAAGAAGAAATAACCAGGGATCTCACCTCGATGTCACGTTCCATCCCTTGATTTTTCCTACTGCTGCGAGAGCCGCTCTCCATGCCTTGACTTTATCAGGAAACTTCCTCTCATGTTCCAATAAAGCATTGCTATATATTGGTGTTTTAAGTTTAACATCGTCAGGTTTCACGTCAAGAAAAATGGGAAGGATACACTTTTCATCTTCTGATTTAGACATATTGTCCACTATATGCGCAAGCTCCCAGAGGCACCATTTACTAGAAGCATAAGTCCGAGAGAAGACGGGTATGTAGATTATAGAGTTATTGATAGCACTTAATAGGTTCTCACCAATTACCTCGCCAACGCGAAGTTCATCATCATCCCTGAATACATGGACTCCAACATCTAACAAGTCGTGATAGAGGAAGTCTGTGAATCCATGACGAGTGTCAGGCCCTCTGAAACTCAAGAACACCTGGTACTCACTTCCTGATGCTGGTACAGCATCACTGCTGGTTCCAGCCTCTAAGTTTGCCATAATTAGGAAGCTTATTAATCTCCAGATATCTCTCTTTCCTGAAGAGAAAATGAGGTTAGTGTGGCGTGGCCTAGCTAAGAAATGAGCCGAGACATTGGATATGAACTAGGCAAATGAGTAGTAATATCTTAAACTTGGCCGGCTCAATTTAAAATCAAATTTACTTGTATATTTCTAACCTAACATTCTACTTGAAATCTACTATCGGGTACATGTTCCTCATTTTTTGGAACCTAAAACCCACCCGTTTGAACCTGGAACCTAGCCTATTATAGATCTTGGATCTAACAAGTTCTTTTCTTCTTTTTTCTTTTTTTCCTTTTTTGTTAAGCAAAACAAAAATGAACGCAACAATAAAAATAAAAGCTTCTTATTGATTCAGGGCCGGTTTGGTTCGGCTTTTGGGGAATGCATTTGCAGAAATGCAAATACCTTTGGGTGAAGGGGATTTTCCGAAATGCAAATGTCGTTTGATAAAATTTGCATTGAGAAACAACTTTGGCCAAAATACCGTTTGGTAAAATTTGCATTTGTAATTAACTTTTATTAAATTAAAAAAGCAAAAATATGTTTATATTTTTTTTTGAAGTCCGGCCACCGGACCGCCGAATCTAGCGGCCGAACCGCCTGAATAAAAAATATGTTTATAAAAATATAAACATAAAATATATTTATTAAACATAAAATATATTTATATAAAAAATAGATATGTTTATATCTATATAAAAAATGTATAAAATATAAAAATATATAAAAATATATATTTTATATTTTTTATAAATATATATTTATTAAACATAAAATATAAAAAAAATAGATATGTTTATATTTTTATATATAAAAATAAACATAAAATTTATGTTTATTTTTATATAGAATATAAAATATATATTTTTATATAAAAATATAAACATATTTATTTTTATATAAACATATCTATTTTTATATTTATTTTTATTCAGCGGCCGATCGGCTTCTCCACCGGAGAGATGAACAATACGGAAGTTGCATTCCGAAGATGCAACTTTCCAAAGGACCTCAAAGATTTGCGTTGGGCTAAAGCGCCCTTAAAGCCCACTTGGAGATGCAATTGCATCTCGCCAAAGTCGCGCAAAAAAACGAACCAAACACCTTCGCATTTGGCCAAGGGACTTTAGAGCCCAAATAAGCATTCCAAATGCTGAACCAAACAAGGCCTCAAGTCAACCAAATAAGGAACCTCTACAGCGTTTTTGGTCTATTGAGCACTAAACAAGCTTGTCATTCACCAAAGAGAATACAAAGACTAGTTTTCCTGGCATTACAATTGAAATAAATACAATTAAAATGAGAAGTCATGACATTCTTGAAAGATATTGTTAATTTTCACCTATAAGATTATAAAACAAAAGTACTGGCTAATGAGGATAAAGTATAACAAACAAAACATTGCCAAAGCGATAGGCAAGTCCTATCTCATGGAAACTTAGTGTCTTCCTTAACCAAGTGGTTTGATGTTATACATTAAACTTACGCAATAGAATGCACGAGGGACTAGCATGTTGATCAAGAAAATATCCAGGACAACAAACAAAATGGGATGCAGGAAAAAGGAAAGAAATATGACAGCAAGAAGTAAGCCTGCAGGAGAACTAAACAGCTTTTGGGGTACCTTTCAACAAGCATCCAACAAGTGGACTGATATCCTAATCCAGTGACAATAGTTTGGACGCCATGAACAACGAAGATACTTGGGATACTAGGGAATTTTATCTTGATATGTCAACTTCACATATGCACAACATCATTAGAAATTTCAAAATAAAAATCAAACATTTACAAAATAGCAAAACAAATTTCAAGCCAATGTAGCATTTTCTTGCATCTAATACACCAACTACAGCATGAAAATGATTTCATCCCAGAAACTCCAGTGCAATCGGAACAAATTGTGCCTTGGGACAGAGGTGAATCCAGCCCACAAAACCAGCCAAACAACAATTGGAAAGGAAAGGGAAAATGTAAACTTATTGAAGAAATCTACTCAGTAATGCATGACAAGCAAATGACCAAGATCCTTCCATCTCTTATCCTAGCTCTTGCCCAAATCGGGGAGCTTCACTCGAATAGTCAGTTGCTCAAGATCACTAGATTTTGAGCAGATAACCTCATAGACCATTACCCCAAGGTTCTACAAATTAGTTACTCAAATTCCCCAGACAGCACCCACTAAGGAAGTACTCATTCAAGCTCATCGTTGGTCATTCATCATGAATTCAATAATATCCAAATACCAGCAATCGTGCAGTCAATCATCTTAACAACGCAACATATCCGATTGAGCCTATTAACGAAAGCCCTAGACCAATCGGAGCCGAGCAACGAGCTAAAGAAGGCAACAATCGAAATAACTCCAAGCTTATCAGCTCAGGCCTTGATCCCGAGCACTCAGAACCAATCGAAACGCAAAATCAGCAGCAACAAACGCCGGCAACAATCACAACCAGCCTCAATCCGATTCGACAACCAAAACACACGCGTAATTGTACGCACACACGCAGATTCAGCAATCGAATTAAGCACGAAATCGAGCAATTCCAACAAGAAGCTTAGCTGCTGGATGATGGTTGCTGTAGTGAGAGAGAGAGAGAGAGGGGCGCAGGTAACGCAATTTTCGTGGTTTTGGTCTGAGGAGGGAGAGGAATTAATGGAGGTCGAGGTCGATCTTAAAAGAGACAAGAAAGCGTGGGGAATAAAAGCGTGGACTCACTGTAACTTCACTAAACCCCTCGGATCTGAGCAGCGGCCGGCAGTGGTGACAGCAAAACGAAGGGCTCGGCGTGACAGCAACGATGGAGAAGTGGACACAAAGTGAGTCGGAGAAGCAGCGTGACACAGACGAGATGCAGCGTCGCATAAGGGCTCAACGTCGTGCAAGGAGAGACAGAGGTGAACGTGGAGAGAAATGGAATTGAGCTGTGGAACGGGAGAATATAATAAGGGATTCAGGGTTTCCGGTCCGGTTTCCTTCCCGGTTCAAGTTCTCGGTTCGGTTCCTATAAAATCAAACCAGATCGGGAACCGGCGGTTCTTAAAAAAGTGAAACCAAAAATTGAACTCTCTTGCTTTAGAATTTAGAATCGGATCGGTTCATACAGATCCAATTCTCCGATTTCCATTCAATTCCGGAATTATGCTCACCCTTACATGGTGATAAATGATGGCGGTGATCATCATGGCTTCAATAGGGGGTTGGCTTCACTAAAGGGTAACAACAAGACACTATGCGGCCGAAGAGGATAGATATGTAAATAAAATTTAGAAGGCGTGACAACAATGGCTTTATGGTCCACAGAACTTATTATCTTTTTCCAAATTATATGGGATTATCTTTACTATGAGATGGTTAGCTCTCTGTTGGGCACACGCTCTATGCATGATTTTATCTCTATTTCTCTTACATATGGATATCTTCAACTTAGTGAAAGTGTTGCTAGTTGTTTTTAGGGCAAAAGCCACACAAAAAAAAAAATAATAATAAAAGAGTCTAATTATGCCTATCGTGACACATATACTCTAGACATTTTCTTTTTGTAACACTTAAAATCCCAAACTCTTAACTATGTGATACATTTACCATCCATCAAAGTTTCGTCAATGAAAACTATTAAAAATCTACCTACATAAACGCCAAAAAGTAAACGATGTTGACATGACGCACACGAGGCTAATGATGTTAGTTTGATTGAAAAATCATCTAATGGAACTTTGAGAAATGGTAAATATGTCACATAGATACAAGTTTGGATTAAATGTGTCACAGTGAGATTAATTTGGCTTTTTTTGTAACTTTTTTCCTTATTAATATGACAACCAAATGTAAAGACGTTAGACTTAGGATGTAACGATTAACTTGGGGGGATGGGACTTGTGATTAATTCTATAATAGGCTGCGCAAATTTCTAATTCTTCTAATTTTTTACGTGTGTAGCAACATTGGGCACTTATGGTACGCAATAGTGAGAGATTGGTAAGACCAAAAAAGAAAAGACTCCAAAGAAAAAGGTGGGTCTGTAGGGCTAGAACTGAATGAGAGGTTTTCGATATGAATTAATAATGCGTGAACCTTCACCAGTGAAAAGGTAAAGATGACCAAGACTAACAGGGTCATTGTCCGTCAGCTCACTTTAAATATCAAAAGTAGCTTTATCAATCACATGATGCATGCCATCAAAATGATGAAACAATTTCATCGGGGGAAATATGATGTGAAATGCAGTAGCATAAAGAGATGGTAAAAGCATAGAAATGTAAGTGATAGTTCTCAACATATTACTCTCATTGGTGCTCTTACATTTTCAACACTACCTCTTTTAGGAATTTTTACAACAGTATTCTTTAGCTTCCGTTGGTGGTGAAAATTTATGTTCGGGATACTGTAGAGTGATTCAATTATCTCCATGAGTTAGGAAAGAAGAGAGCAGTTTGTCAAGTCATACTAAGCCTGACTTCGAATTGGAGCTTATCTGGTTTAATTCCGTCTAAAGATTGCGTGACCTCATGTCGATCAAAGGTGTTTTGGTTACCATTTCGATCAAATTAAGGAAAGGGTAACTAGACTTGTTTGAGTTAAGAGCTGGAGTGGTTGCAAAATTAGATTACTTCATGAATAAAAAAAAGAGGGGTCCCTCAAGCTATGCCAAAACTTCGCCAAATTTCCTTCCGGAGCATTTCCTATGTTGAACTTAACGTCTTTCAATTTCAGTTTTAGATTTAGAGTCTGTTATTCTTCATGTGCATTGAGAAATGACAGTGTAGCTTTCATTTCAATGTTTGCAATTTAGCATCAATGTGCTTGTAACTTTGAGGATATTTCAATTTCGGTGAAGTTTTGCACTTTCATTTTAATTTTAGTGGTCATCGCTCTAATTTTCTTTTGATTTCCTTTGATTCCAGAACTTTCCTTTCGATTTCCTTCAATTTCAATCTTCGCACTTTACCTTTCACGTACTTTAGTTTCCCTGTCATTTAAGTTGAAGTAATATTTTCTACGTCATATTTTGGTCTCGAAAGTTGGCACATCTTATAAACACACATTCAACCCCAATCCATCTTGAAAAATTTGTTTAGTGAAAGTTTAATCACTTTGTGGTCGAGCTAAAACTAGAGAACAAGTTTTGGTTTGTTATTGCAATCGCCATTTTGTTAGATTTGCCATTAATTGATTAAAATCCTACAGCTTCTAATTAGGCTTATGCCCACATTTTGAATGACACTAGATTGCATTTGGTTGATTAAAAGTGTCACTTAGTTAATTATCACCATCTGTCCATATGATTAGATAGTTGTGTAAATTACTTTTAACTACCTCGTAACATATCAGTGACTTAATGGCTTAAGCTAAATTAAAATATAAAAAAGAATCTAGTAGAATATCGAAATGAAAATGAAGAATGAAACTTATATTTTAAGACATTTTATAGGTATCAAAAAGATAAATAAAAATTACTATCGATTTTTGCAACATTCCAATTGCAAACATTGGCATAAAAAAAGAAGAGAAATTCTTAAACAAAAAATAAAAAATCTTGTTTATAAGACATTTTAAATGGCTATGGGTGAGAGCGTGAACAAGTCAAGGTCAAGCAATGCAACGCAAATGACTCGCCTCGTCCTTCGTGTCTTTTGGGGTCAGATCTCTCCTAGACTAGTGATGTGCAGTTATACCGACATAGGCATATAATTCGTACATGTCTATCACGAACCAGGAGTAAATGTTGAGTCAGTTCTTAATAGCGTTGTCACTAAACAATTGAGCTTTTAAAGTATCGATTTGACGGATTGAATCATTTAGTAGTTTGATTTTAGTTGAGTTACATCCTCAAGCGCTCTAATTTCCTAAGTTATTTGCCAACCATAGTCTATGATCCCACAAAAAAGTGGAGGAGGTACACAAATAATGGAGGAATGGGCCACATATATTCATTAGGTTTGGAAAAGTTGGAGTGTCCAGGTAAGTTCCACTATGTGCAAAATGATAAAGATGGACCACATTTTCCACAAACGAGTACAAACATCACATGATGGATAAATAATTGAATTCCGAGGACAATAAATAAAAGCAGCATAGCAATGAGCAGGCACTTCGAGTGGCCAATATGTTCATTAAGTTCAATCGAGCTATTAGATCTGCTGGAGCAAGATTCACGTGGAACTCATCATTATATCCATATCAAAATTTAGTTTAGTATATATACTACTCTCATGAATGATAATTTCTCATTATGAACAGTAATCCATGAGACAAAGGATGCTAGAAAAAAATCAGCACATACATAAATTTTAAATTCATTCATTTTTTTGGAGGAAAAACTTTACTTTTACTAGTGACCGCGTGCTTGTAGACTAAAATGCATATATTGTTATCTCCACATCATATACCCCACTCAAAACTACATTCATTTGCGCCGATATATGAATTAATAATAATAATAATAATAATAATGTCATTATCTTTTTGGGCTTATGACTTGATCAACGATTTAGAAAAATTTACAATGTCAACAGGATGATGCTTCTTGTTAAGGATGTTAATGTTCGATTCAAAAGAAGGAATTGGCTTTCGCAACCATCTTAAAGCCAAGTGCTACCTGCAAAACGCAATTACGAAGCTTGATTCCTTCGAAGCTTAAGAAGCGAAAATGAAGAGGAGGCTTTACAAAGCAGAAACCAAAGGAGATCAACTTCGATTACTGCAACTTGTGGGCGAACACAGAGGAAATTCTTTGGTTGACCATATTAGGGAGCTACATTCCCTAAGACACCAATGTAAACTCTAACTCTTTTAAATGTAATGTTCTATTGGGTTCAAAATTCATGCGAAAGCCTGATCCTTGGACAGAATGGACATCTTCTAAGTACACGCAACCGTTATCGGATCCAGTAACCAAGCCAAAAACCATATATAGATCAGCACAGACATAACTTTGAAATACACTTGGTATCTTTACCAATGACAGAGCACCACAATAGGCTAAAGGACATATCAAATTAAATGCATAAGCTTATATGTCCAATGAATCTAACAAATATGTATCTTTTAAATATATATATATTCTTACTGGTAACAACATACCTGTGGACTAAAATGCATAAACTTTTACCTATACATGATATACACCAATCAAAACTATATTAAGTTGTGTCCATATATGAAGTAATAATGTCATCGGTTTTGCGGGCTAATGGCATGGTCAACAAATTTAAAGAATTTCCAATGGTCAACAAAACAAAGGTTCTGTTAAGGATGTTGATGTTCGTTTCAAAGGAGTTGACTTTAGTGGCCGTCTTGGAGCCAAATTCTGAAAGCATAATGCAATTACGAAGCTTGGATTCATATTGGAGTGAAATAGAGAGGTGGCTTCACAAAGTAGTAATTGAAGGAGATGCAATGTCTTTGCTCAATGTGGCACCATCTCGACTACATGTTAAGAACAAAACTCAGAATAATTGACAGGGCCACCAACAAAGGCAATTGCAAGTGAATCGAGTTATCTAAATGATAAAGTGTCTTCCCTCTTATTTTTAACTCTCCCAAATTGCTCTTACAATACATACTACACACTCATTGAATAACCATCCAATTTTTTTCCCTTTGATTTTGGTCATAATTATGTAAATCGCTTCAACTGTCCTTTTATTCTATTTTTTCTAGACCAGATTAGTCTAGTCCCTTGCCTCCACCCAAATAAAAACAAAACAAACACAAGAAAAGTAAATTAGGAAAAAAAAAAAGGCGTTTTTCCCATTGGAAAGAGAAGAAGAGAAAACCAAATAAGTGAATCGACCCAAACTAGGTTTTCGTTCAGGTCATATTCCGTTCAAGTCGTGATTTGGTTCGATTCAGCTGCTCATCCTAATGGTTTGGTTCGGTTTGGATTTCCTAAAAACTCGAAACGAATCGAATTATTGACACCCCTACTTGCGACCTTCTTGCCATGTGATTACTAGATGAATTCCAGGTTTCCGAGGAGTCAGGGGCCGAAGGTTCAGAGGCCAATGAACTGGCAGAATCGGAAGACAGAGCCGTAACAGAGTTTTTGCCCTTCCTTTCAGCTGCATCGTTCGAAGCCTTGAGATTACTTGGATTCCGCCCTCCACTTCCCCTGACTCTTCTCATGGCATGCTGGTGCCGCGACTCATGAACATACGGCTACAGATCCAATTAAACCAAGACGAGAGAAAGGAACGACACCATGCAAAGAAAAGATAACAATTGAGTTTATCCCCAATGAATTAAACGCTATTATAGCTGCAAAAGCTGTAACGAAGATGAAGTATGCAGTCAGACTATTTCCCACAAAATAGAATTTCCTAAAAATAGCATTTAATGACAGTCTAGCATGTGGCTAAGCAAACAAACACGAGCAGAATAGCTTCAAATAATAATAAAAAAAAGCTTTCTATTTAATTTTTATAACTGGCAAAGTTCGGAAGGAGCTTCCAAATCAACATGCATAAAAAAAGGCAATTCACTTTTCTAACTTTGATGTTTGCTTTTCAAGCTTAGCACGTGCTTGTCTTCGTCTCGAAATCTCGTGATACTGCCTTGCATTTACATGAACAGGTCCTCCTGCCATTGCCAGGTTAAGAGGCAGAAGCATCCTAGCATGAAGAATACCGACGAGCGAATAAGCCTGCCCAATATAAGATCTCTCAGATGGCACAATGCAGAATTCAGATATGTTACCTATTGTGTGACAGAGCACCTCATACAACATAAACAAGGGGCGAACAAGAGAGACCTTCATCACAAATAACAGCAATTTTCAGTACTCTTTGCTAATTGCAAAAGAAACACAATTAAAGATAAACATGAATAAATTGTTAGAATCATAACAAAGATTCTTTCTCATATGTTCTCTTTTCGTCTCACCCTCTAATAGCATCAACCGCCAAATATAACTTGACAAATATGAGGAACAAGCACCGTAGAGATGAATATGCTTTTAAAATAAAATAAATACAGACACCTCTTCTCAAGATACTATGTTCTAATAGACACATTTCTTTGTATTTTCAATAGTAATTTAGATGGTGTTTTTATTAAATAGTATGGCTAGTAAATATTTTGCATTTCCTCTTCTTTTTAAAATTGAATTAATCGTACAATCACATTAAATTTTACTACGTTCTACTTCATGTATAGAATGATCTCTCATACACAAAAGTTCTTTTCTTGCTTAAGATGAAGCTTGTATCTCAAACCTTTGAGTTCACGCCATTCTCATTTCCATTCATATTTTTTATATGTCAATGTTGAATGAGCATCTGCCTAATTCGCTAAAGATTATTATTATTTTAATACCAATGTAATTTGTTTTAATGGATTTAACATTCAATATGTGACGTGTGTGTTTCGAGATAGCTTTTCAACATGTTAATTATACAATGAAGTGTAAATTATTTTTTATACTGACAGTGGACCAAATACAAATTTTGTCAACGTATCTTTTCTTTATGTTTGAATCCTACTACTAAATCAATAACCAACAGACTACCTCACATGTATCACTCCACAAATCATCCAAACATTTATTAATTTGTTGATGCTTAAGGTTTATGCACTTTCTTTTTGTTTCATTGTGTTGATATATTTTCTTTCATTTTTTTGGTTAACTATTATCTCTCTCTAATGACTGTTTCTCTTTTCATCTGGAGAAAAGCTATTGATTTCAGGAATGACTTGGTAGGGTATCTCGCCACTCCTTGGTCATTTAGGTTCCATCCCTTAATTGCACCTATTTGGGTAAGAGCATCTTGCCCCACGTTGACTTTATAGGCAAATTGCTTCTCGTGCTTTAGAAACGAAACTCTATATAGCCAAGTCTTGAGCTTAAAATCGTCAAAAATATGGGAAGGGTACTTTTATTCCCTTCTTATTTTGCCGTGTTGTCCACTGTAAAATTTATAAGCTGGCATTATTCACAAAAAAAAAAAAAAAAAAAAAAAAAAAAAAAAAAAAAAAAAAAAAAGATGAAGTAGCAGTTGACATTTCGTTCAACAGTGGAAAAAAATCATATACTTTATCAAAAGAAAAAAAAAAAGAAAACCTCAGTATTATAAAGGATTTTAATGGATTTTTCAGTCACAAGCACATGGATCCGAGACGGGAGATAGGGGATGAGCGGTCGGTCCAACCTAGCAACCAGTAGTGGTGGTTATCTCATGGATCCGACAGTTGCTTGGCATCACTAGAGGGTAGTGACAAGACACTATACGACTGAGGAGGAGAGATGTGTAAATAGTGTTTAGTTGCATGATAACAATGACTTTATAATCTAGCGAACTTATAATCTCTATCAATTTATATTGTCGCTGTTATGAGATCGTTAGCACTCTCTTAGTCACACACTCTATTTATTACTTTATCTTAGTTGCTCTTATCTACGGATGTCTTGAACTGGTGAAAGTATTGCTGGTGGTCGCTATAACAGACAAATGTAAGATGTGAGAGTTAGGATGCAAAGAATAAGTTGGGCGGATGGGATTTGTAATTATGTCTATATTAGGGGGTGCAAATTTCTACTTTTCTTATCTCTTATGCGCAAGGCAACACTGTGTACCCACTGTACACAATAGATAGAGATTGAGGGAGACCCATGAAGAAAAGTTTCTTTCTCTCTCTCTAAAGAAAAAGATGGGTCTGGATCTTTGACTGTGGGGCTGGAATTGAGTGGAGGTTTTCAATATGAACCAATAATGTGCCAGCAAAAAAGTGAAGACGACCAAGACTAACTTGGTCTTTGTCGGTTGGCTCACTTTAAAGGTCAAAAGTAGCTTTATCAATCATGTGATGCACGCTAACAAAATGATGAAACGATTGCATATGTGGAAATATAATATGAAATGCAATGAGATGAACCGTTAGTAAAGCAGGCAAATGAAAATGATAGTTGTTAAAATTTTTCAATATGAACAAATAATGTGTGAACCTTACCAGCAAAAAAGTGAAGACGACCAAGACGAACTTGGTCTTTATCAGCCAGCTCACTTTAAAGATCAGAAGTAGCTTCATCAATCGTGTGATGCACGCCATCAGAATGATGAAACAATTTCATCAATGGAAATATGATATGAAATGCAGTAAGATAAAGTGTTACTAAAGCAAAGAAATGAAAATGATAGTTGTCAACATTTTTCAATAGGAAGGAATAATGTGTGAACCCTCACCAACAAAAAAGTGAAGAGGACCAAGACTAATCTTGGTCTTTATTGGTTGGTTCACTTTAAGATCAAAGGTAGCTCTATCAAAATGCATGATGCACAACATCACCATCATGAAACAACTTCAGCGGTGGACATATGATATGAAATGTAGTAAGATAAAGTATTAGTAAAAGAAAATAAATGAAAATGCTAGTTCTTAACAATTTTCATTATGAAGTAATAATGTGTGAACCCTTACTAGCAAAAAGTGAAGATGACCAAGACTAATTTGGTCTTTGTCGATCATGTCACTTTAAAGGTCAAAAGTAGCTTTATCAATCATGGGATGCACGGCATCAGAATGATGAAACAATTTCTTCAGGGAAGCATGATATGAAATGCAGTAAGAAAAAGTACTAGTAAAATGAGAGATGAAAATCATAGTTCTTATCATATAACTCTCATTGGTACTCTTACTTTTTCAGTACTACCTTTTTAGAGATTTTCACAACATTATTCTTTAGCTCCAGTTGGTGGTGAACATTTATGGCCCAAATATTGAGGAGAGATTTCAACTATCAATGAAGTATAAGGAGTCCAGTTATGCTAGGCCCAACTTCGATATGGAGCTTATCCAGTTTACTTCATCTAGAGGTGGTGTGACATGACTTTGATTTAAGGTGTGTTGCTGGCCATTTTGATTATCGTAAGGAAAGGGTACCTTGCCTGTTTGAGTTAAATACTGGAACAATTATAGAATAGATTGAATCTTGAATGAAGGGGCAATTATTGCATAACACGCGATTACCTTAGGAGTAACTTAAATCGTGGAAGTAGAGGAAATCATGAAAATGTGGAGCAATTAGAGTGGGGATCACGCATGAGCTGCAATGATGATTAATGGAAATACCGAGAGTATATATAGAAATGACATAGAGAAAGAGGGGACACTCAAATTGTGCCAAAACCCCAAAAAGAGAAAAAAGAACTGTGCCAAAACTTTGCCAAATTTTTCTAGAAATAATTGTCCAAAAAAATGTTGAACCTATCTTATAACAGCCAATTCATTCTTAAACTTTTCAATCATGCCAATTTTTTTTTTATCAAAAGATTATGTTTAATTTAGTCATATACTTTTTGACGATTTGCCAATTTAGTATTTTAGCAAATTTTTGTGAAAAATTGCTAACATGGTGGTCTAGTTAACGCCATTCATCCTACGTGACAAAGTCAGTACATAGGACAATTCGCGCTAACATGATAAATTTTTGCAATTTTTTGAACTTCTTTTGAAATGTTTTCTTTTTTTTCTTTCATCTTTCCTCTAACTTTGCATGGGCGAGCTCGCCAACCAACCCTAAATGAAGTCGCTTGGATCTTGGCAAGGGCTTGGGTGAAGGCAATGACGCCCTCACTGGATATCCATGACATCATTTGAAAAATAGAAGAAATAAAAGAAGATACATGGAAAAAAAAGGAAAACAAATTAGATATAATATTAAAAAACTGCACAAGTTATTCACATCAATGTCAATCAGGTGTTGGCTGTGTCGTATAAGATGCTTGATGACCATGCCAATTATTTTCGACAAAAGTTTGTTGGATGGACTGCCTTAACAAATTGTCAAAAAATTTAGAATTAAATTAGTTATATTGAAAGAGATATTTGAATGTGACGTGCTTCAACATACTATTGGGGCCTGCGCATCTTGCACTATGCAAGCCCAAGATTGGAATCCAATCCAATCCCATATAAGGAGCTCTTGACAACTCTAACTTCCATTTTGGCTCCCCAATAAAAAGAAATAGAGGGGAAAAGAAAACCCCTCAACTTCCGTGAACGGTTTTGGAGGCTTTGACTTTACAATGGGATAATTATATTAAAAAAAAAATCTATTATATAGATCTCAATTTAATTATAAATTTTTTGATCTAGCAAAATTTAGTCATAATACTTTTAATAGTTTACCAATATAAACCTTCTAACTAATTTTGGATAGAATTGCAAATTACTGGGTGGCCCGGTTAAAAGCTTATTTATTTATTTATTTTTTAAAAAAAACACATGCTTTTGGACTCGAGAATTCCTGGATACTTCTTTTAAAATCACAATTATCTAGTGAAGCTTTCTCTGAGGAATTCACTTTGTACAGTTACTCAGTTGCAACATGATATTGGTTTGCAAGTATTTGGGAGTACCGATTCTTGTTAAATGCTCTTACTGATGATTCAAGACGGAGTATGCCGATCTTCTTTAAATCTCTTTGAAGCACAAGGATAGGAAGGAAGGACTTGGTACGGCAGCCACTACAAAGACTAATGGAACAACAACATATGGTTGTGATGGCTGTTCTGTGATGGATGTGTTGTGATCATTTGAGTTGGTTGTAAATTTCCTCTTTTTTCTATTGTCTGAACCATACAACATCTTGGAAGCTAATGTGCAGTTGGTTTTTTTCTATTGTAATCTTTTAAGTTGGTTGTAATTTCCTCTTTTTCCTATTTTCTGAACCATATACCAACTTGTCCACTTGGTTTTTCCTATTGTAATCATCCGAGTTCTAAGTGAAGAGAGGTTTTTAGACCTCATTGAAAGCAAATAATTGGCCATAGTTGTTCTGTTTGTGGGTGCGTGGTGGCTCTATTTCTTATTTTCTTCATCTCCAAGCAAATCCATTCCCTTCCAATTAGGATGACCATAGTTATTGAAAGTTTAAGGACCTAAATCCTTTACCTTTTCAATCTGTGCGACATAATAATATAACAGTATCACTATAGGAATATGAAATAAATGTGCAGTGTAGGGAACATGACACCTTTCTCTACAGACAACACAGTTGACATGGATTTGTTAATACATTGAACATGGTTGAACTTGGATTTTGCTGATATAGTTTAACACCGTTTCACTTTTTTTTGCAACATAACGTTGGTCTTGCCTCACATCTACCCTCCACTTACACTACCAAGAAGCAAAAAAGATAGACAAACAACACAACCATCCCCAATCCAACATTATTGTCAATCTAAATGAATGTTGTTTATTTTATTTTTAATTTTTTTTTGGTCCAACTTCAACATTAGGGTTGGGCACATCAATCCTTTCAATACGACTATGACTCTCAAATAGATTATTTTCCTTTCCTTTTCCTTCCAAAATAGATCTTTACCTTCCCTTCAAGTGGAGACACTTCCACTTGTATCTTGTTGTCCTGTTGCCTACTCCTTTCTAGCTGCTTTTTGAGAAAGTGGAATTTCTCCTCAGATACTTTCAACTAAATTCCACACTTCCAATACTATTTGCCAGCACTTTCTTCTCATTGATCAATCCAAAATCACTTCTTTGCCATGTAATGAGGATTTTGGAACAATCCATTTGAAAAAACCACAATCATCAACTTGCCTAATACAAGCAAGCAATTCAAATTCCAACAGTGCATGCTTTTGGACAGGAACTTCAAATTAAACAAGCACAACATATAGCAAAACAGGTTGATTTAATGGAAACACTAGAAATTATGTGAAACAGAGGCCTTCAAACACATTACAACAAATTAAATTCAACAATACATGGCATATAGCCAAGTAACCATATCCTTGTCTAACACTATACTGGCCAATACACAGCACATAATGCTAAGCTAGCCACCCACACTGAACAACATATGATAGTGAACTAGTCCTATACTCAATTGGCCATTACAAGGGACCATTTCAAATGACAATGTACCAACTCATCAATCCCTAATTTGTTGTAGAAAATTGACAAACCATCACCTCCAATGATAGAACCTCCTTCTACTCATCAACATATGATCATTAGAATCTCGAAACTTAACTATTGCATATTGCAACAGAAAATTATGGAAATAACAAAGTGACTCGTAACTAGCTCGAAAAACTAAAGAGAAAGCCAAGACAGACATCTACTTCTCTATAGCTCAGGGGTCATTGTTATCTTCTTGCCCTGGCATTCAAAAGCACATGCAGAGCAACAAGAACAATGCGCTCAGCAAAATGATTCCGGTGAACAAATCCAATAAGCCAATTAAATATAAGTAGAGTGGCCTTTCAGAGCTCTAAACAACGATGAGAGCACCAAGTTCACACTAGCAGTATCTCAGTCCCAAGTTCCCAGTGGTACATTCAACTACTACATTTGCATTGAATTATCAAATCTCAACGGTATCTAATCCTGATCAAATTACAGAATACTGGCAAGATGTAGATGCACCACAGATATGAGAAAATTAAAGACTTGATAAAATTGAGTAATACAAAATATAATCAATTTCTTCCTATGAGCATGTAAAATAAAGAACCTCATGTTGCAGGAGTAAGAAACACAATTTTGAGGGGTTACAAAGTACTAGACATGAAGCAAAAAACTCTTCACAGGAATCTTGACGAGGCAAAAATGCACAAACTCTGGTAATGACATAAAAAATGGGGCAAAACCTAGAATCAAAAAAACACCGGACAGTAGAAACAACCACGGATTTGGAACAATGCGAACTTGTAATCAGTCGCTCAAGTTGAATCGAAGCTCGATTTGGATATATTTGGGCTAAACACAAACCATGAACCCCTAGAAATTTGCCCCAAATTGACTTCAGCAACCGAGAGAGCGCAAAATGGCACCCTTGTAGTCCACGTCAACCACCATGCCAACGTCGTTGTTTTCACGGTGCCACAACAACTTCTCTTGCATTCTACCGTCTACAAAAGCAGTAGGATTTTTTAGGATGATCTTTGATAGAATTATGACGGAGAGTACATGTGTCAAGTGGGTATAAATTTGGCATTTTTAAAGATCCAAAAAGAAGTGTAAGGGTGTTGGAGATGAACATATTTTAAAAATTTATATGGTATTTTTTTCTAGAAAATGTAAAGGTTGAGACATAGAAATTATGTTCAATAAGAGTAGATCGATGAAATTGAACATAGGAGAGTTAAATAAAGAAATAATTCGGACAAGAATTTCATATGAAGCACCTTCTTGATCATCACACTTACTTATCCCAGAAAAAAAGAGACTAGTGAATAGTTTGCAATGGAATTAGAAAAACAGAAGAACAAGTGGCATGTTTTATTTATAGGATTGATCCTACATTGCTAGAAGAAGCATCTACGTATTCATCCTGGCAAATGTACCTTGCTCATGTTTTCAATTTCCAAATAAACTTATTAGCACTTCTTTTAAAATAGACCGCAAAACCTTAAAAGAATATTTCTTTTCAGAAGAAAATGAAAACCAAATAAAATGGCTCTGCAGAAAAATACACTACAAAAGAAAGAGAGGTTTGCCAAGAAGAATGATAAGTAGAAAAAACAAAAAGAAATTAAATCTTAAATTATATATATATATATATATATATATATATATATTATAACAAGGAAGTATAAATGACGTAGAAAATTATGGTATGTGGAAAACCCCAAAGATCCAGACATCCTCCTGTGGTTGAATTAAAACTAGGAGTGAACACTGTATCATCTTTATCGTCTATAACAACTACGTGGAATATTTTCAATTTGGCTCTCATTTTGCATTGATACATTTTCGAAATTTGATTCAAATGAGCTGATTTTGACCATTTTAAATATCTAGGTCATGGGTGTGCATACCAACAGTTGGATTGGCATTCAAGAGTGAACAAGATGCCTAATATTTGTGCGATAAACTTGCTGTAGAAGTCCGTTTCGATGAGATTTTGTTCGTACAATGATTGTCATTTTTCTAAGTTTTCTAAATTTGATTCAAATGAGCTGTTTTTGGCCATTTTTTTAATTAGCGAAATGACAAGCGTTGCTGTCATCAACAACGTAAAACTCTGATACGAGTTTATTACTCAAATATGGTGGAAGCGTGAAACAAGCACAATTAAGCAAGAAACCATCATAGAAGATAAATTTGACATAGGATTTATATTGTTTGACTTAATGTGCCTACTCCATAGGGAGAGATTGACATGATGTTTTACTATGATCAACAAGAGGAAATTACATTCACTCGAAACATATAACTCTCAAATGTATTCCAGTTCCCAATTATATTAAAAAAGTCTCACATAATCAAATCAAAGAGATACGAAGTGTTTACTCACTCACATTCCTTGACGATTCCCTGAGCTCTCTCTTAAGTCAGGCTTGATATTAGTGCAAAATTAGGTCAAAACCTGCATTTAGTATAAATATCGCTTTCAGTCATTTAAAATCTTATCGGGAAAATTCGGTCTAGTTTAGATATCTGGCCATAGCTTGGTTAGACATTCAAAGTTGCTCACTCCTGTTCATTGTGTCCATGGGCGAACTGTGGCATCTCAGTCTGCCACTTACTAAACTTTATTCTTTATTTACTTTAAATTATCACGCAAGCGAAAATCTTTTCCAAAAGTTAGCATTTATAACATGAACTATACACGTGCCTCTAAAAACACCAATAGTAAAGTGAATCATGCTTCCATTATTTACCATACTTATATATACATCAGGTGGCGGATTATACATCAAAAGGAAAAACCTAAGTTGGGGGAAAAAATTAAAAAAAAAAAAAAAGCCTGTTTCCCTAAATCCTGCTATAGCAAGCTCCTCGTTCGTACATACGTCTCTCCATCCATCGTACGTACGTCTCTCCGTCCAAGTTCCAACCGTCCCGATTACATTAGCTCGCACCCCAAAAAGTTATGATCGTGTCAAAATACAAGCATGATTCCTCCACACTCCATCCTACTCCATCTCCTAATCCTCCACGTCCCTCCCATCACGACTTGCACTAGGAGCATTAGGGGATGGAATCGGTCCTAACAGGTGTCCGTACACTAGCACGAATATAGCAACAAAGTAGTAGGAAATTAGACCAAGCTATCCTATGTCCACTAGCAAGACAGTCGTGTATCGACCAAACATTGTGCCTGGAAAGTCCGATTCCATGAACTTGTGGTGCTAGCCCTCTAATGCAACAGGCGCTCCATAACGAGAGATGGGAGATGTGGGGAGCGATGACATAGCTATCAATTTGAAAAATAACAACAGGAGTGAGTTGATGCTTAGCAAGAGAAACAACAAGCTCATAAGTCACTCAATCTAATTGACACTCGATTCCTAGGATACAACTAATATTCAAGCAAGTAAGCACACAAGTATGAGCACATGAGATACTACAGACTATTTCCAATCACACAAGTAGTACCAGTATGCATTTAGGCCCCATTTGGTTCAGCATTCCCAAGGGGCTAAAATTTTAGGCGTTTGGTTCAGCATTTGGAGATGTCCTTGGTCAAATGCTAGCATTTGGAATGCTGAGAGGGGTTTAATGAATTTTTTTTTCTTCCAATATTACCCTCACTGATAATTGCTTTTTCCTGTTTTACCCTAAAAAACTACTGTTCATCGTCTTCCTCATTGGACTTGTTTCTTCAAGAGTGAAGCTCAGCCGATGAAGCTCAGCCGGCCAGATCTGGTCGCCCACAACGGCGATGCCCCCGCACCGCCGTCGCCACACACCACCGTGGCGTGGGTTGCGGCCTCAGGCGGCCTCGCCTGGGTCGCGCGACCCACGCGACGGGCTGAGCAGTGCCCAACCGGCCAGATCTGGTCACCCCGCACCACTGTCACCACGCACCGCCGTCGCCACGCACCACCGTCGCGTGGGTCGCAGCCTCAGGTGGCGTCGTCTGGGTCGCGCGACCCACGCGACGGGCTAAGTGGTGCTTAGCTGGCCAAATCTAGTCGCCCACGCACCTTTGCCGTCGCCACGCACCGCGTCGTGTGGGTCGCGGCCTCGGCGACGTTGCCCGGGTCGCACAACCCATAGGACGGCGATGCGTGGGTCGCATGACCCGGGCGGCGTCTCCCGAGGCCACGACCCACGCGACGGAGGTGCGTGGGTCGCGCGACCCACGCGACGGAGGTGCGTGGGTCGCGCGACCCACCGCCTCCCAAAGACCTCGCTGCCACCGGTTGCCGCCCCACCACGGCCACCAGCCACCTCCCCCACAAGCTCCGACTGCCTCCCAATCGTTCCCCTCTGCTTCAACATCTCCTCCTTTTTCCTTTTCTTTTTTTCCTTTTTCTTTTCACCTCAAAGCTACTTTGCAAAATACACCAAAATAAGAGTACCCAAACACTTCTGCCTTCACCAAATGCCCATTCTTCTAAAGATACTTGGAGAAATGGCTTTGCATTTCCCCAAAGTTGAACCAAACGGGCCCTTAATGCAACATGCGTCATGTACAATCGCACGGGTCACACTACTATGCAGCAGGTGCGTCATACTTCACATTTATCATCCACTCCGGGCCATCGTCGGCTATCCAAGGTTCGCCAACCTTGGGCATCAAACATCACAATCCATCTCATGTATCGCAGGTATAGCACACTCATATAGCGACATAGCATTCGCACACTATAAAATACATCCTATTCAGCACACTTGACACTAGGATGGGCCCTATGCCACCACACACGATTCACTACCTTCTAGGCACACTCAACCACATATAACCCAAAATTCCAGATTCTATCCTCTTATGTTTTTAACCCAATTTCCACAAGTAGATGGTACCACATGGCAATCAAAATGCATCATTTGAAAGTCTATCAAATGCCGTTATTGTCATCAGTAGGTCATCATGTAAGATTCCATCACCTTCCTAAAGAAATTAGTGCATTTTGGATCCAATGCAGAAACGAACAGATTTGCATAGTCAAAGGAATCAAAGCCAAAACCATAGTAAATGAACTCAAAAATTTCTAAAATTTTAATATGTTATAGAGAAGACCTTAACAAACATTTTTTGTTAGGAAACTAAGTCCACAACAATTTGTATAAAGAGCAGTAAATCGCATGAAATAAAGAAGAATCTGGTTCACTGGAATAGAGCAACCGATCTTAAAGATATACTCATCTCACAGCCCTAAACATGTCAAAAAGTTTTGAAATTTGGATATTTTATAAATTAAAATGTCCTCTACAACTTTTATGAAGGAAGCAAGTCCAAAATCAAAAGGGAAAATTTTACGAAAATTTATTAAGACAATCAGCTTACTGTTTCTACTGCATTGGGCAGATCAGATTCGAACCACAACAAACATCACAAAATTAACAAACAGATAAAGTCTAGATTTCAATTCTGTAAATCCAAACCACAGTAACGAACTCATGTAAAACTTGCACCATATGAGTCCATTTGCTCAAAACACACCAAAACCAGAAGTCCCAAGCCACATGCAACATCCATCTTCAATTATAGTCACCCACTTCATACGTGAGGGCCAAACGAACACACGAAACTCACATGCAAGACTATAGGGAAAAGTACCAAAATAGTCCTAGACCTTTTGTATCGGTACCAATTCAGTCCTAAATTTTTTAATTGGACCAATTTAGTCCTAAACATTTTTACTTTGGTACCAATTCAGTCCATCCGGCTAATTTAAGTCGAAAATTGCTGACGTGGCCTCCGACGGTCTTATGTGGCGCCACGTGGACAAATTTTATAATTTTTTTATATTTTTCATATTTTTTAAATTATTATTTTTTCTTTTTTTCCTTTTTTTTTTTTTCTTTTTTTTTTTTTTCTTTTTTCCTTACCCTTGGCCGGTGAGGTCGCTGGCCGGCCGACCATCGCCGTCCACAAGCTAGTCGGGGTGAGGGGCCCCGCACCCTCGCCGGCCACTGGTGAGGGCCGCCACGCCCTCGCCGGCCACAAGCGAGGGCCAAAACCCTTGCCCGTTGGCCGGCGAGGGCACGGCAGCCCTCGCTCATGGCGGGTGAGGGTG
Source organism: Eucalyptus curtisii (assembly GCA_017140595.1). Taxonomy (NCBI): domain Eukaryota; kingdom Viridiplantae; phylum Streptophyta; class Magnoliopsida; order Myrtales; family Myrtaceae; genus Eucalyptus; species Eucalyptus curtisii. The sequence goes on along the minus strand of CM029496.1, from coordinate 29,914,170 downwards.
CGGCGGCCCTTGCCCAGATCCAAGAGAGGTCCACGGTGGCCTCGCTGCCGCCTGTGCGAGGCTTGCGATGCTATGCCGCGCTTAATCCGGTGCGAGATCGTGAACTTCCCCACGCTGTTATCCCTCTAGAAGGTACCCGAGCTCAGGACGCCGACCACCTCTTTCAACCTCCAGGGGGTAGTGAAGGCTCGGGTGACCACCGCAATCGGAGGCGACGGAGCTCTAGATGCGGCAGACGTAGCTCCCCTGGATCTGGGGGTGGGCTGCCGCGCCCTCGTTGGCCAACGGGCGAGGGTTTCGACCCTCGCTTGGATCTGGGAGGGGGCCGTCACCCTCGCTTGTGGCCGGCGAGGGCGCGGTGACCCTCGCCAGTGGCCGACGAGGGCGCAGGGCCCCTCGCCACGACCAGCTTGTGGCCAGCGATGGTCGGCTAGCCGGCGACCTCGCCGGCCAAGGGTAAGGAAAAAAGAGAAAAAAAGAAAAAAAAAATTTAAAAATCTGGAAAAAAATATAAAAAATTATAAAATTTGTCCACGTGGCGCCACATAAGACCGCCGGTGGCCACGTCAGCAATTTCCGGCTTAAATTAGCCAAATGGACTGAATTGGTACTAATGTAAAAAGGTTTAGGACTAAATTGGTCCAATTAAAAAGTTTAGGAATGAATTGGTACCGATACAAAAGGTTTATGACTATTTTGGTACTTTTCCTCAAGACTATATAGGCCATGAAAATGACATGCAATGCTTCGCTTTCATAATATCTCAAAATCACATCGTATCTAAGCTATTACATCACTTTCTCTACATCTACTTGAGCTAATAAGGACATGCAAGCAAGAAGTAACACAAAAAGCTCATATTCTAGCAAAAACCGAGCCTAAAAAAGATCAAGAAGAGTAGAAGAAAGCCACTTCTCATTGTCTTTGCTTCTCTTGATCTCTAGACCTTCTTTCCTTGAAGAAGACCTTGAATCTTTAGAGGAAAATGGAAGCAAGAGAGAGATTTTCAGTGAGGGAGAGGGGAAGAGAGCTAGCACCAGAGAGAGGCAGAGAGTGGGATGAGGGAAAATGAAATGAGAGAGAGAGAGAGAGAGAGAGAGAGAGAGAGAAAAAGAGAGGAGGGTCAACTGATCAAGGGAAGGAAGAGGGAGGTGTCTTCCTTAATACACCTCTTGCATGAACTCTAATTGGATCAAGAGGAAGACAGTTCATCATTAGGTTATATCCCGCCTATTTAGCAAATTCAAATCAATTTCTAGCATTTCTATTGGGCTATAGGGCGGCAACATAATTGAGGGAAATTATAGAAATTATATCCCATGCAAAAATAATAATAAGGCCCGCGACATATATATAATATATAGGGGTATTAAAAGACAAATTAAAAAGCTCATAATCAAAGCCAAAACCATAGTAAATGACTTCATTTGGGTGCGCGCTGCGGTTTTGGGGGACTGGTATGTAGTTCATTCGGAATCCCGGCTTGAGCTCGGGCTCGGTCGTCCTCGCTCCTTGCCCCTCAGTTTGCGTATATTAAGTGTTCAATAAAATGTCCTCGAGACGGTTCCGTAAGAACAGCCGCTGTTTTTGCCTTACCTGAAGCTCACGTAGCATTATTTTGATCTTCAGTTACTGAGTTTGTCCTGGGCGAGACCTTATCTCGTTGATCGGGGCTGTCATGGTCGTTTCTTTGGCATACTCCTATGCGCGTTGCTTCGATAGCGCTTATCCGTTGATGGCCCGCGACGAGTTCTCTGGGGATCAACGACTTTTGCAGCTAATCGCAAAAGGAGGGTGGCGAGTTGGTCTCGCGGGTCGGCGTGAGCGATCAACGGAGCCGCCGCGCTGGTCTAGCGACGGGGCGCGGTCGGGGACGAACCAGCTCAAGGCTGCTCGTCTCTGGTCATCACCGAGCAAGCAAAACGAAGAGGGGCATGCTGGGCTTGTGTCGGTTTTAAGTGTTCTTGAGCTGGCTGAAATAGGGAATGAGTGGGCTTGGGGAGGTTTGTGTGGATTTCGTGAATTGGCTTTTGTTCGGCTCATTGGGACTAGGCGTAGTGGGCCTAGGATAAGAGATGACGCTTGGGCTGAATTAGGTTAATTCTGGTTTGGAATGTTCTCGGGTTGGGCTACTTCAGCTTGCCTTTTAATATTTTTCTTCAGGCCGAACTGGGCCCAACGTGCTGAGCCCAGCCCGGTCGAGGGCCCAAGTCCTGAGACCTGGGCTGGCGAGTCCGGGTCGGTCCGGACCAGATGAGGAGACCCGACCTGGATCCCCTTTTTATATAATATAATATATTATTTTTTGATATTTTAAAAATGAACAAAATATTTTTTTAAAAGAATTTTAAAAAATCCCAGAATTTTTTTTTTCCAAAGAAATCAGAAAAAAGCTTTAAAATAGCCTTTGAGTGGTTTTTCCTTAAGATATGTGAAAATCTTTAAAAGAAAACAAAAAAAAGAATGTATTTAAATCATTGTGAGCAAATGTTGGATTGTTGTTTGCATATTTTCTTTATTCCAATTACGCCATTGTGATGCATGAATAGCTATTTTCTTAGCTTGGTCAGGAATTAAATCCTAGGACCCACGATTGGTATAAAATGCTACATAAATGCTTTACTTGACGTTTAAATAAAATAATATACCGAAAGGGCATTAGTTGATTAATTAGTATAATTAAGTTATCAATCATAATTTCTCTGGTTGCGTAGGAGTTTCTAATCGACTCATTATAAATCGATTAGTGAAGACTCCTAAATAAAAATGACTTGCTGGTTAAAAACTTGGATCATAAGTCGCGAATTAGTGAGCTTGGGAGAGCCTGAATTAAGCCTAGACTTAGCAATTTATTAACCTCCGCGCCTAGAGGTCGCAACAAGTCCTAGACGGAGAGGGACGAGATTTAGTCTGTGAGTTATGAAGAAAAATGACAGGCTTGTTTCCTTGTATCAACGATGTGTTTATGATAAATCATACAAACAATGACAATGCATGAGTTCTGCAGGTAATTTAATCCAAGTCTGGGTTGACTTCCTCAGATAGCAAATTCTTCCTCCACTCTAATTGTACCATTGAAATTATTTCACATTCTAGTCTTACGCTTCTATGAAGTGGTTCGGGCAGAATTTGAAAGAAGATAACTTAACTCTTGCAGCTCCAGGAGTCACGGACTAACCAACGACAACTCATTAATCAATAATAACTTTTAGTGTTCAACAAATTTGATGAATTTTTGAGGTCCAAGGGAGCTGATATTTAATTTCGGAATCAGGAGTTGACTTTCACTGCCATCTTATAGCAAGATATATTAGTCTTGTAATGAAGCTTGGGTATATATCCAGATCGAGAATGAAGAGGAGACTGTATGAATAGGAGCTTAAAGGAGATACAGTTTCCTTGCTGCCCTTGCTAAAAGATTATCCATTGATTCTCGTTCGGTTCATGGTGGAGGTCTTTATCCTCTTAATATGGCGGCTGTGGAAAGGCTGATCTGATATTTCACGAAGCTGGTTTGAGCAAGACCGAGCGCAACGCGGGATAGGGCTGAAAACGATGACGCCATTCATCATTGTGGGGGAAGCATAATAACGTGGAGGCTTTGAAGCTCTTGGTGGAGCCTTCAGTAGATCATGACATGAGTTTGTAAATTCAAAGAATAGTTAGGGTCATACCATATTGCACTAGGCTTTTTCAATAAATGAGGGACAAATAAAAGCATCAAACTTTTGCAGTTGGGATAAATTTGGCCAATCGTTAGCCATTATCAAAACACTAAATCTTTTATCACTTTTTCACTCTGCACAGCTCTAAATATTTACAGAATTGCCATCAAAATTATATTTTCTTGGAAAGGACTAATATCCATTCCTTACTTTTTGTCCGCCATTATATAATTTTAGGGAATTTCGAGTGTTAAATATAACGAGTCATAAACAAACAACAACTGGCTTTAGTCTTTTCACGTTTGATTATCAACAAGTCCCGTAACCCATGAAAGTAACTATTAGGAGGTTAAAAGTTATGTTAGGACAATAAAAGGTTATAAATCCTTGAATAGATAATATATGACAAGACTGATATTAGTAATTTGTTTGAAGGCAGTTATATTTATTCCATACGTAGGTTCTAGTCCCAGGAAATATATGTCAAATAAGTTTAAGAATTATGAGAAATTAACAATAACACATGTTGAGAAAAGTTTAGATAATCGGAATATACCACAAATAGATGTACATTGGGTATACAAGAAAAGAGGAACCTTTTAATATATAGATTATGCAATTAAGGTAGTTGGGAAAACGATGTTAGTAATTGGAAATGATGCAACTTTTCAATTATTTCCAAAAGAATGTTGAAATAAAATAAAATAAAGCAAATCCGAAATTCTTCCATTGGTTTCTACGTAGAGTAAAAGAAGGAAGTATAAATAACATAGAAATTCACTATACAACTTACATTATGGCATATGGAGAACTCCGAAGATCAATCATTCTCCCACAGTTGGATCAAAATTATGAGAGAACATTAAAGCAATACCACAAATGGTGAGTGGCCAAAAAGAAGAATGGAGTAAACCTGCTGTTTTAGAATAACTAAATGTAGTAAGAAAATAAGATAATTAAAGTAATTTGTTTTTGCAGTCATTAGATAAAGAACTTAACAGAATGAGAATAAAACTATGGAAGAGGCCAGAAAAGAAGAATCGGAAACACCTGTAACAGAATTAAGACAACATATTAGCTCATGGAAGGAGCATATGGTCCGCATCCATGACCATTTGTTGGTTTTAGGTAGGAAAAGCCGAAGAAATTTTTACTTAGAAATATTGGCCTGGAGTCTCCTTCGAAAGGTAGAGTTTGAAGAGTCACAGAGAGCAGAGAGAATAATAAAGAGTGTTCATGGTTGTTTGACCCCAATTAGGATTGCAAGATATGTATTTACAAGATCAGTTATTTATAGTCCGAGAACATAAAATAACATAATTACGTAATGACCCCATCATACATATCAATTACAAATTAATAGTAACTGTGCATTGCCTGCACAGAGAGTTAAGAACATGCATATCTACTAAATATGTCGTAGTAGCTTAAATCTTCTACTTGCTTCGATGCTTGCTCGTGTTTGAGGCTCAGCCTTGGCCGAACTTGAATAACCTTTGTCCGTCAAAATTGTGCCCTTTTTAGTTATGCCCCTTCTTGAATTTGGACCTCTAAGGTAGAGCCTCTGCCCCTTCCTAAACTCAAAGTCGTTCCCCTTTCTGAACTCCAAGCTGTGCCCTTTCCTGAAGTTGAACTTTTGCCCCTTTCCATACTCAAAATCCCGCTGCTTTGTGAACTTGAAGTTATTCTTCTTCCCATATTCGATGCCTTGCCCTTTCCTGAACTAGAAGTTGCGTGCCTACCTGACCTCGTATCTTAGCTGTTTCTTGAACTTGAAGCTACACCCCTTGCTTTGCCTTTTTTCGTAGGATCCCCCTCTTAGGTTTGAAGCACATCAGGTCTCACTCCCTCTGCTTCCTTTTGCCCGTACTCGGTCAGTCTCCACAGTTCTATCCCTCTTCACCGGGATCACGTCCAAATTCCACATTAGTCTTAGGACCGCAACAGAAGATGCAAGTATTCAAGACTTACAAAAGACAAGTCTCTTTGATCCTTAGCTTCAGTTGTAAGAGTGCCTAATAATCATTAAGCAAAAATAATAAATAATAAATTAAATAATAATAAAAAATCGTTAATCTATTATAAATGGTCACACCGTTTCAACAGGACACATTGGTTATTTTATAATTATAAAATTCGAATTTTAATAAATAAATAAATAAGTAATTGAGAATTAATGCCAAATTTAGTCCACGTTTTTTTTTTTTTTTTTTAATGTGATACAAGACACCTCTTTAGTTTGTTTTGCAAATAAACTACCAACGCTGAGTGCCCTTCCCTTGATCACCACTCTCTTCACTGACTCCATGCACGAGACCAGCGATGCATCATGTGTGGAACAACAGCCAGGTGGGGGCATTGGTGGCGGCGGTGCTACAGGGGGATGTGGAGGGGTTAAGAAGGGTGCTGTCATCGGACAAGGTCGTAGAGCTGAGGAGGGCGCCACTTGAGGGTGAGATACATTCGAACCCAAATGCAGACACCTCTTCTTTAAATAGAATGATTGAATAGACACATCTATCTAATTTTTCAATAGCAGTTTAGATTATGTTTGCTTTTGGATGGTATGTTTACCACGTGATTTTCATTTTTTTTTTCCTTCTTTTTAAAACTAAACACATTGCGTAACTACATTAAATTTTCTGGACTCTACTTCATGGATAGAATATAAATTTTGTCAACGTTGTTTTTCTTTATATTTGAATCATACTATTATCATTGAATAACCCACGAACTACTTCAAATGTATTGTTCTACAAATCATCGAACCCTTAATTGATTAGTCAATTATGAAGATTTTTGCGCTTATCTCTTTGTTTGATTTTAGTCGATATTCTCTTTAATTTATTTGTTATTATTATCACTCTCTAACGAGTGTTTCTCTTTTCGGGTTGAGAAAAGCCAATGATTTGACAAAGAACCAGGTAGACAACTAATTGTCGTACTTTATCCAAGGTCATTCAAGTTTCATCTCTTAATTGCACTTATGTGGGCAAGATCAACCCTCCTTGACTTCATAAGGAAATCGGGCATTGTGCTTCAAAGATCACATTAAATCAATTTAAGGTTTATGGATCATATTTCATATGGAGCCCCAGTTTATGAACCATTTATATAATTATCCCTAATTTTTATAATGGCAGAATAGTATTTGTTTTTTTTTTTTTAGAGAATTAATATAAAATGTTGATGCACCAGATTAGCTGAACTTATGTAGACTACGAGCTGTAGTCCAGTTTTGCACTAATAACAAGCTGAAAATCCCCTCAAGGCACCCTGCCATGGCCACGTTAGTGCGAGAATCTTTCTTGAAAGAACACTGGTGATGGGTTATTTAATTGAGATGATGGGCCTAGGTAGGCCCGTCCGCCCACGTTGGGCCTAAAAGCCCGGCTCGCAAGATAAGGGCCCATGGAGGAACGGCTGCGATGTGAAAGGTTGCGTTATTTAGATACGAGGGGTTGTGTCTTTTGGGGGAACGTTACACGTTGAAGAGTTATGTCTATTGGAGAAGACGTAAGAGAGAGAAAAGGAAAAGGGAATGTACCCCTTCAACGTACGTACGTGAAGACCCCTTTTTTTCCTAAGACGCTTCACTCTCTCTCTCTCTCTCTCTCTCTCTCTCTCTCCCTCCAAGAAGAAAACAGAAAAGAATAGTACGTTATGTTTTTCTCCCCCTAATAACAACAGAACGCTCCTTGGTAGAACGGGATCAGGATTCTTCCTCAAACTTCAACGTTGGTGTTTAATTTGTGGATAATAAGGTACGCTCGATTCTGTGATGTGTCTTTGATCGGTGATACATGTTATTCTTGGGCTCGTCTTCCGCATTCGTTTTAGAGGTTCGATTTAGTGTCGAATCCGTTTTGGGGAATCCGTTATTCCCAACATTGGTATCAGAGCCCTAGTTCATGTTTCCCGACACCTTTTTCATGTTTATGAATTATTTTTTATTGAATTTTCGTTAAACACCACCGTCAGCCGAGCGGGGAAGGATAATCCCGACACCCGTACACTGTTCACCTCGTTTTTTTTTTTTTTTTTTTTTTTTTTTTTTTTTTTTTTTTTTTTTTTTTTTTTTTTTTTTTTTTCTGTAAGTCGAAATTCGTTTCTGAAAGCGTAGGATCAAAGCTCTCGTTGATACGAGAAAAACGAGTGGCGGATCGCCGCTGGGGGCCACCGGACACGCTGCCACGCGCGGCCGGAACGAACGGGGGTAATCGGCGCGTGCACGCACGTGCCAATTCAGTCCCCCGTAGGCGCGTGCGTTGCACGCGCCGTTTCAGCCGAAGGCGCATGCGGGGTGCTGGCGCGTGCCACGCGCGCGCCATCAGCTGACGTCAGCCAGGCACGCGTGTGGCACATGCCAGTCAGTTTGTCCGACCCGGCCCGTTCGGCCCGACCGGTCCGACCCGGCCCGTTCGGCCCGACCGGTCCGACCCGACCTAACCCGACCCGACTCGGTTGACTCCGAACCGTTGACCTCGACCCATATGACCGTTGACTTTGACCATTGACTTCGACCGTCGACCCAAAAAAAAAAAAGAGGAATGTGTTTCTTTTTTTTTTTTATTCCAATTAAGTCACTGTGGATTATATGTAATCCCTTATTTGTTCTGCATTTGTTGCAGGAACAATACCTCCCCTTAAGTTGCGCACACCTATTCGTGCAATTACCAATGAACAAAAGGAAAGGCTTTCTAGGCCGATAGCTGAACTGACTGATTATCGATAGGAGAGTGGAGACTTAATTGATCATGTTCTTGAAGTCAACGGGAAAATACAAAAGGTCATATTGAATGGTCGTCCCATGCCACAATCTGAGATGGTGCGATTCTTCATGAACACTCTACCACCGATATGGCAAGAAGTGTTGAATTGCCTATGGGAGGTCAACAGAGCTGCTTCGGATAGGAGACTTGTAATGGAATTTATAGATGAACATTACTAGATTATTACAAAAGAAAAGATCAAGAAACTGAACAAAAAGGGATATTTCCTAGTTCATATATAGACTTGGGTTTAGATGTTTTGACTGGTCTTTATTTAGTATGCTTTGTGGACATCTTACGTAAATGTTTTCTACCTAGTTGTTGGTATATCAACTGATATGTTAGTTGTATTATGTGAAAGCATTATTATTATATCATTATTGAATGTTAAATATTATCTGTCTCTGTTATTATTAACTGTTGTGGGTAGTTCATAAAATTTTTTGTAATTTCAAAGAATTTATTTTGCATAGAATATTATATTAAAAATAATTCTAAGTTAGGATTTTGGATGATGATTGGAAACATAGTGACCTTTTGATTCTGAAACCTTACTTGAAATTATTCATTAATATGATGGGTTTGTGCAAAATGGATGCATAAATGATAGGCATTAATAATTCGTGCATATATGTCTGATGTGTTCAGACCAATGGCTTCAGCCACAAAGAGCATAGTCGCTGAGCTGAACAAATGTGAGAAGCTCAATGGCGATAATTATGAAATATGGCACATGAAAATCCAATATGTGCTGGAAGAGCAAGAGGTACTAGAAGCTCTTAACCTAACCATGGAAGAACCTAAAGAAGGAAACACTGCACAACATAAGAGAGATAAGGATGCATTTGCTGCATGGAAAAGAAAGAACTCTCTTGCTCGCATTACGTTACTGAGTAGCATGGACAATGATGTCATGCGAGAGTTCAGGCATTTTGAGAATGCCAAAGAAATGTGAGAAGCATTGGCAGTAAGATTTGGTCATACTTCGGTGACCAGACTGAGGCAGCTCACTATTAGGTTTGACTCTTATAAGAAGCCCCATGGTCAGACCATGAAGCAACACCTTAGAAATATGTCAAACATGATTAATGAGCTGAAGGATGCTGGCCATGTCCTGACTGATGAGTAGCAAGTGCAAGCAATGATTCGTTCCTTGCCTCAGAGTTGGGAGCATATGAAGGTGCACCTGACCCATAATGAGAATATCAAAACCTTTGAGGATGCAGTGTGTCATCTTGAGCTGGAAGAGGACCGCCTCTTGGCGGCTAAGCCGGAAACTGGAATTTATCATGCTGGTTCCAGCTCACATGGAGCTTCGAGCTCCAAGCGCAAACGTCCCAACTGGTTCGACAAAAGGAAAGGCAATGGAGCAAGTTCTTCAGGGAAGAAACCAAAGGTTGACCAACATGAAAGAGGAAAGCTTCCTCGAATGAAGAAGTTGACAATGGTGAAGTGTTACAATTGTGACAAAAATGGTCACTATGCTCACGATTGTCGCGAGCCAAAGAAGGTACGCACCCCTTGTACTATTGAGAACTTTGCTTATGTGTCAAGTTCTGTATTCTTAACTAAGTCTAATCCTTTGTGGACTGTAGATTCAAGAGCGACAGACCACGTAGCGAAGGATAGAGAATCCTTCGTGGAATTCCGACGAGTACCAACTGGAACTAAGTGGATCTATGTAGGAAACAACTCCAAAGTCGAAGTAAAAGGAATTGGCATCTGTCAATTGAACATGCGTGGTGGACGCACTTTGTTCCTACATGATGTGTTGTATGCTTCGGAGATTCGTCCGAATTTAGTGTCTATTTTAGTGTTGGTTAAACTTGGTTTTAATATGAACTTCCATAATAGTTATGTGGATTTGTATTTGGATACAAATTACTATGATTGTGGTATTTTTCTAGATGGTTTTATTGTATTAAATGTTGACTATAGTAATGCCAATGTTTGTTATTCCCTTTTCACATCTTTTAATTCATATGATAATGATGTAAGTGTGTGACATGCTAGACTTGGTCATATTGGCCAACAACGTATGAATAGGCTAGCCAAAGAGGGCTTGTTGGGCAATATTGAAAAAGTCGATTTGCCTATATGTGAGCATTGCCTAGTAAGGAAAACGACAAGGAAATCATTTGGAAAAAGTAAAAGAGCTGAATTTCCTTTGCAATTAATCCATTCTGACGTCTGTGGTCCAATGAATGTGAGAGGAAGGCATGGGGCTATTTATTTCATCACATTTATAGATGATTATACTTGATTCGAATATGTCTATTTGATTTCTCATAAATCTGAAGCATTGAGTTGTTTCAAAAGGTTTATGAACTTGGTCGAGAATATTTATCTGATGAGTTCAGAAAATTATGTGATGAAAAGGGAATAGAAAGACAGTTGTCTATTCCATATACTCCTCAACAAAATGGTGTTGCGGAGAGAAGGAACAGAGCCCTACTGGAAATAGTTAGGTCCATGATGGCGCATGCTAACTTACCTATCACTTTTTGGAGTTATACGTTATTAACTGCTGCCTATATACTTAACCGGGTGCCTTCCAAATCAGTTACTTCCACTCCATATGAGTTATGGACAGGTAGAAAATCGGATTTAAGTTTTCTTAAACCATGGGGTTGTACTGCCTATACTCATGAGCCCTCTCACAAGTTTGGGAAATTGGGTCCCAGAGGAAAGAAGAGTATTTTCATAAGATACTCTGAACACTCGAAAGGGTATGTGTTCATAGGTGAGCAGGAAAGTTGAAATATAACTGAATTCGAATCACGGGATGTCACATTTTTAGAGAATGAATTTCCTAAGAAGGGCGAAATAGGTGAGGATTACTCCCTATTTGAAACCTTGGATCAAGCTAATGAACTTAGTGGAGTTCGTCCAAGTGGGAGTAACATGAGAAGTGATGAATTTAATTCAACTTACTCTCAATTACAACCACATGATGAGATGATATCGTCATTATTTAATCCGAATGGGAGCATGATGGGGAATGATGTACAAAGTATACAATCTCCCATACGGCGAACAAGTCGCAAAAGTATTCCCCGACGATGCATTGACATTGAAGGAAAAACTTTTATGGTTGCTCCACAAGATGAGGATGAGCCAAGAAATGTTAATGGGGCTCTAAATTGCCCTTGTAAGGAAAAATGGATGCATGCAATGGAAGAGGAGATGGAGTCAATGAAGTCAAACCATGTTTGGGAACTGGTTGATCTTCCAAAAGGACACAAAGCCATTGGGAACAAGTGAGTTCTCAAAATAAAGCGTAAAGCTGATGGCTCGATAAAAAGACATAAAGCTCGCATTGTGGCGAAGGGGTATAATCAACAGGAAGGAATTGATTATGAAGAAACATTTTCTCATGTAGTGAGATTTACCTCGATTCACATTATTCTGGCAATAGTGGCAAGTATGAATCTTGAATTACATCAAATGGATGTAAAGACTGTTTTTCTCAATGGAGAATTAGATGAAGAAATATATATGGAACAACCTACTAGTTTCATTATGAAAGGCCAAGAAGAAAAGATATGTCGACTTTTTAGATCGATATATGGCCTTAAGTAGTCGTCAAGACAATGGTATATACGCTTTCATAATGCCATAATGGCATATGATTTTACAATGATTGATGAGGATCATTGGGTATATATCAAAAGATCTAAAGATCAATTTGTGATCATATCATTATACGTTGATGAAATACTAATTGCCAGAAGCAATAAGCCAAAAGAACGCTTCAAGTGCCATAACTTTGCACAAAGGGACACTTAAGTGCCATATTCGAAGAAAAACGGATCACTTAAGTGCCACTCCTGCCAAAGTCCAGCCAAAACGCCGACGTGGCATTTTTCCGCGAAGCGAGCCCAAAACAACGCCGTTTTGCTCGCGACGTGGCAAAAAAAAAAATGCAAAAACGGCATCGTTTTGGGTTGACGTGGTAAAAAAAATATATATATATATAATTAATTAAATTTAGTTAAAATATTTAAAAATAATAATTTTAAAATTAAATTTAGTTAAAATATTAAAAATAATTATTTTAAAAAAAAATTTAAAAGGAAAGCGGGGGAGCGGGCGGGGATCGGCCTCGGCCGCCGCCGCCGCCACCCCGCCGCCACCTCGCCGCCGGTTGGAAGGGCCGGCGACGGCGGGGGAGGGTCGACCGGGGTCGCCGGGCCCGGCCGGGGCCGGCGACCCGGCCAACCGGGCGACGAGGGCTCGCGGACCCTCGCCCAAATCCGCCGGTGGCGAGGGTGAGGGCCGCGAGCCTCGCCCGATCCGGGCGAGGGCTCGCAAGCCCTCGCCCGCCGGTCGGCCGGGGTCGTTGCCCCGGCTAGGGCCTCGACGACGCCGGCCGACCCTCCCGCCGCCATCGCCGGCCCTTCCGGCGGCGGCGGGGCGGCAGCGGCGGTGGCCGAGGGCCGCCTCCCCTTTTCCTTTTTTTTTTTTTAAATAATTATTTTTAATATTTTAACTAAATTTAATTTTAAAATTATTATTTTTAAATATTTTAACTTAATTTAATTTTAAATTTAATTTAATTAATTTTTATATTTTTTTTACCACGTCAGCCCAAAACGACGCTGTTTTTGCATTATTTGGCCACATCAGCGAGCAAAACGGCGTCGTTTTGGGCTCGCTTCGCCGGAAAAATGCCACGTCGGCGTTTTGGCCGGGCTTTGGCCGGATTGGCACTCAAGTGATCCATTTTACTCCGATTTTGGCAGTTAAGTGTACCTTTCGTAAATTATGACACTTAAGTGTCCCTTTGTGCAAATTTATGGCACTCTAGGGGTCCGCACGTCGGAGTTTGTTAATACTGTCAAGAGTTGGTTATCTTCCAACTTTGAGATGAAAGACATGGGTGAGGCTGCATACATTCTTAGAGTTAAGATTTCAAGAGATCGTTCGAAGAGGTCATTATCTCTTTCGCAAGAAACATATATAAATAAAGTTCTTGAACGTTTTCGCATGCAAGATTGTACACCCATAGATACTCCTATTGCAAAGAGTGAAGGATTGAGCCATAGACTATGTCCAAGGACTCCACAAGAGAATGAAAAAATGAAACATGTTCCTTATGCTAGTGCTGTTGGGAGTTTGATGTATGCTATGATGTGTACAAGACCTGATATTTGTTTTGCAGTTGGAATGGTGAGTAGATACCAATCCAATCCAGCTCAAGCATATTGGAAAGCCGTTAAAAAAATACTGAGGTATCTGAAGGGAACTGTTGACTACAAGCTGAATTACCAAGGAAAGGATCTGCGACTTGAAGGCTAAACAGATACTGATTGGGGAGAAGATTTAGATGAAAGGAAATCTACCTCTGGATTTGTTTTCTTACTAAATAATGGTGCCATATCATGGAGCAGTAAGAAGCAAACGTGTATAGCCTTGTCCATGATGGAAGCTGAGTTCGTGGCATTATCAGCAGCAGTACAAGAAGGTGTTTAGCTTAAGAGATTTTTGGATCATTTAGGTGTTATTGGGTATGCTGCAAATCCATTATTGGTTAACCATGATAGCCAAGCAGCTATAGCGTACACCAAAGATCCAAAATATCATGGCAAGACCAAATATATAAATACCGAGTATAATTTTGTCAAGGACATGGTTGCACGAAAGGATGTGAACTTACAGTACATATATACGCATAGAATGGTAGCAGATCCTATGACAAAGCCAATACCTAGAGATGTGCTTTGTGGTCATGTAAAATCTCTAGGACTGCGTAGAGGCTGATGTACTGAATATTGTAATTTCCCTGAAGTGTTCACATTTAATGAATTTGTGTTTTTCATTAGTAATGCCTATGAATCTTTGTTTGACGTTTATGCATCTTAATGCTTAGTGCATTATATAAAGTTGAGAAAGTATGTCGAGCAGATAAAAGATTAGCCCACTCACACGGGTAATTGCCTCTATTTACAATGTGATAAATAGAGACGAGACGGTTTTTAAGCTTATTATCTAGGTGATAATTGAGAGCTCAAGCTTAAAACATATATGTCGCCTTAACTAAGTGTTAAGATGAGGACATAATATTTACTATATCCGAAAGTAAAATAACCCACATATTTTACTTTATTTGTCTATGATGTCAGATGTGAGTTCTAATGAATTATGTGAATAAGTAGATATGTGAACTCAAGTTGGACATTAGGTATTTCTAAACTATCATATGTACGGTATTGAAGGTGTAGACATATACTCCATGGGAAAGGAGTTAATATCGTAATACGTATTTCATACTACGTATGCATGAGACGACCAATAAGAGTGGCAAAAGTTTGATCTCAACTTTTATGCCGTGTGAGACTCTTGAGGAAAGGAGTTCCTCATTTTAGTGCCCTCACGACTCTTACTTATTCTCAAGATTTCTATTCAGTGTTTGCTATCTTAGGATGTTGCCAATGGTCATGAATTGATTCGATCTAATGGGACATTTCTAGAAAAGCAAGTTGAACTGAAATTGAAAATTTGAAGGAAAGAGAAAGATTGAATATGGAGAATCACATTCTAAGTTTTGTATTCACTGGTCGACCAATTATGACTATCTTTGGGATAATCTTAATTGTGAATACAATATATCATTGTTTAAAAGGGGATCAAGAGAGATATAAATGTGATCAATCGATCTAGGGTACGGCATACTAAATCTACTCAGAGTGTGATGCCCATTATGAGCTGCTGTATATTCCTAACAGATGTATGGCAACGAGCTCTCAAGGTATGCTGGTCGCACAGATTATTCGCCGGTATGAATATTGCAGAGAGGTAAAGAGGATCCTGTTCAGCCCACCATGTGCGAGTGGGAGATGATGGGTTATTTAATTGAGATGATGGGCCTAGGTAGGCCCGTCCGCCCATGTTGGGCCTAAAAGCCCGGCCCGCAAGATAAGGGCCCATGGAGGAACGGCTGTGATGTGAAAGGTTGCGTTGTTTAGATACGAGGGGTTGTGTCTTTTAGGGGAACGTTACACGTTGAAGAGTTACGTCTATTGGAGAAGACGTAAGAGAGAGAAAATGAAAAGGGAATGTACCCCTTCAACGTACGTACGTGAAGACCCCTTTTTTCCTAAGATGTTTCACTCTCTCTCTCTCCCTCCAAGAAGAAAACAGAAAAGAACAGTATGTTATGTTTTTCTCCCCCCTAATAGCAACATCACACTCTTCGGTAGAATAGGATCAGGATTCTTCCTCAAACTTCAACATTGGTGTTTAATCTGTGGATAATAAGGTATGCTCGATTCTGTGGTGTGTCTTTGATTGGTGATACATGTTATTCTTGGGCTCGTCTTCCGCATTCGTTTTAGGGGTTCGATTTAGTGTCGAATCCGTTTTAGGGAATCCGTTATTCTCAACAACTGGTTTCATTGAAGAAACGAAGTTTCAAGGCCTCATTAAACTATGAGAATAAGATTGGAGTTTGTCTTTGTCCGCTTTGGGTATGTTGTACTTTTGCGCATGTTTGTGAGATTTACTCGTATCGTGAATTGCGATCCACATTATACTCATTTTTCTAATGTACCAATCATCTTACCACTTCTATTACTGTTCATCGTTGGATTAGGGTACGATGTCTTGGCCGAGTTATTACCAGTCATATTTGTGAACGTTTGTTCTCAGACTATAATTTATGTTGTCCAGTGTCTCGTTTGACTATTGGGCCCTATGTACTGGGAACGCCTAAATCGCAATTAATGTTATATGTACAAAGGAATTAGATCATGGTTCAATACACGTTGCTTCCATTAGAATACATTCTACCTATTCTTAAAATGTTTTTGGCATTGGACTGGATGCTATCCTTGTAACAGATGCAGCACCCTGCATGAGTGCATACAAAAAAGTTATTGTAGCCATCAACCTCATAGAAAGAACAAATTCGCGAAGTGCAAGGGCAAAAATATACCACTAATTAGAGAACTTTGCTTTGTACCTAAAATGGGTGCAATGACAAAAGCATCAAGGCACCTAAAATATGGCACAAAATGGAAATACTTGAATAGTAAGAGGCTAAGAGCCTCTGCTCAGATCAATGATCGTCGTGTGAAGTGACCCCGAGGTAGCGAGCGAGAACAGAGAGGTTTCTGAAATGAAAAATCTTCAAGTTCCAACTTTCGTGGCCTGATAAACTAAGAATTTTCCATAAAATAACACTCTTGCCATCCGTGAACAATCGGAATGGATTCGCAGCCTGATGTTGTCTTGAATAACATGCCTCTTCTGAAGGGCTACTGTCTGCCAAGCAAAATTAATTTTCAAACCAAACATTGGAGCTCAGAGTACTCTGGTTAATAACCACATCTTCACAGCGATTACTTTCAGTCTGATGCTCTTTTTCTGATGCGATTGAATTGAAAGGATCCATGACACGCTACCCTCGTTCAAGTCTGCAAGCTGAAGAACTAAGCCGGATTGACTTCCTCCCAAATAATTGCAACTCTGAGCTGTTCGAATGGTCAAACTTAAGCTCAGAGTTCACCCTGAGGTGTACTAATTTCTAAATCCAAGCGCCAGTCCTCGTCTTCCATGACCTGTCGAAAGATCCTAAAATATTTGCACAGATAAGTGGATGACTTGCCTGGCATTGTGGTCATACTCCATGGCCTGTTGTATGTGCGACTCTTATGGGTTCAAGCCACCAAGCATCCATAGGGGAGCAATTTGTCGTGTTTTCATCAATATCAACCACGTTACAGTTATATCAGGAGGATTTGCCAGAATCAAAGAATGCTGATAAATCAGGCACAGTATCCTCCAGGATCAGACGCAGCAGAGAGCGGTAACCTGGCCTATTACTAAGCTTACTTTACCTTCATTTTCACCCAAAAGAAAAAAATGGATAAATGTTGGAAAGAAATTTTCTGTACCTTCGCAATCAAGATTGTGACATTTCTGGTAATATACAGCCCAGATCAGGTCTGCAACTAGATACTAGGCCAGTCAAATTGAGTAAAAAAAAAAAAAAGCTGGTCTCTACTAAAGGTAGACTTAAAGAGCACGGTTCAACACAAGAAATTTCCCATTGAAAAGAAATAGCATATTCTGCGAATGCTCTATGCTCTCTGCTTATCCTTTCACAGAACCTGTTCCTTGACATGCTAGAAACCATGAGTTCATGCTCTGAGAACCAGTACCAGCGTCGAATTTTACCTATACCGTGACAGACTCATCAGCATTACATGAGAAAAGGAGAAGAAGCGATAGGCCTTTAAAACCAGATCATTTTCCTGATGCTACTCCACATGAAAGGGGAAAGTGCCAATCAATAGTTTCTTTTCAAATAGGACATATCAGTCCCGTTAAAATTCTTTCAGGTAAGGTTAGCAACTTTAATATCCTACGCAGTCTCAGGTATAATTCTCTGAACCATGAAGATATTGAAATGTTTCATCACTCTGTCTATCTGAAAATAAAACTATAGCGATCACCTGATACAGTTCCAATGGAGGCCACAGATTCTATGAATTTATCCAACATTGGGAAAGGCGACTTTCCAGTTAAGTAATTCACTGAACTATCACTAACGAAAGAGTTGAAATTAAGTTCTTGCGAAGCAAGACAGTATCTTCCCAAATCAATAGTAACCTGCGCAGGGGAGAAAAAGTCCATCACATGAGACACCGCACAGAGTTTTAGCACACTAGTCTACCCATGCAAAGATGTTTCCAGAAATTAGCTCCACCAACTCAAGACAATTAATATTTTTGCTGATAATAATAAGTACAGCAAATCATATGAATATAGTTCATAAAGGGACCCAATACAAGAACTAATTCAAATTTGTAACTACCGCCATATCAAACTGAAGTTTCTTTCCACAATCCAACTCCATTTGCAGACTAGGATCTTCTGACAATCAAAATCCACAATGCAGATCAAAGAAGCCATGATCATGTCTTCCTCACACTGTCAGGAGAGAGTAGGCACATTTTGAGTGTCAATGAGCACATGAACCTTTAAAGAGCAAATGGGATAGAGCCATCACTATTTCAAGCACTATCACAATAAATTCTCTTATCTGTGTGCACAGGCACATTTTCTCATGTGTTAATCTAACTTTCTCAACTGATACAAAGGCATAAAAGAACCCTCTGCTGGTAGTTTTGAGGAACATTTTGAGTGAACTAGGAACAGTTCATCACACCCATGTTCCAAAGATGCCTCATGCGTCTTTAGACCTCAATTACAAGGAGTAACGTACCATGTCCTTGCATTTGAAATGCCCAATCGGCAGAAGGACAGAACTCTTGCCTGCCTTGGATGATAGAGCCAAAGAAAAGCATCGATTCCTTGAATAGACAGCAGGTTCCACAAATATCTGACCTGTCGATGGGCTGGAATCTTTCTCGACAAACAACTTTTCATATCTTCTGTCTCTCTCCCTTGCACTAGAAATCTGCGAACATACCTGTCAATTCATCGTAAGAACATCATGGTTGCATGCAATGTTATATTTCTCCAAATAGGCGTGCATGCATGAACATATCAACCAGAACCCCACCCCTCAAAAAATAATAATAATAATAATAATAATAATAATAATAATAATAATAATAATAATAATAATAATAAACAAAAGAAAATGCCCACACACACACAGTTCACTCTCTATGGGACCATGCATTTCCTGGCAATAAAGAAAATCAAGCATCTTGCCTTTCCATGATCCGTAGTTGGCAGTGTTTAGGCTGACCATCCTACCGGTATTCACTTCCATAGTTCACTAGGAATATCCACAAACACCTACTGAGCACCGAATGCCGTCGCACATTCACAAGTGTAAGTCCATCGTATGATTGTCGGGCGGTACTCAAGATTTGACGCAGAGACGTCGTTGGCTTCTTCATTCATCCTTCCGCTTTACCACTTTGACTTCGAGGTTCAATCTCCTAATGCTCAGGAACACATGGCACTCACCTTCTAATGCTTGTGCATCATCGCTCCTCGTTCCCGCCTCTGAGTTTGCCATAGCTAGGACACTTATTACTTCTAGATCTGTCTCTCCCAAAAAAATACCAATAATTAGATTGCATTGCTGGCTCATCTTTTAATAAAAGTCATTTGGTCATGTTAGTGCCCTAGAGTTTAGTGTTTTATTTCTAAGAAAAATGAAAATACAAAAATATCTCACGTAGTTTAATTAATAGGGTTAATTTATAGTTAAACTAAATCATGTTCTTAGAATTGCACATAGGTTATATCTATATCATTAGAATTATTAATAATAGGGTTATTTTTACATTTTAGAATTATATATAGTTCATTAATGCATGGTAGATTAAAACTCATATAGTCATAGCGTTTGATCTGAGTCATGCTTAGTTGTTAACAAGAAAAATCCCCAAAAAATAATTAATTAGCATTGAATACTTTCATCATTGTCTATTTTGTAGTCAACATCTTGCAGAATGCTTTTTGCATTGGACGATAATGGAGCTTTGCTTTTGATCTGCTTAGCGCATCAAGGTTTTTCAAATTATTTCGTTATTTATTTGTAGCATTTGATTGTTGAGCGTTAGTGATTTATGATTAAAGCTTACCAAGATTGCTTGCAAATCTTTTTTGAGATAAGGAGAAAAAAGGTCACAAAAGGATGCTAGATTTATCTAGTATGATCAAGTCCCCCTATCCATAAATCTCTAATTCATAAAAGTAAAATATTTCTTCACATTATACTTGAGTTTCTAATTAATTTTGTAATACATCAGTGGCTACTCCAAAATGAATTGATTTGCATGTTTAATTGATTAAATTGAAACTACAAAGTTGGAATTTGTATGGGCTTAAGAAAGTCTACTCTAAGTATTTGCTTAGTTATTCATTAGCTTTCCTTTGATGGTTCACCTTTGGGAAGGTCTCGACAAATTAAGTCAATTTTAGGTTGGGTCATTTTCGATTCATCCATATTTGACATGAACCACCCATTTGACAGATTTACTCCGCACCATACGTGCACTAGCCAAACCGTATATGGCCCCTTTCTTCTTTATCATTAACTTTTTTCTCTTTTAAGGGCTTGGAAGGAAAACAAATAGAGATTTTTTTTACTCCAAGACACAAAGATCCTTGGTTTAGCAACTCAAGTTGTCTGAGGACATCGAAATATGAACTAGAATGTTCACTGAACTACAACACTTATAGAAGACCACATGCCCCGATGCTTCAATCAGCAAAAATAAAAAAAGGAAATGAAAAGAACGACAGAAGATAAATCCATAAGCTCCCAGGGAGAAGGATGGCAGCTTTTTATTAGACAACTACGTGTTGGCCAAATCATGCAGACTAGAATCACAACCTTGGAGCATCCCTCTTTGGAGACCAACCCACGACCGACATTGCCACTGAAGACCTTTCATCCTATAGCATGAGAAATACAATGCTTCTTCAATGGCCTGCAGATACTTTTTCTATTAAACCGAACTCTTAAAGCTTCAAACCAGAACCACGCAACTTCTCTTCCGTGACACCGTCAATTCTCTCTCCCATCTCAGAACTCATGTAATTCACCCAATCTCCAACCTCGCCTCTCCTGAAGAACCACTTGGTCTCTGCCCCTGTCCACAACTTCCCACACTTATTCACCTCCAATGCGCTCATATTGTCGAAGCTACACATCTTCAATATTCCCTCCACTGTCCCGTCTCTCAGTTCTTCTTTACTGAATGGACACGCCAAGAAATCGGCCAACCTCCTCACATGAACATGCGGGTCCACTTTCATCTGTTCGTACATCATGAACAACACCTTCTCGGGCATATCCAAGCTCGCCTTGTGGTAACCCAACACATGGTCCCAATAAGGCCCACAAACGCTCACCCCTCGACAAAACTTGTCGAGGCCCTCCTGGATCGGAATCTGACCCTTCTCTTCCGGCCTCATCCGATTGGCGAAGTGCCACATTGAGACGAAGGTGTCCTTGGGGTTCCTACACAGGTAAACCAGCTTGCAGTTGGAGTCCCTCACTGACTGTGGAAGCAAGGACTACGGCATGTGGGTGGCAAAGAGCCTAGGGGATGCTATAGCAATGAGATCGGGATTTTCTTGGTTGAGATAGAGATTGAGCTCCAAGAAGGGCACGAGGTCATGGGATTTTTGGGTTAGGAGAGGGTGGCGTCGTTGTGAGTCGGAGTCAGAGTACTTGGCACGGTTCAAAAGAGCGAAGAGGATGGCCTTTAGCCAGGTGGTGCCGGATTTTGGACTAGTGACGAGGAGGATATCAGAGGGGTGAGCTTGGAAGTGGTTTTGGCAAGTGAGGATGCCTTTGAAGAGCCGAGAGGAGAGCCAGAAGCCCTGGTACAAGCCGAAAGAGGCGGTGATCCAGTCTTCTTCTGAAGGGAGAGAGGAGAACAAGTCCTTGAATGCTTGCGGCATGTCCTCGTCTCGCAAGTACCTTAAATGGGGCGGAGGAAGAGGTTGAGAGGCTTGCATGGTGGTGGTGGTGGTGGAGAATTGGAGTGAAGAGTTGGTTGATGCTTAGTGGGACGATGACCTTAAATAGAGGCTTCTTGCATCAGAAAGATCGTTGCTGTGATAAGGTCTCGAACTTTAAACGAATTACTTATATGAAGATGGTGTTGTGTGTCTCATACAATTTACACATTAAATGTTGTCAAATTACATCTTTCAATAAATTTGAAATAAAACTTTTAATACTCCTAGCATTATTGATGCTTTCATTTAACTCGCTAACGACTAAACCAGCTCACTTGTGAGATTTCAGATATGAGTTAAGTACCACAAAAGTCCTAAATGTTTAACTTTTCTTAATTGAGATATAAACGTTCTTATGTCATTGTTTCATTTCTATTTGAACAATGTCTCGCAGAGACATACGACATACATTTGAAATACGTTATCTCGTATCGTGAAGTGCAGTCTATAATTTCTATACAAGTAGGTATCATGTCAACTTTGAATAGTATTTTGCAACGTCCATGAATAATAATTGAAAGGTAGCTCACCGAACCCTTTCATGGCCATAAGCGAATCAACCTATTTAAATATTCATTTGGCGATTCATATCCAGGGTAGTATGGATATCGCTGATCTCCCTAGGGATCATATATCTGGCAGCCAATTTTATAATCTCGATCCAATATTGCATCAAACACTGACTCAAAGGGAAGGAGTCGCCAAGCACAGGCCAAGTATTTTAACCATATACTTGAACATCTATCTGCCAATTTTCTCCCTAAGAGGGATTTCTTAAGGAAAAGACCCGAATGAATAAATAAATAGATAAATAAAAGAGAGATTAGAAAATCCAAAAAAAAACTTGAGCTGGTGGATCCACATGCAAAATAAACTGGGGTAGAAAGTGGCTCCAATGCCATGTTATGAAGTCCAATTGAAAAGTTTAGACTAATAGACGGAAGGAGAATACATGTATATAAAGAGTACATAAATCTCCTAATTAAATAACGTGAGATATTTCAACAAGAGAGAATAACGCTAAAAAAGCTTTCACCAACTAAACTTTTCTTCCGTCTCTCTTTTTCTTCCACCCCCTAAGGCAATACCATTTTTAGACTGGTGAAAATGGGGAATGGACAGGAAGAGATCATTGTCGGTCTCTTTCAAAATCACTTGCAAGTTTTCCCTTGCCATTTAAATGTTTGGGGCTTGAAAGTGCTAACCAATTTCAGCCTATCCGCCTTTGTAATACCATTTACAAAGTCGTCACTTAAAAGCCAACCAATATGCCCTGCATGGGCTCAATGACCTCACTCAAACTGCTATAATATTATTGATAGTTATAGATATTTTATGTGATTCCGACCCGATTATTTTACCAACAGTGACATCGTCAATATTGAATTTTTTATTTATTAGAATCATCTGCAATTAAGAGGGTAAGTTACATATTAAATTTTCAG
Source organism: Eucalyptus curtisii (assembly GCA_017140595.1). Taxonomy (NCBI): domain Eukaryota; kingdom Viridiplantae; phylum Streptophyta; class Magnoliopsida; order Myrtales; family Myrtaceae; genus Eucalyptus; species Eucalyptus curtisii. The sequence goes on along the minus strand of CM029496.1, from coordinate 29,890,827 downwards.
CTAACTTTGATAAGACAGCTTTACTTATTCATCTTTTTCCTTTGTTTTTCTCTTTTTGCCCTTTTCTCCATTCTTCTTCCTCGAGCAAGGTGTTCTACTGCCACCTCATTTATGACACTATCATTGCCTTTGCCAACTTAGAGGTCGCCAGAACGCCCCGGCCGTTCTTCATCACCTTCGATACTTGCTAATCAATCTCTCTCTCTCTCTCTCTCTCTCTCTCTCTCTCTCTCTCTCACAGAGATGGAGGTGAAGGACGGACAAGCTGCAGTCTCTTTCAGTGATTTATAGATGATGTCGATGATTATATCTCAATCATTTATTACGTGGTCCCATCATAAAGCTCACGTGATTAACGATGGAGATGAACTTTAGCTATATATCAGGTTAGGTAAGTCAACTGAATTTGATATTTCTTGCTATCGACGCCAGTGATCAAACATTCATTCTTTGTCTTGTTCAATATCTGTTCGATCAGACATCACCATACACTCATTGGAGGTACATGCCCATCTACCAAATAAATAAATGACTACTTTCAAGAACCGGGACACAAAATTCTACAACATGAAGAGTCTTGGCAAACCAGATACACTACTTTACCGAGAATATACTAACGAAATTAAGAGAAAGATTGTATGGACAGAGTTAACGGATAGAGTTGATTGTCCCAATTTGACAAGTTTATAATTTGATTGAATTTTTTAAAAATTTTAGGATTCAATTACACTTTCTCAACAAATTTCGGGACTTTTAATACACTTATCTTAATCGTCGTATAAATTTTCAATCGATTATTTGAGTGCCTCATATCTTTAAAAACGTTCGCCACAAATGTCGTGTCATGTCAGATTTCCAACATATAAGTAAATGCTATTAAAAGTTATGTCGCTCAAGTGATCAATTAAAAATTATGACATTTAAGTGAATGTTTTTAGAAGCTATAAGACTCAAGTGGTCAAAAAAAAGTTATGGCACTCAAATTAGCTCTGTACAAAAGTGACGACATTTGGGGTGTTTTTATCCCCCATTCAACTCCTATACCATTTTTGTAAAATTTGTGAGGACATTGCTAGCTATTCTAAAAACTAAGTTATTAGATAAATATTTTGTCTAATATTTAAATATTCTAATACTTCTCATCAATTGTAGGCTAGACTTCAGGCTATGACCAAGTGTGGAAACATATAATAAGGGACGTAATTAATAGGTTGGAAATATTATAATTCAGGATCTCCTATTTTGATATCATATATAATTTTGTAAGATCCCTGCTAACTATTGTAAAAGCTTCACTATTAGATGAAAGTGTGTCTTAACATTTAAGGAGAAAATTACCAAATCAGTCTTAAACTTATTATATGGATGCCAATTTAGTCTAAACTTTTCAATTTTGTTAATTTAGTCCTAAAACTTGGTGCAAAATTACAATGTAATCCTTTCGGTCAAATTTTGCCAACCATCTAGTTATCGCTGACCATTCTACGTGACACACTGATGGGTTAACAATTTCTTGCGTAAATTGGCTTGAAGAACTACATTAAAATTTCACTCAAAATTTCAAGACAAAATTGGCAAAATTGTAAAGTTTAAACCTAAATCGGTATATGTGCAATAAGTTTAGGATTGATTGGACAATCACTCCAGTATTTAAGTATTACTAACAATCTTTCACTGCTCTAGTTTATGTTTCTATCAAGTTACTCTAGCCAGTTGGATCACAACGAAGAAAATTATATTCTTGTATCCGACGGACTTCTCAGTACTCAAAAGGACGCGTTCTGTGACTGCTTTCTCGGGCCAATGACCTAAGTACGTTGGTGTTTCATTTTCGAAGGAATTGACATTTACAGCCACCCGCAAGCCGACCAAAGTAAGAATAAATGTTTGTGTTCATAATTGGGCATGACAGGACGTAAGAATCTTATAAATCCGGCCCAAATGAATGAAGACAACAAAGTCAGTAACAACCATTCATCTTGTAAAATAACCAATTAATGGTTCCTCAGTTTTGCTGGATGCATACTTGCTTTGATCATCTAAACAAATCGATCATGTAAACAATGACGAGCCATAGTTTTTGCTGATAACTTAATCCAGTTCTTTCCTCGACTCTGGCTCATATAATTAATCCTATCGTCACCCTCCATGTATCTTGTTTAGTTATATGATATTCTAGTGTTCGAGATTTGTCGAAGCTATAGCTCTGTATAAGCAACAAGTCAATTTGGCATCCTTTCAACCAATTGTGTCATTCTATCATTAAGCAATTGCATTATTGAAGGAATTAATTGACTTTCTCTCATTTGGTTTGTCGAAAGTGAAGGTAGTTCTTATTTATGTATCTTTTAGCAGTCTCCAGGGAAAAAAAAAAAAAAGAATAATGGAATGGTAAAAAGGTTCTGTTTCGCTTCTTTTCAGAAGCAACCTAAAGAAAAAAGGTGGATGGGGTGTGGCTTTAGCGAAGAACTGACCTGACTTGGTCTTTTGTTGGTTGGCTCACTTTAAGATCAAAAATCGCTTTATCAAACGGAAGATCCACGCCATCAAAATGATGAAATAATTTCATTGATGGAAATATGATGTGAAATGTAGTAAGATAAAGTGTGTAAAAATAGAGAAATGAAAATGATAGTTCTTATTTCATACTATTCTCATTGGTGCCCTTAATTTTTCGGCGCTACCTCTTTAAGAGATTTACACAACCTTATTTTGTAGCTCCCGTCAATGGTGAAAATCTATGGCCCAGATATTGAGGAGAGATTCAATCATTAGTATGAGTTAGGGGAGCTGAGCAAAGTATCAGGAGTCAGCCTATGCTAAACCCAACTTTGATCGGGAGCTTATCCAGTTTGACTTCACCTTAAGGTTGTGTGACCTGACTTCGATCTAAGGTGTATTGGTTACCATTTCGATCAAATTAAGGAAAGGGTATCTCGAGCTGTTTGAGTTAGCAGCTAGAATGGTTACAAAATTAAATTAAGTCATAAATGAAATGGCAGTCTATTTGCTGGAGACACAATTGCCTTTGGAGTTACTAAAATTGTGGAAATAGAGCGAATCATGGAAATATGGAGTGGTTAGAGTGGGGAATCACACAAGAATTTCAATATTTGTCGAAGAAAATCCCAGGAGTACAAATAAAAGGAAACAAAGAAAGAGGGGACACTCAAGCTATGCCAAAACGTTGCCAAATTTTCCTCCTAAACATTTTTCATTTTGAACCAACGTCTCTAAATTTCAGCTTTAGTTTTGCAGTTTGCTATCCTTCAGGTGCATTGTAAATAATAGTGTAACTTTCATTTCAATGTCTCCAGTTAAGCATCAATGTGTCTATAACTCTGAAGATATTTCAATTTTAGTGAAGTTTCTTAGTGATTTATTTTTTCTTTGTTTGCACTTTAATTTTAATTTCAGTGGTCCTCGCTCTGATTTTCCTTTGATTTCCTTTGATTCCAACACTTCCCTTACAATTTCTATCGATTTGTGCAACTTTCCTATTGCAAACATTTACAAAAGAAAAAAAAAACTTCTTAAATGAAACATAAAAATGCAGTTCATAAGACATTATAATGGCCGTGGGTGACAGCATGAACAACAAGGCCAAGCAATGCAACGCAAATGACATGCATGACTTGGGAAAAACCCCCTTTGTTCATGTACTTCCGGGGGTCAACCTTGTCCTTCACGCGTTTTGGGTTCGGCTCTCTCTTCGACCAGTGATGTGCAGCTCTATCGACACTAACATGTGATTCGTACATGTATATGCATGAGTGAATGTTGATTCGGTCCATCATAGCGTCGTCATTAAACAATCGAGTTTTTAAAGTATTGATTTGATTGGTCAAATCATTTAGTATTGTTGATATTAATTGAGTTACATTCTCAAGCATTCCGATTTCGTGAGTTATCTGCCGACAATTGTGGATGGCCCCATAAGAAGCGAAGGAGGTACACAAATAATGGAGGAATGGGCCACATATATTCATTAGGTTTTGGAAAAATTGGAGTGGATTGACGAGTCCACTGTGTGTACCAAATGATAAGGATGAAATACAAATTCCACGAATGAATACAAACATCACATGATGGATAAATAATGGAATACCAAGGATGATAAACAAAAGTTGCATCAACCAGCAAGGAGCAAGTATTTCGAGTAAGCTAATACGTTCACTAAACGCCAGTTGAGGTGGACCAAGATTCACATGGAACTCATCATTATTTCCGTACCAAAATTCTATTTAGTATATATACTACTATCATGTATAATAATTTCTCATCAAGAATAATAATATGCAATCGAATTTATTTTTTTATAAAACATAAGACTTTAGATTAACATGTGATCTTGAAATGAATCATTTGGTAGTATCAATACAAACGCAAAATAAAATCTAAAAAAGTTAACTATTTTGACAAGCAATTTTTTAACATGTAACATAAAAATTTAGTTTATAAGACGTTTTTGAACACGTAACTTAGTAGCGGTAGCGATGCTGGTGATAATAATAACATAAAAAGTAGAACCCCATCCGTTGTGTAACTTGTGTTGCTCTCTGCGTCTCGTAGAAGTTCATTTCTTGCAAGACCAATTCTATGTCTTTGGTTCTCTGAATTCGTTTTGCCTTTTTGCTGGGGAAGTCGATTCTTGCAAGAAGCTTGCCCCTTCTTCGCATCCTGAGTTAATGATATTCGGCAAATTGCTTGAGCTTCCTTTACATTTTCATGAGCGTGGGTGATAGCGGGAGCAAGTCAAGGTCACTTAATGCAAAGCCAAATGACATGCATGGCTCGTGGATGTGATGCTACAAGCCTACACCGACATAGGCATGTGATTTGGATATGTCTATGCACTAACAGGGAATAGACGTCAGAATCAATCCTCAATAGTGTCATCATTCAATTATTGAATGATGACACTATTGCATCATTATCGATGACCCCACGTAAAAATGGAGGAGAAATACAAATGGTGGAGGAATGGACCACGTATCCATTAGGTTTAGAGAAGTTGGACGAGCCCACTATATACGAAATGATAAAAGATGAACCACAAATTCGATGAACCATGTCACGTGATGGATAACCCGTTACAAGGGCGATAACTGAAAGCAATACCGACCAGCAAGGAGCAAGTATTTACCGTGGCTAAAGCCCCGTCGAGCTTTAGATCTGATGGGGCGAGATCCGCACGGAACCCATTATTTTCCGTGCAAAAAATTAACTTAACATACATAATTAATATTACGAAAAATCTTCAATTGATATGTATATGATAGATTTACTTCAATTTAATTTTTTAATCATGAAAAATCCAAAACATATATACTTGTAACAAATTTATCTTAAACTAATTTTTTGACCACAAAAATCATAAACTGGTAAACTTATAATAAATTTATGACAAACTAATTTTTTAACCACTAAAAATCTCAAATTGATACATCTATGACAAATTTACCCTTTGTTAGTTTCCATTCAATTTTATTATCAAATTACTGAGTTGTGAGTATAAATTACCCTAAGTTTTTGTCACATATATATTAGTTTTGTGATCTTTTCGTTATATTAATCTAATTTAACGGATGGTGTATTTATCACAAAAGGTATCGATTTTGGATTTTTGGCTTTATCACAAGGGGTTTTTAGTTGTCAAAAATTTAACTTGGAGTAAACTTATTAAATATATATCAGTTTAAGGTTTTTTGTGTTAAAAAAATTAATTTGAGATAAAATTATTATAAGTATATCCGGTTTGAGATTTTTATATATATATATATATATATATATATATATTTGCCCCAAATAAAAGAATTGGAACAGGAACAGCTGGAACTCACTTTGCAAAGGAGACGCACTAGTCCAAAGATATTTAGAATCTGGAATTGACACTGACGAAGACAAGTAAAAGAAGCCTCCGTGAGCTCGAATAATTGTAGTTTTTGCTATTTTGTGCTTGGACTTCGAGTGAAGAGCACTTGAGACGAAGAGAAAGCCATGGCTGGATTTGACCTGTTAATCAATTAATCTGCCTCCAACGTAGCAAAATGCCAACTAGTTTGTGCAGAATTTTGTACTCTCAAGTGGTTTGAAAATTGGTAACCTTCATTGAGCTTTTTTGACTCGTTTCGCGGGCCAAAGGAAGAAGTAAACGTGAACTCTCTGCAGAAAATAAAAAAGGAAAAAAAAAAAAAAAAAGAAGGTTAAAGGACGTACAAAGAAAAACTTAGAGAGCAAAAAAATATCACATGAGGAGAGAATAAAGAAGAGAAGCCTTTATTAAGTATCTAATAGAATTTTTGTTATGAAATTTGAAATAGTAGTAGATGCATTTATTGCAAAATCCTTAACAAAATAAATCTTTTTACACTTGGCATATATTCATATGAAATTCTTCTCCACTCGAAATCGAAACCCTAACGGTGAAGGAAACATTGCTCTGGCTTCGGGACCCGTATGAGCGGAAGGACGAATCTGTGGTGCACGTGAATGTTCTGTCAGACAATTAATCTACCATTAGATTCACTGTTGAGCCGAGTTTGAGCACATGGGCTTTGAGATGTCTCTTTGAGGAATGCAGTGTACTAGTAGCCCAATTAGAAGGTGTTTCTCTAGCCTATTGCCCACGGGAAGCTAACCAAATCGCCGACTGGATTGCCAAAACCAACTGAAGAGGAACCTCCCCTCCAATTAGATGTCTAGGCAACCCCTACCTCTTTGTGACTTATTATGTATTGATTCTTATCAACTTCGCTCATGTATAGCTTTTGAATGAATGAAATGGTGTTTCTATTTGACAAAAAGAAAAAAGAAGATAGAGTGTTAGTTTTTTTTTTTAAAATAGAATGTCTTGCATGAAGGTATGCTTCTCTAGGAGAAATTACCCAGAAAGTCATAAACCTGATGTGTGGATGCTAATTCAGTTATAAATTTTTCAATTTGACTCGTGTAGTCTTGAATCTTTTAACGATTTTATAATGTTATTTATTTAGCCCATTTAAATCAGAAAAACTTGACGTGGAGTTTCAGCCAACGCAGGCCGTCTTATGTCAAGACCATCAATATGACGTGTAGGATTCTACTCAAAATGATGTCAATGTGATAAATTATCTTGATCTTTTATATATATATATATATATATTTTTTTTTTCTTTCTTTCTTTCTTTCTTTTTTTCTTTTCTCTCGATTAATGTTCCACACACTCAACATGCACTAGATGTTGGGGAAAAAATCATTGGGGAAGAAGAATGGAATCAAACTTTGAGGCGTGATAACACCTTTTTTTATGGAATTATTTGTCCGACAACTAAGGGTGAGCATGGTCTAGGTGGGCGGTTCCTACCTTAGAACTAGGAGCCGCCTATTAAGGACCGGATTTGAAAATTTGAAATTAGGAATTGCCCGTTGGTTCCATGGATCCACCTAAAAATTGGACCCCCGGTCCAGTCTAGTCCGATTCCCGAGTAGGTTTATGGAACTAGTTCATGATCCCTACAAAATTGCATTCATCAATTAATATCATGAAGAACCTAGTGTTTACGTAGAGCACTAAAGCTTGTCTGGCCTTAAATTTGGGTTGAATTGCGAGCCATGGATTTTGATTAAGGATTGAAAACTATAGGGCGAAATAAATCGACAATACTCATTAGTTAGGAACTTAATTTCTTTGAAAGTCATGGTGTAGTCCTCTTAGGGTTTCTTGACACTAGGAACATATTGAGAATTAGACTCTATGTTAGAAGTACTAACTCCACAAAAGTCACAATGTTAATTGCTTGATCCATCTTTTTTTCACATCAACATAATTAAATCATCGGGATAGCTAAGGAGAGACCTAATTATTATTTTAAAACGAGCCATTGACTCTTTATTTTATATCATGAGGACAAAGCACCGCAACATTTATGGACATTTCCAATCAGTCTCATCCATACTCTTTGTTTCTTTATTTTGTTTTGACTGAGAAAGTAAGTAAATGGATCATTAGAACAAACAAAAAGTTGATGGAGAAGCAAAGAAGAATTAAGTAATTGAGTTAGAATTTCTTTATACATTAGAATTTCTTTACACACACACACACACACACACACACACACACACACACACACACACACACACACACACACACACACCGGTCCGGTCCGAATAGGCAACCTGGAATCAGAAACCGAATTGGTACTCATCGGTTCTAGTAAATTGGAACCGAAAACCAAATCAGTCCCCATGGGAAATGTCGGTTTTGTGCTAGCCTGGTCTGGTTCTAGGCAGTTCCTAGTTCCCTTACACACCTCTACATACAACATTGCTAATGGTTATTGGCAAAAATCTTCCAAAATACAACAAAGCCTCGAATAAGAATACTATAAAGCAATTCTGGTATTTTTCAAGGAACTCCCAAAGGGAAACAATTGAAAATTGTGACTATATATCCTAAAAAGGAGAATCGAAAGTTATGAAAAGTATTCAATAATAATGTTCAATAAATATATTTGAACGGATCCAATCTTTCAAAGATGAAGAAGTTATGTTTGAATAGACATAACCTTCCAAAGATTAAGAAGCTATGTTTGAATACCCTCAACCTTTCAAAGATTGTAAGAGCACCTAATAACCGTTAGGCAAAATAATAAATTTGAAATTAAATAGTAAAAAAATAATCACAACTCTAAGTTGTTTCAATAAGACATCATGATTATTTTATAATTATATATTCGACATTAATAAACAAAAATAATAATAGTCAAGAATTAATGCCAAATTTAATCCATGTGTATACTGACATATTTTCAATATGGTATAAGTCATCTGTTAGTTTATTTTACCGATGCTGAGTGCCCTTCCCTCAGTTACTATCCTTTTTAGTGCCTCCATGCACAGGACCAGCGATGTATCACACGCGGAACAACAGCCAGGTGGGGACACTGATGGCGGGGGGGGGTAAGGTGCAAAATGGGGATGTAGAGGGGCTGAGAAGGGTGCAAGGGTGCTGTCGTCGGACAAGGTCGTAGAGCTGAGGAGGGCGCCACTCGAGGGTGAGATACACTCGAACCCAAATGTAGACACCTCTTCTTTAAATAGTATGATTGAATCGGCACATTTATCTAATTTTTCAATAGCAATTTAGATTATGTTTGCTTTTGGATAGTATGTTTACCACGTGATTTGCATTTCTTTCTTCTTTTTGAAACTAAACTCATTGCGCAACCACATTAAATTTATTGAACTCTACTTCATGGATAGGAAAAAAATTTCGTCAACATTGTTTTTCTTTATATTTGAATCTACTATTATCATTGAACAACCAACAAACTACCTCAAATGTATTGTTCTACAAATCATCCAACCCTTAATTGATTAGTCAATATGAAGAATTTTGCGCTTATCTCTTTGTTTCATTTCTGTTGATATTCTCTTCAATTTATTTGTTATTATTATCACTCTCTAACGAGTTTTCTTTTTTCGGGTTGAGAAAAGCCAATGATTTGACGAAGAACTTGGTAGACAACTAATTGTCATACTTTACCCAAGGTCATTCAATTTTCATCTCTTAATTGCACCTATGTGGGCAAGATCAACACTCCTTGACTTCGTAGAGAAATCATGGCATTGTGTTTTAAGAATGACATTGAATAAATTTAAAGTTTAGGGATCATATTTCATATTGGACTAAGTTTATATTAGGACTAAGTTTATGGACCATTTATGTAATTATTCCTAATTTTTATAATAGCATAATAGCATTTAGTATTTTTTTAGAGAATTAAATATGGCACAAAATGGGAAAACTTAAATAGTAAGAGCTTCTGCTCAAACCTATGATCATCGCATGAAGTGAACCCGAAGTAGTGAGCGAGAACAGAGAGGTTTCTGAAATGAAAAATCTTAAAGTTCCTACTTTCGTGGCTGAATCAACCATGAATTTTCCTTAAAATGATACTCTTGGCTTGCCATCTGTGAGCAGTTGCGGCCTGATGTTTCGTCTTGAATAACATAGCTCTTCTGAAGTACTATCAGCGAAGTAAAAGTAATTTTCCAGCCAAACATCGCAGCTCAGAGTACTTTGGTTGATAATCACATCTTCTCGGCGATTTCTTTCAGTCTGTCGCTCTTTTCCTGATGCGATGGAATTGAAAGGATCCATGAAGTGCTACCCTTGTTCAAGTCTGCAAGCTGAAGAACTAAGCAGGACCGACTTTCCTCCCAAATTGTTGCAACTATGAGCCCCGTTTGAATGGTTGAGCTCAACCTAAGGTGCATTATTCTCTACATCTACCCACCTGTCCTCTTCTTCCATGATCTGTCGAAAGATCCTTAAAATTTTTTGCACAGATAAGTGGATGACTTGCCTTGTGGTCGTACTCCATGACCTGTTGGTTTTCTATAGCGTTTGCGACTCTTATGGCTTCAAGCCACCAAGCATCCATAGGGGAGCAATTTGTCGTGTTTTCACCAATGTCAACCACATCAATGTCAACCACGTTATTAGTTATATCAGGAGGATTTGCCAGAACCAAAGAATGCTGACAAATCAGGCACAATATCCTCCGGGATCAGATGCAGCGGAAAGCAGTAACCTGGGCTATTACTATGCTCACTTTACCTTCATTTTCACACAAAAGAAAAAAGGTTTCAAATGGATAAATGTTGGGCAGAATTTTTCTGTACCTTTGCAATCAAGATCGTGATGTTTCTGGTGATATGCAGCCCGAATCAGGTCAGCGACATAGATAACTAGGCGAGTCAAAATGGGGAAGAAAATAAGCTGGTGTCTCTTCTAAAGGTAGACTCAAGAGTACAATTCAACAAATAATTTCCCACTGAAAAGACGTAGTATATTCCGCAAACGCTCTGTGTTCTCTGCCTATAGGCTCACAGAACCTGTTCGTTGACATGCTAGAAACCATGAGTTCACCTTGTGAGAACCAGTACCAGCTTCGAATTTTACCTATACTGTGACAGATTCATCAGCATTACAGGGGAAAAGGAGAAGAAACGATAGGCCTTTAAAACCAGATTATTTTCTTGATGCTACTCGACAAGAATGGGGAAAGTGCCAATCAATAGCTTCTTTTCAAATATGACATATCAGTCCCATTAAAATTCTTTCAGGTTGTTAACTTTAATATCCTACACAGCCTCAGGTAGAATTCTATGAATTATGAAGCAATTGAAATGATTCATCACTCTGTTTATCTACAAATAGAACTACAGTGATCACCTGATACAGTTCGAATTGAGGCTACAGATTCTATGAATTTATCCAACATTGGGAAAGGCAACTTTCCAGTGAAGTAATTCACCGAACTATCACTAGTGAAAGAGTTGAAATTAAGTTCTTGCATAGCAAGACAGTACCTTCCCAAATCAACATTAACCTGCGTAGGGAAGAAAAAATTCATCACATGAGAGACCACAGTGTTCTAGCACACTTGTCCACTATGCAATGATGTTTCCTGAAATTAGCTCCACCAAATCAAGACGATTAATATTTTTGCTGATAATAAAATGTACAGCAAATCATATGAATATAGTTCATGAAGAGACCCAAATACAAGAACTGATTCAAATTTGTGGCTACCTCTGTATCGAACTGAAGTTTCTTTACACATCTAACTCCATTTGCAGGCTAGGAGCTTCTGACAATCAAAATCCACAATGCAGATCAAAGAAGCCATGATCATGTCTTCCTCACCCTGTCGGGAGAAAGCGCATTTTAAGTGTCAATGGGCACATGAACTTTTAAAGAGCAACTGGGATAGAGAGTCACCACTGTTTCAAGCACTATCGCAATAAATTCTCTTCTCAATGTGCATATGCACATTTTCTCATGTGTTAATCTAACCTTCTCAAATGATACAAAGGCATAAAAGAACCCTTTGCTAGTAGTTTTGAGCAACATTTTGAGCGAACTAGGAACAGTTCATCACGCCCATGTTCCAAAGATGCCTCATGAGTCTCTATACCTCAATTACAAGGAGTAACGTACCATGTCCTTGCATTTGAAATGCCCAATCTACAGAAGGACAGAACTCCTCCCTCCCTTGGATGATAGAGCCAAAGAAAAGCATCAATTCCTTGAATAGACAGCAGTGTCCACAAATATCTGACCTGTCAATGTGTTTGAATCTTTCTTGACAAACAACTTTTCATATCTTCTGTCTGTCTCCCTTGCACTAGAAATCTGTAAACGTACCTGTCAATTCATCATAAGAACATCATGGTTGCATGCAATGTTATATTTCTCCAAAAAGGTGTGTGTGCATATCAACAAGAACCCACACCCCCCAAACCCCCAAAAAAAAAAAAAAAAAAAAAAAAAAAAAAAAAAAAAAACCCCCCCCCCCCAAAAAGAAAAAGAAAAGAAAAGAAAACGCCCACACACACGCAGTTCCAGTAGTACAGTAAAGTTGTGAGAATGGCTGCTGTAAAGTGAAGTATGCGGGAGTCAAAGATATATGTTAATCTTGAGAGATGGATTAACTATCTCAAACAGGTGGCTAACTTGGAAGGCACAATAACAATATTTACACAGAATAATTGAACTTGCAATTGTCTCTACCACACAATAACTAAGCTTCTCATCAGAGCATACCTCCGAAATTAATGCACCCACATGGGAGTAGCCTTAAAAGCAGTCTATGGTATCAAATGATGAGAAAATTTTTCTGCATACAAGCAATGCTGTTATTGACATCACAGTAAACTTGCTCTATTCCATGGAAAGATTTAACATAGGTCAGGGAAAAAAACGTATAACACAAGATATTGCTAGTGTTTTAATAGGCAGATGTAGTAAGCATAAGGCACATGCTGACTCATCAAGTTGCAGATTCTTCCCTGCCTGAATCTCAATTCACTTCAAATCTGACACATGGTTCTAGTGTACTATGCGTAATTAGTGTACCATGCGTAATCATCTTAGCTGTGCCATTAGCATCACTCAAACTAGTACTTTCCAGTGACCCGGCACTGTGAAATTATAACCAGTCTTCTGCCACCCCTCATCTCTGACTTTATGCCTGGAAATCATGACTTGAGGTAGGATAATTGGCTTCAAAGAGAGGAAAAAAATGAAAATCATTGTGGCAAGGAAAGCATCTAGGTAGTGTCCAATGCAGCTCCAATACTTGATGCTCATTCAAAAGAAGTATCATACTGAACTCATCCCCTAAATGGAAGATCAATTGAATACTGTTGCCTAGATAGCCCAATCTAAGCTAAGCACAACATGCAATATGTTCCCGGTCAATCCTCTCCATGAAATCAAAGTTGTCTCGACTTCCAAAAGAGGTACATCATTCAAAGTTGTAACATTTTTTTTTTTTTTATTTCCATCTTTGTAACTGCTTTTAAGTGCAATATTCCTTAAAAATGAAATGTTAGGGTAAGTCACTACTCAAACAAAGATGGAACACACAAGTGTCAAACACCTCATTTAAAGCTGCTTTTCTTCAACAAACCTAACACAGTTCTCTCGCATCAAATGTGAAAGATCTCAAGAAGAACAATGGAAATTTGTAGCTGGGAGGCACCGTGAAAAAGAACAAGATGGCCTTTCAATTGATGGGGTGTCTACAAAAATTTATGTCAAGATATCCAATGGCATAAAGATGAAGCTCATAGTATGTGAGTGTGTATTGCATACACCACCCGTGACTACTGATGCAATGATAGTTAACAGAAGTAGCGAGATACAAAGTCAGCTACCTTCAGTTGAAGAATCGAGCCTCACTACCCATTCTTGGTTTCCTTGGATTGAGTACTTGTCAAGCCACACCTCCAAGACAACCAATATCAGAAGATCATCCATCTCATCTCCATTTTGTCAGCATTTTCCCTCTTATGAAACTCCAAATCAAAGCATAAGTGAAGACCCTAGCAAAGAATTCGTTGATGGTCGAGCCAAACTTAGATTTCAAAAACCCAAATGACAAGCAAATACTGTTACGTTAAGTGTTAGACAGAAGTTCTAAGTAATGTCACCAAATGCTTCTTTCAAGTACTAGCGCTATTATGCACTACATGACATTACATACAACACTCATTTCGCCACCCTGTCCTTATTTCTTCCTACTTCTACTTATGGCTTTTGATTCAGTCTACTGCTCGACACTCATAGAAACAATCAAGAGTCAGAAGCAAAATCTGGAACTTGGGAATTGGCTATAACAGATAAATAGATATCAAGAAGAAAATCATAAACCATCCCCATGAGACTATTAATTGACAAATCACGTGGAGAGATGCTTTCTTTCTAAAGTCCATTCTAAGCGTGAAAATCAAATCACAGCATACAAAATCAACCTGTATCTCATTCAGCAATTGCAGCAAGCTAGATGGTCTTCTTGGAGGCACCCCATTTGGAGACCCGTAGAACACCACCGGAGACTTATGCACCCCTCGCCATTGGCTGAACTCGCATGCTCTAATTGTTATTAAACTGGGATGAGAAGTTACCAACGGAAACCCAATCAGCATTCGCCGGGACAAACACTAAGTATGCAGCTCGAGTCCTATAGCAATAGAAAGCTGGTTAAAACTCGACGAATTGTGCTTCCTCAACAGCAGCCTTAGTGGGATTCTTAGATGGCAATAACCCATCTCATCTACGAAGACACGGAAATTAATTTTATCTGTCGACCCGAAAATCGAACTGTAGCGAAAAACAACAGCCAACATCGCCCATACTTTCTCGGTGCAAAGCTGAATGTCTGCCGCCTCATCATACCTCTGTCCTGATGATCCTGGCCTGAGAGCACTCATTGTAGAACCTCCATGTACGGAGCTTCCCTCCCGCCATTTCCTTCTAAATCCTTTCCTCTCTCTCGTGGCCGATTCTGATCAAATCGATGAACAAATGCCACGGCGAGAGCACGGAACGGGCAAAACAGAATCAACCGCGGCATATATATGCATTCCACGAGAATGTCCTTCAATCAATGGATCGCCAGCGTTCCCCATTAAAGCATACCCCGCACACCGAACGCAGTGACAGTCATTTCCGACCATGTGCAGTTCGAAAGTTCGACCGAATCCTCCACCGGGGAACGAAATTAGGAAATCTATTCGGGAAAAGCAAGAACAAAAGACGCAAATGCTTTGAGCATACGAATGCGCTGGGAATGAAATCGATAGAAGGAGAAAGTACTGGGAGGAGAGATGCCGCACTTTTTAATTTTTTGCTAAAAAAAAAAAAACTATATCCAGATATTTTCATGAAAATCAAACTGAGCGTTGAGAGTTCATATTCCTAGATAATGATAAATGGCAATACTTTCTGTTTCATCGAAAATGGGAATTTATCCAAGAAGCAAAATATCTTTCATCAAAAGATTGATCTAGGCTTGAAATTTTAAAGTAAATGAAAGATGAGTGAATCTAATGGACTTGATGTTAACAATTGCGTTCTCTGATATTTTAGGCTTTAGTTCCATACGTGAATAATCCATATCCATGAGCAATTATAATTTTCCATCTCATTGAGATAATTGCCACTTGATGTTGCTACCGTCATACGGCATTTACTTAAATGCGCACTCTTGTGTATTCTCATTGCCCAACACATGGTAAAATTCATGACAACTTACCCCTCCTTTGCTTTGTCGCTAAGCCAATGGTACTTGTTGATCATTCCTTGCTCGTTATAGATTACCCTGTGATGTAGGTGTCAGATTAACTCGTGTCCTTCAATTATCCTCTTGCATCACTCTTGATTAACCGTTCATGTCCTATCATTTATCAATAACAAGGAGTTGGTTATCTTTTGTATACACACTTTCAAACCGCCTTTTTCTTTGCAAGTTAGTTTTATCCTTCCAATTCTAGCAGAAGTGTTCATCATTAAGCTACTGGCCATTGATAGTCATCTCCTAAACTCCCTTTCTGATTCCAAGTTAGAACGATGATGTTTAGCGAACAGATTAAGTTCACTTTTCCTAATCGAAATTTTACGAGAAGAAGTTGTCCATATAAAATTGAATATGAATGCGTGTTTGACCTCTCAAGCCATGCATGGTAATTTACTACTTGTCCATAATAACGACCAAGTTATTTCTTTCATGATGTCCAACTAGGAAAAAAAAATTCAATCTTGATGGGTTCTCTTTGACCAATGGGCTCCATATTATTAGAATATAACAGAATAAACTTTTAAATATTAGCTCGTACAAAATCTCACCTGCTGTTAGAGCACGAGGTGTTAAGCTCGAATATTTTCAAACCCCTTATTTGCCTCTCCATTATATATCTCCATGTTACGGCTAAAAGTTGCTGAAACTCTTTATCTGCAAGCTGACATAAGGAAACTGTGCTACTATGTGAGGCTAATATACTTCAAAGTACAGTAGGAGTTATTATTTGAAGAATAATATCAGAACATAAAGACTCCTTTATCAAGTGATATGGAATAACAAACTGGAGTCTGCCAATTCAATCTGTAAGTTGATTGATGAAATCGATCTTTGTAATTCTAGCATTGCATGTAATCGCCAATCTCTCACGACAAGCTACTGAACCTGTATATGGTGGATGAGTTCAATTAATTCGGCGATGACATAAAAGTTTAGATTATTCCACGTTACAACGAGGCAAGAATAATTTGCTACAAAGTCATGTTAATTAAGTCTCACGTATGTTGTTTACTCTAAGCTTCTGTCAACAGCACCCACCATGCACGCTTGGACACCGTTCCGTTTACTAAATCCCCCAAATAAACAAAGAATTCAACTTTCATTTTTCAGCATTGCAATCTTGGAGCATCCCGGATTGAGGGATTAAAAAGATATTCTTCGTGGTAAGAGTATCCGAAGCTTGAGCAGAGTACCTGGCAATGGCATGCATAATGCATAAACCAGACATCATCTACCTCCAAAGAAAATGTTTTCTGGTGAAGTATCTCGCCTGCTTTGTTCTGACTTTTTTTTTTTCCTTGGAAAAAGACAATGAAAATACCACAATTTTTATACGGCACTCACTTTAATACCAAAACTCTTTGAACAATCACTTTAATGCCACGTTGGAGGAAAAAAATCATTTAAGTGCATTCGGCACTAAATTCCAACAAAAAATTCCACGGGACTTTTTTAGTGAGATGTTAATTCCTTCTTGGCTTTATTATAACCAAGAAAGTCCAACAGGGACGATGAAGTGGCCGTCCATAACAAAACAATGCCGTTTTAATGTTGAAACTTCTAGTCCGTCCTTCTCTCTTTTGACTTGCTCGCGTTCTTCCTCTCTTTACTTTCATCTTACCCAGAACAATTCATTCAAATCAAAGACCACCAAATTCAGCCTCTGTTCGTTTCTCTTAAATGGCATTCACCCTCTCCTTAAATTGAATCAATTGCACACAATCCTCAAAAACCTCAATCCTTGCATTGCCTCGACAAACCCAAATCTGCACACCCATCTGCGAACCCTTAGTCGGCCATCAAAAGCCACAGCCACCACCTTGGCTCCAACTTCCATTCTTTTTCTCTTTTCTGACTTCATTTTCCACAGAGAGAGAGAGAGAGAGAGAGAGAGAGAGAGGGAATGGAATCAACAGAGAGATAGAGAGATTGTATTGTGGTGAGCGTAAGATGTACTAGACTGATGTTCTGCTCTCTATTGCAAGGCTGAGCTACTAATTTGACCCTAAAAACACGTTAGTTCTCAATTTAGGTTTCGAAGAAGAAGCGAATTTGTTTCCCATTTCTTTAATTCGGGGCAAAATATGATGTACGACGTAGTTGAAGCCAATTAAAGCTGACTCAATTTGCCGGCAAACTACGATCGGTAGAGAAATATTAAAATAAAGCATGTCGGATTTCTGGCATCTTATATTAGTGATGGCACTAAAGTAATCATTTTTCTAACAAAGTGCCATTAATGTGATCACTTGAAAATTTTTTGTATTAAATTGAGCATCGTATCAAAGTTATGATGCTTCTAAAATCCCTTTTTCCTTTATTTTTGGCCTAATATGTTTCTGACCCAGGTGTCACGACCAATTTTTCGGGTGTGAACCACCTATGATTTGGCTAATGGATTACTAAGCCTAAACTTAGTCCGGGCTCTCCCAAGCCCATACCAATTCGCGACTTTGGTTCAAATTCTTAACATGCAAATAATTTTCAATCAGGAGTCGCCACTAATCTATTTTTGGTGGGTCGATTAGAAACCCAAGTAAAGTAATGAGAGTTTTACTTTACTCCTACGAACCAGAGATTTGTGAGTTCGGGGACTTGGTTACGTTAGATTTCTCTAACGCCCTTTCGGTACCTTTTCTTTTATTTTGAAAAATGTTTGGCAAGCAATTTGAATCAATTTTAATTTACTTTTCTAACATGTGAGGTGATCACTCAGATGCGCAAACCACCAATTTAACACCCAAGAAAGTAAATAAATAAAATGTAGGACTTACTTATAGCAACGAAAGCATCTGCGTTGTTAGACCAGAATTCACATCAGCAATCCTAGATATGATTTCTAATTAACAAGCAATCACTCAATTTTTGCTTTTACTTTTTTTTAGAAAAGAGCATAGTCCATATGCAATGCAATGCAATGCTTCTAATCTAATATGAAATAATATGGCATGGCAACATGTCCTAAACTATATGAAAAAAAAAAAAACCAATGATTTCTTAATGAACATGCAATAATTAAACATGCAATCTAAATTAATCAAGATGATCTAATTCTAATTACAAGGAAGTTCCAATTAAATGAACTTAGCAAACACTAAATGACGTGCATTTCATGAGCCTATTTCTATATGACGTGCACATAATTTTTATTCTGGAAAATGTAATCTATCCTAGAAATTGAAATTAATTTATCCTAAGACAAATTTTATTTTTTTCTTAAAATTCGAAATTAAGAAAAATGCAAAAACTACCCAACTTGGTTAAAATTCTATCCAATTTAAATTAAGGATTAGGGCAAACTAAATCCTAATTTAAACCAAGATATTATTTTAACCTAGCGACTTCTAACCCAAGATGCAATATATCTAAAAGTCGATTTAAATTTAAAATGAAACATGCAATCCTATTCTAATATGCATGAGAATGATTTTTTTTATTTGTTTCTTTTAATGAAAATTCATAATTAAAAATCACTAAAAATAAAAATCTAACTACAGCGAGACATTATCTATTTTAAGTTAGGGATATACCAATCCTATCTTAATCTAGAACATTATCTCATGATGCAATCCTAAAATATTATCTAATCTAGATACCATGTACATTTCTTAAAAAAAACTATCATGCAATTCTTTTTTTTTTTTTAAATCTATCTAGACCTAAAATTAAACATGCAATTTTATCTAACATGCGACGACATGCAAAGAATACCATAATTCTAATTTTTATATGAAATTCGAAATTAAAATTAAACATGCAATTCACATAAAAAAAATCTAACATCCTAAATGAATGCACTTTTTCTTTTTCTTTTTTCATGACTCAAAATAAAATCCCTATTCTAAACATGCAAAATAATTATAAAAAAAAACCTAATCCTAATTCAGATTTTTTTTTATTTCCTTTTCCTTTTACGAAAATAAAACTGACTCAAACACCACGACAACAAATCAGAACAAGATAACATTGATATCCAAAATTGGCGAACCATATCTCGCGCATGAGATCGGGTCGGTCAATTTTAAAATTAAATCGCGAATCGAATCTCGAGCGTGAGATTGGATTGTCGATTTTTGCAAGGGATTGCGAGTCGGATTTCGCGCGAAAATCGGACCGACAACCCCTAATTTGGGGGCACTTTCATGTTGGAATATCAATCATATATTTAGGAACAACTTCACTAAAAAAAACTGTAAGGGAAAATATAAAAAAGATATAAGTAAATAAGTAACAAAAAAAAAACAAAAGAAACTACCTAATTTCTTTTTTTCTTTTTTTCTTTTTCTGTTTCTTTGCTTTTTCTCTTCCCACGCACGTTCGAGGGTCTCTAAGGAGCAGCAGATCGATTGGTCCGGCAAGGGTGGCGGCGAGCGTCAGAGATCCGGCGAGGGTGGACCGGCAGACGGGCGGAGCAGAGACCAGTAGAGCAGGTGGACAGCAAGGGTTTCGTGGTGCGATCGCTCGGAGGTTTGCCGGGCACGGCGTCGGCGAAAGGCTCGGGCAGCGAGAGGACAACAAAACAGAGGCAGAGGCTCGGCGTCCGGTCTGGAACTTGCTGGTCGCTGGGTCGTGCGACGGTGGTGTCCGCGGAGCTGCGAGCAGAGACGCCGGGACTTCTGGTGCCGCAGATCGGCGACGGCGGGGCGAAACAAGGGCGTTCGCGTCGCGGCTGCTGTGAGGATCTCAGATCCGTCGGCGTCGGGCTTCACGGACAGCAAGCAAAGGCGAGATCTCGCCGGGCAATCGCAGCAAGTGGCAAATCGGGCGGGAGGGCTTCGAGCGGATCCGGTCGGAGGTGTGCGGCGCGGGTCCGCTTGGCTTGCAACCCGGGTCGTTGATCAGAGGTCACACCGGTCGAATGGGCGGCGGTGGTGCACGAGTCATCGTGCTTCGGGCAGAGCAGCAGCAGTGACAGGAGCGGCTCGGAGGTAAGCTCTAACGTCGCGGGTCGGTGGTGGGGGACGCACGAGCCAACAGGGAGCACGCGGATGCGCGTCGGGACCGAATTGGAGGCGCAGCGACGGCAGGGTGGAACACCGGACGGCTGCAAGGCGGTGGTGACGCGGCGAAGGAACTCCCGAGGAAGAAGATGAATCGGCTTTTTCGTCCCCTTTTTTTACTTTTTCACCTCTGTTGTACGTCTCCCCATTCTGCCCTCCTTTTTTTTTTTTTTACCTTTTCTTCCTTTTTCAACGAAGGAAAAATTGAGCTTGAACTTCTTGCTCCAAATCGAAAAAAGAAACCCCCTCTTATTGACCTCCGTGCACCCCTTATATAGGGGAAGTAATTTTGATTTCAACTTTTCTTCGAATCAATATCCACAATATTTTTCATGAAAATCATCCCATAATGATAAGGATTCGAGATTAAGATGAAATTTTTCTCTAAATCCAAATCTTTCAAAGCCAAATTGCAATATTCTTTTACCCATCTGACCTATCCAAAAAAAAATTCATATCTCGGAAAATTTTTTAAATTTTATATTCCCACGAGATAATTTTTAATTATTAAAAAACACGGGCTTGGGCCAACCTGCTCGCTTCATGGGCCTGATCCATCTAATTCGAACTCATTCGCTACCGATCCAATTAAATGTAAAAAATGCAAATAACAAAATAGATGCAACCTAAATCTATATGCTATGCAATTAATAAAATTAACCCTTAACTTCCTATGCAATAAATGACTAAACGGGTCGCCAAAATTTAGGTGTCAACAGCTGCCCCTCTTTGAAGGTGAGCTCATAGAGGTTGCTTTCAAAGACAAATTGAAACCTAAATTTTGACCATGCACATGCACTGAATGATTTGATTTTTGATTTTTGATTTTTTTTTTGAATAATGAATCTCATTTTAAAATGCAAATTATATGATGCATGGAAATGCTAATGCAAACACATGATGTGAAAGGAAAGAACATACCTATAGTCACTTACCAATCAGTGCGGTAGAGCATCTTAAGGTACATAATAAATTCCCAATTACTCCACAAGTACCAAACTCTCACTCGAGTTCCTTGAAGAGTGTAACAGGCAATAGATTGAGACATTGAGATTGAGAAGAACATTCACATCCAAAGCGAAATGTTCAGCGAAATGAATCAAGACATCCGGGTCTAGACAAAGATGTCAAGATTTTTTTAAGCTCGAAATACCTAGATCCAAACTAAAGTACAACGAGAAAGGTAAAAAAAACATCCACATCCAAAGTGAAATGTTTAGACGAAAATAATTAAGACATCCGGGTCCAGACAGAGATGTCAAAATTTTAAAACTCGAAATACCTAGATCCAGACTAAAGCATAACGAGGAAAATCGAAGAACATTCACATCCAGAGTGAAATGTTCATCGAAAAGAATCAAGACATCCGGGTCCAGACAGAGATGTCAAGATTTTTATACTCGAAATACCTAGATCCAAACTAAGGTATGACGAAACATTCACATCCAAAGTGAAATGTTTAAATCAAAATAATCAAGACATCCGGGTCCTGACAGAGATGTCAAGATTTTTTGAAGCTCAAAATACCTAGATCCAGACTAAGGTATACCGAGAGAGATTGAAGAACATTCACATCCAGAGGGAAATGTTCAACGAAAATAATCAAGACATCCGGTTCCAGACAGAGATGTCAATGATTTTGGAAACTCGAAATACCTAGATTCAGATTAAGGCATAACGAGGAAGATCGAAGAACATTCACATCAGAGTGAAATGTTCAATGAAAAGAATGGAGACATCCAGATCGGATCGAGATGTCTAATTTTTGGAAAATGGTAAAGAAACTTACCCGGAATATCTTACCTTCAAGGAGGGTAGAGTGATCCAAGGTAGTTGGTGTTACATCTCCAGGACCCGTACCTTTCTACGGTCGCCTAGCATTGCAACATTGATTATCTGACCAGGACTTGAACCCCTCTTCGGTTACCTTAATCAGACTGAATCTGGAGAAAAATCTCTAGGGGACAGCTCGATCGAATCGAGTATCAGTGCACTTGAGGGGGGGAATACTTGTGCAATGACAAGTATTCAAGGTATGGATAGAGATATACTTACCTGGTAACATTTCTGATCCTCGGGAATATGTCTCCTGCAAAACATGGTCATAGGAGAGGCAACATGCATTTGTAATCGCAAACATGCATTAATCCAAGAGAGATTCATGTGTGATGACTTCTATTAATCATGCATCACCTAATTTCCATTGGGAAAGATTTCAAAAGATTGTTCCAATCTGAACAAATGAGTATCATGGATGTGTCAAGTGAGGGATCTTTCAGTCTGAAAGGACTTTTCACTCATCCTCATTGAAAATGGCCATTTCATCATGTCCTTTGATGCAAGATTTTGGCAATCACTTTATCTCACTGTCATCATGCTAAACAAGGGTCCGAGCAATCTCGCAAGTGGTACGACCTTACCAATCTGAGAGGTCTTTAACATGGACCGTAATGCGGGCTTGGTCAACGGCTTAGCAAAGGGGACTATTTGAGTCAAGGCTATTGGAAAAATGAATGATATTCCGTAACCATCTTAGGGTTTACAAGTCAAGAAACATGCGAAATGAGGTAGAAATTGCCTTACTCGCACTTCTTCGAGCGATGCTTAAAACATGTGAACCCCAACGTTAACTCAAGTGCCCTAATCAGAAGAGACTTTGCAAGGGACGTAACATAGGCTGGGTTCATGGGTTAAGAAACGATAGGATCATTAGACTCAAAAAGTGCTTAGGGGATCAAAGTTGGTGATCATCTTGACATTTCCACCAATTTTCCTCTCTACCATCAAAGATTTTCTTCACATCTCAACTCCATTAATTGCAACAGCATTTGAGTTTTTTTTCTTTTTTTTGGTACCACCTTGTTGGGGATACGACTCACTTCATCAAGTGTTTGATTTTTCCCTTTGGGCATTGGCCTTGCTTTTACCAGGCACACTGCTTTTTCATGCCATTTTTTTTTGCACTCATTTTCTTTGGATTTACACAGCTTTTTTTTTTATCATTGTAGACCATGCCACTCGAATTTTTTTCTTTTCTTTGCCCTGCCCCAATGTGGGGAATGATCACCAACTGAGTTTAATACGAAATGAATTCATAGGCTCAAGTGGGCTATGCAATGGATAAAGTGTGTGGATAGAGAAAGAACTACTCTTCGTCATCCTAAGGCACTTCAAATTATCGTGGAAGTTGCACTGCGAAAGCAATACTCAAAGATCGATGCAAGTGTGAATAAGAAAATTCCTATCATTCATTTCAAATTTGTCCCAATGTGGGATGATCCTTGACAGGGATAATTTAAAAAGTTCTTCACGTGTGTGGGCTCAAAGGGCTAATCAATTGGTATACCTGTAGTGTTTCAGGTAGAAGAAGAAACTGCCTCTCATCACTTCGGTTACCCTTTGCGAGATCATCCTTTTCCTTGCAGGCATGGAATTTTTCCACACAACTCATTAGGGATTAGTGTATGAACAGTGTATGGAATAAGGCTTGCCTTTCATCATTCCAAAGTATCTCATTTGACACTTTCAATTTATCTCACACAATTCATCAAGGAAAACATGCAAGATTTGTAACAAATTTAGACCACTGAATCTGCAACTCATTGAAGCAAAATGATTGCAGTTCAAAACATGACATGACAAATTCAATCATGGGTAATATTTCTCGACAGCATCGGAATTAACTGGAGTAGAAAACTCACAACCATCCATTTCACCAGGATCAAAGCACCTCCATGGGTCATTGTAATTTGGAGCAAACTTGCCCCCAGGATCTAGAAAAATTAGTAACAGCTCCCTTAGAACAAGATCATTTACCTCCTTAACTTCTTCAATGTCAACTAAATTAATAGTGACGGTTTGCTCGGATGTAAGAGCCTTGGCTCTTTCATGTTGTTCCTAGCTACGCTGCATCTCAATGGCATCTTCGATCAAGTCTTCGGGACCATCATTGTCAGCACTTGTTGCGTTGGATTGGACCATTTCGACACCTTTGCATGCTATATGACCGTCCTTGAAATGGAAAGTAGATGGATCAAAAAGACAAATAAGGTGAATCATTTTTTTTTTTTTGAAAGATTTTTTTTGAAATTTTTTGAAAAGCAATTGAAAAGGCATTTTTTTTTTTAACATTTTGACACGGGAAAGCATGATGAAGCCTAGACCTCAGAATTCTCCTTGGATTTTTCTTTTTGTTTATCGGCTGGATAACATCACCGGGCTGGTTTGGTGTACCTCATCATGACCTCAAAATAAAACTTGTAATTTCATTGATATTCATCAATCAATTACATTTATTGAATGGAAAATGCAAATTCAAGTCCTAAAAAGAAAGTGAAAAAGAAGAAATCGAAAACAATCGCTAGATAGCAATAATAACTCCTAAAAAGCGATAAAATTCCTAGAAAGTGATAAAAATTCCCACGCAAGGGAATATGCAAAAGTAATAAGTTACTCTTGCGGGCTAGGGCCCATTTCTTCCAAAGGTCCTTCATCAATGGCATTCACCCTATCCTCATGCTCGGGTAGAGGATTCTTTTCGACATTCGGTTGAGCGGCATGCGAAGGTAAACGCCTTGGTGTCCAAGTAAGTTTTGGACCTTGTGCTTCAAAGTTATGCATTCATCGGTTGAATGTCCTACTTCCCCCATATGGTACTCGCATTTCTTGGAGGGATCGTAGTTGGAAAATTTTTCAACATTGGGTCGCTTTGGCTCATAGGACAGCAATCCCATCTTTTGAAGAACCTTTAAGACCTGGGACAAAGGGCCAGGAAGAGGAGTGAACGGCCTTTTAACAAATTGTCGAGGAGCGGACGGTCGGCATTCCCCTTGTTGATTCTTAGGGACATGAACAACTGGAGGCTTGCTAGATTGTGCATATGTAACATTGACTTCCGTGCTTGGTTCTTTGTCTTTCTTCATGGTGAACCTTTTGCCTTGATGAGTCGGTTCGTCAAACCATCCATCTCTCAGCCCAACTTCGATCTGTTCACCCACCGGGATAAGTTGATTGAAGTTCTCCACGTAGGTGCTGGCCATCCGGTTTCGGAACTCAAATGGAAGAGTCTTGACGAACAATTTCATCAGCTCTTTGGTAGTAGGCTCAGGAGTGCTTTGAGCCGCCAGATTGCGCCACCTCACAGCATACTCCTTGAATGACTCATATTTCTTCTTCTCCATTCACTCAAGATCCTCTCGGGAAGGTGCAATGTCCATGTTGAACTTATATTGCTTGAGGAACGCATCAGCCACTTCATTCCAAGTCTCGAGAAGGTTTACATTCTTCATTATGTACCAGTTCAGTGCAGGCCCAGTCAAGCTTGCATGAAATGATTGGATCATGAGGGGCTCATTCTTGACATATTGCGCCATGCGTACGTGGTACATCTGCAGATGAGCCTTAGGGCAGGAAGTACCATCGTATGTTTCAAACTCCGACATCTTAAATTTCTTCGGCACCTTGACCTTCTCATACACGGATAAATCAAACGGGAGTGAACTCTATGACTCTTGCAATTGCTTGACTTTCTCCTCGAGTTTGGCAACACGTTCATCTTGCTCCACCTTAGGGACGTTATCCGACTTTGTCTTTTCGGCGGTGATGAACGGTGGGTCATCTTCTAGGTCAGGCATGTCATCATCACCCATTTGAGTCTTGCTCGCTTGCTTTGGAATAACTATCTCAGGAAGAGTGGGTGCAGGAGTCGGATTCGCTCGGAGGGATTGGATTTGAGTTGTCATGAGTTGCATAGAGGTGAGCAACTGTTTGAGTTGGTCCTCCACAGCAGACATACGATCACGCATTTCAGTTTGGTCAGCCATCTTTGCTCTCGATCATGTAATGATGGGCGAACGTGGAGGATCCGTTATCACCTAATGTAAATGAATGAAAATATGTAAGTATGAGGTGTAATGAGAGAGTCGATCCATGACAACAATCTATTTTTTAGTCAAGAAAAGTCTACACACGAAGAGGATTTCCTAAAAATGGATTAGGAAAACAAAGACATGGGATGCCCTAGTAGGGACGAAATTTCCTAAACAAGAACTAGGAAGAGCTAAGACACTGATTGAAAACAAATTTCCAATTTTTTTTAATTTTCCAAATGATTCATTGCATGGCAATTTCCTCATTTCATTCTCAATTGACAAATGAATTAAATCAATAATTGACCTAAATTGTCATGGACCGACCAAAAGTATGACAAAATAAATGGCATGGTATAGAGATAGAAGACTTACTTCACCAAGGAAAACTAATGGCAATCACATAGACATGCACATGAGATGTGAGGCTTAATTTCTAGTCTATAAGGCTTAACAAAGTGGAGCCACAAGGATGATCAGACTAGCCACGGGCGTGTGGACTATGTCGGGTCCTCATGACTCCGGCTTGGTCAAAGAGCCGACCCAGGTCGCGGGCATGCGGACCGAGGTGGGTATTCTTGACACCATGAAAGAAACTTCGGGATTGAGATGAGCAACTGGTACCACGAGCATGTGGTCGGAGTGGCAATCATCTCAATACCATCCTAGATGATCCTATGCGGCCCAGGTCTGGCGGCGGGTTGTGTGTGCAATAGTGTAGTGTAAATGCAAAGCATGCACAACAGTTTATAGCAAGCAACACTTCATATGTGCAAGTAAACCATTCATTCCTACCCCTCCCTACAAAACAAGGGTTAGCAAATACTTCCCCTTATACCTCCCAATCTGCAAAAATATTTAACACCTTAAATGTTAGAGACGTACCTGGAATCCTCGCTGCCAAACGAAAAAAAATTTTCAAATTGAATAGAAAATTGGCCTAAGTCTAGTAAGAGTTTCAACTCAATTCCCCAGCGGAGTCGCCAAGCTGTCGCGACCAATTTTTCGGGTGTGAACCACCTATGATTTGGCTAATGGATTACTAAGCCTAAACTTAGCCCGGGCTCTCCCAAGCCCATACCAATTCGCGACTTTGGTTCAAATTCTTAACATGCAAATGATTTTCAATCAGGAGTCGCCATTAATTTATTTTTGGTGGGTCGATTAGAAACCCAAGTAAAGTAATGGGAGTTTTACTTTACTCCTACGAACCAGAGATTTGTGAGTTCGAGCACTTGGTTACGTTAGATTTCTCTAACGCCCCTTCGGTACATTTTCTTTTATTTTGAAAAATGTTTGGCAAGCAATTTGAATCAATTTTAATTTACTTTCCTAACATGTGAGGTGATCACTCAGGTGCGCAAACCACCAATTTAACACCCAAGAAAGTAAATAAATAAAATGTAGGATTTACTTATAGCAACGAAAGCATCTGCGTTGTTAGACCAGAATTCACATCAGCAATCCTAGATATGATTTCTAATTAACAAGCAATCACTCAATTTTTGCTTTCACTTTTTTTAGACAAGAGCATAGTCCATATGCAATGCAATGCAATGCTTCTAATCTAATATGAAACAATATGGCATGGCAACATGTCCTAAACTATATGAAAAAAAAAACTAATGATTTCTTAATGAACATGCAATAATTAAACATGCAATCTAAATTAATCAAGATGATCTAATTCTAATGACAAGGAAGTTCCAATTAAATGAACTTAGCAAACACTAAATGACGTGCATTTCATGAGCCTATTTCTATATGACGTGCACATAATTTTTATTCTGGAAAATGTAATCTATCCTAGAAATTGAAATTAATTTATCCTAAGACAAATTTTATTTTTTTCTTAAAATTCGAAATTAAGAAAAATGCAAAAATTACCCAACTTGGTTAAAATTCTATCCAATTTAAATTAAGGATTAGGGCAAACTAAATCCTAATTTAAACCAAGATATTATTTTAACCTAGCGACTTCTAACCCAAGATGCAATATATCTAAAAGTCGATTTAAATTTAAAATGAAACATGCAATCCTATTCTAATATGCATGAGAATGATTTTTTTTTTTTTTGATTTGTTTCTTTTAATGAAAATTCATAATTAAAAATCACTAAAAATAAAAATCTAACTACAGCGAGACATTATCTATTTTAAGTTACGGATATACCAATCCTATCTTAATCTAGAACAATATCTCATGATGCAATCCTAAAATATTATCTAATCTAGATACCATGTACATTTCTTTAAAAAAACTATCATGCAATTCTTTTTTTTTTTTTAAATCTATCTAGACCTAAAATTAAACATGCAATTTTATCTAACATGCGACGACATGCAAAGAATACCATAATTCTAATTTTTATATGAAATTCGAAATTAAAATTAAACATGCAATTCACATAAAAAAATCTAACATCCTAAATGAATGCACTTTTTCTTTTTCTTTTTTCATGACTCAAAATAAAATCCCTATTCTAAACATGCAAAATAATTAAAAAAAAAAAACTAATCCTAATTCAGATTTTTTTTATTTCCTTTTCCTTTTACGAAAATAAAACTGACTCAAACACCACGACGACAAATCAAACAAGATAACATTGATATCCAAAATTGGCGAACCATATCTCGTGCATGAGATCGGGTCGGCCAATTTTAAAATTAAATCGCGAATCGAATCTCGGGCGTGAGATTGGATTGTCGATTTTTGCAAGGGATTGCGAGTCGGATTTCGGCGCGAAAATCGGATCGACAACCCCTAATTTGGGGGCACTTTCATGTTGGAATATCAATCATATATTTAGGAACAACTTCACTAAAAAAAAACTGTAAGGGAAAATATAAAAAAAAATATAAGTAAATAAGTAACAAAAAAAAACCAAAAGAAACTACCTAATTTCTTTTTTTCTTTTTTTTGTTTTTTCTGTTTCTTTGCTTTTTCTCTTCCCACGCACAGTTCGCGGGTCTCCAAGGAGCAGCAGATCGATTGGTCCGGCAAGGGCGGCGGCGAGCATCAGAGATCCGGCGAGGGTGGACCGGTAGACGGGCGGAGCAGCGGGCGCGAGACCCGGCAGAGGCGGGTGGACAGCAAGGGTTCCGAGGTGCGATCGCTCGGTGGTTTGCTGGCACGGCATCGGCGAAAGGGTCAGGCAGCAGAGGACAATAAAACAGAGGCAGAGGCTCGGCGTCCGGTCTGGAACTTGCTGGTCGCAAGGTCGTGCGACGGTGGTGTCCGCGGAGCTGCAAGCAGGGACGCCGGGACTTCTGGTGCTGCAGATCGGCGAAACAAGGGCGTTCGCGTCGCGGCTGCTGTGAGGGTCTCAAATCCGTCGGCGTCGGGCTTCACGGACAGCGAGCAAAGGCGAGATCTCGCTAGGCAATCGCGGGCGAGTGGCAAATCGGGCGGGAGGGCTTCGAGCAGATCCGGTCGGAGGTGTGCGGCGCGGTCCGCCCGGCTTGCAACCCGGGTCTTTGATCGGAGGTCACATCGGTCGGATGGGCGGCGGTGGTGCACGAGTCATCGTGCTTCGGGCAGAGCAGCAGCAGTGACAGGAGCGGCTCGGAGGTAAGCTCTAACGTCGCGAGTCGGTGGTGGCAGACGCACGAGCCAACGGGGAGCACGCGGATGCGCGTCGGGACCGAATCGGAGGCGCAGCGACGGCGGGGTGGAACACCGGAAGGCTGCAAGGCGGTGGTGACGCGGCGAAGGAACTCCCGAGGAAGAAGATGAATCGGCTTTTTCTTCCCCTTTTTTACTTTTTCACCTCTGTTGTACGTCTCCCCATTCTGCCCTCCTTTTTTTTTTTTTTTACTTTTCTTCCTTCTTCAACTAAGGAAAAATTGAGCTTGAACTTCTTGCTCCAAATCGAAAAAAGAAACCCCCTCTTATTGACCTCCGTGCACCCCTTATATAGGGGAAGTAATTTGGATTTCAACTTTTCTTCCAATTAATATCCACAATATTTTTCATGAAAATCATCCCATACTGATAAGGATTCGAGATTAAGATGAAATTTTTCTCTAAATCCAAATCTTTCAAAGCCAAATTGCAATATTCTTTTACCCATCTGCCCTATCCAAATCTTTCAAAGCCAAATTACAAAATAAATGCAACCTAAATCTATATGCTATGCAATTAATAAAATTAACCCCTAACTTCCTATGTAATAAATGACTAAACGGGTCGCCAAAATTTAGGTGTCAACACCAGGGAAGCAATTCCTTTTAGTAGCTAAGCACCATTTCAAGTAAGTATATGTCCAAAACATAAACCAAAAGCAAAAAACAGTCGGCAACAAATTAAATAATGTCCACCATGCGCAGATCTTTCGCATGATCAAGGTAGTCCTAGACTCTCAAGTTATGTCTTGTGTGATAACCTCACCAAAATAATCACATGGCCAGTGGACAAGCAGAGAATTGATTGCGCGCGTTGTCCATCCTCACCTACTCCAAAAGCAAGTCCATCTTGAGTTTTAAGTCGACCGTGATTAATTGACGATTCTGTAATAGTAAATGCCATGCAAAATCTTCAGAGGAATTCTGGAATCTGAAGGCAGACTCAGATACAAGCCACCCCAGTTGGTCAGTTGATAACTTGATTATGCATGAGGATTTGCTTGTGAAGGCGCTTTCACTTTCCCTTCTGGGGGCATATTTCTCATTATAGTAGCTATCAGACGAGTTTGGTGAAATCTAATTAGTATATCGGGTTAACGTGTGTAACCAAAAGCCCTGTCACATTCATCCAATAGAAATTTTTATCTAAAATCAGCTTCCTTAACCCAAAGAGGAGGTTTTATTTAGTTCTTAATGGTCAGTTATTTGTCGCAGAAAGCTACTTCTTTCTGCAGAATGGGCAGAGAGCAGCTTCTTTGGCGTTTCTGTGTTCCATATTTTGGGGGCCTCTTGGATTTAGTTCTTAATGGTCAGTTATTTGTCGCCGCTGCTCTGTTTGACGACTCTACCGACTCTTGCCGTCGCGTGTGCCGCCTCCCAACGACAATCTGCTGCCCGGCCGCCACCGCGATGCTACTGTTGTTCCACCCTGTTTTGCCATCAACAACGCGGCTGCTATTCAGACTTCAACGACGAGCAGCCCGCGTGTCGACAAGACGCCGCGTTTCAGCCTCCCAACCGATGCCGAGAGTTCTTTTTGCCTTCTGTTAAGATACGCCTTTCTCAATACCAAATTAATGCAAAAGCCAAAGTTCTGACCATGAAGCAAGAACAAGCCGGTAAGCCAAAGTTTCGACCACGATGTTCAATAGTTCGCAAATTTTGGGCTTCTTGCTTTTCGGTTTGAGAAATTCATTCCCGAGGAGCAATCAACGTCGTTCTTGTTCTTGAGTTGATTCGGCAAAATTAAAACAGGGCAAATGGGTCAAACATGACAAAGATTTGGCGGATCATCTTCTGCTATTGTATCTGCCGAAGAGAAAAAGGGGAAATTTTCACTTAATCCAAGTTGATAACTAAAATCTCCATGCAAGTTCCATAAATTCAGTTTCTTTTGCTCCATTTCACAACTCCATGGATCACCATATCGAATTATATGTAACTGACATTTTTAAAGCTTTTAGGAACAATGCGATCGGTTCACTAATTCACCTTGCAACTTTCCAATATCTACTGAAAATTTGATTCTCTCAGGTTTAGATCAATGATTCTCCAGTTTACAGAATAGAAAGAGAACTGGGAAAGGGAGGTTTTGGGCATGTTTATGTCGGTCGAGCCATCAGTCCTTCAACTTCAAGTGACCAAACGGGTGTGGAAGCAGCAGAAGTACAGCTTCGAGCTCTAACTTTTTTCAATTAAACCATTAAATTTGCACCGTTACTTTACATGATTTAATGTGGCACTGGCTTCAACTTCAACTGACCAAACGGGTGTGGAAGCAGCAGAAGTACAGCTTCGAGCTCTAACTTTTTTCAATTAACCCATTAAATTTGCACCGTTACTTTACATGATTTAATGTGGCACTATCCAGGTGGTCTTAAAATTCGAGCATAAAGGCAACGAAGGATATGAAGGTGGCATCCCTAATGAGTGGAAAGTTTATGAGTAAGTCCTTCAAATAATTGCAATACCGATTTTGCCAAGTGGTGCTCTTGCATGTGAAATTGGATTTGCGTGTTGAACTTCGCATCTAAGTTCTGCATATTGTGCAGTGATCTTGGTGAAAGTCATGGCACAGCGCTGCCACGAATTCATTACAAGGGGCAACTAGGTGACTATTATGTCATGGTATGTGCAATTTCATCGACTCATATTCTGTAATTCTACAATGCAAAGTTTTCGATGATCTTCTTTGTAAATGCAGGTCATGGATTTGCTTGGACCTAGTTTAAAAGCTCCTCTAGTCAGCAACTTCTCAACGTATATTTCTCCATTAATAGCTTTTGCGGTGTCTACTCTAGGTTCTGTTGAACAATCCCCAATTCTCTTTCAGCTTCTGATGCTTTCTCCTTCCTTACTACTTCAACCGGCCATTGGAAGCAATTGCATGTATTGCCGTTAAAGTAATCTCTACACTTGAGAAGCTGCACTCTAAAGGGTAATAGCTGACTAGGTTCCAATCACATGTTCCTTAGCATTTTCTCTATCGAGCAGTCACTTAAGGTTCTGCTAGACCAGAGTATAAAAAATATATTCCAGGTTCAGCATTTGTGATTTTCTCATTTATGCTTCTTATCTGGGTAGGTACATTCACAGTGACATAAAGCCAAGTAACTTTTTGCTTGGTCCCCCAGGAACTCCCGAAGAGAAAAGATTATTTCTGGCTGACCTTGGATTACGTATCTAGCAATTGCATAAAATCCTTTTATGCCCTAGAAATTAGTGATTGTGAAGGAGAAATGCACACGTCTCATTTTTTATTCATGACCTTGCAACTCCGACATGGCAAGATCCCTCCACTGGTTTGCACATTAAATTCAACCAAACTCCAGATGATTTCAGGTTCATTTAAAATTACTAGCATTTTCATATGCACATGCCACATGTTTTGTGTAATTACTGTTCCGTGCACCCAAAAAAATATTGATACAGAGGAACAATTCGATTTGCAAGTGTGCACACTCAACTTGGTAGAACAAGTAGCAAAAGAAATGACCTAGAGTCCCTAGTTTACATGCATGATAATTTTGTTCGTTTTGTATTCTCTTCGGTGAATGACAAACTTGTTTGGTATTATTGCGTTCATTTTCATTTTGTTTAACTAAATATCAACAAAAAAAAAATTATTAGAACCTGGAACCGACCCTGGAAGCTGTAATAGGGTAAGTTCCAATTTCCAAATTCCGATGGGTAGGTTCCGGTTCCAAAAAATGGGAAACCCGTATCCAGGGGGTAAGTTCCAGGTTTCAAATGAAACCTGTAAGGATGCTGAAACCACTCACTGACTCACTTTGAAGTCAAATTCAATTGTCTATTTCCCACCTAACGTTCTGCATTAGCCAGTGGACACGGCGATGGAGTCCAAGACTTTTTGTCAAGTTCGGAAATTTTAAAGACTCCTTGGGAGAGCCGAAAGGTCAATCTCAAGTCCCCCCCTGGGATAAAGGCTTTGGGTCCTAAACTATTTCAAAATATTCAATAAGCTCCCTCAACCTTGTTTGTACGACTGAATTCCTAAACTGTATCTTTGTCATTTGAGTTAGTCTTCCTATTAAAATTATAAAAGAAGATGTAAAGTGGCCATTATATGCTGACATTGCACCTCATAAGGCAATTTTAATATAAAAATTAATTTCAGAATTTAAAAAAGTAAAAATCTGAAAAACGGAGCAAAAATTGTTAAGAAAAAGAAAAATCAAGAGGAGAAGGGTAAGGACACTACAGTCAGGCGGCAAGAGCGGCCCTTGCCCAAATCTGAGATCAGTGGCCCTCGTCGATTCCACCTGCATGTTCAAGAAGATCAAAGAGGGCGGCGGACGTCGCAAATCTCTGGAACTTGGAGAGGCACCTGTTCGTAGACAGCTTGTTGAAGAAGATCAAAGAGGACAATCTTCCGCTTCTCCAAAAGCTTCGTGAGCAAGTGAAGAGGACCGAGATGGATTAGTATTACACATTGAATTTAGCTTTAGGCAAAACTAATGCAATCCAGAATGCAGCACAAAACTACTTTAGATGGAGACACATGCATTCCTTCGAAATGATTTTTTGTTTAATTTTTCTTTTTCTTTTTTATTAATTTTCGTTCTTTTCCAAATTTTTATCTTATAATATGTCGGAAATATTTTATATTATAATTACTCTATCAGCGGTTAACGGCCACGCCAACATCTCCCTCTGTATTTATAATGAAATTACCAACTCATATCAAGCATATATATAGTTTAGAAACCCAATTGCAAAAAACCAAAAACAAAAAAAAAAAAAAAAAAGGTTTGAGGGACCTGATTAAACATTTTGTAACAGTTCGGTAACTCTCAATACCTTTATCCTTCTTTCCTTGTGCATATAATAAGCCTCGTCAGTCAACTTACACAAGGTCAACGGCCCATACAATGTACGACATTATCAAGAACTATTTCAGGAATTGCAATTTGCATTGAAATAATTTTTTTACACATTGAAATATCTTGTAAAAAATTACATCGATAAGATATTAATAACACTTCATTGATAAGAAAATTTGAAACCATCTTGGCAAAACATTTCTTATGTGCAACATGAAAATCTAGTTTGTGACATTTTTGGAAAAAGTGACCTTGTAGCACAGCAGCAATGGAAAAGTTATCAAAAAAGTATTAAATTAGTTGTACCAATGCCAATTTAATCATAAACTTTTTAATTTGGTCAATTTAGTCCTAAAACTTTTAACAATTTACTAATTTAGTCATTTCGAACAATTTTTAGTTGGAATCACTAAACATTGACATTGGCCATGTCATGTAGGATGGTTAGCACCGACTTGGATAATTTTTTAAAATTTTCAAAACAAAAATTGACTTTTTTAATATTCTTTTATAATTTTTTTCTTTTTTGTATTCTTTCCTTTTTTTTCTCTCTTTTTTGTTTTTTTTTTCTTTTAGGTGGGTAGCGACCCTCACCAACCCCTAAGTAAGGGCCTACAAGCGCCGCCCTACCCCTCACCCACGAGCGACCCTCATCAACCACAATGAAGAAAAAAAATAATATTTAAAATACTTAGAATTTTTTTAAAAAGATTTACAAAAATTATCCTTGTTGGTGATTTTCAGTCAAAAGTGATAGGAAAAACTATGTTGACAAATTGTCAAAATGCTTTAAATGGGCTAATTAAAAGATTTAGAATTGAAATAGCATTGTAGAATAGGTTTGATTCGATACTTTTTTGGTATTGCTCTTAAAGTCTCATAGAAGTTTGTTTTCTTGCAAGGCCAATCCTCTATCTTTTTTTTCTGAATTTGTTTTCTTCTTTATTTTCCTTACCAGGGAAGTCAATACTTGCAAGAAGCTTTGCCCCCTAGAATCTTGCTCGTTCATCAAGTTTTTATTACATTTAAATGGCCGTGGTGTTGAGTAGGTCACTCCCAATTGGAGAGGCCAATGCAATTATGTATATTTGTAGTAGAATATGTATAGTAGTGGGTGTGTAAAAGAAAAAGAAAAAAAAAGGAGAAAAAAAAGATAAAAAAAAAATATCAAAAGAGATGGGGAGATAAATCAACGTGATTTTCACATTTAGAAAATCAAGGGAGATTGGGAAAGAAATCAAAGTGATATTCTCATATCTACAAAATCACGAGAGATTAGGAAATAAATCTACGTGATTTTTATATCGTACAATTCCAATTGGGATTGTATTTGCTCGTATAAATAGGAGTCCTCCTCAACGGAGAAGAGATTAGACACAGAGCAAGAATATCATAGCAGTGTAGCGGAAGAAACAGTTTTCTTCTTCCAAGAAAGAGGGTTATCTTTAAGAGTTATCCAATTTGTGAGAGGTTCAAATCCACAAATTGAATACAGCGAGAGATCCACCTTTGGGTGAAGTTGTATCCCATTATTTATCATAGTGGAAGTTTGAAGTGGACTACGATCCCGTGGTTTTTCCCTTCATCTTGGAGGGTTTTCCACGTTAAAAATTCTAGTGTTATTTACTATTCATCTTTACTGCTTTCATTGAATATCCTATTTAATTTTCACAGAATTAGTACCAGGAAAAATTATCTGGGCATTCTCCACAAATATTATTTTCTTTTTTCCCAACAAGTGGTATCAGAGCAAGGTTGCTCTATATATTTTTTTTTTCTGTGCAGAATTAAATGGAGGAAAATTTTGGCAACATGATAAAATTGATTGCATTCAATTATGCAATCTGGAAACCAAAGTTGGAGGATCTGCTTTACATTAAAGATCTTTGGAGGCCAATTGTGATACCGATGGAGGTGCCAGTACCAACGTCTGAGGAGTTAGATCCTGTACCGGAAGCCAAATTGGCATCGTCTTCTGGTGGCAAACCAACGACAATGTCTGAAAGCGAATGGATGGTGCTCAATCGTAAGTGTGCCGCTCAAATCTGACAATGGATTGATAAGAGCATTTTTCAAAATTTTGCGGATGAACATGATGCTGGTGTTCTTTGGCAAAAATTAGAGAAAATGTACGCAAGAACAACGGCGCAAAATAAAGCAAATTACATGCGGCGGCTCGTGAATCTGAAATACAAAGACGGGAGCAGTGTCTCGGAACACATAAGCGAGTTCCAAGGTATAGTAGATCAAGTCAATTCTATGAAGATGACATTAGATGATGAATTGCAGGCATTGCTGCTTAGCTCTTTGCCAAATAGCTGGGACACATTTGTTGTGTCAGTCAGCAACTCGGCTCCTGACGGCAAGCTTACCATGGACGTGGTAAAAGATAGAATGTTGAATGAAGAATCCCGGCGAAAAGAAAGTGGAGTCAACCTTGCATCTGAGGCTCTTGTCATTAATCGACAAGAAAATCAAGAACTGAGAGGGAGAAGCAAAAGCCGAAACTTCCGAAATCAACAATGAGGAAGGTCCCAATCCAACTTCAGACGATACAAGTGCCATCATTGTGGTAATTGGGACACTTTATCCGAGAATGCAGAAAGCTAAAGGCAGAAAAATCAAAAGGTCTTAACAGCAACAAAGCTAATGAGAACCAGACGAATGATACTGCAAATATTGCAAATGAGGTGATCATTATTCAAAGTGATGATTCCATTAATCTTGTATCCCAAGATTCGACATGGGTAGTTGATACTGGTGCATCCTACCATGTCACGGCTCGTCAAGATCTTTTCACATCTTACACCATTGGCGATTTTGGACTCGTAAAGATGAGGAACGAAGGTACGTCCAAAATTATTGGTATGGGTAATATTTATTTGGAGACTAATGTTGGATGTAGGCTACTACTCAAAGATGTGAGGCATGTTCCGGACATACGCTTCAATCTTATATCTACTGGCAAGCTTGATGACGAAAGCTACATCAATTTCTTTAGTGATGGAAAATGGAAGCTTACTAAAGGTAATTTGGTGGTAGCCA
Source organism: Eucalyptus curtisii (assembly GCA_017140595.1). NCBI lineage: Eukaryota > Viridiplantae > Streptophyta > Magnoliopsida > Myrtales > Myrtaceae > Eucalyptus > Eucalyptus curtisii. Next base: position 29,852,815 of record CM029496.1, on the reverse strand, counting down.
AAGGAGAAAAGACTAACTCTCTATATATCACACAATTCAAGTCGTGTAGAGGAGAGGTGAATGTAACCGGAAAAGGAGTCACCACCGAGTTATGGCATAAGCGACTCGGACACATGAGTGAGAAAGGACTTAAGATTCTCACTAGAAAGCAACTTCTACTCGGAATGAAAGGTACACCATTGAATACTTGTGTCGACTGCATTATGGGAAAACAACATAGAGTAGCATTTCACAATTCCCCACCATCTAGAAAAGCTGAAATTTTAGATTTGATACATACTGATGTATGCACAATGCAAACTAGAACACTTGGAGGTGCGCTTTATTTTGTAACATTTATTGATGACCACTCTAGAAAGGTGTGGGCATTTGCCTTGAAAACTAAAGATCAAGTGCAGGAAATATTCAAGTAATTTCATATGAAGGTTGAAAGAGAAACAGGCAAGCGATTGAAGTGTGTACGCTCAGACAATGGTGGCGAATACCGAGGACCTTTTGAAGATTATTGCAAGAACCTTGGGATCAAACTAGAAAGATCCGTACCAAAAACACCTCAACACAACGGTGTTGCGGAGCGGATAAACAGAACCATATGTGAAAAAATTAGATATATGCTCTCCAACGCAAAGCTACCAAACCACTTTTGGGGTGAGGCAATGAGGACGGCGGTTGATTTAATCAACCTATCACCTTCAGCTCCACTTAACAGTGATGTACCACAAAGTGTCTGGACTGGTAAGGATATTTCTTATGGCCACTTGAAGGTGTTCAGCTGTAGAGCATTTGTTCACATTCCAAAGGTTGAGAGATCAAAGCTTGATGGGAAATCAAAGCAATGTACTTTTTTGGGGTACGCACATGAAGAATTCGGCTATAGACTCTGGGATCCTGTTAACCGGAAAATAGTCAGAAGCAGGGACGTGGTATTTCTTGAAGATCAGACAATTGAGGACTTTGAGAAGCACGAGAAATCTCCATCAACAGACGAATACTCAGTTGATCTTGGCCCAGTCACTCCTCCTATCGATTCTAATAACAAGCAAGCTGAATCGAGGATTGAAGGTAAGACTACTTCAACTGAACTTGAACCTATTGTTGAACAGGTCCCATCAGAACCTCAATTGAGGAGATCAACCTGTGAACGACAATCCAGTCGTAGATATTCTCCCAATGAGTACCTGATGCTCACTGACGGGGGAGAACTAGAGAATTATCAAGAAGCTTTATTCCATGAGCACAAAGAGGATTGGTTAAAAGCTATGCAGGAGGAGATGAAATCCTTAGACGAAAATCATACTTATAATTTAGTCAAGTTGCCACAAGGAAGAAAAGCTCTCAAAAACAAGTGGGTGTTCAGACTAAAAACTGAAGAAGGTAACTCACAGCCACGGTACAAAGCAAGGTTGGTTGTGAAGGGATTTGCTTAGAAGAAAGATATCGACTTCGATGAGGTATTTTCTCCGGTAGTTAAAATGTCCTCTATCCGAGTTGTCCTTGGCTTGGCAACAAGCTTGAACTTGGAGATCGAGCAACTTGACATGAAGACCGCGTTTTTCATGGAGATCTAAATGAGGAGATCTACATGGATCAGCCAGAAGGTTTCAAAATCAAAGGCAAAGAAAATATTGTGTGTAGATTGAGGAAGAGTCTTTATGGGCTCAAGCAGGCACCAAGACAAGTGGTACAGAAAATTCGATTCCTTCATGGAAGAAAACGGGTTCAACAAAACCACCGCCGATCACTGCGCGTTTTCGTCAAGAAATTTGCGATGGTAATTTCCTCATTCTTTTGCTTTACGTTGATGACATGCTAATTGTTGGCCAGGATAAAAGCAAGATCAACAACTTAAAGAAGGAATTGAGCAAGTGCTTTGCGATGAAGGATTTGGGACCCGCAAAACAAATTCTTGGGATGGAAATCTTGCGAGACGGGCAGAATCGTAAACTCGGTTATCTCAAGAACGGTATGTTAATAAAGTTCTTGAAAGATTTAATATGAATAACTCCAAAGCAGTTTTTTCAACTTGGAGCAATGCCCAAAAAGTGAGACAGAAAAGAAGGAAATGGAAAAAGTCCCTTATGCATCGGCGGTTGGCAGGCTAATGTACGCGATGGTATGTACGAGGCATGATATCGCCTATGCAGTTGGAGTGGTGAGCAGATTTCTATCCAATCCTGGTAAAGAACATTGGGCAGCAGTCAAATGGATATTCAGGTATCTTCGAGGTACTTCTAATAATTGCATATGCTTTGGTGATGGTAAAACTATGTTAGAAGGTTTTTCGGATTCAGACATGGCAGGGGACGTGGACTCAAGAAAGTCTACATTGGGATACCTAATGACTTTTGCAGGGGGAGCAGTTTCATGGCAATCTCGACTACAAAAATGTGTTGCCCTATCTATCGCTGAAGCAGAGTATATTGCGATAACGGAAGCATGTAAAGAACTCTTGTGGATGAAGAAGTTTCTACAAGAAGTAGGCCACAACCAAGAGGAGTATATCTTGTATTGAGATAGTCAAAGCGCAATACACCTCAGCAAAAATGCAACTTTCCACTCCAGATCCAAACACATTGACATCAGATATTGGATACGTGATGTGTTGGAAGAAAAAGCCCTACAGCTGAAGAAAATACACACCGACAACAATGGCTCAGATATGATGACAAAATCTCTATCTACAATGAAGATGCAAACCAGTCGAACTTTTGCAGGTTTGACACCTTCTCCAAATTGCTCGTGAGGGGGAGATTTGTTGAGTAGGTCACTCCCAATTGGAGAGGCTAATGCAATTACGTATATCTGTAGTAGAATATGTATAGTAGTTGGTGTGTAAAAGAAAAAGAAAAAAAAAGGAGAAAAATAAAAAAGAGAAAAAAAAATATCAAAAGAGATGGGGAGATAAATCAAAGTGATTTTCCACATCTAGAAAATCAAGGGAGATTGGGAAAGAAATCAAAGTGATATTCTCATATCTACAAAATCACGAGAGATTAGGAGATAAATCTACGTGATTTTTATATCGTACAATTCCAACTGGGATTGTATTTGCTCCTATAAATAGGAGTCCTCCTCAACGGAGAAGAGGTTAGACACAAAGCAAGAATATCATAGCAGCGTAGCGGAAGAAACAGTTTTCTTCTTCCAAGAAAGAGGGTTATCTTTGAGAGTTATCCAATTTGTGAGAGGTTCAGATTCACAAATTGAAGACAGCAAGAAATCTACCTTTGGGTAAAGTTGTATCCCATTATTTATCATAGTGGAAGTTTGAAGTGGACTACGATCCTGTGGTTTTTCCCTTCATCTTGGAGGGTTTTCCACATTAAAAATTCTAGTGTTATTTACTATTCATCTTTACTGCTTTCATTGAATATCCTATTTAATTTTCACAGAATTAGTAGCGGGAAAAATTATTTGGGCATTCTCCACAAATATTCTTTTCTTTTTCCCAACACATGGGTCACAGCGTGTACAAGTTAAAAGTCAAGCAATGCAACGCAAATGATACGCATGACTCGGAAAAACGTCCGTCCCCCTTCTCCAACCACCAGTTTTGCACGCACACACACTCGACTCACAAGAAATGTATAGAGAATGAAGCACGAATGTGTATTAACTTGTGAACGAGATAGTACAACTAAGGGGGAGAGCCCCTATTTATACAAGTGCTGGACTCATCTAAACCGTTGATCCCTTCTTCGATCTAACGATGGGGTTTGAATCCCATGATCATTACATAATCTGTACAATAGGATAATTAAGAGGCCTTTGGGGCCTAGGGAAGCCCAAAGGTCGTTCGTCAGAGGGAATCGAAGGGTCACCTGCTCATATATGGACTGGTAGCTCATGATTTGTGGACTTGTTCTCCCATGGATAACGGCCCGGTACTTGGTAGCTTTGAATTATATTTGTCTATCGGACCATGTCCATCTCGCTCACCAACCGCCCCCCAATCTGTTCATTTCTGGGGTCCACTTCCTGCCTTCACGCGTTTTGGGGTCGGCTCTCTCGTTGATGAGTGATCTGATGCTACTCTGTGCTAATAGGGAATACACGGTGAATCAATCCTCGATAATGCCATCATTCAATAATCGAGCTTTTAAAGTGGAGAAGGTCAACGAGTGATGGAGAAATGGCCCACACATATATTCATCAGGTTTGGAAATGTTTGGAAATGATAAAGATGAACCACAAATTTCACGGATGAGTACAAACATCACGTGATGGGTAAATAATTCCAAGGATGATAAATGAAAGCAGCATAGTATTTCAAGTAGTTAATACCTTCAGTAAGTTTAATCAGGTTGTCAGATTTGGTATAGCAGGATCCACGTGGAATCCATCATTTTTTTTAGTACCAAAATTCAATTTAGGATATATGTTACATTCATATATAACAATTTATTAACAAGAGGATCCTAGAAAAAAATCAGCACGAACATAACTTTTAAATATATTTATGTTTCTGAGAAAAAGTTATTTTAATCGGTACAACATGGTTGCGGTGTAAAATTCATAAACTTTTATCTACCCAGGACATACACCACGTAAAACTACATTCAATTGCGCCCATATATGAATTATTCGTGTCATACTATTTTTTGGGGCCAATTTCCAACGTCAACAAGACGATGCTTCCTATAAAGGATGTCAATGTTTGACTCAAAATGAGCGGACTTTCGCAGCCATCTTAAAGCAGAATGCCACAAGCAAAACGCAACAATGAACCCTGGATTCGTTCCGGAGGGAAAATGGAGAGGAGGTTTTACGAAGCGGCAGCAGAAGGAAATGCGACTTCTTTGCTCGATTTTGCTGAAGACGATCCATTAATTCTTGATAGATGTGTGGTGGTATCTTATAAAGAGACTCCATTACATACAGTAGTGATGCCTAGGCATGAAAAATACATTGACGAGCGTAGGTCATCATTCTCCCTTTCTCTTGTGGCCCAATAGAAATCAAGTTTAACAAGAGTAGACCGATGAAATTCATCATGCGCCCTTACCTCAGAAACAGAGCACGAGAGATAGTTTGCGATTGATTTGGAGAAACAGAAGACCAAGTAACATCCTACTTGTACATTGATCCTCTATTGCCAAGAAAAAGAGTCTACGACTACTCATCCTAGCAAATGTAGGGTACACCAAGGCCACGCTCGGTTCCGTTTCCAGATTGCCAAAATTAACGCTTCCTTTAAAATAGTACACAAAAGCTTAAAAGAAGATTCCTGTTCAGAGAAAAATAAAGGCAAAAGAAAATCGTTTGCCGAAATATACACTTTCAAGAGAAAGAAAGGTTCTTCGAGAAGAATGATATGAAGAAATAAATAGAGAGAAAGTAAATCTGAAACTCTTCAATTGATTTCTACATGAAGTAAAAAATGCAAATATAAATAACAAACAAAATCATTAGACAACTTATATTATGGCATATTTTATACCGCAAAGATCAATCATCCTCCTATGGTTGGATTTAAATTAGGAGAGAACATTAAAGCATCACATAAAAGATGAGTGGCGAGAAAGAGGAATGGAGTAAACCTGCCATTTCAGGAGAAGTGAATGCTGTAATAGGACGATATATTATTGTAGTAAGGGAAAATTCCAAATAAGGACCCGAAGTTGATCAATTTTCTCAAATAAGGACCCGAAATGAACTTAGTGTCAAATAAAGACCTAAAGTAGACCCATTGTCTCAAATAAGGACCCGAAGTTGACCAATTTTCTCAAATAAGGACCTGAAATAAATTTTGTGTCAGATAAAGACCTAAAATTGACCAATTGTCTCAAATAAGGACCTAAATTCCAAATAAGAACCTGAGCTTACTGGTTAGCCAAATATTCGCCGGCTATCAAGCATGTGACATTTCCAACGACCGAAGTTTGGGCAATTTTGTCCAAAAAAATATAGGGAAAATTAACAAATCCTAAAACAGAAACAAAAAAAACCCTAGGTTTTCTACGGTCTCCTCGTTCCTTGTACCCATCCTCCGCAAAGTCGAAGACCCAAATTCTCCGCCGGTTGAGGCACAAATTCAAAAACAAGAAGAAAACCAGACGCTTCTTGCTTTCTCTTTTTCTTTTTCTTTTTTGTGGAGACCCAAATTCTCTGTCGGTCGAGCAAGGTGAGGAGCAGCGAGGGAGAAGAAAGAAGAAAACGTAAACATCTACATAGATAACCTAAACTTAATTAATATAGAATTTTCCCCCCCTTTTTTTTTTTCCAATCACAAATTTCTAACAAAATTGCCCTTATTTTAATTGTTGGAAAATGTTTACCGGCGAGCTAAGGTCCTCAATAAAGATTAACTTGATCACTTCGGGTCCTTATTTGACACAAAATTCACTTCGGGTTCTTATTTGAAACAATGGGTCCACTTTGGGTCTTTATATGACACAAAGTTCACTTTAGGTCTTTATTTGAGAAAATAGATTCACTTCGGGTCCTTATTTGGAATTTTCCCTTGTAGTAGTAATTAGGAAAACAACCTAACAGATTGGGAATAAAACTAGGGAAGAGGGCAGAAAAGAAGTAGAGGAAACGCCTATAACAGAATTGAGACAACAGATTGGCTCATCGAAAGAGACATATGATCCGCGTCCATTAAATACCTGTTGGCTTTGAGTCTCCCCAGAAAAATGTTGGTAAATTCAAGGGAAATAGAACGTTACTTGGACATATTGGTCTCGAGCCTCCTGCGAAAAGAAGACTCTGTAACCTTGCGTTGCGTGTGGCATGCGCGCACACAAAGAATAAAGGTAAGTCGGACACTAAAGAACGTGCATTTCTACTATGTATGTTATATTACGTTGGATCTTCCACTTGCGGCAGTGCTTGTTCATGTTACCCTTATTGTTCTTATCTTGACCTTGATGCTTAAGGCTCGGCCATGGCCGAGCTTGAGCCTTGGTTTGTCCCTGATCTTAAAATTATGCATTTTAGTTGTGTCCATTCCTCATCTCAAAGTCGTACTGCTTTGTGAACTTGAAACTATGCCCCTTTCTGAATTTGATGCCCTGTCCTTTCCGAAAGTAGAAGCTGCATCCTTACCCAACCTCGAAGCTTTGTTGTTTCTTAAACTTGAAGCTATACCCTTTGCTATACCTTTTTATGATGGATCCCTTCCTGGTTTTGAAGCACATGAGATGCCCCTTCCTTTGCCTCTTTCTGCTAGTACTCAGTCACTCTCCATAGTTCTTCTATCCCTCTTCACTTGGACCACGTTGAATTTTCATGTAGTTTTTAACGACTGCTAAATTAAGATGATGCAAATCATCAGTACTTACAGAAGAAAGGGCTCTTGGATCCTCAACTTCAGTTGTACCTTTGCAGGATCTCTCAGTGTTCAAATCCTTTGCACCTGAGACATTTCAATCAGACAACACTATTTTGGTTCGCAGGTTTCCCAATCTCATTCTTGTTCTTCTCCTTATTTTCGATACTCACCGTTTTCCCTCCATTGACACTGCCATAGTGCCCAATCCTTCCGTCACTCGTTTGCCTTTTATTTCCCATGGCCTCAAGACGGCCAGCATTGCCCATATCTGACCGGAAATCATCAATGGAGGAGGTACTGTCAATTGCTTTCACCCACAGATGCAGAATGTAAGTCTTTATCCGGATCTGCTCTTGAACTTCTGCCCGTTTTAGTTGTTCCCCTTCTTGGACTTGAACCTCTACCCATTCTTATACTCACAGTCGTGCCCCTTCCTGAACTCGAAGTGGTGCCCTTTCCTGTAGCTCTGCCCCTTCCTATACTCAAAGTCACAATGCTCCGTGAACTTGAAGTTATGCCCCTTCCAAAATTTGATGTCATGTCCTTTGCTGAAGTAGAAGTTGCGTCTCTTGCTCTGCCTCTTTTTGCAGGATCACTTCTTGGGTTTGAACACATATTGTCACACTTTGCCTGCTTTTGCAAGTACTCGAGCAGTCTCTACAGTTCTACCCCTCTTCACCTAGACCACGTTGAAATTTGACATAAGCTTAAAGACTGCACGATTAAGATAATGCAAATCTTCAGTTCTTACAGAAGAAAAGTCTCTTTGATCCTCAATTACAGTTCTAGCTTTGCGCGATCTCTCGGAGTTTCAACTCCTTCGCATGTTTGGCAACTCGACCTGGCATCATCAGTCAGGTTGGCAGGTTCCACAATCTCATCCTTCTTTTCTTCGCTGAGGGCAATTTTTGGCAAAATGCCCATTGCGTCCACAGATAAAACGCCTATCCTTTTTCCTGCCCGTGATGCGGGGACATCATGGTTGTGCTTGCCATCGTAAGTCGTGACCACGATCCTCATGTTGTGAGGCGATCGCTCGACATGCTTCCGCATGGGGCATCCAGCGTATGCACAATTGTAGTAGCTCCTTGGATTGTGGTTTCCCTTCACCACTTTCTGTCCATACTTTCTCCATCTATATCCATCATCAAGAACGTCAAGGTCACTCGATGTCTGAACCACAACTCTAGGCTCTCTCACAGTCCTATTGCCAGAAGCTGAATGGCTCTCATATTCATTCTCTCCTCTCAATCGCTTCGCTTCAGGTTCACTTACATCGTCAACGATTGTAGAGTGGCTCGTCTGAGACGAAGAGTCCTGCCTACCCTTTTCGGAGAACGCCACCGAAGCCAATTGATCGGGATTCTCCAAGTTTGCGGTGTTAGAAGATGGAGGCTGAATCGATTGGGAAGACAATCTTGTGGTGGACGGTGGCTTGGGGTGGTTGTGAACTCCCCTGTACACGATCTCGGTAATGTGTCCATCCAAAGATCTCTCGACCTTCTTCTTCGTCAGACAACTCGGGAATGTGCACTTGTAGTAGCTGCGGGGGTTCTCGCTCCCTTTCACTTGCTTCTGACCGTACTTCCTCCAATTGTACCCGTCGCCGGATTCCTTCTGTTCTCTGATGAAGTAGGATGGTTGCGGGCTCGTATTACCATCAGCCTGCAATGTTTCGGAAGGCGGTGTTAAGCTTTGTGTGCTTGTTTGGCTCACGGGGATTGCCGAGTTCTGAATAGGGGCGAACTCCGATGTTTCACGTCCTCTCTTCTCCAACGATACATCGGTTTGCATCAAGGGTTAATAGTAAGTCCCCGATTCTTAAGTCTTCGATGACACCTCCACATAGCCTTGATGGTTAATTATTATTAAAATACTAATTTTATTTCTTTAAAATTTATCATTGCACTTATTATTCCTTCCCACCCCCCCCCCCCAAAAAAAAAAAAAAAAAGGTAAAGAGTCTTGCTATTCTAATTAAGTTTCGACCAAAAAAATTTAAAAAAAAAAATTCCACATCAAGTTCCATTTCTGTTTCTAACTTCAAAGTCATTATTTTAGTGAACTTAATCCTTAATCTTATTTTCACTTTAATTACAATAATCTACTCTTTTTGGATAATTTTATGTACTTCATGTACTACTATCTTTTAATGTTAGCTATTAATTTAATTTGTAATACTAATATAGATTCAATTGTTTTGCATTTTGGAACTAAAAATGAGTTTTTTTTTTCTACTTTTCATATGGAAAAATCCCTAACCGTGGGACATATTGTTTTAAAATAGTCTATGGAAGTCTCTACGTTGTCGTATTCTTTCTTAATCTAAAGTAATATGCTTTAAAATGAATTAGTGCCACCTTCCGTCCATGAGTTGCACTTATTAGTGAAAATATCATAAAAGTGACATCCTGATATAATATTTGACTATCTGTTCAAGCAATATCTAGTTTAATTTACTCTGAAATAATCATGTACTAGAAAGATATGTCAATCCTGCGTGTTGGAAATTTGCAGTGGCACTAAAAATGCATTGTCAACTAGTCGAGCCCATTGGAGGCGAAGTATACAAAGCTAGTCAAACCCACTATATATGCATGCACTGGTAAAGCAGCAAATAAATGTAACACACAGTTATTGCTTAATGCAAGTTGATAGATTAACTCTGAATTAAATCGCATAAACATTCTAACAAAATTATTAAAGAAAGAGGTAAAACAAACATTTGAAGTATCTTTACTCAAGCGGTCAACAACAGATTCTTAGGAGATGGATCATCATAATATCAAATATATATACCACAAATCAACTACACAGATGGAATCATTTGACATTAATTTCTTCACACCTCAGTAATATGATAATCGAATCAAATAAGTACAATTATTACATAAGACATTAAGTTTGTGCATTAATTATGCCTATTCCAAAAAGAGAAAAAAATAGTAGACAAAAAACATCGTATGATATTTTCGAACTCTCTAGATTATAATCTATCATCTAATATATTATCTAATATGGGAGTAATTTTTATGAATTGATATTTAAAGAATGATGAAATGAGTTTAGTGTAATATTAAAGAACCAAAACTATCCAACAAAAAGTCAATGAGAGATAAGTGACTAAAAAAAAAAAATGCAACCTAACTTGTTAAAGTCCAACGACAATCTCAAAAGAGGAAGGAGAGTTTGCTTTAGCAACCGCAAATATCAAAAACCAAATAGTAGTAGAGATAAGTGAGTAATGCAAGGATAAAAGGCAGCAATCTAGGATAAGAAACAAGAGAATCGGATCACGATCGTCTCAACTAGATTGCAAGATTCTTTGCTCGTCCACCAAGCTGTGGCCTTTTCCCGGCCTTTGGTCATTGTCCGTAAAGAGTGAGCGAGCAAGTAAAGTACTTAGACTATGTTTGGTCGTCCGGATTTCTAATCGAGATAGGACTGGATATGATAGGATATGAAATCCTAGAATTTTTTTATATTCCGTCCATTGTTTGGTGAATCGCAATATTAAAGTCGGATATGTTCATATCATATCATGTATATTTTTTAAATATAAACGATATATCATTGTAAATGAACATAAATGTTCATAAACGGAGATGGTGAAAACCTCTCGTAACACTATTCCTTAATTTATTTTTATTTTATTTTTCCTCTTTTTTATATTATTTTCTTTATTATTTCTTTTTTCCCCTTTCATCATTCTTTAATAAAATTTTATCAAATAGTAAACTGTACTAACATACCTAAAATATAAAAATACATTAAACATATAATAAATACAAATATTTAATTTATAGATTGATTGTTTATTATAAGATAGAATTAAAGTTGAATATATAAATTAAAATAAGATTAATCAAAAATAATTTTTTATTTTTTATTTTTAATTTATTAAAAACAAAAAGTAAAACGTTAGAAATATATAGCCAAAATTTCCATGAGATTAATATACATACATAAAGGTCTCTTTCAAGTTAAACATTTACTTAATGCAAGTATTTCAAAGCTCTATCAAAGTGACAAGTAGCTCGGCTTTAAGCTTGTACTTTTATATAATAGAACCGGACATACCGCACATACACTAACCTCTTATTTCAGCGAGAAGTTCTATATTACTCCGCACTATTATGGCCTTGTGCTTGATCCTGTTTCATGAGCTCTCTAGAAAGCAATCCTAACTTTCGTAAGAAGCGGCACCACTTCTAAGCTCATATAGGTAAAGTATATACCATATGTTTCTGTTACCATCAACACATTACGAGTTTGTACTATACTTCATTAAGAATTCAATTCAACCTACAAAACACAACAGACGATACTAACTTCTCATATCGGGACTATGTCAGTATCAAACAATCACATTTAGTAACTTGTTCTTACCCATTAAATCTTGTAACTAGTGATGTTTTAGAAAAATGTCGGGTAACCATTACTAGTGATTTTAATTAAAGGATTTAAGCCACATTTCTTATGAGGTCATTATTACCATGTCTCTTGGTAAAGCCTTTGTCAAGGGATTGGCAAGATTAATTTACTTGATCTCATGTAGACAATTGTTATGGTACAATCTTTAATCAATTATCTCACATATTCATGTCTTAGACTAATATGTCTAGACTTACAATTATAGGTGCTACTATAGGCTCTTGCTAAAGTAGCCTAACTATCATAGTGGATAGAAATAGCAGGCATAGGACTAGGCCATAATTTGATATTCAACAACAAATTCATATTCCATTTAGCCTCTTTTCCAAATTCTGCTAAAGTAACGATTCAAATTTCATAGTTGAGTGAATTATGCACATTTGTTTCTTGCTTGCCTAAGAAACAACACATTCACGTAATGTGAAAATCCATCTAGTAATGGATCGTTTATTTTTCATACTTGTAACCTAACTAACATCAGCATATCCTTCTTATATACCCATATAATTACTATAGAACAATCCCAAATTTTAGTTCTCCATAATAATCAAATTTTCGGGTAATAACTTTCCGATGTTCTATACTTGGATTACAAATATTTACTCAACTTGCATATACCAAATGTAATATCAGGTCTAGTACAATGTATCGCATACATTAAAGACCCATAGCACTCACATTAAAAACTCTCCACTAGGAATCAAATGGAGTACTTATATATTTGAAAACAAGATGTTTAAATCTATACAACATCTTCTCCATTTAATCACTTTAGCTCAAAGAATAACCCCCACTATTTTCTTAATTTTAGTACTTAACATAGTAACTGCTTCACCCAAATCTTTCATTTTGAAAATGAAAGTTAGATACTTCTTAATCTCAATGATTCTAGTCATATTAGTTCCAAAGTCCGCTTCGGACATACCCCCACTTCAAGAATATTCCAAGAGGCAATTAATCGAAATTATGCATCATCAAATTTTCATTCTCGATGAAATACATACATCAAAATAGAAAAACAACGCTATTTTACTCTCTTGGCTCGTTTATGCTATTCCTTATAATCAAATCTACGAGGGGCAAGGACAGCAAATAGAATACATTAGAACCAAACAAGGGACACCCAAAAACCCATTCGGTATCTCCAAATTGCCTCCATAAATATGTAACAACATTCTCTAACAATTTAGTAAATGTGAGCGAATCGAGTATCGAGGTATCAAAAGTGCATAAACTGGAATTGAGAGAGGTGAAAAGAAAATACCGGCAATTCTAGGAATGGAATCAACAACATCATATAATTCGAAACCTTCTAAAAGGTATAAACAGAGCCATACCTCATTTCTTCATCAAATTGCATGCAAAGGCAAATCCATAAATTTAACATTATTATGCTTGAAACCATTAGAAAATATGATTGAATCGAATTTTCATGCCACTGCTTATGTGCTTGCACAAGCCCATAATAACATAAACATTCATGCACATATTAATCCAGGACATCAAGCAATCAAGCCGATTCCAATTAATCTTGTGCTTGAATGCATGGCTTAAAAATACTAAAGCATGAAACGAATCAAGGCCAAAAGTCTAGCTCAATCACACGATACCAAAATTCTACATTTTAAAGTTTTGATCTTTTCTTTCTCGATAAAGGTTAGAAATTATTATATGCAGAAATAAAAATCCCATGGTGCAAATGATAGATTAGAGACAGACCCTTCAATTTACTCTGACCAATTGATTCATCCCCTGTACATACATATTCCATCCACAACAAAGATCCTGCTATAGAGACGCAAGAACATAAATATGTGCAGACAAATGTCTCAATAAAAGAAACATACCCAGGATGTCACCGCTGGCTAATCATGCATGAAACACTCATAAACTTCAATTTGATTAGAAACAAGAACGTGCATTGGAGGAAGCTTTGATGGCCATTTCCTTGCTTGCCCCACAGCCAATCCGAATTTTATTTAATAGGCCACATCAAACTCGACGATATCGATGGGATTAGCAACATTCGACAACGATGAGCGACTCAGTCCAACTCAACTTGTCAAAGGTCCAACTCAAAACCAATGAAATAATAAATGGAATGAAGCAAATAATCGAGAATATTATCACAGCCGATATGATCATTTTCTTCCCAAATTTCAAACAATGAAATCACATACCTTGCTGAGGTTGTGCGCAAGAGCGCAATCGGCAACTCTGATGCTGACGATGATTACATTGGTAGCGTCGAAGGCATTTTCCGATGAACAGTTGCCATTTGCAGTATCACACGGTGACGCGTCATGGATAATGACATGATCTCCATCTTCCCTTGGAACCTCGTTCTCACGTCACCATTCCTCCAGTGTAGGACGTAAAGTAGGACAAGGCCCACCAGAGATGTGAGGAAAATCCCCACAATGCACTGATCGATCACCACCATTAAAGGTGTGCAACCGGACCGGGTATACCCGGTTCCAGGACCAGCCCACCCGGAAAACAGGGTCGGGAACCGGTTCCCATTGAAACCGGTCCGGGAACCGGTTCCCAAAATTCGGAACCGGTTTAAACCGGTCCGGGAACAGGTTCCAAGTGATTACCCACCCGGAAACCGGTTCCCGGACCGATTTTGTAAGTAGAGATCCAAAACCCTTTTTTTTCTCGATTTCTATTCTTACTCCCGCAATCACACGATGTTTATCTTATTGGCTCTCTCAAACACGCACGACACTCCTCCTTTGTCATTCCTCTTCCTCACTTGCTTCCCTCCCTCATCGACTCCCTCTCGCACCGTCTGATGGATAGACGATGTTCGTCACCACCAAATTCTTGTGTATTACATGGATTAGCTCGCCTAAATTCTCTTTTGTAGGAGGAGTTATGCTTGCATAAATGAGTAACTTCATGTAATAGTTGTGGGAATAAGACTAATATTAGACCCATGTTTGTTGCTAATTCTTTGCCTTATGATTTTGTTTATTATAATTAGCCCTATGGATCCTTAATTTTTCGTTTAGTCAAAAAGTTCATGTATTTATTTATTATAAGTGCTTAATGTTTCAATACAAATTATAAGGATTATGTTATTTTCTCGCGTATTAATATGAAATTCAAAGTCGTATAGGATATCGGGAGATTGCAAAACAGGTTCTAGTGAAAACAAGGTTGACCCTGGAACCGGATTGGAAAAATAAGGTGGGTCGAGTACAGGGTCCAATACAAACAGGATCGAGTATAGGGTCCAAAAAATGGGAACCGGTTATAACAGGGTCGGGTACAGGGTCCAGATCTAGACCCTACCCACCCTGGACCCGATCACCCCTAACCACCATCTCCATTTCCTTCTCCTTCCCGAAAACTAGAAGCGGCGTGGGGTAAGACTCAGCAGCGATGGCGTGTGTATGGCGAAGCGTCGTGGTCATTCACTGGGGAAATCGTCTCTGACCGGTGGGTGCCGTTGTGGGTGTGATCTTATGCCAGAGTCACGGCTACAGTTTAGGCATGGGGCGTCTCCAAATAATTCCTCAGACAACTTCAAGATGGAGACATAAATCCATCACTTTGAAACTGTTCTCAGTGATAATCACATGGAACAAACCAGCCATGAAGGTAGACAATCCTCAAGTTGCTGATTTTTGGGGATTCGAATTCATCCCTTGAATTCGCTTGTAAGGTTAGAGAATTCTTTTATGGCATTTGAATGCCAAGGAGGTAGTCACATATCTGAGAGTCTGTTGCTAATCCGACGGAGAACTGTGGTGTGGAGCACTTGGAAAGCAAAGTGTTTGACTTGGAAACAAGTGTCTTCATGAGGACCATGGATGATATTTCCTACTCAGCAAACTGCTTCTCTTCGCCCTTGAAATTGATGACAATCACGGGCTTGTGGCCGGGACTAGTAATGACCTTGAACAACCAATGCCTCCTATTACTCTAGACTAAAGGGTCGGTGATTCTCCTCCCGATCAAAAACTTCACATCAAAGATGGTGTCGGCAAGATTCATAGCAACCTGGTTCTTGGTAGTGGTGTAGATCAGCCTCTCTCATTTTCTGCCATCAATTCCTTCCCTTCGACTCCATTGTTGCACATATAAATCCTTAAAATTATTGGGAAAATACAGCTTTGAATTGGATAGAACAATGAAGTTAGATTGAGTAATCAAGTCGGACTTTAAAGCGTGATATCACTTTATTTAAGGATTTATTTGTCCCATGAAATTGCTAATGGTCACCGGCATATTTCCTCCAATATACAACTGTTGGGAATGTCGGATTCCCAAAAAACGGATTCGACACTAAATCGAACACCTAAAACGAATGCGGAAGACAAGCCCGGGACAAAACATGTATCACCAATCTTAAAGCACACCACGGAATCGAGCGTACCTTGTTAGCCACAGATTAAACACCAACGCCGATAAGAGGAAGAGAAAACCGATCATGTTCGATCCGATGACGTCGATTGGCCTTGAAGGGAAGACGGCGTCGCCTTAGGCGCTTGTTTTTCTTTTGGAGGGAGAGAGGGAGAGGAAACGTACACACAAATGCCAAAATGTGTGTTCCTCCCTCTCTTTCCTCCCTTATATACGTTCCTCCAACAAAAAGGAACGTACCCCTTCATCCATGGGCCCTAATCTTGTGGGCCGGGCTTTTAGGCCCAACATGGGCGGACGGGCCTTAAGCCCATCACATAAAACCATCATCCAATCTTGTGGGCCGGGCTTTTAGGCCCAACATGGGCGGACGGGCCTTAAGCCCATCACATAAAACCATCATCTCCCACTCGCACATGGTGGGCTGAACAGGATTCTCTTTACCTCTCTTCAACATTCATACCGGTGAATAATCCGTGCGACCAGCATACTTTGAGAGCTCGTTGCTATACATCTGTTAGGAATATATAACAGCTCATAATGGGCATCACACTCTGAGTAGATTTCGTATGCAGTTCCCTAGATCGATCGATCACATTTATATCTCTCTTGATCTCTTTTAAACAATGATATATATATTGTATTCACAATTATGATTATCCCAAAGACAGTCATAATTGGTTAACCAGTGAATACAAAACTACAATGTGATTCTCCATATTCGATCTTCCTCTTTCCTTCAAACTCTCAATTTCAGTTCAGCTTGCTTTTCTAGAAATGTCCCATTAGATCGAATCAAACTCATGACCATTGGCAACATCCTAAGATAGCAAACACTAAATAGAAATCTTGAGAATAAGTAAGAGTCATGAGGGGACTAAAAAATTGAGGAACTCTTTTCCTCAAGAGTCTCACATGACATAAAAGTTGAGATCATACTTTTGCCACTCTTATTGGTCGTCTCATGCATACGTAGTATGAAATACGTATTACGGTATTAACTCATTTCCCATGGAGCGTATGTCTACACCTTCAATACCGTACAGATGATAGTTCAGACATACCCAATGTCTAACTTGAGTTCACGTATCTACTCATTCACAAAATTCATCGAACTCACATCGGCATCATAGACGGATAAAGTAAAATATGTGGGGTATTTTACTTTCGGACATAGTAAGTATTATGTCCTCATCTTAACACCCAGATTAAGGCGACATACATATTTTAAGCTTGAGCTCTCGATTATCACCTAGATAATAAGCTTAAAAACAGTCTCATCTCTATTTATCACACAGTAAATAGAGGCAATTACCCGTGCGAGTGGGCTAATCTTATATCTGTCCGACATACTTTCTCAAGTTAAAGTAATGCACTAAGCATTAAGATGCATAAAGATCAAACAAAGATTCATAGGCATTAATGATGAAAAAACACAAATTCATCAAATGTGAACACTTCATGGAAATTACAATCCAAGTACATCGACTCTACGCAATCCTAGAGATTTCATATGGCCACAAAACACATCTCTAGGTATTGGCTTTGTCATAGGATCTGCTACCATTCTATGCGTAATATGTACTGTAAGTTCACATCTTTTCGTGCAATCATATCTTTGACAAAATTATACTTGGTATCTATATGTTTGGTCTTGCCATGATATTTTGGATCTTTGGTGTACGCTTTTGCTACTTGGCTATCACAGTTAACCAACAATGAATCTGCAGCACTTCCAATAACACCTAAATGATCCAATAATCTCTTAAGCCAAACATTTTCTTATATTGCTGCTGATAATGCCACGAACTCAGTTTCCATCGTGGACAAGGCTATACACTTTTGTTTCTTACTGCTCCAACATATGGTGCTATTATTCGGTAAGAAAACAAACCCAAAGGTAGATTTTCTTTTATCTAAATCTCCTCCCCAATCAGCATCAGAATAGCCTTAGAGTCGCAGATCCTTTCCTTAATAACTCAACGTATAATCAGCAATCCCCTTTAGATACCTCAGTATTCTCTTAACGGCCTTCCAATGTGCTTGACCTGGATTGGATTGGTATCTACTCACCATTCCAACTGCAAAACATATGTCAGGTCTTGTATACATCATAGCGTACATCAAGCTTCCAACAGCACTAGCATAAGGAACATGTTTCATTTGTTCATTCTCTTGTGGAGTCCTTGGACACAATCTGTGGCTCAATCCTTCACCTTTTGCAATAGGAGTGTCTATGGGTTTACAATCTTGCATACGAAATCGTTCAAGAACCTTGTTTATATATGTTTCTTGCGAAAGAGACAACGATCTCTTCGAACGATCTCTTGAAATCTTAACTCCAAGAATGTATGCAGCCTCACCCATATCCTTCATCTCAAAGTTGGAAGACAACCAACTCTTGACAAGTATTAACAAGCTCCATATTGCTTCCGGCAATTAGTATATCATCAACATATAATGATATGATCACAAATTGATCCTTGGATCTTTTGCTATATACACAATGATCCTCATCTATCATTGTAAAGTCATATGCCATTATGGCATTATGAAAACGTATATACCATTGTCTCGATGATGCTTAAGGCCATATATCGACCTCAAAAGTCGACATATCTTTTCTTCTTGGCCTTTCACTATGAAACCAGCAGGTTGTTCCATATATATTTCTTCCGCTAATTCTCCATTGAGGATAGCAGTCTTTACATCCATTTGACGTAACTCAAGATCCATACTAGCCACTATTGCCAGAATAATGCGAATCGAGGTAAATCTCACTACAGGAGAAAATGTTTCTTCATAATCAATTCATTCCTGTTGATTATACCCCTTCGCCACAAGGCGAGTCTTATGCCTTTCTATCGAGCCATCAGCTTTTCGCTTTATTTTGAGAACCCACTTGTTCCCAATAGCTTTGCGTCCTTTTAGAATATCAACCAGTTCCTAAACATGATTTGACTTCATTGACTCCCCTCTTCCATTGCATGAATCCATTTTTCCTTACTAGGGCAATTTAGAGCCTCATTAATATTTCTTGGCTCATCCTCATCTTGCGGAGCAATCATAAAAGTTTCCCCTTCAATGTCAAAACGTCGACGGGGAATACTTTGGCGACTTGTTCGCCGTATTGGAGATTGTACACTTTGCACATCATTCCCCATTATGCTCCCACTAGGATTAGATAATCATGACGTCGTCTCATCATGTGGTTGCAATTGAGAATGAGTTGAATTCAATTCATCACTTCTCATATTACTCCCACTTGGACGAACTCCACTAATATCATTATCTTGATCCAAGATTACAAATAGGGAGTAATCTACCCCTATTTCGCCCTTCTTAGGAAATTCATCCTTTAAGAATGTGACATCCCGTGATTCAAATTCAGTTATACTCCCACTTTCCTGCTCACCTATGAACACATACCCTTTCGAGTGTTCGGAGTATCTCATTAAAATACTCATCTTTCCTTTGGGACCCTATTTCCCAAACTTGTAAGAGGACTCATGAGTATAGGCAGCACAACTCCATGGCTTAAGAAAACTTAAGTCCGGTTCTCTACCTGTCCATAACTCATATGGAGTGGAAGTAACTGATTTTGGAAGGCACCCGATTAAGTATATAGGCAGCAGTTAACAACGCATCACTCCAAAAAGTGATAGGTAAGTTAGCATGCGCCATCATGGACCTAACCATTTCTAGTAGGGTTCTGTTTCTTCTCTCCACAACACCATTTTGTTGAGGAGTATATGGAATAGACAACTGTCTTTCTATTCCTTTTTCATCACATAATTTTCTGAACTCATCAGATAAATATTCTCGACCTCGATCGGATCTTAATACTTTTATTTTCTTGTCTAATTGATTTTCCACCAAGTTCATAAACCTTTTGAAACAACTTAATGCTTCAGATTTATGAGTAATCAAATAAACATATCCGAATCGAGTATAATCATCTATAAAAGTGATGAAATAAACAGCCCCATGCCTTCTTCTCACAGTCATTGAACCACGACGACGTCGAATGGATTAAATGCAGAGGAAATTAAGCTCTTTTATCTTTTCTAAATAGTTTGCTTGTCATTTTCCCTACTAGGCAATGCTCACATATGGGCAAATCGACTTTTTCAATGTTGCCCAACAAGCCCTCTTTGGCTAATCTATTCATATGTTGTTGGCCAATATGACCAAGTCTAGCATGCCACATAATCACATCATTATCATATTAAGTAGAAGACGTGAAACAAGGGAATAACAAATATTGACATCACCACAGTCAACATTTAGTACAATAAAACCATCCAGAAAGTGACCACAACCATAGTAGTTTGTATCCAAATACAAATCTACACCGCTACTACGGAAGTTCACACTAAAACCAAGCTTAACCATCATCAAAACAGACACTTAAATTTCGACGAATCTCCGGAGCATATAGAATATCATGGAGGAACAGGGTGCATCCACCATGCATGTTCAATTGGCAGGTGCCAATCCCTTTAACTTCATCTCTGGAGTTATTTCCTACATAGATCCACTTAGTTCCAGTTGGTACTCGTCGGAATTCCACGAAGGATCCTCTATCCTTCGCTACATGGTCTGTTACTCCTGAATCTACAGTCCACAAAGGATTGGATTCAGCCAATAATATAGAACTTGACACATAAGCAAAGTTCTCAAATGTACAAGAGGTGTTTACCTTCTTTGACTCACGACAGTCGCGAGCATAGTGACCTGTCTTGTCACAATTGTAACATCTCACCATTGACATTTTCTTCACTTGAGGACGTTTTCCTCTCTTGTGTTGGTTAACTCTTGATCTCTTGCAATAAGGACTTGATCCTTTGCATTCCCACATATTGAACGAATCAATACGCTTGCGCTTAGAGCTCAAAGCCCTTTCTGAGCTAGAACCAGCATTGCAAATATCTATTTTCGGCTCACATGCCGTTAAGCGGTCCTCTACCAGCTCAAGGTGGCGCACAGCATCCTCAAGATCTTCCATAATATGGTCAAGAGCTTCTAGTGCTTCTTGCTTTTCCAGCACATATTGAATCTTCATATTCAATATTTCACAATTGTTGCCGTTCATATCAGCAATTACGTTCTTAGTTGCTTTGAAACCATCGATCCGAACACATCGACATATATGCACGAATAATTAATGCCTATCATTTATGCATCCACTTTGCACAGACCCATCATATCAATGAATAATTTCAAGTAAGGTTTCAGAATCAAAAGGTCACTACGTTTCAAATCATCCTCCAAAAATCCTAACTTAAAACTATTATTAATATAATTGTCTTATGCAAAATAAATTCTATGAACTACCCACAGCAGTCAACAATAACAGAAAGCAAATAATATCTAACATCCAATAGAATAATAATGCTTTCACTTAATACAACAATCAATTACACTAAGTAATATATTCAAAGAAGAAATATCAACATAGAAAGAGATATTCACACTTAAAAAAAAAAACATCTCAAACTAATCTAAGAAATAAATAGGGAATGTCCCTTCTAATCTATTAATCAAAATATCTAAGAAATTTGTAGGCACATTTGCCAACCATGGAAAAACTTTTGGAGAGCTCTCATGTCGCCTCCAAGGCGCATTCACTCTGCGCCATGTGGCGCTCAATCTAAGAGTTGAAGTTTTTGGTTAACTCAACCCTATAGTACTCTCTAACAAAAGCTACCATTAGCCTCCTATAACCCGGGACCACATTGACCTCCCATAGCCGATCTAACACTGCTTGCCATTCAGGTGGAAGAGTGTTCATCAAAGCCGGCACCTTCTCAAAATCCGGCATAAGATAACCATTACGAGATGATTTCTGTATCATCCGATTGACCCGACCACGTGTGATACTAAATCACCGTCATGCCACTGATAATCAGCTAACTCTGTCATCAGCCTTTTAAGTCTTGCTTTTCCTTCGTCCGTTCTCGGGATTGCAGGTATTCGTGCATAACGCATCATAGTTCCTGCAACAAATGCAGAACTAAAAATGGATCACTTATAATCCACAATAAACAAAATGGAAAATACATAATTTTCCATGATTCATGCAACAAATGCAGAATAAAAAAATGGACTACCTCTAACCCACACAGACATAACTGAAAAAGAAACAAAGTCCTTTTTTTTTTTTCCTGGTCAACGGTCAACGGTCGGTCAACGGTCAACGACGGTCACCGGTCACCGGTCGTCGGGCTTGCCGGTCGGACCGGTCGAACCGGACGGGCCGGTCGGACCGGGTCGGACGAACAGACCGGCACGTGCCGCGCGCGTGCGTGGGATGACATCACGCAGACGTCATCCGGCACGTGCCGCGCGCGTGCGTGGGATGACGTCACGCGACGTCATCCGGCACGTGCGCGGCATGCGCCAGCCGATGCGGGTCGGGTCGGGTCGGCACGTGCACGTGCACGGTGACGTCGCACGCGTCGGTTCGCCGACCGGCGCGTGTCGGTTCGCTGGCGGCGGCGTCGCGCACGTGCCGGTCCGTCACCGGCGCGTGCGGGCGCACGCGCTGGCCGAGCAGCGCTTCGGGCGCGTGGCGCCCACACGCAGCGGCCGGCCGCGCGTGTGGGCGCGTGCGGCGTCTCCTGGTGGCGGTCGACATGTCGACGGACTCGTCTCGACGAGCTCTTTCACCCTATGCCTTCAGAAATTGATTTCGACTTATGGAAACTCGAAAAAATGGATGAACAGTGCTCGGGTGTCGGGATTTCTCGCCCGATCCGTGTCGGCCGAATATTTTCGCGAAAAATCAATCATAAAACATCAAAGGGGTCGGGAAAACATGAACTAGGGCTCTGATACCAATGTTGGGAATGTCGGATTCCCAAAAAACGGATTCGACACTAAATCGAACACCTAAAATGAATGCGGAAGACAAGCCCGGGAAAAAACATGTATCACCGATCTTAAAGCACACCACGGAATCGAGCGTACCTTGTTAGCCACAGATTAAACACCAACGCCGATAAGAGGAAGAGAAAACCGATCATGTTCGATCCGATGACGTCGATTGGCCTTGAAGGGAAGACGGCGTCGCCTTAGGCGCTTGTTTTTCTTTTGGAGGGAGAGAGGGAGAGGAAACGTACACACAAATGCCAAAATGTGTGTTCCTCCTCTCTTTCCTCCCTTATATACGTTCCTCCAACAAAAAGGAACGTACCCCTTCATCCATGGGCCCTAATCTTGTGGGCCGGGCTTTTAGGCCCAACATGGGCGGACGGGCCTTAAGCCCATCACATAAAACCATCATCCAATCTTGTGGGCCGGGCTTTTAGGCCCAACATGGGCGGACGGGCCTTAAGCCCATCACATAAAACCATCAACAACAAAGTCTCAAATGAGAATACTAGATAGCAATTCTAATATTTCTCCAAGATTTCTTATGGGAAATAATTGGAAACAATGGTTGTAGTTTCTTTCGAAAGAAAAAAAAAAAAATAAAAAAAAAAAAAATGTGCGTTTGATCTCAAAATAAACGTACTTATCTTTGTCTTTCGAATAGAGGCAACTCTTCAAAAGGTTATAAAAAGAACAAAGGCAACCTTTCGGAAAAGGTTGCAAAATGAACAAGTACGTCAAGACATAAAAAATTCGGAATTAAATAAAATAATAAATAAAAATAATCGTAACTTTTGGTCAACAGTTGCACGGTTTTAACAAGACTTTATAGTTAATTTTTATAGAAATAAATCCGAATTTTTTTAATAAATAAAAATAATGATCGTTGGTTAGTACCAAATCCCGTCCACGTGCACACTCACATCTTTTCGATGTGGGACAATGCACCTCTTCATTTGTTTTATAAACAAACTACCAACAATTTCCACAATGCTTTGCTTCTATTTAAATGGACATAACTTGCTATTAGGGAATGAGAACTTAGCAGCATAACTCATTTTTGGTTGGCTTGAATTGTTGGAGGGGAAGTCAGGAGATTCATACACCTGGCTAATGAAAATGCTTTCTCATTCTCTAATACCGTTCGACTTACGAATGAGTAACAGACAAGGATACGAGGATCCCCTCTTTTCCTTATCCATGAAAAGAAAAATGCTAATCTTTCCAAAGGATAGTAGAGAGAGAAGTAAATGTAGTTTCTCCGAATTTCAAGTATTGTTTTGTGGGTGATGGAAAAGCTTGTTGATATCGTTGATTTTCTGCTTCTGGAAATACATAGTACTTTTGGGACTGCCGGTATGTTAATAAAAAACTGACAGTAAATATGCTCTTGTAGAAAAATTTCCCCTTTATTTTGTTTAAATTAGCTCAATTCTCATTGCCATTGTTTATTGGTAAGCTATTTTGGCATCCCTTTTCCTCTGGTCACCCATTGCAAATTATTCCAGAGTTGATCATTCTCTCTTTTCCTACTTGCCTGGCTTTTCTCTCCTGTTTTTTTCTTTCACGAAAACAAGGATCAGGTGTTAATGAATAATGATGTTTCTGGTGGCTCAGTTTTGGATTAGACATGCATTTAGTATTTTTCTTGTTGGAAAATAAATACCGAGGGCGTTTTTCTTGCTTGACTGTAAAAGTGTGGTTTTTATGATATTCCAGTCCATTTTGCGGATGCTCATGTACCAGCAAAACCATCCACGAGCAATAAAAACTGGGACCGGCTGGCCTATCCTTGCATTGTGCAAATATTATCATCCAAATTGATACTCTTGTAAGTTTTCTTCTTTTGATACGCGACCAGGCCTGGTGGCATCTAATCTGAATGTTACTTACGTCGATGGTTGCAAGGTGTTTTTCGATGGCATCTAAAATTGCATTATTAGTATTCATGACGTGTGAATGTGCAAAAGTTATTGATAAAATATTCTTCTTTTCAGCAAAAGATTGCGCAAGACCATGAAAACTTTACATAAATAATGGTAGTATACAAATTTCTTAAATGATGCAGATGCGGAAAAAAATTTAGTTGTATATATGGTAGAGCAACATTTTGTTTGGCAGAAAAGATGCATCTTGTTCATTATGTGGTTATCCAGTAGAGCGAGTAGTCTTATTCATTAATTCATTCGGATTCATCTTTGATTTTTTTTTTTTTTTTTTTTTTTTTTTTTTTCAAAATTCCTGGTCTTTAAAAGTTTATCCGCACCACCTGTAACTACTACTGCAAATTTTCATTTGGTAATTTTTCCCAATTAAGGATTGCATATTAGTCAATTTCAGAAAATCATTTGATATGATCATATACTCACTGTTTTCTTTGTGAATGGTTTATGCACGGTTGTTGATAATTGTGATAAATGCTGTTGTCAGAATAGAAAAACAAATAAACTTAAGTTGACAGCAAGTGTAGCAAGTTTTGGGATATTCAAACTTCCAAGTTTTTGAAGAAAATATGATCAAATTGGTTCTGTTATAATGTGCTTATCTGTTTATCGAAGTGAAACGTAGATGAACTTCATTTCATAGATGGAGAATCCCTTGCCGCCAGGTTTTTATGGCTTGAATGTGAGTCAATGGAGCAGGTCTTCCAAGCTCTATGATCTCACTGTCTTTGGAAGAAAGTTCATAAAATTGCTAGGTTTACCTTAAACTGTGTTGATCTGGAGTATTGACCGAGAAAGATGCACGATTCTTTGAAAGTATCAAATGAACTATGATAAGTGTAGATCGCGTATTTAAGTCTATTTACAAAGCATATTTTGATCCAATCAGGTAGCTTGATCCAGCTCTATGCCGTCCAGTCTGAGAGATTCTTTGTATCAGAGTTTGCCAGCTAGTATAAAGTCATCTTTGCGCTCTAGAATTCATTCTTTTCATGTCAAAGAAAAGGTATTATCTCATAATCATTCTTTTCTTGTTCAAGAAACTGAACGCATTCTACTTTCTATTGATCCAAAATACTAAATTCGAAGTCTATTTCTCGAGCTCCTTCCACTGAGCAGGTAATGCTTTGAGAAGGGTCCATATAGCTTGTCTCTCTGCAATTCTTTGTTGCAGAAATCAAAGCTAAGATGGAGAAGACTCTGTAGTGGCTTGTTCCAATTGCCACAAACACAGCGAAGTAAGATATCCCCACTACCGACCTCAAATGCTTTCAAGCTTGCCTTTGTTTCTTCTGATATTTCTGTTTTTGTTTCTGATTGGAGCAGAGCTCATCATGGCTTCGGATGGGTTGGTGAATGGGCGAATATTGGGTTAGTTAAACTCGAGAGCACTTTCTGTAATTTTTCAACTGCCGCTTCCACCCAACCAGCACCTCTACAATAATAAATAGAACTCCAAAGTTGTAAATTTATGCCAAAACATAGATGATGTGGTGTGTTGTTACAGGTCTGAGGTAAACAGGAAGTCTCCTGTCACTGGATAAATAGAGCTATGATGTTAAAGATGCGTTTGCCAAAACCTGCTCGCCTTTACTGACTGCTGAAGACTAATGTTACAAGACATAAGTGAGAGAAAATGGCGGTTGGGAATCGGTGAGAGCTAGGATTTCGACTCCTTCAAGGCTAGGTTGAAGAAGCACAACCGACTGAGCATGAGGATGTCATTGATAGAGTCAATGAATTTAGATGACTCAAAGGAATCCACGTACCTTTTGATAAAGAGATGGTCATCCCACGTCCTGCTTTTGTCTACCACTATGTACATAGAGTTCTGGAAGGCAGCGAACCCCACAGCATCCCTGGTAGATGGCTTTGAAAGAATTTGGGGAATGTTCGCCATCTCCGTCACTCAAAAGTTCCTCCTACGATGTAGGGGCAACGCAGGTATGCTTTGGAAGCTGGAGAGATGTGGCTGGGAGAACATGCAAGGGAGGTGAATTACAGTGTAGTTTGAGACGATAGTGAAAAGAATACGTGACATGCTTTTGGTGTCTGTACAGAGAGTGAAGTCATACTGTTCAAATTATTCATTTTGGATGCATGGAGTTGCTCTTTTTGGAGGTTCCGTCTGCATTCCTTCACTCTCCTCTGTCCTACTATTGCGGTTTCTTTTCTTGTTTCTTTCTTTTGTCCTTGTAATTCTTTCTATGGCGTTGAATTGTAAACAGGTGGTACCGCAAGAACTCCATTTGTGAACTAAACACAACACTAAACGGCTCTTGTTTCTTTCTTTTGTCCTTGTAATTCTTTCTATGGCGTTGAATATGTAAACAAGTGGTACCGCAAGAACTCAATTTGTGAATTAAACACAACACTGAACCGCTCACTGGTGCTTGAGCGGTAGGGAAACTTTTGTTCTAAGCATATTGGTTAGTGTGGTTTTTCTTCACAGCCGTCTTCTCAAAACTGAAATGCCATTCGGTGCACAAGTTCGAACACGAGACAAAAACAGCAGTATCAATCACCTCGTAGGCTTTCTGCTCCCCACTCCTGGGACTCGATTTCCCAAGATGTTTTTAGCTTGGCTTATCATTTCTCTCTTAGTGCGTCCGTTTGTGTTGGACTTTCAATTGCTCTAGATGTTGGACTCATTGGATGAACTTTGGGCTTGTAGACATATCAACATGTGTGTTTGAGCTCGTGGACGTATCATGTGACTTTGTAATATAGAGAAATGAAGGACTAAGAATTAGAAACCAAGACACTGGACCTAGTGTAAATCAACCGACTTCTTTGTACTTTATGATCCAAATGCATTGGGTCCATGTGCACTAAATTCATGTAAGAATTACAAGCAAGCAAGGATCGAAGTCAGTAAGAATACTTGCAAATCTAGCTATGGAAAATAAAAGGACAATTTTGAACTTCCTCACTAATGGCTATAGTATTGCGCTTCAGCGATTCATGAAGTTGTACTCTATATTGCAAGCTTAAGCATATTAAGATCAACATTCAAGGGAGACTATAGTTAGATCAATGAATTGAATTGCAATTCCAAAGTGTTCACACTTGAACAAAAAGCGAGAGAAATTGACAAATTGAGAGGGAGGGAAGTAGCAAATGTTGGTCTGAATAAGTGTTGACAATTGTTGCAATCCCTAAGCTAGCTACTGCGATGATCTTCCACGTGACCCCCCTTCTCAAATCATGACCTATTCTCATGACAACCGCAAGGATGGTTGAAAAGTGCGTCAAGCTGCTGAACCCATGGATTATGCATCTCTCATTGTATAGGCGCCGGGGACACTAAAAACATGGAATGTCATGAAAATTAATCCGAGCTTATGCTTAAAACTTGAACGCAGATGTCATGTCAACCTACATTGGCCCACAATGTTATGTGTGTGCATGATATTGGAAGAACAAAACTAATAACATAAATTGCACAAACGTTATAATTTAATAGTTCATTTAGGTAGACTAAATATCGGATACACTCCAAATAAAAGGCCTACCATGACCACACCTACATTGATGTCCATTGGACTGGCAAAGTTAACAGAAATCAACAGAGATAAGTCAAGTAATCAATAAGATTATAAGTAAATGGAAGAGGAAAGTCCCGAAACTAATAGCTTTGTACTAAATGCAAACAGAAAAGGCAGAACTTTTCTAGCCCTAATATAAATAAATAGGCATCCTCCAAGTAATAATGAAGAGTGAAACTACTACAAAGTACAGAAATACGGAAATCGCAAAGGGATACTAATTGCAACTAAGTAAGTACCATCAGTGATCACAATCAAGAAGAATTGCTCATTTGTGCCTTTAAGGGAGCGGTGCCTAAGTGCATGTGCGCATGCGTGCATTTGTGCGAGAGAGAGAGAGTCTATAACCTTCTTTCCTTATTATGTCAAACAAGTGTTAAGTAGCTAAAATAAAGCATCACCATCTTGCACTTAAATATACCCCCTAGGGTTGTTTTGCAAGATGACCGAAATGGAGAGGAACCCGTAACTCAATCTGATTTCAAAAGCAGTAATCGCAAAGGGACCAGCTAATCCTCATAAAGCCCACTCCTTATGTTTCCACCTTAAACACCAGTAGCTGTAGGAAGATGAAACAGTGCAGCTAAAAGTATGAGAGGGAGGGAGGGAGGGAGGGAGGGAGAGGAAGGGGGGTGTGAGAGCAATACCTTGTGTATTAGAGGAAGAGTGGATAGCTCGATAGGCGACAACTCCGTCAGCTCGACGTATTGTCTGTGGAAGAAAAACTAGAAAAACATAGATTCGCAAAATTGCAGCTATTAACATGGTTCGAAGATAACAAGAGCAAGGAAAAATACAAAAGTGGCAAAATTAAATGGAAATTACACTTGCTAAGATCTCGATATATGTTATGTGAATTTCGAAATGTTCAGAACAAAAATCAGAAAAATTAGATTCCCTCTGTCTGAAGAGAAGACAACTATTCATGGACTATCCTACGACCAATGTATAGTGAGGCAAATAAAATCATAAATCTCTACATTACAAATGCTTCTTGCATTTTCATTTTATATCGTTGTGTAGGTCTCAAATTCTATTGTAACTGAAATCTTCTACTTGAATCCATGGTCTTTTTTTAGAACTGTAGTCACACTCCCCTTATATCACATGAATTAATCTGTTTCACTAAAACACCAAGAGACCAAATTTAATCAGTCAAAGATCTTTTCTGTTGAGGTTTGTGACCCAAGATTCATTACAAGATTCTACAACCGGATCCCCCGCTGTTGGGTAAGTGGCTATGCAACTAACAATTGGAATAGATATCAGTAGCTCCATTCATTGATTCTCACCACTCTACGATCACAAAATTCTAGCCAAAAAGGTCATCAGCGAGCACCGGTCATGCATCAGAGAACTCTCTTCAAAGCCTACTTCAGATATTTAC
The DNA here is from genome assembly GCA_017140595.1 of Eucalyptus curtisii. NCBI lineage: Eukaryota > Viridiplantae > Streptophyta > Magnoliopsida > Myrtales > Myrtaceae > Eucalyptus > Eucalyptus curtisii. The sequence continues at coordinate 29,822,977 of CM029496.1, read as the reverse complement.
ATTAATACTTCTTGCATTTCGACTACAAACCCCAATCCAAACAGGTTATCAGTAAGTAAATCCTACATATGCACCAAAAAGATTCCTTCAAACCATACTAGAGGCAAATGGTTGCTCAGGGGGCTGTTATGCTAGTGCATATAAAGACCTTCCAGTTATGTTCAAGAGAAAAGAGTATTGCTTCAAGTCATTGGTTAATCTATTTGGGACAAGGAAAGGAAAAAATCTCAGGATTAATCTATATCAGTTTCCAAAGGCTTCTGTTGCAATGCTAATTCTTAAAATGGTGAACCTTAGAGAGAATGACCAGAAGCCAAACAGATGTGACTTTTAACATACATTCACAAATATCATGTTGCTCACAAAAGAAGGTGCAGTTATGCATGATATTTTTTAGTTACGCTTATCTTAAGATGTACTATTCGCTACCATAGGTACAACCCATCTTGACATTTAAGTTGCACGTCTAGCAATATCAGGAAAAAAAAAAATCAATCTATGTTAAAGTGTTTAATTCAAAAGGTACTTTAAAATATAGTTTGCTAAACCACTTTTAGGCATTCTTAAAGATCTAATTTGAAGGTCTACCCTTACAGCTTATCACCTATGTGCAGCTTTCCAATTTCCTCAATTTGATGGGAATGCAAGAGATGCAACCATATATCTTACAACACTTAGCAACGCTAAAGTGATTGCAATTATCTAAAATAAAAATACCAATAAAAAAACCTAAAAGATGTCCATCACCTACACATCGAAAAAAATGCACATCACAAAAGAAAATGATTGTAATAGAGTTCCAGCAAGTTGGTTAACATTCCCTAATAGCAAGTTATGTCCATTTAAATAGCAGCAAAGCATTGTGGAAACCATTTAAAAGGTTCCGGTAAGGGAATTCCCAGAAGATGCCTGCATAACTCTAAGGTTTGGCGAATTCAAAGGACGCATTTGCTCAAATCAGAAAATAAACTCATATTTATGGGGGGAAAAGGCTATAAAGCTCCCATATAGTAAAAATCTAGAGTTACCTCCTCCAAGCTTGTGGACCACAGCGACTTCTTTTTCAAATTTTTTACTCACTTCCTTTGGCTCTTAAATTCTCCTCTAAAAACCATAACCTACACACCGAAAAAATGCACATCACAAAAGAAAATGATTGTAATAAGCTGTGGACAGAGAACTCTACCATGAAACAATGCCAAAATGGAGATGTGTATAATTTGCAAATTTTCAAAGCAATAAAATCAGAGATACTGTTTAGGGAGCCCATATATAGGCAAAACCAGAGAGATTATCCCGGTTCCTATTGGCGCCCACTTAATATAATTGTCACCACCATCAAAGCAGTGTTCCTGGTCCAGTTGGCAAACTGCCAAGGTTGCGAATCAACCATTTCCAGTTTAAACAAAGCAAGACAGTGACAAACACCAGGATATATCCAATTGTAACAAGGTCTAGATCTCTTAGCTTACACAATATGGAAAGTTATCCCTACGCAAGCAGGTCCCAAATTCACATCAAGCATAATCCTTATAAGGATCAACATATCATCATGGAAGAAAAGTCCCGCTCCAGCAGTAATAGTCTGTATTCATATGCTGATAGTGATAGACACTGCTTGTCGAACTAAAATTATTCCACAACAAACCCAATTCAGCATCACTAAATAAGCTCTTTTCTCTTTAATGATGAAGCCGAGTCTTAAATTGATGACGTGGTACCTACATTAAATTGTGCCTCGACCCTTGCAGTCTTGGGATGATTTGGATTGAGCCCGCAAAGAATCCCCAGTGATGAACCAACTTCGCTCTTCAAGAACTCGGGAGGCGACGACATAGGCAGGGCTTCAGGAGGCGACGGCATGGGCGGGCTTCGGGAGCGATGGTGGGAACCTATCATGATCACTAGTATCGCATTAACATGAAGTCAAACTCTACTGAGCAGATTCCGGAGAAAACCCTAACCTTCGGGACGCAGTAGATGTATTGGAGCCGCCAATGGGGCTTTGATAGGCGATGGCGGGGCTCGAGAGGCGACAGCGACGACGGCGTCGGTGGCGTTGGCGTTCACGAGCAAAGGCACTTCGCGGAGGAAAGAAAGAGGGAACAGAGGGGAGGTGGCGAGGGTGAGGGAAAAACGCGACGGCAGGTCGGGGAGGCGACAGCGGAGGCGGAGGCGCGTCGGCATCGACAACCGCGTTCTCTAGCAGATTCAGCGCTTTGCGGAGGGGAGAGAAAGCAGATTGATTCAGCGCTGAGGCGCAGCGGCTCGGGAGGCGACGGCGGAGGCGGAGGTGCGTCGGCGTCGTGGTTCGCTGGCAGATTGCCTCGACACGGTGGCTCGGGAGGCAACGACAGAGGCAACCAACGGAAGCGCGTCGGCGTCGTGGTTCACTAGCAGATTCAGCACTCCACGGAGAGGAGAGAGAGAGAGCAGATTGCTTCACTGTGGAGCCGAAGGTAGAGCCGTCGGCGCGGCGGCTGGGGACGCGACGGCGGAGGCGGAGGTAGAGGCGTGGTGGTTCACTAGCAGTTTCAGAGGGCAGTGGACCGGATGGGGGGAAAGAGAGAGCGCGGCACCATTTTGAACTAGGTTTAATAAATGAAGGGAAATTTTTTTCACCCCGTAATGGAACCATTTCTGACATTTTCCTTCGCGATCGCCTCGCTGCCGGCCGCCTTGTAATCGCGGCCGGCCGCCTTGTAGTCGTAGCTGCAGTCGTGCCGATCGGCGTAGCGGTGGTCGGCGCAGAAGAGTTCGCCGCACCGGCATCGGAATCCGGTGAGGCCGACCCTCTTCCGGCATGCGGTGCACCGATTCACCTCCCTCCTGGCGCTGTTTGACTCGGTCGAGGAAGGCGGCGAAGCGCCGGTCTCTCTCCTGATCGTCCCCGTCGCGAGACCAGATCGGTCGGGCGACCCGGAAAAGGGGCCCGATCTGTGGATCTTCTCGGCGGAGAACTTGAGGACCGAGGTGCCGCCAGTGAGGCCGGCGGAGGAAGAGGTGGTGGGGGCGGAGGAGGAGGAGGCGTTGAAACATTTCTGGCACATGTTGTTGGTGGCGGGGTTACCGGCGAGGCCACAGTTGTTGACGCAGAGGGTCAAAGCCTCGGGTACCTTGAACTCCGTCTCCTCCTTTTCCGTCCTCTGAGCCATCTCCGATGAGGTCGATTTCGAGAGCTAGAGAAAGAGAAAGAGAGAGAGAGATTGAACGAGGGAGGAGATAGATAGAAAGAAGAAAGAAGAGAATCGGCTCTCAATCATCTCAACTAATCACTCACCTGCACTGGTCCCCTGTCGCGAGATTCTTCGCTCGTCCTCCTAGCTGTGGACCTTTCTCCGCCTTCAGTCTTTGTCCGTAAAGTGAGAGGACGAGACACAGTGCATGAGCAATGTAATTAAGATGCAACAAAAAATGACAGCTTTAACAGGGCGGATATTGTGTGGCTAAAGAAAGGAGGATACTTGGCCAAAAAAGGAAGCATGGCTTACTCTAACTTACAGAACTTTCTTTTAAATTTTAGGGATATGTCTATTAAAAGTCTTAAAATTTCTTAACAAAGTGCAATTTAGTCCTAAAACTTTCAAAAAGTACAATGAAGTCTTAAAACTTGTTATAAAAGTGAAATTGAGTCCTGAAACTTTCGGAAAATGCAATGAAGTCATAAAATTTGATCATCCCCATAGCAGCAGCCAAAAGGGATTTCGTCACGGACCTCATCGGGGTTCGATCGAGACCGATATGTTGGTGGGCACATTGATGCTGTTGGACCAGCTCTTGGATTGCATGTACAGCTTGGACACCTTCCCTTCGACCCGGCTCATGTCGGGCCTCCGGTCCGGATCCTCCTCCACGCAATCTAGCCCCAGCCGCACCAGCTTCTCCGCCACCTCCACCGGGAACGAATCGCTCAGCCGCCTGTCCACCCACTTCCTCAGCCTCCCCTCCGCCCCTTCTCCCCCGTCGACCGCCGCCCTCGCGGTGTCGATGATCGACGTCCTCACGAACTTGCGGCTCTCCTTGTCGTATTTGTACTTGAACGGCTCTTCACCTGGGAAAAAAACAGAGAGTATTTTTCAACGTTCGATGTTAATAATTTTTTAAGAATCTTGGTAAGATATCGAATGGCCGACGACAACGATTGTTGCATTTTCTCCACCTGATAGTAATTCCAAGAGCACGACCCCGAAGGAGTAGACGTCGGACTTCTGGGTCGCGACGCCGGTGACCCGGAACTCCGGCGACATGTAGCCTCGGGCCCCCTCGAACTGCATTCTCCGGCTGTCCGAACGCTTCAGCCGCGGCGAAGCCGATGGCCCCTCGCCGGCCCCCTCCTCCGTGATCTCGCCGCAGCCGCCCCCGCCGCCGCCCTGCACCTCATCCGCCGCCGCCGCCCGCTCCCAGAGCACGTCGTTCTCGTCCTCCTCGCCGCACAGCTGGGCGGTCCCAAAGTGGCAGATCTTGGCCCTGAACGACGGCTCCGTCACCAGGATGCTGGTGCTCCTGATGTGGTTGTGGGCGAGGATCATGTTGAGGCCGGTGTCGTTGTGGATGTAATCGAGGCCGTGCGCGACGTCGGCGGCGACCTGCATCCTCGACATCCAGGTCCCGAGGACGGTGAAATTGGGAATCTTAGGGTTCCGCAGGCAATCGGCGAGGCTGGCGCCGTCGACGAACTCGTAGGCCAAGAAGATGTTGTCGCCGGAGACGGAGGCGCCGAGCAGCTTCACGATGCTGACCAGGTGGCTCCGGCAGATCATCCTGAGGAGCTCCTTGAGGCTGCCCATCTCGATCTTGCGCCGGAACTTGCGCCGGAAGACGACGACGTCCCTGCCGCGGAGGGAGCAGCGCCAGGAGGAGGAGGAGGAGGAGGAGTGGCGGGGCTTGGCGAGGAAGTTGTTGGTGGCGGAGCGGAGCTCGGAGAAGTTGTAGATGACGGGGTTGTCCGGGAGGGAGTGGCGGAAGCCGGAGAGGGAGGAGCTGCCGGTGCCTGTGCTGGTGCCGGTGCCGGTGCCTGTGCCGGAGGTGGAGCTGTAGTAGCCGCCGCTGGAGGAGGCGGAGGCGGAGGGGTCGGAGGAGGAGGCGGGGGCAAATCTGGGGGTCTGCGACGGGGAGAATCGCGGGGAGGAGGTGGGTGGTCTTCTCGGGGAGGAGGAGGGTGGTCTTCTCGCGGGCTCCATCGCTTCCACCGCCATTTTGGTCTTGCACATAAGAGCGCTCATCAAATTGCAAAAGAAGAAGAAGAAGAAGAAGAAGAAGAAGAAGAGGAGGAAGAGATCAAGCGGCGCAATTCTTGGTGGTGGGGTTTCATTGAACTCGGTTGCTTGCCACCATACGAATTAGCTGCTCCTTATTCATCATTCATTTTCCATTGTAGCGACAATTGATAGAATCTAATTAGCTTTTTTTCCTTTGTACAAGTGTGATCCAATCAGTTGACATTAGTTTCCATAGCTCATTAATGCGATGATCAGATCGAATAATCCATAATATATGTATAATCTGAAATTTGTGCATTCATTATGCCTATTGCAAAATAAAAAGAATGAGTAGACAAAGACATGATATAATGTTTATGAAATATATAATATTTGATCTATTATCTAGTATTTTATGTGTGAAAGCAATTTTTATGGATTAATTAGTTCAAGAATGATTGAATGAGTTTATTGGCAATATTTAAGAACCAAAACTATGCAACAGAAAATGGGAACCTCAGGAGAGGGAGGAAAGACTGCTTTAGGACCCGAAAATAAACCAACACCAGAAAAGGAAGTAGATTTAGTTGACTAATGTAAGGAAATAAAATCAGCGCCCTAAGAGAAGAAACAAGAGAATCTGTTCACAATCGTCTCCGCAATTCACTCACCTTTTCGTTTCCTTTTTCCTTTTCTATTTCCTTGTTGCCAGATTCTTCGCTCGTCCTCCGAAACTTATATTTTTCCTTCCAAGCCGTGGCCTTTTTCCCGTCTTCAGTTTCTGTCTGTAAAGTGGAGACAGAATGGGACAAAGTGAACTAGCGAGGGAGAGAGAGAATAAGGTAATTACGGCCCAGCGAAAAATGGCGACTTTAAAAGGGCTAATATTGGGCAGCTAGAGAAAGGAGGATGTTTGGCCGAAAAAGGAAGCAAAGCTTCCTCTAATAAATTAGACTTTCTTTTAAATTAAATTCGTTTCTTCACTAGCAGAAGACTACATATATTCATATTCATATTCCATTCATGTTTATTTTACACATTGTTTTATTTAGATACTAACAAAATACAAGAACGCGTGTTCTCGTACATTTTACTGTTCATTAAGAAATTTTTTTTTTTTTAAGTACTTAAGTAACTGCTTCTAGCTCTTTGAAGGCTTTGGAATGTTTAATAAAAGATATTAGGTCAGCTATTCCTAATAGGCATGCACCATAGCTCCACACTTTCAAAATATCACACTACCCTCATTAACTTTGGGACCGCTTCCCAGTAGATGCAAACTTTGAAGAGCTAAGGATTTACTTTCCAAACTTTCAATTTTGTTTCAGCTATTACTTTTTTCGTTTGCGTGACCGTCAAATGTTAATTGAAAATGCGCTGGCTCACTTTGAACAGAATAATATCTATGACATAGTTTGTGAAGTTAAGAAAATAGATAATGACTCGTGGTGAATATAATTATTTAAAAGAATTCGGTCAAGAAAAGTGAGTCAGTCCATTTCAGGTAACACTTAATGGCTATGCAGATTATAATTTTTCAAAGTTTGCGGGCTATTGCAGACGAATGCCAAAGTTCAAGAGGGAAACTATTACAAATATCCCAACACTCAATTATACAACAAAAAATAATTCTAAGAATTACAATAGATAATACTTTTATATGTATATTCACTTAACCTATACAAAACAGCATTTCAATTAGAAAGAGCATGCAAAGCTAATGTATTAGAAATTATTAAAAGATTTCTCTAATAAATTTTCGTGGTTGGATTGACAAATATACTTTCACTCATGTAAATATCGGGATAGTACTTAAATTTTTCCACATTGTGTTGTTTTACGAAATTATAGCATCAAGCTGAAACTAGAACAAATCAATTCATGACGTCTACTGAATATTGATGAAGAAGATGCCGTACCTCATCTGACTCGGATTCAAAGTTTGATGTATCCAAAAGAATCTCATCTCTGTAACTTTTCAAAGAGATTTCAAATGAGTTGTTTTGAGTAGAATCTTTGATAAAGTCTCCACACCCATGTATTTTGACAAGGCAATCATCTGGTATATTTGTGCAAGATGCATCAATTAACCTTCTTAGTGACGGGCACTGTGTGACCTCCAAGGATTTCAGAGACTCAAGGTCGTTTAGGCCCTCAACATTAGTAAGTTGATTGCAGCTTTGGATTCTCAAATATTCTAGGTTCATTGAGTATGACAAACCACCTATTTTTGTTAGAGATTCGCACTCATAAATGCTCAAGGATTCCAATGATTCTGAAAGACGCTCAACTTGGATCTCAACTAGCTCTTGACAATATGACACATGCACTTGCCATAACTTCCTTAATTCCAAAGGACTGGATAATTTCTGAAGCCGTTTACAATGGTAGACACTTAATTTCTCCAGTTGTGGAAGTCTATCGAGTGGAATGTCTTCGATTTCACACCAATAGAACTCTAAAGCCGACAAATTTCTCAAACTCCAATTTGAGGATGGAAGCTGCACGAGAATTTCTAAGTCTAAACAAGACAACTTAAGCTCTTCTAGGTGAGAAAGAGAAGCCAACTCTGGAGGCGCACGGATGTTTAACAAATCTAACTCTAACTTCTTCAATCTAGATAGCCTCCCAATCCATCTTAAGTTGCTTCCACTGATTAGGTTTGATTTCTTTTTATTCCTAGAGCCATCACTGAGTTGCAATTCAACCAAGTTACTTTGGTTCGATAGATTAGGGACTAAGCGCAATGATTTAGATTCAAGAAGTAGACAGGTCAAACTTGTGGGGAGCTCTGGCAACACTTGAATCTTATGACATGATCTTAAATTTAGGGTTTGGAGGTGATGAAGCATGTTAATTGTCCTTGGAATTCTGCAAATACATGTGTGCTCTAAATTTAGGATTTTTAAAGATGACAATTCTCCAATTCCAACAGGAATTTCACCCGTCATTTCATTACGCCCACAAATATCCAACTCTTCAAGAGTTACCAATGTGTTGATACCACTGGGTAATTGCCAAACACGATGCTCCCGATCAATCGATGCACCTATTTGTAAACGCAAGATGCGTAATGATCTTAACATTCCAATGGATTTGGGAAGTTCCCTTATTATCGTGTCTGCCAAAGAAAAATTCTCAAGTTTTAGACTACAAATATTTGTATTTTAACTTTGCTTTGGAGATTGGAAGTTTGGCAATGTACCTGATAAGTCTAACTCCGTCAATGAGGTTAAATTCCCAAGTGAGCTTGGAAGTTCTCTCAACCCTCTACACCCTGACATTGAGAAGTGCTTAAGCTTCACTAGTGCCCCCACTTCATCAGGCAAATCTATAAGACCCCAACACTCTTCAATCTTTAGCTCAATCAACGATAGTAGATCTCCAATGAAACCCTCAATTCTCTTTAGACTAGAGCAATTTGCAAGAGTAAGCCTCTCTAAACATGAGCATTTCGAGAAGTCTGGGATTGTCACTATGCTAGTACACCGAGTAAGAGATAGAACTTTCAAATTTTGTGCCCCCTGTAGAAATGAATGACATTTTAAGTGTGAGAACCATTGAATAGTATACACAGAAACTATCATATTAGAATTAAAACATGTAATTTACCTTGATCAAATCCCATGCATTTGAATTATCCTTGAAGTCAATAGAGTCAAATTTACAAACAACAAGATGGTCGAAATGCATATTATTTGCACTAAAATCCAGAGGAGAGTGCCAAGAAAACCATCTTAAATTTGAACGACAACTTTCAAAGTCCCCAGCATAAGTTGCCCCATTTAACTCGAGAAATCTTAGGTTTTGTAACCTTTTGAAGTCCTCATTCGTAATTTTTATGGAGTCACCGGAGCTAAACATCTTAAGCGCTTGAACCTCATCCTTCATCTGCAAGTAAAATTTTGCAAATGATGTGAAGAAAATTGTCAACATCCAACCACCATGCTTACAACTCAAATGAGAAGGAAAAAAAGATAAAGATCCTAAAAAAATGAATCCTTAATTCCAGGATATACAACTTCTATTTGAAAATGGAAGGTTTCTTAATCACCTTTTTGGTTCTTATGATTTCAAGGGCTTCTTTTGCAATCCACAACCTGCTTCGCTTTCCGGGGTTAAATGGACTTTCTTGACGGACAATGTGTCTTCCGAGGTCTTTTAGTTGATCATGCATCCAGATCTTATCATTGCCCAATATCTTTATCAAGCACCTATCGATGAGGACTTTAATTCCTTTTATGGGATAAAATTGACAATCGGCCCACATGTAAATTGCATCGGTCTTATTCTCATTGAACAAGAAGCATGCTATATCGAGAAAAATTTGCTGCTGATACTTGTCTAGGTTATTATAACTAATCCTCAACATCTCTGGAATCTCTTCTACAGGTACTTCCCTTAACCTCACCAACGTCTCTTTCCAAAATGCTTCGTCTTTCCCATTAAGTAACGAGCCTATTACTTTGATAACCAAAGGAAGCCCTCCAATATTTGAGACAATTTTACTGGAAAGCCCATGATAATCATTTGAAGGAAAGTCTCTACCAAAGGCATGCTGACAAAAAAGCTGAAGTGCAGGACCATCATCCATCTTTAGCATCTCATACCATAGAATTTCATCTTTAAGTCCCTCAACATTCAAAATAAATTTGTTTCTCGCTGTAATGATTAACCTAGATCCTGAATATAATGAACCTCCTATTAGCTTTTCAATGTGCTCTTTTTTATCAACATCATCCAGAACCATGAGGACCTTTTTAGTGCTGAGTGTGTGTTCAATTGTCCTCATTGCTTCTTCACTATCCATTAATTGTTTTGTAGATCGAGAACCAACAATGTCAGAGAGTAATTTTTTCTGCAACTGGACTATCCCCTCCTTGATCAATGAGCTCTCACGAACGTTCTCAAGGAAGCTACAACACTTTCCAAAGTTAGAAGATAGTTGATTAAAGACAATCTTGGCAACCGTTGTTTTACCGATGCCACTCATTCCATAAATTCCAATGAGCCGCACGTCACAATGGTTGACATCTAATAACTCTGTCAAGTGTTCTACTAGATCCTCAAGTCCAACTAAATATTCAGTCACCGATTTTTCTTTTATCTCCAGCTTCTCCAAAACCTTTTCAACAACCAATTTGACAATTGCTGCCTGGCTGCCATATAGACAAACGCTTTCATTAGTTGACCAGATTAATTTCTTACCCACGCATAACACATGAATTTTCTTCACAAAATTTTAATTCCCTTGTGTAATTGGTGTTTCTTGAGGGCACTCAGAAACGTGTAAAATAAAGTCAGCAGCGGAAGCGATCTCTGATGATTTCCGTCCTTTAGCCCTAGATGAAAATGGAAACCGATACGCTTATCACGTGGGCAAATAGATTTTGTGGGTTGAAATTTTTGTCTGAAGAAGCAAACCGTGTATATGTATGCAAAATCTAAAGTTGATTTTGGTTATCATCCCAAATAATAATTGCAAAGGGTGCTCTTGAATATTCTTGGCCTTGATATCAGAGTAGCATTCATGGATGTCATTGAAGTGATTGACATCTTAGGGGAAAAATTCAGGGGAAGATTTTAAAAGCAGCGGACGGAAAGAGGAATGAGAGAGCAACGTGATATCCCTAAAACTGGAAAAACCAATAGGAAGGAATCTTGAAAGAATATTACCTTTGATCCTTTTTCACATGCCATCCCTTCATTTCATCTACCTCTGTAAGAGCTTTTCTCCATGCCTTGACTTCGTCAGGAAACTTGTTCGCATGTTCCAGTAAAGCACCGGTGTATCGTGGAGTCTTAAGTTTGATATCCTCAGATTCCACGTCCAGAAAAATGGGAAGAATGCTTTTTTCACCCTCTGACCTAGACACGTTGTCTATTATGTGCGTGAGCTCACGGAGACACCATTTATTGGAAGCATAACTCTGAGAGAAGATGGGTATGTAGATTATGGAGTTGTTGATAGCTTTTAGAAGGTTCCCACCAATCACTTCACCTTCTTGGAGTTCATCCTCGTCCTTAAATACACAAACTCCGGCATCAAGCAAACCGTGGTAAAGGAAGTCTGTTAATCCATGATGACAATCGAGCCCTCTAAAACTCAAGAACACATGAAACTCACTTTCTAATGCTCGCACAACATCACTACTCGATCCAGCCTCTGAGTTTGCCATAGCTGGGAAGCTTATTACTTTCAGATCTCTCTCGCCTAGAGAAAAAAGTGGATGGTGTGGCGTGGTCTGGCGAGAAATGTGCTGGGGTTTTGGATATGAACAAGGCAAGCGGATGCCAATACCTAAAAAGCAAGGCCGGTTTACCTTAAAGTCAAACTTAATTGTTTTTTTCTCACCTAACGTTCTGCATTAGCAAGTGGACACCGGTGAAGGTGCCCAAGACTTTTTAACAAAGTTAGGAATTTTTAAAGACTCCATGGGAGACCATAAAGGCCAATCAGAAGTTCTTTTTTTTCCTTTGTAAAAATGACGTCAGGTATCTGAATTATTGCAAAACGTGGAATCAAGTCTCTCAAATTTTTATGCGCACCAATATTTCTAAACTATATATATATATATAGTCTTTCCGTTAAAATTATAAATGAAGATGTGATGTCACCATGATATGCTGATGTCGCGTCTTATGGAATAATTATAATATTAAGTTTTGTTCAAAATTGAAAAAAACTTGGAAAAAAAAAACAGAAACATCTCGAAAAGAATAAGGGGTGCAGGGAAGGATAGTGCAGTCTGGGGCACATGAGAAGTGCCCGTGAATAGGTAGCACCACATTATACGCTGATGTGGCATGTACGTTTGTTCAAATCCAATAAGAAATTGACATATGTCCATGACATGGCAAGGAAAAAAAATATGGAAAATCAACTTCTCTTTGTCTTCCTTCTCTGTCCATGACCAGCTCCTACATCCGGTCATCGGAGTCGCCGGCGCTGCGTCATAGCCGATCACTGCTACGCGCTCTTGGCCACGCCACTCCCTTCTTCTTCGCTCACGGCCATGCTCATCCATCGTCGCTCCAGTACCCTCACTCTGCCTTCGTTGCCGCATATCAGGTGGGGTCGCTCAGGTCTGGAGTCATGTTGACCAGATCTGCACTTCGTTGCTCGCCACGGTTGCTGTCGGTGGATGGACGAAGGGAGAGAGGGACGGGGCATGTGAGCATGGGGAGACTTTTTATTTTCCCCATAGATGCTATCGTTAGTCTTTTCCTTTTTGCAATGCATTAGCTTTTAGGCGTTAAAGATGCTCACTTGGCATTCCAAAGTTTTTTAAAAGGCAATTTTCTCGACTTACACCAATCACAACAAAACTAATCCGACATTATTTTAACTCAAACAAAGAAATAAGTGAAAAAGGAGAATCATCACAGAACAACCACCCCCTAAAAAATCCCAACAAAACCATCACGTGTTCTAGCTAATCGTCAAATTTTCTCGGGAAAATACAATTTTCTCCCAACGCCAGAGAAACAGGAATCGGGCAAAAAAGCAAAGAGCCAAAAATTGTACGGAGCAGCTTCATTGGCTGGCCTTAATTATTGCTCCTCCCAAACAATTGCACCATTGACGGAGTTCGCAGAGATGGAGTTTACTCTCCCGCCTCCATAGGAGAACACCTTAAGTGCAATCCAGACATCTGTACCCTTCTTTTCGCTAAAAACATGCATCTCTTCTCTTTTTCTTAAGTAGTATTTTATATTACATTCTCTAAGTAGTCTCTTTATCATGATTTCTAGGATTCCTCCATTCATAGAGATAAAAACCCTAACATGTACTGTTAAGTTGAAAGTTGATAGGCATAAAGACATTACAAGTATCATAATTTTTGTACACTACTCATTTAAGTGCCATAACTTTTTCTCGATCACTCTAGTACTATTATTTATTTAAAAAGATGTTCACTTAAATGTCATAACTTAAAATCAATTTCTTACTAAAACTTTAAAAAAAAATTTACCCAAATACTAGAAATCCAACATGACATAGAATTTATGATGAACATTTTAAAAACGTTTTAGCATTGAAGTGATCGATTAAAAATTTATATGTCACTTAATTGATTGGAAAAAAAAATTATAACATTCAAGTGAACGTTGTACATAAGTTATAGCACTCAAGTGATTGAAAAAAAAAAAGTTATGACATTCATGGTATCTTTTCCTAGAGTTGAAGCACAATAGCTAGAGGTTAGTTTACTTCATTCAAATAATACACATGTTTTCAATGGTTTATTAATTGAAAATAATGTGTCTAAACTTTAATCAGACATGTCTGTTCGCACTAAATTGTAGTTCAAATTATATTAGTTTATTTCATTGAAATAACACACATGTTTTGAATAGTTTATTAATTGAACTAACACCTTTACTGAAAATAATTCTTATACTTTAAACAGACATATCTCTTCGCATTCGCATTATGTTTGCTGTACTATTTCCAAATTTGTCGTTCCAGTCTACAACATATAGATCAGAGAATCTAGGCACTATTTGCTTTATTATTGCATGAAAACACATGTTTCCTTGAAATTGATTAGATGGTATGTGTTTTTGAAATAATATGTTCTTGATATTTGCACGAACAGACACCTCTCTTCGAAACACTATATTTGAATACACTTCTCTTCACATTTCTAGAAGTAGTTCAAACAAAAAGCGAAATAAATATGCATATACCCCTTCTTGAAACAAAACGTTTGAACAGACACATTTCTTTGTATTCCAACAGTAATTTTTTATTCGATCATACGAAAAAGAAACATCCTTTTCTTGCTGAAGACAAAGTTTATATCTCAAACCTTTGAATTCACAACATTGTTAATTTCAACTTTTTTTGCTAGGGATTTACATTATCTACTTATACGTAGCGCAACCACACTAAATTTACTAGACTTACTTCATGTAAAGAACAGATCTCTAAAAAACAAAAGATCCTTTTCTTGCTGAAGGTGAAGCTCATATCTCAAACCTTTGAATTCACGACATTCTTCATTTCATCTATGTTTTTATTCTATTTCAATGTTTAAAGCATATCTCTGATTCACTATCCAATGAAGTATAATTTTTTGAACCTGACGCATGTGTGCTTCGGGATAACTATGTAATGGAAACCGTCAACATGTTAAATATCCATTGAAGTGTAAATTATTCCTTACACTAGCAGTAGACCTACTATTTTTGTTAAGAGAATTGGTTCTCTTACTCTTATGTGGCCTATAGAAGTTGATTAATTTATGTGATAAATTTAATCAACTAAGCAAAAATTAGAACTAAATCAATTTTGAATCGAAAATCCATAACTTGTTATATTTTGTGTTTATATTCTACAAATGATATGCAGAATTTTATGCATGCCTTCCAGAGCTTTAAATTTTGAATTTATGGCTCGTAAGGAAGGGTGGTGATCATGGAAAAATCCCTAATTGTTGTGATTGTTGTATGGATGTATGTATGATGATTACATGTATTCTTTTTGGGGATGTAATTATTAAATGGAGGCTGCGTCCTTCCTTTTATATTATTTTAATTTTTCTTGATATGTAATTTTAGTATAGTTTAGTATTTCAATTGTTGATGTAAATACTACAAGAGAGGAGGAGCCATTGGAGGAGCTATTAAGCCGGTGAGCTCTATGGGCCCGGTCTTTGAAGAGTTCAAAGATTGAAGAAAAGGTGAAGAGCAGGTCTATATTATCAAAACATTAAAATGGCGAAATGGGTCTCTTTGGCTCGAGACCCATTGAACCATAATTCCATGATCACCACATAGGATAGATGTTATGTGATATCTATTTATTTATTGTGTTTTTGTTATCATGCATGTTAAACCGGTTAATGTGCAAGAACATATCTTTTCTTTATATTTGAATTTTACTATTAAAATTGATGAATGAACCAACAAACTGGATATCCAAAGGAAACTCTGGATATTATTTCTATTTTCATTCGCACCAAAGAATTTTGGTGAGCAAGCACGCTTCTTTTATGGAGAATCAGTTCGTCAAGAAGGTAGTGCTGGGCGGAAAATAGTCTTACAAGAAGAGAATAATGAAGTACCAAACAACCGAGTTCGATACCGTCCCGATTCGATGGGAGCTTTTGATACACAATCTCTTAGGAGAAGTGCGAGAACGTCTCGCCCACACGCCGTTATAGACACTTGGTTGATCATATAGAAC
The DNA here is from genome assembly GCA_017140595.1 of Eucalyptus curtisii. NCBI lineage: Eukaryota > Viridiplantae > Streptophyta > Magnoliopsida > Myrtales > Myrtaceae > Eucalyptus > Eucalyptus curtisii. Next base: position 29,807,584 of record CM029496.1, on the reverse strand, counting down.
CATTATTCATTGTGAATGATAGTGATCAACCGGTGATCCTAAAACCTATGAGGAGGCGATGTCGGACATCGATTCCCGGTAAATGGCTAGAAGCCATGAAATCTGAAATGGATTCAATGTATTCCAATGAAGTTTGGACCTTAATCGACCCGCCCGATGGTGTTATACCAATTGGCCGTAAATGGATCTTCAAGAGGAAGATGAATGCTGAAGGTCAAATTGAACTTACAAAGCACGGCTGGTGGCGAAAGGATATCGTCAAAAAGAAGGAATTGATTATGACGAAACTTTCTCACTCGTGGCCATGCTAAAATCCATTCGGATTATGTTGGCTATAGTTGCACACCTTGATTATGAGATAATCCAGATGGATGTCAAAACGGCTTTTCTAAATGGTTTTCTCGATGAGGACATCTATATGGAATAGCCACGAGGTTTTGAATCCGATAGTGAAAGAAAGAAGGTGTGTAAGCTTAAGAGATCCATTTATGGACTCTACTGTGAACATATCTTTTCTTTATATTTGAATTTTACTATTAAAATTGATGAATGAACCAACAAACTACTTCGCATGTGTTGGTCTACAAATCATCCAACCCTTCATTAATTAGTCAATGCTTAAGATTATTGTGCTTAACTTTTTGTTTCACTCCATCAATATTTTGTCTTTAATGTGTTTTTTTTTTTTTTTTTATCTCTCTCTAATGATTGTTTCTCTTTTTTGTATTGAGAGAAGCCAACAATTTCACAAATAACTTGGTAGATAGTCAATTGTCGTATTTTCCCCAAGATCCTTCAGGTTCCATTTCTTAATTGCACCTATGTGGGCAAGAGCATCTCGCCACGCCTTCACTTCACGTGGAAATTGCTCCAGTGCTTAGAAACGCAATTATGTATAGCCTAAGCTTAACATCGTCAAGTATCACACTAAAACATGTGAGAATGATACTTTTGTTCCCTTTTGATCTTGACGTGTTGTGCACTATAACATGAACATACGGGCAATATTTGCATAAAAAGGTAGCTACTAACATCTAGTTCAACATGGAAAAAAATCATATATTTTTCCAAAAGAGAATAAAAGATTCCACTTTTATAAAGGATTGAAATGGACTCGTCAGCCACGAGCACGTGCAAGGGAAAGAGAGGAAGGGAGGGAGGGATGGGCGGTCGATTGAACCCAGTGAGGGATGGTGGTGACGATCATCATGGCTTCGACAGTGGGTTGGTGTCACTGGAGGGTAGCCGACAAAACACTATGCTTCTGAAGGGTAAGACTTGTTAATAGTGTTTAGTAGGGTTGCGACGACAATGACTTATGGTCAAGAGAACTTACTATCTCTATCAAATTATATTTTCATTACTAACAGATTGTTAGCACTCTTTCAGTCTCACGCTCTACATATGATTCTATCCCAATTCTTTTATCTATGGATGTCTTCAACTCAGTAAACGTGCTGCTAGTGGTTACACCGACAAACAAAAGTAAAGATGTTAATGTCAGGTTGTATAGAGTAATTTGGGAAATGGGGGTGATGGGATCTGTAATTAGGGGCAAATTATTAAATATTTCTTCAACTTTAGTATGTTTCCCAGCTTGTTTGTGTGAATTTTATTTCTTTTGACTGCTGCTGCGTGGCTAGACGACCAACTGAAAGATTGAAGTATTATCTTGTCTGTAATTTCTGAGCATTTAAGTAGCTTGAATCTTGATTTGTAATTCACTACCTACCTTTTTTTTTTTTAAAAAAAAGAAACTTCATTCTCAATTACTAAAGTTTAAACAAGGACATTCAGCATAAGAACACAAAAGATTCCAAATATGCTCAGAAATTAGAGGGGAGAGCTTTTCTATGTTAAGCTTTAGCGATCCAATCGACCACTTGATTTTTCTTCTCACGGCCAATGAGCCAACGTCATGTTTTTGAATTGGGCAGCTTCTTCTGCAGCCGTCAATGATAGCCTGTTTTCTCTATGGGCACTGATAATTACTCATGATCAGCCCACGAATTGATAAGCTCTCACTTTTAAGTCTCGCCTCCAGATCATCTCCTTCGTTCAGACCGAAATCTACCACCTGAACGAAATCCACTACCTACTTGGAGTTTGGAAAAACCAATATATAACCTCTCATTTCGTTCAATTCAAAGTTTGTCGTGGCTTTCTTTGCTTGATTGCCATTGGGTGTTTTCATCATATTTCCATCTCTTTTGGCATTTTTAGTGAACGCACCTTTTTTTCCCTAATAAGAAATTGCATTGTTACAGGAATTTTCATTGACTTTGTATCATTTTGTTTGTGGAAAGTGAAACTAGTTCTTATGTATGTATCTTCTTAGCAGTCTTCGGAAAAAAGAAGAAGAATGGAATGGTAAAAGGGTTATGTTTCTCTTTTTTGAGAAGCAAAACTTGTATATTCGGTTCCCCCCCTCAAACCCACGCACACAAAGGAACATGTGAAGTTGTTATCCTGTAGAGCCCAAGACTTTTCAACAAGTTGATTGAAAATAAGGGATATGTTTACTAAAATTCTAAAACTTGTCATGATAGTGCAATTGACCAAACTTATTAAATTGATACAATCAAGTCATTTCATTAATCTTCCATTAATCTTGTCCATTTAGATTAACGAAAAATGCTGATGTGACTTTTTAAATATTTTTTCTCCTAACGTGGCGATGACGTGGACTAAATTTTAATTTATTTAACCAAAATATTAATTAAATATAAAAATTATAAAAATAAAAAAGGGAAAGGAAAAAAAGAAAGCTAAAAAGGCAAGGGACCCTTGCCACCATCACCCCCATCGCCGGAAAAGGCTGGCGGGGGCTCGGTAAGGGTTGTGGCTCTCCATCCAAATCTGGGCAAGGGTTGCTAGGCCTCACTTGCAATTGGCGAGGGTCACCGGCCTTGGTCAAGGCCTCGGTGACCCCATCGGCCTCATCAAACCCCCGCCAACCCTTTCCAGTGACGGGGCGGCAATGACAAGGGCAGCATGCCCTTCAAACCCTTTTTTTTGTGTGCATGTTTTTTTAAATATATTTATTTTATTTACTTAAGATTTTGGTTAAAAATTAGAATTTATTCCACAACGATGTCATTTTAGCTTCATATTCCATGTTTTAGTCATGTTATCGCCACGTAGGAGAGAGAAAATATTTAAAAAAAAGCCATGTTAGTATTTTCTGTTAATTTAAATTGACGAAGTTAACCGAAGGACTTGATTTTACCAATTTAACAAGTTTTAGGATTTAATTATTTTTTTGTAAATTTTTATGACTCAATTGCACTTTGGTGACAAATTTTAAAACTTTCAGTGAACATATCCCTTAAAATAATGTGGACTCTTTTGATATCAAGATAAATGACCTCATAATCTAGTATTTGACATCTAGGAGATAGAGGGAAGGAAAATAAGAAATTAAACATTTATATTGTCTTATCTTTGCCAACTAGAATACATAAAGTTCCACAAACTCAGCCTTTTTGTGATAAATTAAATTTTTAAGATAGCAAGATATCATTTTGAAGGTATTATTTTATTGAATTAATATAAATTGTTGACGCACAGGATTAGTTGAGATAGATAGGTTGCGTGCTGCGATCTAGTTTCACACTAATAATGAGTTAAAATTCCCCTCGACACTGATAGGCACCCTTCGATGGTCAAGTTAGCGGGAGAATCTTTCTCAAAAGAATAAAAAAGTTTTTTTCTAGTCTGATTTCAGGGAAGAAAGATGCATAGAAATTTGAAAATGGTGTTTGGGAGATCATCTTTGTGTGTGCTTCGAGCACGTTGTACATTCATGCGTGTTTCCAAGTTTTACCCATGTTGCGAATTGCAATTTATGCTTTGTTCCTTTCCACTGCATCACACATCTCACCTGTTCTAATACTATTCAGAATTGGATTGATTTATGATGTCTTGATTTGGTTGTTACCGATCCTTATATTTGTGAACGCCGAGTCTTAAGCCATAATTCAAGTCCTCATGTGTCCCTGGGAACACCTAAGTCGCAATTAATGGTGTACGTACATAGGAATTATGTCCCGGATCGGCACGTCGCAGCCATAAGAATCAATTAGACCTATTTTGATGGTGTTTTCGGCATTGGACGGGAAGATATACTAGTAACAGAAACAACACCCTGTTGTCAAGGAAAAAAAAAAATTCGTGGTTTCTTTCGGTTTCGGTGGCTTCCTGATGTGATGATCTGAACAGGTCAATCATGGAAAAAAATGACGAACCGATCAGTCTAATCCCCGGTTGACCTTCTCATTGTACCATGGACCGCAATCAGATGCTCTGGTAATTGCCAGGGTTTCATCATTCCTGTCTTGGAATGAGTTGTGAATCATTGTCAATAACAACGAACTTTAGCTTTATTCGGACAATATTGTCGCTTAAGCCTGGAACTGATTGGTAGCTGTCTCGATTAAGAGAGAACTCATTCACCTTCAAAAAATGAGAGAGCACTTCCCAACATGAGATTTTAGAAGGTTATGCAGATTCAAATATCTCCAGAATTGCCGGTTTTCAGGTTGATCACTTGGACAAAGAGATTCATGTATGATTAACAATTTGAACATAAACCTATAAGGATTTTACTGGTTTTGCCTTTGCAAAACTTCACATTAAATACATAGATGTCTTCTGGTCTCAAGGAAACTCACTACCAGAGGTTGCAAATCAATGATCAACATGAAAAAAAAATACAAGACGAACTGATTTGTTTTTCACTGCTAGTGTCACAGAGACTACAAAATTATTGGATGCAAAGCTTGTGCAACACAAATAACTCTTATTTCTGGGAAAGAAGTTAAAAACCAGATGCAGGTTTACCCAGACTTGATCGTTCAATTGCACTGGAGGCCTGAAATTAAACTAGAAATTTTTCGATGCATAAACTAGACGATGAGATGCTCTAGATGCTGATCATTAAGACGGTTTCTCTTTGACATTGCAAATGCATGAATCTTCCGTCCTACAAACAAAAGCTTAAGATTCATCTGATTGAACCTATGCATCTACAAAAGATTTCGTAAGAAAAGAACTTCAATCAAATATAGAGCACCGAATTGACAACTCATCTAATACTTCTCTTCAGTTTGACAGATAAAAAATTTGCATTTACAAGGTCCTAGCCAGATCAATGTGATAGCTTTGGCCACTGTACGATTCTTGAGTCCATTTCCATATAGAAAGTCTCATCAGCTATGGAGAAAAATTAGTAAATTTGACCTAAAACATTGGATGACAATGACAAACAAAATTGATGAAGGCAAGTTTTATGGTCCCATATTGGATGATACTTAGTGGTTTTTTAAGATGATGTCACGTTGGTAGAGACAAATGGAATGGCTAAAGCTCCAAGTTAGCACTCTCTTTTCCCTCATCACCAAACACCTAAATGGAGATGACAATTTTTATTAAGTGAAAGAACCACTACATGAATAATTTTTAAACTTTACCGAGTAAGTGAGCCACATACGTAAAATCACATGGCATGGCAATTTACAAGGCTTCACACTGAGCCAAATTTGAAAAGTTATACTTGATTGAATAAAAAAAGTTTAGATACTTTATTATAAAAAGAGCAAAAGTTCATATGCCTGCGGATGTCATTACCCATATAATATATTACGAAGGTCATTTCAGCAACAATTGGTCAAGAGCACATAAGTTAGATTTAGATATTGGGGAAAAGATTTTGCTATGCTATGTGCAAATACGGAGATTACAAACGTAGTACTGCAAAAAACAATTAGATGGAATGAAATTATAATTTCAAGAAAGTGAATTTTCCTATCAAAAAAAGTTCAAAGGCCTATATAAAATCAAGAAGTTGAAAAGATCATTGAATATGAAGATGGAAAAATAGATATCAAGTTTAAAGAGAGTGGATTGGTGAAATTCAACATTGGAGAATTAAATGAAGAAAAAATTCCTACGAGGATTTTATATAAAGTACCTTCTAGGTCATCATGCTCACTTATCCCAGAAATAGAGCATGAGAGGATAGTTTGCAGTTGAATTAGAGAAACAGAAGACCGAGTAACATCCTACTTATAGGATTGATCCTATATTGCTAGAAAAAGAGTACGAATATTCATCCTAGCAAATGTAGGGTAACCCCAAGACCAAGCTCTCTCATGTTTTCGGATTACCAAATAAACTTATTAACGCTTCCTTTAAAATAGATCACAAAATCTCAAAAGAAGATTTCTTTTCAGAAGAAAATAAAGGCAAAAGAAAATAATTTTCAGAAATATATACTTCAACCGAAAGAAAGGTTCTTCAAGGACAATGACATGCATAAAGAAACAAAAAGAAAGTAAATCTGAAATTTTTCGATTGGTTTCAACATAGAGTAAAACAAGGAGATATACAACTTATATCATGGCATAAGGAATACCCGAGAGAGCAATTATCCACCGGTGGTTGAATTTAAATCCGGAGAGAACACTACAGCATGACATAAAAGGTGAGGGGCAAGAAAGAAGAATGGAGTAAACCTGCCATTTTAGAAGAAATGAATGCAGTAATAGAACAAGATATTATTGCAGTTATTAGGTAAACAACTTGAGAGAATGTAAATAAAACTAGGGAAGAAGGCAGAAAAGAAGAACCGGAAACACCTATAACAGAAATGAGATAACAGATTGGCTCATGGAAGGAGACATATGAGCCACGTTCAATCACAACTTGTTGGTTTTGAGTCTCCTTAAGAAAAATGTAGGGTTACGTTACCTGTGACATAGGCACAAAAGGATAAATGTCGGTAGGACACTGAAGAACGGGCTCATCTACTAAATATGTCATATTACCTTAGATCTTCCACTTGCTTCAGTGCTTGTTCACGTTTGCCTTATTGTTCTTATAAATAGCTTGATGTTTGAGGCTCAGCCTTGCCCGAGCTAAAACCTTTGTCCATCCTTCATCTCAAAATTACGCCCATTTTAGTTGTGCCCCATCTTGAACTCGAACCTATTCCCCTTCCAAAGCTCAAAGTCGTGCCCCTTCCTGATCAAAGTCGTGCCTTTTCTTGAAGTTGAATCTCTGCCCCGTCTCGATCTCAATTTGATGTTGGGTCTGTTCCTGAAGTAGAAGCTGCAAACCCAACTGATCTGGAAGGCTATTTCTTAAAGTTGAAGCAATACCCCTTGCTCTGCCTCTTTCTTCAGGATCCTTTCCTCGGTTTGAAGCACATCTGTTCCCACTTGCTCTGCCTGTTTGTGCAGGCACCCATTCAGTCTCCACAGCTCTATCCCTCTTCACCTGGACCAAGTTGAAATTCAGCATAAGTTTTAAGGACTGCACAATTAAGATGATGCAAATCTTTGGTACTTACACAAGAAAGGTCTCTTTGATCCTCAACTTCAGTTGTAGCTTTCCAGGATCTCTCATAATGTTCAACTCCTTCACCCCTCTGGCAACTCAATGAGACAACATCATTTTGGTTGACAGGTTTTCCAATCTCATCCTTATCCTTCTTCCAATATTCCATACTCACAGTTTTCCCTCCATCAACATCGCCACGGTGCTCAATCCTTCCATCCCTCATTTGCCTCTGATTTTCCATGGCCTCAAAACATTCAGCGGTGGGCGACTCTGCCTGGAAATTAGATGCAGAGTCCGAGTCTTCATCAGGACCTGAATTGTCACACTCAGCCCCACCCTCATGGGGATACACATCAGTGTTCATTCTGCATTCCTCTACAAACATTTCCCTAGTCCGGTCATTATATTTTCCCTCACTGTCAACCCCCCCCCTCAACGTACAAATGAATCAATCCTTGTTTAGATGCTAGTTGCACCATTCCCTTCACTTGCTCATCACTCTTGATCTCTATGAGCAAATTGTTGAATTCACCAGGAGTCTTGTACCACATTCTCTTCAAGCAAAAGCCGAATCCTTTCACGTTAGCAATCAATCCTTTATATGTCACTGAATCAGGGGTGACATCTTTGTTTTCCTTCGTAATTCCACCAACAAACTCAAGCTGCTCGCTGGACTCCTTTACTCCAAGGTGGAATCTGATTGTGAAGGGAAGTTCCATCTGTGATGTAACAACTTCAATATGAGAGCCAAACAACATATGTACAGGATACATACCAAACCTTTTTGCATAATTACCCGAAATTCAATGCAGTACAGACATTATTCATTAGTTAGAGACAAATTTAGAGTCAAGTACTCAGAAGATGTCCAGTTATCAGTGTAAATAAAACTTTCCAGTAACAGTTTTTTTTCCTTTTGATTTGAGGATACTAACTACTCACGTTCTCACTAAACATCAAATCAAGGATAGATTACGTCGTTTATGGAAAATTTTCTTTACATGTCTATAATTGCTCAAAAATGGGTCGGTAAAAAATTATTGAAGGCTTCTTTCTCGAATATTATAATGCTAACAATTAGCTTGGCTAATTCTTAATGGTACACATATTCTACCAAGTCTATGTACTTCAAATAAGGCTTTAACCACATTTTGACAAGTATTGCTCCCAAGATCACTTTATATCTAGCAAAGTTTATCCTGCTAACAACGAAAAGCTGAAGTTAAGGTGGTACAGTTAAGTAATACTTCAAATCTCAGTCTCTATTTGCAGGGCAATTGTGGGGAAAAATCACATCTTTTTGGCCTAAAAACTCTAAGAACTGGAATATCCTGGAGGGAGGTACTGGTAAGGCAGAAAAAGGAAGGGAGAATGGGGTTGGAAGGTCTGTTGAGCTTTAACAGAGCTATGCTTGCTAAGCTATTTTGAAAAATTGGCTCTTGTCCTGATACTTTATGCTGCAAGATTTACGAGGAATCTATTTCCCTCATACAGACTGTTGGCACGCAGCAAAAAGGCATCGAACATCTTGGGAATAGCAAAGTCTTGTTGTTCTAAATCCACATCCGGTTTTGTTTCTCTTTCTATTATTTATGTTATTATGTCGGTGAATTTCCTCCATCTTATTTTCACCTTAATTACATTAATCTATTATTTTTGGATAATTATATCGTACTTCATCTACTACTATTTTTTTTAATTTAAATTGTTTATTTCAATTATAATACTAATAATCATCTTGCGTTTTGGAACTAAGAAAGAGTTTTTTTCTACTTTCGAATGAAAAATCCATAACCATGGGACACATTGTTTCAAATAAGTTTACGAAAGTTTGTATGTTGTTGTGTTCTTTCTTAATCTAAAGTAATATACTTCAAAATCAATTAGTGTCTCTTTCCATCGTAGGTTGCACTTTTCAGGGAAATAATATGTTCACTTGTATAAAAGTTACATCCTGACATAGTATATGACTCTTCGTTCAAGCAATATGTGCTTTTAATTTACTTTGAAACTGTCATGTACTATGAAAAGATAAGAATCCAATGTGGTGGCAATCTGCTATGGTTCCAACCAAAAAGATTCACTAGTGGCCAAAAATAGAAAAATAGTCCAGCCACTATATATGCATGCATTGGCAAAATCACAAATTAATGTGTAACATAGTTATTGCTTAATCTACAAGTAGACTGATGGGAATATTAAAGAAACGAGGCAAAATAAACATTCTGATGATTTTTACTCTAGAGGCCAACAATTCATACAAGACGGATCATCATAATATCAAACATATAGACCACGAATTAGCTACCCCTTGTCCACCATTCATTTTTCAGTATGGCAACACGTGACAGGAATCTAACGAGTTATTGTTTTCTTCTTTTGTATGGCGATGATCAAATCATTTGACGTTAATTTGTCAACAGCTCATTAATGCAATAATTGGATCGAATAATCCATAATTACTATTATGTAATATTAAATTTGTGCATTGACTATTCCTGTTGCAAAAAAAAAAAAACGTTTTTGAAATCTTTAATGTGTAATATATTATCTACTATCTTATCTGTGAAAGCAATTTTAACGAATTAATAATTATAGTATGATTAAATGAGTTCACTGCAATATTAAAGAACCAAAACTATCCAACAAAAAAATGGAATCTCAAGAGAGGGAGGAAAGAATATCCAACACCAAAAAGGAAGTTGAGATAAGTGACTGATGTAAGGCAATAAAATGAGTAACCTAAGAGAAGAAACAAGAGAATCAGCTCTCAATCGTCTCAACTAATCATTCACCTTTTCCTTTTTCTTTTCATTATCCTTTTCCTTGGTGTAAGATTCTTTGCTCGTCCTGAAAACCCTAGTTTTTTTCCACCAAGGTGTGGCCTTTTTCCCGCCTTCAGTCTTTGTCTGCAAAGAGAACGAAACAGAGTGAGCGAGCGAGAGAGAGGGAGCGCAACGTAATTACGGTGCAACAAAAAATGGCAGCCTTTAAAGGGCCGATGTAGATGTGGCTATACAAAGGAGGATATTTGGCCAAAAAAGGAAGCAAAGCTCCCTCTAACATATAAGATTTTCTTTCAAATTTTATTCCTTCCTTTGCTCGCACGAGATTACATATTCATATTCCACTCGTGTTCATTTTAAGCATTTTTTAATTTAGATACTAACAAAATACAAAACTCCGTATTCCATTCATTTTAACTGTTCATTTAGAATTTTCTTTTCTTTTTGTAAAGGATCTTAAGCAACTATGTCTTGCTCTTTGAAGACTTTGGAATGCTTAATAGAATATCTCAGGTCATCCATTGCTGAAAGTAATGGTTAATGACATTTAATGAAAGTTCTGAACCAAAAAAATTCGTTATATGCACAATAGCTCCGTACTTTGAAAATATCATATGACCCTCCTAAACTTAAGCACTGCTGCATGATAACACGCAACCTTTGAAAAATTAAAGATTACTATGTAGGCTTTCATTTATGTTTCAGCCATTACTTTTTCCGTTTGTATGACCGTTACTAGTTAACTGAAAATGTACTAATTCATATAGAACACAATAGCATCTATTCCATAGTTTATGAAGTTAAGAAAATATAAAATGATGCACGGTTGATCAAATTAGTTTAAGAAAATTTGATCAAGAAAGTGAGTCAGTCCATTTTAAGTAACACTTAACGGTTATGCAGTCTGAAACATTAATGGATGCAACAGTAAATCAAAGCTTTTTTGGGTGGGGGGAGGGGGTAATGTATAATTTTACAAAGTTTGTGGACTATTGTGCAATAGTGTCAAAGTTTATGAGGGCAATTAATGCTAATAACATTATGACATCACAATAAACACATATCATATTAATTAATATCCAACACTCAGTTATATAACAAAAAATAAACTTAAAAATTATAGTTTATAATACTTTTATATGTTTATTTATTTAATTTATTCCAAACAACATTTTGATTTACAAAGAACATGTCAAAAGAGCACTAATGTATTTGAAATTATTCAAAGATATGTCTGATAGTTTTTTGTCGTTGGATAAAAAATAATATTTTTGTCCACATAAATTTCAGAGTAATGTTCAAATTTTTACAATTTGTGTTGTTGTACCAAATTATAGCATCAAACAAAAATTAGAACAAATCAATTTTCACACGTCTACTATATATTAATGAAGAAGATGCCTCACCTTGTCTGATTTGGATTCAAAGTTTGATGAATCCAGAATAATCTCCTGTACATAACGCAACAAAGGCATCCCGAGTGGGTCACTCAGAGTAGAATCTTTGAAAAAATCTCCACACCCTTGAATTTTGACGAGGCAATCATTTGGCATATTTGGCCAGGAGGCATCAATCAAGCTTCTCAATGACGGGCACTGTGTGACCTCCAAGGACTTCAGAGACTCTAGATGCTCTAGGCCCCAAACAACCCTAAGTTCATTGCACTGTTGGATTTCCAATTTCTCCAGGCTTTTCACGCAACCTAACTGATTTACTGTTTCCAGAGATTTGCACCCGAAAATGAAGAAGGACTCCAATTTTTCCAAAAGAGAAAAATGTATATCAACTAGATCTGGACAAGATGACACGTGAGCTTGCCGTAGGTTCTCCGAAGAAATGGTTAATCTCTGAAGCAGTTCACAACCGTCAACAGTTAAGCTCTCCAATCCTGGAAGTCTATCGAGTGAAATGTCTTCCATTTGAACGTAATAGAACTCTAAACTCAGCAAATTTCTCAATATCAGGCTGGGGGGATGTAAATCTGTCCACTTGAAGCTAGGGCGTAGTAAATCCAATCTCAGTAGAGAGGATGAAAGTAGAGAGGACGAAAGCTTTCCACTGGGCTTTAGGTCTAGGTGAGACAAAGAAGCCAACTCTGGAGTTGATGAAGCATGTGGGCAAAGCATGTTGATTGTCCTTGTGGGAAGCTCCGACGACTCTTGAATCTCATGACAATTTCTTAAGTTTAGTGTTTGGAGGTAATGAAGCACGTCAATGTTTCTCGGAATTTCGCAAATTTGGGTGCTAGTTAAATTTAGGATTCTAAAACATGATAAATCTACAATTCCAACTGGAGTTTCATTTGTCATTTCATCACACCCCAAGAAACCCAACTCTTCAAGAATTTCCAACATGTTGATGTCACTAGGTAACTGCCAAACATGATGCTCCGAAGAATATGATCCATTTTTCGGTAAACTTAATACACGTAATGATCTTAACTTTGTAATGAATTTGCAAAATTCTTTCATGGTCTCGTCTGTCAAAGGAAAAGACTCAAGTTTCAATAGTCCATTCATGGAGTTTGGAAGTTTGGCAATGCTTGTTTTTGATAAGTCTAACTCTATCAATGAAGTTAAATTTTCAAGTGAGCATGGAAGTTCTCTCAATCCAGAACATCCCCTCAATGAGAAGCGCTCAAGCTTCACTAGTGCCCCCACTTCTTTCGGCAAATATGTAAGACCCTCGCACCATTCAATCTCTAACTCAATCAACGATGGTAGATTTCTAATGCCATCAATTCTCTTTAGCCCGTCGCAATGTGCAAGAGTCAACCTCTTTAAATCCGAGCATTTAGAGAGGTCCGGGATTGTTGTTATCCCACCACATTGAGTAAGAGATAGAACTTTCAAATTCCATGCCATCTGCAAAAATGGATGGCATGTGAAGTATGAGAACTGTGCATTGTACACACTATGATTATCATACTATAATTAAAGCATGTAATTTACCTGGATTATGTCCCATGCTTTTGCATTATCCGTGAAGCTAGTATTATGAAGTTTAAAAACAACAAGTTCATTCAAATACATACTGTCTCCCCTCAAATCCCGACAAGGAGAATGCCAAGAAATCCATCTCAACTTTGAACAACACTTTGCAAAGTCCGCGGCATAAGTTCCATTGCCTAAGTTGAGGAGTCTTAGGTTTTCTAACCTTTCAAACTCTTCATTTCTAATCTCTATGGAGTAATTTAGTCCATCTATGCTAATCCCTTGAACCTTGTCCTTCCTCTGCAAGTGAAATTTTGGAATGATGTAAAGGAGTTTGTCAACTTTTCACAATTATGTTTTACAACTCGAATGGGCAAAACAAAAATGATAAAGATCATAAACAAAAAGAGAATCCTTAATTCCATGATATACAACTTCTATTTAATAATGGGACCTTTCTTACTCACCTGTTGGCTTTTTATGATTTTGAGGGCCTCATCTGCAACCCACAACCTACTCCGCTCTCCTGGGGTTGTACTTTCTTGACGGACAATATGTTTTCCCAACTTTATTAGTTGTTTATGCATCCAAAACTTATCGTTGTCCAATATTTTTACCAAGCACCTCTTGCTAAGAACATCAATTCCTATTACAGGAAAAAAATCATCCCATATGTAAGTTGCATCAGTCTTCTTCTCATTGAAAAGGAAGCATGCTATATCGAGAAAAATTTGTTTTTGCTCATTTTCTAGGTCATCATAGCTAATTTTCAACTTATCTAGAATCCCTGGCATAGGTTTTTCCTGTAACTTGACCAACATTTCATTCCAAAAATCTTCCTTTCTCCCCTTAAGTAATAAACCTACCAGTTCAATTGCCAAAGGAAGCCCATCCATAAGTGATACAATTTTATGTGAACGTTCACGATAATCATTCGGAGGAAAGTCTCCATCAAAGGCATGCCGACAAAAAAGTTGAAGTCCAAGAGCATTATCCATCTTTAGCATGTCATATTTTTTAACATTTTTTTCAAATCCCCCGATTTGCAGAATATCTCTGAATCCGCCAATTTCAAGAATATCTCTGTCTCTCGTTGTAATAATTATCCTAGATCCGTTATGTAACTTGGAATTTCCCATAAGATACTTAATGGGCACTTTCTCATCAACATCATCTAGAACCACTAGGACCTTATTATTGCTGAGTTTCTTTCCAATCCTCCTCATTCCTTCTTCACTATCATTGATGTTCTCTATAGATCTAGAACCACCAATGTCAGATAGTAATTTTTTCTGCAACTGGACTATGCCCTCCTTGGTTGACCTTTCTTGAACATTCTCAAGGAAGCTACAAAACTTTCCAAAGTGGCAACATTGTTCATTGAAGACAACCTTGGCAATAGTTGTTTTACCCATACCACTCATTCCGTAAATTTCAATGAGCCGCACATCAGGTCGTTTGACATCTAATAATTCTGTCAAGTCATTTACCCGACCATCGTCTCTAACCAGATGTTCAGGCACTGATCTTTGTTTTATCCTTAGCTCCTCCAAAACCTTTCCAACAACCAATTTGACAATCTTTGGTTGGCTGCCATGTATAAAAGTGCTTTCATTAGCTGAACAGATTAATTACGTACCCATGCATCACCCATGGGTTTGTCAGAATCTTAAGCTGAAAAGATTGAAGCACATCACGGACAATATTGAAGTACTCTGAAAAATCAGTATATGCTAATTTAGTAGAATTCGCATGATAAATTTTTCATATATGATTAGAGAAAGTTCCGAAGACTATAGTGTTGGTTTACACAATGGCAAAGTTACTAGTGACCATTATATCATGCATAAGCCAAATTTTGGCATTTATTGCTCAGCCTAAAAAAATTTCAGCACTCGTAATTGGAGAATCATGATCCGAGATAATGTAGACAAATGCAGCATAATCCATTGAGCACCTACATTTTGGTGAAGAAAAACATAATCCCGATTCCTGTAACCATTTCCCAGCGCCGTATAGTTGTTGTAGTAATTTGTTGCTTAACTTATGCATGTAAGTCTTCTATGAATTTGATTATGTCAAGTATAAGGCATTTAAAGAGCCGTGTCTCATTAAGATTCATTTAAAATTGAAAACCGAGGAGCCAGACTCCCAGATTTAACGTGGTGCTTAAAGAATGAAGATCTATGTGTGCATTAGGCGCACATCACCGATTTAATTCCCCACACCATCAAGTGAATACATTTCTATGTTTGGGCCACCAATCTGGATTTTGGCATGCGCCTTTCCTGGTCCATTGAGTTAGTAGGATTAGTCATTGTTTCGGAATTTACCTATCTACGGTGGACTCCCTTGTCCACATAAAAGTAAAAATGGAGAGGCCATGTCAATTTGCTCTCCAAGAACTCCGTCTTTTGGTTAAGAAACCAAGATTCTCAAGCGACGTGGTGGTCACATTTGACTACATAACCCAAAAGCATAAGAGATTGCCAACTCTAAATTGTGCAATAAAAGCTCATTTACATCGGTGAAGGTAATAGGCCGCCCACAATGGTATAATAATGCATACTAGGTGTTAACCGTTTGTTATATTTAAATTTATCAATTGACAGCTAAATTATGTGTTGTTATTGATGAGTGACGATAAGCCAATGAGCCATGTGGCCCAGTATTCATTTCCACCTTTTTACTTTGGATTAGATTATAAGGGCTATTATTATTTCAAGGCTTTTTAGTTTGGCCTGATACAATCCTTAAGAAAGGTGAAAAGGGAAATAATTTACTCCTAAAACCATTTTCCACACACATCAACTTGTATCTATATATTTCACAATATGCAAATTGGATCCCCAATTTTTACATTTACTTTTGAAATTGCATCTGTTGCACTAACTTTAAAAGGACCCTCACCACTCTCCTTGACTTGTGACCATCGACTTTCAGCCGCCTGTCCTCGGCCGCTGTCTATTGGTTCGCTGCTCGTACTGGCGCGAACTTTCGGCACCCCCAACACCATGTGTCGCTTCTCTCTCTCTCTCTCTCTCTCCCTGTGCACGCGGGGCCACACGACTCGAAATCTTCCGTGCCGTCGCCGACCTCAGATCAGAGGTCGGTTGTGATCGTCACCTCCGGCCCTGTCCGTATCGAGGTTGCCCGGCCTTGATTGGACCTCCCGCGAGCTCTTCAGAGCTCGAGGCCCTAGATGACGGCCCTATTATTCTTTACATGTTCCCGGGATGCTCTCCCTTCTATTGAATATTTAGACATGAACTTTTTTAGCCAAATCTTACTTCCCTTGTGTAATTGGTGTTTCTTAAGGAGCACTCAAAAATGTGTAAAATTAAAGTTGGCATCAGACGCCATTTCTAATTTCGTTTGTTTTTTTCCCCGTTAATGAAAATGAAAATTGATATTCTTGTCATGAGGGAAAAATCTATTTTTTGGGTCGAAGCAACTCAGTATGCAGATCAATATGGGTGCATAATCTGAAGTTGATTTCCCAAATAGCAAATGCAAATGGGTGCTCTCGAATATTTCGTAGCCTTACGAGACAAGAAGGGGAAAAATGGTTAACAGGAATGTGTTAAAAGCATTGAAGTTACTGACATCGTAGGGGAAAAAATTGGGGAAGATGTTAAAAGCAGGGGATGTAAAGTTGAATGAGAGCAGCAATTGGAGGCTGTTTTCAGTATTTTCCGTTAAGAAAAAGGAAAAAAAGAAATCATTTGACAAGGTAACGTCGAATCCCCTAAAACGGAAAAATTAATTAAAAAAAAAAAGACGAAATAGTCAGGGAACATTAAAGAGGATTACCTTTCGTCCTTTTTCACGACCCATCCCTTCCGTTTATCTACCTTCCCAAGAGCTCCTTTCCATGCCTCCACTTCATCACCAAAGTCCTTGTATTTCTTGAAATCAGCTTCCGTAAGTTTAACATCATCAGGTTCCACAAGAAAGAAAATGGGAAAAATACTTTTTTGACCCTTTGACTTAGACACATTGTCTATCATGAGGGCCAGCTCGCGAAGGCACCATTTACTAGAAGTATAAGTTTCAGAGAAGATCGGTATGTAAATTATGGCATTTTTGATAGCTTGTTGAAGTTCCTCACTAATCACTTCACCGATGGGGATTTCTTCATTGTCCCTAAACACGTGGACTCCGTTATCTACCAGGTAGTGATAGAGGAAGTCTGTAAATGCATAACGAGTGTCTTCTCCTCTGAAATTCAGGAACACATGGTACTCGCCCCGTGATGCTGGTGTAGCATCACTACTTGATCCGGCCACTGAGATTGCCATAGCTAGGAAGCTCACTACTTCCAGAGATCTCTCTCTCACCTTAAGAGAAATAAAGGTTGGTGTGGGGTGGCCAAGCTAAGAAATGAGGTGAGGTGAGGTGAGGTGAGGTGAGGTTTTGGATCTGAACGAGGCAAGTGAGTGCCAATACCTAAAGTACTTGGCCGGCTCACTTTAAAGTCAAACGTAATTGTTTATTTCCCACCTAACGTTCTGCATTAGCAAGAGGATGCGTCCAAGACTTCTTAACAAGTTTAGAAATTTCGTTTCGGATAAAGGCATCGGTCCTTCAATTATTGTAAAATGTTCAATTAAGCCCCTCAATTTGTTTCTGGGGGTGCAATTGGGTTTATAAACCGCATAACTTTTGTTCCATTTGATTCTTCAATTAAAATTATAAACAGAGATGCCGATGTCACCATTAGATGTTGATGTTGCACCTTATGGGGAAATTATAATATAAAAAATTATTTTAAATTTAAAACAAAAATATGGAAAGAACAAAAATCCTCAAAACAAATAAAAATCACGAGGACAAGGGGAAGGACAGTCCCAGTCAGGTGGCAAGGGCTACGGGCCTCGTTTCCACTTGCATGTTGAAGATTGGAGAGGGTGGCTTTGCTGGATCGTGAGGCGGTGGACTTCGCAATGCTCTGGGATGGGGAGAGGCGTCTGTTCGTGAACAGCCTGTTGAAGAAGATCGGAGATGACAATCTCCTTCATCTCCAAAAGCTTCCTGACCGAGTGGAGAGGACCGAAGTGAGCGAAGAATGCAATCGGATAATTATAGACAAAATTAAGGGGACCCAAATGCTTTTCTCATGATTTTCGTGCGTAAGATGTCCTTCAACATATAACAACATTGTCAGCATCTTTATTTGCATTTTCAACATAAGGCTCGAACAAGCCAAGCATATAGTTTAAAGACCTAATTGCACAAAAAAATTGAGGGACTTTACTGAGCATTTTGCAACAATTTAGAGACACCTAATACCTCGATCCTTTTTTTATCTGCATATGATAAGGCTCGTCAATCAACTAACACAAGGCCAATAACCCGTGCAACATATGGCATTATCGAGAACTATTTTTGGAATGATATTTTCTAAAGCTTTAAAGCTTTAATGAACGACTCGAGATCCAGCTCTGCCCTACACCCCCATGGGGGAAATTTTCCATTCCCATCCCTACCTTGCATAACTAAGCGGGTTTAGGGGAAGATCCAAAAGGACAAATTGATATAGTGTCTTCAGGTGGAGAACAAAGATTGAACCAACTAGCCCTAAATAATTCCAACAAACCACCACGCGTTCTAGCTAATCACCAAATTTTCTTGGGAAAATCCAATTTTCCCCATTAAAGCGAGAGAAAGAGGGAGAAGGCAAAAAAGAAAAAAGAAACTGTACGGAGCAGCCCCATTGGCTGGCCCTAATTACTGCTCCTCCCGAAAAAATTGCAACACGCACGGCCTCCATGGAGATAAGCTGGTCTCCGCGGGCTTTCGCCTCACTACTTGAATTTATCCTCTTCCTCCTCCTTTAATAAGTCTCACTCCCACCCTATTAAGGCTACGTTTGATAGTCAAAATAAAATTCACGATATGATAAAATTTATTATATTCTACATTTAGTATATCCTCAAAACAGAATAAAGTCAGATATAAGAGGATATATATCGGATAAAATTATCCCAAGAGAGAGATGGGATAAAGGTGTATAAAATTTTTAACATTCATATTAGGAAAGTTATTTTTTCTCGGATAACAAATTTCTTAAATTAATAAAATTAACAAAATTTACTAAATTAAAATTAATCGACCAAAAAATAACAAAATTAAAATTATATTTCAATATATAAATAATATTTGAATTCTAATATAAGAAATTCAAAAAAAATTAAAAATTTAGTGATTTTAATTTAATCTTATTTTTACTTATATATTAGAATTTAATTATATATTAGAATATAAATTCAATATATAAATATAAATTTTTATTTATATTTTTACATATTTTAGGTATTTTAGTATTTTAGGTATATTAGTATAGTTTGCTATTTAATAAAATTTTATTAGAGAATGATAGAAAGGAAAGAAAGAAATAACAAAGAAATTAATTAAAAAAAAAGAGGAAAATAAAATAAAAACGAGCAAATAAAAATAAAGTAGGCAAAAGTGTCACGAGAGATTTTTACTATTTCCGTTTGCAAATTTTTTGGTTCGCTTATATTAATCTGCCATTTATACTAAACAATGTACATAATATATTATAAATATATTATAATTTGCAATCATCAAATAATGGACAAGATATAATGAAATTCCTGAATTTTATATTTAATTCTATCTAATCTTATCCTGATTAGAAATCCGAACGACCAAACATAACCTAAGGTCGTCCCCCAACAACACCAAACTATCTTGTTATTGTCATCAACGACGGCTCCTAGTTTGTTCTTTCTATTATTGCTATAATGATAGTAGTTGAAGGGCCTAATTAAACATTTTGCAGGAAGGACTCCGAATGTCTTTGTCCTTAAATCTGGGTCCATATGATGAAGCTCTTAGATCAACTTACACAAGACCAATAGTTTGTGCATGGCACGACATAATCGAGAACTATTTCAGAAATGATATTTTCTGAAGCTTGAAGGTTTAGTGACTACTTTAAACACTACAGACATGTTTTAGGAAAGACATTTTACATTAAAATATTGCATACTCACTAAATGATTGGTCGAATTCTTTTCATATTTCTAGAAGTAGTTTAGACGAATATTCTTTGTAATAAAATAAATGTAGACACCTTTTCTTGAAACCATATGTTTGAATAGAAACTTTGTATTTTCAATATCAATTTAGATGGTTTTTGTTTCTAAGTAGTATGTTTATACGTGATTTGCATTTCCTCTTCTTTCGAAAATCAAGTACATCCCGCAGCCATATTAAGTTTTACTACCCTCTAATTCTTGTATGGAATGATCTATCATACACAAGAGTTCTCTTGCTTGCTAAAGGTGAAGCTTATATCTCAAACCTTTTGAATTCGGGACATTCTTCATTTTTACTAATTATTTTCTATTTTAATGTTGAAAGGATTATTATATCCAATGCCAATGTAATTTTTTTTTACACATTTACAATTGAATATATGACGTGTGCTTTAAGATAGTTATGTAGTAGAATATATCAATATGTTAACTATCCAATGAAGTGTAAATTACTTTTATACCGGCAATACTTAATGAAAGTTTAGTCGACATATTTTTATTTATGTTTGGATCATATTATTAAATCATTGAATGAACAGCAAATTACCTCAAATGCATTGTTCTATGATCCAACCCTTAATTAAGTCAATGCTTAAGATTTTTGCGCTCAACTTTTTATCTCATTTTGGTAATATTTGTCTTTAATTTATTTGTTACTATTATCTCTCTCTAATGAGTGTTTCTCTTTTCATGTCAAGAAAAGCCAATAATTTTAGCATTGGCATGGTAAATAACCAATGAGAAATGATTAGATAACAGTCTTTAATCTACTTTGAGAATCTAAACCACAAAAAACTAAATAACAAATAATTATAAATTATTGTGGAGTTTATTTTTAAAGGAATTTGTGACTCACAATAAGCTGTTATCTCACAATAGCCAAAAGACTGTTATGCCAGCAAACCCCACGACTAATTACCGTATTTTAGCCAAGGTCATTCAGGTTCCGTCTCTTAATTACACCTATGCTCTATGCCTTAATAGGTAAATTGCTCCTTGTGCTCTAGGGATGCATCCCTATACAATCGAGTGTTAAGCTTATCATCGCAAAAAAAATATGGGAATGATACTTTTGGCCCCTTTTTGATTTGGACATGTTGTCCTCTATAACATGTACTAGCTCGCACTATTAGAATTTTTTTAAAAATAAAAAGCAGCAATTAATAAATTTACTTCAACATGGAGAAAATATCATATGGTTTCCCCAAAAGAGTGGAAAATATTTCGATATTTTGAAATGGATTTGTCACCCACAAGCACGTGTGATGAGAGAAAAGGAGAGTGAGGAGAGGGGGACGAGGGGTCAATCCAAATTAGCAATGAGTGCGGGAAAATTATCTAAAAGATCTTAAACCTGTTATAGTTTGGAATTATAAATCTTTTAATTTTACCAATTAAATTCAAAAAAATTTCACTTTTTACCATTTGGGTCAATTTAGCCAATTTTAACTAAAAATAGTTGATCTAACGTGAATAATTTTGATAATATTTTTAATTTTTTTAATTTTTTAATTTTTTTAATTTTTTAATTTTTTTCTTTATTGTTTATTTTAACTTATCTCTCTTGATTGTCTTCTCCTTTGGAATTTCGTCTGAGCAAAAAAAAAAAATAATAATCTTCTCCTTTGGAATCGGAACCGTCTTCAAATTTCAACGGAAAAGCAGAGCCAAAACACCGGAAACGCAGCAAACAAACACTAAGAAAACCAGCAACCCAGTAAACAACACTGTAAAATCCAGAAACCCAATAAAGTCGGTAGCAAAAGCAGAGCAAATAGAGTCAAAACACCAGAAACCCAGCAAACCTCGGTGTTCTTGGCAAGAATCGGCAGCAAAAGCAGAGCAATACGCCAGAAACCCAGCAAACAAGACTATAAAATCCAAAAGGTCGAAGCGCATGCGCTCGTGCTTGAGTCGCTAGAACCGATTCACAGGGAGAAGACGATCGAGAGAGATAGGTTAATATAAACAATAAAGAAAAGAAAAAAGAAAATATTCAAAAATATTATAATATATTATGAAATTATACACGTCAGTGCTGGCCATACAAAGTTAAATAACCAATGTTTACATTAATGTTTTCCAGTCAAAATTAGCCGGACGACTCAAATTGCAAAAATTAATTGAAATGTTTATGATTAAATTCGTAAGAGTATAATAAATATAAGATTTTTTAGATTAATTTTTTTGAGGGATACTGGTGATCGGAAGTGGGTTGGCATAACTAGTGGGCAGCGACAAGATACTAATTACTATACAGCTTAGGAGGAGAGATTTTTTAATATTATTTAGCATTGTGCGGCGACAATGACTTTATGATCCAGAGAACTTATTTTTCTCTATTAATTAATATCATCACTACAATGAGATTATGATCACTCTCTTAATCACTCGCTCTATACACGACTCTATCTCTATTTCTCTTATATATTGATATCTTCCACTCAATAAACATGTTGCTAATTGTTATGCTGGCACACAAAAGTAAAGATGTTAGATTGTGTTTGGCGGTCAAGATAAAATTCAGAATATGATAAAATTTATCATATTCTCCATTTAGTACCTGATCAAAATAGGACAAAGTCAAATATAAATGGAATATAGACTAGATAAAATTATCTCATGAGAAATGTGTGATAAAGGCGAGATGAGATTTCTAATATCTATAATATGAAAGTTTTTTCTCGAGATAACAAAATTCTTAAATTAAAAAATTAAAAGTATATTTCAATATAAATAATATTTGAATTCTAACATAAGCAATTAAGAATAACAAAAAATAAAAAAATTTAGCTTCTTAATTTAATATTATTTTTATTTATATATTCGAATTTAATTATATCTTATAATATAAATTCAATATATAAATATATATTTATTACATATTTTAGGTGTTTTAGTATTTTAGATATATTAATACAATTTTCTATTTAATAAAATTTTATTAGAGAGTGATGAGGGGAAGAAAGAAATAAAAACGAGAGGAAAAAAAATAAAGTAGACAAGAGTGTCGCGAGAAATTTTTACCATATCTATTCGTAAAATTTGTGATTTGTATAGGCGTTTATACCAAATAATATACATAATATAATGTAAATATATCCAACTTTATTATTATAATCACCAAACAGTTGATGGCAAAAAATAAAATCCCCTAGTTTTCATATATAATCCTATCAAATCCTATCATTGTTAGAATTTCGGATGATCAAACGTAGCTTTAGTGTCAAGTATTTTTCTATATATATTCGGACGGTAATCAAATGTTTTTCCCATGTTCGGATACGAGCTGCCTGGGTCATACACACTGCGAATTATAGATCCGCTTGGGCAATTTCGATTCCATAAGAGCGAATCATGGTTCGTCACATGTGAAAAGGTCCCCCAACCCCACCCTCGTCTCTTCAATACCAATATAAAATATTTTGGTTATCCTTTTCTTTTTGGCTTGATAAGATACACACAACTCAACAGGTCCAAGATTACATTTCCTAGAAATGAACCGTGGTCCGAATTATAGGTAGACGTCTCTATAGATAAATAATCTTACATGTAGCAAGTATTGACTTCAGCATTTGGCATATGTTGGCAAGGGATACTAAAGTGATAGTCGGAAGGATAATAAGAAATCAGACATCTATTAGATCGCATTATCCTAGTCAACCGGAATACTGAGTCACACAAGTTCAACTCTTTTTTTTTTTCTTTTTTGTGATGGATCTAATTTTTTAAGATAACATAATGTCATTTGAGGGTATTGTTCTTGAAAATTTATATTAATTCAGTGCGACAGTCAAGTAAATGCGAGAATCTTTCTCAAAAGGATGAGAGATTTTTTCTGGACTGGTAGACGGAAGAAACAAAGTTGGTCGGCTCACTTTGAAATCAAATCTAATCATCTTTCTCCCGCCTAACATTCTGCAGCCGCAAGTGGACACCAGCGTCTGCCTCCCACCGAACGTTCTGCTGCTTCGAGTGGACACCAGTGAAGGCGTCCAAGACTTTCTAACAAGTTCTGGAAATTTTCAAAGACTCCTTGGGAGACCATAAAGGCCAATCAGAAGCTCTTCTATTTTTTTATTTTCCTTCTTGGAATAAGACATCTAATCTCTAAATTGTTAAAAAAATGTTCAATCATGTCCCGCATTTTTTTTTTTTCTGTGCGACCGGGTTCCTAATCGGCATACCTTTTTGGCTCTTGTTCGTATCTTCAGCGAGGGGGCGGCCCTCGCTTAAATCTGAGGCGAAGGTTGGTGGCCCTCGTTACTTCCACCCGTATGTTGAAAAAGATGGGAGAGGGCGTTTGTACTGGACGGTGAGGTGGTGGACATCGCAAAGCTCGGGGACTTGGAGAGGCACGTGCTCGGGGATAAACTATTGAAGAAGATCGAAGAGGACAATCCCCCGCTTCTCCAGGAGCTTCATGTGCGAGTGGACAGGACCAAAGCGAGCAAAGAGTGCAATCGTCTACAAAACTAAAAGGATACAAATGCATTTCTCATGAATTTCTTGAATTGATTTCATTTATTGCAGAATGAATTCAGCTTTAAGCAGAACGAATGCAATCTAGAAAGCACTACAAAACTTCTTTTAGATGGAGATGCACGCGCTTCTCCAAAATGAATTTCTGTTTGATTTTTCTTATTTTATTCTATTGATACCACAAAAACTGTAAAGTAATACATAAGTGACAAATTTATCATAACTTAGTTTTTTTACCACAAAAAATCTCAGACTAGTATATTTACGAAAAATTTTCTGACACATAAAATGCCACGTCAGCATTTAACGACCACATTAGCATCTCCATTTGTAATTTTAATAGAAGAATCAATTCGAACAAAACATGCATATAGTTTAGGGATCCATCTTATATATATATATATATATATATATATATATTGAGGAACCTATTTGGACATTTTACTAGTTTCGGGACTCCCTATACCTATATCCATTTTTGTTTTGTGTGCGCGCGCGCGCATATGATGAGGCTCGTGATCAGCTAACATTAGGCCAATAGCCAGTGCAACGCGTGGCATTATTGGGAAATATTTTAGGAATGATTTTTTCTAAAGCTTAGAAACATTAATTAGGACTCGAAGACACCATTGATCTGAAATCATGTCTATCGCTCCTTTGAGACTTCGTTTTTGAGGACCCAAAATCGAGCTCTTGTTCTTTGGTGCTATTTTTATTTCCTACTTTGAAAATTATTTAGGCATTCAAAATTGACATGCCTCCTGTGATTTCTTAGCATTTCCGAACTTTTTCTTAAAGAGATGAGTCGAACAATGGTTGAAAGTTAGATTTATCTTACGTCTTGTTTTTTGCATGTGATTCTAATTGATGCTTGAATTCTATTCTTCAATGCGTGATTATACTTGCTCAGTTATGTCTTACAGCTATGTGAATGCATATAGATGAAGGGGGGTGAAACATTCTCCACCCTTTCCAGGTCTTTTCCCGCAGCTACTGTCGACTCCTTTTTGGTTTGGATCATTCATAGGTGCCGCATTCTGCCTTAATAAATAAATTTAGATTCAATTTCAGCAGAGTGTCATTTTCGCGCACCTAATAAATTGGGATGACTGACGGATACTTGCGCCTTGCCCCACTTGATCGCACTAAAGCATCGGGCCTTTACTAGAGACACTGACATCACAATAAAGAACCAAGAAAATAAGAAGGAAAAGCAAAGAATAGTCATGAATCACAGCTAGCCGAACCACTAGTCGCACCAACTTTTCTAGTGTGAACTAGAAATTAGGAAGGAATATTGGATAAGGTTAAGACTGGGGTCGTCTCCGGTCTAATTCCGCGGCTGCTGATTGCGGCCCTACCCCAGCTATCAGACTGCGATTTAGACAATATGTTGTCAAATTGGCCCAGTATCCATGCTCACGCCTGGGTTCTTTGAACCGAAAAAGCTTAACCTCCAATTCACCCAGTTCAGCTGTTTCTCACAAAATCTTAAAGGTCTTATAGGTCATATAAAACTCTGAAGCTGTCCAATTATCAATGAGGACACTAGTTCTAAGGAATACAGCAGAGCCTTGACTCCTGGTTGAGGAAGTGACCAAGGAAATTTTTCCCAAAAGTTGGAAGAGCAAAAGAGCGCATACCGTTTCAACGTCCATAAGATCCATATTTTACGGTCTCTGCACATGACCAGAGGCGTTCGGGTCAAAGACGCTGCCAATAAAACGGTATGCTTGAGCCACATCGGGTAAAGCGACATACAAAGATAAATATGGTGGTTGTTATTATAAAATGCAGATTAATGAAACTACCGACATAAGAGCATTCCACTACACAATTAGGATGTAGAGACCACTGTTTCAGAGAGAGACTGTAATTACGAAGAGACAGAGAGTGAGTGGGTCAGTATGCAGTAATTGTAAACAAAGGAAGAAGACGGGAAGATACGAAGACTGGGAAAGGTTGGTGAGGATCTCGTGGGAGAAGGTGCTGAGGAGGCTAAAGGAGAGCCGGTTTTGCTGTGGCGACTCTTCCCTGGAAACTACTCGAAGAGATCTGGTGGTGAATTCGACGCCGGTCAAGAAGTATCTAAAGAGATCCAACGGTGTCGGTGAACGAGATCGTGCATATGGCATCGGAGGCCATTGTTTTTTTCTTTTTCTTTTTTTGGGTCTGTAGCTATGGGCCGTTCTCCTAAGGTAACAAGACGGGAAGAAAAGAAGAAAAAAAAAATTGAGTTTTTTCTTAATCATAGGAATTGCAATTTTTTGTTCATATTTTTTGGACAATAGAAGCCATGTTCCGACTGCAGGAAAAACCACTTGTTGGCTGGGCCTGTGTACATTTGACTGGCCGGTGAGTCTAAGTCGTTATTGGAGACTGAATAAGCCACATCGAACCTCATATCCGCGTCAAAGCTTCAAGAGAGAAAGCATGCTGTGGCTGGGAAAATGCGAGCTCTGCATGTGGGCTTTAATGAATTTTGTAGGCCTTATGTTTTAACCTTTCTCCAGTGGCCCGATATCTAAATAACAAGGAAACCAAGTCAATAAACAGAAGTGGAAGGGTTTGGGCCGTCGTCTTCTTCTCCAAGCTGCTGATACTTCTATTTTTTCGTGAGTTTCACTTTCGATCGGTTGTTGCTCCATGAGCTAATGTTGGATGCAAAAAGTGGATTCTTGTATTGCGCACCTATTGCGGTGGAAATTTATGCCTTTCTTTGTCCCTTTCATCATAACATGCTTTTTGATGCTTGGTTGGACTAGATATTAGGACTTGTGTGGTCGTGTGGCTAGTGCATCATGATCCATGGTATGTTTGATATAATATTTTTAATATGATCCCATTCAGTCTAATACTACTCACATTAGGTTTTATTGACATTTTATTATCCTGATCAAATTCTAATAACTATGGTTACTGCCCAATTTAAATATGATTGTCTTAATGGAAGACATTATCTGTAAGATTTTGAATGGGCATATAAATAGATTGCTATGAGTAACTTAATTTTTATTCATTAAATAATCCACCAATAATTCTATTTTGTCTCGAGTTTCCAATATTGTGTTTCCTTTTAAATGTCTATTAATTTTTGTGAGTATGCTGGCGCATAAGTTCTTGATTTTTCTCTCATTTTATGTATTTTCGATATGTGATTCAATTGGGCTAATGTTGACCTTCTAGATTTCTAGGTTATGAAGTATGTGTCAATAGTAGGCATAGGGTTCGACAGTGAGCAAAATGCCTACGATTTTCACAATAAATATGCTAAAGTAAGAACGGCTTCAATGAGATTTATTCGTATAGTGCTTGTCCTTTTATTGAGTTTTTTTTTTTACGAGCATAATGATTCTCTGGTGCGCTTGATTTGGTATTCATATCATCTTATATCAATTCTTTTTTGTTAGTTTTCTTATTGGACTTGGTGCTCCAGTTATTGAAACTTAATTTTTAGTGTATGTTGGATCCAATTTATAGTTTTTTTTATTTTGCCCCTCATTGTTAACGTACATCTCTTTGCGCAAGGGTGGCCAATAAGGGCCAACAACACCAAATATGGCTAGTAAGGGTGTTGACATCTTAATTTTGCCTATTTATTTATGGCTTAATCACATAAAAATTATTAATTTCTAACCGAAAAAAAAGTAATTTTCATTAAAATGCATCACACATAGACATTAGTAATATTTGCATTACTAGTATTAATTATTAAAATTGTAAAAATAATTATTTAAACAAATAAAAAAAAAGACGAAAGAAACGAAGTAGGGCCGGGCCAGGGCTTGGCCGGCTCGGCCCCTTCTCCTTTTCCTTCTTTTCCTCCCACAGCTTCGGGGCCGGGCCGTCCCTTTTTCCTCCCCAGCTCGGCCCAAGCACCATTTCTCTTCCTCCTCCTCTTGTTCTCTGGTTTTGGACGAGGGCCTCGACGACAAAAGACAAGGAGGACGGCGTGCGGGGACGAAGGACAGAGAGAACGGTGCCGTGGAGAACGTCGAGCGCGGTACGTTCGTACGGGGCAGGCTGGCAGCAGCTGGGTCGCCGCTTAAAAGTAGGATAGCAGGTTGGTTCGTGGAGGAGGGGCTCGGTTCGAAGAAAAGGGACAGAGAGAGAGGAGTTTTAGAGTGCTGGGATTTTGGGTTTTGGTCGAGAGAGAACGAACTAGAGAGTGAGCAGAGGAAGGGACGGACAGAAAGCGAGACACGGAGCCGAGCTTCGTTCTCGACTGAGCGTTACCCGACCATCCCCGTCGCAAGCCGACGACCTCTAGCCGACACACTCGAGCCCGCGGGCTCCTCTTCCGCGGGGACCGAATTCCAGGTGAGTTTTCTTTGGGTTCGATCCAGTTTTTTTCCCGAGGAACTCGGCTCGGAGACATCGCGAAGCGGTCGGCCATAGCTTGACTGGTCTTGAGCTCGCCCTATGACCGCCTTCTCCGAGTCGGGTAGGGATTTCAGCGGTCGAAACTCATTCCATGAACTCCTTTTGGCCTCGCCCTGTTCTGTTTTAAGGAAGAACTGAAGTTGGTGTCTCTAGTACTCGAGCGCTTTGTTTTAACTGAGTTGGTGCTTGATGTCGAGTATTTCCTGGTGATTTTTTGGTCTAGACCCGAGTTCGAGTTCTATAAATGTTCGATATCTTCCTTGCTCACCATATGTTTGAGGGAATGCCCGAACTAAAACCGTTCATTCTAGTCTTGGATTCTCGGATTCCGATTCGTTCTGAGGATCCATAGATGCGTTGTGTCCAGTCTGAAGTTTCTATTAATTCCTGGATACATCTGTTAGTCAGATTTCATTCCCACCAAGTCGGAATCTCCCAGAATTTTGGTTGTCCTTTGTCTTGTGCTTTTGACATATTCCTGTGAATGTACTTTGTATTTGTGGTTTGGCTGCGGGCGTCATAGTGGTTGACACAGACGGCTGTCCGGTTGTGGGAAGTCGCTTGCTATGGCGGTGCGGTGATGGTCGTACCGGTCAACAACGAGAAAAGTTTCTTCACGGTCTGGTGTGGTGAGCCTCGGCCATGGGTGTGCGTGTGGGTTCTCTTTTATTAGGGTGCGTTTATTTGTGTTTACGTTTTTTTTTTGGGAATTTATTTACTGTTAGGGGGAATAGTTTTTGAACAAAAAAACGTGTTTGGTAAACTTGTTGTTAGAATAAAAAAAAAACAGAAACATCTTTGGTAAATTTGTGTTCTTTTTTCTTTCTTTTTTTTTTTTTTTTTTTCTTCTTTTGGCCGGTCGCCGGCCTTGGCCATGGCCGGCGACCGGCCGACGAGGGCCGACGAGGGCCGGCGGCCTCGCCCAGCCACTGGCGAGGCTCGGCCTCACCGGATCCGGGCGAGCTCGGTCTTGCCCCGTCGGGCGAGCCCGAGCTCGCCCGGCCTCGAGGCACGGGTCGAGGCTCGGCGAGCTCGGGCTCGCCCAGATCGGCAAGACCGAGCTCGCCCCGCCAAGGCAAGGCCGAGCCTCGCGGGGCCGGCGACGCTCGGCCTCGCCGGGGCCGCGACGCTCCGGCGAGGTCGCCGGCCCTCAACATCGTCGCCGGCCCTTGACGGCCGGTTGCCCGCCATGGCCGAGGCTGGCGATCGGCCAAAGAAAAAAGAAGAAGAAAAGAAGAAAAAGAAGAAGAAGAAGAAGAAGAAAAGAAAAGAGTGGAGAGAGAAAATTTGTTAAAAAATTGTTAGGAAACAAAAACAACTTTTTTTTTTTTTTGTTTTATTCTTTTTTTTGTTAAGGAACAAAAAAAAAGATTTGAACAAAAATCGCAAACAAACGCGCGTTTACGTTCTTTTTTTGTTCTAACAAAAAAAAACAAAAAATCTG
Organism: Eucalyptus curtisii; assembly: GCA_017140595.1. Lineage (NCBI taxonomy): Eukaryota > Viridiplantae > Streptophyta > Magnoliopsida > Myrtales > Myrtaceae > Eucalyptus > Eucalyptus curtisii. The sequence goes on along the minus strand of CM029496.1, from coordinate 29,777,148 downwards.
TTCATAAATAGAAAAAAGAAACACAAACAAACAGGCCCTTAGTTTCTACTAAGCAAGAGCAGGAAGGTGGCGTGGAGAAAAGAAGAGGAGGCACGGGCTAATTTAGGCTGATGAACTTGGACTTGTTTGGTCTAGTTAGTACGGGCTGGGCTTAGTGTAGTTAGATTCGGATTGGGCTTATTTGTTAGTAAGTTGGCTTCGTTTCTAATTAAGGTTGGGGCCTTTTATAATGGCTCATTTTTGTCCTTGGCCCGATCCGAAGGCTTGCTGCAGCCCATGATCGGACCGGGCCCCGGGGTCCGGCCCGGGCCCCTATTTTGGAATAAAAAATATTTTTATTAAAAAATTAAAGTAAAAATTCCAAATTTTTTCTTTTTCCAAAAGTTATGAAAAAGCTATAAAATTAGTTTTTGAGTAGTTTTCTCATAAAAATTTTTTTGAAAATATTTTGATAAAATTGTGCTCAAAGTTGAACAAGCCTTAGGGCTTCACTATAGGTTTTCGTTTGCTCTTAGCAATGAACACTCTTGCTCACATGCTTTCAATATGATGATTATGGCCTCCCTTTGCTTAGTTAGGACAAGCATTTATTTATTTCTTAGTGCTAGATGCTTGCTATTCCATGCAATTTATTTGATGTCACTTTGGTTGCTAATTGTTATGTTAATGACTGCACAATCTCATGGTTATCTTACATGTTAATTGGATAAGTCTAAAATCAATTAAGACTACTTGACAAAAACTCTTTTTGGAATGAATAAGATTATGTACTGAAAGAGCATTGATTATTTAATAAGTGTAATCAAATCTGTGACCCTAAATTCTTTAGTTATATAGAAAATGAGTATGTTTCCACGTCTCACTTGGTTTCTAGCTAACTCTAATATGCTTGTGGCAACTTTTCATTAGAAAATTTTCATGAATATCTCAATATCGCGTAAGATATGGGTTTAAAAGAGTACACGTCTAATCACGAGTCTTAGGCCTGTTGTTTAAGTAATGCCCCTAAACCTATTTTGCTCCCTACCGAGAGGTAGGTTGTGACAAAGGGTCACTTGACCCAGGTGACTGCCACTAGATGTGGTAAAAAAGAAATTTAATTTTCTGATTAACAAAAATCCTTTTTTAAAATTGGAAGAAAAATTCCTTTTTGATAAAAGGAAATCATTTTAATACGAGTGTGAGGTATTCTTTGATTTATGTTGATTATTGAATTTTATGAGGCGACGGCGGGAGCCCAATCTAACTAATTGTGGAGTCTACAGAACTATCGGTTTAAACTTGGTGGCTTTCACCATTGGACAAGACCTCACCTAGCTAAAGCACGATCATGGAGCCACGAGTATTTTCTCTGCCATGTCATCGGAGAGATGAGATATGGCACGAAGTCAAACTGAGCTGCGGATTGGATCGCCAAATCCCACAATACCGGTTCTCTTCCTAGTAATTGGGTATCTAACCCCCTGCGTGCGCTTTATCTTATCTTATGCTTAGATTTTCCTACTAGTTGTAATCCAACATCTTAGTATCAATCAATGAAGTATTTTCGACCAAAAAAAAAATTATTATTATTTTAATTGCAGGGGGAGAGAGAAGATTCTCACATGGCTTCTCGAGTCGGTGCCAAATTTGGCTCACTTGCGGCCTGAGCCTTACGTCGGTACGTCGGTTCTGGTGAAGGTTTGAGTTTTTTAATAAAAAAAAAGATATAAAAAATTAAACAAAATAAATTGTCAAAGTTTTTTTTTTTTTTTTTGTCAAACACTACTTGAACTCAAAATCACTTTACAAAGAGTTTTACATTTTTCTAAAGGATTTGGCTTTTTGTATTTTGCATTACATTTACACCCAAAGCCCCATTTCCAAAATTGAACTAAACCCTCCCTTAATTGAATATAAACTTATCAATTCATTCACCTGATGCGGACCTACAGTTAAATGGAATAAGATGTGTCTAATTGTCCAGTGCATACACGCTTGCATTATATCAATTTGAAGGCCAAGCCAAAAAAAATTGCAAATTTTTTTCACCGTCGGCATCTTATGTTATGATTGTGTTAACATCATCAATTTCGGCTAAAATTAACCAGAATAATTACATTGACAAATCGTCAATTTAGTATTAAATATTTAAAATTGAAAAATTTAAAATTGAATTGACTGTCATACATTTTTTTAAAAAAAATAATTTCCCCAACATTCGTGTGAGCACCAATAAAAAAGAACAAATCTCAATATGCGAATTGCTCCCGCGAAGTCTGATGGCATGTGTTAGCTAGCGATGTTCTTCTCATCGTGCTGCGACCGGTGTAATATTAAAGGCATCGTGCAAAAATGGCAATAGTGGAATTGGATCATGCATGGATAATTAGGACAACGATACAGAGCTAGGCAGCCCAATCAGCGTACAAACTTTAGACCCAAAAAAAAAAAAAAAAACAACGTACGAGCTGAGCATATCGGTGTCGAACTTCATCTGTAGGATAGAGAAAGAAAGAAAATCAGTGGAATGAACTGCTATCAGGTACCAACTACATACCGTCGCTGTTGGTACTGCTGGCCCCGATTATTTCAATAAAGGATGGACATTTATAAATAGCAAATTCAAGGTTATAACTTATAAGCCGCAGACCTAGCATTCTTAGTCCTAACCTACTTGATTTATGGTTAACTTACAGATGTCTACAAAAGCATATGACTATAAGGTCGAAGGCCAAAATAAAGATACTTATGCTATAAATTTTACATTTTGAATATTTACTTAATAGTTAATACTATTCACGACGTCCAATAGAACATCTACTCATTCTTGAGATCAGCTGACTGGGGGACTGCTTCAAAAATTATAAAAACGGAATAGCGGGAGGGCGTATAATTTAGTTAAAATTATGATTGTTAGTTACGAAAAGGAATATATGATAGTTACTAAAAGGAATATCTCTATCAATTATGGGGGTGAAGAATCTTAGCAGAAAGAGGAACAAGGTTAGAAAAAGAGACAGAGAGGACTGTCTGTTTACTCATTTTTGGGGTAAGGCATCGATTAATGCGATATTGTCGTGTCGCTAAAATTTTCTGTTTTTTTCTCGAAGAGGAAGCCACCATGAAAGCTCTCCTATTTACTTCAAAACCACCATTGCTCTCCACGAAACACTCCACGCCAAATTCGAAACCACAACCTCATCCACGCACTCCTTCTCGATCTCTTCGACCTACCGCCACTCGCATTTGCATGGTCATACTCACAAAAGCTTATGAAAGTATGTGGATCCATATGATTCTGTGCGTCATAAATGATTTGTATTCTTGCGGAAAGCTCTCTGAAGTAAACAAAGTTGATATGATGGGAAACGTGCAAATTAGATTGGCTTGGCAAACTACTTTTGAGGTCATTAACATCCTAACTGGACTTTTTCTAAATTTTAATCGTCTCTACTAGACGGATTTGGGATGTGAAGCATAATGGGATGCACGCAAGTGCTTTTTTAGGTCACGTTAATAAAAGAACCTATATGCCTTTGTTGACACCTAAATTTTAGCAACCCAGTTATTCATTGCATAAAAAATTAGGGATCTACCTCGACCCCTAGCAAAAATATTAATTAATTGCATCAAAAGCATTTATTATATTGTTCACATTTCCATTAATTACATTTTAATTTGGACCGGCAGCAGGGTGGACTTAAATGAAAGACTAGGGCCATGAACTAAAAGAATTCAGTCAAGCCATTCATTGTTGGGGTTGAGATTTTTGCATGTTGGTGCCACACTCGGAAAAATTCCATTACTCGGTTGAATTTGGGAAGATTTTAGGAATATATACATGGAGGTTTACCGTTGAGGATTCGATTGAGCTAGTAGATATAAACGTGCGGGCCCAAAAAAAAAAAATCAAAGAAAGAAGATCAGCAAGTTTCGAGGAGGCAAGTGGAATCGGTCGACGCGGGAATATATTTGAGACCATATTTAGGCGTCCATGGGCATGATTGAAATCAGGTCAAATATATATGTATATTGAGAATAAGGAAAGAAAGATATGCGCTTTGTTTCTTTCCACGAGCAGACACCTTGCTTGGCTGATAATAAGAGAAAGACCATCGAACAAAAAGGGGCGCCGCACAATTCGATGGAGGGAAAATACGAGAGAGAGAGACACGTGAGAGAGGAGTGTGAGTTTTCTTGGCCAATTCTTGACCAAGACCCACGTCGATGCTTCTGCCGCGGTGCTTTCATCGTCCCCGATACATTGTCAACGAGCTGCCATCCTGTTGAGTTATTACTCGATCGCTTGACGACGCCACCGCAGCCCCTTCATCGATGACGTCACTGCGGCTCCGCCCCTCGTTGCTGTTCCGACTATTACCCGATCGCCGCTGTCGCTGCTGCCGCGAGAGCACACGTTGATATGTTGTGCAGCTGTTGCCTCGTTGACGCCGTCCTTGTCTTGCTGATCTGTTCCGAACCGAGAAGGCCCTGCACCGTTTACTAGCCCCGACCTTCCATGACAGAGCACCACCATTCGATCCACTGTCCTTCAATCAAGAGCCACCGCCATGATCCCATGAATCGCTTCGGATTCATCCCTCCAATTTGAGTTTTTTATTTTATTTTATTTTATTTTATTTTATTTATTTATTTTCTCTTGACTACCTACTAACCAGGAAGAAACTTTAGGGGGAAGCCGTAAACACACTGGGCTCATTACGCTCGCAAAATTCTTCAACAACTTTAGTATCTTCACGGAGATCCTCAACGCGAGTCCCAGTCTCGGTAAATTACGTCCACCGTGGGTCAGCAATCGCAAGCCGAGCAAACTTGCTTTGCCGTCCTTGTCCTGGTTCCCAACAGAGCAGTTGATTTGTCCTTTGCTGTCAACGTGCCTCAACAAATTGAAGACATTGATGAGCCACTTGTGATCCACCACGAGACAACCCGTTGTCCTAACGCCGTGCCGAGCCTATCGCCGCCGTTGAGCTCAACCATGAACCGGGCCATCCCGTAAAAGTTCTGCTTTTGTAGGTTCGTTGGCCAAAAACTGCCCATCGCTGTCCCACCCCGAAGCCGGTCCGATTGTGCAAAGTCCAAATTTGGAAATCAATATTCGGAATAGGTAAAATTTTTGATTATTTTAATTTTTGAAAATTCCGTTTCCTTATTTGATATATTCGTTGATGCACATGACTGATATTCGCAACTCGAGTAGCATTGACAGTCCGATTTTCGCGTCCGAAAACCGACTCGCAATTGCTTGGAAAATCGCCAATCCGATCTCACGCTCGAGATTCGATTCGCGGTTTATTTAAAATTGACCAATCCAATCTCATTCGCGAGATATGGTTCGTCAATTTTCAGATATCAATCTTATCTTGCTCTGATTTGCCGTCGTGTGGTTTGAGTCGATTTTGTTTTCATAAAAAGGAAAAAAATCCAAAAAAAAAAAAAAATCAGAGATAGATTAGGTTCATTTTGGAATATTTCTCATTTTAGGGTTATCTTGCATATTTAGAATAAGAAGTTTATTTATTTCGAATTTTTGAAAAAATAAAAATAAAAAAATGTATTCATTTAGGATGATTAGTGTTTTCTTGAATTTGAATTGCATGTTTAATTATTTGATAATTTTAATTTCGAATTTTATAAAAAAACACAAAAATCATCATGCACATGTCATGTAGAATTAGGGCATTCTTTGCACGTCATTGCATATTAGGATAAAATTGCATGTTTAATTTTAAGTTTAGATAGATTTTTTTTTTTAGATAGATTGCATCTTAGGTTAGAGATTGCCAAGTTAAGATAACATTCTAGTTTAAATTAGGATTTAGCTTAACCTAATTCCTAATACAAATTAAATGATATCTTAACCTGCATAGATAATGTTTGCATTTTTCTAATTTAGAATTTCATGGAAAATACAAAAAAAATTGTCTTAGAATAAATTAATTTCATTCTTTAGTATAGACTGTATTTTATTTATGTCATATAGGTAGGTCATATTACCATGTATTAGTAGCATGCATTGCATGACTTTCATTAAATAAGTGAAAACAAACAAAAATTGTTTATTAATTAGAAATCATATTTAAGATTGTTGATGTGAATTCCGATTTAACAACGTAGATGCTTTCGTTGCTATGAGGTAAGTCATGCATTTTTTTTATTTGCTTTATTGAGTGTTAAATTGGTGGTTTGCGCACTCACATGGTTACCTCACATGTTAGGAAAGAAAATTAAAATCAATTCAAGCTGCTTGCCAAAAATATATATATATATATATATATTTTTGAAATAAAAGAGAAAGGTACCGAAAGGGCGTTAGAGAAATCTAACGTAATCAAATCTCCATACCCAAAATTTCTAATTCGTAGAAGTGAAATAATTCTCCCATTATCTTACTTAGGTGTCTAATCGACCTATCGTAAACTGATTAGTGGTGACTCCCTTTTGCATGCTAGATATTTGAACTTAAATCGCGAATTGGTATGGGCTTGGGAGAGATCGAGCTAAGTTAGATTTACTAGTCCATTAACTTGATTTTAGGTGGTGCACCCGAAAATTTTGATCGCGACAGCCTTCAAGGACGGCAAGGCCCAGTCAACATTTAAATATATTATAGAGCCATCTCCATGAACAGAATTTGATAACTAATGATCGTGACCTGTCGGACCCGAAATCTTATAACTTTATGTATGAACCAGTTTGTGAAAAGGTTGAGGTTTTCGAAAAACTCAAATATCAAGGGTAGATCGGCATTCGAGTCTTCCGATTGAAGAAGGCACCGCCTCTCTCTCTCTCTTCTAGATATTTCTGTAGAATAATCTTTGTAAATATCTCATTTATAGAAGTAGTTGGAAAGAGAGGTAGAAAAGGAGCCCACATCAGTGTGTAGGAGAATCCAAGAAACAATCTCTCATCAAATGACCTGGATAATAGTCAAAGAGTTGGGATTAAATGGAGAACACGTGGCCTATGCATCTACCATTTTCAGAGAGAGTATGTTGGTGAAGAAAGTCTATAAATTTTCATATCCCCATCCCAATTGCAGCAACGTAAAGAGGAGAGAAAATAAGAGAGTGCAGAGAATAAAGCAGAGAGTGGAGAGAAGAAGATGTATGTAGGATAGTCTCCATTGGTGAGGAGAGTGGGGCGTGTGTGGGAGTGAAGTGAGGAATTTGTTAGTGAGCGAGTAAAATAAGAGTGTATACTTGTAATAAATATTCATATAAATAGTGAAGGAATTTTGCTATTTTGAGGAATAGCAAGATGAGTGTCACTTAACATCGACCACTTTCGAAGAAAAAAATAAAAATAAAAAAAAAATAAAAATAAAAACAACAACGATGAGGACGTGACTGCTGTCGTTGTCCTATTGTCTTTCCTGCTGTCGTCCTTCTCTTGAGCCTCTCTGGCCGGTCCGACGGAGACCATGTCCGTGTAAGAGATCTTCCTCGGTTTAGCCTCTCTGGCCGGTCTGACCGAGACTATTATCGTGTAAAAGACCTTCCTCAGTTTAAACACAAGCTCCACAATCGTGTCGACCCCTGCACATATGCAGCCAAATCACACTCTGTTTTGACTCAGATTATCTGGGATTTGTTCTTTTTATAGAAGTAGAGAGACAGAGGTGAGAAGAAGGTTGATCTGATTGATACCCGCAAATCTGGAGAGTATCTCCAAGGCCTGTTGGAGTCAACACCTAATATAATAATGATAGTCCATTATGCATGAAGTGCACGTAAACCGCCAAAGAAAAGTGTGCTGCAGCGCAACGCTTAAACCGCCAAAGAAGAAATTTCTTGAAGAAACTACAAGCTCCTAAAGCAAGGGGCACACAATAAAATAATGTAATAGTTGCTGCTGGAGACTTCAAGAGCACGAGGGAAATAAATGAAAGAAACTTGCGGCTGGAGATATTTTATTCTCACTGAAGACAGCAGGAAGAAGAGAATTCGCAGCCCACAATTTTTGACTCCTTAGCCAAGAAGAAAAGTTCAACTTCAACTCTTGCACGTTGAAGACAATGGCGGTGGAGTCCAGGCGGTGGAAGATGCTTATAAATATAGGGTTACGTTAGTTTATTTAGAGAGAGAGAGAGAGTGAGATAGCTTCAGAAGCATGTAGAAAGCTAGAGAGAGTTTTAAGCTTAGCAAAGCTTGTGTGTGTACTCCATTAAGCCTTTGCAATGCATATTGAGTAATATATTCTCTCTGTGTGTTTGTACTCTCTCCCTACCAAATCTTTTTTTGGTTCCTACAATTGATATCAGAGCGAAAGCTGCGCGCTCTACAATTAATATTTGAGTAGCAAAGGGTCGCATATCCTACAATTGGTATTAGAGCCAGTCGGCCAAGGACCGTGTCAAAGCTAATCGGCCAGGGACCATATCAGAACTAGCGGTCAGGGATCGTGAATCCAGAGTAGGCCAAGGATTAGAGTGTCAGAGCCTAGGAGGTCAGGAACTGGAGTATCAAAACTAGTGGCCGGAGACCGAGAACCTAGAGGAGTCGATCAAGGATCGTGAACTCAAAGCTAGCAATGGCTTCCACCAACTCTATTCAACTGCTACTCCCAAAGTTGAATGGAAAGAATTACAACAACTGGTCCGTCCAGATGAAGGTTCTTTTCAAATCCCAAGATTTGTGGAACCTAGTGGAGAATGGCTACATCGAAGTGGCCGATGCCGAAGCATTCGATGCTTTAAGAAAGACGGAGAAAGATTTATTGGTGGAAACTCGGAAGAAAGATCAAAAAGCATTATTTACGATCTTTCAAGCCGTGGAGGAGACGATATTTTAAAAAATATCGAGTGCTGAGACAGCAAAAGAAGCGTGGGATATATTGCAAAAATCCTACAAAGGCGATGATCGAGTTAGGTGGGTGCGGCTCCAAACACTTCGAGGAGATTTTGAGTCTTTACGCATGAATGACTCTGAATCTATCTCGGCTTACTTTGATCGTGTACAAACCATCGTTAACCAACTGAGGTTTAATGGTGAAGAACTCCAAGATGTACGAGTCGTAGAAAAAATCTTGAGGTCTTTGACTGAAAGGTTTGACTACGTTGTTGCGGCGATTGAAGAAGGCCAAGATATATCAACCATGACATTGGAGAGGTTGATGGGATCATTATGCTCGCATGAGCAAAGAATGAATCAGAAGTCCATCGGTTCGTATCCCGAGCAAGCATTGCAGAGTCGGGTTGTTCAGTCAAATCGAGGAGATTATCAAGGTGGACAAGGTCGTGGAGGTACCCGAGGTAGGGGTGGAAATTCAAATTTCACCGGAAGATATAAAACACGTGACAAATCAAAAGTCAGGTGTTTCAAGTGCAATAAATTTGGACATTACAAATTCGAATGTCAAGCAAAGGTGACAGAACATGCACATATCGCCAATGATGACGAAGATATGGTGCTAGCATGTACCACGGACGATGTACGTACCCTCTTTAGAAATAAAAGAGGTTTCAAGAGCCAATGGAGAAATGATGCTGGCATTAGGAATGGCAAACGGTGGAAAAGTCATAGTGAATGGCAGAGGCGACCAATAGCGAGAAGCCCTCAACCAGGGAGAGCACACCGAGATTGTGACAAAGATAACAAAAGGTATAGCAAACGGTGCTACATTTGTGGCAAAGTAGGTCACTTTGCCAGAGTTTGTTGGTTCAAGCAGGTAAAAGGAGAAGCTACCACTTTTACCAAGAAGAAGAACCATAAAGAATGGAGTCTCCAAGCGATTGTTGCAGCAGAGGAGCAAGAAGAGCCTGTAGCCACCGGTATCATCAAGGCAGATGATGTGATAGCCATTGAGACATCCCCGAAGAAGAGCAAGTCGTGGGAAAACTCGAAGAAGCAAATAGTAGCTTCAACAAGCAGTCGCGAGAAGGAACTGCAACAGATGCGGGAGATGTTGAAAGAGAAGGATGAAATGCTGAAGCAAAAGGACAAGGAGCTCAAGCTCAAAGAAAGGGAGCAGGAGAAGCTCCGGTATGAGCTCAAGGAATTGCAGAAGCTCAAGAAATGTTGCCTGGAGAAAAAGATTCCCAGGGGCAAAAACAAATGGAAGATTGTAGAAGAAGTTCCATGAGAAGGAAAAAGAGACTAATATGCAAATTGAAATGGCATTGATGAAATCCGAGCTTCGCAAAGCTCAGTTGGAAGTCACAGTTGCCGAGGCAACTGAAGAAGATGAATATCAAATGCTATAGAAGAAGAGTATTAGGTGTTGAGGGAGAGTGTTGGAGTCAACACCTAATATAATAATGATAGTCCATTATGCATGAAGTGCACGTAAACCGCCAAAGAAAAGTGTATTGCAGCGCTACACTTAAACCGCCAAAGAAGAAATTTCTTGAAGAAACTACAAGCACCTAAAGCAAGGGGCACACAATAAAATAATGTAATAGTTGCTGCTGGAGACTTCAAGAGCAGGAAGGAAATGAATGAAAGAAACTTGCTGCTGGGAATATTTTATTCTCACTGAAGACAGCAGGAAGAAGAGAATTCGCAGCCCACAATTTTTGACTCCTTAGCCAAGAAGAAAAGTTCAGCTTCAACTCTTGCACGTTGAAGACAATGGCGGTGGAGTTCAGGCGGTGGAGTCCAGGCGGTGGAAGATGCTTATAAATATAGGGTTACGTTAGTTTATTTAGAGAGAGAGAGAGTGAGATAGCTTCAGACGCATGTAGAAAGCTATAGAGAGTTTTAAGCTTAGCAAAGCTTGTGTGTGTACTCCATTAAGCCTTTGCAATGCATATTGAGTAATATATTTTCTCTGTGTGTTTGTACTCTCTCCCTACCAAATCCTTTTTTGGTTCCTACAAGGCCTTCTTCAAGCCTTCGCTGTCCTGTAAATCCAGCCTCAACAACACTTCCTGTCACCAAAACAAGAACCAGAGCAACGTCAAAATAAACCCCTTTTAGCCCAACAAGGACCACTTTCTCTTCAACCACCATAAGTAAAAGTCCTAGATCGCTAAAGAAAGGTTAAAGGGAATAAAAGTTAGATGTTATTATTATTATTTTTTTTTTGATACTGAGGAACCGTCGGAGCCCCCTTTCGCTTACGTTATTCGGGTTCACACGACTCGCTGGTGTCCGGTGACACCGTTGAGCCTCGCCGCAAGCCAAATAAAAGTTAGATGTTCATTTCCAAATATTTACGGGAACGCCTGAGGGTGAGAGTTTACCAGCCTGTTTTCGTAGGCGTGGGAAATTTGACAAATGGAAGTCTCAAAGAGAAGGGTCTAAGAATCCTGCAGGCTTTTTCTCCTCTTCTCGTATAATTAGAGATATGATGGAGAGGGAGAGAAGAGTGAAGAAGCGAGCAGAGGAAGAAACAAACGAGTGCGTGCAGGGAGAATATTGGGGACGTTGCGGAGTTAAAAGTTTTGTAGGAAATCTAGTCAACCGGAGTCAATTTCGCCTTAGTCAAGGTTTTGCAACTCGTAGTCGTCTCGTACGACCGAGCGCAGTCGTTTCAAGATTTGTTTTTGAAATCTATTATTTGCAATATATCATCGGAAAAAAACCACCAAAAACCCCAAACTTTACCTAAAGTGATAAATTTACCCAAATTTTTTTTTGTGACATGAAAAATGCCGAAGTTTGCTAACCGTGAAACATTTACCCCAAATTTTTTTTTGTAACACAAAAAATCCTGAACTTTCATTTGTGTGACACATTTACCCTAAATCATAAGGGCATTTTGGTCTTTTTACTTTTTATTATTATTATTTTTAAATTTTCTTCTTCTTCTTCTTCTTTCTTCCCTTCGCCATGGCGGAGCCGGCGTTGAGTGAGGGTCGCCCTCGCCTGGGCTGGCTAGGGTCGCCCTTGCTGGCGTCGGGCGAGGGCAATCCTTAGCTGGGTCGGCGAGGGCGCCCCTCGCCCGGCGCCGGCGAGGGCGGCCCTCATCGGCATTGGGCGAGGGCCTCCCTCGCCGATCCGGCGAGGGCACCCTTGGCCGCCCTCGCTGCGTCGGGCGGGCGAGGGCACCCTTGCCCGACGTCGGCGAGGGCACCTTGCCCGATGCCCGTGACGGCCTCCTCGCCGGATCCGGGCGAGGGCACCTCGCCGCGTCGGGCGAGGGCCGCCGCCCGATCCGGCCAAGGGCCGCCCTCGCCTGACGCCGGTGAGGGCAGTGCTCGCCGAACGCCGGCTTCCCTTCGCCATGGCCTGCGGAGGAAAGAGAGAAGAAAAAAAAAAGAAAAAGAAAAAACAGAAAGAATAAAACAAAAATGCCCTTAATGAGGTAAATGTATCACAGTTTGCAAAGTTTGGGATTTTTCATGTCACAAAAAAAGGTTTGGGCTAAATTTGTTACTTTAGGTAAAGTTTGGGGTTTTTTGTGATCTTTTCCCTATATCATCCAATGTCTTATCTATGAAGCAAGTTTTATGAATTAATATTTAAAGAATGATTAAATGAGTTCATTGGCAATATTGAAGAACCAAAACTATCCAACGGCATAAAGTCAAGTAGGGACAATTAACTAAAATAGAAAAAAGAAAGAAAGAAAAGTAGGCAACTTAGGCTGCGTTTGTTTGTGTTCTTTTTATGTGTTCATGAACACAATTTCTTTTTTTTTGTTTCGGGGAACAAAAAAAGAACAGAAACGCGTTTGTTTGGGTTTTTGTTCTAAATCTATTTTTTTGTTCCTGGGAACAAATTTGGAACACAAGAAACAAGAAAAACTTGTTTCTTGTTCCGGAACACTTTCGAGAAACAATTTTTCTCTCTCCTAATTTTTTTCTTCTCTTTCTTTTCTTCTTCTTTTTTCTTTGGCTGGTGGCCGGCGACCTCGCCGGAGCGTCGCCGGCCCGGTGAGGCTCGGCCTCGTCGGGCCACCGCCAGTCGGACCGACGGGCGGTGGCCGACGAGGCCGAGCCTCGCCGGTGGCCGGGCGAGCTCGGCCTTGCTGTGGCCGGGCGAGCTCCGGCCTCGCGAGGCTCGGCCTCGCCGAGGGTCGGCGAGAGTCGCCGTGGCCGGGCGAGGCCACCGGCCCTCGTCAGCCGATCGTCGGCCATGGCCGAGGCCGGCGACCGGCCAAAAGGAAGAAGAAGAAAGAAAAAAAGAAAAAAAAAAAAGAAAGAAAAAAAGGAAAACTAAAATAAAAATATTAAAAAATTAAAAGAAACAAAAAAAATTACACAAGTTTACCAAACGTGTTTTTGTTCTTTTTCTATTCCAGGAACAAGTTTATCAAACGCGTTTTTTTGGTCAAAAATTGTTCTCCGGAACAGAAATAGTTTTTTTTTATTTCTGTTCCTTGGAACAATTTTTGAATAGAAACATTACCAAATGCACCCTTAGGGGCTGTTTGTTTGTGTTCCTGGTCCGTGTTTATGAACATAATTTTTGTTTTTTTTTTTCGGGGAACAAAAAAAAAACAGAAACTTGTTTGTTTACGTTTTATTTCCAAATCTATTTTTTTTTGTTCTCGGAAACAAATTTGAAACAGAAACAAGAAACAAGTACCCGGAACACTTCCGAGAAACAATTTTTCTCTCTCCTATTTTTTTCCTCTTTCTTTTATTCTTCTTTTTTCTTTGGCCAGTCGCCGACCTTGGCCATGGTCCGCAACCGGCCGTCGAGGGCCGGTGACTTCGTCGAGGGCCGGCGACCTCGCTGGAGCGTCGCCGGCCCTTGGCGAGGCCGAGCATCGTCGGCCCCTGGTGAGGCCGAGCTCGCCCGGCCACCGGCGGGCTCGAGCTCGCCCAGCCAAGGCGAGGCCGAGACTCGCCCAACCACGGCGAGGCTTGGGGGCCGGCGAGCCTCGCCGTGGCCGGGCGAGGCCGGCCCTCGTTGGCCGGTTGCCGGCCATGGCCGAGGCCGACGATCGGCCAAAGGGAAGAAAAAAAGAAAAAAAAAAAAAGAAAAAAAAAAAAAAGAAAAAAGAAAGAAGAAAAAAGAAAAAGGAAAAATAAAATAAAAATATTAAAAAAATTAAAAGAAACAAAAAAATTACACAAGTTTACCAAACGTGTTTCTGTTCTTTTTCTATTCTAGAAACAAGTTTACCAAATGCTTTCTTTTAGTCAAAAATTGTTCATCGGAACAGAAATAGTTTTTATATTTCTGTTACCTGGAACAATTTTTGAACAGAAACATTACCAAACGCACCCTTAAAATATAATAGAAGATGGCAACCTCAAAAGGAGGAAAGAGTGCTCTAGGAACCGCAAATGTCCAACAGGAGAAAAGGAAGTAGAAATACGTGGCCAAAGAAAGGATATTTGGCCAAGAAAGGAATCAAAGCTTTCTCTAATATACAAGACTTCCTTTCAAATTGGGTTCCTTCCTTTACTAGCACAAGATTACATATTCATATTCCACTCATTTAAATTGCACGTATTGTTTTATTTAGATACTAACAAAATATAAGAGTCCGGATTCCGCATACATTTTTTACTGTTTATTTAAAATCATCTTTTTTTAGAAGTATCTAAGTAACTATGTCTAGGTTGGACCAAAAAAGAAGAAAAAAACTATGTCTAGCACTTTAGAGGCTTTGGAATGCTCAACAAAAGACATTACGTCATCTATTTCTGAAAGTAGTAAAGATATTTTATGGCAGTTCCAGATTAAATTAGTACTTAATTATCTAATCAATGTCCGAACTATTAACTCCTATGGTCAGCCTTATATCATACATTAGGGATAATCGCTGAAAACCCCCTTGAACTTTGGCTCCCTTGCACAATGGCACCGTTCTTTAAAAACATCATATTACCCTCGTAAATTTGGCACTACTGCACAATAGCATGCAAACTTTGAAAAGTTGCAGATTACTCAACAAACTCTCATCTTTGTTTCTGCCATTACTTTATCCGTTTGTATGGCCATTAAAAATGGACCAACCCTTCTTGAACAAAATAACGTCTATTACATGGGTTATGAAGTTAAGAAAACAGAGAACGATACATGGATTATAAAAGAAAAATGAGTTCGTCCATTTAGGTAAAACTTAAAGGCTATGAAGGCTGAAAAACTAATGGAGGCAACATAAATCAAAGTTTCTTTAGGTGGGGTAAATGTGAGAGGGTAATCTAAAACTTTTCGAAATTTGCAAGCTATTGCGCATCAGTGCCAAAGTTCAAGAGAGCCTTCGAAATAAATGCATGCCATATTACATAATATCCAACACTCATTTGTTTATTTATTTAATTTATACAAAAAAAATTTCAAATTAACAAGAAAACTATGAAGGAACACTAACGTATTTACATTATTTAAATATCATCTCTGATATATTTTCATCGTAGGATTAAAAAAATTATCTTCTTCCAAATTCAGAATAATATTTGACTTTTTATTGTTTCGGTAGTTTTATCAAATTATAGCATCAAACTGAAATTAGAACAAATCAATTTCCAAACCTATGCACTCACGTAGTCTATTGTATATTAATGAAGAAGATGACGCACCGACTTTGATGGATGAATCGACTCTATCGATGACGCCCCATTATTACACGCAGGTGTTTCAGAGAGGGCGGAAGCCTCTTGAATTCTGCCCATTGCTCAGGCACAGTAAGCTCTTCCAGATGAGAAAGAGAAGCCAAATCTGGAAGTGCGACGATGTTTCGCAGATTTAAATCCAACTTTTTCAGTCTAAAAAACCTCCCAATCCACCTCAAGTTACATCTTGTGATTATGTTTGATTTGGCAATGCCCGTACCAGATAAGTCTAACTCTATCAATGAGGTTAAATTTCCAAGTGAGCTTGAAAGTTCACGCAACCCAGAACATCCTTGCAATGAGAAGTGTTGCAGATTAGCTAGTGCCCCCACTTCTTCCGGCAATTCTATAAGACCAATGCACCCTTCAATATCTAATTCAATCAATGACTGTAGATGTCTAATGAAGCTTTGAATCCTCTTTAGCTTGTTGCAATGTGCAAGAGTCAACCTCTGTAAACGCAAGCATTTAGAGAAGTCTGGGATTGTTGTTATACCATCACACTCAGTAAGAGATATAACTCTCAAATTCTGCATGCTCTGTAAAAATCAATGGCATGTTAAGTGAAAGATCCATTGCATAGTACACACTGGGACTATTATACTAGAATTAAATAATGTAATACCTTGATCAAGTTCCATGCTTTTGAATCATCTGTGAAGCCACTCGCGCCAAGTTCAAAAACAACAAGATGATCCAAATGCATATTGTCCGCCCTAAAATCCCGATGAGGACAACGCCAACGAATCCATGTCAACTTTGAACGACACTTTGCAAAGTCCCCAACATAGGTTCCATTGCATAACTTGAGGAATCTTAAGTTTTGTAATCTTTCAAATTCTTGATTTGTAATCTCTACGGAGTCATCAAATCCATCTATGTCAAGTGCTATAACCTTGTCCTTCCTCTGCAAGTGAAATTTTGCAATAATGTGAGTAACTTCATCAACTTCCAACCACCACATCTCACAACTCGAATGGGCAGGAAAAAAAATGATAAAAATCCCTAACAAAAGAAAACAAAGGAGTCCTTAATTTTAGGATTCAACTTCTGTTCGAAAAATGAAAATGGAATTTTTCTTACTTACCTCTTCGGTTCTTATAATATCCAAGGTCTCTTATGCAATCCACAACCTACTCAGCTTTCCAAGTTCACCTAGGCTGTCATCACGGACAATTTTCCTTCCTAGTGCTACGAGTTGATCATGCATCCAAAACTCATCATTATCCAAAATCGTTATCAAGCACCTCTCGGTAAGGACTTCAATTGCTCTTAGGGGATTTAGTTGACAATGGTCCCACATGTAAATTGGATTGGTCGTCTTCTCATTGAAAAAGAAGCATGATATATCTAGAAAAATATGCTTCTAGTTATTTTCTAAGCCATCATAGCTAATTTTCAATTTATTAAGAATCTCTTCTTCAGGTACATTGTTTAAATTGTCCAACGTCTCTTTCCAAACTGCTTTGTTTTTCCTTTTAAGTGATGAACCTATCACTTCAATTGCCAAAGGAAGCCCTCCCACACTTGAGACAATTTCATTTGAAAGCCAACAATAATCATTTGATGGAGAGTTTGTACCAAAGGCATGTCGACAAAAAAGCTGAAGTGCGTGAGGAGCATCCATGTCTAGCATCTCATACCGTCGAATTTTACCATTAAATCTCTCATCTAATGGAATTGTTTTGTCTATTGTTGTAATGATTATGCGAGATCCTGAACATAATGAATAATTTCCTATTAGATGCTCAATATGCTATTCTTTAGCAACATCATCCAAAACCAGAAGGACCTCCTTAATGTGGAGTACTTCTCTAATCCTCTTCTTCCCTTGTTCACTATCCTTGACTTGTTCTACACATCTTGAACCAACAATGTCATATAGTAGTTTCTTTTGCAGCTAGACTTTGCCCTCCTCGGTTGATGAGCCTACTCGAACATCCTCAAGGAAGCTACAACATCTTATGTTAAAATATGTCTCGAGTTTGAGTCCAATGTGAAATTCTGAATATTCCGAATTTGATATGTTGCGGACGTTCGAAATTGAGCAAAGAAGATCCGAAGATCAACTTCCCAAAATTTGAATATGCATTGGAGAATTTGGCCGCTAAAATAAGAAAGTTTAACTTTGACTTGGATTTGGATTTTGTTTAAAACATACAGAGATATGTTTTGGATAAAATCGTTTAAGATAGAAAACATAATCCTATGAGAAGTTGGCAAAAGAATAAGGGTCTCATTTATATATATATAGACTTGTGGCTGTGGATGGAATAAGGTTGATCATGAAGAATTGGTCTTGAAGCGCCGTCTTGTCGTCGAGTGCTTGGGAGGGATTTTTCTTTGTTGTTCTTGTCCGTGAATTACATCCAAGAAAGATTAGTGTTTGTAGCCGATTTAAATCTTATGGTAAGATTTGCGTGTAATTCCTTCATGAGATTGAGAGATTATTTATTGAGGAATTTCGGGGCTAAACACTACGTGCGTTGTTGGGTGTAATTGGGGCTTGGGAAATACCGAGAGAGTGTTTGAGTGACTCGAGTGTGTAATCTCCTTGTATCGCTTGATTTATAGTGAAATTCGCTGCTGCTCTCCTCGTGGACGTAGGTCTTTACGATCGAACCATGTAAATCCAGTGTCCGATTTATTTTTTTCTTATGTCTATATTATTGTTCGATCGCTTGCCTTTTCGCAACAAGTGGTATTAGAGCCAGGTTTGGCTAAGTTGAAGCGAATCGATGGCGATGGAAGAAGTAAAAGTAAGAATCGACAGATTTGATGGAAATTATTTTAGTTTCTGGAAGATGCAAATTGAAGATTATCTTTACCAAATGAAATTGCACTTGCCCTTATTTGGGGAGTGTCGCGACCTCTTTTTTTTCCGACGCCCGATCGGGGCGAGAGCCTTGCGTAGGCTAATGGTTCGACTAGATCTATTTTAGCCTGGACTCTCCTAAGTCCACCAATTCACGACTTAATGGTTTGATGTTTTTAACCTGTAAGTTGATTTTAAAATGGAGTTGCCACTAATCGATTTGGGGTGGGTCGACTAGAAACCCAAGCAAAGTATCAAGAGAAATACTCGCTCCTATGCAACTAGAGAAATTAGGGTCAAGGACTTCATTACACTAGTTAATCACTAATGCCCTTTCGGTACCTAATCTTGTTTAAACCCTAAGGCTTTTGGGTTTTTGAGGGGTTTTCCATGCATTTATGGAGGAAAAACATTTTTTGGAATCTTTTCTATTTTTTGAACATAAAAAGCTTTTTTTTTTGGATTTTGGGGAAAATATGGACATTTTTGATTTTTTGAAAAATAAATTATTTTTTATTTTTTATTTTTAAAATATTATATTATAATATTAAAAGGGTGACCCGGGTCGAGTCCGACCTGGGTCGTCCACGTTGCAGGCCCGGCCCGGGACTTTTTTTTTTTTTTAAGCAATCGCAGCCCAAAAAAACAAAGCGAAATAGGCCCACTTCTCTTAGGCCCATGCAAGTTAGGCCCACGCGACTAAACCCTAGGGGAATCGAGTCACGCGCTTGACCCGATTCCACCCAGTTTGCGGCACTCTCTCCCACCTCTCTCTACTCGCGGTGCCGATGGAGGGGCTGGGGCGGCAGCATGTGTTGACGACAGCAGCGACATGATAGGCAGAGGCGGCGGTTAGGTTCCGAATGGCGAAGCAACGGTGAGCGGTGGCCGATACCCGTCGTAGAGAACACGGCGCAGGGCGTTGCTGGTCGGCGTTGGGGCCTGTGAGCGCAGGCGGTCTCGTCGGTGACGACTGGGCGACAACAACGGCGTCAAGGTAGGGTCGCAGCATGGCGGTGGACGGATCTAGCCCTCCACCTTCTTGTTTCCCTCTCGCTAAGCTCCTACTTCGCAGATCTAGAACCCTTCACTCCGGCCGACCTCAAATCTCGGCCTGCTCGTCCTCGAGCCTCCCCTGAAGTCTCTCAGTGGGAAGTCATCGAAGCTGGTAGCCATTGATCCTTTTTCGGCGTTCGTGTTCGTGTCCGTCCCTGGCTTCACCGACGAGCTCCTCCAGTCTTCCTCCGATCTTGGCCGTCCTCGGATCTCGGCTCGCTCTTCCTCAGCCCCTCCTGAAGTCTCTCAGTGGGAGGTTCGAAGCTTTGCAGCCCTTGATCCTTCGTGGTCCGTCTGTCCTTTGACGGAGGTTGCGCCGGCCTATTTATAGGCGAGGGAGTTCGGTCGACGAAGAACTTTGGCCGCCTGGTTCTTCGCGCGCCGACCGGCCTTGGTGCGGTCGGACGGGCGTCATCTCAGCCGCCCACTTGCTTACTTTGAAGGCGCGTCCCATACATTGCCAGCTGGTCTACGCGCGTCGCCGTTGCCTGTCCGTCCGGCGCGCGCCCTCTGCGCGTGTGTTGCAGCGGCGTGGAGGGGAGAAGCCAAGGAGGAAGAAGACAAAAGGGCAGAGACGGGGCTGGGCTGGAGGAGAAGGAGGCTGGGCCATAGGGCCCAGCGGGTTCGCGCCCAGCCCCGATGGGCTCTTTTTGTGTTTTATCTTTTGTTTTTGTTTGTTTTTCTTGTTTTGTTTTTATTATTTATTATTTGAAAAAAAGAGGACAAAATAAATAAAAGAAATTTAAAGCCTAAAATAAAAAACCTAATCAAAATTTAGGTGTCAATAGGGAGAAACCAGAGTTGATGAAGCAAGCTGATTGGGATTTGCTGGATAGACGAGTTATGGGTGTTATTCGGTTAACGTTGACTCGTAACGTCGCGTTTAACATCTTAAAGGAGAAGACCACTACTGATTTGATGCAAGCCTTGTCAGATATGTACGAGAAGCCCTCTGCGATCAACAAGGTCTATTTGATGTGACGTCTGTTTAATTTGAAGATGAGCGAAGGTGCGTTAGTTGCAGATCATATCAATGAATTCAATGTGATTGTTAGTCAATTGAGTTCAGTTGAGATTGACTTTGAAGATGAGGTATGTGTTTTGATTCTGTTATCCTCATTGCCTGATAGTTGGAATACTATTGTTACTGCTGTTAGTAATTTCTCTGGGTTAACAAGTTTGACGTTTGATGGGGTTCGAGATTTGATTCTGAGCGAGGATATTCGTAGAAGAGAAACTGGCGAACCTATATTTGCTGCTTTAGTAGGTGAAAATAGAGGAAGATCTAGAACACGTGTAGGTAATAGTAGTACTAATATGAACAGGCATAGCCAGTCTAGGACTAGTGATGTTGTCTGTTGGAGCTGTGGCAAGAGGGGGCATCTTAGAAGGAATTGCCTTAAGATGAAAAATGAGAAGGGTAAGGGAATTATAGTTGATTCTATAGATAATGTTGCAGCCGTAGCAAATAATGCCGATTATGTCTTGTGTGTCACTAATGGTTCATCGTTTGATGGATGGATTATGGATTCTGGTTGTTCTTTTCACGTCACACCAAATAGAAACTGATTTATCACTTATTAGTGCACGGGTAGTGGTAAAGTCCAGTTAGGGAACAACGCTGAGTGCGATGTTGTGGGTGTTGGTGATGTTAAAATCAGAATGCATGATGGCATTGTGAGGAAATTGACTGGAGTAAGACACGTTCCAGAATTGAAAAAGAACTTAATTTCCTTGGGTGCCCTAGATTAAGCTGGTTGCAGGTATTCTTCAGAAGGTGGAGTTCTTAAGGTTGTTCGAGGTGCCCTGGTGATAATGAAAGGAATCAAGCACGGAGGCTTGTATAAACTTCAAGGTGAGACAGCGACAGGTTTCGGCCCAGAGACATTGGATGCATTTGTTCGAGAGTCTATTAACTGCTCGAGGAAGACTTGGGTGTTTGTGCCAATGTACAAGTTTGATGCTGGTGTCAGGATCACGCGGTTGAGAGCTTTGATCGAGATGGAGACTGGTAAGTTGATCAAGCATGTGCGGACTAACAATAGCATGGAGTTCTGCTCGGAGCTAGCAAATAAATTCTGCATGAAAGAGGGCATAGTGAAACATCGCACTAGTGCCAGTAAATCACAACAATTTGCAGAAATGATGAGCAGAACATTACTAGAGACGACCCGTAAAATGATCTCTAGTGCTGGTATTGCTAGGAGAATCCTAGCTGATGTGCTTAGTACGGTAAGCTGCCTGGTGAATAGATCCCCATCAACTGCTATTGAATGGCGGACTCCTAAAGAAGTGTGGTCAGGTAACGTTGTTGGTTATTTTATTATCAGAATGTTTGGTTGCCCGTGTTATTTTCGAGTGAGTGATGGTAAGCTCGATTGAAGGGTAAGGTGTATATTCCATGGCTATGCACAAGGTGAGCGGGGCGACCGGTTATGGTGCCCAAATATAAATTCACTTGTTAACAGCTGAAAAGTTACCCTTGATGAGTCTCCGGTACTTCTAGCTAGGAGTGTTTGTGGCAGTGTTAATACATATATGAACAGTGTCCAGCTTGAGGTGGAGTTGCAACCAGAAACTCTTGAGGTAGTGAGTACGAGTACTAGCAAAGTAATCGACAAGGATGGCGCTTGTAGCGAGGTGGAGCCTATAGAGCCAACGGTTGCTGTAACTGCTAAAATTAACAAGGTACGTATTCAATCTCCTGATAAATATAGATGCAACAATGGTTTTACTTTGTCTGCGGTTAAGGAGGTTGCGTCGGAAAATCCTTGCGGAACAGTTAAAAGTACATGTGGAGTTGGTATTCTGATGAGGTCCTCGGTTATGGCAAAGTTCAAGCGAAGCTTGGACTTGGATAATATCTGTGGCGGTTGAGCCCATTGGGGGCTATGGGAAAGTAGTGACAGAGTTTGAATTTTTTGCAAAGCGATTGCAACTTGGCTCAAACGTCGAGCCAATGTGGAGATTGTTAAAATATGTCTCGAGTTTGAGTCCAATGTGAAATTCTGAATATTCCGAATTTGATATGTTGCGGACGTTCGAAATTGAGCAAAGAAGATCCGAATATCAACTTCCCAAAATTCGAATATGCATTGGAGAATTTGGCCGCTAAAATAGGAAAGTTCAACTTTGACTTAGATTTGGATTTTGTTTAAAACATACAGAGATATGTTTTGGATAAAATCGTTTAAGATAGGAAACAGAATCCTATGAGAAGGTGGCAAAAGAATAAGGGTCTCATTTATATATATAGACTTGTGGCCGTGGATGGAATAATGTTGATCATGAAGAATTGGTCTTGAAGCGTCGTCTCGTCGTCGAGTGCTTGGGAGGGATTTTTCTTTGTTGTTCTTGTCCGTGAATTACATCCAAGAAAGATTAGTGTTTGTAGTTGATTTAAATCTTGTGGTAAGATTTGCGTGTAATTCCTTCGTGAGATTGAGAGATTATTTCTTGAGGAATTTTGGGGCTAAACACTACGTGCGTTGTTGGGTGTAATTGGGGCTTGGGAAACACCGAGAGAGAGTTTGAGTGACTCGAGTGTGTAATCTCCTTGTATCACTTGTTCTATAGTGAAATTCGCTGCTGCTCTCCCGTGGACGTAGGTCTTTACGACCGAACCACGTAAATCCGGTGTCCGATTTATTTTTTTCTTATGTCTATATCATTGTTCGATCGCTTGCCTTTTCGCAACACCTTCCAAAGTGGGAAGACAATTGATTAAAAATGACCTTGGCCATAGTTGTTTTACCAATTTCACCCATTCCGTAAATTGCAATAAGTCGTACATCACATTGGTCGATAGCTGATAACCATGTCAACTGTTCCACCTAATCATCAAGTCTAACTAAATGTCGAGGCACTTCTTTTTGCTTTATCTCCAGCTTCTCCAGTACGTTTTCAACAATTGATTTGACAATCTCTACTTGGTTGCCACGCATAAAAGCTCTTTCATTAGTTGACTAAATTAATTTCATACCCACGCATTGTACGTGGAATTGTCAAAATTTTAACTAGATTGAAGTCATCATGAGCGATATATGATACATTGAATAATTATTATAGGCTAATTTGATATAATTTACTAGATATTATGTACATTTACAAGTGGAGAAATTTATGAAGACTATAGTATTGGCTTACATGATGACGAAAGTTACGAAGTGGCTACTATATCGTGCATAAGCAAAATTTCGGCATTTATAGCTAAGCCTGGAAAAAAGGTTCATCACTCGTAATAGGAAAATCATGAACCGAGATAGTGCAGACAAATGCAACGTCATCCATTGAACATCGTGATATGTGAAGAAAAATGTATTCCCGAAAAACAAAAAGAAAACAAGCCCAAAACATGTGTCTTGCCTCAACCTATGCATGTAAGTCTTCCATGGATATGATTATGTCAAATGTAATGGCATTTAAAGAGCCGTGTCACAGTAATATTTCTTCAAATTTTAAGATTGAGAGACCTGAGACCATGGGGTTAACTTGATGATTAAGAAATGAAGAAATGTGTGTGGATTAGGCACACATCGCTCGTTTGATTCTCCACACCATCAAGTGGATACAATTCTATGTTTGGACTACCTACCTGGGCTTTGGCTTTACCTGGAGTTACTAGCATAAGTCATAGTTTGGAAATCTACCTATCCAAGGTGGACTTCCTTATTGATATTAAAACAAAATGCAGAGGCTCTCTCAGTTTGCTTTCCAGTAACTCCGTCTTTTAGTTAAAACTCCAAAACTCTCAAGCGGCATGTTGGTCAGATTGACTAAATAACCCACAAGCATAAGAGACGGCATGTTGGTCAGATTGACTAAAAATAAAAGAAGACGCCAAAATAGACCTTAGATTGAAAAGAAAATTTTTAAAGACATTAATTGCTACTCTTGTGGTAAAAAAAGACATATATCAAAATATTGTAGGGTTAATAAAAGATTGAATGAACTCTTTTTAGATGATAATATTTTATACCAGTTAAACAACATCCTTATAGAAACTAATGATACTTCTTCTGATGAACTTGAAGAGGAAGGTCTTCAAATAAATGAAATACAAACCTCTTCAGAATCAGAATATGAAGACGCCTCTCCTGAAAAACCTATTCCCAAAATAAATATGTTAACAAAAGAAGAAGAATTCCTCCTCAGCACTGCCGATAAGATAGCCGACCCAGAAGCAAAAAAAGAATACTTAGATAGACTTCAATCTTCAATGAATATTACCACTAAATCCAATACTTCATACAATCTAAAAGACATTCTTAATAGAAACAAAAAACCCCAGTCTAGGCCAATAAATATTAATGATCTCCAAAATGAAATAAAGCAACAAAAATTAGAAATACAATCCTTGAAAGCAACACTATTAAAAATGAAACAAGAAATCTCTGATATAAAATCTCTTATCGTAAAAGGAAAAGCAAAATTAGAAAATCAAAATGAAATCACTAATACTTCCGATACTTCTGACCCAGGTTTCCTTATGCTATTAACAGAAATAATGTCACGCCCCGATACTCCGAGCGCGTGCCCATCCCTCGGTGGTCGATTAAATTGTGACGTCCCAGGACGCGTTGCCGACCCATTCATTTTAATGCGCATGCGGAAGCGAATAATTAAATCCCCAGACAACAACAATATGGGATAGAAAAGTAGGGCCGCAATTTTTCGAAAACCAACCCACACCAATAAATACATATCAAGCTATATCATTTACAATACTAGCCGATCTATAAACAAGGTCTGCAAGACGGGGGGGGGGGTTTAGAGGGCTACAGATCTCCTAATCAGTCGAGTCTTCGACTGAATACTCCGGGGTCTTTGACTCCGACAGACACGGGTCCACCACTGAACCCTTTGGTGGGTCGGCCACGCCTTTCCCAAAAGCAACCTCCAGCATCGACATGGGGACCTTAGACTCCGGTATGGGGCCCTCTATCTGTCCATTCCGCTCCTAACGATACCATGACCTGTATTGATGGGATACTTTGTGGGGGTAGACCCACATCAACCCAGACCACGGACCTCACAAGTTCATAGACCCATCCTCGAGGGTTCCCATGAAGTGGAATAAAGCACTTCTGCTCGGTGACCTTCTTCGGCTGTCCAAAATGCTTGGGAGGAGCTGCCATCTAAGGACCTGAAAATGTTATCCCACAACGGGGTGAGACGACGTCTCAGTAAGTTCACCCCCTAAGCTCCGACTAGGAAGAAAATACGCCCTGAGGGCTGGCTAGACACAAGCACAAGTCAGATGACTTACCTTTGCCTTAGTCCCTTCCTGCAAGTCAGTATGATTCAACAACTCAATCAATCATTTCAACAAATCAATTTATCCAATTAGATCAAGTCATCGATCAATCAACTCAGTCGATTCCATGTCATCAAGACCATCTTTCGGTCAACGATTTCAATACTATCTATCAATCAATACTATCTATCAAGTTGTTTCCTTGAAACGATCGGTGCTCACCTAAGGCGATATGAAAGAATGCTCGCCTAAGCTAACCATGATATATATATATATATATATATATATATATATATATATATATATATATATGCTCATCGAAGCTGATTTATAGATATATACTCATCCACTGACCATTTCACTGTTTTCATAGTACCTCGCAAAATAATTGTGTGTGGGTACACGGTAGGCCTCAGCAAAAAATATAATATCTTTATTTTATAAAATCCCACTAATTATATAGTTGATAAAAACATTTTTGGCATTATAAACTGACGCTCAATAATTTTCTAATTAATTACCGAAATTAATAAATTTTGGGATAAATACCCAAAATTACAATCAACACACAAATTGCACAAATTATCATCTAGATAATTAAACCAACCACACCATTGCAGTCAGCATAAAATTCCGGTCGCCGGCTATCCCGGTCTAATTTTTGGAAAATAATAATTAATTAAATAATTACCAAAATTAATTATTAAATACCAATAAATGCAACTTAAGCCAGAAAAGCCTAATTAAATACTGAAACGGGTCTAGAAAATTTCCAAACCACTCGAGATAAATACTAGAGCTTATCTAGTTGCTAATTGCACTACTCTAACCATCTAACATGCAATATCGAATAACTAAATTGCTAATCTATTCTAACTATCCACCTAATCCATACTTAACTTAAGCTAATCAACCCTTAAGTATTATTAACTCCTTAAGCGGAGATTAGTGAGTAAACTCACTTGATTAACGATCCGACGGGTTCACTTTGACGGGGACGCGGAGATGATCAACAATCTCCAAAGTGGGGACACCTTTCGAGGTCCGGAAGGGCTCGAAAACGGGCCAAACAGTGCACGGGGGCTTGAGGGGATTCATTTCTGAGGTTGGGCCGAACAAGGCTGGATGGTGGTTGGTTAAGGCTGAAACGGGCAGAGACAGGCGGTAGACAGCTGTAGCGAGCTTCCGGCGGTTCGACAAGCGATCAGGCGGCTCCGGCGATGATGAGGGAAGTTTGAACAGCTCAGGGGACGGCCTGGGGGTCGCGTCTGGGTGGAACGACGGCCAGGGACGCGCGGGATGGGCGCGGCTTGCGCGGGACTCGCGGTGGCAGCGACGGCGACACGGCGGCTCCAGGTAGCTTGGCGGGCGTCAACGGGCTAGGGAAGGCTGCTGGTTCGGCTTTTTTGTAAAATTTGGAGTTCCTCTGGTCTAAAAATGGAGGGCTCGACCGGTTGAGGAAGGAGAGGGAACAACAAGGCTTGAGGGGGCCACTTGGTCTCTCTCTCTATTCTCTTGTCCCCTTGACTTGGCCTCACCATGGCTGCTGGCTTCCTCAACACTCTTGCAACAACTAAAGCTTCCATAGGAAGCCATTGAGAAGGTCCAAAGGTGTGAGGCATGAAGGTCCAAAGGTGTGAGGCATGGGGGGCTACGAATTTTGAAGTGTTTTCCTCTCAAATTGGACTAATCTCTCTCCAATTGAAGTCAGTTCGGCCCTAAAAAATTCCACTATCGAGTCCTCGATCAAATTGGTATTTTTCCTCGTCAATAGAACCAACTTGCATTCCAAAAATGCGATAAAAAACGTTCCTTGAATTTTCTGATCGAAAACGGCCCTATATCGACTTTTGGCCAAAAATCTCGGTTTGCAGAAAAATCTTCAGAGGATGATTCGACATTCCTAAAATGACTCGTGACATGACAGAACTTTCAATTTATGAAATCGGATTCAAATTCGCGGTTAATTTCAATCTAGCTCGATTTTAGCGTGACCTAGCCTACTGGGTAACTTTCAGAAATTTTTAGTGCAAATGACTCATGGTCGATTTTCTTCGAACCACAATGAACCTCTTCGACACATTGGCGACTCTCGGTGGTCGTGAAAATCTCGAGGTTTCAAATATGGACACAGGGTACCAAAACGACAGAAAAATCAGTCTAGTATCGATCGATGAGAATTTTGTAATTTGGTGGAATCACCCACGTTTAGCCACACATCTCTGTCGAACCGACCTATCTCTGATCTCTAATTGACTTTTAACTAAGCCATAATGATATCTGCAGATGAGCACGATCGAGTAGTCGATTCTTGGTCGAATTTCCAAGTCTATTGCATTAAAATCCCTTAATGACTTCCCCAGATAGTCTAGTTATCTCAGGAGTGATCAACTCGAGAATAACACTATAGGCGCGTCGATGAAAGGCCCGATTTATTTAATTGAAAACAGAATTGAAAATTTCATGATGTCACAAATAACCTCTAGGAAATGGATAATAAATATAATGATAAAATCAACAATGAATTTATTATTGAAACAACAACACTCTTTGATACAGGGGCGGATCTCAATTGTATCAAAGAAGGCCTTGTCCCAACAAAATACTTTGATAAAACTTCTGAATCTCTAAAATCAGTCTCAGGAGACAAATTAAATATCCAATACAAATTGCCAGAAGCCTTAATAATAAAAAACCAAATGTCCTATAAAGCATCTTTTCTTTTAGTCAAAAATATGAGGCAACAAGTAATTCTAGGAACACCTTTCATACAATTAATTCAACCTTTTACAGTTACTAACGAAGGAATTGAAACTCATGCTCTAAATAGAAAAATCACTTTTAACTTCATAACAAAACCACAAAAGAGAAGCTTAAATATCTGACAAGAACATTCTATTTTAGAAATAAATTGCCGTATAAAAGACAAAGAAAACTAGCTTGAATTCTTTAAAGAAGATTTGGAATTCAAAATAATAGAGGAAAATCTTATAAAACCAAACATCATAGAAAAAATAGCATCTTTACAAAAACACATAGAAAAAACTATATGCTCTACTTTACCCAATGCTTTTTGGGAAAGAAAGAAGCATATTGTTGATTTACCTTATGAACAAGATTTTTTGAAAACAAAATACCTACAAAAGCTCACCCTACACAAATGAACCAAGAAGTTTTAAAGTTTTGCCAAACAGAAATGCAAGACCTCTTTAACAAAAAACTCATAAGAAAAAGCCAGTCACCATGGAGCTGTTTTGCTTTCTATGTTAATAAAAATGCTAAACTAGAAAGAGGAGTTACAAGATTAGTTATTAATTATAAACCTTTAAATATAGCTCTTAGATGGATAACATATCTAATACCCAATAAAAAAAGACTTGCTAAACAGATTATGTAGATAAAAAATATTTTCAAAATTTGACATGAAGTCAGGTTTTTTGGCAAATACAAATCAGTGAAAATGATAAATATAAGACAGCTTTTACTATCCCTTTCGGCTAATACGAATGGAATGTTATGCCCTTTGTTCTAAAAAATGCTCATTCAGAATTCCAGAGAATCATGAATGAAATTTTCAATCCTTATTCAGAATACATTATAGTTTATATAGATGATGTTCGAGTCTTCTCCTCTAATATAGAACAACATTTCAAACATTTGTCTACTTTCATAAAAATAAACATACAAAATGGTCTAGTAGTTTCTCCTACTAAAATTGCACTCTTTCAGACCAAAATTAGATTCCTAGGTCATTATATCCATTTAGGCACCATAATTCCCATAGAAAGATCAATTTCATTTCGACAAATTCCCAGATGAGATTAAAGACAAAACTCAATTACAAAGGTTCTTAGGTAGTCTCAATTATATTATAGATTTATTTCCCAATATAAATATTATTTGCAAACCCTTACACCAAAGGTTACAAAAGGATCCTCCGCCATGGACTTCAGTCCATACAAACATTGTCAAACAAATAAAGACTCATGTTAAAGAAATACCATGCTTACACCTAGCTGACCCATCCACTTTCAATATATATATTTACGTGAATTATATGAAAATATTCAATATAATATCTAGTCCTCAATTATTAATGAAAATACTATATTGAATGTTTTCATAAAATTCAGGAGTTGTATCGATTATGTATAAAAAAATCATGAATTATATTAGATAAATTTAAAGTTCAAATATTACATTACATATTGAGTTAAAGTTCGGAACCATATTGACCAAATTGAAAGTTTATGGATCAAATTGCACATTTGGTCAAAGATCATAAATTGTTTGTTAGTCCTGTAGATTACTTTTAACTATCCTGTAGGCTTTGTTAAATAAAATATGAAAAAGTATCTAATTGAATATCTAAAATTAAAATGAAGAAGGAAACTTATATTTTTCTGTCTTTTATCTATCGAAAGAAAATCTTTAGATGCACATATTATAGGAAACTAGACATTTTATAGGTATCGAAAAAAAAAATCAAAATTACTTTTGATTTGCGCGATATTCCTATTGCGACCATTTACCTTCCATGCGGAATGGATCACTTCTGGTAGCCCAAAACATGGTGGAGAAGAGGAACCAAGTCCTGCAAACATTGAATAGTTAAAAGTCGAGAGTGTTAAGAGGTATGTCATTTTCTGTTTTAAACGCCCCGGACTTTTCAGCAAGTGAAATTTTTTTTGGATTCCTTGAAAGACCGTAAAGGCAAATTTGCTGCTAATCAGTTAAGTTCACAATTATTTTCCTTTTTGGCTTGATAAGATACATGTGCAAACCCATAGGTCCAGGGTTGCATTTCCTGAAAATGAACCGAGGTCCCACCTTCTAAGAATTATATGTAGCTTTCTACGGATGTCTCTGTGGATAAATAATCTAATAAGTCATAAGTAACAACTACTGACTCTAATGTTTGGGATATGTTTGTAAAAGATACTAAGGTGATAGTTATAAGGAAAATAAGAAATTAGACATCTATTATATTGCATTATCCTAGTCAAGTGGAATACATAAAGTCACCCAAGCTCAACCTTTTTTTTTTTTTTTGGTAGATTTAATTTTTAAGATAACATGATGTCGTTTGAGGGTATTGCATTGTTGTATTAAATATAAATCCTTGAAAATTTATATTAATTCAATGCGACAGTCAAGTCGATGCGAGAATCTTTCTCAAAAGGATAGGAGATTTTTTCTGGTCTGGTCTGAGGGAAGAAACAAGTTGGTCGGCTCCCTTTAACATCAATAATCTAATCGTCTATTTCCCACCTAACGTTCTGCAGCAGCAAGTGGACACCAGCAAAGGCGTCCAAGACTTTTTAACGAGTTCTAGAAATTTGTAAAGACTCCTTGGGAGACCATAAAGGTCAATTAGAAGCTCTAAGGCATCAAGTCCTTAAATTTGTTGAAAAATATTCAATGATGCCCCTCAACTTTTTTTTGTGCAACCAAATTCCTATAACTGTATACTTTTTTGTGCTCTCGTTCATATCTTCGCTCAAATCTGAGGGAAGGGTCAGTGTCCCTCATCGCTTTTACCTGTACGTTGAAGAAGATCGGAGAGGGTGTCTATACTGGACTTTGAGGTGGTGGACATCGCAAAGCTCGGGGACTTGGAGAGGAGCGTTTTCGTGGATAACCCATTGAAGAAGATCGAAGAGGACAATCCCCCACTTCTCAAGGTGCTTCATTTGCAAGTGGAGAGTGTCAGAAAAGAGGGGCACCTCTCTCTCTCTCTCTCTCTCTCTCTGTGGATTTTTCCAGATTTCTCTCTCTCTCTGCTGCACCAGAATTTTCTCCCTCTCTCTAGACTTTTCTCTCCCCCTCTCTCTCTAGATTTTTCTCCACCGACTTTGGCTCCTATAAATAGGGGCTGTTGTCTCTTAAAGTGTGAGTGAGTGAAGTGTGGTGTGTGTGAGTGGAGTGTGTACGTGAGGTGAGTGGGTGTGTGAGGGGTCTTGTGTAGGAAAGTGTGTGTAGTGGTGAGGCGTGTGAGATGTGTATGAGAGTGGTGTGTATGTAGAGAATTTGTAATATTGTTCTATAATAAAAGTAATTATTTTTACTTGTACATCCACTCGCTTCCCAACAATTGGTATCAGAGCCAGGTTGTCGGAGACCGTGCGAAGACAGTGGTCGGGGACCATTGTAAGTGAGTAGGCGGTCAAGTTCGTCGAACCAAGGAGCGGTGTACGTCGGAGTTCTGCCAGTGCACAATCCGGGATTGTGAAGTCGGTTGGTCCGGGACCAGGCTTACTTGGTATAGTGCGGGGCATTATACTCAAGTCACGATGGCGGATTTCTCGAGTTCGGTAAGTGGCGTCGAGAAGCTCAACAACTTAAATTATAATAATTGGAGTACCCGCATGCAATATTACTTGCTAGGTCAAGATTTGTGGGATATCGTTGGCGGGAGCAACACCACACCACCCACGAATGATAGCGAATTAAGAAAATGGAACATAAAATCAGGAAAGGCTCTTTATGTTTTTGCCGTAACTATTGAAGATGAATTATTGCAACACATAAAGAGTGCGAAGACCCCGAAGGAGGCATGGGATAACTTGGCGACGCTGTTTGCAAGGACAAACGATGCCAAGTTACAACGCCTAGAGAATGAGCTCCTCTCGGTCTCGCAACAAAGTATGACGGTGAGTTAATACTTTTCTAAAGTTAAATCTATTTGCGAAGAAATTTCAAAATTAGATCCGAGAATGCCATCTCGAGGCAAGAATGAGAAGAATAATAATTCACGGGTTAAGGCCGGAATATAATAGTATTGTTACGGCCACCCGTGGATGGGCAAATGAGCCAACTCTAACAGAGTTGGAGAATATATTGGCCAACCAAGAAGCCTTAGATAAACAAATTTCTAAGGTTACAATTAAGGAGGATGAAAGCGCCCTCTTCGGTAACAAAAAGAGGGTTCAAGGGCCGAGAATAGAAATAGAGCAGGTGCAAGAGATGGCAAATCATGGAAAAGTCATGGAGAATGGCCAAAGCGAATAGAAGGAAGTGGACCTCGGCCGGGGAGCTCGTCGAGACCGCGACAAGGACGACAATGAAGATAAGAAGAATAGAAGGCAAAATGGACGGTGTTACACATGTGGCAAAGTAGGTCACTTTGCCGGGATTGTCGGTTCAAAAGAGTTGAAGGAAACATGCGGCTTCTAAGGAAAATGATAGCGAAGAAGAGTGGGATTTCCAAGCATCCTTTGCAATGGAGGAACAAGAAGAGCTTGCAAACTCCTCCATAGAGTTAGAAGATGCAATGTCCCTCATCACGGTAAGTGATAAATTGATTGATTATGATGAAGATTGGATAGTTGACTCGGGGTGCTCAAATCACATGATCGGAGATCACGGGAAGCTATTAAACATGTGTGAGTACAAAGGTGGACGAGTAGTTGTCACCGCGGACAACTCAAGGTTGCCGATTACCCATGTTGGCCAAACGATGATAACACCCGATTCAGTTCGCATCAAGTCGAATCGAAGAATGTGTACCATGTGCCGGGGATGAAGAAGAATCTATTGTCCATGGCACAACTTACGGACTCAGGTAATTATGTGGTGTTCGGTCCAAAAGACGTTAGGGTGTACCGCAATTTGAAACCAACTGGTACACCAATCATGGAGGGTCGTCGATTAGAGTCTGTCTACGTGATGTCAGCTTAGACGGCATACGTGGACAAAACTCGAAGGAGTGAAATGCCTGGTTTGTGGCATGCACGGCTTGGGCACGTGAGCTACCATAAATTAAAGGTGATGATGATGAAAGGTATGCTAAAAGGTCTCCCCCACTTAGAAGTCCAAGAAGATGTCATCTGCACCGGATGCCAGTACGGGAAGGCACATCGGCTTCCATATGAGGAGTCTGCATTCAGAGCTAAGATGCCTCTAGAGCTTATCAACTCAGATGTATTTGGACCGGTGAAGCAACCGTCGTCGGAGGATCAAAGTACATGATAACATTCATCGATGATTTCTCCGGTACGTCCGGGTCGACTTCATGAAAGAAAAATCTGAGGCATTAAACAAATTTAAGGAGTTTAAAGCAAAAGTAGAATGTGAAGTAGGCAAGAAAATACTATGCCTTCGCACAGATAATGGGGGAGAATATACATTAGATGACTTTACAAAATTTCTTCAAGAATGGAAGAACGTCGACAATTTACTTGCCCAAATACGCC
The DNA here is from genome assembly GCA_017140595.1 of Eucalyptus curtisii. Classification (NCBI taxonomy): domain Eukaryota; kingdom Viridiplantae; phylum Streptophyta; class Magnoliopsida; order Myrtales; family Myrtaceae; genus Eucalyptus; species Eucalyptus curtisii. The sequence goes on along the minus strand of CM029496.1, from coordinate 29,743,366 downwards.
AAAACAAAATGGAGTTGCCGAAAGAAAGAATCGACATTTGGCGGAGACATGCAGGACTATGTTGCATGCGAAGAGTGTTCCACCCAAGTTTTGGGCTGAGTGTATGAAGACGGCAGCGCACGTGATCAACGAGACTACCTCAAGCAAGGCTTGACTTTATGTCACCATATGAGAAGTTGTGGAATCGCAAGCCCACGGTAAGTCACTTTAGAGTATTTGGGTGTGTATGTTATGCATTCGTGCAGACCATCTTCGCAACAAGTTCGATAAGAAGGCAGTTCGCTGCATATTCGTGGGCTACGATGATCAAAGAAAAGGATGGAAGTGTTGTGACCCTACAACAGGGAGGTGTTACACTTCCAGAAATGTGGTGTTCGACGAACTATCATCTTGGTGGCCATCACAACCTAATTCAAAACAAGTTGAAGAAGAGATTCATGAAGGAATGAAAGAAAATGATGAGATTGATAAGGACCAGCGAATTGAAGAAGGAAATGATAATGTAACAGGAAGAAAAGAAGTCAGAGCACAATCACTAGAAAAATCAAAGAGCCCATGGCGAAGCGGGTGTACATCCAAGAACTACGAAGAGCTTCGACCAAGTCAGATGGAAGAACCGAAGAGGAGGAATCTCAACTTAGGAGATCAACAAGACAAAGAAGACCAAATCCCAAATATGCAAATGCGATCGAAGATGTCGGAGCGGTCGAGCCGTCCACATATGAGGAAGCCTCGCAAGGCGTGGAATGGAGGAAAGCTATGGAGGAAGAGATAAAAGCACTAAGAAAGAACGAAACATGGGACTTAGTACCGAGACCTAAAGAGGTACGTCCTATATCTTGCAAATGGGTTTATAAACTTAAAACTCGACTAGACGGGTCGATAGAAAGATATAAGGCACGACTAGTTGCTCGAGGATTCTCTCAAAAGTATGGCCTAGATTATGATGAGACCTTTAGTCCAAGAGCAAAGATCACTACGGTTCGAGTCTTACTAGCACTTGCAGCAAGCAAGTCGTGGAAATTATGGCAAATGGATGTAAAGAATGCCTTCTTACATGGAGAACTAGATCGAGATATATACATGGAGCAACCAGATGGTTTCAAAAGTAAGACTCATCCGGATTATGTTTATAAGTTAAAGAAAGCCCTCTATGGCTTAAAACAAGCTCCGAGAGCATGGTACGGGAAGATTGCTGGATTTTTGATACAAAGTGGTTACTCTGTAGCCCCACGCAGACTCGAGCTTGTTTGTGAAGGCGAGAAGATGGCAAGCTCGCAATAGTGTTAATCTACATGGATGATCTAATCATCACCTGGAGATAATGAAGAAGAGATATGCCAAATCGAACCAACCTCTCAATACGGTTTCGAGATGAAAGAGCTTGGAGAATTAAAACACTTCCGGGGCTCGAGATTGAAAAGACCAATGAAGGATTATTCCTATGTCGCGAAGTATGCACGAGACCTCCTAGACAAGTTCGGGATGCTTGATTGCAAACCTATATCTACTCCAATTGATGGAAATATAAAGTTATGTGCAATTGAAGGATGAGAATTGGAAGACTCAACTATGTACTGGCAATTGGTGGGTAGCCTTATTTACCTAACCATAACACGGCCTGATATTGCCTTTGCAAAGTGGGAGTAGCAAGCCGATTCATGGAGAAGCCACGAAGGCCCCACTTAGATGCGTCAAGCGTATACTAAGGTATGTAAAGGGTACATTTGATTTTGGGCTTCGTATAAGAAAGAAGCATCATGTGAAGTTGTAGGCCATTGTGATGCGACTTTGCTTTGAGATCGTGACATGCGACGATCAACTACGGATATGTTTAGCCTCGGATCAGCGGTAGTGTCATGGTGTAGCAAAAGACAGGCAACCGTGTCACTATCTACGACGAAGCGAGTATAGAGCAGCAGCAATGACAGCACAAGAAAGTACATGGCTGGTGCAGCTGATGGAGAATCTTCATCAACCAATAAATCAACCTACACAGATATATTGTGATAATCTGTCGGCCATAAGCTTAGCGGAAAATCCAGTTTTCCATGCGAGGACCAAGCATGTAGAAGTGCACTATCATTTCTTGCGGGAAAAAGTCTTACAAGGCGAGATAAAGATGGAGTATGCCAAAACAGATGATCAAGTTGAGACATCTTCACCAAAGGTCTTGGAGCTGTAAAATTCGAAGAGTTTCGAAGGCAACTTGGTATGATCACAATGTCCATGGTAAGAGAGAGTAGTCGGTGAGGGGAGTGTCGAAAAGAGGGGCACCGCTCTCTCTCTCTCTCTCTCTCTCTCTCTCTCTGCTGCACCAGAATTTTCTCCCTCTCTCCAGACTTTTCTCTCCCCCAGATTTCTCTATCTCTCTGTTGCACCAGAATTTTCTCCCTCTCTCCAGACTTTTCTCTCCCCCTCTCTCTCTAGATTTTTCTCCACCGACTTTGGCTCCTATAAATAGGGGCTGTTGTCTCTTAAAGTGTGAGTGAGTGAAGTGTGGTGTGTGTGAGTGGAGTGTGTACGTGAGGTGAGTGGGTGTGTGAGGGGTCTTGTGTAGGAAAGTGTGTGTAGTGGTGAGGCGTGTGAGATGTGTGTGAGAGTGGTGTGTATGTAGAGAATTTGTAATATTGTTCTATAATAAAAGTAATTATTTTTACTTGTACATCCACTCGCTTCCCAACAGAGAGGACCAAAGGGAGCAAAGAGTGCAATCGTCTATAAAACTAAAAGGAGACAATTGCATTTCTCATGAATTTCGTGAATTAATTTCATTTTTTTGCGGAATGAATTCATCTTTAAGCAGAACAAATGTAATCTAGAATGTACTACAAAACTTCTTGTAGATGGAGATGCATGCATTTCTCCAAAATTAAATTTTGTTTGATTTTTCTTATTTTATTAGGTTCATACCAAGAAAAACCCCAAACTGATACGCCAATGACAAATTTATCTCAAATGAATTTTTTGACCACAAAAACCCAAAATAGTATATTTATGACATATTTTTTAGTTTGATTTTTTTTTAAGCAACCGTTTATAGTTGACATATAACAACCACATCAGCATCTCCATTTGTAATTTTAACAGAATTCGAACAAAACAAGTATATATTTTAGGGATCCATTTTATACAAAAAAAAAATGTTGAAGAACCTGATTGGATATTTTGCAATAGTTGAAGGACTCCCTATACCTCTAGTGTTTTTTTTTTTTTTTTTGGGTGCATATGATAAGGCTCGTGATCATGCAACACGTGGCATTATTGGGAAATATTTTAGGAATGATATTTTCTAAAGCTTGGAAACATTAATTAGTACTCGTAAGCACTATTAATTGGGAATCAAGTCTATCACTTATTTGAGATTTTGTTTCTCAGGACCCAAGATCGAGTTCTTCTCCCTGGTATTATTTTTATTTCCTACCTTTTGAAAATTATTTAGGCATTCAAAATTGACATGTCTTGCGTGATTTCTTAGCATTTCCAAAATTTTTCTTAGAGGAATGATTAGAACAATAGCTAGAGGTCAGATTTATCTTACGTCTTATTTTCCACGTGTGATTCTAATTGATGCTTGGATTCTATTCTTCAATTAGAATCACTCAATTAGAATCACTCAATTGTCTTACAGCGATATGAATGCATATAGATGAGGGGGGGGTAAGACATGCTCCACGCTTTTCAGGTCTTTTCCCAGCAGCTACTGTTGACTGCTTTTTGGTTTGAATCATTCACGGGTGCTGCATCCTGCCATAATAAATAAATTTAGATTCAATTTCAGCGGAGACTATCATTTTCGTGCACCTAATAAATTGGGATAAATGACGGATACTTGCACCCTGCCCCACTTGATCGCACTAAAGCATCGGGTCTTTACTAGAAACATGGACATCACAATAAAGAACCAAGAAAAGAAAAAGGAAAAGCAAAGAATAGTCATGAGTCACAGCTAGCCTTTGCATATTTTCCTTTAACCACTCATAGCACCAACTTTTCTGGTGTGAACTAGATATTAGGAAGAAATATTGAATAACGTTAAGACTGGGGTTTAGCTGTTTCTCACTAAATCTTAAAGGTCTTATAGTTCATATAAAACTCTGAAGCTGTCCAATTATCAATTAGGACACTAGTTCTAAGGAATACAGCAGAGCCTTAACTCCTGGTTGAGGAAACGACCAAGAAAATTTTTCCAAAAAAGTTGGAAGAGCAAAAGAGTACATACTGTTTCAACGTCCATAAAATCCATATTTTTCGGTTTCTGCACATGACTAGAGGTGGTCGGGTCAAAGACATTGCCAATAAAATGGTATGCTTCAGCCAAATCGGGTAAAGCCACATTCAAAGAAAAATATGGTACTTGTTAATATAAAATGTAGAATGAAATTACTGACCTAAGAGCATTCAATGTTAGCTGGGTTCACTCCCATATGGAGGAAGCTTAATGAATAGCAAGCCCAAAAGGGTTTTAGCCCATATGATAAGTTGTCATGCCCCGATCCTCGGGCGTGCGCCCATCCCGGCTTGATCGATTAAAATAGCGACGTCCCAGATTGCATCGCCGATCCATTCATTTTAATACGCATGCGGAAACATATATCAAATCCCCAGACAATAAAACAATGGGACAGGAAAGTAGGGCCACACATTTCGAACCTAAAAACCACAACCCCACATATATACATTGCGACCCATAATGTATATAGTACAATACAAACTATAGAGGTTAGGTTCTACACAAGTCAGTCCGAAAACAAAGTCTGCAAGCAAGGGTAGGGGTTTTCCAATCTGCTCCGGGTCATCATCATCCTCAATTTCTCCCTTCTTCCACGCCCCAACTGGAGCCTACTGCTGAGTACACCGGAGAGTCTGGATCATCAAGCTTGGGATCCTTCGCGTCCACCACCGAACCACTCTTAGGGTCTGCCGTACCTTTCCTGAACGCAACCTTCAACACATACAGGGGTATCTCTGATTCCGTTATGGGACCCTCTCTCAGTCCGTTACGATCCTGGCGGTACCACAACCTGAACTGATGGGGCACCTTCTTAGGTAATCCCTCATCAACCTAGAGTATGGACTGTACCAGCTCATACTCTAACTCGTTAGGGTGCCCACGAATCGAAATGTAGTGCCTCTGTTCGGTCATCTTCTTGGGTTGCCCAAAATGCTCGGGAGCAGCAGCCATCTATGGACCGGAAATGTTATCCCACAACTGGGGTGAGATGATGTCTCAGCAAGTTCAACCCCCTAAGACCCAACTAGGAAGAAAATACACCCCAAGGGTTGCCTAGGCACAATCACGAGTCAGAGGACTTACCTTAGCCTCGATTTCCTTCCTACAAGTCAATACAATTCATAACCTCATCGAGTCATATCGACAAATCAAATCATTTAATCGAATCGAATTATCGATCAATCGACTCAGTCGATTCCATGTCCACAAGACCATTCCTCGATCATCTTAATCGATACTATCTATAAGTCCGATCATAATCCAAGACTGCTCACTCTAAGCCAATAATAGATAGTATAGCTCACCAGAAGCTGCCCCATATACTGACATAATATACTATATATATGCTCTGCATAAGCTGCCTCAAATATTGATATAGTATATTATATATACTCACCAGAAACTGCCAAATCCACTGATCCGCTAATTCTATATATGCTCACCATAAGCTGCCAGATCCACTAATCTGCTAATTCTATATATGCTCACCAGAAGCTACCAGATCCACTAATCTGCTATATTTATTATTCTCACCAAAAGCTGCCGTAATTATTGGTCTAACCATCTAATAATTTCTCCATTTTTATCATACCTAATAAAAATACTCGTGTGTGGATACATGGTCGGCCTTAGCCAAAAATACAATTTTCTGCCACTTGAAAATCCCACCAATTTATATGGTCCACCAAAATATTTTTGGCGTTGTAAACCGACGCTTGGTTATTTTCTAATTAATTACTGAAATTAAACCAATTCAGGAATAAATTCCTAAAAATACAATTCACACCAAATCAACACAAATTAGAGTTCAATTAAATAAACATATCACACCACAGCAATCAACATGAAATTCCGATCACCGAATATCCCGGTCTAATTTTCGGAAAATAATTAATTAATTAAATAATTATGAAAATTAATTAATAAATGCAAATAATTAAAACTTAGGCCCGTAAAGCCTAATCGAAAGCCGAGACGGACTCGGAAAATTTTCCGAATCACTCTAGATAAATACTAGATCTTGTCTAGGCTTTAATTGCACTAAACTATCCATCTAACATGCATCGATAAATAATTAAATTGTTCTAATCTAACTATCCACCTAATCCAAGCTTAACTTAAACTAATCAACCCTTAAGTGTCATTAACCTACTAAGCGAAAATTAGTGAGTTAAACTCACTTATTAATTGATCCGCTCAAATCAAATCGATGGGGACGAGGCCAGGCTCGATCTTCTCCAAAGCGGGCTTGGCAATGTGGGTCGAGAACGACCTCAAAATGGGCTAAATAGAGCTGCTGAAACCCACTCGGCTTGATTCTGTTTGGGGCTGAGGGAGAGCTGATCCGGTGGCTGAACGGCGAGGCAAGAGCGGAGGAGGTAGAAGGGAGTTGGTCGCAGTCCGGGGGAACAGACCGGCGGCGGAGCGGCAGTGCACGGTGGTCCGACGGCCACGTGGGAGCTTTGGGACACAGCTGAAATAGGGACGTTGAGCGGAGGGGCGAAACAGCGGGCAAGGCTGATGTGAGGCGCGATGGTGGGCGAGCTGCGGTCCGACGGGCTTCGGCGGTGGCATGCGACGGGCGGGAGGCTTCCACGGCTGGCTGGTTCTTCTCTGCAAGTTTTTGGAAAATCTCAAAGCACAATGAGGAAGAAAGAAGGGCTGGTCGACGGTGCAAGAGGGAGAGGGGGCAAGGGGGCCACTTTGGCTTCTATCTCATCTTCTTGTCTCCCAATCTTGGCCCACCACACCAGCTGTAATCCTCAGCTAATCCTTAGCCATTCTTAGCCTTCTAGAAGCCTTTTGAGGTGGTCCACAAGTCATGGCAATGGAGGCTACGAATTTCAAGTGATTTCCCTCCAATTGGAACTCAATTGCTTCTTGAATCACTCAAATTTGGCTCTTAAAAATTTAATTGTCGAACCCTCGATCAAATTGATATTTTTCCTCACCAATTGATTCCACTTGCATCCCAATTGCATGATCGAAAACGGTCCCTGACATTTTCTGGACAAAAACGACTCTACCTCGATTTTTTCCCAAAAAGTCTCGATTTGCAGAAAAATCTTCGGAGGCTGAGTCAACGTTCCTAAAATGACTTGTGACATGACAGAACTTTCAATTTCTGAAATTGGATTCAAATTCGCGGTTAATTTCAATTTGACGCGATTTTAGCGTGACCTAGGCCACCGGGTAGCTTTCAGAAATTTTTAGTGCAAATGACCCGTGATCTATTTTCTTCTAGCCACAATGAACCCATTCGACACATTGGCGACTCTCGGTTGTTGTGAAAATCTCGAGGATTCAAATACGGACACAAGGTACCAAAACGATAGAAAAATCAGTCTAGTGCCGGTCGATGAGAATTTTCCAATTTAGTGGAGTCACCCACGTTTAGCCACACATCTCAGTCGAACCGAACTATCTCTAATCTCTAATCGATTTTAACTGTGCCATAATGACCTCTAAAGATGAGCACGGTCGAGTAGCCGATTCTTGGTCGAATTCTCAAGTTTATTGCATTAAAATTCCTTAACAGCTTTCTAGATAGTCTATTTATCTTGAAAGTGATCAGCTCTGAGAACAGCCCTATAGGCGCGTTGATGAAAGACCCGATTAATTTAATTGAAAGTAGAAGTGAAAAATCCAAGATGTCACAACTCTTCTCCTCTTATAAAAATTTCGTCCTCGAAATTTAAACTATTACAATGCTTGAGCAAAAAGGTGGGGGTACAAACGTCTCATCGACTCTTCAGTCTCCCACGTTGCTCCTTCAATATCATGGTTTTGCCAGACCACTTTGACCAACGGGATGGTCTTTGTACGCAGAACTTGCTCTTTTTGATCCATAACCTGAACCGGGCATTCAACGTATGACACTCGGTCATCCACGTTCAATTTTTCAAAATTAAGCACGTGGGTCGAGTTAGGCTCGTACTTCCTCAACATCGACACGTGAAAAGTGTTGTGCACTTGCGCTAGTTTCGGCGGCAACACAAGATGATACGCTAGGGTCTCAATTCTCTCTAGAATTTTAAACGGATCTACGTACCTCGGACTCAGTTTGCCCTTCTTACCAAAGCGTGAAGTTCCCCTCATCGATGACACCTTCAGAAAAAAGTGATCACCAACTTGGAATTCCAATGGTCTCCGGCGCTTATCAGCATAACTTTTCTGTCTGCTCTGAGTGGTCTTTAATCTGCCTCTGATCACTGCAACGGCATCCACTGACTGCTGAACCAACTCTGGGCCTGTGATCTTTCTCTCCCCAACTTCATCCCAACACACTGGTGTCCTGCACGCTCTGCCATACAACGCTTCAAAAGAAGCCATCTGGATGCTTTGCTGATAACTGTTGTTGTAGGCAAATTCCACCAGATGAAGTTGTTCTTCCCAACTTCCATTAAAATCTAGTACACAAGCTCGCAGCATATCTTCGAGGGTTTGAATTGTCCTCTTAGACTGGCCATCCGTCTGAGGATGATATGTCGTACTGTAGTGCAGCTTGGTTCCTAAGGCAGCCTATAAGCTTTTCCAAAATGCAGTTGTAAACCTCAGGTCTCGATCTTAAGTTATTGTCACTGGCACTCCATGCAGACGAACTACCTGACGTACATACAACTCTACGTATCTATCCAAACTGAGGTCCTTTTGTACTGCAATGAAGTGAGCCGACTTTGTTAGTCTGTCGACCACTACCCAAATGGAATCATTACCTCTTTGACTCCTCGGTAGGCCGGTCATGAAATCCATCGTGATATGCTTCCATTTCCACTTTGGGATTTCGAGAGATTGGAAAAGTCCTCCCAGCTTACAATTTTGAGCTTTGACTTGCTGGCACGTCAACCACTTGACGACATGCTTGGCGATTTCTGCCTTCATACTTGACCACCAATAGTGTTGACGCAGATTCTATTACATTTTGGTACTACCCGGATGAATGCTGTAACTGCTACGATGCGCTTCTGACAAAATATCCTCTCTAAGCTCTATATTGTCAAGTACAACCAAACGTCATCGGAACCTCAATGCTCGTCATCAGAAATCTGAAAGTCAACTTTTCTTTTCTCGGTATCCTCTTGTAGAATCTTCTAAACATCTGGGTCTATTGGTTGAAGTAGCTTGATCCTGATCTGGACATCCGGTTCAATTTTGAGGGTGGCCATAAGACTCAAAAGGTGGCCTACCTCAAACTTGAATACCGAATCTTGAGCTCTCTCAATTAAATTCCATTCCTTAATCAGTATGTGAGCAACTGACGACTTTCGACTCAAAAGCGTCGGCAACCTTATTCGCCTTTCCTGGGTGATATAGAATATCACAGTCGTAATCCTTCAGTAGTTCCATCCATCGGCGCTGTCTCATATTCAACTCCTTCTGAGAGAATAAGTACTTGAGACTTTGATGGTTCGTGAAGATCTGGAATCTTTCTCCGCACAAACTGATCTAGATATTCATTGAATACTCGGTTCATCAGATCCATGTAGGCAGCTGGAGCATTCGTCAACCCGAATGGCATTACGGTGAACTCATAATGACCATAACGAGTACGAAATGCTGACTTTGAAATGTCCTCCTTCCTAATCCTCAGCTGATGATATCATGTCCTCAAGTTGATCTTCGAGAATATCGACGCTCCTTGCAATTGATCGAACAAGTCATCGATCCTTGGGAGTGGATACTTGTTCTTGATCGTTACCTGATTGAGTTGTCGATAGTCAATGTACAGGCGCAACGAACCATCTTTCTTCTTTACGAACAAAACTGGTGCTCCCCAAGGTGATGCACTGGGACGAATGAATCCCTTATCCAATAACTCCTGCATCTTCACCTTCAGTTCTTTTAACTCCAATAATGCCATTCGGTAAGGAGCCTTAGAGATTGGCTTTGTCCCGGGTGCTAACTCGATCACGAACTCAATTTCTCTCTCTGGCGGTAACCCTGGCAATTCCTTCGGGAAAACATCTGGAAATTCTTGTACCACGACAATGTCTTGCATTTTCAGCTCCTCAACCGTCGTATCCACCACAGTTGCCAGGTAACCTTGACAACCCTCGTCTAACAAACGAGTTGCCTCTGACGACGAGATCAAGATAATCGAGAGTCCTCCTCGACTCTCAACAAACTCGAAGCTCTCACCCTCTAATGGGTCAAACTGAATTGCCTTGCGATAGCAGTCCATCTTAGCTCATTGCTTGGTGAGCCAGTCCATGCCAATCATCAAATCATAGTCATACATGGCTAGGACTAACAAGTTTATTTTCCCCTCTCACTCACCAATCGCTAACTTGCAACCAGAACAACCCAAAGCAGCTATCACTTTATCCTTCAATGGTGTAGATATACTGACTGTTGACTCCAATAATACAGGACTTAATCCTAACAACTTAACATACTGCTCGGCAATAAATGAATGAGTTGCTCCTGGGTTGAATAGAGCATAAACAAGATGGTCGTTCAGCGAAACCATACCTGTGATCACGTCAGGCGCAGCTTCTGCTTGACCTTGAGTGATGGCATACACCGTGCCTTGAACTGGAGGTCTAAACTGTCCTCCTTACGGAGCATTCTGAGGTGCGTACCCTCTAATCTGTCCCCTCTGTGGCGGCGGTGGCAACTGCGGTTGTCCACTTGATCTCTTAGGACAATCTCAGGCTAAGTGACCCTGTTGGCCACACTCATAACAAGCGCCTGTTCTTCGAGGACACGGGGCTGTACCGTGTCGCCTTCCGCAGAAGCGACACAGGCCATTCTGACCAGGCCCTATCTTCCCAATTCCACCCTTCTGGTTGGGCAAGACTTGAAATCTTCCTCCAGTTATGGGCCTCTTCCCATGCTGGATCCCTTCTCCACTAGAACCAAATTGTGATCCAGATGCGGCAGCTCTTTTGTTCTGATCCCTCTCGATCATCTAGACCCTCTCATATGGGTCACTGTAATTTCTCAGGTTGAGCATTATCAATGGACTCCTAAACTCCGGCCTGAGTCCGTCCCTAAATCTTCTCACTCGATTTTCGCTGGATTCTCAACTAACTCAGGAGCGTATTGCAATAGTTCAGCGAACTTCGCCTCATATTGATCTACCGTCATCGAGCATTGGTGAAGGTGCTGAAACTCTACCATCTTCATCTCTCTAGCAGTCTCCAAAAAATATTTATTGTTGAAGGCTTCAACAAAGGCGTTCCACTCTGGGATGACACTTTCAGGAAACACCGCTCCTTGGGTGGTTCTCCACTAAGTATTTGCAATTCTCTCCAGCTGGTAAGTTGCAAGAACTACCTTTTCAGTTTTGTTGCACATCAATAGTGCAAAAGTTTTCTCCAGTCCTTGAATCCACAAAGCAGCGGCTTCGGGGTCTCCTGCCCTAGTAAACTTAGGTGGGTTCAACTTCAAGAATTGTTCCACTAGCTTGTGAATCGGTCTCCCAGTGACCACGATTCCTGGCGGAACCTCAGCGGGTGCGGTGGCAAGTGTGGCTGCAGCAACATCATTAGCAGCGGCAGTAGCGGGGGCTGCAACGGCGGCGGTGAAGGCGACTGCTTGGTTCTGGGCCTGCTGCCCCATCATCTCTCGCATGGCATCCAATGCCTATGTGATCCCAACTATTCCTTGATCACCTGCGGCTGCGACTCCAGCACCAACGGAGGTGGCGCTACTCCACTGGCGCTAGCCTGTGCTGGCGCTTTACCTCTGCCTCCTCGGGTACCGACCCTAGTCGGCGTCCTACCCTGAGTTACGGCCCTGACGGTTCTTTTACTAGGAGTCCTCTGCTCCTGATCGCTCATGCTGAAGGTTTTCTAAAGAAACCTACTTCCAATTCCACACCGAATTAGAAGCTAAGTGATTAACACCAACAAACAATTCTACCAAACAACTATCACAGACATGCACCAGCATGAAATTAAAGGTCATTCCTACTACTATCCCATAAACCATCGCACCTTATCACTCCAATCTTAAACCATGCTTTGATACCAATAAACGGGGATGTCACGCCCCGATCCTCGGGCATGCGCCCTGTGGCATCCAGAAATTTTGACGACCCTTGGATATGCGACGATCCGTGACTGGCCGACGGAAGTATCATCAGATTATGTCATCGGTATCATTTACGGACACCGTTTTATTTTCATCGTTGGACTGATGCTTTACATTTGGTAATGATCCGATCGTTAAGTAGACTATAGTTTTGTCGGAAACCTTTCATATGTTCAAGTGAGACCAACCTCGTATGTATTTAGCTGACCTTGGAAAATAATAACGATATGTCGCGGATCGACGAAATTGTTATCGAAGCTCGTCATCGTCGACACCACATTCGACCCCGCTAACCCGTGCATACTTGCTCTAATGACACTACACAACAATGCTACTTAAGTGTATGTGAAATAAAAAGGGGATTTGGACTTTAATACACTGATTTTAATGAGCCGAATAAAGGAAATTCGGCCATGTAGCCCACGTCCACGATGGTCAACAATTGAAGAGATTGTTGACCGAAGGAGGAACGGGTCCGAACGGCCAGCAAAGGCCACACCCTGCATGCACTCCTGCCCACCAATTCTGCCTCAATCTGCATGGCCACGTAAGCCTTCATTCGGTCGGCCAATGAGTCAACCGTGGAGAAGAGAGTTGACTGAGGCGTGGCTAGCAACAGCCCCGTTGCTTCGGCGTGTACGGCCAACGAAGACCAAGCCAATCCCGGTTGAAGCCACGCCCACCCCTAGCCGTCCTCGGTTTCTGTTGCCACCGCAACCCACATGCACTGACCGAGATGGTCAACTAATCAAAGAACAAAATGGCTCGGAATTGAGGGAGGAAAGAGAATAACCGAGCAAAATTTCAAGTAGAGAGAGAGTGAGCAGCGGCGAGTGAGAGAGAGAGATAGCGAGCGGACGAGCGAAACACACAGAGCGAGTGAGAGAGTAGTGAGCGAGTAGCGAGCAAGAGTGAGGGGGAAGGAAGGTGACCGCCCCTCCGTCCGTGCTTGTGTGCGTGCTGCCGCCGTCAACGCCGCTCGTCTTCGCCGCCGTCGGGCCGCATCACCAAACCAAACTCCCTAGTTGTTGAGTCGTAGGACCCAAGGCAAGTTGAAATCTACTAATCTATATAGTGTAATGCTGTTGTTGTCTTATGAAGTGTATTGATAGGCTGGATTGTTGGATTTTGATATTGAGTGATGGTTTATCGAGCAACCGAGACTGTTTTGAGGGTGAACAATTGATGAAGTGTTCAGATTTCACATGCAAATTACTTTGAAAATCTTAAAGTTGGGACCGAGTTTGATGACTCGCTGACGCGTCGATTTTTAGTTTCAAAAATCTTTACGACGGGACCGACATTATCGACCCGCCGAACTATGGTTTCCAATACTTCAAGAAATGCTTATGGTTTTGGTGAAAATCATCACCTGTACATTCCAAGTTTTGAACTTCAATCAAAAAGTAGATTTTGATTGTGAACTGTTTTAGAAAATCTCTTGAATTGCATCAAAATTTATGGGTACTGTGACACCATACCCAAATGTTTTAAGAAATGTTTTATATTTTAAAGATTTCCGAACTTTTTATAGAAAACATCCCAAACCATTGGAGTTGGGATTGAGATTTGGATTTACCAACATGCCGATTTCAAATTACTAATGATTTTGATAAAGTATTTTATTTCGAGCCGTGATGCAAGTGCGACTCGAGGCTTTACATGTGGATTTCGAAAAACATTTGAGATTTAAACATGAAAAGTGCATTTTTTTTTTTGGATTCGGTATCAAGCTTTTGATTTCGTGAATTGATTTCAACGATATGAGATTTACCTATTTTCAAAGACTATTATTGTTATATTTCTGTGTCTTTGAAATCCCTATTTTGCATTACTTGATATCATAAAGTGAGATTTTTCAAGAACCCAAAAGGATTTCAGATGTTGTTGTATTGATATGCTTTTGAAAATATTTATTTGTATTGTTTGATATTATGAAGAAAGATTTTCAAGCATTCAAAAAGAATTTCAGATGTGGTTGTAGTTTTTAAAACTGTTTTGGCATTTAGCAAATTATTCAATGCTGAAAGATTTCAATAAAGACTCATGGGACTCTTGGTGTCATTGCATTGAAAGTGTTTTCGATATTGAAATAAGTTAAGATGTTAATGATGCCGTCAGACCGTTGAGTCGACGATGCCCCGGGAGTCGGGATGCCTAAAGGTTTGAATGAGTCGATGCCCTTTGGATGCCTGGGGTCCACAGTGCCTCAAAGGGTCCCCGGGAGTGTCGGGATGCCCGGTGGTATATCGGTATGTAATTCCGGGGGATGCCCGGTGGTATGTCGGTACGTAATTCCGGAGGGTAGGGGTAACCATTTTCATGGCCAGCCTTGGAGATTCCTCGTGATGCCAGGTGGGATGCGAGATGCCCAGAGGTGTGACGTAACACGCTCTGGATGCCCGGTGGCCTAGTGGCGTAATGCCGGAGGCTTTCGCGACGCCAGGTTGGTGCGAAATCCTAGAAGGACGCAAACATTGGTCCTCTGGGGGGATAAAACCTTTTTGAATGTTAAAACTAATGATTATACTAAGTGTGCGTGTGGTCTGGTTATAGGACTAAATTGTATGGCATGGAATGGGACGTGTCATAACAGTTTGGCCCTATGATCGGGACTTGTGTGATTGAAATGATACATTCTGGTTTTTAAACTGCATTGCCATTACTTTTAAAAGTCTTATCGATCTGATGCATACTCATTCTTTGATTTCTTGTTTTATCTATCTTGCATGGACTTGGATTGTGATGGCTTGCTTAATATAGCTTAGTAGATCTTCAACTGCTGGGTGGTTGTACTCACCCCTTTTGGGGACTAACATTTCAGACTAGACAAGATACCTCTGCTGCCATCGCCACCAGCAGATGGACCAAGAGGTTGGATATGATTGCGAGAAGGAGGACGGTAGAGGAAGGAACTTTTGAACGCCGACACTGATCGATGGACTTTATGTATACGACTGTTGGAAAAGATGTCGGTCATCTTTTGAAGTATAGCCGAGTATAAAAAACTACGGCATTTTGGTGTATCGACTAAAGATGTCCATCTGGTTTATGTAAATAAAGGTGTTCGGCTTTAACTTATAAAATGTTTAGTAGGTGTGCATCGTTTTAATTTGTGAAAGGGGAGTTGATGGATGTGCTTCCGCTATATATATATATATATAAACTGCGCAGGGACCGACTTAAAAGATATAAACCCTCAGGATTTATGAATTATAATGAAATTCCTTGGTATTAGAGTATTATACTATCGGGGTAAAGCAAGTGAAAGGTACGTGTGGTGACCCTAATGGATCGGGAGCCGTTCGAGGGTGCCACACACCCATCCCGGCTTGGTCAATTAAATAGCGACGACGCATCGCCGACCCATTAATTTTAATACGCATGCGGAAGCGGATATAAAATCCTCGGACAATAAAACAATGGGATAGGAAAGTAGGGCCACACATTTCAAATTTGAAAACCACAACCCCACATATATACATTGTTACCCATGATGTATATAGTACAATACAAACTATAGAGGTTAAGTTCTACACAAGTTAGTCCGAAAACAAAGTTTGCAAGCAAGGGTGGGGGTTTTCCAATCTACTCCGGGTCATCATCATCCTCGATTTCTCCTTCTTCCACGCTCCAGTTGGAGCCTACTGCTAAGTACACCGGAGAGTCTGGATCATCAAGCTTGGGATCCTTCGAGTCCACCATCGAACCACCCTTAGGGTCTGCCGTACCTTTCCTGAACGCAACCTCCAACACATACAGGGTTATCTCCGATTCCGGTATGGAACCTTCTCTCAGTCTGTTATGATCCTGGCGGTACCACGACCTGTACTGATGGGGCACCTTCTTAGGTAATCCATCATCAACCTAGAGTATGGACTGCACCAGCTCGTACTCTAACCCGTAAGGGTGCCCATGAATCGGAATGTAGTGCCTCTGTTCGGTCATCTTCTTGGGTTGCCCAAAACACTCAGGAGGAGCAGCCATTTATGGATCTGAAATGTTATCCCACAATGGGGTGAGATGACGTCTCAGCAAGTTCAACCCCCTAAGACCCGACTAGGAAGAAAATACACCATGAGGGCTGCCTAGGCACAATCACGAGTCAGATGACTTACCTTGGCCTCGATTTCCTTCCTACAAGTCAATACAATTCATAACCTCATCGAGTCATATCGACAAATCAAATCATTCAATCGGATCGTATTATCGATCAATCGACTCAGTCGATTCCATGTTAACGAGACCATTCCCCGGTCATCTCAATCGATACTATCTATAACTCCGATCATAATCCAAGACTGCTCACTCTAAGCCAATAATAGATAGTATAGCTCTCCAGAAGCTGCCTCATATACTGAGATAATATACTATATATATGCTCACCATAAGCCGCCTCAAATATATATGCTCACTAGAAGCTGCAAGATCCACTGATCCGCTAATTCTATATATGCTCACCATAAGCTCCCAGATCTACTGATCTGATATATTTATTATGCTCACCAGAAGCTGCCGCAATTATTGGTCTAACCATCTGACCATTTCTCCATTTTTATCATCCCCAAATAAATATACTTGTGTGTGGGTAAACGGTTGGCCTTAGCCAAAAATGCAATTTTCTGCCGCTTGAAAATCCCACCAATTTATATGGTCTACCAAAATATTTTTGGCGTTGTAAACCGACGCTCGATGTTTTCTAATTAATTACTGAAATTAAACCAATTTAGGAATAAATTTTTAAAATACAATTCACACCAAATCAACACAAATTAGAGCTCAATTAAATAAACAGATCACACCACATCAATCATCATAAAATTTCGATCATTGGCTATCCCGGTCTAATTTTCGGATAATAATTAATTAATTAAATAATTATGAAAATTAATTAATAAATGCAAATAATTAAAACTTAGGCCTGTAAAGCCTAATCGAAAGCCGAGACGGACCCGTAAAATTTCCTAATCACTCTAGATAGATACTAGAGCTTGGCTAGGCCCTAATTGCACTAAACTATCCACCTAACATGCATCGATAAATAATTAAATTGCTAATCTAATCTAACTATCCACCTAATCCAAGCTTAACTTAAACTAATCAACCCTTAAGCATCATTAACCTACTAAGCAAGGATTAGTGAGTTAAACTCACTTGTTAATCAACGAGGACGAGGCGAGGCTCGGTCTTCTCTAAAGCGAGCTTGGCAACCGGGGTCGGGAACGACCTCAAAACGGGCTGAATAGAGCTACTGAAACCCACTCGGCTTGATTCTGTTTGGGGCCGAGGGAGAGCTGATCCGGTGGCTGAACGGCGAGGCAAGAGCGGAGGAGGCAGCAGGGGTTGGTCGCGAGTCCAGGCGGGGACAGACCGGCAGCGGAGCGGCGGTGCATGGTGGTTCGATGGCCACGTGGGAGCTCTGGGACGTAGTTGAAGTAGGGACGTTGAGCAAAGGAGCGGAACAGCGGGCGAGGCTGACATGAGGCGCGACGGTGGGCGAGCGGTGGTTCGACGGGCTTCGGCAATGGCATGCGATGGGCGGGAGGCTTCCACGGCTGGCTGGTTTCCACGGCTGGCTGGTTCTTCTCTGCAAGTTTTTGGAAAATCTCAAAGCACAATGAGGAAGAAAGAAGGGCTGGTCGACGGTGCAAGAGGGAGAGGGGGCAAGGGGGGCCACTTTGGCTTCTATCTCATCTTCTTGTCTCCCAATCTTGGCCCACCACACCAGCTGTAGTCCTCAGCTAATCCTTAGCCATTCTTAGCCTTCTAGAAGCCTTTTGAGGTGGTCCACAAGCCATGGCAATGGGGGCTACGAATTTCAAGTGATTTCCCTCCAATTGGAACTCAATTGCTTCTTGAATCACTCAAATTTGGCTCTTAAAAATTTAATTGTCGAACCCTCGATCAAATTGATATTTTTCCTCACCAATTGATCCCACTTGCATCCCAATTACATGATCGAAAACGGTCCCCGACATTTTCTCGGACAAAACGACTCTACCTCGATTTTTTCCCAAAAAGTCTCGATTTGCAGAAAAATCTTCGGAGGCTGAGTCAACGTTCCTAAAATGACTTGTGACATGACAGAACTTTCAATTTCTGAAATTGGATTCAAATTCGCGATTAATTTCAATTTGGCGCGATTTTAGCGTGACCTAGGCCACCGGGTAGCTTTCAGAAATTTTTAGTGCAAATGACCCGTGGTCAATTTTCTTCAAGCCACAATGAACCCATTTGACACATTGGCGACTCTCGGTTGTTGTGAAAATCTCAAGGATTCAAATGCGGACACAGGGTACTAAAAAGATGGAAAAATCAGTCTAGTGCCAGTCGATGAGAATTTTCCAATTTAGTGGAGTCACCCACGTTTAGCCACACATCTCAGTTGAACCAACCTATCTCTGATCTCTAATCGATTTTTAATTGTGCCGTAATGACCTCTAAAGATCAATACAGTCGAGTAGCCGATTCCTAGTTGAATTCTCAAGTCTATTGCATTAAAATTCCTTAATGACTTTCCGGATAGTCTAGTTATCTTGAGAGTGATCAGCTCTGAGAACAGCCCTATAGGCGCGTCGATGAAAGGTCCGATTAATTTAATTGAAAGCAGAAGTGAAAAATCCAGGATGTCACATAAGTCATATGGAGAAATATGGTTTCTCATCATCTTTTAAGTAGGAGCTGTAAAGAAGTTAGTAGAGATGTAGTAACAAGAGAAAGAGAAAGCAGAAAACCTGGGTTTTAAGGATCAGTCTGATTTACATCAAGCTGGCATCGAATGTCAATTCGTGGTATGGATAAGTTCAAATTTTGTCAGCATGTTTGTGGTGCACTCTTCTCGAATCTGGACCGTTTGATTTTTGTTTTGAAGCTCCCTACACCAGGTTTTTCGTGAGTTGATCAAAACATGCGTTTTTGGTCAGATTTATCCTTGATCTTTTGTGAAATTTATGCGTGTTGCCAATAATGATGGTTTTTGAGGTCTTTGCTGCTATGTATCTCTAGTTTTTACTAGAGAAAAACTTTTTTTTTCACCCGATTTTGTTGATAGTGAAGATTTTTGGATGGACTTTAGTCTCCTAGTTTTTTATCTCCTTACACCGAGGAGGTTTTTTCGTAAAAAATCACCTTGTGTTTGTGTGCTTGATATTTATTTTGCTTTACTATATTAGTCCCTATTAGGTTTACACAAGATGAGATATTATTTTATTATGCCGCGTTAATCCGATATTGTTCAAGTTGTTACTATTCTCCTATCATAGTGGTATCAGAGCCATTATGACCCCTGCTATCAATCGACAATATTCAAGTTTCTTCCTTGATAGAGTTTTCGTCATCATATCAGAACCATTATGGTCCATATGAATTTTCTCAAGTTCCAACAATTTCTCATCTAGAACATCTCTTATCCAATGATATCTAACATCAATATGTTTTGATTTAGAATGGAAAGATTAATTCTTACCAAGATGAATTGCGCTTTGATTGTCACAAAATAACGCATACCTCTTTTGCTTAAACATGAGTTCTTCTAAGAACTTCTTCAGCCATAGCATCTCTTTATTAGCTTCGGTTACCGCAATAAATTAAACTTTTGTTGTAGAAAGTGTAACACACTTCTGTAAGCTTGACTTCCATGAGACAGCCCCACCAGCAAAAGAAATCAAATAACCAGAAGTAGATTTACGAGTATCAATATCTCATACCAAGTCAAAATCTATATATCCAACTAACTCAAGTTTCCCGATCCCAAAATCGAGTTTCACATCGAAAGTTCTCCGAAGATACCTCATAATCCATATTTTTGCATTCTAGTGCTTTTCACTTGGATTTGACAAATAACGACTAACAACGCCAACTGCATGTGCTAAGTCTGAACGTGTACATACCATCACATACATCAAACTTCCTACAGCTGAAGCATATGAAACACTTTCCATGTATTTCTTCTCTTTATCAATCATAGAACTTTGTTTTGTATTTAACTTAAAGTGGGTAGCAAGAGGAGTATTAATCACTTTAGCTTTGTCCATGTAAAATTTTTAGAAAATCTTTTCGATGTACTTCTCTTGCGACAAGAACAACTTTTTAGCATCTCTGTTTGGGGTAATTCTAATGTCAAGAATTTGTTTTGTTGCACCTGTCATGCCCCGATCCTCGAGCGCGAGCCTATTTCTCGGTGGTCAATTAAATTGCGACGTCCCAGGATGCGTCGCCGACCCATTCATCGCCGACCCATTCATTTTAATGCATATGCGGAAGTGTATAAATAAATCCCCAGACAACACAAAAATGGGATAGAAAAGCAGGGCTACAATTTCACAACCACAACAAACCTTTATACACAGCTGACTAATTTATTTACAATACTAGTCTATAGACAAAAGTCTACAAAAGACCGGCTCTCAAAACGAAGCTGTCCTAAGACTAGCTAGCCAGACACATTCGCCGATCCTTTGATCTCCACAGGCTTTGGGGGCGTCGGGTCCTCCACCACACCATCAGGAGGGTCGACAGCACTCTCACCTAGAGTGGCATCTACTACCATAGCGAGAATTTCAAAACCCCGGAGGGGACCCACCCTGAATCCATTGGGTCTGTAGCGAAACCACGCTCTGAATCGATGAGGTACCCTATGAGGTAGGTCCTCTTCGACCCAGACAGTGGTCACCACCAGTTCATAGACCCAGTGACTTCCGGGATCAGGATAGTTAAAAACCCACTCGATAACCCTCATGGGCCAGCCAAAACATTTCGGAGGAACCGCCATTCAAGGACCTGAAAAGGTTGAGCCCACGACGGGGTGAGACAACGTCTCAACAAGTTCACCCCCTAAACTCTGACTAGGAAGGAAATACGCCTGGAGGCAGCTATACACACAAGTCAGAAGACTTACCTTGCCTCAGTTCCTTCTTGCACGTTGGTACAACTCATAATATCAACCAATCGATCGACTTAATTCGATCATTCAATCCAATCGATACCAGTTATCAATCAGTACTATCTATCACTCAATACTATCTATCAATCAATACCATCTATCAATTCATTCATCGATACGATAACTGCTCGCCCAAGCTGAAATATAAATAGATGGTAGCTCGCATAAGCTGATATAGATAGTAGCTCGCCCAAGCTAATATTGATTAATATTGCTCACCAAAGCTGATACATATATATTATTGCTCACCAAAGCTGATATATGTATATTATAGCTCACCAAAGCTGATTGATGCTCACCAAAGCTGATATATGCTCACCAAAGTTGATTAATGCTCACCAAAGCTGATCAATGCTCGTGTTGAAAATACCTAATAAAAATAATCATGTGTGGGTACATGGTCAGCCTGAGCAAAAAATGCAATATCTTTCTTTTCAAAAATCCCACTATTTAATATAGTCCATAAAGACATTTTTGGCGTTGTAAACCGACACCTGGTATTTTCTAATTAAATACCAAAATTACACTATTTTGGGATAAATACCCAAAATTACAATTACCACTCAATTTGCACAAAATAGCATTCAATTAAATAAACCAAGTACACCATTATAATCAGCACGAAATTCCGGTTACCGGTTATCTCGGTATTATTTCCAAAAGATAATAAATAATTAAATAAATACCAAAAATAAAAAAATAAATGTAATTAATTACCAAAATAGAAAATTAGGCCGAAAATGCTTAATTAAACACCGAAATGGGCCCGAAAAATTTCCAAACCAATCTAGATAAATAGTACAACTTATCTAATCCCTAATTAAGCCGTTCTAACCACCTAACATGCATAAATGAATAATTAAATCGCTAATTCGTTCTAACTAACCACCTAAACCTTAATTAGCCTAATATAAACACCCCTTAAGCATCATTAACTCCATAAGCAGACTTTAGTGAGTAAACTCACCGAGTTAGTGATCCGGTGAGTCCATGGTGATGGCAACGCGGAGACAGGCGACAAATCTCTTGGCGGCGAAGCCAAACAAGGCCCGGAAGAGGCCCAAAACGGGCCTAACAGTCATGGCCGGGTTAAGGGCTTCTCGGTTCTGTTCTTCTGCTGAGAGAGCTGGAACGGAGGCCGGCTTGGGCTAAAAATGGCGAGGCTGGTGGACGAGGCTGCAGCGGGTGACGACGGGCGACGGCGGCTGCTCCGGCGACCTGGACGGCGGTCTAGGGAGCTCAACGTGGCCTGAGGAGGCTCGGGAGGAGTGGCACGGCGACGAAACAGGTGGAACGAGCGGCGGACTGGCGCGGGCTTGTACGGGGGCACAACAGCGTGCGAACGGCGAGCGGCGGCTGCAGAAAGCTCGACGGGTGGTCGACGGCCAAAGAGGGGGAGTTGGCTGAGTTCTCTGGAATTTTTGGAGCTTCAAATAGTCTCTAATGGGGAAAGCAGCTCTGCTGAAGAAGGAAGAAGCCAGCTACACTTGGAGGGACCACTTGGCCCCAAAGTCTTCCTCTCTATCCTCTTTGTCCCCTTGGCAAGGCCCCACCTATTTCAGCTCCATCCTTAGCCAATTTTGTGCACAAAAATCCACCTAGAACCATCCCCAAGTGGTCCAAAATGTTGCATACCATGGGGGCTACGAATTTTGGAACATTTTCCCCCCAAATTGAACCAAATCCTCTCCAATTGGATCCAATTCGGTCGCCATAAATTCCACCAAGATGTCCTCGACGAAATTAGCATTTTTTCGCCAATAGAACCAATTTGCATCCCAAAAACGCGATAAAAAACGATCCTCGATTTTTTTTTTCCGATAAAAAACGGCCCTATTTTGAATTTTCGCCAAAAATCTCGGTTTGCAGAAAAATCCTCGGAGGATGAGTCGATGGTCCTAAAATGACTCGTGACATGACATAACTTTCAATTTCTGAAATCGGGTTCAAATTTGCAGTTAATTTCAATCTAGCGCGATTTTAGTGTGATCTAACCTACTAGGAAGCTTTTAGGAATTTTTCGTGCAATTGACCGTGGTCGATTATTTTCGAGCCACATTATACATCTTCGACAATTGGCGACTCTCAGTTGTCGTGAAAATCTCGAGGTTTTAAATGCAGACACAGGGTACCAAAACGACAGAAAAATCGGTCTAGTGCCGATCGACAAGAATTTTGCAATCAGGTGGAATCACCCACACTTTGATCACACATCTTAGTCGAATCGACCTATCTCTGATCTTTGGTCGATCTTTAACTGTGCCGTAATGACCCTTATAGACTAGCACGGTCGAGCAGTCGATTTCTGGTCGAATTCTCAAGTCTATTGCGTTATAATCCTTTAACGGCTTCATCAAATAGACTAGTTATCTCGTGAGTGATCAGCTTAGAGAACAGAACTGTAGGCGCATCGATGAAAAGCCCGATTTATTCAATTGAAAATAGAACTGGAAATTCAGGATGTCACAGCATCCAAGTCTTTCATGGAAAAAAACTTGCTCAATTGTTTATTCAACAACTCAATTCGTGAAGCATTCCTAACAACAATCAACATATCATCAACATAGAGCAAGAGAATAATAAAGTTATCATCAGAAAATTTTTGGACAAATACAAAGTTATATGGTGAAGTCTTGTTATAGCCTTGTTCCGTCATAATTAACATAAACTTTTTGTACTATTATCTCGATGCTTACGTTAGACCATAGAGACTCTTCTTCAGCTTGCACACATAGTCATCTTTCCTTTTCACATTTCATATATATATATCCAAGTTACCATGTATGAAGGCTCTTTGATGAGAGAATAGTAACAATCCGGACAATATCGGATTAACGCAGCGGAATAAAATAATCTCCCCTCTTGTGTAAACCTAATAGGAACCGATATGGTAGAACAAAATGAATAGCAAACACGCAAACAAAACGCAATTTTTTATGTGAAAAATCTCCTTGGTGTGAGGAGATAAAAAACCACTGTTGAGAAAACTCCTACCAGGTTTTGAAGTTGACAAAACTTTCTTATTCTTGTTCTTGTTCTTATTTAGAAGTCATATCGTAGACTCTTGTCAAAGTCTATTCATTCCAGAAGTCTTTTCCACTCTGACGTAATTCAGACCGAAACCAAGTCCAGAACAAAGATATAATCAGACTTAGGATTATTGATCTTATGACGAAGATTCAGTATGAACGTTACAGAGATTTATTTTTAATATATGGCTTTCTGGCTAAGAACCTCACTTACCCTTTATAAATACATTGATGGAATCAATCATGAATTGATGAAATCAATCTTGAAGAAAAGTTCATTTTTGGGAAGCATATGCTTACAGAAACCTAGATACTGATTGTATAGGCAATCAGAATCAACGGATTTTTATCCCAATCTTCAAATGATTACAAGATTTCCTTAATCGATTATATCCAACGGATTGATTAAAAGAAATTCCTCTGGAGAATGCCAATGGCTAGTAATGCGTAGAGGAGTATTTAAGGAGGTGATTCATTCTATTTGAGATAATGCGTGAAAATTGAAATTCCAAAATTTAAAACCTTTCCAACCACTTGTTCTTCAACAACGGTGCTTACAAATTGCATTAAAAAGAGAAAATCACAAAAAGAGTGACTTAGTGAAGGAAAAAGAAATTGTCACGCCCCGATCCTCGAGCGTGTGCCCATCCCTCGGTGGTGGATTAAATTGCGACGTCCTAGGATGCGTCGCTGATCCGTTCATTTTTATGTGCATGCGGAAGCGAACAAATAAATCACCAAACAACACCAAGATGGGATAGAAAAACAGGGCCACAATTTTTAAAAGCCACAACACACCTTTATACAAAACAGACTAGGTCATTTACAAGCTAGTCCATATTCACAAAAGTCTACAACAGGTCAATCCTCAAAACGAGCTGTCCTGTGACCAGCTAGCCAGACTCGATCGCCGATTCTTCAGTCCCCACAGGAGCCGGGCGAGATGTCGGGTTCTCCACCACGCCATCGGGAGGGTCAACTGGATCCTCAACCAGAATAGCATTAATTACCACAGCGGGGATATCAAAAGTCCTAAGGAGACCTAGCCTGACACCATTGGGTTGCATAGCAAAACCACGCTCTGAATCGATGAGGGAACACATAACGTGGACGCTCTTCGACCCAGACAGTGGTCACTGCAAGTTCATAGACCCAAAAGCTTTCGGGATCATGATAACTATAGATTCACTCAGTGACTCTCATTGGCCGATCATAATGCTCAGGGGGATTCGCCATCTAAGAACCTGAAAAGTTAAGCCCACAACGAGGTGAGATAATGTCTCAGCAAGTTCACCCCCTAAGTTCCGACTAGGAAGGAAATACGACTAAAGGCTGCCTAAACACGCACGAGATAGATGACTTACCTTTGCCTCAGTTCCTTCCTGCAAGTCAGCATGAATCAAACACTCAACTAGTCACTTCAAATCAAATCGAATCATTCAACCTAAATCAATACTATCTATCAAAGAATACTATATATCAAGTTGTTTCATTGAAACGATCACTGCTCACCTAAGTTAATATTTGATAAATGCTCGCCTAAGCTGATATAGATAGATAGTATAGCTCACTGAAGCTGATCTAGATAGATAGTATAGCTCACCGAAACTAATATATGCTCACCGAAGCTGATATAGAGATATTATACTCACCAACTAACTATTTGACTATTTTTATAATACCCAGTAAAATAATCGTGTGTGGGTACACGGTAGACCTGAGCAAAAAATATATTAACTTTACTTTATAAAATCTCACTAATTATATAGTCTATAAAAACATTTTTGGAGTTGTAAACCGACGCCCTGTAATTTTCTAATTAAATACTGAAATTATTAAATTTTGGGATAAATACCCAAAATTACAATTAACACACAATTTGCACAATTTAGCACTCAATTAAATAAACCAATCATACCATTGCGATCAGCACAAAATTCCGGTCACTGACTATCTTGGTATAATTTTCGGAAAATAATAATTAATTAAATAATTACCAAAATTAATTAAATAAATACCAATAAATGCCATAAATGCAAACTTAGGCCGGAAAAGCCTAATAAATACTGAAATGGGCTCGGAAAATTTCCGAACCTATCTAAATAAATACTACAGCTTATCTAGTCTCTAATTATGATACTCTAACCACATAACATGCATAAATGAATAATTAAATCGCTAATCCGTTCTAACTAACCATCTAATCCATACTTAACCTAAACTAATCAACCCTTAAGCATAATTAACTCTCTAAGTGGAGATTAGCAAGTAAACTCACCAGTTTTGAAATCCGATGAGTCCATGAGGACAGCGAGGCAAAGATGAACAATAAACTCTAAAGTGGCGGCACCAAGCGAGGCCCGAAAAGGGTCCAAAATGGGCCTCGAAGGCCCACGGCTGGCCGAGGGCTTCGGCTCCGGTTGCTTGGGTCGAGAGGCTGATCCGGAGCTAGAACGGCCAAGGCTAGTGGATCGACAGCCAGGCGGAAGAGCAAAGGGGGCTGACGAAGCTTCACGGCGGCGGGATGGGCGGCCAGAAGCTTCGACGAGCTGGACAGTAGCCTGAGGCAATCAGGGGATGGTGAGACCAAGGCGGACGATGCACGGGGAGGAGGGTCGATGTGTGACGAGCTCGAGGTTGGCATGCGGCGCGCGACGGCAAGCGAGCGACTCCGGCGAGGCTAGCGATGGCTGGAGAGGGGCTGGCTCGATTCCTCTGGTTTTTCTACAACTTTTGAGAGCTCAAACACCTTAAACATGGGGAAAACAAGTCTGAGGAAGAAGATGATAAGGCTAAACAGAAGGGGGTCCCTCCAAGCCTTCTAGAAGACCCAAATGTCCCCCTTGAACTCAACCAACATACACCACCTCTTCTGTCATTGACCAGCAGCCCTTATCCACTCCAAACTTCCCAACACACTTGCCAAGAGGTCCAAAAGGTTGTGCACCATGAGGGCTACGAATTTGCAACATTTTCCTCCAAATTGAATTCAATTTCTCTTCAATTGGATTCAATTTGGTCTCCATAAATTCCACCAAGGTGTCCTCGACCAAATTGACATTTTTCCTAGCCAATAGAACCAACTTGCATCCCAAAAACGCGATAAAAAAAGGTCCTCTGAATTTTCCGGACAAAAACGGCCCTACTTTGAATTTTCGCCAAAAATCTCGGTTTGCAGAAAAATCTTCAAAGGATGAGTCGACGCTCCTAAAATGACTCGTGACACGACAGAACTTTCAATTTTTGAAATCAGATTCAAATTCGCGGTTAATTTCAATCTAGCGCGATTTTAGAGTGACCTAACCTACCGAGTAGCCTTTAGGAATTTTTAGTGTAATTGACCCGTGGTCAATTTTCGAACCACATTATACATTTTCGACACATTGGCGACTCTCGGTTATCGTGAAAATCTCGAGATTTCAAATACGGACACATGGCGCCAAAATGATAGAAAAATCGGTCTAGTGCCGATCGACAAGAATTTTGCAATCAAGTGGAATCACCCACACTTGATCACATATCTTAGTCGAACCGACCTATCTCTGATCTCTGATCGATTTTTAACTGTGCCGTAATGACCCTTGCAGACTAGCATGGTCGAGCAGTCAATTCCTAGTCGAATTCTCAAGTCCATTGCGTTTATATTCCCTCACGACTTCACCTGATAGGCTAGTTATCTCGTGAGTGGCCAACTCAGAGAAAAGAACTATAGGCGCGTCGATGAAAGACCCAACTTATTCAATCGAAAACAGAACCTAAAAATGAGGATGTCACAAAATCTTCCACTGAGTGTTTGCACTCGAAACATTGTACTTCTCTGTTGATACTTTAGTAAATTTCAGCCAAAAGGTTGTTAGCGTAGGAGAGTGGACGTAGGCTTGATCTAAGCCAAACCACTATAAATCTCGTGTGCAATCTTCTCTTCCCTTAACTCTTTTCAGCTTTATTCGTTGCAATTTTCTTTTCAATTTCTCAAAATTCTAACCCATCTCTATTTGAGTCTGAATTTTTTTCAGAAGTCTGGTGGCGTTTTTAGTCAGACTCTGACTTATTCATAGACTTTGCTCGCAACATAATATATACTTTGCATTTAATTGTTAAATTTTTTTAATATCTATTCACCCCCCTCTAGATGGTAGTACTAGCATTTTCAATTGGTCTCAGAGCGCATTGGTGCTCATTTTATTGAAGTGTTTTTACTTCTGAGTTAAAGATCTTTTATAGCTAGTATCTTGGCACTAGGGCTGGTTGAAGGACCGAGCAATACCAGGCCACCTTATTTTGATGGAAAATAATATAGTGTGTGGAAGAATAAAATGAAGGCGTTCCTGAGATCGAGAGATCCTTTGGAATGAGATGTTGTAGAAAGAGGAATCAACCCAAAGGTAGCTTCAGCTTCAGACAAGGGAAAATAAGTCTTAGATAAAGATGCTGAGGAATCCAACCAAGTAGAAATTACAAAGAGACAGGCTCTTGATGCAAAAGCTATTTATTCTTTATACTGCGCTTTGTCTCATGCTAAATATAACATAATTTCTTAATGTGAAATTGCTAAAGAAGTCTGGGATAGGCTTCACGTCACTTATGAAGGAATATATCATGTAAATGAGACAAAAATAATTATCCTACTTGGTCAATATGAATCTTTAAGAATGAAGCCTAGAGAGTTTATTGGAGATATGTTTAGTCGATTTATGGAAAGTGTAAATAGATTGACATATTAAGATCAACCAACTTCTGCTCCAATGAAGGTCAACAAACTTCTGCGAGGGCTTTCAAAGGACTGGAACCATGTGAAGACATCAATTCGAGAGACACAAAGAATCATGCCTCTTTCTATTGACGAGTTGATAGGCACCCTTCAATCGTATGAAGTGGAACAGATCAATGATGAAGAGGATCCAAAATGTAAGAAATCAATTGCGCTTAAATCTAATGCTGATTATGATGATACAAACACAGATGATGACATGGACGATGAGGAGCTGGCTCTTATGATAAAGAAATTCACAAAATTAAATAGGAAAGGAAGAAGATTGAACTGGAAAAAGCAAAGCAAGCAAAATTCCCAGAAAAGATTCATGGAAGATGTTGAAACAAGCAAGGATGTGATATACTTTGAGTGCAAGAAGAAAGGACACATCAAGCCTAACTGTCCCTTGCTGAAAAAGAAGAAAGGAAAGTATAAAAAATACAAGAAAGCTTTTAAAGCATAAACTTGGAGTAACACAGAATATGAAGAAAGTGAAGAGGAGTTTGCAAATATCTATCTGATGGCTCACTCATAATCAGACTTAGAATTAGAGTCAGATTTTGACACAGACTCAGAATCTGATGAGGAAATCGAGGTAAGTCATTCATAAATTTCTATTAAAATTTCTAAGTATATAGATGAACTTTGCTTAAACCTCAAATCTTCTCTTAAAAAGATTTCTGAATTAAAAAAGGAAAATTCAAAACTCAGGCAACAGGATAATTCTTGGAGAGAAAAGTTTGAGAGTCTGAAAAATGATTTTGATGATTTGAAAGAAAATGTTGATTCTCTTTCAAAAGAAAATGAATGTTTGAAAAATGAGATTTTAGATATTTCTGCAAAGTTCTCCAAAAGATAAAAAACTTTAGAAAAAATCCTTTCAACTCAAATACTCTATTTTAATAAATCTGGTTGGGTATGAGTAAAGAAAATACTCTTTCGATCGATTTTCCTAAAGTTAAGGAGAGACTTAGACAAAGACCTCCAAAATCTTCTTACAAAAATCATTTTCAATTTTTTTTTTTGTAAAACCTATTGGCCGGAGTGGTTTTAAATGTTCTAAGTTTAACGGCTTAGAACATTTTGAGAATGAATGTCCAAAAATTTGGAGACATGTTAAGAAGGATTGGGTAAATGTTGTCTTTAAAACTAATTCACCAAGGCTCAAGAAAATTTGGGTACCAAAGAAAGTTTGAGATTTCTTTTTGATTGCATGTTATTGTTAAAAGGAAAAGCAAATGGTACTTGGACAGTGGCTATTCTAAACATATGACTGGAGATTCAAGCAGTTTCGTAAAACTAGAAAAACAAAAATGAGGAAATGTTTCATTTGGTGGGAACAACAAATGAAAAATTATTGAACGTGGAACAGTGATGATTTGAAGTTTAATTATCAACAATGTTTCATTGGTAAAAGGTTTGAATTACAATATTCTGAGCATAAGCCAGCTATGTGATATAGGATTTATAATCAATTTCCAAAAAGATGTCTGTTATGAAGTTAGTCGAGACTTATCTTAATCTTTCACTAAGAGAAGACATGACAATATTTATCTTTTGGACATAAGTCCAGAGAGCTCTCAATGTCTTATTTCAATTCAAGATGAAGCATATCTCTGGCATTGTAAACTTGGACATGTAAGTATAAAACAGATTGCTAAACTTTCGTCTAAGAAGCTGGTTCGAGGTCTTCCCAGAATGGTGTACCAGAAGTCTGAGTTGTGTACTCCATGTATCTTGGGGAAACAAGTCAAAAGCTCATTTAAACGTAAAAATCAAATTTCCACTAATTGCGTCTTGCAGCTTCTTCACAAGGATCTCTTTGGACCAACTAGAATACAAAGCATTGGTGGTAAGAAATACTGCTTGGTAGTTGTGGATAATTATTCAAGATTCACTTGGATTTTCTTCTTGGCGAATAAAATCGAAACATTCTCATATTTTTCAAAGTTTGCTAAGAAAGTTTAGAACGAGAAAGGTTATGCCATTTCAAGCATAAGGACTAATCATGGGGAGAATTTGAAAATCAAGACTTTGCAAATTTTTGTGACGAGAATGGTCTTCAACATGTTTTCTCCTCTCCATACACTCCAGAACAAAATGAAGTTATAGAAAGGAAAAATAGGTCGCTATAGGAGATGGCCAAAATTTTGCTGATTGAAAATAAAGTCTCTTCTCATTTTTGGGCATAAGTAGTCTCTACTGCCTATTATATAATTAACATGGTATTTTTAAGGCACGTCCTAGAGAAGACTCTCTATGAAGTGTATAAAGGAAAGAAGTCAAATATATCTTATTTTCATGTGTTTGGTTGCAAGTGCTTCATTTTGAAGAATGGAAATGATCAGCCTGGAAAATTTGAAGAAAGATCGGATGAAGAAATATTTCTTGGCTACTCTACTTCAAGCAAAACTTATAGGGTATTCAACATGAATACACAAACTGTCAAAGAATCCATGAATGTCAGATTTCAGGAAAGTATTAAGAACCAACAAGATTAGACTCAACTTGAAGAGTCTGAACTAGTTTTAGACTTAATAAAGTTTGATTCCCCTGAGGAACCTCAGTCTTCTAGTGATTAAAGCAAGTAGAACAAAAGTTAGAAGAATCAAAGAAAATTGATGATCAGTAAATCCTTGCAAGAAGTGACAGACCTAATAGCAACTGGAAGCATAAATCAAGCCATCCTAAAGAAATCATCATTGGTAATATAGAATAAGGAATCCGTGCCAGATCCAAAGCAAAAAGAGACCATTAGCACTTATTTCTAAAATAGAACCAAAAGGAGTAGAATAAGTTTTATCTAACGAAAGCTAGATAAAAGCAATACAGGAAGAACTTAGACAATTCAGTATTAATAATATCTGGGAGCTAGTTCCATAACCAAAAGGAAAATCTGTGATTGGAAGAAAGTGGGTGTTAAAAACAAGATGGATGAAAAAGCTAAAGTAACCAGGAATAAAGCAAGGCTTGTTGCAAAAGGTTATACACAAGAGGAATGAATAGATTATGATGAGACATATGTGTTGAGAAAACTCCTTCTAGATTTTGAAGTTGACAAAACTTTCCTATTTCTAGACTTCTGTGGAATTCTATCAAAGTTTGTTTTACATTAGAAGTCTGCCCCACTCTGACGAAGATCCAGACTGAACCTAAGTGAAAAACGAAGAAATAATCAAACTCAAGATTATTAATCTTTCAACAAGGATTTAGTACAAACAAGATATATCTGGCTTTCTGGTTGAAAATCTCACTTTCCTTTTGAAAGATATTGATAAAATCAATCACGGATTGGTGAAATCAATTTCGAAGACAACTTCTTTTTCGGAAAGAATCTACTTATGGAAAGCAAGATTCTGATTGTATGGGCGACAGGGATCATCGGACTTTCATCTCGATCTTTAAACAGCTACAAAATCTCTTTGATTGATTCTATCCAACGGATTGATTGGAAGAATTCCTATGGATAGTGCCAACGGCCATAAAGGCATGGAGGAGTATTCAATGAGGTTTTTCGGGTCATTTGAAGGTGTGCGTGAAAATTAGAATTTCAAAATCTGAAGCTTTTCAAATTACTTGTTCTTCATTGATAGTGCTCATATTCATACTCGAGAGAGAGAGAAATACAAAGAAGTGACTTAGTGAGAGATAGAGAAACTCTTTACTGAGTAATCAATTTCATACTATTGTAATTCTCTTTCTATTCATAGTGAAATCCAGCCAGAAGACTGTTAGCGTGGGAGAGTGGATATAGGCTTAAACTAAGCTGAATCACTATAAATCTTGTGTTCAATTTTCTCTTCCCTTAACTCCTTTAATCTATATGTTGTGATATTTTTATGAGTTTCGCTATTTTTTCAAAACATCTTATTTGAGTCTAAATCCATATCAGAAGTTTATTGTCTGACAAACTCAATTTGAAGAAAAATATTTTTACTGCATCCTTAGATCAATCTGTGTTTACACCTATTTACCCCACTCTATGTGTTATTACTAGCTCTTTCAATTGGTATCAGAGCATTGGTGCTTACTTTATTGAAGTGTTTTTACTTTTAAGCTAAAGATCTTCTATGGCTAGTGTTTTGGCTCCAGAATTGGTTGAATGATAGAGCAACACCAGACCACCCTATTTCGATGGAAATGAGTACAATGTGTGGAAGAACAAAATGAAGGCATTCCTCAGATCTAGAGATCCCCTGGAATGGGATGTTGTTAAAAAAGGAATCAATCCAAAGGCAACATCAGCTTCAAACAAAGGGTAATAAGTGATAGAAAAAGATGCTGATGAATTCACTCAAGCTGAAATTACCAGAGATAAGCTCTTGATGCAAAAGCTATTTATTTCATATACTGTGCCTTGTCTCCCACTGAATACAACAAAATCTTCTCTTGTGAAATAGTAAAAGAAGTTTGAGATAGACTTCACGTCACTTATGAGGGGATTGATCGTGTAAAGGAGACGGAGATAAATATTCTACTTGGACAATATGAGTCATTTAAAATGAAACCTGGAGAATCTATTTATGATATGTTCAGTCGCTTTACAGAAATTGTAAATGGCCTGGCTTATCAAGGTCAACCAACTTCTAGACCAATGAAAGTCAACAAACTACTATGATGACTTTCAAAGGACTGGAATCATGTGAAAACTTCAATCAGAGAAACTCAAAGGATCATACCTCTATTTGTTGACGAACTGATAGGCACGCTTCAATCGTACGAAGTGGAGCAGATCAATGATGAGAAAAATCCAAAAGGTAAGAAATCAATTGCATTAAAGTCTAATGTTGATTATGATGATACAGCTACGGACGATGACATGGATGACAAGGAGCTGACCCTTATGATAAAGAAATTCAGAAAACTAAATAGAAAAGGAAGAAGGTTAAATTGGAAGAAGCAAAGCATGCAAAATTCCCAGAAGAGACTAATGGAAGACGTTGAAACGAGCAAAGACGTAATATGTTTTGAGTGTAAGAAGAAGGGGCGCATCAGACCAAACTGCCCCTTGCTGAAAAAGAAGAAAAGGAAGTATGAGAAGTACAAGAAAGCTCTTAAAGTAGAAACATGGAGTGACACCGAATGTGAGGAAAACGAAGAGGAATTTGCAAACATTTGTCTAATGGCTCACTTAGAATCAGATTCAAAATCAGAAACAGAATTAGACACGGATTCTGACAAGGAAATCGCGCTAAGTCACTTAGAAATTTCTGTTAAAGTCTCTATGTATATAGATGAACTTTGCCTTAATCTTAAATCCTCTCTTAAAAGGATTTCTGAACTGAAAAAGGAAAATTTTAAGCTCAGGCAACAGGAAGTCTCTTGGAAAGAAAAGTTTGAAAATCTGAAAAGAGGCTTTGATGATTTGAAAGAAAATTCCGATTCTTTTTCAAGGGAAAATGTCTGTTTAAAAAGGGAGATTTCAGATATTTCCAAAAATTTTTCCAAAGGATCAGAAAAGTTAGAGAAAATTCTTATAGCTCAAATACCCTATTTTAACAAATCTGGTTTGGGTATGTGTGAAGTCCCGAGGCCGCAACGGTCTTCAATCCTTAAGGTCCACCACGCCTAATATCCAAGTCTCTGCGCTATATCATTGCGGAAGTGAGTATCTAACTCCATCTCAACTTAACTTAAAATGATGCACGTGATATAACAATCAGGCACTTATTTTTACTTATAGTTTCGGACGACATTAGTCAGTACACATAGGCAAAAAATTCCTATATTTGGCTACACCAAAATTGGACCGACTTTTCCGCTATCTATTCACAATGTCATCCGTCTTCATGCGCTAGTATCCAAAAACTTTTGCCGTCCTCCCATGTCTTCAGCTACTCCACCTTGCTTGAGCCACCATTGTCATCCTCCAAGTAAGCGGCAATGGTCCTACCACGCGCCCGTTGACTCGGGCGTACAGGACAACAAATTCCATGTGCACTGGACCCGAGGTGAGTCCGGCGTCTACAGCAAGGATCACCCGAATTCGGATGACGGTGAGTTCTGGCGAATCGGGGTCAGGGTGCTCCGTCTGTCACGCCCCAATCCTGGGGGACGTGCCCATCTTTCTACTTGGTCGATTTTAGAATGCGATATCCCAGGACTATGTATCGCCGACCCTTTCATTTATATTTGCACATGCGGAAGCAGTTATAAATCCACAGACAATAAAACAATGGGATAGAAAAGCAGGCCATATTTTTCATATTGAAATTCACAACCACACTTTTATTCTCAGCACAACTCATAGTATATTTTATAATACTATCCACAACTTTCTAGTCTCACGCTTATCTACACAAGACAGGGTTCACAAAAGGCATGGGACCTCAATCCTCATCCGGGTCATATTCGGGATCATCATCCTGATCCTCCTCAGACTCTTCACTCAGCTCATTCTCTTCCAGCTCTTCATCCTCTTCTTCAGGCTCCTCGGCTTCAGCTGCCGGCTCCTCCTCAGGGTCTTCCCACTCCTGATCCTCCTCCTGTCCCTCCTCCTGCTCTACCATCTCACCGTCATCTTCGTGCCAGTTGTCGTCATCAATCGAATATACGAGAGTGCGAGCTTTGTTCTCAAGCTGTGGATCCTTAGCATCCATTACCGATCCATCCTTGTGATCGACCATCCCATCTCCGAAAGCCTCTTCCCATACATCATGAGGCACGTCTTCTTCCGGTATGGGACCCTCTCTGCGCCCATCAAAATACTCACGGTACCATGACCAATACTTGTGGGGCATAAGGGCATTCTCCCCCACGTCAACCCAGACAATTGACTAGATCATTACGTATTCTAATCCTTCCGGGTGAGGGTGTATGTGGAAGTGGGTCTCTAACTTTGCGATTTCTTCAGGGATGCCAAAGTGCATATGAGGAGGACGAGGAGGTGGAGATTCTGCCATCTACGGGCCTGAAATTGTTATATAATAACCATGAGACCACGTCTCAGCGAGTTCTACCCCTTAAGACCCGATTAGTAAACCAATACACTACACGGTTGCCTAAACACAGCACGAGTGAGAGGACTTACCTTGGCCTCAGTTCCTTCCTACAATTCAAGGTTATACACAGATGCCTCATATATCACATCAAATATTCAATCAATTCATGACCACAGATCAAATTATTGATCAATCAACTTCGTCGATTACATGTCAGTCAGATCATCTCTAGGTCATTCCCACTCATACCATGATTCTCAAATGGTATACCTAGTCACCAGACCACATATATTTTCTCGGGCATCGTTTTCGCCAAATGACATACCGATCACCGACACCGTGCGTTCTTTAAGGTGCCGTTTTCACCAGTGATACCCTTAATCACCGAACCACGTGTCTTATCTGGGGCGTCGTTTTCACCAAGGTGATGTACGTAATAGACAGCAACGTGCGTTATTTAAGGCGCCGTTTTTACCAATGATATTCCCAATCACCGAACCATGTATGTCTATAAGTCATCTACGTGCGTTCTTTAAGGCGCCGTTTTCGCCAGTGATATCATTGATCACCGAACCACGTATGTCTGATAACATCATACCTGATTGGTCTCAGCCAAGAGTATTTCCAGTTCACTCTCGTAATTCTCTCTACTATATAGCCCATCAAAGTATTACTGGCGTTATATACCCATACTCGGCCATCTACCAATCAATTGCTCAATTTCAATCAATTTAGGAAAATTGCTAAAATTCCACAATTAATTCAATTCAACACAACATAGAGCTCAAATAAATAAATGGACTGCACCACGACAATCAGCATGAAATTTCGGTCGTCGGCTATCCCAGCCTAATTTCCAAAAAATAATTAATTAATTAAATTAATTTCGTAAATTAATAAATAAATACTAAAAATCCAATTTAGGCCGTAATGCCTAATTGGAAATCGAGACGGGTCGGGAAAAATCCCGAGATGCATTCAATAAATACTAGTACGTGTCTACTCGCTAATGGCACAATCCAATTGCCTAACATGCATCACAATTAATGAATAATCACTAATCTACTCTAATCTAACCACCTAATCCTACTTAATTAACACTAATCAACCTTTAAGTATAATTAGCAAACTAAGCAGGGATTAGTGAGCTAAACTCACTTGATTAAAAGCGGAGACTGGATCACCGCGACGGCGGCCGAACTCTGAACTTTCGGTGGCGTCGACGGACACTAACGGGCTTGGACTGGGCCTTAAAGTTGGCCCAACTGAGACTTGTTCTTGATTTTGGGCTGGACCCAAGTTGAGCTGGGCTTGCTGAAGATGGGCTGGCTTCTTAGGCTTGGAACTGGGCTTGACTACGATGGGCTTGCTGCACATGTGGGCTGGATTGATTGTGGCTTGAAGATTTTGCTGGCTTCAAACAGTGGCAGGAAGCTGGGCTTCGTTGGGCTGGGCCGAGGACACACGCTGCTGGAGAAGGCCGAAGCTGCTGGAGTTGATTTTGTGGAGTTGGGCCGACTGGAACGGCTGGCTTCGCTGGCTGAATGAACGAAGGAAGCAGCAGCTTGTGGGCGTCGAGCAAGCAAGCAAAATATGGTGGAGCAGGATGAGCTGGCAGCAAGGAAGGTGAAGCAGCTTCGCTGGCTCAACGGCTGCTGGCGGAGAGAAGACGCGGAACGAAGCTCGTTCGGTGGTCTTCCACGCCGGTTTGTTGACCAAACAAGGAGCAGACGCAGCTGGAGGTGTCGCACGAAATGGGGAGGGAGAGAGAAGGCTGTCTAGTTGAGGTGAAAAAAAGAGAGAGATGGATAGAGATGAGAGATGAGGGGTCCACCAAGCCTTGATTTTCCACAACAAATATTTTCCAAGACCATCCTAAGCCAAACATTGGTCCTTGGCTCATATTGAGCCACACATGCACCTCTTCTAGAAGCCGAAATGGTCCAACGATTGTGGATTGGTGGGGGTACACGAATTTGGGGGAGGATGGACTCAATTGTACATCAATTCTCTCTTGATTCACTTTCAATTGATTCCCATAATTTCAATTGATATCACAATGCTTCCATGGATAATTTTCCTCACCCATACATCCACCATGCCTTCCAATTTTGCCATAAAAAACAATTACAGGCTTTTTCTGCACAAAAACAACCGGCGACGACTTTTTCCCAAAAAGTGTCGGGTGTCAGAAAAATCTTCTGAGACTGAGTCGATACTCCTAGAATTTATTGTGACATGAAAGAAACTTCAATTTCTGAAATCGGACTCGAATTCACAGTTAATTTCAACTTGGCGCGTTTTTAGCGTGACCTAGACTATCGGGTAACTTTCAAAAATTTTAAGGGCAAATGACCCGTGGTCGATTTTCTTCAAGCCACTATGAACCCACTTGACTCATTGACGACTCTCGGTTGTCGTGAAAATCTCGAGGATTCAACTACGGACACAGGGTACCAAAACAATAAGAAAATCAGTCTAGTGCCGGTTGACGAGAATTTTCCAATTTAGTGGTGTTACCCGCGATTAGCCACACATCTATGTTGATCCAGTCTATCTCTGATTTCAAATCGATTTTTAACTGTGCCATAATGGCTTCTAAAGATGGACACGGTCGAGAAGCCAATTCCTGGTCGAATTCTCAAGTCTATTGCCTTAAAATTCCTTAATGATTTCCCCAGATAATCTAGTTATCTCAAGAATGATCAGTTATGAGAATAGCCCTATAGGCGCGTCAATGAAATGTCCGATTCATTCAGTAGAAAATGGAGTTGAAAAATCTGGATGTCACACCGTTTGCTCCCATATGAGATCGATGGGGATACCATAAAACGTACCAGAGGATGCGGGCTGCAATGGCATCTCTATAACTCTATAATATGTTAGCCTCACGAGGGATGAGTACGATTACTCAGCAGTCAAAATTCTACTAAACTATATTACGTACGTCTATCACTACCCGACTCCACACAATTCGAAACAAATCACACAACTGGAGCAAGGAGTAGACATCAATTCAAGAAAATATCATAACAAAACGACATATCCAAAACCAATGAGAATTTAGAAACTCATTTTATCTCAAATCACTACCACCATCTTCCGAAAGGACTGGTGTTTGCATCCCTCCAGGCTCTCGCATCCTACCTGGCATCACGAGGACCTCCGGTTCCATATTTCAGTCACCGGACGTCTGAAGCATGTTACGTCACAACCCAGGCATCCCGCACCCCACCTAGCATCATGAGAAACCTTCTAGGCTCACCATGTATGATGTCCTCAGGCATCTGGTACGCGTTACGTCACACTCCGCCTTCTAGGGAACCTTCGAGGCTCACCATGTCATGATGTCCCTAGGCATCCAGAGGCATTGTCATCACAATCCTCCAAGCAACCTTACACCCAGGGCATCATCGTCCCAGGGGTCCGACGGCATCAATAACGTTTCAACCATGGTGTAGTAGTCTAATCAATTTAATGCCAAGACATTTTCGTATTGCCAATATATGAAGCTGCTTTGATTTTAGAATCCCAAATCAGGGTATAAGGCAACATGCAATGAAAACTTTAGAGATATACCAAATCAGTGGCAACAAAACCTTACATAAAGTCTAGAGTTCGAATACCATAATAAATCGAAATCAATCTTTATTTTTCCACCCCGATCATAGTCCGAAATTCATAGGTGTGGACTTAAAATATTTTCATGTTTCAAAACTTGGGATGTACAGGTGATAATTTTCATCAAAACAATGCATGTATCTTGAAATATTGGAAACCACAAGTCAGCGGGTCGATAATTTCGGTCCCGACTTGAATATTTTTGGAGTTAAAAACTTTGAAATACCAAAATCAGTACGTTCATGAGTTCCGAATCTAAACATAATCGTACCAACACAGAATACTTTCTCAAACAGCTCGTAGTCGATCTGACGACTTCCAAGTTCACAAATCAATGCGAATAACCTAGAATAGAGTTAATTTTTGGGAAGCACTTCATCAAGCAACAACGGAGTTAACGTCGTATAGGTTAGTAGATATCGACTTGCTAGGTCCGGTGGCATCGGCGATGAGCGAACCGTGAGCTATGGCTACGAGCATGGCTAAGGCTAGCTGGACAACACAACGGCAAAGCGAGGACGCGGCTGATGGCTAGCTACGGCACGGCGAGGAGACTGGCGACACGGTGGTGCGGCAACCGGCAGTAAAGCTCGAGCAGATGGGTGGGAGAATTCTTACATGAATTCTTAAATGAACCTACTGAAGATCTCGCTGGACAAAGGAGATCCAAGCTGCCGAGAGAGAGAGAGAGAAAAACGGCCTCCTGCCGGTTGAAAATTTCAGTCAACGAAAAAGGGGAGTCGCGGTGGCAGCGAAGATCGGCAACAGCTCAAAGGGTAGCTCGTGCAAGGGGACACTTTGCATTTCTCATGCAAGGACGTGTCTCCTTGCATGCGCGGGCTTGCGCTGGTCGGCCACCGAAGAAAAGAGAGAAGACGTGGCTGCAGCGGTCAAAGTCTTCAAGCGAATGTCCAGCTGAAGAGAACGTGGATGCATGGTCAACAATTCTTCATTTGTTGACCACCCAAAGACGTGAGCGTGGGCCGTCATTGCTAGCATGGTCGAAGTCCTCATTTCCCCTTTGCCATTCAGCTGTGGAGAACCAGCCTTGATTGTTGCATGGTCTTGCATGGCCAACTCCTTCGCTTGTTAATAAAAAGAAGGGAACGTGCATGGGAAATGTAGGGCCATCCGAGGAGAGGAACGGCCGTGTCGATGAGTACATAATCCAAGTCTTCAGTTCAATTGGTTTGCGAGGAAGCTCGGGGTTAACGTTTGTCTTCATAGCCGACTGCGGTAAGCGAGAAATTTTAGACGAGGTGCCATTGCGAGAACGTGACAATATGTGACGTCTCGGTACGGCAAGGATGGTGATGAAACGGGGGTCGTAAGTGATACCAATGACGTAGTCCGATGACAATTCGTCGACTTGTCACGAACCGTTACATATTCGAGGTCCGGTGAAATCCATATATCACAGTATGAATAATGAAACAAATCATTTAATTGATTTTCTTAAAGTAAAAGAGAGACTTAGACAAAGACCTCCAAAGTCATTTTACAAAAATCATTTTCAAAAAGTGTTTGTAAAATCTATTGGCCGAAATGCTTTCAGATGTTCTAAGTTTAACAATTCAGAACATTTTGAGAATGAATGTCCCAAAGTTTGGAGACCAGTTAAGAATGATTGGGCAAAGACTGTTTTTAATACTAACTCTCATGGACCCAAGAATATCTGGATACCAAAGAAAGTTTGAGGTATCCTTCTGATTGCAGGTCACAATTAAAAGAAAAATCAAATGGTACTTGGATAGTGGCTGTTTTAGGCGTATGACAGGAGACTCAAGCAGTTTCGTAAAGCTTCAAAGACAAAAAGGAGGAAATGTTTCTGTTGGTGGAAACATTAAAGGAAAGATTATAGGATATGGAACAGTGAAGATTGGAAGCCTAACTATCAACAACGTTTCACTGGTAAAAGATTTAAACTACAATCTTCTGAGTATAAGTCAGCTTTGTGATACAGGTTTCAGAATAAATTTTCAAGAAGGTATTTGTTCTAGAGTAAGTCAAGATTTATCTCAATCCTTTACTAGGTGAAGGCATGGCAATATATATCTTCTGGACATAAATCTAGAAAGTTCTCAGTTTCTTATTTCAATACAAGATGAAGCAAATCTCTAGCATCGAAAGCTTGATCATGTGAACATGAAACAGATTGCCAAACTTTCTTCTAAGAAGCTAGTTCGAGGTCTTCCTAAAATGGCTTATCAAAAGTCTGAATCGTGTACCTCCTGTATCGTGGGAAAACATGTCAGAATGTCCTTTAAACCAGTAAATCAGGTTTCTACCAATCGTGTTTTGCAAATTATTCATATGGATCTTTTCGGACCAACGAGGACACAGAGTATTGGTGAAAAGAAATACTGTCTAGTAATTGTGGATGATTATTCATGTTTCTCTTAGGTATTCTTTTTGGCTAGTAAATCTGAAACTTTCTCTTACTTTTCAAAGTTTGCCAAGAAAGTTCAGAACGAAAAAGGTTATGTTATCTCAAGCATAAAAACATATCATAGAGGAGAGTTTGAAAATCAAGACTATGCAAACTTCTGTGATAAATCTGGTTTTCAACATGTTTTCTCCTCTCCATACACTCTAGAACAGAACGGAGTTGTGGAAAGGAAAAACAGATTTTTACAGGAAATGGCTAGAACTCTATTGATAGAAAGCAAAATTTCTTTCGATTTTGGGCAGAAGCAGTCTCTATTGCCTATTATATAATCAGTAGGGTATTTTTAAGGCATATCCTAGAGAAGACTCCCTATGAAGTGTATAAAGGGAATAAGCCTAACATCTTTTACTTTCATGTTTTTTGTTGTAAGTGCTTTATCTTGAAGAATGTAAATGATCAATCTGGAAAATTTGAAGAAAGATCGGATGAATGAATATTTCTTGGCTATTCTATGTCAAGTAAAGCTTACAGGGTCTTTAACAATCATACTCAAACTGTAGAAGAATCAA
This sequence comes from Eucalyptus curtisii, assembly GCA_017140595.1. Classification (NCBI taxonomy): domain Eukaryota; kingdom Viridiplantae; phylum Streptophyta; class Magnoliopsida; order Myrtales; family Myrtaceae; genus Eucalyptus; species Eucalyptus curtisii. Next base: position 29,700,852 of record CM029496.1, on the reverse strand, counting down.
TGAACGTCATATTTCAGGAAAATACTTAGAATCAACCAGATTAGGTTCAACTTGAAGAGTTTAAACTAGTTCCAGACTCAATAAAGTCTAATTCTCCCAGAAAACTTCAATCTTCTGGAGAACTTTCTGGAGAACAACATAAAGCATAACTAGAAGAATCAAAGGAAACAGACGATCAGCAGATCTCAAAAGAAAACGACAAATCAAATAGCAACTGGAAGCAAAAATCAAGTCATCCCAAAGAACTCATCATTGGCAATTTAGATGAAAGAATCCACACCAGATCCAAGGGAAAATAAGATTCTAGTGCGATAGCACTTATTTCAAAGATAGAACCAAAATGAGTAGAAGAAGCATTGTCTGATGAAAGCTGGATAGAAGCTATGCAAGAAGAACTCAGACAATTCAATGTTAATGATGTCTGGGAGCTTATTCCTAAACCAAAAGGCAAATCTGTTATTGGAACGAAGTGGGTATTCAGAAACAAGATGGATGAAAATGGTAAAGTAACCAGAAACAAAGCTAGGCTTTGTGGCAAAAGGTTACACATAGGAAGAAGGAATAGACTACGATGAGACTTATACACCAGTAGTAAGGTTAGAAGTAATTAGACTATTCCTTGCATTTGCCTGTTTTAAAAAAATCATGTTATTCCAGATGGACGTCAAAAGCGCTTTCCTTAATGGATTTATACAAGAAGAAGTCTATGTGGAACAACCACCATGATTTGAAGGTCCCAGAAAATCAGACTTCGTCTACAGACTAAAGAAGGCGTTGTATGGTCTGAAACAAGCACCTCGAGCTTGGTATAAGAGGTTAAGTAAGTTTTTAATAAATAATGGCTTTGAAAAAGGAAAAGTTGACACAACCTTGTTTATAAAAAGGGAAGAAAAAATATTTTCTACTTGTACAAATTTATGTAGATGATATAATCTTTGGATCTTCTAACGAAAAATCTGTGCAATAAATTTTCAAGATCTATGCAGGAAAAATTTGAAATGAGCATGATTGGTGAATTGACCTTCTTTATGGGTTTGCAAGTCAAACAATCAAAGAAAGGAACATTCATTCACCAGGAGAAATATGCCAAAGATGTTATCAAGAAGTTTGGAATGGAGAACTGCAAGAAAACAGAAACTCCCATGTCAAGCTCATCAAAGCTCGATAAGGACGAAGGAGGAAAGAAAGTTGATCAAAAGCTATACATAAGCATGATTTGTTCTCTTCTTTATCTCACTGTCTCTCGACCTGACATTCTATTTAGTGTGTGTATATGTGCTAGATTTTAATCTGATCCCAAAGAATCACATCTTAGTGCTGTTAAACGTATGATCAAATATATTGCGACTTATCCAAAGTTAGATCTGTGGTATCCAAAGGGATGAGACTTTACTTTACTTGGTTATTCTGATGCTGATCTAGCTGGTTGTGGAGTCGACAGAAAAAGTACGTTAGGTACATGTCAATTGTTGGGACAAATGCTAGTATCTTGGTTTTCAAGAAAGCAAAGTACTTTGTGGCACTCTCTATAGCAGAAGCAAAATATGTTGCTCTTGGAAGTTGTTGCTCACAAATTCTGTGGATTAGGCAACAACTAAGAGACTTTGGAATAGAAGAATTCTGCACAAAAATTAGATGTGACAACACAAGTGCTGTCAATCTTACCAGAATCCAATTCTTCACTCAAGAGCAAAGCACATCGAGATTAATGTTCAATTTATTGATTCGAAGAACCAACTGGCATATATTTTTACCAAACCATTGGAGAAGAGCTTATTTGAGTCAATTTGTATTAAGCTGAATATCATTCTTCCCTCAGACTAAAGTCTATGGTTGATCAGACTCATCAGCTCAACATTTGGAAAATGCTTCAGTCTGAAAGTCTTCCTAATCCATGTAGTTTATTTTAATTTTGGCACGTAAGTACTGAACATGGATGTTTATCTCTAAATCATTGCTTGCCTTTTTTTATTTTTGGAAATTACAATTTTCTTGTTGATTTTTCGGAATTCACTTCAAAATTATTGGAAGTTACCTTCTTAAAATTTTTTTTTTTTTCGAAAAGGCATTTTTCCTTATGACGATTCATTTGCCTTATTTCAGTTTCTTTAAATTCTCCATATTATCTTTTTTTATGAGCACAATGTGTTTTTAAACCCTAACTCTCAAACTCTCGTCTCTATTGAATTCTCTCGCAAACTCTTTGGAAATTTCTTTCTCTCTTTTACACGAGCATGTCGTCGAAATCTTCCAAATCTACCACAATGTCGTTCCAAAGGAAATCTTCTCGCATTGCTAGTCACGGCCCTCGGAATATGCCTGAAGGACCAACTCACTTTGATCTAACCGGAGAAGATTCTCCCTGGAGTTCTCCTCGTCACTCTGTAGATGAGGAAGTTACTCAGGAGGCGACCCTCATTTCAGTAAAGAAGCTTGAGGTACTTTTCAAACGCTATAAGTTTTTGAAATTGGGTGGAAGTCTTATGGACTTCATCACTAACTTTCTGAAAGAGAATGGCTACAGAAACGAAACTTTGTTTTTAAGAACCATGGAAAGGTTAGGACTGGCACCGGCCGGAACAACAAAGAAGGAATTTTTGAACTTCCCTTCCGATCCTCGTTTTGGGTCATAAAATCAGCCCGAGAATAAAGATGATGATGAGAGAATCTTTAAAAATTTCCAACCAAAGATGGGTGTGGCGGCTGAGATAATTGGAGAAAGAATGAAACTGTTTCGTTCAAGAGAGCATAAAAAGGTTTATGCTCAAATGTTGAACAGAGGGGTCATCAACCCTCGAACAGTAGACTTTGACTTTCTGAATACTATCAAGGTTAACTTGAGGGAAAAGTTAGCCAAACTTCAATTGGAGAAATTTTGTGCAGAGACATCTGAAGCATATCCTGAATTAACGGCATATTTTTACTCAAATCTGTCTGTCTTGGATCCGACTCATATACAGTTTACTGTATGTGATAAAATTTTTGATGTAGATGTGGATCTCCTGGCTAACATTTTGGGTGTAGAACGAAGTGGCTTTCTGTCCATAAATGTGTCAATTACACAAGCCACTAAGTTTCTCATGAAAGACTGATTTCCGAGTGGGAGTATCACTTACTCTCGAATGCCTGCTTCAAATATCCTGCTACATAAGATAGTAATAAATTGCCTCAGACCCAAGGCTACTTCTAAGATTGATGTTTCGAGATTTGAAGAAAAGATAATGTGGGCAATATGTAATGGAGTTGCTTTTTCACTCCCGCACACTATCTTTTTGCACATGTACAGAACATGATGAAGGGAAAAGGGCAATTGCCCTACTCTGCTTTGATAACGAGGATATTCAAGCACTTTCAGATTTAGCCACCATCTCAACTTCGATCAAGGACTCTTGCTCCTATGGAAATTGGAATGAAAATGATCTCCAAGATAAGGCTGAAGGATCTTTCTAAAGCCCTGGATCTTTTAAAGAAGGAATCGTCTAGCAAAATCAAGGAAGGATCTGTTGCTGCAAAGAAGCGCAAAGGAAAGAATGTTGTCCAGAAGACATCAAAGAAGAAGAAATCTATCCTTCTACAGGATGAAGAGGAGGAAGATGATGATTTGACAATCTCTGTCATTGCCTTGCGTAATCTTCAAGGTTTTGTTGATTCTGAGGAGGAGGAAGAAGAAGAGGGTGAAAAGAATCAAGAATAAGAAAGTGATGCTGAAGAATCTAAAGAGAAGGAGGATGAGGATGAAGACTCAGAAGGAGATGCTGGTGTGATCCCAGAACTGGAGGAGACTGAGGAAACTAGGGACATTGCTACACCTGAAGTTGAGGAGACTGAACCAGAAAAGTGATCTCGTTCTAGAAAGGAGAAGGTGCAAGAAGGAGAAGTTTCATCTCAACCTGAAGGCACCAAAACAGGGGGAGGACGTGAGAAAACTCCATTAGTTGCACCTACTACTAGTGATGGTATCAGTAGATCTCCTACAAATGCTGAAGATGTATTCACATCTCATTTTCTTGAAGTTCCAATTGAAGGTCTTGAAGAGGAAACTCCAAGTCAGGGGAAGCAACAAACTGCACACGTTCGGGTTGACGTTCCTTCCCTTCTGGATTCTCCACAGATTCATTTTGCTGAAGCTAGTGCCCAAACCGAACCTGAAGCAAACTATCCAAGGATAGTAGAACTCCTCCTGGAGATAAAGGTACAACAATATGTGATGGAGTTTGAGATTCAGAAGTCGCACGTTGCTTTAGGATCTACCTCAGAATTTCTTACGGGCAAGGTACAGTCTCTTGACACTCAACTTCAAATGTTGAATCAACAGGCTTCGCAAACTATAGCAAAAGTGGAGACTGTCTATCATCAGTGCCTACATAAGCTTGAGGAGACCGTGCAATCCTTGGAGGATTTCCGACTTGTTCGTGTTCCAAAATAGCCCTAATCATCTTCTTAATCACTCTTTTTATACTTAACTGACTTTATCTTTTAGCTGATGACTAAAAGGGGGAGAGAGAGCAGATTTAAAATTTTTGACAATTTTTGTTTGAACTTGATTGTCTTTTCTTGTGGTGCTTTGGTGCTTAAACTTTTGAACTTATGTTCGAACTCTAATTGGCATTGTTGTTGCAGAACTGGTTAAGACTAATGTGTTTTGTGGTTGCAGATTCTATGTTATTCGGTTTTATAATGATTTGTTCTTGTTATAGACTATCATGTATTGCTAAAGTGTTGTTTTGCAGGATATAATGTATAAATCTGCATAAAAAGTTTTGTCACCATCAGAAAGGGGGAGATTGTTGAGAAAACTCTTTCTAGATTTTGAAGTTGACAAAACTTTCCTATTTCTATTTTTATTCTTATTCTGAGGAATACTAGACTTCTGTGGAATTCTGCTAAAGTCTATTTTACATCAGAAGTCTTCCCCACTCTGACGAAGATCCAGACTAAACCCAAATGAAGAACGAAGAAATAATCAGACTCAAGATTATTAATCTTTCAATAAGGATTTAGTACGAACAAGATATATCTGGCTTTCTGGTTGAAAATCTCACTTTCCTTTAGAAAAATATTGATAAAATCAATCACGGATTGGTGAAATCAATCTCGAAGACAAGTTCTTTTTTTTGGAAAGAATCTACTTATGGAAACCAAGATTCTGATTGTATAGGCGACCAGGATCATCGAACTTTCATCTCGTTCTTCAAACAGCTACAAAATCTTTTTGATTGATTCTGTCCAATGGATAGATTGGAAGAATTCCTTTGGATAGTGCCAACGGTCATAAAGGCATGGAGGAGTATTTAAGGAGGTTTTTCGGGTCATTTAAAGGTGTGCGTGAAAATTAGAATTCCAAAGTCTGAAACTTTTCAAATCACTTGTTCTTCATTGATAGTGCTCATATTCATACGAGAGAGAGAGAGAGAGAGAGAGAGAGAGAGAGAGAGAGAGAGAGAGAGAAATACAAAGAAGTGACTTAGTGAGAGATAGAGAAACTCTTTACTGAGCAATTAGTTTCATATTGTTGTAATTCTCTTTCGATTCATAGTGAAATCCAGCCAAAAGGCTGTCAGCGTGGGAGAGTGGATGTAGGTTTGAACTAAGCCGAACTACTATAAATCTTGTGTTCAATTTTCTCTTCCCTTAACTCCTTTAATCTATATGTTGTGATATTTTTCTGAGTTTCGCTATTTTTTCAAAACATCTTATTTGAGTCTGAATCCATATCAGAAGTCTATTGTCTAACAGACTCGGTTTAAAGAAAAATATTTTTACTGTATCTTTAGATTAATCTGTGTTTACACCTATTCACTCCCTTTAGGTGTTATTACTAGCTCTTTCAATATGCACCTGTAACTAGGTTAGAAGCCATTAGACTATTGCTTGCATATGCATGTTTTCATAATTTTAGGTTATTTTAGATGGATGTTAAGAGTGCTTTCCTAATTGGATTCATACAAGAATAAGTCTATGTGGAACAACTACCTTGAAGATCCTAGAAAACCAAACTTTGTCTATACATTGAAGAAGGCTTTGTATGCTTTGAAACAAGCACCTCAAGCTTGGTATGAGAGACTGAGTAAGTTTTTGGTAAGCAATAGTTTCAAGAAAGGAATGGCTGATACAACCTTGTCTATAAAATGGAAGAAAAAGACTATCTATTTGTTCAAATATATATAGATAATATAATCTTTGGGTCTTTTAAGGAAAGTTTGTGCAAGAAATTCTCAAAATCTATGTAGGAAGAGTTCGAAATAAGTATGATGGGTGAATTAACTTTCTTTCTAGGTCTACAAGTTAGACAATCAAAGAAAGAAACTTTCATTTATCAAGAGAATATGCCAGAAATATTATCAAGAAGTTTGGGATGGAAAACTACAAGAAGACTGAGACTCCCATGTCAAGTTCTTCCAAACTTGACAAGGATAGAGATGGAAAGAAAGTTGACCAAAAGACATACAAAAGCATGATTGGTTCTCTTCTCTAAAAAGCATGATTGGTTCTCTTCTCTATCTCATTGCTTCTTCACCTGATATTCTATTCAGTGTGTGCATGTATGCTAAATTCCAAACTGACCTATAGAGTCTCATATTAGTGCTGTCAAACGTATTATCAAATATATCGCAACTTATCCAAAGTTAGGTCTATGGTATCCAAAAGGAGGATACTTTATATTACTTGTGTCACGCCCTGATCCTCGAGCGCGTGCCCATTCCTCGGTGGTCAATAAAATTTTGCAACTTCCTAGGACGAGTCGTCAACCCTTTCATTTTATTACACATGCGGAAGCGAATAACAAATCCCTTGACAGTAACCATCTTGGGATAGAAAAGCAGTACAACAGATTCACAAACAAAACATGCTTTTAAATACACACTGAGTCAAGTACAAAATTCTACAACTAAAAGACTTCAGAGATCGACTCTCAAAGAAACTGTTCTATCTAACCTACACTTCAGATCACCTCAGCTCGGCTCCAGCTCTTCCACCCTACGGTCCTGAAAAGTTAAGCCCACGACGGGGTGAGATATAAATCTCAGTGAGTTCACGCTCTAAACCCCGATTAGGAGGGTAATACACCTAGAGCGTCCTAACCACACAATCATACAACCACAAAGACTTACCTCGTCTCAGATCCTCCCTACAGGTCAGCACAGTTCTTATCACAACCATATGCATATAGTAAATTCACTCATCAATTGGAACATCTAAATCAATCACTGCTCACATAAGCAAAAAGTACCAACACACATCGATCCATCAATTTCACTCAACATGCGTTCCAATTAATTATTACTACCCGCATGGGCAGTTTTACCTGACACACGCCGGTCCTCTATCCACCAACACACACCAGGGATAGGTGACGTCCATCGACACACACCGGGGACGGTAATATCCACCGACACACACCGAGGATAGGTAACGTCCACCAACACACGCTGGGGATAGGTAACGTCCACCGACACACGCCGGGGACAGCTAACATCCACCGACACACGCCGGGGACAGCTAACATCCACCGACACACGCCGGGGATGGGTTCTCTTAACCAACACACGATCATTCAATTTTCGCCAAGGACATTGTGCTTTGCACTCACATGCCTCAATTAAGATAACGACCTTGGCTTGTTTTCTTCTTATTAAAAACATCCGGTGAAAATATCGTGTGTGGGTACACGGTCATATCGAGTCCGAAAAATTGATATCCTCCTTTTTAGAGTCCCACTATTTTATATAGTATATAAAACAATTTTCGGTGTTAAAATCTGACACCTGGGATTTTCTGAATAAATATCGAAATTCACAAATTTTGGAATTAAATACTCAAAATTCCAATCGGCACTCAATTTGCACAAATTAACACTCAATTGCAGAAATTAACAACACTATTGCAATCAGCACAAAATTCCGGTAACCAACTATCCCGGTCTAATTTCCGAAAAGTAATTAATAATTAAATAATTACTGAAATTAATTAAATAAATCAATTTAAATACCAAAAATACATACCTAGGCCAATTAATGCTAATCTAACCACCTATTGGGCTAATTAAATTATTCTAACCATCCTAGCTATATAACAACATACTAACCTAGCTAACTAAAATTTCTAACCACCTAATTAACTAATCCAACTAACCTAATTTAACTAAACAAGCTAACAATTAAACTAATCACACTTAAATTAACCTAATCACTCCTTAAACGTCATTAGCGTACTAAGTAGAGTTTACTGCATAAACTCACCGGTTTAACGCGAAAATCATTTCAACGCGACGGCGGCCGAGACTTAAGCTTGCGGCGGCGCCAACGGGGCTCAAACCGGGCTAGAAAATGGCCCAACAAATCTCAGCCCAAGCTGAGATTTGTTCTTGAGTTGGGCTAGACCGAAAGCTGAAGTTGCGGGCTGGGCTTGCGAACTGGGCTTGCTGGAACACTGGAGTAGATGGGCTGGCTTTGGTGGGCTGAAGCTTGCGGGCTTCAAATGGGCTCGACTGCTGGGCTCGGCTCGACGAGGCTGAAGCTCTTGGACTGTGCTGACTTCAATCAACGGGTTGGAAAAATTGCGTGGACTGAGCAGTTGCTTCGGTTTGCTGCTGGACAAAGAGGATGGACGCGCGACAGGAGTTGGCTTCGCTGGTTTCGTGAGCAAAAGACACGAGCAGAAGCTTGGGGGAAATTGCTTCGGACATGGGGTAGCTGGCATTGAGGGGAAACTGCTGGGTCAACGAAGGGGCTTCTGCAGGGGAGAAGATGACTCGGGACGTGTGGCTTCGGTAGAGACGGCAGCCACGCGAAAGAGAAGGAAGCAAGTGCACGAAGAGAAGTCTTGTTCGCTGGTGGGGTTGACCAAATGGAATGGAGACGCGGACAAGTGGCGCTGGATGGGAGATCGGTGGAGATGGGGCGGTGGTTTTGTTTGAGGGATAGAGGAAAAAAATGAAAAGAATGAAGCTGCAGGGAAAGAAGACCGAAGCTGAGGACTTCGGTGATAGGGAACGATCGCGCGAAGAACATGGGGACTAGCAGGGGGCATGCTCGAGAAGATTGGTGGGAATGGATGAGGGAGAGAGGGTATAAGTCAACAAGATTATCCAACCGCTTAATTGCTTGTCCCCTAATACTTTCTAACATAATTTCCACCAAATAATCCAATTTTGATGCAAATGTTGCACCCCCCATCCTAGGCTCCGAATTTAACAAAATTAGCTTCAATTCCCTCACGAAATTTTCCAATTTAATGTCCCGGTTTGCTGAGATGAAGCCCATAAAATTTCTGCAAGTTTCTTTCATCAAGTAGCTCGGTCCGGAAGCCAAAAATCCCTTCGATTTAGCCCATCCGAATTTCCGTTATTTTCCGAAACGTCCGAATTGATTTTTCGAAAAAATCTCGAAATCGCCGAAAATTCTTCGGAAGATGAGTCGACGTTCCTAAAATGAATCATGACATGACATAACTTTCAATTTCTGAAATCGGGTTCAAATTCGCGGTTAATTTCAATCTAGCGCGATTTTAGCATGACCTAACCTACCGGGTAGCTTTTACGAATATTTAGTGCAATTGACCCGTGGTTGATTATTTTCGAGCCACATTGTACATCTTCGACACATTGGTGACTCTCAGTTGTCGTGAAAATCTCGAGGTTTCAAATACGGGCACAAGATATCCAAAATGACAGAAAAATCGATCTAGTGCCGTTGACGAGGATTTTGCAATTAGGTGGAATCACCCACACGCTAATCACATATCTCTATCGAATCGACCTATCTCTGATCTCTGATCGATTTTGACAGTGCCATAATGACCCTTGCAAATTAGCACGGTCGAGCAGTTGATTCTTGGTCGAATTCTCAAGTCTATTGCGTTAAAATTCCTTAATTGCTTCCCCAGATAGTCTTGTTATCTCATGAGTGATCAGCTCAGAGAATAGCACTATAAGCGCATCGATGAAATGCCCGATTCATTCAATTAAAAACAAAAGTGGAAAATCAGGATGTCACAACTTGATTACTCAGATACTTAATTACTTAGATACTCATCCGCCAGTTGGCTCTTTGAATAAAAAAAATTATCAACCACGGGTTAACCGCACGAGAACCTCTAAAAGCCACTCGATAGATTAGTTCGTATTAAAGTTGCGTTCGATTGACATTTAATCACGAAATTTAATTCGACCTCGGGTATCGAACTTTCGAGGATTTCGAAATTAAATTATTGGACGTTGCCTTATCGTTCGTTGAATTATCGGCGAGTTCGAAATTTTTGGAAAATGAATTATTGGACAAAAAAAAAATTGGAGACCGAAAAAAAAAAAAGAAGGAAATTCGGATCAAGAGGCAAAATTGAAATTTTTGGGCCAAAAAGATTGTTTTTATGAAATTAGAAACAAAAAGAAATAGAGGGGCCAAAAGACTTGTGAGGAGGGATTTAAGGGGAGTTGGTGTGAGGAAAATGATTTCTTTTTTTAGGGAATAATCTTCCCAAAATCCTCTCTCTCTCCCTCTATTTTCTCTCCCTTCCCTCCCCCTCTCTCACGTCCATCTCCCTCCCTTCTGCCAAAACTCACCCACTCCCCTCTCCCCCTTTCTTTTCTTTTCTTTTTCTTCTCTCTCTCCCTCTCTCTCTCTCTTTCCCTCCCCTCACACCACCCTCCTGCCAAACTCTTCCCTTTTCATTTTCTTTTTATTTCTCTCTTTCTTCTCCCTCTTCTCTTTTTTCTCTTCTCACTCACTTCCGCTGCATCCTTCCCCTCCATTTTTCCTCACCCCATCTTCTTCTCCTCCTCCATTTCCTTCCTCCTTTCTTCCCCCACGTTCACCATCCATCCCATTTTCACCACCATCATCATCTTCACCGCCATCCACCACCACCCCATCACCCCATCTCCACCACCACGCCACCATCACCATCACCATCACCATCTCACGCCACCTTTGTCCACCAATTGAAGCCGTGCCATTCGCTCTCCTCACTGCTGTTGACACTTGATGTTTTGTCGACGCGTCATTAAAAGGTAAAAATCGAGATTTGGGTTTCTAATCGTGACGAAACCCCATCTCTCCGCCAAAAAGTATCGTTTTTCATTTCTTTCTTTTGCATTGTCATTTTTAAGCAATTTTTAGTTCTTTTTCAAGAAAAAATTGAAAGTCAAATGGATAACCCGTTTGACTTTCGGGTTGACTTTTTGGTCAACCCTTTGACCAAAAGTCAACTCCTGGTCAAACTTTGGTTTTTCACTAAAAAGATGTCATTTAGCCTTAATTTCACTTTTGTCGAATCAACTTCTTGAAAATTTAAAATTTTGACCAAAAATCAATCTTTTAGGATATTTAGTCAAACATTTGACAAAAAAATGGAAAAAATAAAAAATGCACAAACACATTTCTTTTAATGCCAATTTGACTTTTGTGTTGAAAATTTCACAAAATTTGGTTAAGAACCTTGATTTATGAATTTTTCAATTTTACGTTCTAAATCAAACAAAAATCAAATTACTTTCATTCTAGTCATAACTAGGTATAGTTCCTTTTTTGACATTTGGTTTAGGGACTATCTGAAATCTGCTTGCGCATTCAATTTCGCAATTTACCGAGTCAAAATGCAACCGTTTTGAGCCCTAATTAGGGGACCAAAATCGATCATTCATGACTTGCAAACGGATGATTGTTTTTCACTCATTTCCTTTAGATAAGTCCAAATCCAATATCGATTTTTTAAAATTCACACCAGAACTTATCAATTTGAAGAATTTTATCCTTCCAAGCATAAGAAAATCAAGCAATTAAGCTTCAATCATCAAAATTTGAATTGAATCATTCATGGCTATGGTTTAATTTCATAATTCTAGGTTCAATTTTGACATTAGGCCTAGATCCCCATTTGACCTAAGCCCGAGCGCTTAAATTTAAGGTCAATTTGAATGCAATGAGTGATCTTGCTCATGGGTAGTTCATTAGATAAGGCAATTGTGACATTACTTGAACTCAATTTTGGTTAATTTGCAATTTTGCCCATTGAATTGCAAAGTTTACAATTTTAGCTCTTTAGGCCCAATTCAAGATACCCCTATTTTTGACCCGTTGTTTGTCACTATAATAATTCAATTAGGTCAATAAAAGACCCCTAGATCACGTTCATAAGGTTTGATTAGCTTAATTGTATCTCAATTGGCCAATTTCTTCTTAAATAGGGTAAAATTCCTTTTCAATTTGGTCCTTTAGGGACCAAATTGCATAAATTTTGGACTCACAGGAGTCCCAACTGGGCAAAATGACAAGAACTGGATCAAATCGGTTAAGAACTGGTCAAAAACCGAACCAAACCGGTTTGAATGGTCTGACCAGCCTCCGACGGGGATGGCCGGTTCAACCCCTTGTCAGCTGGTTCCTAACCTTCGGCGACCGGTTCTGGAATCCTATTAGTGCCAATTTCACTTTTGCACCTTCAATTTTTCGCAATTTTACATATTGATCCCATAATTTCGTCAAATTGCAAATTAACCGCTAATTGGACATTTTGACGCAATTCTCTATTTTGCCTCGGGTTTTTGTAAATCAAACCCACAAGATTAATAACCCAACACCTCGAGATCATGATGGAGCCTTCGAAATCAATTTATAACCATTAGATCAAAATTTCGACCGTCAGATCACACCAACGGCCGAAATCCCTTAATTTGGGGACTATATAAGTGAAATTTCCATCCATTTTAGGGGGATTCATTTGCACGAAATTCATCTTAACTCTTTATATTTCTCTCTCTCTCATTTCTCTGTTTTGGCGCCAAAAGACTCATTTCTTTCTCTCTTTGGTTCGGTCCATTTCCTCTTCCGACGACCGGATCGTCGTTGGTTTAACCCCCACCGGCGACAATCCATCTTCATCAGCGATTATCTCTCCTAGCTAAACCTCCTATAGGTGATCGTGATCTGGTTTGGCTCCAATCGGAGCTGTTCCAATCAAGAATAGTTCAAACTAATGCCAGAGCAATATGATTTTTGGACCGGTTGTGTTTTTCTTAGAATCCGATGGCCGGCGGTGACCTCATAGCCACCAGATCTGAGACGATCTAACCTTAGACTCATCCTTGACTGAGGTGTGGTCGGAATCGAGAAGGCCGGCTGTCGGAACTACTCCGATCAGCCCAATCCTTCACTGGTGCACGAAGGCCGGTCTGTCCGAATCAGTTCTGTTTCAGCTGCAAACCGGCAGTTCAACTGCCTCTCGGAGTTGGTCCTTGCTGTCCAGATCTAGTCCTTGCTAGTTTGTGGAGGTTGGATTGAAGTTTCGGCGAAAAATTTAATCGATTTCGATCAAAATACGCGAAAAATGCAACAAAGGTAACGATCTCGGTCTCAAACCCCGTGAAGCGAGACCGGATTAACCGGCCAGGGCTAGGGTTCAACTTTAGGTTAATATGCTATGTTTAAAGGTTAGATTGATAGTAGATTGATGGATTTGGATATTGATTTGCTATGCTTAAATGTGTTCTTGAATGAACTTGAATGATTGACTCGATTTGGCCTAAAACCTGCAATTTCATATCCTTGGACTGACCTGATGTCTTAGCCAAAATGAGGTCTGAAACGATCTTATTTGAGTTTGAGTCATTCTAGACTTTTAAAATTCACATCACTAGCTTCAAAACGATAAGTTGCATGCCCCGATTGAGCAACGTTTGACCCTTGAAAAATATCTCCAAAGATGAGCAATTCTACACTAGTTCAAGTAGATTTTCAGTTCTGTATTAGTTCCGAAATGAGATTTTACTATTTTTGTGTAGCCTTCTGTGATAATTTTTGGAGGATCTTACCTTCACAATTTTTGTTTCAAATCGTCTTTTACATGTGTTGTAATTTTTTCGTGATTTTTGGATGTGTTTAACGAGGTCAAATCTACTCAAATCCAAGCCTAGGTCAGTCTGTTCCATATTGATATCTGATTTTGTCATTTTTGTGCTGATTTCTATGTTGAGTTCTGGAAAAACTTTCTTTCATAAAAGTTGCTCATAATTATGTAAGGAACATCTTCTATTTTTTTTTTTTTTTTTGTGATTTTTGGATGAGTTTAACTAGGTCAAAATCGCCTAGATCTGAATATAATACAGTCTGCCCTGCATTGGTCCGAATTCTGTTTTGGTAAAATTGAGTTCACAAATGAACTTGTTTGGTCTCAAATCCTTCATGAAAGTTGAAATAAATGATGTACATGTTCAATTGATGCATGCTTTGCAAGGTCATTATGTTGGCAAAGTGAGTCAATTACATGCATTAAAGTAAAAGGCACTGCAGCAACATGAGCTGGGCATATCATTTGTTGGTTTTGCCATTTTTGCCACGACTCACATGATTTTAATTGAGTTTTGAATTCTTAACAAGAAATCTTCATCATTGCATGCTCTGCATGTGAGATTTTTAAGTAGGATTCATGCATGTCTTGAGGATGGTTGAAATCATGCCCGTTCTGTAAATTTAATGCTGAAATGAAACCTCGTCATATATGCATCTTTCCATGCTTGTTTGAGTTATCTAGAGACCAAATCTTACAATCATGCCTTCTTGACAATTGAACTGCATGTTGCAAGATTTGCATATATGTTTAGGTCATGTCTTTTGAGTATCATCTTGCATGTTAAATTTGTCTTACAAAAGTGTTAATCACACTTAGGATTCCTAAGCATACTATTAGGAATCTTGAATCATTTCATAATGTCATTTAAATTGTATGACATTTTGCATGCCAACTTAGGATTAGATGATTATCCAAACTTTCCGTCACATCCAATCGTAAGTCTCATGTGATTTTTTCATGTTGTTTGTGCATTCTTTAAATGATTTTAAGGTTTTATAATGAATGCTTATATTATGTTTCCTTAGTTACTAATGCGCACATTTTTAGAGATCTCGATCTTAAGGTATCAACTTGACCTAGTTTGGACTCAAGCTTTTCTAGGAGGCACACCTAAAGATTTCCAATGCCGTTAATTTCACGCAGATCGCTCATCATTTGGATCACTTTTTCATTTTTTCAAAACTAGATCAGAATCTGGACAAGGGATCAAATTCGGACCCCTGTCCTAACCCCTATTTGGAGAGATCGTTGATATTTTTGTTCAATGTTTTCTATTTGGAATCTGCACTCCACCTCTTAATAAAACTTGCTTGTCATCATGTTGGCTATGTTGTGTGTAAATTTGATGATTTTTAGACATGTTTTGATAGGACAAATCTTTATAACATTAGCTGAATGTCCTGTTGTTTTGACAAATTTCTGATATGATGTTACTTGTTATTTGATTTTTGTAAAATCATGTGTAGATCGTTTAAGAAAACTTTCTTCATGAAAGTTGTTCATCATCATGTCTTACATGTTAGGGAATTTTTTCATTGTCAAAATTGCCATCAGGTATTGCCCAATTTGCTTTCATCGCACGTTTGTTCCGGAGTTTCTTGACATAAAACCGATTATGATGGTTTAGATAAGTGTCCTAGGTTACTTTGTGCATGAACTTAAGTCATACCATCTTCATTTAAGTGGTTTCAAATACCTCGATATTCATTGTTAAATGATTTTTGACATGTATTCTTCCCAAATTAAATTTTAAAATGCTTTTGTTCATGTGACGTTTCAACGAAATTAGATTCTCAAAACTTCATTTGGCTTAAAGAAAAGTCGGGGTTTGGGTCATATTCAAAATGTCTGCGATGCTTGTGAATACATTTTTGCAAGTTCCAAGCTAGCCTTGGGAATTGAATGTGCTTCATAGCTTTGACATTCTTTAATCCTAAATTTTTCCAAATTTTTCCGAACTTTGATTTAGACAATCGCAAAAGTCACGGTTTGGATTATATTCAAAATGCTTGCAACGCTTGTGAATGCATTTTTGCGAGTTCCTTTCTAGCCTTGACAATTGAATGTCTTCCATAGCCGAGATGTCACCTTGTCTCAAAATTTTCGTTGACAATTTCAAACCTTTTTGAAACGTCACACGTGCCTCCCATGCATTAGAAATTACCTGTGTTCGTGATTGGCGCATACCCTTAGTAATAAGTGACTCACCGACGGTTCACTTTATTACTTGATTGGTTAAGAAACAAGGTCCAAAAGACCTGCATGCATGTTTAATTCCTACAAATGCATGTGACTTTTAGATAAATGATAGGGTCGATGCATGATATCAAGAGAAAACCCTATAATCACATAGATCGCCTAGTTAGGAGACTTATAAGCGTTATTGGCCATGCGAGAACACAATTGGTCAATAATGGCTATAACTCACAAAAATGGATTGGGTAGGTGTCTTATTGGGACCCTTGCATGAAAGACAAAGGCCGACACCGAGACCCTAAAATTTGACTTTCGCATTGAACTTTCTTTAAGTGATTGATCTTGACATGATGTCGTATTTTTTATTGTTTTGATGTGTATGCTTATTTCTTTCCATTGTATGTACTTAGTTATAGATTTTTAGGTTCAAATTAGGATCCCGAAGATGGATAAAGCGCGAAGACAGTGGAGGTCGATATCCATTCCAACCGTTATCATGTACCATTCATTTCCCCGACATATGCCCTGGGTTCTTTTGTTGTATAATGCCCGATGAGTTGCGGTCCTCTCTTCCTTTTATCTTTTTCAATTGTGTTGCTCTTTTATATTTTCTAGGATTTATTGATAGATTTACAACTTTCCTTGATTGTTTACTTACTGCTTCGCAATTCAATTCAATTGAGTGTTTCCTTTTTATTTTCCTTGATAAGCATGAAAATGACCAACCACGTATAATCACTTAGCTTAGGACTAATGATCCTGAAAACGCAAGATGACACGCATGGACACCTTACTTAAATATGACATACCATTAGGTATCGAAAGGGCGCTAATAGAAATATTAGCGTAACCCAAGTCCCAAAATCTAGATATCTGGTTGCATAGGAATCGAGGGAACGCTCCCAACCCTTGATTGGGTTTCTAACCGACCCCTAAAAAGAGGCTAGTGGCGACTCTCGTCTTGTTTCTAGGATGTTTTAAACAATTAAATCGTATAAATAAACTCGTCACACGGGGTATGAGTCTTAATAAGACTCACCATGGTTTAGCATACCCACATGTGGAAAACTCCTAATGGATGAAGTGACGCCATCCTTAAGGAAGAGAGTACCAGAGGGAGGGCTACGATGGTAAAGATACCCTTTAATTTGATATTCACACTCAACCTCCTCTCTTGAGGTGTTTTGGTCGTGTGGGTATGGATTGTGACACTCCACTGTCACGCAGGGTACGAGTTTGGGAGAACTCACAACTTTATGGAGGGAACTCACAAGAGGTTCGATCTAATAGACTAGGTGATTACGTCTTTTGAAATGAACTGTGAGGGAACTCTCATGGTTAGGTACCCCTAAACCTGACCTTTCCCCTATCCCTGGGCGGCGAGATCAGGTCGCGATAGGCTGGTTACTAGATTAAGAGGACTTGAAGCCGTAAAAAATGGTTGTTATGTTTAACTAACGTGTCTTCTGTAGGATTGCCTACGTGTCAAAGTCGTGTGGATAATCAAGTTAGTCACTAATAATGGGTTAAATGTTCTTGTAGGTGGGAGTCATAAGGGAAGGCGTGCTTGAAAACCCTTTGTTCTGCAGGTGCAGTGTGGATGTATGAATGTATGAGGGTTTCATATTAAGTGTTGGATGTTTAAGCTTAAAACGCATGTTTACGAGCTTTAGCATGGCACCGCACACACAATCGCAGTCTAAAACCCCGATCGCCCCATTTAGGACCTTAAGATGGTTTATGGGTGGAACCCGCGAGTGAACGCTCGTGGTAATCCATTACTTACATAAACCCACTCGTCCCGACCGATAAAAATAGTACTGACCGATGATAGTAGTTGTGAGTAAATTATTTTTATCTTTTGGGATGAGGACCTTGAACCAGCTAGTCCCGCCGGTGGCCGGTTAGATCGGCCGGACCGGTTCAGTCAGATATTGATCGGTTCTTGACCGGTTTGGTCCCGTTCTTGCTATTTTGTCTACTTGGGACCCTTGTGGGTCAAAAATTTATGCAATTTGGCCCCTAAAGGACCAACTTGAAAAGGAATTTTATATTTTTTGTGAAGAAATTGATCAATTAAGATACAATTAAGCTAATCAAACCTTATGAATGTGATCTATGGGTCTTTTATTGACCTAATTGAGTGATTATCGTGGAAAAAAAATGAGTCGAAACCATGGGTGCTTTGAATTGGGCCTAAAGGGCTAAAATGGTAAATTCAATGGGCAAAATTGCAAATTATCTAAAATTGAACTTAATTAGTATCACAATTGCCCTATCTAATGAGCTACCCATACATAAAATCACTTATCATATTCAAATTAACCTTGAATTGAAGTGCTCGAGCTTAGGTAAAAAATGGATCTAAGCCTAATCTTAAAATTGGACCTAGCTTCATGAAATTAAACCATAGCCATGAATGGATCAATTCAAATTTTGTCGATTGAAGCTTAATTGCTTCATTTTCTAATGCCTCGGAGGATAAAATTCTTCAAATTGATGAGTTCTGGTATGAATTTTTCAAAATTGATCTCGAATTTGGACTTATTTTAAAGAAATGAGTAAGAAACAATCGTCCATTCGCAAGTTATGAATGATTGATTTTGGTCCCCTAATTAGGGCTCAAAACGGCAATTTGTATTTTGACTGGATAAATCGTGAAATTGAATGCTCGAGCAGATTTCAAACAGTCCATAAACCAAATGTTAAAGAATGAACTACACCTAACTATGACTAGAATAAAAGTAATTTTATTTTTGGCCGATTTAGAACCTAAAACTGAAAAATTCATAAATCAATGTTCTTAATCGAATTTTGTGAAATTTTTGACACAAAATTCGAATTGGCATTAAAAGCAATGTATGTGTGCATTTTTTTATTTATTTTTTTGAGTCAAAGGTTTGACCAAAAGTCAACCATTTAGTTGACTTTTCCTAAAAAGTCAATTTTTTGGTCAAATCTTTGAATTTTCAAGAAATTAATTTGACAAAAAGAGAAATTAAAACTAAATGGAATTTTTTGGGTAAAATTTCATTTTTTTTGACGAGGGGTTGACTTTTGGTAACCGTTTAACTTTTCGGGTTTTTCTTGAAAATGAGCTAAAAATTGCTTAAAAATGACAATGCAAAAGAAAGAAATGAAAAACGACACTTTTTCATCGAGATATGGGGCTCCGTCGCGATCAAAAACCTAAATAACGATTTTTTACCTTTTAATGATGCGTCGACTAAAAATTAGGTGTCAACAATTTTCAAGTATAAACCCATCCACCTTGAAACGCATTTCATGCATACAATCATCAGCTCAAACCAATTTGCTCTTATTGATTTTTCTTCTTTCTCATTCTCCTATTTTGGAATTATGATGTCTCCCCCACTGCATATGCTTACTATTGCTTGACTAATCTAAGTCTTGGACTAATCTAAGTCTTGGCAATGTAATGAAAGCAGCCTGCATCATTGATATTCTCTATCAAATATGCATTCAAAGTTTATTAGAAAAGATAATAAATGAAGTTTTGTTCTATTTTAAGAAATCAAAACCCAAGGGCACTAAATTAATAGCTTGCATATGCTTGTGGTGGTTAGAATGGGAATCCTAAGTAATAAGTTAATGGTTGGGACACACATCATTTATCAAATGCGTCATCTGATAAGTAGGTAGTTTGGGATTTTCAAATGATCTATAAAGAAATTTAAGGATATTGTGGAGAGAAATTTTTTAAGGTTATCATTAGTTCTTGTTGTTCAATTGATGAAATTCGTTAGAAAAAAATGAAGAGATTGTCATTTAACGATCGAGAGTTACATAGCAATATTATGTTTTGGAATTGTTGTATTTTAGAGCTTCCGAAGAAGTCTCTTTCTTCGTTAAAGACGAAGGGTCAGGTCTTCTCCTTCCCCAATCGACTTTTAAGTTTTGTCCCAATATTCCAACTATCAAAAATCGTTCGGAAAGGAGAAGACCAGACTTTTGTTTTCCCACAGAGGGAGAGAAGTTGCCTTAAACACTAGGTCAAAAGATTTATGAGTAAAATGACACCGTTAAAAAGATTAGGACTAAATTGATACAAATACAATAGGTTTAGGAGTTGTATAACATTCTTAATTGTTACATCTACTATGCTCGTAGTTAGATTAGATTAGTTTCTTCAAAAATGACTTTTGGTAAACGTGATTGTGTTTCTTTAGCAAGATAGGGCGTTCCTCGAAATTATGAAAATTTAACAAAATATATAAAACACGGGTACTAGATTGAAAGGAAAAATAAAATTCTTTGGGATGATAATTCTCTGCAATACATAACAACCACAATCCATATTAATTAGAAATTCTAGCCAAGGAAAAGGAAACCGGTCCACTTGTGATGTATCTTGCCTTAATTTAAAAGTATAAAAAGGAATCTTATTTAAAAATCTGAATTTTGCAACACACAATCAATTTTTTTTTATAGTTAACCTCTTTCAAACTACTCGATTTCTTATTTGAAGCTACACGTTATTCTTTCTCAAAATGCATATATATAGTCCAATAGCATAAACATATAAATTTTTTAGTACAAATCCATCCACCTTGAAACACACTCCATGCATACAATCACCAGCTCAAATTAGTCTCCTCTTGTTGATTTTTTTCTTTTATCATTCTCCTGTTTTGGGGCTGTGATCTCTCCCCCACTGCATACGTTTACTCTTGTTTTGCTTGACTTCTCAAGTCTTGTAACTGTAATGAAAGCGGCATGCATCATTGATCCTCTCTCTATCAATGACGCAGTCAAAGGTGGCCCCCTATAACAAATCTCGATGAGACATATCGTCATACATGAGAAACTCTCGAGGAGACCGACCAAATTGACTTAGCATTTACCGGAAACTCTACGGATGACCCTCAATAAATTTCCGAAAATCAATTTCGGACTCCCAAAGTCCTTTTTACTTGCATACGCTTACTATTGCTTGACTTCTCTAAGTCATGGCAATGTAATGAAAGCAGCCTGCATCATTGATATTCTCTATCAAATATGCATTCAAAGTTTATTAGAAAAGATAATAAGTGAAGTTTTATTCTACTTTAAGAAATCAAAACCCAAGGGCATTAAATTAAAAGCTTGCAGATTCTTGTGGTGGTTAGAATGGGAATCCTAATTAATAATTTAATGAGTTGGGACACACATCATTTACCAAATGCGTCATCTGATAAGTAGGTAGTTTGGGATTTTCAAAGGATCTATAAAGAAATTTAAGGATATTGTGGAGAGAAATTTTTTAAGGTTATCATTAGTTCTTGTTGTTCAATTGATGAAATTCGTTAAAAAATAATGAAGAGATTGTCATTAAACGATCGAGAGTTATGTAGCAATATTATGTTTTGGAATTGTTGTATTTTAGAGTTTACGAAGAAGTCTCTTTCTTCATTAAAGACAAAGGGTCAAGTCTTCTCCTTCCCCTATCGACTTTTAAGTTTTGTCCCAATATTCCAACTATCAAAAATCGTTTGGAAAGGAGAAGACTAGACTTTTGTTTTCCCACAGAGGGAGAGAAGTTGCCTTAAACATTAGGATCAAAAGATTTATGCCTAAATTGACACCGTTAAAAAGTTTAGGACTAAATTGATACAAATACAATGCGTTTAGGAGTTTTATAACATTTTTAATTCTTACATCTATTATGCTCGTAGTTAGATTAGATTAGTTTCTTCAAAAATGACTTTTGGTAAACGTGATTGTGTTTCTTTAGCAAGATAGGACGTTCCTCGAAATTATGAAAATTTAACAAAATATATACAACACGGGTACTGGATTGAAGCAAAAATAAAATTCTTTAGGATGATAATTCTCCGCAATACATATCAACCACAATCCATATTAATTAGAAATTCTAACCAAGGAAAAGGAGAAAAGGTTCACATGTGATGTATCTTGTCTTAATTTAAAAGTATATAAAGGAATCTTATTTAGAATTCTGAATTTCGCAACACACAATTAAATTTTTTTATATTTAACCTCTTTCAAACTAATCGATTTCTTATTTTGAAGCTACACGTTATTCTTTCTCAAAATGCATATATATAGTCCAACAGCATAAACATATAAATTTTCGAGTACAAATCCATCCACCTTGAAACACACTCCATGCATACAATCACCAGCTCAAATTAGTCTCCTCTTGTTGATTTTCTTCTTTTCTCACTCTCCTGTTTTGGGGCTGTGATCTCTCCCCCACTGCATACGTTTACTCTTGTTTTGCTTGACTTCTCAAGTCTTGGCACTGTAATGAAAGCGGCGTGCGTCATTGATCTTCTCTCTATCAATGACGCAATCAAAGTTGGCGGCCTATAACAAATCTCGATGAGACATATCGTCATACATGAGAAACTCTCGAGGAGACCGACCAAGTTGACTTAGCATTTACTGGAAACTCTACGGATGACCCTCAATAAATTTCCGAAAATCAATTTCGGACTCCCAAAGTCCTTTTTACTTGCATACGCTTACTATTGCTTGACTTCTCTAAGTCCTGGCAATGTAATGAAAGCAGCCTGCATCATTGATATTCTCTATCAAATATGCATTCAAAGTTTATTAGAAAAGATAATAAGTGAAGTTTTATTCTACTTTAAGAAATCAAAACCCACGGGCATTAAATTAAAAGCTTGCAAGATTCTTGTGGTGGTTAGAATGGGAATCCTAATTAATAATTTAATGAGTTGGGACACACATCATTTACCAAATGCGTCATCTGATAAGTAGGTAGTTTGGGATTTTCAAATGATCTATAAAGAAATTTAAGGATATTGTGGAGAGAAATTTTTTAAGGTTATCATTAGTTCTTCTTGTTCAATTGATGAAATTCGTTAAAAAAAATGAAGAGATTGTCATTAAACGATCGAGAGTTACGTAGCAATATTATGTTTTGGAATTGTTGTATTTTAGAGTTTACGAAGAAGTCTCTTTCTTCATTAAAGACAAAGGGTCAAGTCTTCTCCTTCCCCTATCGACTTTTAAGTTTTGTCCCAATATTCCAACTATCAAAAATCGTTTGGAAAGGAGAAGACTAGACTTTTGTTTTCCCACAGAGGGAGAGAAGTTGCCTTAAACATTAGATCAAAAGATTTATGCCTAAATTGACACCGTTAAAAAGTTTAGGACTAAATTGATACAAATACAATGCGTTTAGGAGTTTTATAACATTTTTAATTCTTACATCTATTATGCTCGTAGTTAGATTAGATTAGTTTCTTCAAAAATGACTTTTGGTAAACGTGATTGTGTTTCTTTAGCAAGATAGGACGTTCCTCGAAATTATGAAAATTTAACAAAATATATACAACACGGGTACTAGATTGAAAGGAAAAATAAAATTCTTTGGGATGATAATTCTCCGCAATACATATCAACCACAATCCATATTAATTAGAAATTCTAACCAAGGAAAAGGAGAAAAGGTCACATGTGATGTATCTTGTCTTAATTTAAAAGTATATAAAGGAATCTTATTAAGAAATCTGAATTTCGCAACACACAATTAAATTTTTTTATATTTAACCTCTTTCAAACTAATCGATTTCTTATTTTGAAGCTACACGTTATTCGTTCTCAAAATGTATATTTATATTCCAACAGCATAAACATATAAATTTTCGAGTACAAATCCATCCACCTTGAAACACACTTTATGCATACAATCACCAGCTCAAATTAGTCTGCTCTTGTTGATTTTCTTCTTTTCTCACTCTCCTGTTTTGGGGCTGTGATCTCTCCCCCACTGCATACGTTTACTCTTGTTTTGCTTGACTTCTCAAGTCTTGGCACTGTAATGAAAGCGGCCTGCATCATTGATCCTCTCTCTATCAATGATGCAGTCAAAGTTGGCGGGCTATAACAAATCACGATGAGACATATTGTCGTACATGAGAAACTGTCGAGGAGACCGACCAAGTTGACTTAGCATTTACCTGAAACTCTACAGATGACCCTCAATAAATTTCTGAAAATCAATTTCGGACTCCCAAAGTCCATTTTACTTGCATACGCTTACTATTGCTTGACTTCTCTAAGTCCTGGCAATGTAATGAAAGCAGCCTGCATCATTGATATTCTCTATCAAATATGCATTCAAAGTTTATTAGAAAAGATAATAAGTGAAGTTTTATTCTACTTTAAGAAATCAAAACCCAAGGGCATTAAATTAAAAGCTTGCGGATTCTTGTGGTGGTTAGAATGGGAATCCTAATTAATAATTTAATGAGTTGGGACACACATCATTTACCAAATGCGTCATCGATAAGTAGGTAGTTTGGGATTTTCAAAGGATCTATAAAGAAATTTAAGGATATTGTGGAGAGAAATTTTTTAAGGTTATCATTAGTTCTTGTTGTTCAATTGATGAAATTCGTTAAAAAATAATGAAGAGATTGTCATTAAACGATCGAGAGTTACGTAGCAATATTATGTTTTGGAATTGTTGTATTTTAGAGTTTACGAAGAAGTCTCTTTCTTCATTAAAGACAAAGGGTCAAGTCTTCTCCTTCCCCTATCGACTTTTAAGTTTTGTCCCAATATTCCAACTATCAAAAATTGTTTGGAAAGGAGAAGACTAGACTTTTGTTTTCCCACAGAGGGAGAGAAGTTGCCTTAAACATTAGGTCAAAAGATTTATGCCTAAATTGACACCGTTAAAAAGTTTAGGACTAAATTGATACAAATACAATGCGTTTAGGAGTTTTATAACATTTTTAATTCTTACATCTATTATGCTCGTAGTTAGATTAGATTAGTTTCTTCAAAAATGACTTTTGGTAAACGTGATTGTGTTTCTTTAGCAAGCTAGGACGTTCCTCGAAATTATGAAAATTTAACAAAATATATACAACACGGGTACTGGATTGAAGGAAAAATAAAATTCTTTGGGTTGATAATTCTCCGCAATACATATCAACCACAATCCATATTAATTAGAAATTCTAACCAAGGAAAAGGAGAAAAGGTCCACATGTGATGTATCTTGTCTTAATTTAAAAGTATATAAAGGAATCTTATTTAGAAATCTGAATTTCGCAACACACAATTAAATTTTTTTATATTTAACCTCTTTCAAACTAATCGATTTCTTATTTTGAAGCTACACCTTATTCTTTCTCAAAATGCATATATATAGTCCAACAGCATAAACATATAAATTTTCGAGTACAAATCCATCCACCTTGAAACACACTCCATGCATACAATCACCAGCTCAAATTAGTCTCCTCTTGTTGATTTTCTTCTTTTCTCACTCTCCTGTTTTGGGGCTGTGATCTCTCCCCCACTGCATACGTTTACTCTTGTTTTGCTTGACTTCTCAAGTCTTGGCACTGTAATGAAAGCGGCGCGCGTCATTGATCCTCTCTCTATCAATGACGCAGTCAAAGTTGGCGGCCTATAACAAATCTCGATGAGACATATCGTCATACATGAGAAACTCTCGAGGAGACCGAGCAGGTTGACTTAGCATTTACCGGAAACTCTACGGATGACCCTCAATAAATTTCCGAAAATCAATTTCGGACTCCCAAAGTCCTTTTTACTTGCATACGCTTACTATTGCTTGACTTCTCTAAGTCCTGGCAATGTAATGAAAGCAGCCTGCATCATTGATATTCTCTATCAAATATGCATTCAAAGTTTATTAGAAAAGATAATAAGTGAAGTGTTATTCTACTTTAAGAAATCAAAACCCACGGGCATTAAATTAAAAGCTTGCAGATTCTTGTGGTGGTTAGAATGGGAATCCTAATTAATAATTTAATGAGTTGGGACACACATCATTTACCAAATGCGTCATCGATAAGTAGGTAGTTTGGGATTTTCAAAGGATCTATAAAGAAATTTAAGGATATTGTGGAGAGAAATTTTTTAAGGTTATCATTAGTTCTTGTTGTTCAATTGATGAAATTCGTTAAAAAAAAATGAAGAGATTGTCATTAAACGATCGAGAGTTACGTAGCAATATTATGTTTTGGAATTGTTGTATTTTAGAGTTTACGAAGAAGTCTCTTTCTTCATTAAAGACAAATTTTAGGTCAAGTCTTCTTTCCTTCCCCTATCGACTTTTAAGTTTTGTCCCAATATTCCAACTATCAAAAATCGTTTGGAAAGGAGAAGACTAGACTTTTGAGAGTACTCCTGTCTTTGGCTCAGAATATAGCTTGTCTTCTCGATGAGTAGTGAAGAAAGATCCAGGAAAAGTACGTCAAGTTTATGTTACGAAGTTTCGTGAAGAGACGTGACCGCATTGCTCAAGACTTCGTCACAGGAGGAATTATCGTGGAATCGTCTCATGCAAGTAGCTATGACCACTTGATGTTAACTCCACAGCTCGTACTTGGACAATAACTACAATTACTTCACCCAAAAAACAGCGAGAAAAGGAGAAAAAACCCATCTTCCTTCTCCTTATATACCCCAAACCCATCGAATTAATTCATCGAAACAACAAAAATTTATGAAGAGGGTTGAAGGAAGAACCATGGTCATTCATAAGCTTCTCTTGAAAGTTGTGGTGGTTGGGATCATCATATTGGGTCCATACCACAATCACATAGCAGAAGCTGATGATTCAATGACCAAGCCCGAATGTCGAAGTTTCTGTGGAAAGCTCGAAATTCCATACCCCTTTGGATCGAACGACAGTGATCCCAAATGCCGTGCCGATCATCCCTCATTTAGAGTTGTTTGTGATAACTCTACCGACCCTCCCACACCTTACATGAATACAAAGAGTGGCTTCGAAATACTCCACATTTCTGTCCAGGATCACGAGCTACGCGTTAACGTTTTGACTGGTCGAGCCTGCTATAACTCTTCTGGGAGAGTTCGGTCTTTAAACATATCTCCATATTCCACATTAGCAAAGTTCCCCATATCCAGCGCCAAGAACAAGTTCACTGCAATCGGTTGCGACACGTCGGCTATATTCCAAGACCGCGATAAGAAGTTCTCTTTCGGTTGTATGTCATTGTGCAGTAACATTTCAGACGTCAGCAATGGGTCGTGTTCCGGTATCGGTTGCTGCCAAACGAGCATCCCTAAGAACACCTTGGGCTACAATATCTCTATTGAGAGCTATTACAGTCATTCCGATGTCCTGGGATTCAATCCTTGCAGCTATGCCTTTGTCGCCGAAAATGACTTCTACAACTTCTCGGTTGCTGATCTTTCGAGTTTTAACTTTAATCAGTCTCCTCTAGTTCTCGACTGGGCGATAGGGAATCAATCGTGCGAGGAGGCCCAAAAGAACAGCAGGAGATACATGTGCACCAATAACACCTATTGCACAAACGCCGAAAACGGAGTCGGGTATAAGTGCAATTGTTTAAAAGGTTACAGAGGCAATCCTTACCTTGAGAATGGTTGTCATGGTACGTAGATAAGATCCACATTCTTTAACTTGTCCTTTCTATTGATACGATCTAAAAAGATTAGATACATTTTATGTGTAGATATTGATGAATGTGCAAATCCGGAGATGAACAAGTGTGAGAGAGAGTGCCATAATATTGAGGGGAGTTATACATGTCTATGCCCAAAGGGTTATCATGGTGATGGCAAGAAGATTGGTGAAGATGGACAAGGATGCATTGCTAATTCATCACATTTGATGGAGATTTTGGTTGGTAAGTTTTTTCTTTTTATTTGGATCTCCTGACTCAAAAAATATACTATTATCCTAGCTGATTTCGAGAATATATAATTTAATTTGTCTGTGGTGTAGGACAAAATTAACCATTCACATTTTCGCCTGATTTTTCTTCCACTGTTGCCCTTGCTTGAATAAAATCCAAAATGAAAGTTTCTATGTCCTTCTCACTGAAGTTCTCTAGTCAGAGGATGAATGAGATCATCTAATGCATTAAATACATCACGTGCTAGTAATTACATCACGACTGAGATCTCTAAAAATTCAAGAGTAGATTAATTTCACTCTAGTCAATTTCTGAACTGTTCAAGCATCTTTTGACTTGGTGACTTTGGGCTTTGGGCAATTGTGTATGCATCTTCCATCTAACGAGATCAAGTTGCGATTGTTTATATTGGTACCGTATGACTTGTAGTTGCGTGATCTTCACTGCCTTTAAAGCGCGGAGTCGCAAGGTTGTGGCATTGAATTAGTCAAAATATTGACCTGAAAAACCACGTCACAAAATTGCCATTTCTATATAACATTGTATATTTATATATACATATGCGTGTGTGTATATATTTATATATAATATGTATGTATGTATAGAAGACTTGGAGCATGTCAATAATTTGGTCAGTAGGCTTTCTATATCATATCGTGCATTAATCATGAGCACTGATAAGTACTGTTACTACTTCAAAATGATGATTTTGAGCCAATACCACAATTTCAAAAAAAATCGGCCACCGAATGTTTACGGTCTCTTCAACTTCTTTTTATAAATAAATTAAGACAATTCCTTGAAATTAAACTATTCTTTGTTCTTCCTGACTACATCTTTTGAATCTCAATCTTCATCTCATCTTTCCTCTATGAACAATCTTGCAAGATAATCAGTTTTTGATTTGTAGTCAATTTTGCATATTGTTCACAACCTCATAAAATAAACATTTTCACATTCTACAATATTTTACCCTTGGTAACTGCTGAAATGTCTGTACCTCGTAATCATACACTTGATTATGATGAAATGAAGCAGTGGTCATCAATAAAAAAAAAAAAATTGACATTTTATAAAGTTTCGCACTCATGACATGACGATGTAAATCTTTCATTCACAATTTTCATAGTATGTTGCACTCACCTATGATAAAATGTCGTCAATACTGGTTCAAAATTTCAAAATCTAAAGCATAATTTATTTTTTGCGGTTCTTTGTATTTAATTACGATCAAACATTATAAGTCTTTACAGAATATCGTAGAATAAGGGAAAACATGTCTTTATGTTTTTTCTTCTTTCGTTTTACGAGCTACATTCATCAAAATTAAGTGGAAAATCTCCTAATAATTTCTTTTTGTTAGTTGGTGTACTGTTGACCAACTAAAATCTTAAACGGATTATGAGGTTCTGCATGAAAATGCGAAAAGCATCTGGTAAAAGTAATTTAAAAAAAAAAAAAAAGGAGTAGAAAGTCATGCGAAAAGGAAGATGAAAAATGGGACTGTACTCTCGAACAGGCTAAATCTTTCCTCAAGTTGGCTACACAAAACTTGAGGTGGAGAGACAGGACAGTCATCCTTGAGGGAATGACGGTCCTATCACATAAGCATTGTTGATTAATTCTATTGTCAAGAACGGCAAAACAAAGCTAGAACTACACACCCTAGATCATAATCTTAATTTCTCTCTTATCTCTCCCTCCCTGCCCACAAGCTCCATCCATCACCGCCTCTGTTGCTCGTAGCCACCACTTCTGGTGAAGTTAACACCGGACGCCGCCGAAACGACCAACACCACCTCAAGTCTCTCTCTCCCCCTCCCCCTCTCCCTACGCTTGCACCCGCATGCGTACCTTTAGAAAGGGGGGTGGCCTGGGCGGGAAGTTGTGTTGGCGAGAACTGGTGGAGACGTACACATAGGGATCGCTCTTTTTACCAATTCAAGTAGATATTTCTGCTTCCCAATCCCAAATAAAATGAGCGAAAGCCCGTCATCAATGGATTTTGGGGCACGGACGTGGTAAAATTCTTCTGCTCCACATCCAGCCTGGGGGATAAATGGATATGGCTCGCCCTCTTTTCTTGCTCTTTCTTTATTCCCTCCCCCCCCCCCCCCCCCCCCCCAAGATTTTCTAGCTTTAGTATTCTTACCAATATTCTTTACGCATTTAAACGTGAAAACTTCATATAATAAGCACATCTTAATTCCGCACAAACTGTAGGCATTGATCAAATTCTGACTCGAACTTTTAAACTTGCCAATATAAAGCACTAAGTTTGACAGTTATCTCAAATCTGGCACACTGTTAGCTTGAAATATATACAAAATTTTAGCACGTTGACGTTATCTCTTTATTAACTATGACACTTCTTTTACTCCTTTACTCTCTGTCGTTTCTATCTTCTTACAATAATAGTTAAATCCGCATACTTGCAATTGCAAGGGCGATGATTGGGATAAAAAAACTTGCTCCACATGAGGCATGAAGTGAATGATTGAAACGTGGATTTGCATTTATTTTTAATCTCATTAGAGAGCCCCAATCCTTTTTTTTTTTTGCCCCTTAATTTTTTGTAATGCAGGGATTGGGGCAGGCCTTGGGGCACTACTTTTGTGTCTTGTCTTATGGGGGCTGTATAAATACATCAAGAAGAGAAAAGAAATCAAGCTCAAAGAGAAGTACTTCAAATGTAATGGCGGTCTTTTGTTGGAAAGTGAGCTATCTTCAGCCAAAGGCCATGTCGAGAAAAACAAATTGTTCAACTCGAAGGATCTAGAGAAGGCTACTGACAATTTCAATGAGGATAGGATACTTGGGCAAGGTGGACAAGGTACTGTTTACAAAGGAATGTTAACAGATGGAAAAATAGTTGCTATTAAGAAATCGAAAGCAATAGATGAGGGTAAAGTAGAACAATTTATAAATGAAGTCCTCATTCTCTCACAGATCAACCATAGGAATATCGTTAAGTTATTGGGGTGTTGCTTGGAGACAAAAGTCCCACTTTTAGTATATGAGTTTATACCAAATGGGACTCTATACCAATATTTGCATGACCCAAATGAAGAATTTCATGTATCATGGGACACACACCTACGAATTGCAACTGAAATTGCAAGAGCCTTATTCTACTTGCATTCAACAGCCTCGATTCCCATTTATCATCGAGACATCAAGTCCAGTAACATCCTCTTGGATGATAAATATCGAGCAAAAGTGGCAGATTTTGGTACTTCCAAGTCTATTTCCCTCGATCAAACTCATGTGACCACATTGGTGCAAGGGACTTTTGGCTACCTAGATCCTGAGTATTTCCAATCAAGTCAATTTACAGACAAAAGCGATGTGTATAGCTTTGGAGTTGTTCTTGTTGAACTCTTAACGGGACAAAAGCCAATCTCATCACTGAGGGAACAAGAAGGCAGAAGCCTTGCGACCTATTTCATAATTTCAATGGAAGAAAACCGGTTGTTCGACATTGTGGATGCTCAAGTTTTGAAAGAAGGTAACAAGGAAGAGATTGCATCAGTTGCTAACCTTGCGAAAAGATGCTTGAACTTGAATGGGAGGAACAGGCCTACAATGAAAGAAGTGGCAATGGAATTGGAGGGGATGAGAAAGCTCCCAAATCCTTTAGGTATTCAACAAAATCAAGAGGACCGAGAGGCAACTATATCTTATGCTGCTGCATGTAAATCCAGCAAGTCAAACATCGACGCAGATGTCACTACATTTTCAGATGTGCAGCCATTCTTACCTAGTGAGGCGTGGTGAAGATCTGTTTTGCCTCTTACACTTATGAGTTATATTGTTGCGTTTATCATGGAAATCGGTCTTCAAAGCAAAAGAAATAGAAAAGAGAGAAGGGAGGAAAGCTTGTTAGCTTACTAATAGGAGTATTTTGGTTAGTTATTTATTGGTAGTGAACTTATTCTGAGTGTTTGGCATCAATGAACTGTTAAGTCATGCCAATCCCAAGTTTATTATAGTCCTGTAATTAACATGATGCCGTGATTTCAGTTCATCTTGAGATCTTTGAATACTTGCTGTCAATTCAATTGTTGCAAAACTTACACCAATCATGCAGTGGACCAGCCTTTGCAATTCAATTAGATTTGTACTTGCTGGGAAGAAAAAACAAGAAAGACATTTCCCTTCCGGAAAAGAAGGTGAACTTGCATCCACCTTCCCTGCCCGGCTCTTCCTTGAAGATCACACTGAATTGCTGATGGCATAGAGGGATTGTTGCCAGCTGCCAATGCTCCGACTGCTTAGATCCTCACTACGTGATGTATCAAAATCACCACCCGAACTACTTATATCAACATCAAAGAAGCCCACTAGTTGCAGAATTATCTCTCCCAATCTTAGCCAACCTTTCTTGTCAATTTTCAATAGCAAAAACAAAAACAGTAAAAAATCAATGGCGCATGGACCAACTCATATGTAAGAGATATTTACTCCTCATTTTTAGCATAGAAGATATTTACTCCTCATTTTTAGCATAGAAGATGTTGGGTGCTCTTTTTTCATATTTCCATTGATTTTTCACGATAGTAGTGTTTGATTAAATGCCCTTAAGGAACGTAAGTCCTGTTGTTTGTAGAATAAAATTCATAGGGATCATAAATTAGTTTTATGTCTTCATTATTGATGTTGACACCCAAATTTTTGTAAATGTTTTAAATATCCATTTATTTTGCAAAAATATAAAAATAATAATAATAATAATAATAATAATAATAATAATAATAATAATAATAATAACAGGAATCATAAAAAGATGATGATGATAAAGTAATAGTAATAAAAGATGCATGAGAGTGAAAAAAAAATGATGAAAAGATAATGGAAAAGTCGAGTGGGCTGCTGTAGCACGGCCCATTCTTTTATTTCTTTTGGAGCCCACTCTTTTATTTTTCTTCCAGCCCACTCTTTTGGCCCATCCGAAATTAAATAAAAGAAAGGCCCAGCCCATCATCCCTTTTCTCTCCTTTGCGCACGCGCGCCCCCACACGAGGGAGGGGTGAACCCAGCGGCAATGGCGCCAGTCCAGTGACGCCAGCAGCGATGACGCCAGCAGAAGGAATATTCCAGCTGTCGTCACTCTTCAGAGGAGTGGAGGAAGGAGGCAGCGAGAGGGGCGTGCAAGGCAGAAAAAGAGGAGAGAAGGGCTCAACCCCCAGAGAAAAAATGGGATAAGTATATTAGAAGTGTTAAAAGTTATATATGACGCTCACTTTAGTATCAAAAGTTTTCATCGGTCAATTAATTACTAAATCAGAAGAAAAACGATTACTTTAATACCAACGGCAAGAAATTTTGGCAAAATTGATTAAGTGTCATTTATAGTTAAAATTATAATATGACTAGGCAAAATTTTAAAAAAATTCGATCCACGGCATGCTTGGCACTAAAGTGATCCTTTTTTAACAATAACTAATACCGAAATGATCACTTTAAATAAAATTTGTCACTCAAATGATCACTTTTAAGAAAACTAAGTACTTAAATGATCACTATTAAAGTCGTTTAGGGATTATATGTTGATTAGGCACGCTGGTGAGCCACGTAGGACTAAAAAAATAAGAATATATAGACACGTCGGATTTCTGGCAATCCGAACCAGAGTTGGCACTTAGATGATCATTTTTTTCAAAAAAGTAGTACTTAAGTAATCCGAAATAATCTTTAACATTAAAATGAAAGCGTCGACACAACTTTTCGAGACTTTTAATGTCCTTACCCCGAGAAAAAATAAACGCAAGAGAGCCATTCTTTTAGGGAAAAAGAAGAAAACGAGAGAGAGGAAAGGCTGAGGAGAGGACGTTTTTGGTTTTTCCCTAGAGTGACAAAAGCGAGGTTGCTGGAGCTCATTTCAAAGCCCATTAAAGGTCCATGCGGCGTTGTCCTTCATCATTTCAATTTTTTGTCTAGAAAATTTCAAAAAATGACCCAAAACGCCTCATTTTCTCAAATAAGGGACCGAAGCGGACTTTATTTTAAATAAAGCAAAAGTCTTTATTACTTTTCTCCAAATAGGAATCTGAAGTAAATCTTTTTACGAATAAGGGCTTGAAGTGGCTATGTTTATTTCAAATAAGGGCCTGATTTTTCGACAATCAACACTATTTTCGTCATTTGCCATTTTCCTTTTTTTCTTCCTTTTTTTCTTTTTTCTTTCCTTTTTTTTTGGTGGTTCTTCTTCCTCTCCGTTGACGGCTGATCGGCCAACCACTGGCGATGGCCACAAAGGGCTGGGCGAGAGTTATCCTTGCCCAATTCAACAAGGGCCACCCATGCTAGGCGTAGGTAAGGGACGGCCTCGCCTCGGTGAGGCGGTGAGGGTCACCTCACGGCCATTTATGAGGTCAACCCTCGCTAGCCACAGGTGGGGGCTCCACAAAATCCTTGCTAGCGATCGGTAAGGGTCGTCGAACCCCTACTAACCCCAAGCAAGGCTAATCTCGCTAGATCTAGTGAGGGTGGCTGGTGTGGGCTTGCAGGTCCTCACTCGTTGTCGTGAGTGCTTGTAGGTCCTCGCCAATCCTTCCTAGCAGCCGGCGAAGGTGGCCAAGCCCTCATCAGCCCTTCCCCGCGACTAGTGAGGCTGATGTTGAAAAAGAAAAAGAAAAAAAATGGCCAAAAATGCTCTTGACCGATTGAAAATTTTAGTTGGCTTACGATCAGTGAGGTTAAGCCCTTATTTGAAATAATTATGGCTACTTCGAGGGTCTTATTTAAAACAACCAAAGTCACTTTAGCCTCATATTGAAACAAGATCCACTTCGGATCTTTATTTGAAAAAAATAATGATACTTTGGATTTTTTTTGGATTTTTCCCTTTTTCTTCTGCAGCCGTGGAGTGGCTTTAGCCTAAACTCTCTCGCCATCGCCAATCGAGATCTTGACTCGTCTAATATACCAATACCAAGTAAGATTCCCCTTTCCCGAACCCCAAAAAGAACCGCCTGGGTTGATTCATGCTCTCGGCAAAATCTTGTTAAACCGAAGTAATTTCATGTCGAGCTATAATGCTTTGAACCCGGAATGCGAGTTCATTAATGAACACCAAATACTCGATGTATTCTTAAATGAAACACAGAATGTTTGAGAACCCCGAACTCGAATGGAGAATTTCAAGTGACTCGTGATGGACTGAGATGGGTTTAACATGAAAATGTGTTGATTCCAGCCTTTATGCATCATGTTTAGTCCGTAGGTTGCAATAAATTTCGCTCTGGAATGCATGCTTAAAATCGCATATCAACCGTTTGATAAAATGGCTGAGAGAATGCCGAGTATTGATTATTGATTCATCATTGAATCCCGAGATAGATCCGCTCATGTTCGCTTCTGGGTTGGTTGAATCTGCTCTGATATTCTTTTTTCTCTGTCTGGCTATGTGATTATATGGGAACGATCGATCGCCGGCGAGCGAGTCGAGAGTCCCCACTTTGGCTGAAGCTCTCACTCCACATCGGCGAATCCCGCTGTCCAGGGCTATTCTAGTTAGGCCATTCTCTCCATATTCGTGTACTTATGTTCGCTTGTATTTCTGATTTGCTGATTTTAGAACCCATGGTTCGCGTAGTTTTTGTTTCGGTGAATTTGTTTTGGGCCGCCGGAGTAGACGGCCGGTGATGGGCCAACGGCGGTGAGGGGTGGACGATAGGCCGGCGAGTGGTGGCCCGAGTGGACGACCATGGAGGGTCAGGGCTCGGTGGCGGCCTGAGGTTTGGTCGAGGTCCCGTGGTTCGGTGAAGATGAACTTGCAGGCGGTGGAGGAGATGTTCTCGGTCCGCGAAGAAGAATGAAGGTGCAGGAGAAGAAGACAAAATAGGGAAGAAGACAAAAGAAATAAAAAGAATTGAAAAAAGGAAAATCAATAAAAATTCCAAAATCTAAAAATACATTAAAAATTCCTTTTTATAATCCGAAGCGGGTCGGATTCGGATAGACGGGTCGGGACAATGGATCGGATCAAGTAAACCCGGTCCGAACCCGTTGCCTAAATATAATGATAATAAAAAATATTAAAATTTCTAAAAAATTGTAAAAATCATTATAAATTTCGAAAAATTTGAAAATATTAAAAAATTCGGGAATTTTTTAAAAATTTTAAAAACTCAGAAAATCCCTAAAAATTAATAAATATTTTTAAATTCGTAAAAAAATATATAAATTAGAAAAATCATTAAAAAATAAGAAAAATTATAAAAATCATTGTATAAATTTACTTAATTAGAAAATTAAAAATTGATTGTTGACACCTAAATTTTGACTATCTTATTTACATGGTTCATCATATAAAGCATTTCATAACATTTACATTTAGGTAATAATAGTATTTAATTTATCTTTAAAAGTTGTTCTAAAAAATGAAAATGAAATAAAAAATGGATAAGGAATAATCTAAAATATTTTGTTGTCGAGGGAGATTTTGAAAGATTTTAGAGTTGGATAATGGAGCTTTATCTTTAATGGTTGAGTGAATTATCTTGGAAAATCTTCACAAAAAATTTTTAGATTACCTTCGGCGATTGAGTCAATATATGCAAATCTTCGTTGGCAGAACAAATTGATTTTGTTTTTTTTCTCTATAAAGTGGGGACTTTTTCTGGGTTTTGGAAGAGGATTTTAAAAAAAAAAAAAAGAATTTTGGTGCTTTAAGGAACCGTCCGCAGAGTCCTTGAGAGAAAAAGAGGAGTGAAAACAGGGAAGAAGGAGAAATGTGAAAAAAAAAAGCAAACGGGGGTAAAGGTGATTGAACAGTTACTGTTCATCACCCCTTCCTTCTGCCGTTTCCGCTTCTACCTCCCTCCTGCCGGATCTGATTCTGATTCGCCCTCCTTGCAAACCTATGATAAAATGTCGTCAATACTGGTTCAAAATTTCAAAATCTAAAGCATAATTTATTTTTTTTGCGGTTCTTTGTATTTAATTACGATCAAACATTATAAGTCTTTACAGAATATCGTAGAATAAGGGAAAACATGTCTTTATGTTTTTTCTTCTTTCGTTTTATGAGCTACATTCATCAAAATTAAGTGGAAAATCTCCTAATAATTTATTTTTGTTAGTTGGTGTACTGTTGACCAACTAAAATCTTAAACGGATTATGAGGTTCTGCATGAAAATGCGAAAAGCATCTGGTAAAAGTAATTTAAAAAAAAAAAGGAGTAGAAAGTCATGCGAAAAGGAAGATGAAAAATGGGACTGTACTCTCGAACAGGCTAAATCTTTCCTCAAGTTGGCTACACAAAACTTGAGGTGGAGAGACAGGACAGTCATCCTTGAGGGAATGACGGTCCTATCACATAAGCATTGTTGATTAATTCTATTGTCAAGAACGGCAAAACAAAGCTAGAACTACACACCCTAGATCATAATCTTAATTTCTCTCTTATCTCTCCCTCCCTGCCCACAAGCTCCATCCATCACCGCCTCTGTTGCTCGTAGCCACCACTTCTGGTGAAGTTAACACCGGACGCCGCCGAAACGACCAACACCACCTCAAGTCTCTCTCTCCCCCTCCCCCTCTCCCTACTCTTGCACCCGCATGCGTACCTTTAGAAAGGGGGGTGGCCTGGGCGGGAAGTTGTCTTGGCGAGAACTGGTGGAGACGTACACATAGGGATCGCTCTTTTTACCAATTCAAGTAGATATTTCTGCTTCCCAATCCCAAATAAAATGAGCGAAAGCCCGTCATCAATGGATTTTGGGGCACGGACGTGGTAAAATTCTTCTGCTCCACATCCAGCCTGGGGGATAAATGGATATGGCTCGCCCTCTTTTCCTCTTGCTCTTTCTTTATTCCCCCCCAAGATTTTCTAGCTTTAGTATTCTTACCAATATTCTTTACGCATTTAACCGTGAAAACTTCATATAATAAGCACAGCTTAATTCCGCACAAACTGTAGGCATTGATCAAATTCTGACTCGAACTTTTAAACTTGCCAATATAAAGCACTAAGTTTGACTGTTATCTCAAATCTGGCACACTGTTAGCTTGAAATATATACAAAATTTTAGCACGTTGACGTTATCTCTTTATTAACTATGACACTTCTTTTACTCCTTTACTCTCTATCGTTTCTATCTTCTTACAATAATAGTTAAATCCGCATACTTGCAATTGCAAGGGCGATGATTGGGATAAAAAAACTTGCTCCACATGAGGCATGAAGTGAATGATTGAAACGTGGATTTGCATGTATTTTTAATCTCATTATAGAGCCCCAATCCTTTTTTTTTTTAAGGTTCCTAAAAGTCAAACCCGTTCCTTTCTCTATTTAGTTTTGATTAGCATGTAAGAACTGATAGAATTGGTTCAATGGCTATTTCATCTTTCTTTTATGTGTGACGCAACTTAAACAACTCTTTTAATTTCTTCACAAGCCATATTTATCACAATATCATTTAGATAACTAGTTGATTACTAGCGACTTAACAACATCCATCGAAGGTGACGATACAAATAACAGAGGAAGATATAAGCAACTTTCGCACCGAATACTAATCTGTTTAAAAAAATTTCCTCAAGGGTATTAGTCCTTGCCATTTTCACGTAATCAGAAGGGATCAAGCTGAATACAAAGAGGGACTTGTATTGAGTCATTTAAAATCATGCATAGTTCAACGAAAAAGTCTCTATAAACGTATGCTATAGATGGCGTGAATTTGGTTGCGTAAGACCTAAGAAGCTGTAAGCAAGTATACTGTGGGACCATAGGAAAAGATAAGGATCCTTGTAGTTAGCTTGAGTTTATACTTCTATGAATTCTTTCATGTCGAATTAAACCTGTTAAACTGCTGACCTTTTTTGTAGACCGGGACGATTGTGATTTTCATCCTCTTTTTGTAGATTAGCATAACCAAATCCATTGTCCTATTTCAGACTCAAATTGTCGCAAAACTGTGAAGTTTTTGAGGAAACCTCACGGTGTAATTCTACATAAACTTAGAATGCGTGGCCGCTTTTATATGGTGCAATGATTTGTTGTGCAAATAATCACGTGGTTAATTATTTTGTAAAATCAATGTTGTATACAGGTGTTTCTGTGGGAATAATAGCGCTGATTTTCAGCATAGGCTTTATGTATTTTGGATACAAACAAAGGAAGCTCAGCAGGCTTAAAGAACAATACTTCGAGCAAAATGGCGGTTTGCTTTTGGAACAACAATTACATGAACGTGATAGAACCACAAAAGCTACTAAAATCTTCAGCGCTGAAGAGCTAGAGAAGGCCACCAACAATTATGACGAGACTAGAATAATCGGGCAAGGAGGTTATGGTACTGTTTATAGAGGGTTGTTGCCAGATAATATGGAAGTTGCCATTAAGAAGTCCAAGCTCGTGGACCGTGGCCAAATTGAGCAGTTCATCAATGAAGTCGTTGTGCTTTCTCAAATTAATAATCGCAATGTGGTCAAGCTATTGGGATGTTGTTTGGAAACCGAGATGCCTTTATTGGTGTATGAGTTCGTCAATAATGGAACTGTCTTCGACCATGTCCACAATACAAACAAGTCATCGAAGCTGTCTTGGGAGACCCGGTTGAGAATCGCTTCAGAAACTGCTGGAGTACTCTCATACTTGCACTCCATGGCTTCCACTCCCATTATCCATCGAGATGTCAAGTCAGCAAACATCCTTTTGGATGATAATTACACTGCAAAAGTCTCCGACTTCGGAGCTTCAAGATTAGTCCCACTTAATCAAACACAACTGTCTACTATGGTTCAGGGAACATTGGGATACTTAGACCCTGAATACCTTCACACAAGCCAATTGACTGAAAAGAGTGATGTTTATAGCTTTGGGGTTGTGCTAGCTGAGCTATTGACGGGGAAGAAGGCGCTTTCTTTTGATCGACCGGAAGAAGAGCGGAGCTTGGCAACGTACTTTCTTTCATCATTGAAAAATGACAAATTGCTTCATATTGTTGAGGAAGTTATTGCAAATGAAGGAAACAATGAGCAGGTGAGGGAAGTTGCCAGTCTTGCCAAGAGATGCCTGAAATTAAAAGGTAAGGAGAGGCCAACCATGAAGGAAGTAGCAATGGAATTGGAGGGACTCAGAGCAATGGCAAAGCATCCATGGGTCAATGGTATCGATGTGAATCCGGAAGAGACGATTCGTTTACTAGGAGAGAAGCCCGATGTGTACATGGATAGTATTGTGATCACAAACACTGGGTATACGAATAGCATTTAAAAACAAGTCCTACGACTAGTTAGTAGTGGGAGATGACAATTATAGGTTATCGATATATGTCTAGGTATGTTGTGTTGGATGTTGTGGCTGCACCAGGTCTCTATTGATTGCACTGGCTCATTTGGTTCTTTCACGTTCAAACTCAATAGGTAGGGGCGTTTGGGTTGCTTCTTGTTCATTAATAAGCATGTATTTTATCTTTAATAAGTGTCTTTTTCCATGCAGCATAATTTAGCTTTAGAAAGCTTTTTGATTCAAAGCAGTGACATAATGTGAAAATGGTTTACTCCTACTGTTTGTTGGTGGAGCTTATCAGATTAGGGAGCTATATTGTCTTTGGGTGTACCGGAGTTAAAATGATATGGAAGTGCAGATTTCTGTTTGCTCGAGAATGTAGTATGTCCAACTTGGATGAATCTTTTTTTTTTTCTAGGCAATTCCATGATCTTCCCTCATTAGTGATATGATGAAACTTTCACGTATCGATTAGACACGCGATAAATGGTCAACTCCATACACCAACAATCAAAATGAATTTCACGTATGACTTTTGCTCGTGTGTTACTCATTTATATAATCAATGGAGTAGAGTCATGTTTGCCTTATTGAGTTTCAGTTACGAACGTCATCTTGTAGCCAAGTTTTTATGTAGTTAATGTCCATATTAATAATCAACAAATCAAAAACATTACCATGAATTAGTGAGTGAGGGAAATAAAGTCCGATAGAAGTACGTATTTCACAGGTGCAGGATTCACTTACCTAAGGCTAACGGGGATCTTTTCACCAGAAAAATAAAAGGGTATACTTTTTCTTGGGCACAAGACAGTGAAAGTCAATCGGTAAAAAGCTAATCAATTTATGGAATGCATCAACTAGCATCGAATGCGGCCATTTGCCATACATAAAACCGAGAAGTAGTGTTGAGATCCGCTAATTCTTTGTGATTATGGTGGCGTAGCATATATTTGGATATCATAGTGTTATATCACATTAGAGCAAGTGCAGCTGATTAGGTTGATCAACTGGTTGGTCATCTTGAATATCCTAAGTTTGTCCGATAAAGGGAAGATATAGTTCAGTTATTCTTCTTTTATGCAATTGATTCTTCTTTTATGTATATTGTCTTTGCTAAAGCTCAAATCAATTATTTGTTAATTTGACCAGTGTAGCAACAACCGTCACAATAATTTATCAACGTTTTATATTCGGTTTGAGAAACACCAACATTTCTTCACACTTCTAGGATAACCAACTGTTTTAATAATATATCTAACGTTTATACTGGTGCTTACAAAGACCTTAGAATTTACTAATTGTCATTCGAAATTACTGACCTTAATTTGATTGGCATACCAACATGTCATATTAACACATCAAATTACGTTGAAGATGTCGTTAACTAGAAGAACTGATGTTGGTAGATTATTAAAGTAGTTGATAATTTTGGAAGTAGAAGAAATGTTCATACTTCTCAAAACGAAGCAAAAGATAAAAAGTTGGTATATGACTGTAATTAGTTGGTACTTAATTGGATGAATGTCAAATTGAGGTTGGTGATGTGACATCCCAAATTTTCAACTCTGTTTTCTTCTTAATGAATCGGACATTTCATTGACGTGTCTATAGGGTTATTCTCAGAGCCAATCACTCTTGAGATAACTTGACTATCTGGGGAAATCATTAAGGAATTTTAAGGCAATAGACTTGAGAACTCGACTAGGAATCGGCTTCTCGACCGTGTCCATCTTTAGAGGCCATTACAGCACAGTTAAAAAAAATCGATTTGAAATCAGAGATAGATTGGATCAACAGTGATGTGTGGCTAATCGTGGGTGACACCACTAAATTAGAAAATTCATGTCGACCGACACTAGACTGATTTTCTTATTGTTTTGGTACCCTGTGTCCGTATTTGGATCCTCGGGATTTTCACAACAATCGAGAGTCGCCAATGAGTCGAGTGGGTTCATAGTGGCTCAAAGAAAATCGACCACGAGTCAATTGCACTTAAAAATATCTGAAAGTTACCCGGTAGCCTAGGTCACGCTAAAAACGCGCCAAATAGAAATTAACCGCCAATTCGAGTCTGATTTCAGGAATTGAAGTTTCGGTCATGTCACAATAAATTCTAGGAGTGTCGACTCAGTCTCAGAAGATTTTTAGAGATTCCAAGATTTTTACGGAAAATTGGTTCGGATGCCGCGGAAAATAGTGGAAATTCGGATGGGCCAAATTAAAGGAAATTTAGACTTCCAAGCCAAGCCTTTGGGTGTTGGGGACTCACAGAAAATTTTACGAGATTTATCTTCGTTGAAATTGGACTGATTTGGAGGTTGAGTGAGGAAATTGAAATTTAATTTGAGGAAATAGGAGCTTGGCAAAGGGCTGGAAATTTTGCATCAATTTGGATTAATTGGTGATTTAAATTATGGCATTATCTAAGTAAGAAAGAATTAGGGGACATAGGAGATAAACATGAAAGCTTTAGGGGGACAAAGTATTGAAGAGGATAGATATTTTAATTGACTTTGTGCCCCTCAACCGGCTTCTCACGCACGCCATCTCCATTCTCCTCTC
Source organism: Eucalyptus curtisii (assembly GCA_017140595.1). Lineage (NCBI taxonomy): Eukaryota > Viridiplantae > Streptophyta > Magnoliopsida > Myrtales > Myrtaceae > Eucalyptus > Eucalyptus curtisii. Next base: position 29,658,347 of record CM029496.1, on the reverse strand, counting down.
TGTTGAAGACCCTCAGCTCCACGATCTTCCTCCATCTCGCCGCCTCACGCCTGCTCTCCATCGAAGCCCGCAAGCCCAGCGAATCTCCCTGCCAGCTGCCCCATCTTCGACTGCCATCCCAGCTACTGCGTCCGTGAAGAATCCTCTAGTCAACATTAGCAATTGATTGCCCGTGTCCCTCCAAGACAGCGAAGCAGTTGCTGCCGCGCGCCCCCTTCTTCCCAAGCAACACCGAAGCTGTCCCATGCTCCTCTCTCGTCTTCGTCCGCGAGATCCACCGAGCGTCCTCACGCTGCCAACACACCGGTCAACTCCAGCAACTCGCCCCACTGATTTTTGACCAAGCAGCACCCAACGGAACTCCAGCTGCCAGCTCGCCCTCACTTCTCCCATCTCTGCCGCTCGATCAGTCAACCCTCCAGCAGCATTTTTGGTTTGTTGACCTTCGAGACTCCACGCGTCCCACCGAAACTGCCGCCGTTCAGCCATCCCCACGTGAAATTAATTGCTGCTCTTTCTTCACCCGCGGCCGTCAGTCCACGATTCAACCCCTTCTCGGTCAAACTCAGCCAATCGCCCACCTCGACGCCATTTGAAGCCGAAGCAGCTTGAAGACCTGACCGAAGCCTGCTCCACTTTCGTTGATCCAGCTGCTCGACCGAAGAGGAAGCCCAACTTCAATTCCGAAGCCCAGCTTCCTGCCAACAATTTGGAGCCCACGGTTTCAGCCTACCACCCATCTTCGGCCCAGCAGAATTCCAGCTCAGTTTGTTTTTCTTGGCCAGCCCATCCAGCCCAACTTCGGGCTTTCTAGTGCAGCCCATCTTGAAGTTCACGAGCTCAAGATTTCAGCAATCCATTTTCAGTCGACCGAAGTTCAGCCCGGTTCAATTGCATTTCGGCCCAAGCTCAGTCAGCCCATCTCAATTTGAAGCCTAGTTCAGTTTAGTTTCAAATCCAGCGTCATTTCTATTTCAGTGAGGCCCAGCAAGTTCAGCCCATCTTGGGCCCGTGAAGCAAGTTGGCCCAAGTTCGGCCACCGTCGCGTCGCCGTCGCGGTTTCCGATCTTCGCGTTTATCAAGTGAGTTTTACTCATTAATGCTTTCTTAGTTTTCTAATTATACTTAAGGTTGGTTAGATTTAATTAAATGCAATTAGGTGGTTAGATTAGTTTAGATCAATTAAATTAGAGACTTAATGATGCATGTTAGGTGGTTAGAAATAGACATTAGCAAGTAGGCATGCCATATTATTTATTTAACGAATCTCGGTAATTTTCTGGGCTTGTCTCGGCCTCCAATTGGGCATTTAGGGCCTAAATTGGATTTTTAATAATTATTTATTTAATTTTCGAAATTAATTATTTAATTATTTATTTTTTTCGGAAATTCAACCGGGATGGCCGGTGACCGGAATTTCGTGCTGATTGTTGTGGTGCAGTCCGTTTATTTAATTGAGCTTCAATTTATATGGAATTGATTTAAATTGTGAATTTTAGGATATGTTCCTAAATGGTTGTTTTTAATTATTTGATGGGGAAATGTTTGGGTACCGATTGTCAGTATCGATGGTGGAGTGGTGAATTAGTGTGGCATCTAAAAGGGCACATGGGCTCGGTGATTTGATGCATCACTTTGGTGAACTAGTACCTTAGAGAATGCACGTGGGCCCGGGCATCGTAAAAAGGGCACGTGGGCTCGGTGAATTGATGCATCACTTTGGTGAACTAGTGCCTTAGAGAATGCACGTGGGCCTAGGGAATTAAGTGAGGCATCTTGGGAGAGGCATGTGAGCTCGGTGATTTGATGCATCACTTTGGTGAACTAGTGCCTTAGAGAATGCACGTGTGCTCGGTGACTAATAGACATCATGGGCAATATATGTTTTGGGTGACATGTAACCGACAGGTTCGATTTGTTATGAGTAGTTGGGTGCCTATTATGAATTGTACTGATTTGCAAGTGGAATCTGAGGTCAAGGTAAGTCCTCTGACCTGTACGTGTTTGGACAGCCCATAGTGTATTGGCTTACTAATGCGGTCTTAGGGGTAGAACTCGCTGAGACGTGGTCTCATTAGTTATTGAATAACCATTTCAGGACCCTGAGGAGGAGCTGAGGAGGAGGAACCGGAGGAGGAGAAAGATTTTTGAAGAAGAAGATGATCCAAAGAGGGATCTTGAGTACAACCCGGATGTGGATTGAGATCCCATCCCTTTTGTGAACCCTGTCTTAGTGTAGATAAGTGTGAGACTTATATGCTGTAAGTAGTATTGTAAATATACTATGAGTTGTGCTGTTAATAAAAGTGTGGTTGTGAATTTCAATATGAAAAATTAGGCTTGCTTTTCTATCCCATTGTTTTATTGTCTAGGGATTTTTATAACTGCTTCCGCATGTGCTTAATAAAAGAAAGGGTCGGCGATGCGTCCTAGGACGTCGCTATTAATTGACCAGGTGAGGGATGTGCATGCGTTCGAGGATCAGGGCGTGACAGGTGATTTCCAAGTAATTAGTTTGTACTTAATTTGATGAATGTTGGTACTTCAGTCAAATTGAGGTTGGTGATTTCGAATAAAAGTCAATAACTTCAAAGGCGTTGTTAACCACACTAATTGACGCGCCATTGGATAAGCATGTCACTTTTTTGTACTAGCAATATTTGACAGTTACCAACGGCATTCAAATTCATTATGTACCATCACGGAACAAAGTTACGTATTTATGGATATGAATGCTTGCAATTTACTAAGCCTTTACTCGTTATATGATAAATGAAGTCTCTGCGAAAGCTTCTCTTTGGATATATGGTGCTAACTATCTGTCATGCGTGCAAGAAAAAAAAGTAAAAGTGGGGATCTTCACAAGTACCTACTTTGATTAATATTAAATCTTCGAATTCATAGTGGTAGAAAGCAAGTTAAAGTTTTCAATATTATATTTAAGAAAGTAAAGATGGTGTATATCATCGACGAGAATTTAGAGAACCTATCTATGTATGTTGATGTCCATTATCAACCATTTTCGCATTAAATTCCACAAAGAAATGTGCTAAATTATAATGTTTGCCTTTCAAAGGTGGATCATGTAGCATGTTTATCATCACTGAAAAAGCTTGCAGGAGATTCCATCGACGATGTTGGCTGACGCAACGGCATGTAATTATCATGATGAGCCTATTTGTGACCTCGACCAGCTTTTTAACTAATGGAGGTGGTAAAATAATTTTATTCTCAAGATTTGGCCTATATGCAGACTGAGACAACCTGGAATTTCAGTCATGTTTTCAATTAAATAAATCGGGCCTTTCATCGACGCGCCTATAGTGTTATTCTCTTAGCTGATCACTCATGAGATAACTAGACTATCGGGGGAAGCCATTAAGGAATTTTAATGCAATAGACTTGAGAATTCGACCAGAAATCGACTACTCGACCGTGCTCATCTGTAGATATCATTACGGCACAATTAAAAATTGATCAGAGATCAGAGATAAGTCGGTTCGATTGAGATAGATGATCAAAGTGTGGGTGATTCCACAAGATTGCAAAATTCTCATCGATCGGCACTAGGCTGATTTTTCTGTCTTTTTGGTACCATGTGTCCGTATTTGAAAACTCGAGATTTTCATAACCACCGAGAGTCACCAATATGTCGAAAATGTATATTGTGACTCGAAATAAATCGATCACGGGTCAATTGCACCAAAAATTTCTAAAAGCTACCAGGTCAGCTAGGTCATGCTAAAATCGCGCTAGATTGAAATTAACCACGAATTTAAATCCGATTTCAGAAATTGAAAGTTCTGTCATGTCACGAGTCATTTTGGGAACGTCGACTCATCCTCCGAAGATTTTTCTGCAAATCGAGATTTTTTACGAAAATTCGAAATATGGCCGTTTTCTACCGGAAAATTCAGGGGACCGTTTTTTATCATGTTTTTGGGATGCAAGTTGGTTCTATTGGTGAGGAAAAATGTCAATTTGATCAAGGACAACTTGGTGGAATTTATAGGACTGAATTTGACTTCAATTGGAGAGAGATTGGTCCAAATTGAGGGGAAAATGCTTCAAATTCGTAGCCCCCCTTGGTCCTCAACCTTTAGACCACCTCAATGGCTTCCTAGGGAAGCTTTGTGGCTGCAAATGGCTGAGGAAGCCAGCCCATGTTGGTGGGGCCTTGGTCAAGGGGACAAAGGGATAGAAAGAAGCTTGGAGGCACCCTCAAGGCTTTGTTGTCCCCTTTCTTCTACCTGAGCCAGCCACTTTCTCCATTTCTAAGCCAATTGAAGCTCAAAAGTTGCAGAAAAACCAGAGGAGAGTCCCCCTTGGCCGTCGCACACCATCGGACACCCCTGCCCCCGCCTCGTTGCCATCGCGCCTCCACTTGAGTCGCACCCATCCCATGCGTTGTTCCACCATCCCACGTGCCCAGCTGCTGTCCCGAGCCTCCTCAGGTCTCATCGGGCCCCGTCCCTAGCCGTCGGAGCTACCTAGCCACCCGTTCCGCCACCAAAAGCCGCCGCTTGCTCCACCCGCCCACCTAGTAGCCAGCCTCACCGTTTCGGCCCAAGTCAACCGTCCACGCAGCCCTCTCGGCCCACCATCCAGAACCGAAACCCAGCAAGAAGGTGTGGGCTTCGAGGCCCTCTTTGGACCCTTTCCGGGCCTCACTTGGTGCCGCCGCTTTGGAGTTTGTCGCTCATTACCGCCTCGCTATCCTCGTGGACTCATCGGATTTCAAAACCGATGAGTTTACTAACTAAACTCTGCTTAGGGAGTTAATTATGCTTAAGGGTTTATTAGTTTAGGCTAATTAGAGATTATGTGATTAGTTAGAACGGATTAGTGATTTGATTATTCGTTTATGCATGTTAGGTGGTTAGAGTAGCGTAATTAGCAACTAGATAGGTTGTATTATTTATCTAGATAGGTTTGGAAATTTTTCGGGCCCGTTTTGATATTTAATTAGGCTTTTCCGGCCTAAGTTTGTATTTTTGGCATTTATTGGTATTTATTTAATTAATTTTGGTAATTATTTAATTATTTATTATTTTCCGGAAATTATACCGGGATAGTCGGTGACCGGAATTTTGTGCTGATTGCAATGGTGTGTTTGATTTATTTATCTGGATGTTAATTGTGCTATTTGATTGATATTTGTAAATTTTGGGAATTTATTCCAAAATTGGATAATTTCGGTATTTAATTAAAAAATACCGGGCGTCGGTTTACAGTGCCAAAAATGTGTTTGTGGGCTATCATATTTGGTGGGATTTTATAAAAAGGGAAATTATTGTATTTTGGCTAAGGCCGACCGTGTACCCGCACACGATTATTTTATCGGGTATAATAGAAATTAAGTATCGCACAGCTTTGGTGAGCATTATCAATATATTATATCAGCATATGGGCTTTGATATATCACCTTAGGGTGAGCAGTATACTCTAGCAGCTTTTGGTGAGCATTATCAATATACTATATCAGCCCGCGGGCCTTGATATACCAGCTTAAGGTGAGCAGTATACTTTATTAGCTTTTGGTGAGCTATATTAATTATTAACTTTTGGTGAGTTATACTATCTATCTTCAGCTTAGGGTGAGCAGATCTTAATGAGATCGAATTTTATAGATAGTATTGAAGGGATTGACTGAGAGATGGTATCGATGGTATGGAATCGATTGGATCGATTGATCGATGACTCGATTTGATTTGATGATTTGATTCGAATTGAAGTGATTCATTGAATATATGAATCGTACTGACTTGCAAAAAGGAACTGAGGTAAAGGTAAGTCACCTATCTATTGTGTGCATAGGTAGCCTTTAGGCATATTTCCTTCCTAGTCGGAGTTTAAGGGGTGAACTTGCTGAGATGTCGTCTCACCCTGTTGTGGGATAACATTTACAGATCCTTAAATGGTTGTACCTCCTGAGCGTTTTGGCTAGCCGAAGAAGGTCACCGAACAGCACTCTCAGATTTCTCTCCCTGGGAGCCAAGGAGCCTGGGTCTACGAACTCGTAAGATCCACTGTCTGGGTTGATGCGGGTCTATCCAAGAAGATGCCCCATCAATTCAAATTGTGGTATCGTTACGGGCGAGATGGACCTAGAGAAGGCTCCCTTCCAAAGTCTGAGATTCCTAGGTTGGTGCTAGAGATAGCTTTTGGTGAGGGTACGGCTAACCCTCCAGGTGGTTCAGTGGTAGACCCGAGTCTTTCAGATCTAGGGTCCCCGGAATATTCAGTTGAAGACTCGAATGCTTAGAGGATCTGTAGTACTCTACCCCCCTTTTTTGTAGACTTTTATATATCGGCTAGTAATGTATATGACTTAGTCTGATGTGTATAAGTGTGTTGTGATTTGAAAATTTTGTGACCCTGCTTTTCTATCCCATCTTTCTGTTGTCTGGGGATTTATTTATACGCTTCCGCATGTGCATTAAAAAGAATGGGTCGGTGACGCGTCCTGGGACGTCGCAATATAAACGACCACTGAGGGATGGGCACGCGCTCGGAGGATCAAGGCGTGACACAGACTAAAATTCTGAGTGGTACAAATCTTCCATTATATACAAATCTTTGCGGCTTATGATGCTGTGGCTTTCCCTATCTTCAGCGGTTCCATCGGTTGTTGTTTGATAACTATACAATTGGTGTCGACTGCCACCTCACTACTAGTTTTCTTAGTGAATAATACTCGAATCATCATCTCATCACATTGCAGAGAAATTTAAGTGGTTTCATCCTCCATCCTACCGGCAGTATCTGTTCTCCACAAAGCTAAAATGCAGAGCCCTAAATTCTGAAGTTCACGCTACCATTATCTTTATAAAAAAATGGAAACAGCTCGCTGGACGACCAGCAAGCTAGATAGGTTGTCCATGTCCTGTACCAAAATTGCCTCGGTCCTATGGATGCAGTTTTCAAGGAATTAGTGGACAAGACAGATAAGTCCAGTGCATCCTCTGCGAATGCAATCGATCTGTTCCAAAATTCTTATGGCCCAGTGCACATGAAGAAGGAATGCTGAGGTGCTATTTCCAAGCACATGAGGCCACTAGAGATGCAATCTACTAGGCTCTAGAAGAACAAAAGCACAATCAACCAGGGTCAATTTATTTCTCTCAAGACCCTTGAGACTTTGGATAGACATATATTTTATCTAGATAGCACGTATCATATATACAGCGACTCATTGGAGAACCCTCATATAGTTGTGGACCATCAACCTACCAATAAGTGAAGGAATTTTGCCAGATTGTAAATGGGCGAGCTTTATGCTTTGAAATTATATGCAAAAATCTTTCTAGTTTATTGTGCTAGTGTCAGTTTAAAACCGTCCATCTTGTATAAGGCAATCTATTCCCAAGATGTTTTTGAAAATTGGTCGTATGTGTTGGCCATTTAAGGCCTTATGCAATTCATGTAATGCCGTTGCCTTCAGTTATAAGAGGCGATGAAGACCTCTAATAAAATGGCGGTGAACTTCCAGAAAATCTTCATATTTTCTTCTATCACGCTCTTGGAAACATCGTCGTTCTTCAGGCATATTGTTATTTGAAGGATATGAATAAATCTTTGCTGATGTGATACCCTAATTTTTGGTGAAGCAAGCATTCTCTACATTTACAAGTCAAGGTGATCTCGTGGATCAAAAAGCTAAACTAATATTGAGACTTTCGAGTCTGACCATCTTAATGAGATTTGTGTACTAAAAGTCAGTCTTATTTTAACGGCGAAAAAAATATGACTGATGAGTATTGGCCATATGTGATCGAACCTGCCATAACGAAGCCTAGGGTGGGTACATCCCACACCTGTACTCCAGGTCAGGATGCCAACTTTGCTCAGTGTCCGATTATCCATCCCTACTTGGGTCGGAGCACAGAACACACAGATCACCACGAGACCCGTTCTTTATGCAGTTCCACGGAAAGCCTTAATACACTCCCAGAAACACTACTCCGGTACATCTGCTGGAAATTGATTACCTTGCAAGGCAATGAATGTGGCCCCAGTATGCAAGCTATTAAGTCAGCCACACTACCAGGCAATCCTTACCCGAATAGCATAGTGACAGGTGGATCACCAGTGGGGAATAATTCGTCTACATCCTAAACACATGCACGTTGGAGTTATAATCAAAATAAAAGATAGTTGGACGATTCTTCAAAGATGGCGGAAAATCGACCGCTTCGCATAGACTCTTTTTCATCGATAAGAAGCCCCAGAAATGGTTGAGTGATCAAAGACCAGACCCTTCCGGCATGACTACTTCTCCTAAAGGTTGTATTCTCTACATTTACAAGTCAAGGTGATCTTGTGGATCAAAAAGCTAACCTAATATTGAGACTTTCGAGTCTCAACGTGACCATCTTAATGAGATTTGTGTACTAAAAGTCAGTCCTATCTTAACAGCTGAGGGAAGGGTCAATGTGTTGCGATGGCATATTGATCTTAAATCTTCTTCTTCTTGGTACTCTATCCCCTGGGAATGTGCAACGGGAATCACCCGAACTAGATTGGACCGGCCAGCTTTAAGTAGTTCCTAGGGGTGCTAGTCTGGTTCCAGTTCCATAAGATTGGAAATGGTGATGTGTAGTCCGATTCCCTAGACCGATATTGAAAGTCTCCATTTTGCTCAAAAGCCCAAAAAGAATAATAGCCTACTTGGAAGAGAAATAAAGTGAGCCTAGAGAGAGTAAAAGCCCACAACAAGAGGAAAGCCCATGCCACAGTAAAAGAAAGCTGGCTCTCTCTCTCTCTCTCGCTCCCGCTCCCTCCCCCCACTTTCCCTCACGTCTGCAATCATAATGAAGAATAGAGCGTGTTAGCGAAGCAAATTAAAGGGAATCAACGCACGCGGAGACGACGCCATAACAGAACCCACTCTCTAGTTTTTCTCTCCCCATATATTATAAGCATCTACTTCGTTCAGTTGAATGAGGAATTTTGGAGAGCATAAAAAAAAAAAAAAAAAAAAAAAACTCTCTCTCCATCGGTTTCGCTACACTACTCGAGAACTAGACTGGATTGGCTTCGGGACTAGGTGGTCCTGTTCTCAGTTCCAAAAACTAGAAACCGGTCCTCCAAGTCTGATTCCTGGTTCCTGAGTGGGATTGAACCGGACCTGAAACCAATCATCCATATTATCTCCCATTAACTCCTGTTGTTATCCACGTTATTTCTTGATTTTCTCAATTTCAAAGTTACATATTATTTTGAGAAATTGAACATAGCATATAGCATGAAACTTTGATGTATTCCAATCAAATTTAATCTATGTTAACATATATATAATAGTATTGAGCATTAACTATAATGTGGAGTGATTTTAGCTGAAGTGAAAAGAAAGATCCAATCGAGGTGAAATTAGAGTGGATGTTGACTGTAGCCACAACATATCCTTGAATTTGATGGTCACTTACTAAATTGACTTTACTAGGTGGTTATCATGAAATGGGCAAGAAATGAGACAAACACCACATATCCAATTGTAGGATTATATATGCTACCATACTGGATTCCTGATTTTAACAGAATAACAGCAGGAAAAGTTAAAAGCGAAAAATCGATCACTATTGCTCTTGATTTTGACTCTCTAGAGAAAAGCAACTTTTTATTTGTTTCTTCAGCTTAAAACAAAGATATTTTCAGTGCTGCTATTTGTCCAAAGCATCGGATGCAATTGACGATGACCTAGACCTAAAAAGCGAAGCAACGACTTGCAGAGTCTACTCATATCTTTATGTTCCGAATGCCATGCGACACGATGTTGACCTTGACCAGAAAAGCCAAGCAACGACTTGTGGGGCCAACTAATATCTCCCCGATTTGAAGGCCTATAAGCTTTAATGATTTGGCCGATCCCGAATCTGAGGTTCGCTTTTATTAGGCACGCAATTCACGTTGTAATGTTACAATTGATTGTAAGAATTTTCAAGCTGATTTGAAACTTGAAAAAAGACTTGCACTAAGGATTCAATTTGGTCGTGGGTAACGAAGCTAATCTAACTCGAAATGAAACAAAGACAAAAGTAAAAGTATGATTCTTGATCAAGAAGATAGTTTGATTAATTTTGGTTTCTCAACTTTCTTGGTAGATATAGCAAAATAGTTAGAGTTTTCTTCACCGAATATAATATGGCAAAAATGGTACTATCATCATAGAACTATACCCTACAACTTTTATCGGAGAATTAAATTAGGAATATATCAACAAAGGGACTTTATAAAAGTTGTCTCTATCTGTCAAATTCAAAACAGTCTCATTTAAAATTCCATGGAGAGGGCGTCAATTTTGGTGTGCCTCTCGAAGGTAGACCCTATAGCATGCCCTTTTACTGAAGACGCTTTTATGAGAATTTCACCGACCACTAATGTAAGTTCATGAATTTTCATGATGAACTTAAGTTTTTTGTTTTTTAATTATTCTGTGATCTTAAATTGTAATTTCAAGCTTCCATTCAATGTGATCCCTCATAGACTTATGTTATTTTCAAGTTTTCGTTCATGTGGTCTGTGAAATTCTAACCATATACAAGAAATTGATTCATGTGAAGTGTCCTACCTTAGCCTATAATATCATTTGCAAACACTTTTTTTTGTGGGAAATTTGAATAGAGCATATGGTTAGTTTCGTCATTATGACATGATATACAACTCACCACTCCTTAACTCATCCACAATCAATATAATTTCAATCCATTTCTAGCCTTACCGTCTTTGATAAAGAAGACTTCTTCGTCTACTAGGAAAGATTATCTAAATGGTTTGGCTGACAAAAAGAGAAAACAACGAAAAATGGGAATTGATATCACTGAGTGAAATTGGCACTATCAAATAAGATTTAATGGAAAAAATCCTTTGCTTTTGGGTACAATTCTGCTACAAATTGGATGGATAGAGAAAAATAATTGAAATGCGTTTGTCTATTTTGATTACTATTTCAACTGTCAAAGGAATCCCTTACCTGAGAACTCCTTTTTGGTTTAGAAAAAATGATTTATTGACATGTACGACACTTCTTTTTTTATTTATATTCTAGTTGTCATTGTGTTTATGCCTTGTGTTGTTTGAGGGATATGGCAATATGTACTAAAGTTTTTAAATATTAATAGCCATGTTTTCATCAAATAATTAATTTTTTGAATAGTTGGCACCAATTTTACAATCCATGATATTAGAACACGACATGTTGAGTTCATATCTTTTTAGGTGTCTATTTATCTTCTCTACTATATAATTCAAGGATTTATTCCTATACGAAATCCAACCTACTCATAAAGGGAGTGTTAAATTATTTAAATATTAAAATTCACACCATTTACTAACAATGTAAATTTTTAGAAGTACGTGTATCTATTTTACATGTAAAGTGCACTTAACAAGTAGCTTATATTTGTTGAATAAATAATATTAGAGGTTAATTAGGCATATCACATGATGTTCTTAAACATGAAAGAATGTAGAAGTACAATAAAATTTTAGCAAATTAAAGACCCTAATTACATGAAGTTTATAGAAGAAAAAATTATTTTCATTCCATTACACAATTTCTATATTTTATCAATAAATATGTCTAAAATGCATAATTACTAATGATTGTTATGATTAAATGCATAGAGATGTTAAAGTTTGGGACCGTTGATATTCCACTATTATGGTATGAATGTCTACATAACATATTAAACATGGTAAATTAAGTAAGGAAGAAAGATTAATCACTAACAATGACGCAACCAAATTAGACTTTACAAAGTTGAGAAACAAATTATTCACTATAATGAATATAGGAATATTCTTCTACTGAAAATAAATAAAACAAATTATAAATATGCCTTCTTGGGGAATTTTCGATGGAGGAGAATCACTTGTTCGATGTTCTTGATAAGGAGGTATTAGACCATTGTGGGAACGAAGAAATTATTGCGGTGTCAAACTTGGCAAAAAGATGCTTAGGATTTCATGGAAGGTACAGATCCAGCAAAATGAAGAAGAGATTGATCGCATTAGAACTGGATCTATCTGTGTTTCAAGTTCGATTCCCATGTTGATGCAATTGGAAGCAGAAGTAAAGCTAACTTCAATGGAGGAGGATCGGTCACTCTTATCGCCGAGATGAAGATGCATTCGGTTGCCTCAGTCCAGATTTATGTGATATGAGACATTGCAATCTCTTTATTTGCCTTTATACGTGAGTTGCAAAATAATGTTGATGAACCCTTTCGATATTTGCGCTTTGTATGTCTAGTATGAGTGATGATTATGTTATCTCCTCTTGATTTCTTGTTAATTTGCTTTAGCTTTTCACTGTGGTTTACTATTATATCAAGAAAATAGCCTTCTTACCAATATACCCCTAATTGGTTGTTTTAGAAATATTTCATCACTGCTTTAGCAGCCATGTACTTTAATCTTGAAATATTGGTTTCTTTCCACATATATGTGTTTCCCATTTCTTCGTATTGTATCAGTAATTACTTTCCATTGATTGATAATCCATATTGTCGCGACCTCTTTTTCCGGCGCTCGATCAGGGCGGGCGCCTGCGGAGGTTAATGGTTCGGCTATGTCTATTAGGCTTAGCTTGGACTCTCCCAAGTCCACAAATTCGCAACTTAATGGTCCAAGTTTTTAACCCGTAAGTTAATTTTAAAACGGAGTCGCCATTAATCGATTTGAGGTGGGTTGATTAGAAACCCAAGCGAAATATCGGGAGAAATACTCGCTCTTGCGCAACCAGAAAAATTAGGATCGACGACTTGATTACACTAGTTAATCACTAATGCCCTTTCGCACCTAATCTTGTTTAAACCCTAAGGCTTTTCGGATTTTTGAAGGGCTTTCCATGCATTTGTGGAGGAAAAACATTTTTTGGGTCTTTTTTCTCATTTTTTGGACATAAAAAGCATTTTTTTTTTGGATTTTTTTATCTTTTTCTGAAAATATAAATCATTTTTGGCTTCTTTTTTTTTTTTTGGCTTTTTTGGGAAAATATGGGATATTTTTTTTTTTTTTATTTTTTTATTTTTTTTAAAATAAATTATTTGTTTGTTTTTTTAATTTAAAATAATATTTATTATAATATATTAATATATTAAAAGGCGACCTGGGTCGGGTCCCCGAGTTGGGTCCGACTCGGCTCAGTAGCGGCTGGTCCGGGCGGGCCTGAAATGTGGGCCCGGCCCGAATTACTTTTTCTCCTCTTCTTTTGTTTGTCCAAGCCCATGAAGTAACCCAGGCCCATCTATGCACAAAAACAACCCACACGACCGGGCCCAAAAGACCCGAATGGGGGGGGGGAACCCTACCCGAATGGGGGTTTCGCCCGACCCGGTTTTGACCTGGTAGGCACCTCTCTCCTTTCTCTTGTCTTCACGGCATCGATGAAGCATGGCCAGGACGTCGCAGGGCGGTGACATAGAGACGGTGGCAACACAGCGGGCAACGGCACGGTGGCGGTGTGAGGTGCGATAGTGGCCCAACACGGCGGGGGTCTCGGCGAGTCGTCGGGGACGGCGTCGGGGTTGCGGTAGGACGTCCGGGAACGGGCAAGAGCCCAAAGACCGCCAAGGGTAACGGCTTGTTTCTTGGGGACGGCGTCGGGGGGGGGGGGGGGAGGGGATCGCAAAGACGGCTCGGCAACAGTCCAATACAGCGACGGCGGGTCGGATTGCACCTAATGCCTTTCGATCAAGAATTTTCCATCTGACTTCTGCGGTCGAATCCACTTCCGCCATCTCGGGTTTCCAACTCTCAAGTGGTGCATAGAGATCTTTTTGATAAAGATAATCCTCGATTTGTAATTTTCACCATCCAAAATCCTGCCCATCGAACTTATCGATTTTGATTTTATCTTCTGCCATACTATTTGCTTTCAATTGAACGTCACCGAAAAACCCTCGATGTTCTCGATTAGCCAACCCACGCTCTGATACCATTGTTACGAAATCGCACGTCAATTCCAGAAAAATAACGCTCGCAAACAATTCACCAAGCAAAATATAATAATAAAATAACAGAATCAGAAGAACACGCTAGAAAATTTGTTAACGAAGTTCACCCAAACCTAGACTACGTCTCCACGCAGAGGCACTCTACGAATCCACTAGACTTCGAAAAAATTGGAATACAATGATGATCTTCTCTCAAGATCAGGGCACAAAGAGATTAAGAACCCTCATAAAGAAAAAACTCAATTTTTTCTTCTCTCTTTTTCTTGCCTCTCTATTTTATTTTCCAGCATCTTGACGGTTAGCGTCTTACCATCGTTAATATAAAGGTATCACTTTTAACCTAAAAGCAAATCTAATAGAAAAAAAAAAAAAAAACCCTAAAAATATTTGGCTTCATCTATAATATGGAGGTCCCTCTCCAAAGCAAGCTTCCAAAATCCAAGATTTATTAGACTCGTTACTAGTAGATGCAATACAAACAAAGGGATCATCATTTGATTGAATACTAAAAGAACTTCCAAGGACAAAAACTTCAAATTATCAGCTGCACTAGTAATTGTCAGGGTTTCGTCATTACTGTCTTGGAAGGAGCTGTTAATCACCGTGCAATAGCAACAAATTTTAGCTTTGTTCCGACAATATTGTCACTTAGACCTGGAACTGATGGGAAGCTGCCTCCATTAAAAGAGAACTCATTCACCTTCAAAAGTGATATGGCACTTCCCATTGTGAGATTTTAAAAAGTCATGCGGATTCAAGTACGTACATCCAGAATTGCTAGTTTTCAGGCTAATCACTAGGACAAAGAGATGCATGCATGACCAACGATATGCTAATGCAAAACTTCACATCAAATGCATAGTTGTCCTCTAGTCTCAAGGAAACTCACCACCAGAGATTGCCCCATTGATTGTCACAATTAAAAATACAAGACAAGATATAATTTGTTTCGTGTGATAGTGTCATGCAGACTGCTCAAGTATCAGACGCTAAGATCATGGGACACAAATAATTCATATTTCTGGAGAAAGAAGTCAAAAACCAGATGCAGGTTTACCCAAACTTGGTTGTTTAATTGTCTTGGCGGTCTGAAATCAATCTTGAAATTTCATGGAGGAGAACCTACACAATGAGATGCTCTAGATGCGGCTGATCGATGAGACCTGTTTCGTTTGACTTTGTATATGCATGATGTCTCCTACCATAAGCAAAAGCTTATCGTCAATTTAAGATTCATCTGATTGAACCTATATACCGACAAAAGATTTTGAAAGATTAGAATGTCGATCACATATATAGCACTGAATTGACAATTTCTTTGTGTTTGCAAACCTAGCTCGATCAATGTGATAGCAGTGGCTACTATATGATTCTTGAGTTTTTCAGCAGACAGAAAGTCTCTTCTGCCACGGAGAACATTATTGGATTTGGCCTAAAGAAAGTACAATGACATACAAAATCGATGCAGGCAAGTTTTCTATGGTCCTATATTGGATATTTCAGTCGCTAGGGCCTAAACTTGCAACTGTGGATCCTGATATAGAGTTGGATTTTGTGAATCAAATGATCATGTTCTCAAAAAAGAGTATGGCGTGCTACTTGTAGCAGGCGAGTAAATATATTGTTAAAGACAAACCTTAGTTTTCAAAAAGATGCTAAAAACAATGAACTAGACAAACTTAGTGAGGTTGCTTCAGTAAGGTGAATATTGTTCTTCATTTACATGCACAATTCACGCTGTTTCATTTGCAGATATCTTAAGTATCATGACTCTCTCCGAATATCCTTTTTTTTTTTCCTTTTTCTTGCCTTTGGTGACCCGTCCGTGTGTGTGTGTGAGTGAGTGAGTGAGTGAGTGAGAGAGAGAGAGAGAGAGAGAGAGATTCATTTTCGTAGACAGTAGCGATCCGATGAATCTGATCAGCACGAGGACCAAACAAGAAGTTTGCTTCAAGCAATGCTTTCCTCAATATCCTTAGATGAAAGCAAGTGTTCCTCTTTTCCTTTCTTTTTCCTTTTCTTTTCCTTTCTTTTCTTCTTTTTGGTGCTTCAATGTGGCGATCTACAATTAGAATTTGTGTTTCATTGATCTACAATTGCAAAAAAGGAGACTGGTTTTGCACGACGGGATTATGCCATGACTGAAAAATTCACAAGCAGGTGGGAGCCACATTTTACTTTTTTGACAATATGATTTCTTTAATAGATTTTGACCACAGTTGGTCATTCTGTACTCTGGTCCAAGATGGGAGGCTGGACTTGGCTTGCCATCTATAAGAGAATAATGCAAAAAAAAAAAAAAAAAAACAATGTCGATTGCTGCCAGCCAATCAGCAAGTCCTTCTCTCAACGAGATTTCATTTGACAACTTCACCTCCCCTGTAGAACCTTCGAAGCCAGTAATTCTTGTTTTCCTCGAATTCTTTAGACCAGATAATGATCCACCATTCTCCCTCTGCAATGATATTCTTGAGGCGGGCCCTCCACCAAAGGTGAGGAACGCGCAGTCAACGCCATTTTTCCAGACCTGGGTCCTCCCTGAATTTTCCTCAGCAGCTTCCTTTTACCTTCTTCTTCTCTTCTCCTCCTCCTCGTTCTTCTTCTTCTTGAGGATGAAACGCCATCCATCCCCTCTCCCTCCCCCTCTTCCCCCTCCGCCGATATGATGCAGCTCGTGAGCCTCCCTCGCGTCGAGAAGCACGCGTCGACCGCCATGAACAAGCTCCACGAAGCCGCCATGAAAGGCGACCTCGCGGCCCTCCAAGACCTGCTGTTACAGGACCCCCAGATCCTCCACAAGCCCACTTCTTCGTCCCCCGACGGCACGCCCCTGCACGTGTCCTGCCTCTCGGGCCATGCGTCCTTCACCAAACACCTCCTCACCCACAAGCCGGAGCTCGCCAAGGAGACCGACTCGCGGGGCTCGCTGCCCCTCCACGTGGCGTGCGCGAAGGGCGACGTGGAGATCGTCAGGGCCCTCCTGGCCGTCGACCCGGACGGGTCCCTCCGGTGGGACCGCGAGGGGAGGACGTCTCTGCACTTGGCCGCCGTCAAAGGGAGGGCCGAGGTCATGGCCGAGTTGATCCGGGCCAAGCCCGAGTCGGCCCGGGTGGTGACGAGTCAGGGGGAGAGCGCGTTTCACCTCTGCGTGAAGAGCAACAGGGTGGAGGCGTTGAAGGTGGTGGTGGACTGCGTTGGGAGGAACGATGAGTTCGTGGGTTGTAGGGATAAGGACGGGAACACGATTCTGCATCTTGCTGTGGCCAGGAAGCAGTTGGAGGTGAGAAAGCTGGTTTTTTTTCCTTGTTGGTTTTGTGTGTGTAATTCTTGGCGTTCTTGATTTAACTTGATGTACTTGAAATTGAATTGAAAGTGGAGCTGATGATGCTAGGAAGTGGGAATTGCTTGTTTTAGCATAGGAAGTTCGGAATTTGCTTGCAGGTTCATGTGTGCCCCTTCCGGTCAAACATAGCTGAGTTGAGTTGACTGAAAAGGCAAAGAGAGAGAGTAAATCTGGAGATGATCTGCTAACAGGACACCATTTGAAATGCGATGTTCTGAGGAGGAAGCAGCGAAATTAGGATCTAATTTTTGTGAATTGATACATTCTTAATATGATTTTCATTGATCTGCTTGATAATATCATGAGAAGTTGATTAGCAATTCGAATGGGAACATGAATATAAGGCATGAAATGAATAAAACTCCTAATTTGGGATTATTGTCAGATAGATCACTTCGGGCAGGGTAATCTGTTCTTCTTTTCTGAGAAAGAAAGTTGAGGATTCGGTTGCTTTTTTAGGTGGTCCTTTAGTTTACATGGTACTGAGCACTGGAGAAATAAGATTAGAGGAGACTTTGCTATGTCTTGATGCACTTGATCAGATATGATTCTATTAATTTAATCTACTGCCCGAAATGGCAACATTGTACTGATGAGTCTCATGGACAACTGCTAATGCTGAACTCAACTTCGCAAGCAACAGCAAATACTTAAGTGCAGGTAACACGTGCACATAACTTCCCTATGTTATCAAGTGAAGCTTTTTAAGGCGTATACAAAAAATGAAGCTCTTTATGGATAAATGGGTTGTGCAATGTGATTATCGAAGTTGTGTTGTTTCTGCAGTAATATGAACTGGAACATGAAAACTACAGGTTGGTCCATATTTGGGATTAGCATTATGGGGACATTATCCTTTGCATAAACTTGAAGATTCTGCTTACAGTATCTTTTGTCCAAAGCATTCAATTGATTGAATTGGCACTATGACAGAGAGACTCGTGATTTTGATTAACATATGTTGATGTTTGCCTTTTTCTAAAAAAGAATGGTTGAAAATTTTGCAGATCATTAAGTATTTGCTTTCCAGCACCAACATTGCAGTAGACGCCCAAAATGCGAAGGGATTTACAGCACTGGATGTCTTATCACAAGGTCCAAGAGACTTGAGAGACATGGAGATCAAGCAGCTCCTACAGAGAACTGGAGCTTCGATAATGTATCAAACATCTTTGGGTCGCGAGACAATCCAGGCCATTCCAATAGCACAGCCTTATATCAAACAGAACAGTGATATTAAACCACCGGTTAAGGCTCGCAAACAGAAAGATTGGCTGGGCAGAAAAAGAAGTGCCCTGATCGTGGTGGCTTCACTCATTGCGACGGTGGCATTCCAAGCCACGCTATCACCACCTGGAGGCTTCTGGCAGGATGACTTTACAGCAGACCCTGCGAAGAATGGCACAGAGAAATCACACCATGTGGGAATGGCCGTGATGGCCACCGCTCTCCCGCAGGCATATGGGCAGTTCATGATCTTCAACACGCTCGCATTTCTTTCTTCACTGAGCATAATTCTGCTCGTGGTCAGTGGACTCCCTATTAAAAGAAGGAGGTGGATGTGGACCCAGATGGTGACAATGTGGATCGCTATCACTGCACTTACTATTACCTACTTCATCGCATGGATACATATGACACCCGAAGATAACAGAGGGGTTCTGAACATCGTGACTAGAGTTTCTGTGTTTCTGTGGCTATGCCTGATGGGGATTGTCTTCTTAGGAAACGTCGTTCGAATGGTTCGTTGGTTTTCGAGGAAGTATGGGCGCTCGAAAGGAAAGGAGCGAGAAGCTTCACCTGTTGTAGAAGAGAATGAGCACCACGAACTCTAATTTCTTGATGAAGGTGGGCTACTTAGAATTGATGTATAAAAGTCCTGTCTCTGTCGTCATTACATACGATACTCTGCCAACACTGTATCAAGTGAGTTTTTGCACGAGTCTATTCTGAGACTTCGTAGCTCGTCTTCCATTACTCTTTTTGAAATTTCGAGTTGTATGGCTAATATAAATCGGTTTGCTAGCCATGGAAAGTACAGAAGAAACATCGCAACGCAGAAAAATTTGATGTGAGGGACAAATCCTCATTCTACATTGAAATAACTATGAAAGAGAGATTTCTGAGATATTCAGATACTCGTCTTTTTACAGTAAGTTAGTCCACGGGGGACTGCCAAAAACAGAGCGTGTGGATGCATTAGAACTTTCAAATTGGAGAGGACCTATTTAGAAATAACAGAGAACACCGTCTGCACCAAAGTGAGCAGGAGAAGAATGACGGCTGCGACAACCGATATGATGGACCATGGACTGTTGAAGTAGTCTCGCTTCAGCGTTGCCTTCCACCTGTGCCAAGGGATTCTGTAGTACTCGTTCAGCTCGGCACAGAGACCAGAGAAGTAGAAATCCTTTGGAAGGAACCTCGCTCCTTTCACGAGGCTCTTGATGAGCCCAAAAACTTCTTTGCTGTCCCATGTACTGATGCCGATAATTCCTTCCTCCACCAGCATCTCCACATCCGCTGGAGAGTGAACAAGGAGACCGATGAAGATGATGTAGTCGTTAATGTAGTTCTCGCGGTAGTTGCATTTCTCAAAGCCGATGAGATTTCTGAATAGTACATCCGCTCCGAAGTATATGTTCAGTTTCGGGATTTCAAGCGTTCCGTTGGAGAATTGCACGTCGAATAAACTCTTCCCCGAACCAACGTGGAACTTGACCCCAGCTTGGCTCAGCTCCATCACGCTAGGGGTGGCCAGACTCTTGAGATCTTTCTTAGGCCACGACGGCATCACTGATGGCAAGTTATAGTTTCTGAGCGCGTCCACAAAGTGCCTTGATTTCATGGAGGAGACCTTGGCAAAGTCATCTGCTATCTCTGTTATGCCTCCTAACTGCAACTTGAAGAATTCATGTGTGAGAACACCAAGAGAGAGCCTTCCATCATCAGACTCTCTGGTTGATTGATGCAGTGCCAAGAGGTCCTCAAGGATGGCGAAAGGGATCTGATTTTCTAGCTTCAACATGTCAAATTTGATGTCGTGAATCAGCCACGGCTTTTTGAATATCCGGTCGTTCTCGCCTACTAAGCTGCGATCTCTGTTCTTCAATAAGATCTCGATGACGAAAATGGCGTCCTGTAGAATACACATTGCAAGATCGTCGCTTTTTAGCACGATTGTCTCTGCATAGCACTTGCGAATGGCTTCTTCCCTTCCCTTGACAAACTCGGACAGGTACTGCACGCTCAGCTTGCTCTCTCTCACGAAGTCATCGTAGTAACTTTGCTTGTGCCCCGATGCTTGCAGATCCTTGATGAAATGGTGAAATGGCCCGAGCGAAACGAATCGAGGACCGAATGCCTTTTCGTACCCATCGCGTATCGACTTTGGGACTCTGTAGATGCTACAATCCGACACCGGATCAATATGCACCGGCAGAACCAGCGGATTCTTGAAGTCGAACAAATCCTCCTTCCTTAATCCTTCCATAGGCTTTCTGCTTCACCAACACAACCAGCGCATATTTCAGATCAAAAGAGTAGAAATGTCTAGCTTTTGCTTCTTTTAACCGAAGGAAATCAGCAAAGCCCAATGAGAACTCATCAAAACCCCCAGTTTCACATGCCAAGCTTATTCATGGGCAAAGGTAACGTGCTTTGCGTCCCGTCTCCTATGGAAAAACCTGCGGCAGAACCAGAGTTCAGACTTCCTAGGCTTACATGGTTCGGTCGATATGACCCGCATCTATGGCGACATCACTAAGAAATCAACTAGATGTCGCGCGAAATTCTCTCTCAACCAATGCAAATTTTCTCCGAGAAGACTCTGCAGATAGACAGAGCAAAGAACAAAAGTTGGGAGAGAAGAAACATACCCGTCTTCAGTTCAGGGGTCGAATTCAAAGTGTGCTTGTGTATTGATAAGACCATTCACTATTTCTTGAAGCTCGATCTCTCCCCCGGATGAACCATATAGCCAAGAGAAACCATGAACCAGAATAGAAGAGCTTGCCCCACCCATGAGTTCCATGATTCTTATCTCATGACTGGAGATTTAGGAAATGATACGTTGCTTGACGGAGAAAGATTACTGATGGATTGAGTGTGAAGAGAAGTATGCCTCAGGCTGCTCTTAAGAATCTGGATAGAGAAAAGTCAACAGAGGAACAATCATGTCCATTTCCTTGGATATTTTTCTGCTGTGATTGATTTGGTTGATCTCAACATGCAGCCACTAGAATGTGTACAATATCTTACATATATCCATGTTTTAATTTTTAGCTCTACATTAGAAATTCTAAAATTGAGGATAAAAATTATCCAAATCTTTAAAAAATGTCCAAAAAATGCAATCAATGAGTGACTGAAAAATCCAGAATAAATTTTTTAGCTGATATGTTCTTCTTTGAAAAAAAAAAAAAATTCTCCTATTTTAACTCTCAATTTACTATCGGACTTTTGTCATGCACATTTGAAACTAAATGTCTTCACCCCTAGTCTCCTCTAAGAAGATAAAGAATCGAACCCTCGACTTTACCTTACCATGTGAGGATGGTAGACAATGGAGTAATCCCCGGTGATTACAAACTTTAAACTTAAGGAGGACACTTTCAATAGAACTTTGTGCCACGTAGGCAATGATATTGCTTTATTTGATTTTTCAAATTTTGATATGTAAATCAATTAAGAGAACGTCTAAAGACTTGCCTTTCTTATGGCACGAAAATGGTTTTCTTGACGAAGTTGAATATAGTGTGTGTGACCAAAAAAAAAAAAAATTACTAAATTATCAATTATTTAAATGTATTGTTAAATTTTCCACCACTTAAATCAAATGGAGCTAACGAAAATGTTGTCAATACATTTTTTGGACAAGATTAAAGGCCTTATTTCATTATTTGAAAGTTTTGGAATTTTTTTGGACTTTTATGATGAGTTTTCGAATTTCTAATAAATGTGATTTTTTATAAACCAAAAAAGTAATGGGAGAAGTTACCTACTAGGAGTGAGCATACTCAACTGTTATTGGAAACCGCCCAGACCGAATCAAACCGGTCAGTTTGGTCCAATTCTCGGGGCATCAATCCGGTTCCTAATTTAATAAAAATAAAACAGATGATTTTCAGTCCAATTCCCAGCTTCAAGAGGAACCACCGAACCAGACAAACTCTTTTTTTTTTTAAATGTATATTTTAATTTCTTAGAAATAGCAATAAATTTTAAAATTGTAATAACTCTAGTATTTTTGTTATTTTTTTTAAAAAAATTTTGGCTAATTGACCGGTTCCTAGTCCTAGGATCATCTATTCCAGTCCTTGGTCACAAAAAACAAGAACAACTCATCTCGATCCGATTTCCAATTCTTAAATAGAATTAGATCGAATTGGACTAGGAATCAATCACTCCTATTACCTATTTAGCAAAAAGTTACCTACTTGAAATGGAAGCAACCTCAACCATCAGCCATTTAATTATACACACCAAAATTGAGATGACTCCAAATGGAATTCAATAATTTTCAATTACGTCTAATGCCGGTAGTCACCCACGAGTTACCCGCGTGCTCGATGAAATATTTTCTTTTATATCCGTACGCATAAAAGTAAGGTAAGAACGGTCCATGATAATTTCGGAAAGATAACGGGTACATCATCAAAACACCGATAATTAAGTTTCTATTTAAATAATAAATAAGCAAAAATCATCGAATTGAAGAAATTAGACGCGCCCTCGTCATCATCTCGAGAGGGGAACATTCCCGTTCCCAACGGCCGAATAACCGAATGTTCTACAGAAGTCTCCAAGCTTCTAGAAGGAATCCCAGTCCTGACCTGGAACCGTCTCGAACCTCCCGCGCCATCCCCTCGATTCTTCTCGAACTTCTCCAAACCGCCAACCTATAAATACTCCCCCCTCCCCACCTCCTTCCTCATCGATCCAAACTCCGATCAGAAGAAGCACTTCAACTTCGAATCGATCTTCCGAAACCCTAATCAATCTCCTTCCTCCAGTTTCACCGATCGACGATGGATTTCCGCCTCACCAGCCTCGAGTCCCCGCTCTTCGCCACCCTACACCACCTGATGGACGTCCCCGAGGAGGCCGAGAAGTCCGCCAGCGCCCCCACCCGCACCTACGTCCGCGACGCCCGCGCCATGGCCGCCACCCCGGCCGACGTCAAGGAGCTCCCCGGGTCCTACGCCTTCGTCGTCGACATGCCGGGCCTCGGCTCCGGGGACATCAAGGTCCAGGTCGAGGACGACAACGTGCTGGTCATCAGCGGCGAGAGGCGGCGCGAGGAGGAGAAGGAGGGCGCCAAGTACCTGCGGATGGAGCGGCGGGTCGGCAAGTTCATGCGGAAGTTCGTGCTGCCGGAGAACGCCAACACGGAGGCCGTCTCGGCGGTGTGCCGCGACGGGGTGCTGACCGTCACCGTGGAGAAGCTGCCCCCGCCGGAGCCGAAGAAGCCCAAGACGATCGAGGTCAAGATCGCCTGAAGTGGGCTCGTGAAGATGAGTTACAGGGGCTCCGATGAGCGAGGCTTATGGGGAATGAAGAATAACGATGGGCTTGCTTAGCTTTTAAGAAGGGTGTTCTTGTGTTTTGCGCGTGGAATTTGCAGGTTCTTGCGCAGGTGCTATGTTTTTCCTTTTCTTTTTCTTTTTTTTGGGTCGAAGCGCAGGTGCTATGTTTAGTAGGCTGTGTTTGATGTTTGGCTCGTGCTTATGATGAATGAATGTCGGTGGATGTACTGCATTCTGAACTTGTTCGTATCTTCTTTTGCCTGATCTTATTCCTCATGGATCGTAATCTCGGCATGGACAAAACCAAGTTAAAATGGCACGTTGTGATCCTTCTTGCTTGGAAATGCGTCGTTGTCAATGTGGCAATTTCATTTCATTATGACTTCGTCGGATTTGCTGTGATTGCATTGCCTTGAGTCAAATTCTCATTGCTCGGTACAGAGCTTTATTATCCGAAATATGAAATTAAAGCCACTCCATGTTTTTCGGGTTCATCCGATCCGAAATGAAAAGCAATGCTCATCGGAGAGGCGATGGGATGCACTTGATGCAGCTCGTCCGCTAATGCCTAAATGCGTATCAAATGGAAATCCTATAAGAGAGAGCCCCACGTAATTTCTAGCCCTGATGTTCTTTCTCCTGATAAGGTTGCATACCCTGTTCCAGAAAAGCATTTGGAGAAAAAACCGGAAGGATTTGAGAATCCATTATATGCATAGATAACATGTTCTTCAATAGTCCCCATCGAAGAACAAACATATTATCAGAGGAGCAGGGGATATTATCCGTGACTAGCATGCATATCGACGGTATGCTTGTATGCTTATGGTCATGGACAGTTGTTTAGTCATGTGTACATCTACTGCCCAAAGAATTGAATGTGAGCAGCTGCTACTATGGTGCTTTCACTTTTCAAACTGTTCGATAGGTGAGTTTAAAAGATGCCGCAGTTACTTTACCTTGCGCATCATCGTTTGTAGAACAAATAGTTGCTGTCAAGGGAGTGTATGATACCGACAGAAAAGTTAATATCCACATCAAATAGAATGTTCTCTAGGCCATCACAACATCAAACACTTCCAGATTCAGTCCACCAAGTAAGATGCCTCAAAGTGGGAGAAGAGAAGGAAGCGGGAAGAAGCAGCAGAGAACCTTATAGACACCTAGTCACATTTTGCAAAACAGAGGAGAGCATAATCATCTCGAGTATTATATCTAGATATGTTGAATAAATGTTAGAACAGTCATAAAACAAAGAGATGTATCGTTTCTACGAAAGAAAACGAAAAGTTGACTGGGTTTGAAACTGTGTAAAATACAGGAGGCTGGTTTACTATTTCTAAACAGGAAATTCCTGTACCCACTTCCAAGCCTTATCTACCTACTAGGATCTTCAGATGGTCAAAACAACCCTTAAAGTATCATGTCTCCTAGCCTGGTGAGTTATGCTTACCGGCACCACCAGCATGGCTGCTGGGCGATAAGTTCCATAAGTTCACAAGAACATTTCTATGATATCCGTAAAGAAATTTAAGTGATCCCTAAGAGATTGTCGTCCTGATAACAATTACTCTTCCAAGCAGTTATTGGCACACCCGGATAATGGAAAAACCCTTAAGAGGTTGATTTTGGAGGGACAAAAGGAAAAACTAAGGCAAACAAGTGATTTCACCGTGGAAATTCATTCAGAAGCCACAAAATCAAAAGCCTTGGTCAGCAGGTCAACCCAGAAGCCACTACATGCTTGATGCACTTGGTTTCAGTTCAGGCCTAGAATTCACAAGGAACTAAACGAGGCAACTACCTTCTTATTTTACATTAGTTGACCTTGCAAAAGAATTAACCCATCATTACAGAAAATCATCTTTATTTTCCGCTGTTTTTGCTAATGTAGATCCATAAGGGGTTCTACCGACAAGACAGATATAGAAAAAGAGACTTGCAATAAACATAATGCCATTAAATAAATAAGCTTTGACGAAGAAATGAGTTTTACACACCTATAAACATGTCTCTAGAATTCCTAGTTTAGAAAACTCTGCATTGTCACACCATTACTGAAGCGGTATACCAAGCACCGGCCTTGCTTGGACCTCCTTACAAGACTTTTTCGATTGAGTTCCTCATTTTCATGATTAGTGCAGTGACAAATGAATAGTCACTTACTTCTTCGTTCATTAATGTTGTCCTGACTCTAACTCCACCAACCAGCCTCTTCTTTCTCTACTACAATAAGTAGACATCGCTTGGGAAGAATTAGAATAACTGGCATATCCACAGCAATCAAAAATCACCAGGCAAATCATTTCCTGAATCAAATGACAAATAACTACCTCAAAAAATCACCACCCACATTCAATATCTTCTTGCTCGACACAGTGTCGATCTCATGAATTAGTCTCCACACCATCCGCCACATTCGCCGAGTCGGCTCTTGCAGTGCCGTCGAGGCCTTCAGCTTCCAAGAACCGGCTCAGGTGCTTGTCCTCCAAATGTTCCTTCACAACACCCCCGAAAATCAAACAAAAAAAAAAACAAAATTTGCAATTCACAGGCAAAGTACAATCAACATAAAAGGAAATCGCATTCGGCAAAAGCAAGAATCACGAGGATTACGGAGAGGCAAGCCCTGTACTTCTGCCACTCGGCGACGCACTCCTCCTTCTGCCACTGACCCTTCACGAACTTCTCGGAGTACCACCTGAGGACCACCGAAAGAAGCCATTTTGAAGGGGGGGTTTAGGGTTTTAGCCAGGGGTCTTGACCGATCGGAAAACGCAAAGAATTCATGGTTTTTTCAGTTGACTGCGCCGATTCGCGGCTTTACCTGTTGAAGCAATTGTGGTAGGCGGCTCTCAGATCGGCGCAAGGCGACGTCGACGACGGAGAAGAAGAAGATTTGGGCTTCTTCTCTCGGATGATCCCCATTCGTCTTCCCAAGAAATCTTCAACGCAGTTTTCCAATGAAGAGGGAAGCTCGCTCTGTCTTGTTCTCTCTCTAAAGTGAAAAGAGAGAACTCAGGTGGGCCCATTGTGGGCCTGCCGTACTCGTTTGTGGCCCACTTCAAAATATTGGGCTTCTCCATAGGAAGCCCAAAACCTTCGGAACAAGCAATGTAATACTGTTGACCAAAATGAGAGGGGGGGGTCGTAATCACTGTCAGACATTGACTTCCAAACAAATTGCAGAGGGTTTTGACCTTTCTTGGGGAGAAAGGGAAGCACTAGTCACTGATGTATGGTTGCTTGTTCCATTTTGATTTACACCATCTTCGATTCTTTTATGTGCCCAAATATGTTTGTGTTCAGCATTTTCAGTTTTCAATTCAACCAATGTTTTCTTACGAGGAAATATAGGCAGGTTTCACGAACATATAGGATGACTAAAAAAAGTTGAAGCACCAATATTGTGACTTCATCGAATTCATTCTAAAAGTATGTATGGAAAAGAGGTGATTCTTTAAGATACGACGTCGGATTCAATCCATTTCATTGTGCAGGAAATTTGGTTATGTTGTGCTCCTTCTACTAAATTTAAGTGCAATTTGAATAAGTACATTGATGAAAGGTTGTCATTGTTGGTAATTTGTTTATAAAACAAATGAAGAGATGCATTGTCCCACATTGAAAAGATGTGAGTACAAGACGCGTGGACGAGATTTGGATTAACCAACGATCATTATTTTTATTTATTGAAAAAATTCGGATTTATTTCTATAAAAATTAACTATAAAGTCTTGTTGAAACAGTCATGACTGCTCACAAAAAAGTTACGGTTATTTTATTTATTATTTATTTAATTCCGAATTTTTTATATTTTTTCAACGTAATCTTTGAGACGTCTTTTTCACGAAAAGTTACATTTGTTCTTTTGCAACCTTTTGAAGAGTTGCATCTATTCGAAAGACAAAAATAAATAACGTTGTTTTGAGATCAAACGATGATCTTCTTCCATTTTTTTTCGTTTTTCTTTCGAAAGAATCTACAGCCATTGTTTCCAATTGTTTTAGAGAGATCCGGAGAAATGCTAGAATTACTATCTAGTATTCTCATTTGAGACTTTGTTGTATCCTGGAGGAAATTTGCCGGTGACCATTAGCAACTTTGTGGGGTAAATAAATCCTTAAAGAAAGTGATATCACGACTCAAAGTCCGACTGAGTCTTTCTAAAGATCCGACTTTATTGTTCTACCCAATTCAAAGCCATATTTTCCCAACAATTTTAAGGATTTATTTGTGCAACAATGGAGTCAGAGACAATCAAAGTCATTACGCAAGACATGGTGATACTAAACTGGTTTGATGGCAACAATTTTGCTTGTGTGATTTGATGCAATGCGGTGTGCGCTGATCATTTGATGTTTCTTATGTTCCAATCCTTTATCATCTCTATTCCCATGCCAAGACTACGTTGATTGTCGTTCTTAGTTTCGCTCTGAATATATTTCCTGAATCCTTTCGAGGAAGTTCTGTTTTGGGCTTGTGAGTGAACCATGCAAAAAAATTGGGAGGATGAACTTCACGAATTTTCTTAAGTTTTAGATAGAAGTGGAAGGGAGTCAATGTGGTCCTGAAGGCATGTTCTTTCCTTTGGAGTTTGCGTACTCTACGACCCTTCTCCAAGCCGAAATCCGATGACCTGAAAGTTTCAAATGAGTTGGTCCTTAAACTTCCGGTTCCCGAACATACGAAGCACTTCATCTTTGCTATGAGGGAACCCGAGTCGCAGTCTGTGATTTACATGCTCGCCATGCAGAATTTGTCTGGGATTCCTGCCCGGAACGCTATGTGTTTGATTAGAAGAGAAGAGGAACCACCAAACGGCTATAATTGACGTTACAAGTTCCATATCCTGCGGGGGCCCAGATCATCAAAATAAAAAATAAAAAATTCGCCTAGCAGAAGACAAGCGTCCATATTTGGCGTCCATGTCGTGGAACGCTGTCTTGAGAAAGCAGTTGAAACGAGTCCCTTGCCAATGCTGATTAGTAAATCTCGAGGCAACGGGTGGCCGTAAATCTCGAGGCAACGTGTGACCGTGGATAAAAATGCAAGAGGCCAGGTTCGCCATTGCGCGATGCGAGCACCAGACGCATGCAAGTGGACAGGTTCTTTCACTTCCCAACAGGTCTGTTCCTCGATGGCTTCTAGTCGACGCCAACAATCATCACTCATCACCGTTGGCCAGAGTTTCAAAGAAGATCTACAGGCTCTCTCTCTCTATTTTTTTTTTTGTCCATTTTGGTTCTGTCATAAGGGTGTGTTTTATGTCTTTTGTGCGCCCAATGCTATGCCATGTCTTGTCTCTGTATTTGATGTTCGGTTTGGGACTCAACACTTACTAATCTTGACGGCATCTATCGTGATGGAGAAGACAAGAATGGTGGAGTATTGAATTACGACGTTAATTTCCCGGAGCAAAAGGTGATGAATGAGGCTCTTGCTCACGATGCGAAATCCATCATGGAAATATTATGCAAGATGGCATCTCATCTTGTAAAAACGACTTTGAGGATGTCGAGACTCTGATCATGAGATCGAGTGCAAGATCTTTGTTCGGGAGGAGATATAGCGATCCTTCGGTCCAGAGTAACATGAGGCATTGGCCGTCAAGAGTCATTGCTGGTCCCGGCCTCAAGCCCATGATTGTCGTCAATTTCAAGGTCGTAAAGAAGCAGTTTGCCGTGGAGAAAATTTCATCCACGCTCCTCACAAAGATGCGTGAGACCGCTGAGGCTTACCTTGATATGACTATCAAGAATGTGTTGTCCGGGTCCCTGTACACTTCAATAACTTGGTCTCGTCAAGGGGCAGATACATGATGGATTCATTTTTTGAAGATGCCTTTTAATCTCTTTCGCCGATTGGCATTTTGGATCCATGTCAAGTAGGAGGTACTTTCGCAGGTATAGCCCAATTTTGATTTTTTATTATTTTTACCCCCTCGAGGGGTCACATTGTAGATTTGTCTAAATGGCTGCGAAATATGTGAACTCATGGGGATATTGTTTTAGTTATTAAAAAAAAATGATTGAATTTGGAGACGGGTGTCGGAGAGATCAGGAATGCGGTGGACCATGCGCAGGAATTTACGAAAGGATGGGCAGAGATGAGCGTGGAGTTGGCGAGGCGTTGCCAGGGCATTGTGAGGCAAACCCTCGGCAGCGAGAACTCCTTCCTCGCCACGTACTTCAGGAGGGGCTTCCACGTCGTGAGCAGGCTCTAGGGGCCGTGTGTGAGGACATTTATGAGATTGGAGCGTTTGAGCGAGTACTTGCCCAAGGACAAGAACCGGATGCATGTTTGGTCTGTCTTGTTGTTCATCTCTATCATCATCGCTGCAGGTTGGTTGGTGATCATCTAGATTCCTGAAATTGTTTGATTGTGAAATGCATCACATTGCAATCAGTGTATTGGTGTCGTTGACCCATTATGACTGTTTTACTATCAATTTATCTTTCTGAGAATGAGAACCTGGAGAATTTGATCGAATGACTCTCCGTTCAGTGCTTTGAATTCGGATCCATTCAATCGAAACATCTTGCTGAGTTGATGAGTCGTCCTAATCATGGGGCAATCTTTTGGTCTAGCGTCGACCCTCTCCTCAGCGCTCTGACAGGCTTTTGATTGTTAATTGTGTATAACTTGCTTTAATTAAACTATTCAAAGAAGATAACATTTGCAAAATATTCTACTAGAAGGCATTCTCTGATTGCTGGACTCTTGAGATATTGTCTATGTTGAATCTGTACTTCATTCACTCTAGTTCTTATCTATTTATTTTACTTGTTTGGCATCCTTGTATGGATTTCTGAAGTTGGTTTATTATAAAACGAACATGATGATGAAACATATGAAATTATCATATTGGCTGCCTATGCTAGGCTTTTTAGAAGTTCACTAGTAACCGGTAGAAGAAACGCCTTCTTCCTCTGCCTATCATGTTTTTTCTGCTAGTTGAGTGAGGGTGGGTGAATTGATTAGATCTGAATGTTTTCCTGGCTTTCATGTGGAAAGAACTAAAAAAAAAAAAATTGTCTTGTTGCGACCCTTGCTTCAAGAAAACGCTTGGTTGTGCTTGCTTCTTGGTTTCCTGGTCCCCTGGTTTCTTCTCTCTATGCTAAATGTTAAAGCTCCATAAGGAAGAGGAGAAGGCGGCTGAGACAAGAAGAAGTAAGCCAGATAAGTATCTCTTTGGGGTTTCTTTGAAGCCATGGTTAATGATATGCTTACTTTGGAAATAATATGATTGGAATCATTGAGACTAAGAAGTATCTAGCTTTCATTTTCAAAATGAAAGATTTAGGAGGAGCATATACTATCTTAAGTATTAAAATTATGAAAATAGTGGGGGTTATTCTTTGAGCTAAAGTGATTAAATGGAGAAGATATTATATAGATTTAAACATCTTGTTTTCAAATATATAAGTACTCCATTTGATTCTTAGTTGAGAGTTTTTAATGTGAGTGCTATGGGTATTTAATGTATGTGATACATTATACTATACCTGATATTACATTTTGTATATGCAAGTTGAGTAAATATTTGTAATCCAAATATAGAACATCGGAAAGTTATTACCCGAAAATTTGATTATTATTGAGCACTAAAATTTGGGATTGTTCTATAGTAATTATCCAGGTATATGAAGGATATGCCGATGTTAGTTAGGTTACAAGTATGAGAAATAAATGATCCATTACTAGATGGATTTTCACATTATGTGAATGTGTTGTTTCTTGGGCGAGCAAGAAACAAATGTGCATAATTCACTCAACTATGAAATTTGAATCATTACTTTAGCAGAATTGGGAAAGAGGCTGAATGGACTATGAATTTGTTATTGAATATCAAATTATGGCATAGTCCTATGCCTCCTATTTCTATCCACTGTGATAGTCAGACTACTTTAGCAAGAGCCTATAGTAACACCTATAATTGTAAGTCTAGACATATTAATCTAAGACATTAGTATGTGAGACAATTGATTAAATATGGTGCCATAACAATTGTCTACGTGGGGTCAAGTAATAATCTAGTCGATCCCTTGACAAAGGCTTTACCAAGAGACATGATAATAATGACCTCATAAGAAACGGGGCTGAAACCCTTTAATTAAAATCACCAAGTAATGGTAACCCGACCTTTTTCTAGAACATCACTAGTTACAAGGTTTAATGGGTAAGAACAAGTTACTGCATGTGATTGCTTGATACTGACATAGTCCCGATATGAGAAGTCAGTATTGTCTATTACGTTTTGTAGGTTGAATTGAATTCTTAATGAAGTATAGTACAAACTTATAATGTGTTGATAGTAACAGAAACACATAGTAGATACTTCACCTATATGAGCCTAGAAGTGGTGCCGCTTCTTACGAAAGTTAGGGTTGCTTTCTAGAGAGCTCCTGAAACAGGATCAAGCACAAGGCCATAATAGTGCGGAGTAATATAGAATTTCTCGCTGAGACAAGAGGTTAGTGTATGTGCGGTATGTCCGGTTCTATTATATAAAAGTACAAGTTTAAAGCCGAGCTACTTGTCACTTTGATAGAGCTTTGAAATACTTGCACTAAGTAAATGTTTAACTCGAAAGAGACCTTTATGTATGTATATTAATCTCACGAAAATTTTGGCTGTATATTTCTAACCTTTTATTTTTGTTTTTGTTTTATAAACAAAAGTGGGGGATTGTTGGTAATTTGTTTATAAAACAAATGAAGAGATGCCTTGTCCCACATTGAAAAGATGTGAGTGCGCACGTGGACGAGATTTGGCATTAACCAACGATCATTATTTTTATTTTTTGAAAAAATTAGGATTTATTTCTATAAAAATTAACTATAAAGTCTTGTTGAAACAGTGTGACTGTTCACAAAAAATTACGGTTATTTTATTTATTATTTATTTAATTCCGAATTTTTTATATTTTTTCAACGTAACCTTTGAGACGTACTTTTTCACGAAAAGTTACATTTGTTCTTTTGCAACCTTTTGAAGAGTTGCATCTATTCGAAAGACAAAAATAAGTAACATTGTTTTGAGATCAAACGATGATCTTCTTCCATTTTTTTCGTTTTTCTTTCGAAAGAATCTACAGCCATTGTTTCCAATTGTTTCCTAGAGAGATCCTGGAGAAATGCTAGAATTGCTATCTAGTATTCTCATTTGAGACTTTGTTGTATCCTGGAGGAAATTTGCCGGTGACCATTAGCAACTTTGTGGGGCAAATAAATCCTTAAAGAAAGTGATATCACGCCTATAAGTCCGACTCGAGTGCTCTAAAGATCCGACTTCATTGTTCTACCCAATTCAAAGATATATTTTCCCAACAGTCATTGTGTTAGAAGGGTTGTAATAGATCTAGAGAGGACATATTAGCAGACCAAGTCGAAAGAAACCTGCCATGAGAGCATCATGACTGCACACATCAATGGCTGCACATGCTTTAAGGATGATCTAGTCCTCAAGATGATGAATGAAAGAATTTACTATTATTGAAATGAGTAACTTAGTGGGCAAGAAACAGAGAACCGGGTGTAATTGGGAAGATTGTAAAATATGCACAAAAATTAAGGCTGGCCTAGGTCAGAGATAGAATAAATAAAAGATAAAATTAATTAACTAATCATAAAACAACTTTGATGAGACAATATGGTAACACATTTTTACAGATTTAAAAATGCAAAAGTTGAGTAGGAGCATCCGATGCCTAGTACTTAAACTTGAGTGCTTGTCGATCTCACTTATTCTAATACTTTCATGGGAAGATGGAGAAGTATCACCAAAAAAGGAAGCAACCCAACCTCCTCAAGCAAGAAGAGATTGAGATTTTTCCTTTGCATTTGTTCCCGTATCTTCCTTAGTCCTTATCGTACCCTCTTTTAAACTAAAGTTGGCTAACTCTTTTAACTCCTTTCATTGCTTTTACTCTTGTTGAACCATATTCCTTGCAAACGTGAACTACACATTGGGTTTGGAAATATTGTCCAAAAAGTTCCAAACCTATTGCATGGTAGGCAATAAAGTCCAAAGCCTATTGTAAAGTGGTCAATTCAATCATAAATTTTTTAATTATGTCAATTAATCCTAAATTTTTTGACAATTTGCCAATTTAATTCTAAATATTTTAATGATTTGTCAATATAGTTCTTTGGTGATTTCCAAACAAAATTATCCGGAAATGACTATATTGGCAAATCATTAAAATATTTAGGGAAAATGTCACAAATGGTCCCCATACTATTACTCAATGTCCAATTTGGTCCCTAAACTTTCGATCGGCTCAATTTGGTCCCTGAACTATTGATAAATGTCCGATTTGGTCCCTGAACTTTCGATCGGCTCAATTTGGTCCCTGAACTATTGATAAATGTCCGATTTAGTCCTTCGTTACTGTTTTTTTAATTTTTTAAATTTTTTTAATTTTTTTAATTTTTTTTAATTTTTTTAATTTTTTTAATTTTTTTAAAATTTTTGGCTTCCCTCCGCCGGAGCCGGCGGAGGGAAGCCGGCGTCCGGCGAGGGTCTCCTCTCGATCTCCTCGCAAGATCCGCGAGGGCGGCCCTCGCGCGTCCCGGCGAGGGTCTCCTCGCGGCCGAGCGAGGGGCTCCTCGCGGACCCCGGCGAGGGCGGCCCTCGCAGCCCTCGCGCCGGACGCAGCGAGGGCGGCCCTCGCGGCGTCGGCGAGGGGCTCCTCGCCCCAGATCTGCGAGGGTCTCCTCGCAGATCTCCTCGCAAGATGTGCGAGGGCGGCCCTCGCGACGCCGGCGAGGGCGGCCCTCGCGGCCCTCGCCGAACGCAGCAAGGGCGGCCCTCGCCGGACGCGGGTGAGGGCCGCCCTCGCCGGCGTCGGGCGAGGGCCGCCCTCGCCGCATCGCGAGGGCCCTCCCGCCGATCTGCGAGGGAGACCCTCGCCCGACACCGGCGAGGGCCTCCCTCGCCGGACGCCGGCTCCGGCGGAGAGAAGCCAAAAATTTTAAAAAATTTTAAAAAAATTAAAAAACATTAAAAAAAATTAAAAATAAAAATAAAAAACAGTAACGAAGGACTAAATCGGACATTTATCAATAGTTTAGGGACCAAATTGAGCCGATTGAAAGTTCAGGGACTAAATCGGACATTTATCAATAGTTCAAAGGACCAAATTGAGCCGATCAAAAGTTCAGGGACCAAATTGGACATTGAGTAATAGTATGGGGACCATTTGTGACATTTTCCCAAATATTTATGACTAAATTGACAAATCGTGAAAATATTTAAGAATGAATTGCCCAACATATGATAAGTTGAAGACTTAATTGGCATTAATCGAAAGGTCTAGGATTGAATTGACCATCATATGATAGGTTTAGGACTTTTTGAACAATTATCCCCATTGGATTTTCAAGAAAACCTATGTTAGAACAATCATTCAATGGCAACTAGTAATTGTTTTATTTTATTTTTTATTTTTTATGTTTAGGATTTTATCTTAATTGACATCAAGGAAGAATTTTGGTACTTCAATTTGTGTATGATATGTCCTTTGTCTCCATATGCATGTACATTCATTCGGCTTATCATGCCTTCTTGTCAACGTAATGAATTAATGGACGAGACGACCAATTTCTGCATGAGCTCATGTTTTCTGGATGTTCTATTATGTTTAGTGTACAATTATGTCTCAAGGCGACTAATGGATAGACGATAGTTGATATCTCCTAAATTATTCATTGAAGTAATCATAAAAGAATAATTAGTGGCATCCAGATACATTTTTCATAATGATCCTTTTCATTCACGACAAAACAAACTATATTTCAAATAACAGATAGAGTCAAATGATATGTATCTCATGTAATGACGTTAAGTATCTTCCAACAAGATTATTCAAAATCCGAATAAGAGATCATTAACAACGAATGTGAATTAGAGAGAAAAAAAAAATCAAAGCTTATATATATATACACAAGCATGCAAGCTCACGGGACTTTTGGCGGGCAAGCCAATGTCAGAAAAACCTTGAGCTAATTCTTTAAAAAAATCCTCAAGTTTATGTTAAATCTCAATTCTGTCATGGAATTTTTTTTTTGTCTTATAAAAAATCCTAACTTTTATTCTAATCTCAAATCTAACGGCGCATCCAAAAACCGCCATTGATATCTCCAATATTATCAACATCATAAGGTTCCTATCATTCTTCCTAGTGTGAGGGTGTTGATGAAAATGCAAATTTGATAATGAACTTCTAATTGGTTATGATGTCAATTTTGAATAAATTAGTGGCAAAATTTAAGACGTGTGGGTAGATTTGGAATTAGAGCGTAAGTTTGAGACCTTTTACAAAAAAAAAAAAAAAATTATGGCAAAATTGAAATAGATCCTAAAATTTGGAGGTTGTTTAAGGAATTTCAATTGCGAGACTTACCCTTATAAAACTTAGGGACGAGTGCATTGGAAATTTTAAAATTTTTTGATAAAGTGCAATTCAATCCTAATTTTTTTTTAAATTTTGATTAAGTCATAAAACTTATCGTGAATATGCAATCAAATCCTAATATTTCAATCAAGTTTAAAGACTTGTCAAATTGATTAAATCAAGTTCTTTTGTTGATTACATTTTGACGATAAGTTGTAGGATTTGACTGCACTTTTTGAATATTCTAAACTCGATTATAGTTATAGTACTTCCGATGCAATCGAGTCATAAAATTTTAATCAAATCTTAAAACTTGTTAAATCAATTAAATTAAATTTTTTTATTGATTATACTTTGACGATAAATTTTAAAATTTGATTAGACTTTATGAAAATTTTAAAATCGATTATATTTTATAGGAATTTCGATGCACTTTTCCCTCCGGAGACTTTACGTGTATAAATTTCCACTCTCGCTCACCTTCTTCGCTCATTTCAAGATCCAGAGAGAGAGAGAGAGAGAGAGTGCGTGCAGAGACTGAGCTGCGACGTCGCCGCCGCAACGGAGATCCGATCGCCGCCGGAGATGGAGCAATTCAAGGGCCAGCCTCGCCTCCCCAAGTTCGCGACGCCGAAGCGGTACGACATACGGCTCAAGCCCGACCTCGCCGCCTGCAAGTTCGCCGGCTCCGTCGCCATCGACCTCGACGTCGTCGGCGAGACCAAGTTCATCGTCCTCAATGCCGCCGACCTGACAATCCGGGACGGCACCGTCTCGTTCGCCGGCAAAGCGTCCTCTCAGGTGAAGCGTCTCGATCTCCCGGCGTTCGCGGTGGGGAGAGAGAATCGCCGTATCGTGCCCTGTCTAGGCTTCGGTCGCGAGAGATTTCGCCAAATCGTAGCTGATTTTGTGGGGAGGAATCGCTTGGTTTTTTTGTGAATTATTCATCTAAAGCAAAGCACTCGACTTTACGTGCCTAAGACGTAGCCTCTGGGGGGACGTTTTTGTTCAATTTTATTTATTTTTTTCATTAAAAATGTGAACTTTTTTGAGGAAGGAAGGAGGTTTGGGACATGTTTGAGGATAGCAGGAAGATGGGCCTTCCTCTGTTTGTATGTGACTTGCGATGTTGCTTCTTCAAAGTTCTCGTTTTGATTTTGGGTTGGTTAAAGGGAGGTTCAATTTGATTGATCGGTTCCCTTTCGTTTTCTGTTTATTCAGCATGTAAAATGGCATTGTTGAATTTATTTTCTAAGGATGAATGCATTTTAATTTGGAAAAATAATTGAGAATATGGGCTGGCTCATAGTGAAGACTATTGTTGCGAATTTTTGAGATTTAAGTTTCTCTTATTTTGTGTTAATTGGTATGTAGAGGATTTGTTGGTGTAAAGTGAGTTAATGATATTGAAATGCTGAGCAGGTGTTTGAGCCTTGTAAAGTGGACTTGGTTGAGCAAGATGAGATATTGGTTTTGGAGTTCCCTGGGACGCTGCCTACTGGGCTCGGAGTTTTGTCTATCGGTTTTGACGGAACTCTTAACGATAGGATGAAAGGGTTTTACAGAAGGTAATTATTTCCAAGAAAACGCAGAAGATGATGATCTTCAGCATAATTGTGATCGTGGAAAGGGGATTTTAAAGCAATTGGGATGCTATTTAACCAAATGAAGACTAACCTTCATGCAACCACTTGCCTCCTCTGCTCTATGTTTTTATAAAATTTCGTTGGTTGTCTACCCTGCATCATTTGGGATATCACTGTGCTGTCTTCTATTACTACTTCTGACACTATGCCTGTCTTCTATACATTGATCTAGAGGTACTTAGTTTTTTTGAATGAATTACCGGATTTTGAGATGCTAGTACCGTTAGTATTCTCACTAGTTTCTGATTTAAATGAATATGTATTACTTAATAATTTTGTATGGCCAATTCACTCACTTAAGTTAAAATATATTCTATGCAGTACTTATGAGCACAATGGTGAGAAGAAGAATATGGCAGTTACTCAGTTTGAACCAGCTGATGCTCGGCGATGCTTTCCTTGTTGGGATGAGCCTGCATGCAAGGTTCTTATCTTTCCTTTACATGAGTGGTCTATCTACAACTGTCCTACTGATCTTCTCATGCTTACCATGGCGGTACAAACCTTTAAGGGAGGTGTCATTCTTTTCTTTAGATGTTTGATACACCCTCAATAGTTCTGCTAGTTTGGTCTATATGAGGTTACCAATCTCTTTACTGATCTGATTTTATATACTGTTTTGAACTTCATGAAATGTATCTTTTAGGTGGGCATTTATTGATGTTACATGATGAGTTCGCTTGACTTTGATGAATGGTGTGACAGGCTACATTCAAAATTACTTTAGATGTGCCGTCTGATCTAGTGGCTCTCTCCAACATGCCAATTGTTGATGAAAAGGTCGAAGGACATGTTAAGACAGTTTTTTATCAAGAATCGCCCATTATGTCCACGTACTTGGTTGCAGTTGTCGTTGGGTTATTTGACTATGTCGAAGATCATACATCTGACGGTAAAGTCACTGATAATTGCTCTTCTCTCTTAAGAAGTGCTGTTTATCTAGTGATTAGCGTGGAAAGCCTTGTGCACAAGGAAAGCCTTTTTATTCCATTTGTTTTGTCTAATTGTCTGTATATCTGCTACATTGTCTTTGCAGGAGTAAAGGTGCGGGTATACTGTCAAGTCGGGAAGCAAAATCAGGGAAAATTTGCCCTAGATGTTGCTGTCAAGACGCTTGTATTATACCGAGAGTATGTTCCTATCAGAGTAGTTTGCATTTGTTAGTACTCTTACATTCTGAGCACTTATGATCATTGTCTTTAGTTGACTATCGGTAAATTGAATGAAATCCAGGTACTTTGCTGTGCCATACTCTCTTCCAAAACTGGATATGATTGCTATCCCAGATTTTGCTGCTGGTGCCATGGAAAATTACGGTTTAGTTACTTATCGCGAAACAGCTCTACTCTATGATGAGAAGCACTCCGCAGCAGCTAACAAGCAGAGGGTAATGTAAATTACAATTTGCCGGCTACCTTTCACCATCTAGTTTGGCTGTTCAAAGTTGGAAAGTTTCATATGTGTGGTCGCTGATTTGCATAAACGTCTTATACTTTTGTCGGGCTTCTTTAAGGTTGCTACAGTTGTAGCTCATGAACTGGCTCACCAGTGGTTTGGTAACCTTGTTACCATGGAGTGGTGGACTCATCTGTGGCTAAATGAGGGATTTGCTACCTGGGTAAGTAACCTTGCTTTGTTGTTTTGTCCTTTATTTTGCTATCATGCTTGTTTGCATGACATGAGCTTGGCTTAGGTGAGCTATTTGGCTACCGATAGCCTGTTTCCTGAGTGGAAAATATGGACTCAGTTCCTTGAAGAATGTACTGAAGGGCTGAGACTGGATGGGCTTGCTGAGTCACACCCCATTGAGGTAAGCATAAACATCTTTTCCTTTTCAAAAGATATCCTTGCGCAGTAAGTATTGAAGTATTTGAATTGAAGAGACTTTTCCTCCTCAGGTGGAGATTAACCATGCTGGTGAGATCGATGAAATCTTCGATGCAATAAGTTATAGAAAGGGTGCATCTGTGATTCGGATGCTTCAAAGCTATCTTGGTGCTGAATGTTTTCAGGTAATTCTTCTTACTCTCAGCTTATGATGATCTCTCAGTAACTGCCCAGAGGGTTACTTATTGAGGAGGTCTCCAAGACAAAAGTGTAATATCTGCTGCTATATAATTTAATCAAGAGGATAAGTTAGTTGCTGACGTGATGCTGATGAAGACATCTAATCTTCAAATGCTTTACTAGCAGTTTCACTGACTCGAGCGGAAACAATGTCCAGTAACTCAGTATTAGACTCTCAACTTGAGTTAGATTTTGCTTCACTTTTTTGTGCTCTGGACTTGATGAGACTATAATATTCATGAGCTACTCAAATCATTTGGGATTGACTTATTTCTGCTCAATATTGTTGCCCAAACAAAGCCTTCATTTAGATGTAATCTCAACTTATGTTCGGAATATTAAATAAGATACTCTATATAATGCACATTCTTCTTTAAGTGTCAGAGCACTCAAGCTTGCAATTTACCACATATGGTAATGATATCCTTTGACAATTGTATTTTGCTGCCCCCCAATCAGCAAATGCACTATGGCTTGATAAAACTACTGTGCTGAGTCAATTATCAGATGCTCTAAAATTAAACTCCTGGGCTCGTAATGATTCTGTTTGATTTATTTAATATAACAGATTTAAGTTGATGATCAATATGTGAAATAAGGAAGATTCTACAACTCGGTCTTTCATATCTTCGGTTAGTTTGTTGAATTATGGGTTCATGAAATGAACTTGCTAACTAAATCATGATCTATCTAAATCATTGTTGATGTGAATGTTCTTATGCCATATTTTGTTGCGTATAGTACACTTTCGTTTCAGATATTACTTGTATTGGATTTTCCTTGAGATTTAACATGGACATCTATTTTTTCTGTTTGTGAAAATAGAAATCATTAGCTTCATACATAAAGAGGCATGCTTGCTCAAATGCAAAGACAGAGGACCTCTGGGCTGCCCTCGAGGAGGGATCAGGTGAACCCGTTAACAAGTTAATGAATTCGTGGACCAAGCAGCAAGGATACCCTGTGGTTTCCATCAAAATCAAAGATGACAAGTTAGAGTTCGAACAGGTTCTACAATGTTATAATTCTTTGAAGTTGAAGTTCGTTGTCTTGTACATTTCCAATCTCCATATAGTGAACCAGCTCCAAAGTGACATGACTTTGATGATAATGGCAGTCGCAATTTTTATCAAGCGGTTCCCCTGGGGATGGACAGTGGATTGTGCCAGTAACATTTTGTTGTGGCTCATATGATGCGCGCCAAAGTTTTCTGTTGGAAACAAAATCCGCATCTATTGATTTAAAGGAAACCGGAGCTTGGATAAAGGTCAATGTGGACCAGACAGGTTTCTATAGGGTGAAGTACGACGAAGACCTTCAAGCCAAGCTAAGATATGCCATAGAGAATGAAATTTTATCTGCAACTGACAGATTTGGTAACTTTGTTATTTCTTCCAATATTCGAACATCTTCTACACGCCCCCATTTTTCTTCTCTCTTTCCAACCTAAAAGATCAGCATAACCAACTTATGCTTGTAACAGGTATACTGGATGACTCCTTTGCTCTTTGCATGGCTCGCAAGCAGTCTTTGACTTCTTTGGTCACTCTAATGGCTGCTTACAGAGAAGAACTTGATTATACTGTGCTATCGAATTTGATAAGTGTATGTTCTGCTGTAACTGGATTCTCACTTTATATGTATATATTGTGTATCTGAACTTGGATTGGGTGATTCTCACTATGGATTCTTGTTAAGATAATGCTATCAAGACTGATTTTACTTCCTTCCTTGCCAGGTAAGTTACAAAATTGCAAGAATTGCTGCAGATGCTACTCCTGAATTGATGGATTATATTAAACAATTTTTCATCGGTCTTTTTCAATACTCTGCAGAGTAAGTTCAGTTACTTTTATGAATCTAGCATAGCCTTATTGTAGAATTTCAAATTTACATTTTACATCTCCTACACCATGATAACAAATGGACCAAAACAAAGAAGCTTCTTTGGCTGGGTAAATTAAGTTCATTTCAAGAAATTAGATGGCTTTGCCAATTTTCACCCGGATCACTTTTATCTTTATGGTGGATTCGCTTAAGTAAGAGCACTGGAAGAATGCTGAATTAATGCTTGAAATTTCTCATGATAATTATCTTTTCCACCTTTATTTCTCGATGAGTTAACTGG
Source organism: Eucalyptus curtisii (assembly GCA_017140595.1). NCBI lineage: Eukaryota > Viridiplantae > Streptophyta > Magnoliopsida > Myrtales > Myrtaceae > Eucalyptus > Eucalyptus curtisii. The sequence goes on along the minus strand of CM029496.1, from coordinate 29,616,278 downwards.
AAAACCATCTTGATGATTTCTTTTGAGTTTAATTTGTCTGGTGGTCTTTGGATGTGTAGTGAGAAAGTTGCTTATGTAATATTAAAGTTTCAAGAAATTCTTTTAGCCATTGTTGGAATGTTAGTGAAGTTTTGGATTCTGGACTATCTAATGTTCTAAAGAAATCGTTTTCTGTTAAGTTTTAAGTCAAAGTTGTGATGGTGAAAGTGAGGCTCTATCATTGTCTTTATTTGCTACAATTTCCTGGCAGGAAGCTTGGTTGGGATGCGAAAGAGGGTGAGAGTCATTTAGAAGCTATGTTAAGAGGACAAATTTTAACTGCCCTGGCAGAGTTTGGAGATGAATCCACACTGAAGGAAGCGAGCAGGCGCTTTTATGCATTCTTAGATGACAGGAGCACTCCTCTTCTTCCTCCTGACATCCGAAGGGTTGTGCAATCTCATGCATTTTCTGTTACCTTGTATTTCTTCATATTCTACAGCTTCTGAACCCATTCTTTTACCTGTTTTTATAGGCAGGCTACGTGGCTGTGATGCAAACTGCGAATGCATCAAACCGATCAGGTTTTGAATCTTTGCTGAGGGTCTACAGAGAGACTGACTTGAGCCAGGAGAAAACCCGCATTTTAGGTATATAATGTCATTTGGACAAGTGTTGCAACCGTCTGATACTCCCCTAAAATCTGCCTACTTTTTGTCTTTGCAGGTTCATTGGCCTCTTGTCCAGATCCTAATATCATCCTTGAAGTGCTCAACTTCATATTGTCTCCTGAGGTACTCTGGCTTGTGTACTAGTTGAATATACCTTCGTAATTTCCTCGAAGCCTCCTTTGTTAAGTTCACCATGCGTTGATCTAAAAGGCAGAAACTAAAATTTTGCACCTTTGGTTTTGATTAGGTTCGCAGTCAAGACGCCGTCTTTGGGCTTGCTGTTTGCAGGGAAGGACGTGAAACTGCTTGGACTTGGCTGAAGGTAATTCTGTTATTGCCGGTGGAACATATTGACTACTTATTTATATTCCTTAAATGAATCAATGATGCTCTCATTGGGTCTGAGCTAATATAAACTAGATTATTTTTTGCTATTGCAAAATCCACAACTGAAACAAAGAATTGAAAGCATGTGTAACTCCTCTTAATTCTTCTTGTCGTTGCTTGTGGAGTTTTTGCTTGTACCAAATATCATTTGATGCCTTCTGCCGTATCTAATCTGGCATTCTTCTCTATTACCTCAATCATTGATTGCAGGAAAATTGGGAAAACATTTGGAAAACATATGGTTCTGGGTTTCTCGTCACGCGGTTTGTTAGTGCAATTGTCTCACCGGTATGTAATCCTATCGCTCGTGTGCCCATATGTGTTCGTGTGGGTTCAAACTTTTCTAAAGCAACTCTCTCGTGAAAAGCTGCCTGTTCTAAAGGATTGATTTTTTTTTTTTTTACGTTATTTTTCCCTTATGTTTGAATATATGGGACAAACGTGGTCAATTCCTTGAGTTGCCCTGCTTTTTCATTATTTGTCCAGTTTTCATCATTTGAGAAAGCCAAGGAGGTGGAGGACTTCTTTGCAACCCGCTCGAAACCTTCTATTGCAAGGACACTGAAGCAGAGCATTGAGCGGGTGAACATCAATGCACAATGGGTCCAAAGCATTCAGAAAGAAGAAAATCTTGCCCAGGCGGTGAAGGAGCTGGCATACAGGAAGTAGTAGGGTTGTCTCTTTTTTAATGATTTGATGCTTCACTGCTTGTCCACAAATCATGTAACGTGACATTTCATCTGTTTCCATCCTGAACTTACCTCAATAGTTGCGAATGCAATAAAGAAGCTCATCATTCAGACGTGCGAATGTTCAATCCATTCTGCCATTGTCTCGAAGGACAAGATTTGCCGCTGTCCATTCGCTCGAGGAACAAGCAAAATACATTCAAGTCTAGCTGAGCCGCATATTTGTTTTTACCTTTTGATTAGCCAGTCATAAATGGCTCCTGATACAATCATTGTCAAAATCAGTAACCTAAAATTCTTTCGGTCCGCACCGCGAGAAAACTCATAGGGTGTGTTATTCTTTTGGTTCGCACCGCAAGAAAACTTGTGTTATTGCAGATGACCACTGCTAAAACATCGAAGAAATTGACTTAAGTCTGGCATTGAGAACATGGGAGAGCTTAAAAACTTGGAAATAAGGTATTTTGTAATAAATAGGCCTGGCACAATCCAACCCAAAGCCCATCTAATTTGGCCTTACGCTCCAACCGCCCAAGAACAAAATTTTTTAAAAAAATATTAAAAAGAAATAAAGAAAGGGATGAACCAGAGACAAAAGGAAAGATGAAAGAGAGGCTTTCGACAGAGGGAGAAGATACCGAACGGGGGACAGAGAAAAATATGAGCATACACGCTCAGACGTCTCAATAAATCAAAATAGCTCCGATTCACAATGTCTGGCAAGGATTCAAGCCCTGTTTCCATCTAATTGGAGGAATTTTCAGAGTTAAAACTATAATTGTAGTGTTTGATTTAGACATCCATAGTTTTAAATCCAGGTGTTTTAAGTCTTCAATTAGAAACCTACAGTCTCAAAATATGAGATTGAAAGAATTTAAGCTCAACGATTATAAACATTCTAAAATCATGACGGCCTTCTTAATTTATAAGCAACATCGAGAAGTTAATGGAATAAGCGTAAGTTCAAAAATCCCAAAAGCAGCTAGAAATACTAACGGAGTTATTAATTTTGCGTATCTACTCTTGCCACCTAAGAGATAAGGAAGCAAAGAACATTTTGATAGTGAAGTATATCGAGAGTATTGGGTTTCCCATAAATTCCCAAACCCTTCTGAAACCTTGGAAGGTTTATAGGAAATGACCCCAAACCCAACCCCACTTCTGCAAACCCACTATCCTTATACATACGGGTCCAGACGGGTCGTCTAACCCGGCTTCCATACTTACCAAGAGGGAGGATCGAAACCCTCACCTCCAGATTCTCGGAAGGAGAACTGGCCAACTGAGCTAAGTTTTGTACAGTGGAAAAGTTGGTTAAGTAGCTCCATGGTTAATTTTGCATAAGGAACAGTTATTTATGCATCACGCCCACATGTCTTACCAACAATAGAAGAATAATAATGATGTGAAATTTAAGTAGAAAGTACAGTTATTGATAAACAGGTCATTTAAATACAACACAGGACAACAGGGGCATTTTCTATTGGGTGTAAGGTCGTGCTTATGACATGAACAAAAAACCTGGATCGTGATGCAATACAATCCAGAAATGAGAAAAGCCAAGCATACACAGACCAGGAGCACTCTCATCCATTGAAAAAAGCAGAAGCTAGACCTTCCTTTCCTTACAGGCAACAAGAGATTAGTTTTTCATCCTACAATTACTTGTTACACTCTGTCGTGGGCCCGAAAAAATGCACAGGCACACGAACACAAAGAAAGCATTAACCAAGAAAACCAAGCACGCCAAATACAAAGTCTTCGTCAAAGGGCACCATAAAAACTATCAAAAACCACTAGCAGAGAACAACACTGACGGAGAAGCTTGACATCACACTCGCACAGAGCCTATGCTTGCATGGAAAAGGGAGTTCGCTCAAGATAATATTTTGGACTAGTCCCAATGAGAATTTCAGGTAAAGAATCTACAGAATGAAAAACGCTAACCCTATGTCATACCTGATCTACAACTCAAACCCCCTTTTTTAAGTCACATGCGCTTCCCTGTACATAAAAAATGTTCACGACTTCTGGAGGACGAGCTTCTCGTATAGTGCAAGGAGATCCTTCTTGTTAGGATTCTTCAATTGGAGCAACTCGACACCGAAATTGTGACTCGTGAGTTCTTGCCTCAGTTTGACCATGGTGAACTTGGTATAATCCTCCTGCGATGTTTTGTTGCTGTGGTTGTCTTCATCGCCTCTGTACACGGATCCGCCATCTTCTGGCTGAATGTGCTTTAGGGGACTGGTTGTGCTTCGAGACCTCTTATTTCCTCTGGAGGCCTTATCAATATCCATATCTTGAACAGAGTCCATGCCAATTTCACCATCGTCTGCTCTGAGCCGTTTCCCGAGAGAAGCAGTCTTGAGCTTGCTGTCCAATGCAGTTTCATTTATAAGAACAGTAGTTAACTTTTGTTGGAGGGAATCAATTTTTGCCTGGGCAGATTGTAGCTTGACTGAGAGATCTTCTGCTCTGCTGTTGGCTTCTGCACGAGCCTTTCGTTCAGTGTTGAGGAGACTTTCCAGGACCTGAACCGTACTAGCCCTTTGCTCATTATTTGAATCCAGCAAGGACTCAATTTCTTTCTCCCTTTCCTCCACTCTCGCCTCTAATAAGGTGACTTTTGAGAGGGCCTCCGTCTCTGATATATGTGCTTCCTTAAGTTGATCTTCTAATGTAATTTTATCTCTCCCTAAACTCTCAATAAGCCTCTCAGCCCTCTCAATTTGAGCCAGTCTCTCCATTGCCAGCCTTTGAATATCGTTCTTTTCCTTTTGGGCAGTGACTGCATCTGCTCGTGCTTTGTCAGCCATTTCAGTAGATCTTCTGGCTTCTTTTTCAGCATTTCTGCACCGTTCCTGAACTTCCTCAAATCTTTTGAACTCAGATAGGTACTTCTGTTCGAGATGGATCTTCTCCTGCTCCACAATTCTAGCTTCTCTTTCAAAAGATAGGGCTTTAGCATTTGCAGCTTCAAACTTCTCACTCAACGCTCTGATTTCGTTCTTCAGGGACATAATCTCCACATCATAATTCTCTATTTTTGACTCAGCAGCCTGGAAACCAGATCAATCATCAAGTAGAAGAAAGTGCAAAAAGATGAACTGGAGAAATTGTACTAGAGACCAGGATTGATGAAGAAAATAAAGAAGTTATCAGAACGGTAAATTTAAATAAACAAGTTGCTTTCCTATACATGTCTATTAAAAAATGAGCTAAACCCTGAAACTACAGCAGTAGAATCTTTGCCGTCAATTTTCAACACTCCTAAATCAAAATGATATGAGCTTACCTTCAGCCCTGACTTTATGGTGATCAAGCACTGTTCAGCATACTCCATTTTTGCCACCTTCTCCTTCACTTCTTCCTCCTGCATTATCATCGAGAAATGGTAAACACATAGATTCCACTATTACAGGGCACAAGGCACAAGGCACAAGAAGAAAGCTACATGTGTTTGCACCAATACAAATGTGCGTGTGCATGAGAGAGAGACCTTTGCAGCCAATTCAATGGAAAATTCCGCCCTTAGAGCATCTTCCCTCTTTTGTGTATCCTTATTCGTGCGCTCTTGTGCAATTGCTGCCTTCTCTAAGGCTGCTTTTGCTTCTCTAACAGCAATATCATACTTCCTTTTCCACTCCTCTGCCTCCTCTTGAGCGGACTGAGCTTGTTCCTTAGCAGCAGCCAGTCTTGCCTCAGCAGCACTGCTCCGGGATTTGAGGATAGCAATTTCAGAACTAGCCTGGTCTTCCTCAGCTTTCTGTTTAGACAACACTTGCTCGTATTTTCTTTTCCAGTCCAAAGATTCTTGCTTTGTAGATTCTAATGTTTTCAGCAAGCTAGAAGACCTCTCTTCAAGTAAACTACAAGTGCTCTGTAATTTACTTATACGACTTGAATAATCATCAGAAAGCCTGTTCTTTTCACCGATGGCATCTCTATATTGCTTTAAATACTGAGATTTATAATTCTCACTGGCTTCCAGTTGCTTATTAAGCAACCCCACCTGATCTTCAATGGCCCGACATTTCAGCATCAAGGAACTCCTCTCAGATCCGACCCGATCAATTAGCCTTTTCGCAAGGTCTAGTATTGGGCCTTCCAAGCTGAGTAGTTTGAAAGCAGTAAGTCTTGGGTCCAGACGGAGATAACAAACTTGGAAAACAGGTTAAAAGAATAAAGGGAAAACCTTTGTTGCAAGAACATGGCAAGCTTTTGCCATTTTGATGGACCATGAGATGATGATTCATATTCTGACAAAAGAGCATCAAGAACCTGCAAAATATCAATACAGCACACTCAAGATGATGCCCAAAATGACATCAACAATCCATACTTTTCCAAAATATGATGGGCACAACCATAAAATATCGTAACACTTATTTTAGACCTCAAATTACAACATATGGGCTTGATTTGTTAATTTCTCAGAAAATCTATGAAATATAACTTTGGCACATAGGTGAGGATGTTTATCAAGCAAGATTACTTTTGTGTTAAGCCATTTACATATAAACCACACCTTCATCCAATAGCTTAACCTTTTGGAACAGTTGGAAGTGGTTCCACAAAATTTTACATAGTATTAGAGCAAAACATCATGAGTTCGAATCTTTTTTAATTCCTTATTTGCCCCCCAATATATATTTCCACACTTTAATCTTAAGCCAAACACCAGTCTTTATGTGAAGGGAGTGTTAAACCATTCCAATATTAAACTGCACCTTCTTCTAATAAAGCTTTTTAAATTGTTGGCAGTGGTCCCACTATTCTACACCTAGTCATCCCATGCAATATCTATTGAAAGAGTGAAATTTTGACGATGATCCAATCATCTCTTGGCATTATAGGGTTTCTGATCTGGAATGGGCAACTCTTATCACATAACAAGAGCTAAGACATTGTAGAACCAGATATCTGCGCAATAGATACAAAGTGGCCTTTCGAACCCCTATTATACTTGTTCCACACTAAATGCTTTGCAAAGAGAAGAGAATCTCATCTCCCGGCATTACTATACTTGCTTGCAACGGTTAACTCAAAAGCCACTCAGATTTAAATAAAAGCTCATCATGCTTTTTATGAGATTGATCAACCAATAAATAGCCTACCAACTTTAGCGTTAGATAGAGAATAATCTTTGATATACCACACTCCATGTCCACACTAATGGTCAATACATCACAGTTCCCCTACATTTGGAACCGGACCTCGTTTGCATTTGATACAAGCATGGATAATTTCCCAAATGCCCTCATCTCTTTTGCCCTTTCAACACATCTACTTCTACTAGGCATTGATCAGACCCCACACAAATGATGGCCGCCTCACGATTTCATCATCATCAACATTCTACAAGATTATTTTCCAGTAGATAAAGACAACTTCAAATCTGTATTATTGAAACACAGCCCAAATGCTGTAGTAAAAATAAGAGGCTCTGATTGTCAAAAGCAATTTGATCTAATGAGACATCAATACAAGATAAGTTAACAATTGCCCGATCACATAAACAAACGAAACAACATATTCAAGCTCATACTATAATGTATACAGAGAAAAGAATGAAAAAAAGAAAAAGGAATATCCTTTATAGATAGCATCAAACATGACTACTAACCTTGACAACATTATCAATATTAGCATCAGGTGTATGACAAGCCGCTCTCAGCCTCTTTTCCATGCTCCGTATAGCATGTGAACACTGCAAGTCTGCCTCCATAAACGCATTCCTCTTGTAATCCTGCATGGACCAGTTTAGTCAAGAGGAGATTGCTTAAGTTATTGGTCCTAGTACAGAGAAAACAGATAACCTAACAAAAATAGACCATCTTCATTAACCATAATTAGTCAACACACCACAGCTTTTTTATGAAAAGAAAATATTTCGATTAAACCTTATCTACCAATGCCAGCATCATCTTCTAACTGCATCAAACTCAACTTGAGACTAAGCTTTTCAAAATCCTGATAAACAAGATTTTCAAATATGCTGACCACTCAATTTTTGCACTTTCTGTGCCATAGATCAATTCTTAGACCAATTGTCCCAGTGAGAAAAAAATGTCTAGTGGTATATGGATCTCCAAAATCTGACGTGACAATGCACATCAAAGGGAGCAAATCAAATGAAGTGTTAAAAAAAAAAAAAAACAACCGTATCAACACCAAACTCAATGCAACCACCTAATCACAAGCACAAAGGAAAAGAATAAACAGAGTCCATAGAGATGTAATTTCCCCAATGTAATAAGCATCATAGAACCAGATTATTGGGAGCCACCCATGATAAAAACAAACAGGACTAAAGATTCCACTTCATTGCAGCAGAAAAATAGTTAGCATTTTGTAACTTAAGGCACCACCTCAAAAGCCTTTCTGAAGAACTTATGGAGAAGCTCCTCATGTTTCTTCCTTGCGGAACCACCACCAACTGCACTCGCATTGAATGCAGCTAATGATTTTTGTACTGCTTCCTCATGAGCCTCTCTCATGCCAGCCTACATTAACTGAAATTAGGATTATACCAAAATAATAGAGCATTCATTTCTCTGGCAAAGTGTTGCTTACTTCCTCCGGTGGCTTCGCCCGGTCAAAAGTAGACATGTAAACCTCAGTAGCTGAATCATAAGCTTTACGGCACTCAGCTTCTTCGACACTCTACAATAATAAGAGGTAGAATAAGAGTGAAAACATGACTACTGCACATTCAATAGATAGCAATGACAAGTGACGATCAGCACCAGACAGCTCTTTAGCTTTGTTCTGCTAATAATTGATAATTCTTATCAAAAGACGACAAAACCATTTTAGACTTAACTCAATGCATTATAGAAATAAACAGAAAAACACAGATTTAGGACAGACATATCAATTTGCAAGATGAAAAAGATTCTGTCATCAAGACAAAGTGGAGAAGTTCCTTAGCTCATTAATATGAAACAACTCAAATCTTTAATAGAAGCTCATGAAAAAGATTTTTTTTTTTTTTCTATTTCCAGTGACACAAAGTGTAAGGTAGCAATCTTAGTGTCAGGCACAAAAACTATTTTGGTCAATAAAATGCCATTGTACTGCCCAAAACTAATTAAATGCTCATCTTATTACCTTAATTTTAATTTATAAAAATTCATAATCAGGCTTGTTAATTAGCTGATAATTTCTCCTTTTTTATATTGTAAAGATGAAAAAAAATGCACCAAAATATAAAGGATTCTTTCTCTTAGGGTGTGTTTTGATAACCACATTAAATCTCTGAAAAATTATACTTTCCAATACTTAAATCACTTAATGCAGTAAGGAAGGCCTTACTCAATGGCTCAAGTGATACAATATTCCATGGAAATTAAAACCTTACCCAATCATATAACCAAAACCTTCCAATAATGATCACTATTCCATGTTTGGTAAAATACCAGTAAAATTTATTTTCTATTATCAAACGACCTTTTATTTTCATTTTCAGTACTTAAAAAACTTTAGCACTTCATATTCAGTACTTAAATTTCCGCACTCATATTTTAATGTTATCAAACGAGCCCTTCATTGCAGACACCCATTTACTCATAAGTCAACTTGTGAAAAAAATCCTCAACCTCAACCACCCCAGGAAAAATAAATAGAAAAAGAACAAAGGCATAGGGGCACAAGGGGATTCCAAAGGGCTCCATATCATGACTAAACATGGCAGACTAGTTGTACAAATTGCAAATGCCACAGAAGTCACTTGGTGGTCTCATTAAACACTTCTCAAGATTGTTGTGCAAATCTTTAAAGAAAATTATCAAGCCTACTCAGATCCAACCCAGTTCGGGAGACTGACCAAGTTTATTATATTGGAAACATAAAGAAATTCAAGATATTACCAACCTGCCATGAAGATGATATCGTGGGCACTGCACCATTATTCAAGGCCTCTAAGTAAGACTCTGTGATACCCACTAGAACAGGGCCAGTCAAGACAGTGGTCCCAACTTGCTTGGGCCTTGTTCTCTCGAACACAAACTTTGTCAAGGCCTCCAACCCAGACCTAAACTCAGGCCTTAGTTTATCCATCTGCATCCAACATCACAAATACAAAGCATGAACTAAAAACTACAGACTGAAAAATATTTTCTGAAGTAGATAAAAGCACATCTAACAAAGACAAGATACTCACAGATATTTGATCAAGCCGCTGGAGATCATGTTCATTATTCAAAGGTCGCACAAGGGTGAAACATTCTCTATCTGGAAATAGAGCTCGAATAGAGTCCCGAATCTGGAAAGCATTTCTTTAAAAGTTTACAACCTCTAACGACATAAAGAAACACTAAAAAAGTAGTAGCAGGTAACCCTACAGCAAAGATGTATACATAGACACAAGCAGGAACCAGGCAAAGAAGAAACTGATGACACACTGAAGCGTCACATTAAATTCCTTTAAAACTAGAACATGACAAAAGGAGGTTTTAGCCTAACCAGTATAATGAATCAGTTTCTAAGCAAGTGGTCTAACTACAATCCAAATAGAAATGAAGGAATTTGTTATTTAACAATCATCTACTCCCAAAGCTGTTTTGTGTGTGGGTGGGTGGGTGTTGGGGGGCAGAGGGGAGGCTAAAGCTTCCAATAAATGTTTGCTTGCCTACCCTAAATTATTACAGCACACAGTTAGGTCAGTTGCAACCAAACAAGTTCAAGTAGTACTGATAACTAGAATGACACAAACACACAATTGTCTATGGAAACGTGCCACTATCATAGATGGACGTTTGCCTCACATAAACCAGGCCAAAATAAGATCAGACATAATGTTTATGGGAGCTCCTATTCATGGATCTCACACTAAAATGGTAAAAACAAAAAGCAGATGATACCTCATTTTTGGCAGCTATATCTCTTCCAGAACCTTGAACTGGCCTCAACGCGAGTTCCAGGTAGTCACGTGGTGTTATTCTCCTATTATCTTCCACTAAATCCAAATAGAAGTCCTACATTATGTAGCAACAAAAACAATAGTTCAGTACCCAAACAATCACCTAGTCTAAATTCACAATCACAGTTTCCAGAGAAAAAGCAGCAGAATAGTTTGGGGAAATTACTCTCAGAAGCCAAACAAAGATAGGGGAGAACTGTCCCAACTCGGAAGCATTACTCTTCCCCCCAGACGCTCTCACACGAATATGCTTAGTCATCTGAGTAACAAGAGACAGCCGATCCAGTGCAGCTTCATCAATCCCCCCCATCTGAATACGAGTTATACACAAGCAAAATGGCAGTAAGAAGACATAAAACTGTAGTTTGAAGTCTACTTCAGCAAAGCAGTAATAAAGCTGAGAGAAAGGAAAAGGTTTAAGACATGATCAGCAACCTATAACTAAAACTAATACAACAAATCTTAAACATCTAAGACTTGAAAGGATATCACTATAACTTTGCAAGACTTTACCAACCTGGTTGTAGATGAACATGCTAGACAAGAGGACGGCCAAAGAAAATATTTGTGTGCTGTATGTTCCCTGTGAAAAAAAGAGTACAAGGACAACCATAAGAATTATTGTTGGGGTGAAGAAAAAGTCTAACAGGACAATATGTCACCATTCTACAACAATCAAATCAGCGATCAAAAAGTAAATCTCAGTTCACTGAACTTGGCCTACCGTTTGATCATAAGCATCAATCCCTTCACTGTCCAAAAGTAAGAGATTATACTCGGTTCCATCAAGAGCTCTTCTCTTCAACGGTGCACTCCACAACCAAAGCCCTTTAGTGCATGGCCGGTGGGTTGATGCTACTTGGAATCCACTACTCTTTCCAAGAAGCTACAGTACAAAATAAACATCATAGCACCTTCACCAGATCATCTACACAGGCCAAAATAGAGAATTGTACAACTAGAACCAAAGCAGAAATCGCAGCAAACGGAAGAACTAGCACACTAATATGAAGATTAGAGAAACAAGAGATTTAAACACAATCTAGGAGATGACTGATTTGTTTATTTTCCTGCAGTAGGCTGCTGAAGAGAGAACATGTTTTACTGTGCTTAGTGATTTCTTATTAGAAACTTCTGTCTTGATCACATTTGGCATAACTTTATTTGTTTAAGCAATATTGTCCACAATATGACTTCATCAGTATCTTCTCATAATATTAACCTCATGCTTTTCATTCAGATGTTTGAATAGGCCAGCAATTCCTACATCTTAAATGCACTACAATTGGAAGAACTTCCATCTCATTAAAATGGGAGATTCCTAATAGCTAGGTGCCATCTTAAGGTTATTTCAGGGGTCATATAAGGAAATATCCAAAGCAGCAGCAGTAGGAAATCTAACGTACGATGCTTAAAATTTCTGAACTTGCTGTTTGGAATGAAATTTATCTTTTCTCTTCACTTCTAGTGTCATTTGCATCATCAAGACCTTCAACCTTAGCAAAACGTTCAACCATGCTCTGATCGTCAATGATAGAATTAGTAGTGGATCTTGTAGCATGGAACTTACCATCATTCTCCAGAACTGGGTGTCTTAATATTTCGAAAAATGATTCTGCTCTCACCTCACCGCGACAATTCATAAATTCAGTGAAAGGAGACTTTCAGTCTTACAAAGACCTTCAACCAGGCTCCAATCATCAATGTACAATTAGTAGAGTATACTGTCCACCATTCTCCAGAATTATTTATATCTTAATATATACCAAAGAATGATCTGCTCTCACCTTGCCATGACAATTCATACATTCAGAGAAAGGAGGGTGTCGCTAAATAGATAAGTTAGTAATAGCCCACTTTAACATATCTTGCATAGAAATCGAAGAAGGATATTACCACATGCATTTATATGACACTTGCCACAAACGAAGACAACTAAACCTTAACTAGTCACAAATGAAGACTACTATAAACATACTCTCAAATCGCTATTTGAGTTTACAAAAGCTGACTGTGACACCACCATTAGATGCTTGCCAGAATTTCAATTATGAAACGCCTAAACCACTATTTAGATGAGGCCTAAACTTGTGGGACGAAAAAAAAAAAAACACAGCAATCAGGCATATCAAATCCATTTCAGGCCAAATTACATTAGAATTTACATATCCTAGCCTCCACCTAGCCTACAAAACAGTGTTACACCTTCACACCTGTGCAACGCAAATAATGCTCACCATAACTCCCCTTTCAAAAGTGCATAAACCACTATCGAACATGACACCTAACTCATCCCTATCCGGATTCCCCACAGAGGAATTACTTTAGAACCCAGCAGAACGAAGCAGAACGAAGTGACAAAACCTAGTAAAGTCAGCCCTCGTCACTCTAGAACTGCGATTAGAAGCTCAAGCAGTTCGAATCCTAATCACACTGGAGAGAGCTCTCAAACCCTAGCCATCCCCAAACACCGAAAAACTCCACATCCACCGCCGAGACAATGGCGCACTGAGAAAAGCGCTCACCTGGTTCAAGATAAAACTCTTCCCCTGCCGAGCGCGGCCGCACACGGAGACGACCCCAATCGGCTCCTTCACCAGCTGCAGCACCGCCACGGCCTCCGGATCCATCCGGAACCTCCCCTTCTCGTCGCAGTACACGAGGCGGATCGGCCGCGCCGGCCCGGTTAGCGACGCCGGCGAGGAAGACGGCGAAGGCGCGTGCGACGGCGGCGGCGGCGGCGACGGCGAGGCGCTGGAGGGATCGTCCCTGCCGCCTCTGTTGAACAGCCTCATCATCGCGCCCGGCCGGGTGGTCTCGAGCTGGGGAGAATTAGCACGAGAGATCAAGCGATCATGATTGGGAAGAAGATGATGGAGTCTCTCGCGTTCCTTCCTTCGATTCAGAGATATAAAAAGATGAGATTTTTAAGAGAACTTACAGTTACAGCTGCGACTGGGAAAACAACAGGGAGGACACTGGGAAAGGGAGTAGAAGTTGGGTTTCAATTCTATTTCTAGACATAAGAATTAAAAAAATACATAATATTTATAGGTACCGGTCGGGTCCGGTCCGAGTAATCCGCATAGGCGGATAGTTCGGGTAGGCTGCTCCACGCTAGAATTGAGATGGTCCGGTTTCAAGTTCCAATTTACGTACCCCATGAGAACAACCTAAAATCGATTCGAGATACTGGACGATCATAGTGGTTCTCGATTTTCCTTTTTTTCTTTTTTTCTTTTTTGTACGCGCGTAATAACCAGGTTTTTGGATGTGAGAGAATTCGCCATAACTGACTTTGTTGGGAGCCATCACTTGGTTTAGTCGTGAATTGTTCATCTAAGGCAAAGCATACAACTTTGCATACCTTGGGCCTTCTTTGAAATAAAGCCATCAATGAGTGAGTCGGTCGAAAATGATCAAACTCATTTAACCTATATTGACGGGTTTATAAATTTAGTATCTGATAGTTTATTCATTTATGACCCAACTCATATTATTAAAATACATCTTATGAAACCCAATCTATGAAAATCTGTAACTCATTTAAGGCCCATTAAATTCATATTTACTATGCATATATGTTCTTAGCTATTTATTTATTTATTTTTTCCATGTTTGCTTTACCCTTTCTAATTTCTTTTAATTTCAATATCTTTTCTAATTACAATGATGAATGCATTTAATGTGAAAAAAAAAATTATTAAGATTATGGGTTGGCTCACACATTTAATGACCCTCCAGCAAGAATCCGGTGTAGGAATGATCATTCTATCCCAAAACTCTTAACATTAATCGTCCTAACGTCATTTCCACGGACTAGTTGTGTTCATTATCTCTGCATCTTCACTTTTCACTCGATAACCCCAAGCTTCACTTCGAAAGGTTTACAAGTACGGAAAAATCATGGACCATGACAAACTTCCCTACTCAATTCCGCAACGCCCCCATTGCAACCTGTTCTGTCACTTCTTTGCATTTCCCTAACCATTAATGCCACTCCTTGGGACTTATATGGATAGCAATGCTTGCCCAACAGAGCAGGCTACTCCACTCCATTAGTTGCTTTCCACGATCTAAATCATTTGCGAATCTCCAGTCATTTGTGCTCGCCAACAAGTGTGGCACCCCTAGCCAACTGCACTACTGTGGCAACACATCCTTTCGCCTACTAAGTTCCTCCTAATCTCTGCAAGCCAACAGAGGGTCCGCTTGTTGGAAATGTGATCGCAGGCCTCCTCTTGAGATTCGCCAATTGATCTAAGAATGCTATCCCCACCCGGCGAGCAATTTGGTTCTTTCCTGTGCCCCCATTGCCATCCTAGAAGCTAGACAAGAGTTGCAAGCTATTCAAGCCCTCCTAGCACCAGCAATCACTCTCCACCCTCATAAGACCAGGAAGACCACAGGCTTTCCCTTGAATCACCCACCTACTGGAAGGATCTCGGCTTTGATACCATTTGTCACAAGTCGTAGTTTTTTGGCTGCGAAATAACCCATGCGGCTCTTGGTGAGTGAAATTCGCCAGGCCAACCTTCCTTCTCTAATTATTCCAACGAATAATACGGCAAATAGCTTCCTTATATGAGATTGTATCATATGCAACTTAACTTGGGTATCTAGTTCATCGAGTGAGACAACAGATCTCTTTAGGCTCAATAACTAGTTTCGGCTTACCATGGCCTCATCAAAAGAGCGGTATCAGCTCATGATCAGTTTATACGTGGGAGGCCAACCCCACCTTCAGAGCTTTTAAGTAATATAATTCTTTTATCTTAAAACTCCTAACACCAACCGTCTTGACATCACTCCAACGCACTAGTTGTGTTCATCATTTCTACATCCTCACTCTTCACTTGATAATCCCAAGCTTCACTCCTAAGGGTTCATGAGTACGGGAGAATCATGAACTATGACACTTGAGTGTTTGTCCGCAAAACATGTGAGGTGACATTTCATATGTGTCTATCTTAAACTTACCTCAATAGTTGCAAATGCAATAAACAAGTCCATTCCACCGTTGTCTGAAAGGGCAATATTTGCTACTCTCAAGATTTGCACTACTCAACAACCAGCAATAATGGAGGTCAGCACAAAACGACCCGTTGATCGTAATCTAGCACCATTCCTGCAGTGTCCTTCCCTCGAGGATTATCCAAAAGGAACTGTAGAGCCTAAACTGAAGTCCCCTGCATTGGAACAATATGTAAGATGCAGAGATGCAGCTGAAGGTTCTTCCAAAAACAAGAAACTAAAGAGTCCCAGAATAAATATAAAGGCGAGTCCCCTAAAAAAAGCTAAGAGGTATACTCTTTATGGGTCGCACTCTACTGTCAATGAAGGCCTAGATGAATCTCACCTTATGGATACCCCAATCTTTGCAGCTGAAGGGGTTGGTAGTTGGGCTATGGTGGCTTGCCCAAACAAGCCACCAAGTGACAAATGAAGATCATTAGTTGGAACTGTCAGGGACTAGGCAATCCCCTGACAGTTCAAGCACTAAGGGCCCTAGTGGTCCATGAAAGGCCTGATGTGGTTTTTTTTAATGGAAACCAAAAATCAGGACATAGTGATCCAGAAAATTCAGAGGAAATTGAAATATCCAAGTCGTTTTGTGGTGAGTCCCATGGGTTTGGCTGGAGGGATGGTGGTTTTCTGGAATGATCGGGTCTCTTTGTGCGTGGAGCGACACACTATACATTTTATTGATATGATCTGCACTAATGTACCAAGTGGAAATCCAATGCGCCTTACCTACCTTCATGCGCCATCGGTTTATCAACACAGACAACAATTATGGGCAAATTTGAGACAACTCAGTTTTTCAAATACCCTGTCGTGGGTGTGTATTGGTGACTTCAATGAGATTATATATCATTGGGAGAAAGCGGGAAAAAAGATAGTTGAACCTTATAGACTGCACTCCTTTCGGGAATTTCTAAATGATTGTTCGCTGATGGATATTGAAAGTAAGGGTTGTGCTTTTACATGTGTGAACAACAGAGATGGCGATGAGGTGGTTAAGGAAAGACTAGATAGGGCGCTGTGTACTATGGACTGGAGATTGACTTACCCGGAAGCTGAAGTTTTTGCCTTTCCTGCTCTGGATTCAGATCATAGCCCACTCTTGCTAATACAGAACTCAATCTTCAAAGGAGGAGGAAGACTTTCATCTTTGAAGCCTTTTGGATACAAGACAAGGACTGTCGCACGGTTATTAGAGATGCTTGGGCTTCTTTATCACTACCGAAATCCTCACTTTCCCGCAAGCTTCAAGTTACAGCTTTGGCGCTCACTAGGTGGAGTAAATCCAAATTTTCCAATGGCCAGAAACAAATTCACCTGTTAAAGCAACAAATACAGAATCATATCAATCAACCCGGTTACAACTATGATAAAACACTTGTAACTAGTCTGAAAGATGAAGTCCAACACATATGGCAACAGGAGGAACAATATTGGGTTATGAGATCACGGATTAACTGGCTGCAATCGGGGGATAAGAACACCAAGTTTTTTCATGCGACTACTATACAACGGAGACAACGAAACCGAATTAGCATGTTGCAGGATGAACATCATGGGTGGATCTGGGATTCCAATCAACTAAAGAATATGGCGCTGAATTACTTTCAAAATCTCTATAGTTCAGTTGGCTACCGTGATTATGGCCCTATACTTACATAGTGTTCCCAAATGGTCACAGCAGAGATGAATCCAGATTTAATAGCAGAGGTATCTCGGGAGGAAATCAAGCAAGCAGCCTTTCAATTAGGGGCTACTAAAGCCCCGGGACCCGATGGCTTGAATGGGTTGTTCTACCAAACCCATTGGGATATTCTTCAAGAAGATATCTTTATCTCGGTGAAAGATTTTTTCAACTCAGGAGTTTTGCCCCCCGCTTTTAATAGAACACTCATTTCTCTTATCCCAAAGATACCGCACCCCAAGAGGTTAGATCAATATAGACCCATCAGTCTCTGCAACTTTATCTATAAAATTATATCCAAAGTGTTAGCAAATCGTCTGAAAACATGGTTACCTGGGTTGATTTCAAAGGAACAGAGTGCATTTGTGACGGGTAGACAAATACAGGATAACATACTGGTTGTCCAAGAAGTCTTACATCAACTTAAAATCAGGGAAAGGAAGAAAAAATTTAAGGCAATGTTAAAGCTGGATATGCAGAAATCATATGATCGGGTTGAGTGGGATTTTTTGGAGGCCTATCTTAGAAAAATTGGATTTTATGGTAAATGGGTACAGTGGGTGATGTAATGTATTACCACGGTCTCCCTCGGTGTTAAACTAAATGGCGAACCGTTACAATATTTTCATCCATCTATTCATCCTTTTGGCTATTGTCTTATCTACTCTTATCCAGCAAGTTGTCGACATGGGAAACCTAACGGGGATCAAACTTAATAGGTGGTGTCCTACCATATCTCATTTATTTTTTGCGAATGATGCAATTTTTTTCTTAGATGGACGGCTCCTAGAATGCCAAAAATTAGCGAATATATTGCATCAATACTATGTAGCCACCGGCCAAACAGTAAATAGAAACAAATCAGGACTCTTCCTCAGTAGAGATTGCCCAATCAGTTTAAAGCAAAATCTGGCTAGTGAATTGAGAGTACCTGTGCTTGAAAGACTAGAAATACTTGGGTATACCATCCGATTGGGGAGTTTCCAAAAAAGATACGTTTGATTGGATTCTGGGGCGAGTTAATGCAAAGCTGGAAGGGTGGAACGAGAATCTCATCTCTAAAGGAGGAAAGGAAATCCTGTTAAAAACAGTGGTACAAGCACTCCCGCGGTATGCTATGTTGGTATTTAAAATCCATGTATTTATTTGCAAGTACATTGAACAGAAAATAGCAAAGTTCTGGTGGCAAAATTAGAGTACTAGGTCGGGAATACATTGGAAGGCTTGGGACCTACTTAAAGAGCGGAAGGAAAAGGGGGGGCTTGGTTTTCGAGACTTACTTACCTTTAATAAAGCCCTTTTGGGTAAACAAGCTTGGAGACTTTTCCAAAACCCATTATCCTTATGGGGTCGAGTTTTCAAGGGTCTATATTTTCATTCTAACGACTTCTGGCATGCATCAAAAGGAACTAGACCATCTTGGGGCTAGCAAAGTTTACTTTTAGGTAGAGATTCTATTTTAAACTAGCTTCAGTGGTCTGTGGGTAATGGGTAGAAGATACGAGTCCGTAAGGATAAATGGCTCACAAGAGGAATTATTGGTGGACCAGCGCCTAGAGGAGAGCCGGAGAAGGTGGCTAGTTTTATCATTCCATAACAAAGCTCTTGGAATATTCCTTTACTTAGACGTAGCTTTGATAACCAATAGTTGAAGACATCGTCGCCCTACGATTACGCCCGATTCCACCACAGACCAACTTATGCGGACGGGGACGCAAACATGCATATATATAGTGAAAAGTGGCTATAACCAGCTCAGAAATTCAGTTCATAGCTTTGCCATAACCGATGCTTCCTCATCATACCAGACGCCACCCCATCTATGGCGACAGCTTTGGAAAGTAAAGACCGCCCCAAAAATTCGAATTTTCCTATGGTCCTTATGCCACAATGCCCTCTCTACCAAAGATAACCTATTTCGACGACACATCATCCCAGACCCGGTATGTCAGCTATGCTCATCCAATACTCCTGAAATAACTGAACATATATTTCTACTATGCCCATGGACTAAGGACATTTGGTCTCACCCCAGAGTAAAGATTGATATATCAGCTTACAGAACACATAGAATGGATGCTTGGCTAGAAGATCTACTTGGGAATAGGGCCGACTTACCTGATCTGGAGACCATTGCATCCCTTCTTTGGCAGATTTGGAAGGCGCGCAACCACTTCACTTTCAGACATCAACGCAGCAACCCCGATCAGCTTGTGGATCTGGCTCTTACTAATGCAACGCTTATCAACAACACCCTGAAGCCGATGTCGGAAACAGGGCAGCCTCTGCTGAACCCTAATCGGGTGTGGACTCCCCCGGCACCAAGCATCACTAAAATCAACATTGATGAGGCATTTCCAACAGCGAGTCACACGGGTGCCATACCGTGCGTTTGCAGGGATCACTCGGGCATTTCGATCGACGGCTTTTCCAGTAGTGTCCCAGCCTCCTCCCCGCTGCAAACTGAAATCCAAGCCCTAATACTCACTCAAATATTTGCTACAAAAAGGGAAGGCCAAAGCTCACCTACTGGTTGAATCCGATTGCATCGTGCTTGTGGAAACTGTCACCCATCGCCGTTTACTACTGTGGGAATGTCGAGTGTTGTTCGCTGAAGTTGCATCACTAATCCCCTGTTTTCCCTATCCGCGCATCCAACATTGCAGGCGTGAAGCCAATTCCATAGCTGACTGGGCTGCTAAGGCCCATGGCCGTGGCATCCTTTCTCCTAAATGGGCTTTTTCACCCTCCCCCCCCCCCCCCGAATTCTCTTGGATTTACTATGTACTGAAGCCCTGTCTATGGGTTGTATTATTTTACCTCCTTGAATGAAAAGCAACGTTTCAGACCACAAAAAAAAAAAAATCTTTTTCTCGAGGAACGAGTAAATCACATTAAGTCTAGCTGAGTCAAATACTTCTCTTTACCTTTTGATGAGTAAGACATGAATGGCTACTAAAAGCAAACATTGTCATATTGCCAAAACCAATAACCTAATTCTTATGGCTCTCGCTACGAGAAAACTCATGGAGTGTTATTGCGAATGAGCACTGCTAAAACATCGAAGAAACTTACTAGCAAAGCATACCTTTCCCTGCACTTGTGAACATGGAAGAGCTTAAAAATTCAGGGAAGAGGTATATGCCAATTTCGTAATAAATGGGCCCAGCAAAACCCAGCCCAAAGCCCATCTAATTTGGCTTTATGCTCCGCAAGAAAGGGATGATCGAGAGATAAGAGGAAAGAAGAAAGAGAGAGGCTTTCAACGAGAGCGGAAACTGAAGAGAAAAGGGTGGAAAATTTGCACTTACATGCCTCAGACCTTTTGACTGGGCGGATATTTTCGATTCACAATGTCCAGTTAGGATTCAAGCTCTACTTTCATCAAATAAGAGGAATTTTCGGAACTAAAGCTTAAATTCAGAGTTACGTGGATTCCAAACTGCAATGTTCCATTAAGAAATCATTAAGATGTAAAATTATATAGAAATGATAGTTTAAGGTATTGTGTATCTATGAGGCTTATTAGAAATTAATTCCGAATTACAAGTTGGGCAGAAAGAACTTTTAGAGTTTCGCACATAAGTTATGCATAGTAGACAGCATCGAATGCCCACTATGGGCAAGTTTCATGGATGGCACGGCGCGTAGAAGTTGTTTTGTCAGTGGATGAACTTAGTTTAGTCAAGTAATAATTAAATTAGTTTGCTGCTTAATTTTGATATCATTTTTTACTTAATTACTAGGATTTTGAGTTCATTGGCTTGAGAAAACTTTTGTTATTTGGTTTAGATTTTCGCAAGTGAGTTATGTCTGTTTCTTCAACGAATATGTAGAGTCGTGTGCCGAAAGTGATGAAGATTTGATATATTATGAGTTATTACAAGCAGATCCGTTGCATAATTTGGCATTTCTTAATTTTTGGTATTTGTAAATGATTTGAGAAACTTTTTAGGAAATGTGCTGCGGATATGCCTAAAATCCATCCAAGTTGCTTGACAATAATATTTTTTTTTTAAAAATGAACAAGATTAGGTACCGAAAGGGCACTAACTGATTAATTAGTGTAATCAAGTCCCCGAGCCTAAATTCTCTGGTTGCGTAGGAAGTGAGGTATATTCTCATACTTCACTTGGTTTCTAGCCGACCACAATAGGCTAGTGGCAACTCCTCATTACAAAATTCTTATGAACACTTCAACGTCGCGCGAGGTATGGGTTTGGGAGAACCCGTGCCTAATCATGGGTCGTAAACCTGTCTTTAGGCAATACCCCTAAACCTACTCCCTCCCCCCCGAAGGTAGGTCGCGACAACCATAAATCTAGTTGCTTGGCTCTTAAAGGATAGAACTTTCCCCTCCTTTAAAAAAAGTCTAGAAATTGGAGGAGGAATAGGAAATAACAAGTTTCTCTTGTGATTTTTCAAGGGCGTAGAGAGAGATAGAGAGAACGAAATGAAGCCATAAGCAAAATAAAAGGGGGTTGTTGCATAAAAGCACCGCCTAACATTCAGAATCGGTTGTTCCACAAAAGCAGAATTAGCATTCGAAACATCCATTGTGATGATCCTTTATCAGAAAGGGTTGCTCATTACTTAACCCTTCCTGAACCCCCATTATCAAATACCATGTCTTGAACCCCCATTATCAGATGCCATGAGAGTCTAGGCACATGGGCTTGGCCAGTTACAGCAACTACAGAAGGATGCCTTCGAGCAGCTTTTAGTATTTCCTTGAACATGAATCTATATCAATAAAAAAATATAAAATAATATATCAAGACAAATGTTGGAGCCTTATCATTTATTTAACGAAAATGGAACTCACTCATCTCTTTGATGCTGCACAACCTTCTCGGCGGAGAGAAATAACTCGAGATTTTCAAGGATGATACGACCTTGCTCCTCGGTCAGTCTAGACACATTCTCCGGAATCTCCACCTTGCTCAATCCATGGAACAGGTGCTTCTCATCTGGTGGCATACCCACCTCAGCTCCTCCTTTCTCCCACCTTCCTCTTCGATTTGCTCGTGCACCTAGAGCTCATCTCCCTTCGCTCCTCTCTCCCACCTTTCCTCTTCGAGCTCAACTCCCTTTCATGCTCTCTCAAAATGGGGTGCCAATGGGATAAGGAGTCAGAAGCCAATACCCTTATGGAGTTAGAAGTCAATGTTTCACATCCAGTTATTAACCAGGAATGAGATGAGGAAATGCAATCTCATTATTTTAGGAGTAATACATTACACTGAGGTGAGGCTACTTGACATAGATTTGACCGAAGTGAGTCTACTTAACATTGCATCATATTACTCAAATTTTTTGAAATTTTTTTTCAGCGATCAAGGGAACACGTTCGAGAGCTTATTGCTTCTACCAAACCTAGTGCCGTATTTATCGAGTCGTCAACTGATCGAGAGAATGTACTTAAGGAACGCACTAGTGAATTTTGCGTGACGGTGGAGGAGGCAAAAAAGTGTGGGGCGAAGATTATATTCGGAGATATGCAACAACACGTATTGTTTTATTATTTGCGGGTTAAATGTTGTCATGAAGAAGATGATTTTGTGACATTTTGTTCTTGTTCTTGTCTTTCAGAGGATCCTAATGGATATATACCTAGGTATGCCACCAGATGAGAAGCACATGTTCCATAGGTTGAGCAAGGTGGACATGTTCCATAGGTTGAGCAAGGTGGAGATTCCAGAGAATGTGTCCAGACTGATCGAGGAGCAATGTCGTATTATCCTTGAAAATCTCGAGTTATTTCCCTTAGCCGAGAAGGTTGTGCTGCACCAAAGAGACGAGTGAGTTCCCTTTTCGTTAAATAAATAATAAGGTTCCAACATTTGTCCTAATATATTATTTTATATTTTTTTGTTGATATAGATTCATGTTCAAGGAAATGCTAAAAGCTGCCCGAAGGCATCCTTCTGTAGTTGCCGTGGTTGGCCAAGCCCACGTGCTTGGACTCTCATGGCATATGATAATGGGGGCTCAGGAAAGGTTAAAAAATAAGCAATCCTTTCTGATAGAGAATCATTACGGTGGATGTTTGCAAGCTTAATTATGCTTTTGTGGAACAACCAATCATAGAATGTTAGGTGGTGCTTTTGTGCAACAACCTCCCTCTATTTTGTTTATGGCTTCCTTTCCTTCTCTCTATCTCTCTCTACGCCCTTGAAAAATCACAAGAGAAACTTGTTATTTCCTATTCCTCCTCCAATTTCTAGACTTGTTTTAAAGGAGGGGAAAGTTCTATCCTTTAAGAGCCAAGCAACTAGATTTATGGTTGTCACGACCTACCCTCGGGAGGAAGGAGTAGGTTTAGGGGTGTTGCCTAAAGACAGGTTTACGACCCATGATTAGGCACGGGTTCTCCCAAATCCATACCTCGCGCGACGTTGAGGTGTTCATAAGAAATTTGTAATGAGAAGTTGCCACTAGCCTATTGGAGTCGGCTAGAAACCAAGTGAAGTATGTGAATATACCTCACTTCCTACGCAACCAGAGAATTTAGGCTTGGGAACTTGATTACACTAATTAATCAGTTAGTGCCCTTTTGGTACCTAATCTTGTTCATTTTAAAAAAAATATTCTTGTCAGACAACTTGGATTGATTTTAGGCATATCTGTTAACACGTGAGGTGATCATAAAAGTGTACAGTCATCAACATCGACAACCAAAGAAAGCATTAAATGCACATCTTGGGATAGCAAAAATTTAACATTAAGGAAGAGGTAAATATCAATCTTAACTAGACTAAAGAGAAGCCAAAATCAACATATCAATATTGTGTATTCAAAGGGATTTGTCCCTAAGGACAGTTGAAACCCTAAGGTAAAGCTCTAAAGGTTTAATCAAACTTAAACATAATTCCAAATTGAAAGGTTTCCTATTTTTAGGAGAAAATTACTTCAAAGATTGATTTCAACCTTTTTGAGGAAATTTAATTTTTTTTATAGATTTTTCTATTTTTTAAAGGAATTTTCGAATTTTCCGAAAAAAAATGGATTTTTGAAAATTTCAAATTTTTTAATTATTTTTTTGAAAAAGGTCGAATTTTTTAATGTGTCATATTTTCGGAAATTTTATTTCGATGGAGATCTTCTTTTAAGACCGAGGTTAATTGTGTGCGATGATCAAAATTTTTTGGAGGGAACGTGCATCATCTTGAAAGTTTTGTAAGTTCAAGGTAATTTCTTCAAGATGCAATAAAGTTTTGGGAAAATGATATTAGTAGTTTTTTTAACTTTTAATTAAGTGTGCAATGTCTTTCATAAACTTTTGATTTGTTGAATATATATATTCATTAATGGATTAGTAAATGGTTTTATTTAGTTAAGATTATATCTTTTTGTTAATTTTAAAATAAGGGAATCTACTAGAGTAGAAAAATATTCAAGGGATACATATTATGTGTGGCACGTATTTTTTCACTCACGTCCACAATACCAGGTCAACAATAAATATGGAATTAATTAAAAAAATTAAATATATGTCATTTGTTTCTCTCTTCCTCCTCCTCATTCATCCACAACTAGTTCTCTTTCTCCTTCCTCATCAATCCAGAGCCCTCTGTGTCCAACCTCCATGCTTCCCCCACCATCGCCTAGCAGAGTCACGAGGGCCACGTCCTATGCGTCTAGGTCAAGCCACTAACCATCTTGTCTACTTGAAACTTGTCTACTTATTTTTTGAAATATAAAAAATAACATAATTTGGAATTAGAACCTACCCATCACAAGTCAAGTTGTGCCTATCACAAGTTGCACGATGATTTCAAGATTTATCAATGTTGATATATATTATTAATTAACTGTGATCGGATTCTGAATTCCAAGTTTTACTTACCCCTAATCGTTGTCCAATGATGACCATGGATGAACAAGGCAACAAAGCAAAGAAGCTGACATAAGCTTCTATGGAAGAATATCTTTCTAAATAAAATTTTATTTTTTAATTTAATTCTAAATGCTTACTACAAAATACTTTTTCGTTGAAGTAATTATCAAACTATTAAGTTTGAACGAAGTATCCATCTTAAATCGCTATATATAATAGCCTTGGTAACATTTTTTGATAAGACATTGTAATTTTACTTAAAATCTTGTCGGTTTTTGGGAGACCTGGTTACAAAATCTAAAAAGCGATTCTCTTGACAAGATAGAAAAGACACCAACCAAAGCAGGAGACGCTTCGACCAAAAAAAAAAAAGAAAGCAGGAGACGCCACGTGTAAAGCTGTCGGTACATCTTGAAACAATTAAAAGACGAAAGCGCACGCTTCCATTCGACGCGTCAACTCTCTGGTCTTACTTCTCGTTCTTGGGTAGTCGAACGGTCACAGTCACCGGAGATCGATCATGTCTCGCCGTCGCCGTCACCACCGTCGCCGGAGAGTGGAAGACGAAGGTGCCGAGCAGGAGGTGACCCCCGCCACTCCGTCGAGCTGTCCTCATTTCTTCAAGATCATACTCTCTCACACGCTGGAATCTGGAAAGCTCGTAAGTTCGTCCGCACTTCACAGTGCGCTCCATATCCGTCGGCTCTCGTCATGGCATTTTCGATTTTGCCTCCACCCTCATGCGTCTCTTTCGTTCTAATTGGCGTCTTGCTGGAGATCTCTCGGCTCATGCTGTTCATCCAGCACGTCTCCTATTCTTTCCCGGCCCTGTTTTTCTTTTGGCGTTCTTGAGCTTGGTTTCGTGTAAGTGCAATGTGTTTACCGTAAGCTTTCGTCACAGGAAATCCCAAAAAGATTCTTGAGAAGACACGGAAAGGATCTCTCGGGTTTGGTGCTTCTCAAGGTTGCAGGCGGTTTAACCTCGCCTGTGAAACTAGTGAGGAGTGACGATGGCATGGTTTGGTTGTGGAAAGGGTGGCGAAAATTCATGGAGCATTACTCCATCGGTCATGATCACCTCCTAGTCTTCAAATATGAAGGGGACTCCGTTTTCCGTGTGATAATATTCGATAAGAGCGCTTCGGAGATTGATTATCCCTCGAGCATAGGAAGCTACAGAGCGAGCGCTGAGGGCGAATTCCTCTCTCGAAAAGAGGAAAATGTCGTGGAAATCGAAGATTCAGAGGGGTTCGCGCCTCGTTCTTGGCCAAGTTCAAAGGGCTTGTCACGAGAATTCGGAGGTGTGACTTGCGATTTTCCAACATGTTCGGTTTCAGCATAACTCTCTTTCCTCGGTTCTTTTCAAGTTTAATTTCTTCAAAGTTTTTTAATGAACTTTCTTTATGTGTTGATGGATAAAGTATGTGGACAATGTAGTTAATTTAGTTATTTCTAATGTGAAGGTGATGACAAATTTACTGCATCAAGTTATTTTTACTTTGAAAATAGATCACATTACTTTTCAATGTAAATGTCATAATAAGTAAATTGATAAGATCTAGTGCAGTAGAGGAAATCAAACAGTTTGGATGCTGAGTAAGTCATCTTGAGCTGGTTTTACGTGGCTCTACAGGTCCAAGTTCTCTCACTGCCCTTGAAGTAGCCAGCAAATTCAAATTGGACCATCCATTTTTTAAAGTGGTGATGCGACCTTATTTTCGGAAATATTCGGTAAGATCTTGAGCTCTATTCATCAGTGGCATACATCGAGTTCAAACTTGATTGCTGTCTCTATTTTGTCTTATGTTCTCGAAGTTGATTTAGTTTGTTTAGGAAACAACATGACATGTTATTCTCCTTGAAGTATTCATGGTAAGAGTCAAATTTAAATATGAATGATATCTATATCTAGTCGCAAAATGGACGGCTTCAGTTTTTGTCCAGGAGCATATATTTTGACATTTAGATGCGAAATTGCAGGTTAAGTGGTTATGATTAATAACTTACATTGACAATTAAAAGCAGTTGATTAAAACTCCTGAAATTAGCAATTTTTATTATGAATCCACATCTGGGCATGTTTTTCTCGTGAGTGTATCCTTATTCTATCACCTTTCTATATCATATTTTGATTGTTCAAACCCGTACTGGGCAGTGCGTTCCTTGTGAATTCTTCAGGAAACATGTTCGAAAGAACAAACAATTTGTGACTCTTAGATACTCAGACAGATCGTGGCAAGTGAAGCTGAGGGTTTATGAACACAGAGGAATGGCATTTCTCTCTACCGGTTGGTCCTCATTTGTGAGAGAAACTGGTCTTCATGTAAGTGATGTCTGCCTGTTCGAGCTCATTGATAGGAATGACATTATGTTCAGAGTCTCCATCTTCAACAATGATGGCAAGGACCTGATTTATATTGATTGAGATGGACACTAGAATTGCTACTTTAATCTGTCTAAATCACCTAGGAATTCAGTATTCCTAATGACAACTCGGTTGTTCAGTTTGGTACCCACTGAATCCGTAAAAAGTGCAACTTTATCTGTTTTTTCTTCCTTAGTTATGAGCCTTCCAAGATGATGAATTTTTCCGTATGGTGTGTGAAATTCATAGTAATTAACTGCACAGTGCCATGATTGATGGCGCTACATCAAATCTAAATTTGGAGTTGTCAGTCACTTGTTGCGATATAAGTTATGTTTCTGCTGACATTCTTTCTATTCTTAATCTGTTTTCAAATCCTAAAATATCTTTAAAGAAGCTGTTTCTTTTTTGATTATGAGATGATGATTTGGGAGCTGTAAAATCCACTTGGTTACATTTTCGGGGACGATGGTGAAAATGATAATCTAAAATGATATGTGATCCTCGTTAAATCCTTCCATTGTGAATTCGTGAAAAGTTCACATTGGTGCTTATGAGATATCTCCTCTTTGTGGTGCAGGTCGGATCGAAATCCAATGTCAAGAGAGCTCTTCGGAGCCATCTTTTCATGGTTCTCCATGTTTGAGCCCTGTCACTACTCATGAAAAAGCTAGTGAATTTGAATCGGACCATCCTTTTTTCAAAATGGTGATGCAGCCTTATTATGTTCAGAATTATTTGGTAAGATCCCGAGCTCTATTCATCGGTGGCATACATCGAGTTCAAACGTGATTGTAGTTTGTATTTGTCTTTTATTTTAGTGTTTACCAAGTTGATTTATTTGTGTGGGAAACCACATGACTTGCTAGTCTTCTCGAAGTGTCCGTGGTATGAGTCCAATTCAAATATGAATCGGATCTATGCTTGTCTCAAAATTGATGGCTCCAGTTATGTCCAGGAGCATATATTTTGACATTTAGATGCGAAATTGCAGGTTAAGTGGTCGTGATTGGTAACTTCCATTGTCTCATGTTTATTTCTCTCATGAGTGTATCCTTATTCTATCACATTTCCTAATCATATGTTGGTTGTTAAACACCTCCTGGGCAGAGCATTCCTAGTGAATTCTTCAGGAAACATGTTCAAAAGAACAAGCAAGTTGCGACTCTTAGATACTTAGACAGATCTTGGCAAGTGAAGTTGAGGAGCTATGATCACAGAGGGATGGCATTTCTCACTAGTGGTTGGCCCTCATTCGCAAGAGAAACTGGTCTTCCTCTAAGGGATGTCTGCGCGTTTGAGCTCATTGATAGGGATGACATTGTGCTCAGAGTCTCCATTTTCAGCAGTGATGGTAAGGACCTGATTTATGTTGATTGAGATGAACACTAAGAGTGTCGCTTTGAGCTGTCTGTATCACCTAGGAATTCAGTATTCCTAATTACGACTCTTTTGTTCAGTTCAGTATTGCTGAATCCATAAAAGTGCACCTTTTTTTTTTTTTTTCTGTTTTTTCTTCCTTAATTATGAGCTTTCCTATATGATGAATTTTTCGGTATGGTTTGTGAAGATCATGGCAATTCAGATGCACAGTCGCTGATGCTGATGGTACCATATTCAAATCTGAATTCGTGGTGTCAGTCACTTGTTTCTTTATAAGTTATGTTTCTGCTGACATATTTCTATTCTCAATTTGTTTTCAAATCCTAGAAAACTTTTTAAGAAGTTGTTTGTTTGTTGATTGACGAAATAATGATTTGGGAGGTGCGAAATCTACTTGGTTATATCTTCTGGGAAGAGAAAGAAAGTGATGCGATCCATGTTAAGTTCTTTCATTGTCGGTGCACGAAAATTTCATACTGGTTCTTATGAGAATTCTCTTTGTGGTGCAGGTCGGATTGAAACTGAACAATCTCAATTCCGAGAGAACACTTTGGCGCCAGCTTTTCACGGTTCTCCATGTCCGAGTCCCGTCACTGCTTATGAAGAAGCTAGCAAATTTGAATCAGAGTATCCGGCTTTTCCACGTCGTGATATCGCCAAATCATATATACAGAAAAAGAAAATTGGTAAGCGGGAGCTATCTTCTGTGCTTCGCTCATGAATTTGCATGCTTATATTATGCTCATTTTCAATCACACCGGTTGGTCATCAAACTAATATGTGAGCAGAACATTCCCTGGAAGTTCATGAAGACATACATTCGGGGAGACCGGCGAATGGTGACTTGTTAATTCGCGCAGATCGTGGGAGGTGAAGCTCCATGGCTATAAGCGCTTCCACACTGCATTCTTGGCAGCCGGCTGGTCAGCGTTTGCAAGAGAAGCTCGCGTGCGCAAAGGAGATGCCTGCGTGTTCGAGCTCATCAATAGGGACAACATCGTGTTCAGAATCTCCATTTTAAGTAGTGTAAATAAGGAAGTGATCTGCATCGATTGAGGTGAACCAATGGAAGTGTCGCGTATGAGGCTGTTTACAGTGCCGAGAGGAACTCGAGAAACTAATTTGGCAACACTACTTTTTGCCTCCCTTTATCTGTTGCTCGATTAATCGATGAAGAGCTCGCATCTGCTCGCTCACATAAATGTTCTTTTTTTTCCCTGGTGATTACAAATAGAGAATGTAAATCCACTTGAACCAGAACGTTGCCTGAACATGTTTACTGATGGGTTACAACAAAAACAGGAGAAAAGCTCGTGTGTCTGGGAATGAGTTTCTTCTTTCATTTGTAGATTAAGTCTTGTTAGCGTCGAAATTTTTGGGAGGGTGTCGGTCGGTTAAAGTATTGGGAGATTTACGGAAGATATATATATGCTAAATAAACATAAACGAAAGAAGAGCAAGATACTATGTGTTCTTCCAAAGGCCTTTAATCAAAATGATTAGCTATCCCTCTCTCGAAGCTTTAACCACTTGATTTAAATGTTCTTCATTCTTGGAGCCCCTAAATGTTGGTTCAGACACCTCAAGACGCACCACCAACGCACAAGGCACCTCCAACCAAGAGCTGATTAGCTGATTGTAATTGTGCTAGCAATCTTGGAGACAATTCTCTACTTTAGCAATTGCTAAGTTCTCTCTTTCCTAACCATATAGTTGTCTTTGAACTCTCTTTTTCTTAACATGACCCACTCACTCTCTCTCTCTATCTATAATGTTCTCTGCGCTATTTAGAATCTCAAAATTTAACTTTAAGTTATTCATCACTTCCTCCGTGATCTTTCCTCTAGATCCTACTCCTTTAACCAGATTTCAACCGTGAACTCGGGGCAGAAGCATGAAACTCAAAGAGCAACTTAGGTAGGTGCAATATGACAATCATCAGATTTCAACCAGGAAAAAAACCTATGCAGCGTTTTCCAATAAAATAAAGAAAAATAGCATCCTTAATTAATCCGGTTCGATAGAGTACTCATGATGGGATTTTGGAACCGGTCTTAGCCAGCGGTTCGATTCTAGGCCAGGAGCTGTGGGAGCTGTTCCGGGCCCTACCTACATCCATACTCCTCTCGATGGAGTTTGCATCACCAATACTTTCCATTTTTTCTAGGTATATAAGGTTAGTGCCAAAAGAAATCCCAAACTAAATTCATTGTAACATCTAAATTCATTGTAAAATCTCTTGAAAGGTGCTGGAAGAGAGGATATATTGTTGTATAAGTTTGGGTCTTTCAATGCAAGGGGTTAAGTCCCCTTCTCCACCATGGAGTGAAAATAATTCCCCATGATACTAAAAATAAGATCAAAATTTATGGTTTTTTCCTCCAGAAAATAAAGGTTACGACATTATGACCAGAAGTGAAATAAATTTTTTTATAATAAGAACACAATTTCTACGGATGACGAAGTGGCAATGGTGGCCGACAGCTGGGAGTGATAGCTTGCCGGTGGCTAGGAGTGGTGGCGACGGATGGTGAACGGCCGATGTTGGTAGTAAAAGAGGAAATAGAAATAAATATGGAAATCAAGAAAATGGGAATATCTTTTTTGGGGATATATCTCCATTGCTGGCCCACTTCACTCCGCATCCGGGCGTGTTAGGTCAAGTCAGAACTAATTAACACCTTTTAGTTATCGCTGGCAACAATAGCATTGAAGTTTTGGTTTTTTTTCCTTCCTTTTTGGTTAAAACCAATATCTCTTCTTCATATGAGAGGTTGAAATAAGTGCCCATTAGTAATACTTTCTAGATGGACGGATAAGAGTCTTATATCCGGACAATGAACAATTACACATCCGCTTGCACTTCGACAGAAAAATCATACAAAATCCAAAGCCTCCCATGGGCGAGAGTAATTCTTGCCAATGCTTCTTGGACCTTGGCCGTTTTTACTTGTTATTTTTCAATTTCCATAGTCTCAACGGTAGCGGGTGCATGTTAAAAATAGTAAACTGTACTAAAATACCAAAAATACAAAAATATCTAAAATATATAATAAATATAATTAATTAATTTATAGATTGAATGTTTATTATAAGATAGAATTAAAGTTGAATATATAAATTAAAATAAGATTAATTAAAAATACATTTCTATTTTTTTATTTTAAATTTCTTAAATTATAATTCAAATATTATTTATATTGAAATATAATTTCAATTTTGTTAATTTAATAAGTTTGTTATTGTAGAAAAATAACTTTATTATGGACATTAGAAATTATCCCACCTCCCCGTGCGATAATTTTATCCTACCTATATCCATTATATCCGACTTTATCCCGAGCGAGGAACCAAACGTAGGATAGAATAAATCATATTTTATCTCGAATTTTATCCCGACTACCAAACGCAACACATAATCTCATTAACTCAACCATAACATAAATATAAATAATAAATAATACTAAATTAATATATATTATATATAATATCTAGAAATTTAAATATGGAAATAAAATATAGGAAAAAAATAAAAACAAAAATTATTTTGAATTTTCTTTTTTTATTAGAATTTCATGATTTTCCATAAAAGAAGAAAAAGACAGAGGAGAGAAAGGACAAGGTTGGGTCCGGCCTCTTCTCCTCCCATCTCCAGCCCCCGTCCCTCTCGGTCTCTCTAGCCAGTCTTCTTCTTCCGCTCTTTGACCTCCGCTTGTCTCGCCACCACTTGTCTTACTAAAGTTTCAAATTTTCCCAAAATTAGCGATCAAGTAGCCTTAGGTGTGTTTTATATTGTGTTGAGATTTTTTTTTTTTCTTCGGAGGTAGCCGCTTTTTACTTAACTAACCAGCATGATACAAAGGAAAGGGGAAATGAAATTTTGGATTGTGAATAGCTTGGCTATATATCTACTCAAATGCAATGTAAATGAGTTCCTCCACTAGGTCAGAATTAAGTCTTGAATAGAATATTCTACTCAAGTCTACTTTGCTCATATTTGCTCTTAAAAAAGCAAAAAAAGTTAATCATACATAAACTTTGAATAATCCAAAGAACATAACGATGAAGTCTATTTAAGATGAAAAACTAATAGTATTGTTTAATCAAAATAAATCTCTCGAGTTTGTCCCAATGCTCTACTTAAGCATTGGTCACAAGGATGGGCATGGCATTGGACATGTTTAGTCTCCATGTTAAATTTAGCCACACTGCCACTTATAACTATTATACTTCAATCAAAATGAATTCTTGAAAGAAAAGAAAATAATTATGGGATCCCAATGCTTTACACTTAATGCTCTACACTTAAGTACCATACCTTCACCAACACCAAGCAAGCCCCACATAGCTAAGCCTTGGAGAAATAAAAAAAACAGTTATACGTAACTTTCTTTGAATAATCTAAACAAGATATTGATGATCCAAGCTGCTTGAAGGACCTATGGTGTGAAAAACTATCTAATAGTCTATTTAGCTTAGTCTCTTGGTTTAGTGTCTTGTTTTTCCCCCGTGGTCTTGGATCTATAATGTTACTTGAGTTTATTAAAGGAAATTCAATGCTTTACACGTGATGCTCAATGGTGGTAGAGGTATATTTGTTTTTAGGAGCCAATCTAAAAAGTCCTTCATTACATGTTGAGCTTGCAAGTTTTCACTTAAAGAGCAAAACAAGCTGGAAAGCAGATCACGAGCACCAAAGTAAAAAAAAAAAAGGAAAAATCAGCTAGCCTACTGCTTGATAAACTAGATTGTTATTACTCCTTTTCCCCCAACTGCCCAGCTGCCACCAGTTACCTACCATATCTAGTTTACATATTTTGCTTTAAGATTTATAACATGCATTTGACCCATGCGAGCATGTCAGCTAATGGTGTCAAGATGAAATTGTCCTTTCCCAATGTTATTACTTTACCATTTAGCATTTATGATAATAACACTTTGTTGGTATTTCTTGCCTTCCATGTTTGGACATGCAGGTTAACCAAGAGCATTTTAGAATTTTTGTGTCCATGCTCAATGTAGCAAGAATATTACCTGCAGCATGGAAGCTTCTTTCTTTTGAAAATTACATGTGGATAAAGAGTAAGATTATGACATCATAGAGAGGGAAATGAAATTGCAAGTTTATATGGAAAAAGAAGATATCATAGAGAGGGAAATGAAATTGCTTCGAACATTCATTCATTGGTGCTCTCTATCAATAATCCATGCATAAAAAATATTCTTACTTTCCTAACTCATTTAGCCTGATGAGCTCGATCATTTCCATGTTTCCCTCTCTTTCATTGGCGGGCCAGAAAACAATCTAAGGCAATCAAAAAAAAATTACGGAAGGCGGATCAAGAGCAAGGCTCTAACCCTTTTTCGAGATGGCGAAAAAAAAAAAAAAAAAAAAAAAAAAAAAAACAAACAAGGGAATTTTCACGCAGTGTGTCAATTTGTTTTGCAGGTAAAGTGTTGCAACAACAAAGTTGAAAAACAACCGAGGTCTGATTTTGCTGATTTTGCGGAAGTATATCATAATCGAAGGCTATCATACCATGATAAGAAATCTCATAATTATTTTGTATAGTTTCTCTAGTTTCTTGATTAATTTACTGCCATTATATTTCTCTCCATAATAATTAATAATTACTTTATTTTTTATTTGATGAACTTATTTTGATTAATAACTACGTCAAAATTAAAGGTAAATTATTTTAAATTAATTTTTTTGGGTAAATTTAAGGAGATTAAACATATCCTTGCCATGCCCAATGTTCTAAGTAGAACACTCGGATTTCCTTTCCTTTAATAAAACTCAAGTTTTTTTTTCTAAGTAAACAGATTTCTTTTAATTAAAAATAAACTAAATTCTCTCCCCAATAATGATTAATTATTTTTTTTTATTTGATGAATGTAAATTATTTTCAATTAATTTTTTGGGTAAATTTAACTAGACTAAACTTGTACATGTTCATGCCGTGCCCAATGTTCTAAGTAGAGCACTAGCATTTCCTTTCCATTGGATAAAACTCAAAAAAAAAAAAAATTCTAAGTAAACAAAGATTTATTTTGATTAAAAGTAAACTAAATAAGTCATCCTTTGTTTTAAGCTTCGATTATTTACATTATTCAAAATTTGTATAATTAACTTTTTTTTTTTTAAGAACTTATAATGAAAGGTTAGCGATGTGGACTTGCTTATGTGGGGGCTTCATCAACACGTTGGGGAAGGTAAGTTACTTAAGTCTAGAGCAGTGGGATTAAGAAACCATAATTATTTTGTTTTATTTGAAGAAATGATTTCCATAGTTCATTTTTTTAAGCGGAACGAGTAATGCCTACGATTATGGTTATAGATGGTTATGTAGTTTTTTATATGATGAATTTATTTTACTTCTCTCATAATTAATTATTTTATTTTTATATTTGATGAATTTATTTTAATTAATAAGTGGACAAAAGTAAACTAGAGGGACTGAACAAGAGTAAACTATTTTGTATTAATTTTTTGGGTAAGTTTAACAAGAAACATGCCATGCCGTGCCATGAGAATAGATTTATTTGATTAAACAAAAAAGAAAAACAACTTAAACTTAGGTTTTTCATGGTTCATCATTATCTTCTTGGATTATTAATTTTTTTTTTTTTTTTAGGATTTTATGGTGAATCCACTTATTTCTCCCACTTGGTTGCTTAGTCAAGTTGGTTAACTTGCTTGTAGTGCTTGGAGTTGCTCAAGTACCAGAAATCTTATAAATATTGTGTATAGTATCTACAATTTCTTAATTAATCTACTGCCATTATTTCTCTCCCTAATAATTATTAATTATTGCATTTTTTATTTGATAAATTTATTTTGATTAATAAATTATTTTAAATTAATTTTTTTGGGTAAATTTAATGAGACTAAACATGTCCATGCCGTCCCTAAGTAGAGCACTGAGATTTCATTTTTCTAAGTAAATAGAGATTTTATTTAGATTAAAAGTAAATTAAATTATCTCATTAATAGTTATTAATCATTTTATTATTTTATTTGATGAATTTATTTTGATTAATAACTACCCCCAAAAAGTAAACTGGTAAATTATTTTGAATTAATTTTTTTTGGGTAAATTTAAGCACACTAAATAAGTCCATGCGATGCCCAAGTATGCCGTTAATTTTTCGGGTTAGGAATGATTATGTAGTTATGCTAAGTGGTGAAGAAGCAACGGGCATGGCATACTTGAGCACGACATGGACATATTTAATTTGCTTAAATTTACCCAAAAAAATTAATTCAAAATAATTTACGAATTTACTTTTGGTATAGATATTAATCAAAATAAATTCATCAAATAAAATAATAAAATAATAAATAATTATTAGGGAGAGAATTTAGTTTACTTTTAATCAAAATAAATCTCTATTTACTTAGAAAAAAGAAATTTAGGACGGCATGGAGTTGTTTAGTCACCTTAAGTTTACCCAAAAGAATTCATTCAAAATAATTTATTAATCAAAATAAATTCATCAAATAAAAAATAAAATAATTAATAATTATTATTGAGAGAAATAATGGCAATAGATTAATCAAGAAACTAGAGAAACTATACAAAATAATTATGAAATTTCTCGTACCTATCAACTCCAAGCAAGCTAACCAACTTGGCTAACCAACTCAAGTGGGAGAAATAACTGGATTCCCCTACGATCCTAAAAAAAAATAAAAATTTAATGATCTTTAATAATCGAAGAAAATAATGATGATCCATGAAAAATCTAAGTTTAGATTGTTTTTCCCTCTTGTTTAATCAGATATATCTATCCCCATGGCATGGCATGGCATGTTTCCTAGTAAATTTACCCAAAAAATTAATACAAAATAGTTTACTCTTGTTGAGCCACCTTAGTTTACTTTTGTCCACTTATTAATCAAAATAAATTTATCAAATAAAAAAAATAAAATAACTACATAACCCTCCGTAACGATAACTATAACCGTTCTACTTACAAAAAATGAAATATGGAAATCATTTTTTCAAGCAAAACAAAATGATTATGGCTTTCATAATCCTATACTCAAGTAACTTACTTTCACCAAGCCCACATAGCTAACCTTTCATCATAAGTTTCTCAAAAAAAAAAAAAAAAAAAAAAGTTAATGATAAATTTTGAATAATGTACTTTCATCATAAATTCCTCCTAAAAAAGAATTTAATGACACAAATTTTGAATAATGCAAATGATGCAAGGCTTAAAACAAAGGATGACCTATTTAGTTTACTTTTAATCAAAATAAATCTTTTATCCAAAGGAAAGGAAATATGAGTGCTCTACTTAGAACATTAGACACGACATACTTGGGCACGGCATTGGACAAGTTTAAGTTTAGACTAGCTAAATTTACCCAAAAAAGTTAATTCAAAATAATTTACATTCATCAAATAAAAAAATAAAATAATTAGTAATTATTAGGGAGAGAATTTAGTTTACTTTTAATCAAAATAAACCTATTTACTTAGAAAAATAAAAAACTTGAATTTTATCAAAGAAAGGAAATCTCAGTGCTCTACTTAGAACATTGAGCACGACATACTACACTGGGCATGACATGGACATGTTTAGGCTCTTTAAATTTACCCAAAATAATTAATTCAAAATAATTTACCTTTTACTTTGGTGTAATTATTAATCAAAATAAATTTATCAAATAAAAAATAAAATAATTAATAATTATTAGGGAAAGAAATATAATGGTAATAGATTAATCAAGAAACTATACAAAATAATTATGAGATTTCTCAAACTCGAAACAAACTAACCAACTTGTCTAATCAACACAAGTGAGAGAAATAAGTGAATTCACCGTAAGATCCTAAAAAAAAATAAAAAGATTTAAGATCATTAATAATCTAAGAAAATAATAATGATCCATGAAAAACCTAAGTTTAGGTTGTTTTTTCCTCTTGTTTAATCAAATAAATCTATCCATGACATGGCATGGTATGTTTCTTGTTAAATTTACCCAAAAAATTAATACAAAATAATTTACTTTTGTTCAATCCCCTTAGTTTACTTTTGTCCACTTATTAATCAAAATAAATTCATCAAATATAAAAAATAAAATAATTAATTAGGAGAGAAGTAAAATAAATTCATCAAACAAAAAAATAACTACATAACCATCCCTAACCCGTAACCGTAACCATAACAGTAAGTATTACTCTTCTTTACTTACAAAAATAAACTATAAAAACTGCTCTAGACTCAAGTAACTTACCTTCACCAACGCCGAAGCAAGCCACCACATAAGCAAGCCCCACATTGCTAACCTTTCATCATAAGTTCCTAAAAAAAGAAAAAATTAATGATACAAATTTTGAATAATGCCATTTCATCATAAGTTTCTCAAAAAGAAAAAGTTAATGATACAAATTTGATCGAAGCTTGAAGCTTAAAACAAAGGATAACCTTTTTAGTTTACTTTTAATCAAAATAAATCTGTGTTTACGTAGAAAAAAAAAACTTGAGTTTTATCGAAGGAAATCCAGTGCTCTAGTTACAACATTGGGCACGGCATACTTGAGCACGACATGGATA
This sequence comes from Eucalyptus curtisii, assembly GCA_017140595.1. NCBI lineage: Eukaryota > Viridiplantae > Streptophyta > Magnoliopsida > Myrtales > Myrtaceae > Eucalyptus > Eucalyptus curtisii. Next base: position 29,577,759 of record CM029496.1, on the reverse strand, counting down.
TGTTTGGTTTACTTAAATTTACCCAAAAAAATTAATTCAAAATAATTTACCAATTTATTTTGATGTAGTTATTAATCAAAATAAATTCATCAAATAAAAAATAAAATAATTAATAATTATTATGGAGAGAATTTAGTTTACTTTTAATCAAAATAAATTTGATTTTTTTCAAAGGAAAAGAAATCTCAATGCTCTACTTAGAACATGACATACTTGGGGACGACATGAACATGTTTAGTCCCCCTAAAATTTACCCAAAAAAATTAATTCAAAATAATTTACCTTGTAATTATTAATCAAAATAAATTTATCAAATAAAAAATAAAATAATTAATAATTAGTAGAGAGAAATATGTAATGGCAGTAGATTAATAAGAAACTAGAGAAACTATACAAGATAATTATGAGATTTCTCGTACCTGAGCAACTCCAAGCAAGCTAACCAACTTGGCTAATCAACCCAAGTGAGAGAAATAAATGGATTCACCGTAAAATCCTTTAAAAAAAAAATGAATGATCTTTAATAATTCAAGAAGATAATAATGATCCATAAAAATCTAAGTTTATGTTATTTTCCCCTCTTGTTTAATCAAATAAATCTACCCATGACATGGCATGGCATGTTTCATGTTAAATTTATCCAAAAAATTAATACAAAATAGTTTATTCTTGTTCAATTCCCTTGGTTTACTTTTATTCACTTATTAATCAAAATAAATTCATCAACTATAAAAAATAAAACAATTAATTATGAAAGAAGAAAAATAAATTCATCAAGTAAAAAAATAAAATAACTACATAACCATTCGTAACCATAATTTGAACATATCAAGCAAGAAATTTGTGGTAATCGAGATTGAAAAGCTAAGTGATTGATTTCAAGGTTCAAGACGCATACCCGAGAGCACGGCAGACGCTTGCTTGGCCACACTAGCACCACACGCATTGTTCTCCAAACTAAAACACAGAGCTTGGTTTTCAGCCATAACACACTAAAGTAACCTCCCAAGTCTCCTACATTTTGCCTCAAGGTATTTGCTCTTCACCTCCAGATCTCTCTTCCTCTCTCTCAACCTAACAGCAGCATCCGTGTTCCTTAGCTGCTTGAAATATAGCAAACGACCTTCCGTTGAGACGGCTTCGATAATATCATACATGCTGACTAATTAACAAATTAGCAACTTCTAACCCTACATATTTATCCCTGATATGGTAACTAGCAATCGGTGGAGAGAGATGAAATAAGAATGGACTGCTAAGTTCAGTGTAAAGGTGTACATAGGAAAGACAATGTTCAAAGAAAAACAAAGATGTATAAAAGTCTACACATTTTCACCTTTTTCCCTGGCTCTCTTAAAAGTAATGTTATAGGCATAAGACGAAGTCTCCGACTGTGCTAATGTAGAGTCGACAGCTGCTTTTCTAAAAACTTCGCCCTTTTACTAAAATCATATACCTCCTTTCTCATAAAGGAACAAAAAGGGTCAAAGAACATGACCTAATTTCATCTTTTTCCTTGAGGGAATGCCTCGGAGAATGACCAGCCTTACTTGAGGTGCTTTTGAAGTCGCCACATTGGGTGCCTGCCCAGGCAACTCCAGTGCTTTTGAGAACACTAGTGACACCTAAACAGAACAGTTGATCTCACTTCAACTCATAAACGAGACCAAGCACTAAGTGGCTTAACGTGGCAGAAGATGCTTGAAGGCCTAGATTATTTTCTCTTTGCAAATTGAACCCAATGCATCGATCAACCCCCAAATAACTCAAGGTTGCAATATTAATGACTTAAGTGGCAATGGTTGAATAAAACTAAGTCAACGTGTCATTACATTTAAGTGGTTATTTATTATTTTCCCTTAACATCAATATACACACTTCATATTTAAACATGGAACTCACATTACAAAGAAGAGTGTATGAAGAAATTAAGATACCTCTTTGAATCATAGATAACAGGAACACAGGCGAGTTCTCTATTATGTGCAAGAACTTCTTCAATTTCAAATCTGACTGCAACAAAGTAGCGAAAAACAGGTAAAACCACATGGCAAAAATGAGGAACTATTACATAATTCTTCATTTACAGGAAGATATCAACTAGCACACTGAATAAGCAAGTTCCAAGCATAAGGTATATGTAACAAAACAAATATGACAGTTGTAAAAATACCATTAAAGGGAGCAGCTATTGAGGAACCACCTTATAAAATTCCATTAGTTCATCAGCTCTGAAGTTCTTCACCTAAAATCATAACAGAAACTAAGGCACGATCAGCCAACACATCAATCACAGTTGGTAGAGAAAACAAAACAAATATATAAATGAAAGCAATCTCATTAACTCAAAAGTGGCATTGACATGTTAAGCATACTTAATTTGGAATGATTCACTTTGCAAAATAGTAATTAGAAATAACACGCTAATGCATTGGAAACTACAAAATTTCCTTTTTAGTTACTTAGTAAGTCTCCTTAGAGCACTGTTAACAAAAGGGCACTTGTTAAGCATACTTATTTAATATGATTCACTTTCCGAAGAAAAAATTACAAATACCACAAGAACAATCTGTGCATCCAATTGAAAACCATAAAAAAATTTTAATCAACTACTTAAGAATTGCCCCTAGAACAGTTAACAAAATCCTTACAAATACATAGATCTTCACTACAGATCAGACTCATGGCACATGCATGAACAGAAAAATACAATCTTTATCATGAAACTACCTGCTTCAAGGGGACGAAACTTATACTGGAAAGTGGCAAAGCCTGAGACCAAAGGAAAAGGAACATGAGTCGGTGATACGCTGCACTTCTCATAACATTTTATCATACTTTGCTCTAAGAAACATTTAGCCGTAGCAGATATATAACTCGTACATATTAAGAAGAAACATTTAGCTGTAGCAAATATATAACTCATACATATTAAGCTAAACCAAATGTGCAATTCCTTGTCATGTCTGTTTTCGTCTATGCTTTATCTAGTAGATGAGCACTCCTGATAGCAAAACATAATACTACGAATTTTTGGGATCAAAATTGAGTATCTCGGATATATATAGTAATACCATCCTCTGGGACAAGCTCAGAGGATGACAAAACTTGAACTGGTCAAAGCTTGTCTAGCTAGCTGCAACTCCTCGAAAACATGTAATAGATGCTGAGGCAAAGTGTGGGGTAGAAAGAAGCTTCAAGAGGGAATCCTTCAGGCATTTAAATATATAGAGAGAAAAAAAGGAAAGAATAGGTGAGCACAAGCTTCCAGCCCGGATAACACTCTATCATGACAAGATCCATTGTGCCAGCAATCTGAAAATCTTCCATTTAAGTGCTAGCTGGGCCTTAGCTTCAAGCGAGGATAGTAGGACACGTGCAGAATTCTTCATTTTAGATTCTAGTTTAGGCGATTAGTTCAAACACACACCTCATAGCTGAAGGGGCCTTCTAGCATATCATAGCTGAAGGAGCCTTCTAGCATATCCAAGTCATGAGTCCCAATTGCAACCAGTGTTCTTCGCCTAAAATATCGAGAGAATCCGAGCATGTCAATCCAAGCAGAACATTTTGAGGATCTAGCATAAGCACAAGCATCTGATGTACTAAGTGGAGGGATTGGGGGGCTGGGCATCTATCACATGCAAATAAAATATCAAATTGAATATAGATATCGAGAATGAAAACTAGTTCAAGCAACATATCTATCATCACCACTTCACCAAATTATTCAAAACAACTCAGCGGAGTCCTCTCTTCACATCCAGGCATTTCTCACAATTTAAAGCCCTCCTAAGGGTAATAATATATATGGCCCCTACTGAGCACATAGAGCATAAGCAACAGTGAAGCCATGACTTATTTAAAATAAATAAATAAATAAATAAATAATGCTTCCCTCACATCTTTAATTTATAAAGTAACATTATTGTATCACACTAAAATGCACGCTTGCAAAGACAATTGGCCGCATGCTGGAAATTTTTTAAAACCATTGCTCTGGACAAGCCATATAGAACGTTGCATCTCAATGTAAGATCACGGTCTCTCTTCTTTACATTTAAGGTTCAAATGAACACAGTAAAAGCTTCCCAAAAATGTGTTGTCCTCCCGCCACTCCCTCTCAAACCTAAAATCTTGAAATAGAGAAGGAAAACAGGTATTATGCTGCATGTTAAAGATCCAAAAATTAATACCGGCAAATGTTCCGATGGAGCTTGTCTTGAAGATCAATGAAGCTGTTATAACTGGCTTCATCAAATGTTATCCCTCTTAAGACAGCAGAAACAACGTATGGACGGATTTGTGAGGTCTGCAACACATAAATGGTCACCCAAGTAATAAATGATTCCAGCATAGATCAATCTAGACAGATCAATCCTCACATATCAGTACCTCTGGTTTTACATGCATCTTAAGCATTGATCCCCTGCTGATGTTACGAAGACTGTATTGAGGTGTCTCCTCCTGCTTATTGAATACACGTAGGGCCTGAGCAAGCCCTTCGAGGCAAAGCAAGTCATATCTGTGCATTTCCCAGAGGATACCTTATTATTATAATAGTATAGTCATTTCTACAGTACATGCACGAATTTATCAAGAAGAATAATCATTAATTACCAATACAGACTAAAATGATGATAAACCCGTCATCTCTTTGAAAAACTTGACTTATAACTAAATAATGAAGTTTCTAGATGACATGATTCAAAATAAAGCCAACAGCATTAAGGAGTCAATATCGCAACCTGCTGACCAAATCTAAAAAGGCTTGTTACGTTTCTTGCCCAGGATAACACCTATAAAATTTGGGGATTGACCCATCTAGCATGACAAAATGTTGAACATAAACTAAATTCAAGATCGACCCCTTTCAGGACCATTATCATGAACCGGGAATCCCAAGGGTCAGAATTCTTCACAAAGTGGTGAAAAAATGTCCTAACTTGTACCAATCTTTCGAAACTATTAAAAGAAACTATTTACACATAAGTAAGAAAAGCCTCAATGCACACTATAAATGCTACATCACATGGACTACTCAAAAGCTGAGCCTTTTTCAGGTGGTAATGTGTTTATGAAGTCTCTAATTACATGCAATTGGTCCTTCACATTGATCGACCGAAAAGATAACAAAAAAAAAAACCTTCGGCAACATCATAACATCAAAGAAAAGATCGAACCACACAGCATCTCGATAGCCATTACGAGCAACATGGTCCGCGAAAGACTTTAACCCATCCTAAGTTGGACACTAGCATCTTAAACCCCCGAACCAAAATTCACCCACGACCTGCGAAACAGCTCCAAACCCATCCGAAACACACAACATCTAACCGAATGCCAAATCAGCTTCGCAGCCACCTGTTCGCTGGAACTTCGATTTTGTAGATAACTTCCTCGTCCTCATCAGTCTCCTCTTCCAGGTGCTTCTCCCTTCTGATTATCGCCTTCTCCGTCGTCTGGCCAGCACAAACAAAGAAGCCCAAACCCCTCAGCCTTTTAAAAAAAAAAAATCCCCCAAAAAAAAAAAAAAAAAAAACAACCAGGCAAAACCACGGTCTGATTTGCTCGCGGTGGTTCGCCGGTCGGAAAGAGGGAGGGCAGAGAGAGAGGGAGGTCGCGGTCCTCTCGCCAGTCCCGTGAAGTGGTTCGTCGATTGCTCGCGGTCCTCTCGCCGGTCCCGTGCGGTGGTTCGCCGGTCGGAAAGAGGGAGGGCACTGAGAGATGAGGGGAGGCCGCGGTCCTCTCGCCGATCCGGTGCGGTGGTTCGTCGGTTGCTGGCGGTGGTTCGCCGGTCGGAAAGAGGGAGGGCACAGAGAGACTGGGAGGTCGCGTCCTGTTCGTCGGAGAGAGAGAGTAGAGTGAGAGAGGCGCGAAGAAGAAGACACCCTCAGTCTCCCGTCCGAAAATTTTTCAAAATGGCGCCTGACACGAGGACACGTGTCGTCCTCCGGAGCATGAGACGTACCCAACATTGTCGTTCTTTCAACTTCTTTGTTCTTTTATGAGATAAGAGAACGCAAAAAATTCAAATGAGGAGAGAGAAATATTTTACCAGTCCTTTCTTCTGCAGCCCGAGCTGAGACGAGCAGCCCTTCCATCTTTCAGCGGGCCGTCACGAGACACATGTCGTCATCTCATTAGTAGATGCGTATCACGTGAGTAGATGACGTGACGCGCTCGTACAATTGAATAAGGGAGGGTTGAAGGTGGGACGAAGTAAATAAAAAAAAGAAGAATAAAGAATAAAAAAACAAAACCAAAAAAATAATAAAATAGAAAAATATAATATGCAAAAGTTGGCTTTGGATGGAAGGACGAACGAGCACATAGTGCAGGGAAAACGACAAAACATAAAAGAAGTCAAAAAGAAAAAAAGGGAAAAAAACCGAAAAAATTTTAAAAACAAAAAAATTTAATTAAAAATCTTATCTTCTTTTTCAATCCAGGATCGAATCTGGGTTTGGGTCGGGTCAATGGTCGGATCGGATTTACCCGGCCCAAATCCATTTTATCGAATATAATAATATTAAATATTAAAAATTTCAAAAAAATTAAAAAATTTCGAAAAATAATACAAATTCAAAAAAATTTCCGAAATTCAAAAACTCAGAAAACATTAAAAAATCGATTTTTTATTAAAAAATTAAAATTGCAAAAATCAATTTTTTGGGAAAATTCAAAATTTCTTTGAAAAGAAAAATCGAAAAATCTGAAAAAATTCTAAAAAATTTAAATTTTCTTGCAAAGGTTAAAATTAATCTTTGGAGTAATTTTCTTAAGGTTAATTAAGGGTACGCATGACAAAATTTCTGGATCAGAAATTGATTTCTTTATAAAATAGAAATTGAGAAGTTAAAAATTTTAGCTTCTGATTTCTTTTTCAAATATATTTCTAAATTTGTTCTGGAAATAGAAAAATCAAATTACATTACCAAACGGATTTCTGTTCCATAAAAGAAATAGAGAAGTAGAAATTTTATCATGCGTGCCATAAGCCGTTAGGGTTTCAAATTGTCCTTAGGACAAGTGGCAATATTGACATATTGAGTTTGGCTTCTTTTAGTTATCTTTTTTTTTTTTTATGTTAAATTTTTGCTCCATGCAATTTATTTAATCGCATTCCTTGGTTGCTAGTTATTATTTTAATGATTGTGCACCGTATAATGAATAGGTATAAAATCAATTGAACCTAGATAGGGAAGTGAGGTGTACTCCCATGCCTTACTTGGATCTGACCAACTCTAATAAGCTAAGTATGGGTTTGGAGAGTTCGTGCATGGACCTTAGGCTGCAATACCCTAAACCTATTGCCTTCTCGAGGATAGGTCGTGACACCCATCTAGGAGAGTCCTGGTGCTGCACCCACCACATATATTCTCAAGGGTACTTACATTGAATTGTTCTAAAGAGGTCATGTTCATCATATATATATATACACACATTTTTTTTTTGGTTTTCCAGATTCTATTGTTGGATTAATCAATTTAAGCGAATTTCATGAAATATATGTTTATATATCCAAAAGTCTAACCAATTGCCATGGACTTGGGAAAGAAATATGTGATCTACTCGTCTCGGTTATTCTATAATATAAAGGAGACGATTACCATGGCATGCCTTTTAATAAAACATAAGCAGGTTCTTTGATGAAAGCGAATCTTGTTGGATATTACTAGTAACTAAATCATTTTAGTTTTAATCTTATAGTAAGTGGAACATCAACACCATTCTCATGTATCAAACTAAGAATCTCTCCCTCTCTCTCATCCATCGTGCATGTTCTGTTATTTCCTTTCTGCTTGAAACAAACAAAAAAAATTCACCAATTATTGCAAATTAGGAATCCCATCGATCAAACATATTCCTTTACTTCTAATGGGCAAAAGCCACCAAAAATCATAAGTTTTTTTTCGACACAAAAAAATTCCAAATTTATACTCATGTGAACATTTACCTTCCGGTCAAAATTTTATTATAAGAATTATTAAAAATCCATTTACATAGATGCCAAAAAAGTAAATAATGTTGACATAACATGAAATAAACATGATGCTTAAAATTCATTTAGCAGAACTTTGACTTTGATAGGGAGTAATATATTTTTATGTCACATGAAAAAGTTATAAGTCACATACATAGTTTAGGATTTTTACATCACCAAATGTGTCATAGTATTCATATTTTAGGGATTTTGTGGCTTTTTCCCTTTTTAAAAGAGTTAATATTAGGGAAACCATGAATTAGTACACTTATAAAAAATTTAGTCAAAATTAATTTTTTTATCACAAAAAATTCTAATTACTTATGACAAATTTACCCTCTATTAGTTTTTATTAAATTTTACTATCAAATTCTTTTGGGATTTTTAACGGTGTACTTGTTTTGTAAATTTTTGTGGTATAAATCCAATTTAAAGGAAACTAATTAAGGGAAAATTTATCTTAGATATTTGAGGTTTTTAGGAGTTAAAAAATTACTTTAACGTAGATTTATCATAGGTGTGTACTAATTTGAATTTTTGGTGGTCAAAAAATAAGTTTGTGATAAATTTTATCATATATGTTAAGAGTTTTTCATGGTATTAACTATTTTTAAAAAAAAAACTGGTAATTGTGACTTTCTTTCCAAGATTCAAAACAAAAAAATATTTATTTAAATTAAAATTTTAAGAAAGTGGAAAGTTAACCCCAAAAAGGCTTGAATAAGGGCGTGGCTTCACATAATATGAGATATTAAATGTACGGGAAGAACATTTTTCATATTTGTAGAGTATGTTTATGAGAACATAATATGTTTATCTTATGATATTTGGCCGGTTCAAAGAGTTTAGAATGTTTTCGACCAAAAAAGAAAGAGTTTAAAATGCTAGATGCTCCACTTGAATTAACAATTAAGCATGACTAAAACAATCCACATGAATGCGCCGGCGGCAATTAAAACACTTCCTTTCAACTTTCAAGTCTACAATTAATAAATTCATATGAAGATGATTTGCTTAACTAGAATTATGTCACCTATTATTAGTTACTATCTCATTCTTGTTATAGTCTTATAGTAAGTGGAACTTCAACGCCATGTTGATGCACGAAACCAAGAGAACTCTCTCTCTCTCTCTGTGGAAAAATTGTCAATGCGGTTCATAGTTTTTTGGTAAAGTTTAAGATGCTATCTCCTCTCTCTCTCTGGAAAAATTGTCAACGCTATTAAGACGCTATCTCCTCTATACCTCATTTCAGAAAAGCTGAAGAGAACGGGAAACGGAAGGTAGAATACAAACCCAACTCTCAACCATCCTCAACCTCAAATCTGGAGGTAAGGCCTTCATTTCAAGTTTTTTGGTAAAGTTTTTGCGCGTTGCTTGTATCTTTATGATCTTTGTTCTTTCTCGGCTCTGCCATCTTCTCATGATCATAAAGCTCTCATTTTTACTTCCTTTCGCGTTTACTTTCGACTTTTCCTTGGTGTTTTAGATTCTGTTTTCCAAGTGAAAGAATCCTTCAAGCTCTAACTCATTCCTCACGTTAAATTTGTGGGGATCTTTGTTTGTCCTCATTTTTGCTGTTCGTGACGTTCTACACTTGAGCATTGTCGCTCTTATTTTGCTGTTCTTGACGTTCTGTACTTGAAAATGTTTCATTTTTACTTCCTTTCGTGTTTACTTTCGACTATTTCTTGGTGTTTTAGATTATATTTTCCAAGTAAAAGAATGTTTCAGGCTCAAACTCATTCCTCACGTAAAATTTGTGTGGATCTTTGTTTGTCTTCTCATTTTTGCTATTCTTATTGTTCTGCACTTGAACATTGCCGCTAATGCCTCATTTTTACTTCCTTTCAGTGTTTATTTTCGACTTTTTCTTGGTGTTTTAGATTCTGTTTTCCAATTGAAAGAATGTTTCAGGCTCAAACTCGTTCCTCACCTTAAATTTGTGTAGATCTTTGTTTGTCTTCTCATTTTTGTTATTCTTGATGTTCTGCACTTGAACATTGCCACTCTTACTTTGTTGTTATTGACTTTCGGCACTTGAATATTGCTGCTAAGGTCTCATTTTTACTTCCTTTTGCGATTACTTTCTAATTTTTCTTGGTATTTTAGATTCTGTTTTCCAATTGAAAGAATGTTTCAAGCTCAAACTCATTCCTCACGTAAAATTTGTGGGAATCTTTGTTTGTCTTCTGATTTTTTCTGTTCTTGACGTTCTACACTTGAATATTACCACTCTTACTTTCTTGTTCTTGACGTTCTACACTCATTTACTTTTGACTTTTTCTTGGTGTTTTAGATTCTGTTTTCCAATTGAAAGAATGTTTTAGGCTCTAACTCGTTCCTCGCGTTAAATTTGTGGGGATCTTTGTTTGTCTTCTCATCTTTAATGTTCTTGACGCTCTACATTTGTACATTGCCCATTTTACTTTGTTGTTCTTGACGTTCTTGCCGCACAAGTAACTACCTTGGTAAAGTTTCAATCTTTCTCCTGAACCGGTGGATGGAGTTTCTGTTACTTGCATTTTAAGAGCCTATTTTGCCCAAATACCTATGTGGATTAGGACATTTTGATAATAGGAGCTAGTTACGTTTTCAAGAGGTAGTGAAGTCTTACAAGGTGAGGATTAAGTCTTACAAGGGTATTTAGTCAAATATAAATTCCAACGTTTCTTCTAATGGGAAAGTGATGTAAATGTAAGTCTCCTCTTTGTTGCGCCATGCCATCTCCTCGTGTACAGATTGCTAAGGCTTTGAAAATTTAAGGACTTGCTCATTTGCCACTTTTGATGGAAAACCCATGTGCTTTATTCTCAGAGGTAATAAAACTTATTTATGTATTCTGGTTTAATGGCTTTGTTACTGGATAAGTGTATACCGGTTGCCATGTATACATAAAAATGTGGAGCCGATACAAACAAAATTTAAGATATTGTTATGCCAGTTATTTTTTTATCACTCTAATATATAGATTTGCATCTAGATCTCTCTCCACAAGTATCGCCAATTATAATTGCATATAAGAGGAGAAACAAAGCCCTAAGTAATTCCAAGATGACAAAAAAAAGTAAGACCAGCTATATCACAAGCCTTACCCAGTTTACAAGCTCAAGCCAGTGCTCAAAATGACAAGATTGTAATAGACTTGTGTGACTCAACGGATGACAGTACAAGTGATGAAACTGGGTATTTAAAATGTGGCTTTGAATTGCAAACTAATCTTGAGGACTCCGCTCGGGACCAAAATATGGGTCCTAGCTGCAATGCATTTGGTAAAGAAGATGTTGACAACTGTCTGAAGTCTTCGAAACCTATTCTTTCTCAGCGCAATCATGAAGCTTTGATGTGGGATTATTCCACTTACGAAGGTTCTTCTAGTATGGCGAAGGAAATGGCTACTTACCGCAAGAAGCTTTCTTCCATTCTCGCCCTGGATTTCACATGCCTGCTGTCCTCAAAGTACCTGGAGGAGATTCCTTCTTTGGTAGAGAAGCTCGCCCACGATCCTTACTTGAGTGTTGATCAACTCATTAAGTTGAAGTCGCTCAATGAAATCCCAAAATTGGGCGAGATTCTTCTGGACAATAAGGGAGTTGCTGAGTAGGCTACCAAATTTTCCGAAGATCTTCAGGCCTTGAAGGATAAGGTCTCTTCTATTGAGAAAGAGTTTAATGAGCAGAACAATGAGCAGAAGAAGAAAGAAAGAGTATTAGTGGATTTGGAGGCATCTATTGTGCAAGAGATAGATGAACAGCTTCAAGCCAAGAAAGCCAAACTTGCTCATGACCTTGACTCAAAGAATAAGAAGAGAGCTCAAGTGGTTGCTAAGCAGGGTATCTTGGCAAACTCTATATCAGCTATGACACAAGAGATTCAAACTGCCAGCTTTGATATCTCAACATGGAAAATGAAGCAGGAAATCGATGAAATGCGAATGGCTGACATTCTCACTTGGTATGTGTCTCTCAAAGGTTTCCTTTGAGAATTCCGGAAATTGATTTTTCACACGACAGTTGATGATTTCAACGTTGACCATGCATCTTTGTGTTTCATTCCTTTGGAATTTTCTCAATGTTTTCTTGAATTGATGTGGTTGTGAAAGCTTGGTTTAGTCGGTTTAAGAGGGTCACCAGTTGTGTAATCTGAATTACTATAGTCAATGGAAAGGAATACTGGCAAAAATTTCACAATTTACAACTCGGAAATTGTCTCTGTTTTGTCGTTATTTTTCGCATTTCTAATGTTGTTGTTTGCAACAGCATGAGCAATGTAGCACAAAGTATCAGTTGATTAATTCGCGAGAAATGGATACAATCCAATTTGTCTTGCCATGGCATGTGATTCATCAGCTCAAGTCACCAGTCTTGACAAGTTTTGCTTATCTCATACCACAAAATCTAGTAATTCGGCTTATTGATCTTGTAATGCATGACTCTTTACAACCTACTAGTCTTTGAAGTGTAAAGCTCTTTCGAATATAATTGCAATGAATTAACACATAAACATAGGGAATTTTTTTTCTCCTTTTGTTTTGCTTAAGGCTACTTGATTCAAGTCCTTGCTTCTCCCTGCTCATTGCAAAAACAGGTTTTTTTTTTCGTATCAAATTCTTGATTTTCTTTGTTAGTCTCCAAAACTTAATTCATTATTTCATGCCACAATTTTTTTGGACAAAAGAATATTTGAAGAGCCTGCTTCACATCTTAGTATCTTTACAATTATATTGAACTTCAATAATTCTAAGACTAGTATCATATTACCATATTGTGCAGGACAGAGAAAGACATGATTTCTAATATATATAACTTCAAATTGGTTGATGGCATGTGTACTAATCGACTGATTTAATAAGTGTGAAATGCACGCGTGATACTAATGCTAGGAGCTAATTTCTTTTCTACTGAGTGCTGACTATGTTTCTGGCTTAATCTAAAAACAAACTTAGGTAGCTATAATATATAGTTTAAACTATATGCCTACTAATTTGAAACTTACAAAGCACCTCATTGGTGAAGAGTGTTTTTTCAATTGGTCATAAGTGAAAAGAGTCTATTTAGCCTAACTTTTCTTCGCTTAAAAAAATGACCTTTTCTTTGGTTCCTGTGTAGCACCCGTCTTCATCATTAAAAAACATTCAATCTCTTTATCAATTGAATTATAAAGGGTCTTATCAACGAATCTTCTGAAAAATTCATTTTTCCATATTTATTGAGTTCATCATCTAATCAACTTAACGTTGGATGCAAAACATGGCTTCCTGTGTTGTGTTGCATACCTATTGTGATACCTATTGTGATAGAAATGCGGGCTTTGGCTGTCCCATCCATCACAGCATCCTCTTGGATGCTTGGTTGAAATAGATAGTAGGGTTCATGGCCATGAACCTCATCTCAGTTCATACTTGTTCTCTCGGATGTGGAACTCTATTCATGGAACTCTATTCAAGGGTGGAACTCTATTGATGGGTATGGGGTCATTGGCCCTTCTTCCCAAATCGTTAAGATAAGTTATCTTAACATCTATATGAATAGGTCTTTGCAGCAGCCACCCACAATAAAATATCCAAATTTTAATTTTGATATTACTCCATAGTAGGCCACTATCCTACCATTGAAAGTTGATAGTGAAGACTTGGTTGTTCCCATTCAACTATGAGGAAATGGCTCATGTTGTTGTTGAGGCAACCCCAAATGAAGTTTCTGGAGCCCTTCAGGTCAGGAGATCCATCAGAGAGACGACCAACTATACCCCACACTATATACTCTAATATGGAAGAGCATGTTATAAAGCGTTACTATCGTATAAATCAAAACTCATATAGAATTAAATAATTGTTATATGATCAATGAATTGAGCAATGCAATTAACCCGACTTGGCTTGAATCAAACGTCACAATTTGTCATGCGACTAAGAGCCTTCAATATGAGAAAAGATCTTTAGTTGCCAATCTGGATGGTGGGCTAGACACCGGTTCCATGGAACCGAGAACTAGACCGCCCCTCCCTTCACACCGCCGGGCCCTCTCGAGAACCACCCTAGCTATGAACCCAATCTAGAAAGAATGATATATAATTTACAAAATTATTAGTGAAGTTTGAAACTTCATGAACCAAAAATTTCGAAATGGTTGGACTTGTGAAGGGATTTAAATATAGATTTTATAAGATACACGTACCTTATTTATCTCAACAGCGAAGCCAAAGAAAAAATAAGAAGGATAACAGTATGGGTGATCTCCATGCACCGGTAATTTCTATGTTTTTTTAATTTGTTCAGTTTCGTTATTAGAACTTTTTTTTTTGCTAATGTGGTCTCCAAAGAATATGCTTTTTTTTTTTTTATTCTCTTGCAGATTTGCAGAGAGTAATCAGAAACTCATCTACAAATTTATAGGGAAAACAAAACTTGGCAATTCAGAGGAAGAAATGGAAACACGGTAAGTTTCCACCTATGCTATGAACTTGGTCTTATCCCTTGGGTTCTGATTTAGCTATCAATTTTGGTCTCTTGGTTGGACTCTCACTGTGTGCTCTGTGCTATCGTGACAAAAAATGAAGATGATAGCTTCAAATGGTATTTCATATCTTGGGAACTTAGGAGGACCAATTACTTGCCATTCCATTGGCTTTTGCACTGGATTCTGTACCTAATCACTCTTAAATTGCACTCCAGATTTTGATTTTTCTGGTTTTCCTAATTATCAACCTGCTCAATATTGGTTTCTATAGACTGACTGGAAAAAACAACTCGTATCTATATATTGACAACTGAGATAAAATCATAAAATCCATATGATATGATGATAAAACAATATGAGCTTTTTAAGAAAGAACAAGGCATATAATATCACCGAAATAAAGACTTAGACATGCGACCAATTAATTCATGTTTTAAAAGATTGTCATGCAAATGCAAATCGAATTTTTTTATTACATACTTTGGTTATATTCTTAAGAAACATTTATTAAAAATTACAGTGATATACTATATCCATGTACCATATTTGAGTATTGGCAGGCAACGCCATTACAGCTTGACATATTATGCCAAACATGAATAGGTGCAAGTATTACAATTCGGTGCATGTGATGACCGACTAATAAGGTTGAAATCATATCAAATAGATTATGTTTTGCTTTTTTTGGAAGGGGAAACAATTTTGGTAAGCGTAAAGAAGGAAAGGGTCCCTAGGATTTGACTTAGATGCATTTTGACAGGAAAAGTTTTATGTGTATTACAAAAATCAACCTTCCAATAAAAGCTTAAGATATGTATATTCTTGATCCCTTTTCTTAGAACAGCTATTTTATATATATATATATATATATATATATATATATATATATATATCTAAAAGATCTATATGAAATTACAATTCCTTTTTCCCTTTCCTGTAAGGGACTAATTTCCGTAATTCCACTAAATGAGCATCATAATCAGAATAACTAGATTTTTTGTTTCTTGACAGTAGAATAGCTTCTTCTATAACCTGAAAAGAAAACCTTATGTATAAACCACTGTAGTACTTGCAAAAACCAAGAAACTCGGTGGATGGTCACGATTAGGGATGTCTTTAAGTTTCTAAGCCCCTCACTAGGAGAAACGTTCTCTTTAGGTCAATTTTCACCATCCCTCTATATTTGGATTGTCTTATTCTAGAGCATGTCTAGAGAGACTTTTACTTTTTGCTTTTGGCTTAACCTAAATTTTGAAACACACTTCAATGAAGTTCTATGCAACAACTTTTTAAGTGACCCCAATACCTGCAGCATTGTGTCATACATCTTTCTCCACCCTAATACAGGTCAATCATTCATCCCTTTTTAACAGGTATGTCCAGGTAGATTGCAGATAAACAATAAAGAGAAAGTGTATGGGGTTTCGGTCACAGAAGAATTTACATCAGCTGCATTTTCAAATGACAAGCAAATCATGGTTATAGCTAACTTATTTGATCTAACACCAAATGCAAGTTACTTACACAACACAAAAAGAGAAAAATTTAGGAAAATCACAGAGCTACTTCTCCAATCATTTTGGCAATCCAATGAGGTCCCCGCCATCAATTACTTTCTGCCAAAATTAGTTGCTCCATGCTTTAGTTTTTGCCAATCCTGAGAGTGCAAACAAATCGAGCTCCTCATGACTTTTTTTTTTTTTTTTTTTTTGGTGCTGGAGGAACCGCTTTGGCCGACAGCCGCCACGTAAACCCCCAGGTGGCGCTAGCGGGGAAACCACCACCCCGACGCCACACGTAAATCACCACACAGCGCTTCAGCCTCCCTGCTTCGCAGGGGCTTCGAACCTTGGCCTCCTCGGTGGAGGGCAAAGGATCTACCATCCACGCTGCAACGGCCAGTGGTGCTCCTCATGACTATTAGAACCCACTAAATAGATAATTGACTTGGATATTTGGTTCAATGCACATTTTTCATGCATACTAATGCATTAGATTTAATTCATTTGAATATACATGTCTTAATAGGTAAGATGCAAAGAACATAAAAGGATTCATATTACCAACTCCACTTACCATGAAAAGGCTTTCTGTTCATCATATTTATAATTTTTCTTTTTAGGGCGCGTTTGGTAACAATTCTGTTCTCGGGAACATATTCTGATAAAAAATGATTCTTTTTTATTCTGTTCCTGGGAATAATTTCTAAGCATTTAAAGCCGTTTGGTAACTGTCCAAATTTTTTTATTCTAGAATAAAATTGTGTTTGGTACTATGCTCATTGATTCTGTTCCAAATCAATTTCTTTTAATTTTTAAATATTTTTTTACTTTTTACTTTTTACTTTTTTTCTTTTCCTTCCTTTTTCCTTTTTTCCTTTTTTTTTTTCTTTTTCTCCTATTCTTCTTCTTCTTCTTGTGGCCGATCGCCGGGCCGGCAACCTCACCGGAGCGTCGTCGACCCTCGGCGAGGCCGGCCCTTAGCGATTTAAGATGAATACTTCGTTCAAACTTAATAGATTGATAATTACTTCAACAAAAAAGTATTTTGTAGTAAGTATTTAGAATTAAATTTAAAAAAAAAATTTAGAAAGATATTCTACCATAGAAGCTTATGTCATTCCCTACGAAGAAAAAGCTTCTTTGCTTTGTTGCCTTGTTCATCCATGGTCATCATTGGGCAACGATTAGGGGTAAGTAAAACTTGGAATCCATAATCCGATCACGGTTAATTAATAATATATATCAACATTGATAAATCTTGAAATCATCGTGCAACTTGTGATAGGCACAACTTGACTTGTGATGGGTAGGTTCTAGTTCCAAATTATGTTAGTTTTTATATTTCAAAAAATAAGTAGACAAGTTCCAAGTAGACAAGATGGTTAGTGGCTTGACCTAGACGCATAGGATGTGGCCCTCGTGACTCTGCGAGGCGATGGTGGGGGAAGCACGGAGGTTGGACACAGAGGGCTCTGGATTGATGAGGAAGGAGAAAGAGAGCTAGTTGTGGATGAATGAGGAGGAGGAAGAGAGAAACAAATGACATATATTTAATTTTTTTAATTAATTCCACATTTATTGTTGACCTGGTATTGTGGACGTGAGTGAAAAAATACGTGCCATACATAATATGTATCCCTTGAATTTTTTCTACTCTAGTAGATTCCCTTATTTTAAAATTAACAAAAATATATAATCTTAACTAAATAAAACCATTTACTAATCCATTAATGAATTATATCCAACAAATCAAAAGTTTATGAAAGACATTGCACACTTAATTAAAAGTTAAAAAAACTATTAATATCATTTTCCCAAAACTTTATTGCATCTTGAAGAAATTACCTTGAACTTACAAAACTTTCAAGATGATGCACGTTCCCTCCAAAAAATTTTGACCGTTGCACAAAATTAACCTCAGTCTTAAAAGAAGATCTCCACAAATAGCCGCTAGAACCAATGCAAAAGTGAAGAATATGTAAAACGATAAAAATTTTAGATAAAAAAAAACGCTAATTGTAATCAATGAAAAAACTAAAAAGGAGGGAAAATCCTTTTACTATTATTAACGTTGGCGCTAATATTTTTAGTATTTTAGTTTATTTATTATTCCCTCCAAATTTAGTTTTCTCCCAATTTTTTATATCTTTTTTCATTTTTGTTTACTGTAATTAAGGGTAAAAGAAAGATTTCCTACACAAAATAATATGAAAATATACGTGTACATCTTGAAAACCACATGCATTGCCCATACGAACGGAAAAAGTAGAGTTAACGAAAGTTGGACACCGAATGGGAACAATCTCCAAAGTTCATGGGGGTTTTGTGTAATTTTCCCTTGCATTTTAGTACATGTGGATAACTAGTCTACTGAAAAATAAACAAATTCATCATGCAAATCAAATTAGGAAATAGCTATTTCATTGGTGTTCTTACTCTATAGTCCATAGGTGCGAGCATATTTCCAATGTAGAATCTATGTTCCAAATTCTAAAAATTGGACTTCTTTCCATAAGTTTTAGGTTTTAAATTGTTCTGGATGATAAAAATATAATACCGCTAGTTTAAACTTAAGTAATAGTTAGTAAATTATAATATGATCATTAAAACGTGATAACATAACCCTAGTTAAAGGGTTAGTTTTAAGATATGCAAAGGTTCCAAGTTCCAAAAATAAGAAATGAATGGATAGGTTTTAAATGCTAGGTAGAATCTATATCGAAGGTGGTTTTTATCGGCTGTTTGCTATATCTCGAAGAAAGTAAAGTATCATATGTTTTCATCTTCTAATATCAATTTTTTAGCGTGTGCATATCCTAAGGGGATAAGAGTTTAAGTTATCGGATAGTAGCTAGGAAAAGCACTTCAATTATTAGGCAAGATGCTTATTTCCTACTTATCCAAAAAAGCAATCAACCTATGTCTTATCAACTTCTCTACATGTGGCATTGGGAAGTTATTCCAATACAACCATCAAATGCTACAATAGAAGTCCGATTCTACATTCTAGCCAAGCACATTCAAATCAAACATATAGAGTGGTAAAGTTCAACTACCTCCAAAAAATGGAAAAATTACCAAAAAAAAGACCAAACCGTACATTTTTTTAATAATATTTTATTTTTTGAAATATTTTATTAATTTTCTTTTTATCTTTTTATCTTCTTTTTTTCCTTCTCCCTCTCCCTCCTTCCTCTGAGACTCCTCTTCAGAGGGAGGGCTGGCCGGTCGCCGGATGAGCTAGCTCGCCTCGCCGTCGTTAGGCGAGGGCGCCTAGCCACTGGCAGGGCAAGCCCACCAGATCCGGCAAGGGGGGCCTCGCCGTCGCCTCGCCCGGCAGGGGCTCGCCTCGCCGTCGCCGGGCAAGGCGAGCCCTCGCCAAAACCGGCGAGGGGGGCTCGCCATCGTGTCTAGCAAAGCCCTCCTCGTCAGATCTGGCAAGGGCTCGCCTTGCTCGACGACTGCAAGGCGAGCCTATCAGATCGCCTCAGTCCGGCGACTGGCCAGCCTAGCCGGTCGCCAAAGTCTAAGGAAGGAGGAGGGAGGAGGGAGGAAGAGGGAAGAGGGAAGAGGGAAGAGAGAGAGAGAGAGAGAGAGAGAGAGAGAGAGAGAGAGAGAGAGAGAGAGGAAAAAAAGATTAAAAAATAATAAAATATAATTATAAAAAAAAGTTGCAGCGCGGACTTTTTGGGTAATAAGGAGCTCCTTCTCCTCCGCTAAATAACTCTCTCTTTTCATATTTTGTTTTGAAGTTTTTGTGTGAGGTATGCTCTATTTGTGGTTGCTTATTTGGTACTATGTTTCACCTTGACATTATAACTTTGTAGGGCAACTCACCTCTTTTTGATTGTTGACAAAAAGCTAAGGGATTTGATTAACTCCTATTAGCTTTATTTCAAGAAGTAATTTATTATCTATCCTACAATTTTTAAAGGGTTCTGCTTTGATTTTGATGACTTACGGACTTTAGGGACTTTGAAATTTGTTTTTAAAGTATTTTTCACAAGAAAATCTTATAAGAATTAAAGTCAATCATCAAATAAGAATCAAAGTTATCTAAGAATTTAAAAAGGAAGGTTTTTTAAAGGTTTTTATCATAAATCTTCTCGATTCCAATATTTCTCTCCTAAATCTTGGACAACGAAGCACATACACACTCCACTTTTGGAAATCCAAGTCGCTTCAACCTCGGAGGCTTCAAGCTGGGCGATGTGAGGATCTTCTCAACCGCATCTAGGACCAACTAGATCGGGCGGGGTATAAAAGGAATACCACCAAAAACCCAAAATAATAAAAAAAATTTCATCTACACATTGAGTCGTCTTATTTTTTTTTCTGTTTTTCTTTTTCTTTTTCTTTTTTTTCTTCTTCTTCTCTCTTCCCATGGCGGAGCCGGCGCAGGAAGCCGGAGTTTGGCGAGGGCCGCCCTCGCCAGCATCAGGCGAGGACGGCAGATCTCTGCAAATCGCTCATTCCTCTTCATGACTTTTTCCCAAATGGTGAAGCTGGAGCCCCTTGATGAGCCGAAGGTGAAGGCCAGGAAGCGGAACCACAGTAGCCTTCTGGCGAAGGCCGTCCTCGCCCGACGCAGGCGAGGGCAGCCCTCGTTAGCATCGATTGAGGGGTGCCCTCACCAAATCCCTCGCCAGGACTCAGGCGCCAGCAAGGGCGGCCCTAGCCAGCCCAGGCGAGGGCGACCCTCGCTCGACGCCAGTGAGGGCAACCCTCGCCTGACTCCAGCTTCCCTCCTCCGGCGGAGGGAAGAGAAAAGTAGAAGAAAAAAAGAAAAAAAAGAAAAAAATTTAAAAAGTAAAAGACCAGATTCTAAATGATAGAACTTCAGATTTTTTATATCACGAAATAAAATAATTTGAGAAAAATGTTCATTTCTCATATAAAAGTTAAATTTGTTGAATTTTTTATTGTCTTTTCCCTTTTAATTGAAATTTCTTTATCATATTTCCATATTTCCGATGTGTTTATCATTTTAAACCTTTGTCCAGAATTTATAGAATTGCGTTTCGACCGGCGACTGAGCATGGCTGGGCAAACTAGCCTCGCCGACCGATTGCCGGCCTCTGGCGGTGACGGTGGTGGTGGCAGACAATGGCGTTGTGAATTCTTTATTCCTTACATCTTTATTTTTTCCATCAGAAGTTGTCTGTTTTGTTAGATGTCTGAATTAATTTTTAGTTTTCATAATCACCTATTCATAATTTTTGGGTATTTTGTTATTATGGAGTTTTTTGTTAAGTGTCTTAATTGAAGAATTTTAGTCTAAAGCCAAATCTATCCAACTTCTACTATTTGTACTATTTCATACAAATAGTTATTTTTTATTCTACTTGACTTGAGTCAGAGCTTGCAAATAAGCCATATTGGCTTATGTAAATCTTCCTTCTAAATGATTATAATCACTTCTTATGGGTTCTAAATGGAAAAGATATTCTATCTTTGAGTTTTCTCATGAAAAGATTTTAAAAACTTAAATTTCATTCGACAATTTGAGTTTACTTGAATTTTCTTCATGAATCATAACTTTTAGCTCTTCTTTAATCCTTTTCAATCTTCAACATTGAAATAAACTGACAAAAGAATTATGATTATTGACATGTTATCAAATTAAATTATAGATAAATTGTTTAAGCATATAACTCTAAACATATCAATAAACTAAGAAAGTTTCTAGAGAAATCGATACAATAATATTAAAGAACTATTCATTGTGATTACTTTTAATTCAACCGTATGTTTTCTTTCCAATAAATCCTTCTTTTTTTCCCTAGAGATTTTAGCTGCTCATAGGAATGATAAAGTTCGTCTGATAGTTCAACCTCCAATAAAACTTCTTTTTTCTCAAGCTTGGGTAAATTATCTAGAAATTTTGGCTACTAAATTTGTAAATTTGTCCGATTTTCTATTCTTTGATTATTTCTTTTGTTGGATGAGCAACAAAATTCGAAAATGGCCCAAATTGTGCCAAAAATTGGAGTTTTTATTTTTATTATTATAACCACTGGGGTCACCCAAGAGGTGGGGGGCACCTTCTCCTTCTCCGATTGGGGTGGGACTAGAGTAGAGTAGAGTTGAGTTGTCCACGATCTCCTTCCTTCCAAACATTCAAACATTCGGTTGTAGTTTCTTGGTAACAATTTGGGCAGACCTTCTTGTCTGTAGTTTTTTTAATAACAATTTGTTAATTCTAGATGGCTAATTCCCAAAAAATCACTGTTTTATTTTTAATTATAATTTTGGTTTTAAAAAAATTAGTATTTGCTTGTTCTATTTTAACTAATCTATTTTATCGGAAAGTGTATCCAGAAAAGTAATCCAGAGGTCACTTAAAATCATTTTATCATGAAAATGAAAGAGAGGCAAGGGGGAGAAAGGGACCGAGCGGGAGCAGACATGCCCATTCACTGTCGTGGACCCACCCACCAGTGGCAGCTTACGAAGGACAGAAAAGCCTCCATAGGCGCAAAAAATCTCGTCTTAAAGAATTATTAAATAATTTAAAAAAAAATTTTAAGTCTGAGAAAATGTTTGGGTCACGTATCACTACACAAACAAACAAACAAACAAACAAAGTGAACGCCCAACAATTTCTCCTCCTCTTCCTTTTTTTTGTCATTTCAAATCTAGTGGGAAATTATTTAAGAACAACATTTTTTCGATGTTTCTTTTTTATTTTGAAAAGGTTGATAAATATTTGCATTGACATTAGGAATATCTTTTAGGTGATGATACTTTCATACTTATTATTTCATTTTAGGAGTAAATTTTCTTGGAAATAATATTGCTTTCTTTCTAATGGAAGAGGAGCAAATCCCAAGCTGACAATTTTCATTCAGATTTTCTAAAGAAATCAGTGAAAGAGTTTAGCGGTGATGCTCAATTCTCATATCAAGGCACCGGGTCAAGTGCGGGTAGAGGGATGAGGGATGCGTGTTTATCTAATCGGATCCACTTTGTCTTTTGGTTGTAAATTGTGGATGTGATTGTGAAAAACAAAATATTAATATCATTATAATTTGATAACATTAGGGCTAGAAAACACAGCATATAGAAATTATAATAGTTGGACTTCACGTCTATTCTCTCTCCCAACTCCCAACTGACGATCTCTATTGATTGTGGATGATATATGTGTTGGATTTCACTAAATAATCAAATGAGATATTATAAATGTAAGTGGTGCTGGAATCTTACACTTAATTCCTTGATCGAACTCATGTGGATTGGCATCTTCGAGTCCCTTGTGACTTCGATGGGATCATCGGACAAGCTCGTGCCGCCATCGGGAAGCTTGTTAATATTGTAAGCTATTTTCTTCACTTATTCAAAATAGTGATTTGCACGGTTTCTAATATTAAATCCTATACTTCAGCATCTCGAGAAAGAAGCAAGGGAGGGAGGGAGGGAGCCAGTTGAGAAACCTTAAAGACGCCTAGACGCGGATACAAAAAGTCCAAATTTATACTTATATGCCAAAAGTCGTGTGTGATACCAAGTTTTTGTTTTAAAAAATGTTTTAGAGTAATAGCACTAGTTCGGAATAACTTAAAAGATGTGAGTTTTCTTGGTGTCATAATTTTCTTTTGAGATAAATGTGTCCTAAGGTTTAATTTAAGGTAAGGTATAATTTAAGGTTTTTGGTATTTGAAGGAGACACATACTAAAATTAAAAATATAATTAAATATATAATGCCATGGACACAAGGAAAAAGAAAGAGAGGCCATGTGAAAAGACCACTCGACAAAATATTGTCCCAGAAAATCATTTAACTGGACTTACCAAAGAGTGAATCACTCTTTGTGGAAGCCTGTTGCTCTTTTTTTCAATTATTCTCTTTAGGCTTCTGCTAATAAGTTAATATCTTTAACTATAAAGACAAATCCTCTTAGCCCAAGCCCCAGCCAAATCACCGAATAAGCTCACTTTAATCATCTTGAAGGATTAATTAGAAGATCTTGGGACAAGATCTTGAAAAAACTAAGGGTAAGAATGCTGCACTGCAATTTTCTTTTTCAAGATTTAAAACTCGGGTTGTGATATTTACATGTAGTAGTGTGTCATATTACCCAAATATATATTAAAAAAATAAATTTATTCCTGCGGGAGTAATTTTCTGCTCCTCTACGCAGTTAAAGAGCATAATTAGAGCTCCTCTATGCAGTTTTTTTTTGGTCGATCTCCTCTATGCTGTTAAAGAGCATAATTAGAGCGTAATAGGGTTGTCACGACCTCTTTTTTTTCATCCGGGGGAAAAGGAAGAACGGTTTAGGGGTATTTGCCTAAAGAGGCGGACCAATGGCCCTAAATTAGGCGTAGGCTCTCCCAAGCCCATACCTCGCGTGACGTTGGATTTTGTTTTTAGTTCTTAACAACCTAAATATTTCTAGGAGTCGCCACTAGCCTATTGGGGTCGGCTAGAAACCAATCGAGACACGGGAGTGTTGTCTCGATTCCTACGCAACCAGAGATTTCTAGGAACGGGGACTTGTTTACGCTAATGTTTCTATTAACGCCCTTGCGGTACCACTAACTTGAAAGGTTTTAATCTAAATGGCCACACAATCTTGATTACCAATTATAATCTTTATGAAACCGCTAAGTGTCCAAGCAAATGTTTTTGTAGGTTTTTTTTTTTAATGTCTAGACTAACCCTAACATAATTTGGAAGAGAAATTTACACTCAAATTAATGAAAAGCGGTGCGCAAGTAAATATCCAAGAAATTGAAATGACTTGAAAGTAATGCGGAAAAGAAAGACCCAATACAAGTCGGGCAAATAATATTACATGGCTTTGTTATCATGCCCCGGGACAGGACCCCGTGAGCGAAATGGAAATTTAAATATGCATGAAATTACTCTAGATGCATGAAATTACTCTAGATAATTTTAATCTATGCAAAATGGATTATTTACAAAAATGATCATAAAATACCAAAATAGCATTAAATTAGGAAAATGACCTTTTAAAATTAGGAAAATTTCATAGATGCCATTTTTGCCTTAATTTGATACCATCTATCACTTTTATATTTTTTTTGAAATTTTCATATTTTTTCATATTTTTTTATTTTATTTTTTAAATATTAATAATAATTCCTTAAACCGATCTATGCTAACATGGAGCAACACAGCATATGAATATTACAATAATCAAGCTCAAATCGACCGTTTCAAGATCGAAACTTGGTTTGCACATTTCATCGAACGCTTGACGTGCATTAAATCATCCCAAAACAGCTTCGCCGGGCCATGTTTGCGGCCTTCAATCTCAACCCATAAGCAATCTCACGCGGAACTAAAGTATCAAGATTATACTACCACATGCAAGGAGCAAGATTAGATGGAAATCACAGCTTAAAACACACGAAAACCAAGCTGGAATCATCATCAAATATGCGGGTTTGAGCTGATTTTTGCAAATCTGGGTTTGAACCCAAGTCAAGCAAACAGGTTGAATGCCCATATTCAAGCCCCGACACTCATCACATACGAGATCTAAGGGAAACAATTCTTAATCCGAGTGAAAGTAGGTAACATGAGCTTTCAAATGCAATAAACATCATAGAGAATGACCCACCGAACAACATCAAAACGACCTCTCCAAGAAGCACACATGCAATACTCTTGAGGAGATTTCAACACTTAGAAAAATTCCAGCCTCAAAAATCAGTTTTCCGGGCTGGTTTTCCTCTTGATTTTCATGATCAAAACATGCTCAAACTCAAACAAAAATACATCTAGGATACTTACCTTGCTTCCTAGCTTCTTTTTCAAGTATCTCTTGGCCGAGGAAACCGATAAATTATCCTCGGAAGCCCGTGGAAGTTGGCTTCTTCAACTGGAAATGAGATCTGCAGAAAAAAGAACTGACAATGAAGGTTTTTGTTGACCTCTAAAATTAGACTTCAAGATATCTTTTGTTGGAAAAATTGACACCAAACCAAACTATATATATTATAGTTTGGGGTAAAAGTCAATATTTTCCTCATTTGTTTCTTAAATTTCTCAAAAAACACTGGCTTTCTTCCACTCGTGACCAACTGGGCTCAACACTTAGACAAATTTTCGGAGTTTCTTGGCCGGCCAGGAGGGTGCTGTTTCGGGGGGCTTTAGGAGGCCTTTCCGGTCTCTATTTGGGACGTGCAACCTATGGTTGGAAAGATAATTGAGTGAAGTTTCACTCTCTAGTTGAAGATTTTGGCTAATTTTGGTCGCAAGTTTGTGAAAATTTCACTTTTCTCTGCAAGGGTCGGTCTAAAATTTCTGGGTTTTTTGCTCTCTGGAGTTGCTTCTGAAGGTGTCTTTGGGGAACGATTCCGAGCTCTCTCCTCTCCCTCTCGTCTCCTCTCTCCCTCTTCTCAAAAGAGCATGATTCATAGATGTTATCCACCCCCTTCATCAATCTCTTGGTCGGCTTTTTGTCCACCTACCAAGCCTGCCAACTGAGCTAGTTCACCCACTCTCTGACTTAGCCAATTTTTCAACTTCTGCAGCTGTTGAGTGTCCGGATTTGGTGCGATTTTACCGTGCTGTCAGCAGCTTATCCGTGGCCAACTTTCGTCCACTTGCACTACTATATATGGTCTTCCATCACGTGCAAAGATCAGGCTGGATGGGCGGCTGAGTGGGATATGGTGGGGCCACCAATATGCCTACTTAGCAGCTCCGAATTAAGACCTAATTGTGGGCTGGGTTTTGGTATCTCGTTTGAGTGCTTTAATCCATCAATTTGGCTGTGGTTTTTGATCAATTAGCAAGCTCATGTATAGTAGTTTAAGATCTCGACCAGGTTTTACAATTGTACCCACCCAATTTTGCAAGAAAGTCCTCAAAGTTAGCCATTTTCTTATCCGAAAATACCCAATTCAAGGCAAATTTGGTCCTTTTGGCCCAATTTGATTGATTCGACCTGGCCCAAGTTCAATTTCAACTTAATTAGTGACCAAGATGATGATTTAAAGGTTCGGGTGAAATTTTGCCAAATTTGCGAATTGGTCCCTCAACTTTTGAAAATTGCATTTTGGCCCCAACTTGTCATTTTAATTCCAATTTGACCTCCTAGGCTTGGCTAGTCACATTTAGATCATTGACCCCAACTTGCTTCTTTTTTTTTTTTTTTTTCTTTTCTTTCTTTTTTTAGGAAAAACATTTTCCATTAAAAAAACTATACTAAACACCTAGATAATCTATATGTGATAATTTGACAAGAAATATTTTTGTGGAAAAGCAAGTTCCCATTTTTTTTGGAAATGATTTTTTTTTGGGAAAAATTTAGGTGTCAACAGCTGCCCCTCTTTGGAAGGAAGCTCAAAGAGATTTCTTTCAAAGATAAGGTGACACCTAATTTTTATTATTTTTTTTTTAAATATTTTTTTGGTTTTTTTTTTTAATAATAGCAAAATGAAAATGCAATCGAGCTTAATGTAAAGAGCGTGATCTAAAGATGTACATGTGAACAATTTGAAAAGTGTGGTTTAAGGATATACCCACAAACCCCGTGGTTTAAGGCGGTCCCACGAACCTTGTGGTTTAAGCGGTCCCACTAACCGTGTGGTTTAAGGTAGCCCCACTAACCGTGTGGTTTAAGGTAGTCCCACGAACCTTGTGGTTTAAGGCGTCCCACGAAGCTTGTGGTTTAAGGCAGTCCCACTAACCATGTGGTTTAAGGCAGTCCCACTAACCTTGTGGTTTAAGGCAATTCCACGAACCTTGTGGTTTAAGGCAGTCCCACTAACCTTGTGGTTTAAGGCAGTCCCACTAACCGTGTGGTTTAAGGCAGTCCCACTAACCTTGTGGTTTAAGGCAATTCCACGAACCTTGTGGTTTAAGGCAGTCCCACTAACCATGTGGTTTATGGCAGTCCCACTAACCTTGTGGTTTAAGGCAATTCCACGAACCTTGTGGTTTAAGGATGGTCCCACTAACCTTGTGGTTTAAGCGAGTCCCACTAACCTTGTGGTTTTCCACGAACCTTGTGGTTTAAGGCGGTCCCACTAACCGTGTGGTTTAAGGCTAACCCATGAATCGTTTGAAATTGCAAGGTTTTAGAATAACCAAGAACTTTTTTGAAAATGCATGGTTTAAGGCTAACCCATGAATCCTTTGAAATGGCAAGGTTTAAGGATAACCAAGAACCTTTTGAAAATGAATGGTTTAAGGCTAACCCATGAACCCTTTGAAATTGCAAGATTTAAAGATAACCAAGAACCTTTTGAAAATGGATGGTTTAAGGCTAACCCATGAACCCTTTGAAATTGCAAGGTTTTAGGATAACCAAGAACCTTTTTGAAAATGCATGGTTTAAGGCTAACCCATGAACCCTTTGAAATTGCAAGGTTTAAGGATGACCAAGAACCTTTTTGAAAATGCATGGTTTAAGGCTAACCCATGAACCCTTTGAAATTGCAAGGTTTAAGGATGACCAAGAACCTCTTGAAAATGCATGGTTTAAGGCTAACGCATGAACCCTTTGAAATTGCGAGGTTTAAGGATAACCAAGAACCTTTTGAAAGTGTATGGTTTCATTGCAAGGAGAAACCTGTCATTCGAGAATATTCTATTAGAATTCATTATAACAAGTACTCTAGTAGCGAAAGCATACTAGATGAGATCAATTTTAGAACATGTCATCGAAACAATATCAAAAGTGTATCGGTATGAGAAGGCAATGATTGCATAAACAAATCAAACTAATCCCGACCACTTGACGAACTCACAAAACTATCATCACGGTCCGATGATATCATTAATCGTCAAATTCCCTTTGGGGAAAGGTCCTTGTTGAAATGACCTCGACTTATGAGAAAGGTTTGTTAAGTATGCCAAGTAAGGACCCCTAGTCGAAAGGGCTTCTCGCATATTCTCAAGAAAAGGGTTGTTTGATCCCATCTATTCATGTGGGAAATAAAGCGATCACTCAATCTCACTCTTCCAAAGTGTGCAAGGCTTTGAATCATTCGCAATAAGTACACATTGACCAATCTAAGAGGTCTTTTAGAAGGACCATAGTGCAGGTTTGGTCATGGTTTTAGCAATGGATAAGCATCATTGGCTATGAAATGAATTGATCACTAATCGACATCTTCGCCGGGTTTACAAGTCAAGAAACCTTAAGATGAGATAAGACAACCTTGCTCTCACTTCTTCGAGCGGCATCTTCTTTGTGAAGTCCTTATTTCCACTCGAATTATCCCAATCTGAAGAGACTTCGGGAATAGGTTGTAATGCTGGTTCGGTGAAAGGCTCAAAAGGCTCAGCACTTTTTCAAAGAGGGATTTGAGAGTTGGTGATTGCAACGACATCATTGCCATATCATCCAATTTTTGAAAGCACTCGAATTTGTCTCGAAAGTCCCTTGACTAATCATCGCAAAATAAGAGCTTTGCTCTTTCCTCTCAAAACTTTTGCATTTGCAGTGATCTCCTTTTGATACTAGCATTTTGTTTTTTGTCATTTTTGCTTTCACGGAGACATTCTTCTTGATGCAATTGTTTTTCTTCTGCTCTCTCTCCATTTTTTTTTTCGGGCATTGGCCTTGCTTTTACCAGGCACACTACTTTTTCATACCCCTTAATTTTCATTTGACTTTTGCTATTTTGAACTTTTTAAACTCTTAGGACTTTCGAGATGCTTTCCGCATTTTCACGTACACATCACTTGCCTTGGCAAATCATATGCCTTGCCCCAATGTGGGGAGATAATCACCACTCGAGTTTTGGAAATGAATGATTAGGCTCAACTTGGTTTAAGCAAAGGGTATCGGTGTTTGGGGAGAGAAAAGAATGCTCTTCTCCACCTTGGGATGCTTCGAGCTTCCATAAGAATTCAACCGAAGTTACCACAAAAAGATTTATGCAAGTGAGAGCAAAGAAACCTTTCTCATCTTTCCTCTCCAAATAATATCAACCCAAACCTTCATAATTGCTCCATCGTGGGGTGGTTCTTGACAGGGGTATTTTGTAGAAAATCTTCACATCAAAAGGCTCAAATGGGCTAACTATTGTCACCTGTGGTGTGTATGATAGATGAAAGAAATGCCTCTCATCATCTTGATCTATGTACCACTTGCGAATGAATTCATTGACCCTAAACAACACGGGTTTTCTTTTTTTTTGCTCGAATCCCAGAGTGCTTAAAGGACATGTTTGGAAATGGGTTGCCTTTCTTCATCCTAAGAGTTTCCCGCTTGGCATGAGTAACATCGCCTTTCATTTTTGTTGAGATCATCGGGTGGATTAATCTCCATAGGGAACTTTGATTCAAAATGAGTGATCCGTCGAGTGGATGGACAATTTAAAGGTAAATAAGATTTTTACAAACTTTGTGGAAAACTTATTTCTTCAATTTCCGTTTTTTGCGCTTGTTTCTAGAAAAACCCTAAATGTTCTTTTTTTGCGATGGAAATTCTCCATTTATTTCCATTTGATTTTGAGAAGAAGGGTACTTACCGTGCCTTAGTAGTCGGCGACCCTACAAAGAACAAAAGGGAATGTGTTAGTACATGAATCCTCGGGGATCGTAAAACTAGAGACGATACAACATTACCCTTGGTCGTTTCACCATTTGGCGGCAAACGGCGGAATGAACGTGCTGTTTTAAGGCTTGAAGAGAATCGCAGGTCTTTGGTCTCATTAGTCCAAGCATTTTCCTCTTTTTGCAAAAATAAGAGATGCAAAAGTTTTTTTTTTTTTTAATTATTTTTTTACCATGGCAACCTCGTTGCCGTTTCCGAGGATCGAACCCCCGGCCGTTCTCGGACCACTTCACTCCCCATACCACCAGGTCGAAGTGCTGGTAGTGTCCATGGGGCGCTTCCTTTTTATTTAATTGAACCGGCTCTAGAACTCCACATCTTTTAAACCAAGTTAGGTGAATTTGACATGTGTTACCTCCATATGCTTGCTTGGTCGATATGTATAATGCTTAAATCAATTTCTTGAGTTGTTCCTCGAATATCGATGCTTCTTTAAATGTCTTGTGTTTCCTCTTCATGTGTCTTTGCTCCTCGGTGTTAACATTTCCTTGAAGATCTTGCTTTCAAAGATGTTATCGAATTCACTCATTCTAAGTGGACGTCAAAGATGAAAGGGAGGGGTACTCCTTGTTTTGACATGTGAGGGCATTACTCCTTGGATGTTTTACTCCATTTATTCCATCAAAATGGATGGTTGGGCCTTAGCATGCTTTCTTGGTATAAGGTTTTGCTCCAGCGGTCAATGTACACCTTTTCCTACAAGAGATGGGGCATGTTACTTATATTCCAAAATTGAATTGGACTAATTTAGGAACGATACTCCCTTTTGTGCTGAATCAATTGACTTTGTTTCATCTTGCTCATGGGTGAGAGTTACTTTGCTTTAAGTGATTTGCCCCATTCATCAACTCCAAGGAAAAAGAGACGAATATGTTATTTTCATACTCAACTTGATTCATTTTAGGAACGGTATACTCCCTTTTACGGCATATATGATGACTGCATTCCATCTCGTTTCCTTGGCTATGGGGACAGATTTGCTCTCATGATTGATAGCAATTCACTTGAGAAATGTCTATTCCATTTGAATCTTTCCATTTTTAGAAGTCGGGTGACTTAGGCATTGCGTGCTCCCGATCCATTTTGTGGCTGTCTGCCCCAATTAAAATTTCCTACACATGTGGAAACAATGTATTATTTCTACTCTTAGGTGCATTAAGTTCAGGAACGAAGTACACCCTTTTTCAAAGTCGGGCAATTCAGCATCTCATTGTAGCTTTGTGGAGGAAGGGAAGACATTATCCTTATGGTCGAATGTATGCCACATTGAGTTAGATAACTTGTCCATATGCAGCTCCATTATGTTGGATTGATGAATCTTCATTTCATTTCAATCCTTCATGCTTTACTCAGTTTCTCGCATACCCCTTTTAGGGTAGGTGACCTTTTACCATTTTTGTTGCATCAATGCATTTCCCACTTCACAAACTGTAAGCATGGGTAGCTATGTCAGTTTATGAATGAGTTGTTTTGACTTTTGGAACGAATACACCCTTTTCTTTTAGAGATCGTGTGATTCGGACCAGGTTGTCCTCCCCATGTAATCTTGTTGCTTGCCAGTAATTTGCCTCACTAAAATCTGCACAAAGTAGAAGGACAAATCATTCCTAAAATAAATCGAATTTAACTTGAAACGATTACCACCTTTTATTTGAAGGCAACATTTGATGACCGATTCTTGTTTGTGTACATCTACATCTTGAAGTATTGTCTTGCAGACCACCAATAATTATCTCCATATAGGATTGGATGCCAAGACACCATTAGAAGTGTAGGAATTGCAGTTGCTTCTTGTTTGCAACGATGAAATAGTTTGATGGCAAAGAATGTCTATAGATTTTTTTTTTTCCACAAAGAATGTCAAATTAATATGAGGTCGTCCAGGATGTGGAACTTCTGTGGAAGCCAATTTCGAAGCAATAAAGATTGCCGTTAGGCTGGTAGATTTGTGATCTTCGAGGCTTTGACGGTTCTTTTCACACTTAATAGCAATGTTTGAATTCATATGCTGCGAAAATATGCCTACAGTTCATGGCTCAACCAAATATGCCCATGAATGAGCATGAATTGGTGCATTTCATGACTTGCTCTATTAAGGACAGGCCGCGCTTTTGTCTTTCCAAAGGAAGTAAATGTTAATCTTGAACAAAACCATCATTTTACCTGTTTGACAAAAATGGATGGTCGAGTTAGTGGTTGCATGAGAAATCCCTTTTGGAACGATTACAACCTTACCCCTTGAAGCA
The DNA here is from genome assembly GCA_017140595.1 of Eucalyptus curtisii. Lineage (NCBI taxonomy): Eukaryota > Viridiplantae > Streptophyta > Magnoliopsida > Myrtales > Myrtaceae > Eucalyptus > Eucalyptus curtisii. Next base: position 29,545,016 of record CM029496.1, on the reverse strand, counting down.
TCATCCTTTGGATCAACCTACAAAAGCGATTAAGTGAAGAGATAAAATATTACGCAAGTTCTTTTTGAAACTCATTTTCAAACATTTTGAAGCTAAGGCATAAAATTCAGCCCGTAGAGGGCCCGTTTGAAACACTTCAAGTGTTTTAAAGAATATAAATTTTGTGAACTCTAACTTCATTATTAAAAAATGTGAGTTGTATGATTTACAAAAGCATTTGATTGGGTCCACAATCAAAACCCAAAACACAAAATGCGGTTCCTAATAGGAATAATGACAATAATAAAGTACAAGAAGCTCTTTCGTAGAGGAGCATAATAAGCACAATTCTTGCCCCAAAATGTAATCTTGACTTGGAAGAATTTCTATACAAAATGTGACTTTGAGTTCATAATTGAAAATTTAAACAAAAACATATGTTCAGTAGATCATAGGTATTTGAAATGCTTATTTATTAAGAATGAGTGCCAAGCCCATATTGCCAAGGGCATTCCATTGATTTCCGCGAATCTTCAAATAATGAAAATTTCAATCCGAAGTGAGCAAGTAGATGGAAAAATCACACTTACAATGGGTGAAAAGACCCTTTTTTTTTTTTTTTTTTTTTTTTTTTTTTTCTAATCACATAGACACGCGGATGTAAACTTGTGAGGTTTGACACATAAAGGTGGAATTCTAAAGGCTTAAGTCCCCATTTTGATTAGATCAAAAGAGTTTTCCCCACTCCGCACTTGCGTCGGACAGTTCTCTTTATCATTAATCAAAATGAGCGGGACCAAAAGTGGATAACCATGGGTCATTCCCCGCACGGGTTCCATCTTTTGGCACCTCCTATGGGCTTCCTAGTGCGATCGGGGTTTTAGATCGCAGATTGTGTGTGTAAATGTGTAGTGCTCATGTAGGTATAAACGCATGCATAGCAATTGATATCCAATCCACGCACAACAATTGATATCCAAACAACACTTCAATTTCATCCATATAGACATACATTCCCACGCCTCCCCTGCAAAAGAAATGAGTTAACAAACACTCCACCCCTTATTACTCCAAACCTACAAAAACATTTAACACATTGTTAGTGGACTAACCTTGTTTTCCACGTGACTTTGACACGCGCTATCAAATGAAGACCATGTTAGTGAACAACCAACCAAGTTATTACGGCCTAAGTCTTCTAAGGTTTGCAACCAAGTCCCCAGTGGAGTCGCCAAGCTGTCACGACCTCTTTTTTTCATCCGGGGAAAAGGAAGAACGGTTTAGGGGTATTTGCCTAAAGAGGCGGACCAATGGCCCTAAATTAGGCGTAGGCTCTCCCAAGCCCATACCTCGCGTGACGTTGGATTTTGTTTTTTAGTTCTTAACAACCTAAATATTTCTAGGAGTCGCCACTAGCCTATTGGGGTCGGCTAGAAACCAATCGAGACACGGGAGTGTTGTCTCGATTCCTACGCAACCAGAGATTTCTAGGAACGGGGACTTGTTTACGCTAATGTTTCTATTAACGCCCTTGCGGTACCACTAACTTGAAAGGTTTTAATCTAAATGGCCACACAATCTTGATTACCAATTATAATCTTTATGAAACCGCTAAGTGTCCAAGCAAATGTTTTTGTAGGTTTTTTTTTTTAATGTCTAGACTAACCCTAACATAATTTGGAAGAGAAATTTACACTCAAATTAATGAAAAGCGGTGCGCAAGTAAATATCCAAGAAATTGAAATGACTTGAAAGTAATGCGGAAAAGAAAGACCCAATACAAGTCGGGCAAATAATATTACATGGCTTTGTTATCATGCCCCGGGACAGGACCCCCGTGAGCGAAATGGAAATTTAAATATGCATGAAATTACTCTAGATGCATGAAATTACTCTAGATAATTTTAATCTATGCAAAATGGATTATTTACAAAAATGATCATAAAATACCAAAATAGCATTAAATTAGGAAAATGACCTTTTAAAATTAGGAAAATTTCATAGATGCCATTTTTGCCTTAATTTGATACCATCTATCACTTTTATATTTTTTTTGAAATTTTCATATTTTTTCATTTTTTTTTTTTTTTTTTTTTTTAAATATTAATAATAATTCCTTAAACCGATCTATGCTAACATGGAGCAACACAGCATATGAATATTACAATAATCAAGCTCAAATCGACCGTTTCAAGATCGAAACTTGGTTTGCACATTTCATCGAACGCTTGACGTGCATTAAATCATCCCAAAACAGCTTCGCCGGGCCATGTTTGCGGCCTTCAATCTCAACCCATAAGCAATCTCACGCGGAACTAAAGTATCAAGATTATACTACCACATGCAAGGAGCAAGATTAGATGGAAATCACAGCTTAAAACACACGAAAACCAAGCTGGAATCATCATCAAATATGCGGGTTTGAGCTGATTTTTGCAAATCTGGGTTTGAACCCAAGTCAAGCAAACAGGTTGAATGCCCATATTCAAGCCCCGACACTCATCACATACGAGATCTAAGGGAAACAATTCTTAATCCGAGTGAAAGTAGGTAACATGAGCTTTCAAATGCAATAAACATCATAGAGAATGACCCACCGAACAACATCAAAACGACCTCTCCAAGAAGCACACATGCAATACTCTTGAGGAGATTTCAACACTTAGAAAAAATTCCAGCCTCAAAAATCAGTTTTCCGGGCTGGTTTTCCTCTTGATTTTCATGATCAAAACATGCTCAAACTCAAACAAAAATACATCTAGGATACTTACCTTGCTTCCTAGCTTCTTTTTCAAGTATCTCTTGGCCGAGGAAACCGATAAATTATCCTCGGAAGCCCGTGGAAGTTGGCTTCTTCAACTGGAAATGAGATCTGCAGAAAAAAGAACTGACAATGAAGGTTTTTGTTGACCTCTAAAATTAGACTTCAAGATATCTTTTGTTGGAAAAATTGACACCAAACCAAACTATATATATTATAGTTTGGGGTAAAAGTCAATATTTTCCTCATTTGTTTCTTAAATTTCTCAAAAAACACTGGCTTTCTTCCACTCGTGACCAACTGGGCTCAACACTTAGACAAATTTTCGGAGTTTCTTGGCCGGCCAGGAGGGTGCTGTTTCGGGGGGCTTTAGGAGGCCTTTCCGGTCTCTATTTGGGACGTGCAACCTATGGTTGGAAAGATAATTGAGTGAAGTTTCACTCTCTAGTTGAAGATTTTGGCTAATTTTGGTCGCAAGTTTGTGAAAATTTCACTTTTCTCTGCAAGGGTCGGTCTAAAATTTCTGGGTTTTTTGCTCTCTGGAGTTGCTTCTGAAGGTGTCTTTGGGGAACGATTCCGAGCTCTCTCCTCTCCCTCTCGTCTCCTCTCTCCCTCTTCTCAAAAGAGCATGATTCATAGATGTTATCCACCCCTTCATCAATCTCTTGGTCGGCTTTTTGTCCACCTACCAAGCCTGCCAACTGAGCTAGTTCACCCACTCTCTGACTTAGCCAATTTTTCAACTTCTGCAGCTGTTGAGTGTCCGGATTTGGTGCGATTTTACCGTGCTGTCAGCAGCTTATCCGTGGCCAACTTTCGTCCACTTGCACTACTATATATGGTCTTCCATCACGTGCAAAGATCAGGCTGGATGGGCGGCTGAGTGGGATATGGTGGGGCCACCAATATGCCTACTTAGCAGCTCCGAATTAAGACCTAATTGTGGGCTGGGTTTTGGTATCTCGTTTGAGTGCTTTAATCCATCAATTTGGCTGTGGTTTTTGATCAATTAGCAAGCTCATGTATAGTAGTTTAAGATCTCGACCAGGTTTTACAATTGTACCCACCCAATTTTGCAAGAAAGTCCTCAAAGTTAGCCATTTTCTTATCCGAAAATACCCAATTCAAGGCAAATTTGGTCCTTTTGGCCCAATTTGATTGATTCGACCTGGCCCAAGTTCAATTTCAACTTAATTAGTGACCAAGATGATGATTTAAAGGTTCGGGTGAAATTTTGCCAAATTTGCGAATTGGTCCCTCAACTTTTGAAAATTGCATTTTGGCCCCAACTTGTCATTTTAATTCCAATTTGACCTCCTAGGCTTGGCTAGTCACATTTAGATCATTGACCCCAACTTGCTTCTTTTTTTTCTTTTTTTTTTTCTTTCTTTTTTTAGGAAAAACATTTTCCATTAAAAAAACTATACTAAACACCTAGATAATCTATATGTGATAATTTGACAAGAAATATTTTTGTGGAAAAGCAAGTTCCCATTTTTTTTGGAAATGATTTTTTTTTGGGAAAAATTTAGGTGTCAACAAGGGTTAGGGTTTTTTCTTCGATAATTTTGGCTATTAATTACCACCATAAAAAAGCTTACGGGTTAAAATTTTAAAAATGTCCCCCAAGAAAAAATAAATGAAACCTTGGAATTAAAATTGATTGTAAAAATCAAATTACAATCATTCAGCATTCAAATTAGCCCGGTAAATCTAAATCCCGAGCATTTATTTATCATGGGATTTTTACCATATTCCCAATTCTCCTGGGATACCTATTTTAAACCTGGTAAAGCCAAGATCTTTGGAATTATTATTGAAATTTTAAACTGCATAGAGCCAAATCTAGCCAAGATACCTTTTGGGTAAGTATTGCAAATAGTTATTTTTTATGGTAAGTATCACGCAAATAATTATTTTTTATTCCACTTAATTAGCAATTGTGAAGATAGGTGACCTTAGTGAAGTGGAAAGATTTTAAAACTTGAGAAGTTTGGTAACATGCACAAATTTGTCCCTTTGAGTTTCCTAGTGGATATCCACACTTTTCTTTTTACTTTTTTACTTTTTTCTGTTGGTGGGTGAAAATATATAAATCTGGTAAGTAACTTTGAGTTTGCTTGGTTAGCAATTTTCTTCATGAATAGTCAGGCATTTGCCTTTGTATTCTTTTGTTTGGATACCCTTTTCAATCTTCATGCAAATAACAAAAGAATTATGGTTGTGTATATTTTTATCAAATTAAATTATAGATGAATTGTTTAAGCATAAAATTCTAAACATGTGTTACTAAACATGTGTTTTCTTACATTGACATCAATAACCTAAAATAGTTTCTAGAAATGCTGTGATAAGGCCTTTTTTTTTCCGATTAGTTTTAATTGAACGGTATCTTTTCTTTCCAATAAATCCTTTTTTTCCCTCAAACTCAGAGCAAATTATGTAGCTAATTATCTAGAGATTTTAACCGCTCATTACTATTTATCATAAAATTGGTCTTTTGTGATTATTTTCTCAAACTTGGTAAATTATCTAGAGATTTTGGCTAGTAAATTTGTAAGTTTGTAGAGGATTTTCTATTATAGATGAACATATTTATCACCTTTAATTTTAACTTTAACTTGAGCCTGAGGTAAAAAAGTAGAATTCTTTTCTTTCACACACACCATATCGCCGTATGCATTAGTTATATGTGTATAAAGTCTTTGCTGAAATGGCAAGCGAATGAATTTATTTTGTAGACGGTGCAAATAAATATTCTTATTTGTGAACTTGGTTTATGAAATAAATTTTGAAATAGCTTATGAAATGTATTCTGATTTATAAGATGAATTTATGAATTTGATTTGGGAATTATTGGAGGATAATGTTTATGGATTATGCTCATGTAGCTAAGATTAGAACCCATGGTGAGGTTGACTATACATATTGTTTTTAGAATATCTTTATGAACCAAGCTATCGACTAATATAGATGTAGATATTGCCAATGAGTGTCTTAGTCTCCTTTGTCATGAGCATTAAGTGTGATCTCAATTGGATAATGAATATAAGATTAATTAATAGACTAGACCATTAATGCCTGTTTAGATATTATCGATTAAATGAATATTTCTTATATAGTTAAGTTGAAGTGATATGACTCATCTTAATCTTGTAAGTGTATCATATATTGGATTTGAGATAATTGAGTTATGATATTATTTTATAAATATGCATAAGATTACTTGATCAAGTTAGAAAAGTTTTGTACTACCCACCGAGTTATGGTTGCCTATACTATTCATCTTACATCTTTTTGGGGTTATTCAGTTAGTGGCAAGAAATCGAATGACAAACTCTATGACTTTGTTGAATTTAGTCAAATGGCACGTACGGAAATGAGGTAATCTCATAAAATTTACCGTAGATTCAGCCTATTTCATTGAGCTCAGAATTTAGTTATGTTGCGATACTTCTAATAAATTTGAGGGTGTATCGGAGAAGCAAATCAATAAGGGTCCTTATGCATGTTTGAAAGGTTGTGATAAACTAGAGGGGACTCATTAGCATACCAAGTTGAAAGAAACCTACCATGAGAGCGTCATGAGTGCATACATCAATGGCTTCACATGCTTAAAGGATGATGCGGTCCTTAAGATGATGAATGACAGAGTTTACTATTATTGAAATTTGCAGAATGAAGGCTGGCTTAGGTCAAACATGATTTTATAAATAAAAGATTGATTAATTAAGCATTGCAATCTTGACCTGACAATAGAATAATATATGCCGCTTTCTTTAAAGACTCAAAATGCAAGTTGAGCAAGAGCATCTAACATCTAGTGCTTTGAGTGTGTGCTAGTTTTCACTTATTCTAGCTCCGTCCAATAAGAAGCAACACAAACTCCTCAAGAAAGAGATCAAATTTTCTTTTGCATTTATTCCCTATCTTCTCATTCCTTAGTGAATCATTCTTTAAATTAAAGTTGCTGATTATTTAACTCCTTTTATTGCTTTTGCTCGCGGGGCCATATTCCTTAGAAAGATCAATTACCCATTGTGTCATCGAGAACACCTACGCTAGAAAAATAATTCAATGGCGACCGGTAAGTTTTTTCCTTTCTTTTTTTTTTCTTTTTTGGTGTTGGGGGGGGGGGGGGTGGAATTTATCCGTACAATGTTATCGCAAATCATAAGTCTACATTTTCCTTGTTCATTGAAAGTCCAAGTAGAGCATAAAACGGATGACTAATTGACAAATCTAACAAAACCGATACATTACCATAGTTATCCTCTTAATCCACGATAACAAGCAAACTAAATTTCTAAAATGACATAATTTAGCTTGATTATTTAAAGTCCATATCATAAATTATTAACGACGAATGTGGAACAAAAATTAAAATACGTCAACGTAGAAAATAGGTGCCAATGAACAAGAAAGACAACATGAAGACACACGAAATCACGTAACTCCTCACGTACGAGCCATGCAAGAAGAAATTTTTCAAATGCAAAACTAACGCTATAAATCTCCTCTCTCGTTCGTCTTCTTCCTCGCTCACTTCGAGATCGAGAGAGAGAGAGGGAGCAAGGGAGGAAGACTGCAGAGATTGAGCTGTGACGTCGCCGCGCAAATTTCCCATCAACGCAAAAATGGAGCAATTCAAAGGCCAACCTCGCCTCCCTAAGTTCGCGTCGCCGAAGCGATACGAAATAAGGCTGAAACCCGACCTCGCCGCCTGCAAATTCTCCGGCTCCGTTGCCATCGACCTCGACATCGCCAGCGAGACCAAATTCATCGTCCTCAATGCGGCCGACCTGTCGATCCAGAACGAGACTGTTTCCTTCACCCACAAAGCGTTCTCCTCCTATTCGAGGCCGGCTCCAGGAAGAACCAGTCTGGTTCTCGGTTCAGAACCATCGTCATCTTCAATGATTTTCTCTCTCTTCCCTTCGGCTGTTCTGAATTATCTGTGGCAATGGTGGCAACGACTGTGGACCTGCTTTTTTAGCCTTCCGAAACTTGAACGATTCGGCACCAAGGTTAGTAATGTAGAATCGCATCTCATTTTCTTTTCCGCGATGCGTATCTAGGCTTCGGTTGTGAGAGAATTCACAATAGCTGATTCTGTTAGAAGCCCATCACTTGGTTTAGTTGTGAATTATTCATCCAAAGCAAAGCATACAACTTTGCGTACCTCCAGTCTCTTAAAAGTAGGTCAGTCTAATAAGCAAGTCGGGTCGAATATGTCCAGTCCATTTAACTCGTTTTGAGTGATTTATATACAATACAAACCTAGTACCTCTTAACCGGTCCATACACGGTTCAACCCGTATTAATAAAAATACATTCATATTTAACCCAGTCTATGAAAAGTCGTAGCCACCGATTTTAATGCCCATTAAAATCCTTATTTATGATGCATATGTGTTCTCAGGCTCCCCAATATCTTTTTTTTCCGTGTTTGCTTTACTCTTTCTAATTATCTATGAATTTCGATATATTTTTAATTCTAGTGATGAATGCATTTTAATGTGAAAAAAAATTGAGATTATGGGTTGGCTAATGGTGAAAGCTATGGTTGTCGAGTTTTGAGATTTTAGTTTCTATCTTATTTTGTGTTAACTGTTACGTAGAGGATCTGATGGTGCAAAGTGAGTTGACGACATTGAAATGCTGAGCAGGTGTTTGAGCCTTGTAAAGTTGACTTGGTTGGGGAAGATGAGATATTGGTTTTGGAGTTCCCCGAGACTCTGCCTACTGGGATTGGAGTTTTGGCCATCGGTTTTGACGAAATTCTTAATGATAAGATGAAAGGGTTCTACAGAAGGTAATTTTTTTCTAGGAAACACAGAACATGATGATGTTCGGCATTATTTGGTTGTGCAACAGGGATTGTGAAGCAATTGGATTTGCATGCTATTTGACCAAATGAAGACCGAGCTTCATGCAACCACTTGCTTACTCTGCTCCTTTTTCTTTTAAAAGTTTCGTTGGTTGTCTGCCCTGCATCATTTAGGACTTCACTATGCTTCTGAATTTATGCCTATCTGCTGTAAATTGACTAGAGGTACTTCCATACCAATTGTAAGATATGATACTTCATTAGTTTTTTGAATGAATTACTGGATTATGAGATGTTAGCACTGCTAGTATTGTCACCAAATCTTTATTTAAAAGCACACGTATGACCTTATTAGTCGTGGACAGCCAAATTCACTCACTTGAGTTCTAAAGCACTCTATGCAGTACTTACGAGCACAACGGAGAGAAGAAGAATATGGCAGTTACTCAGTTTGAGCCAGTTGATGCTCGGCGATGCTTTCCATGTTGGGATGAGCCTGCATGCAAGGTTATTATCTTTCCTTTACAGGAGTGGTTTATGTGCAACTGTCCTAACGATCTTCCCATGCCTATAATGGCGGTACAAACCTTCGAGGGAGGTGTCATTCTTTTCCTCAGTTGATTGATACACCCTCAATAGTTCCGCTAGTTTGGTCTATATGAGGTTGCCAATCTCTTTAATGATCTGACTTTAAATTCTGTTTGTACTTCATGGAGTGTAATTTTTTAGGTGGGCATCTATCGATGTTACACGATTCGTTCACTTGACTTTGCTGAATGGTGGGACAGGCGGCGTTCAAAATTTCTCTAGATGTGCCGGCTGATCTGGTAGCTCTCTCCAACATGCCCATGGTTGATGAAAAGGTGGAAGGACACGTTAAGACGGTTTTTTTTTATCAAGAATCACCCATTATGTCGACATACTTGGTCGCGGTTGTCGTTGGGTTATTTGACTATGTTGAAGATCATACATCTGATGGTAAAATCACTAATTATTGCTTTGCTCTCATAAGAAATTTCGTTTATCTAGTGATTAGTGTGGAAAATCTTGTGCACAAGGAAGGACTTTTCCTTTTTTTTTCCCCTTTTGTTTTTGCCCAATTGTTCTTATATCTGCCTCATTGCCTTGGCAGGAGTAAAGGTGCGGGTATACTGTCAAGTCGGGAAGCAAAATCAGGGAAAATTTGCCCTAAATGTTGCTGTCAAGACGCTTGAATTCTACCGAGAGTATGTCCTTATCAGACTTATATAATGTCTGTTAGTTCCGGCCCGCTTAACTCTAAGTGAATTGCATTTGTCAGTACTCTAATATTCTGAGCACTTGTGATCATTATCTGTAGTTGACTATCACTAAATTGAACGAAATCCAGATTCTTTGCTGTGCCCTACTCTCTTCCGAAACTGGATATGATTGCTATCCCAGATTTTGCTTATGGTGCCACGGAAAATTATGGTTTAGTTACTTATCGTGAAACAGCTCTACTCTATGATGAGCAGCACTCGGCTGCAGCTAACAAGCAGAGGGTAATGTAAATTACAATTTGTTGACTATATTTCAATATCCAGTTTGGCTGTTCAAAGTTGGAAAGTTTCATATGTGTGGTTGTTGGAATAATTAAATGTTAAACCACATCTTCATCTAACAACTTAAACTTTAAATCCCACATGGTATCAGAACTGGAGGTTTCGAGTTTAAATATTTTCAGGTCCCATTTACCTCCCCAATTAAATATGTCCACGCTTGGTATTAGGCAAAAAGACCATACTAAGCGTGAGGGGGAGTATTGGCACAATTAAATATTAAACTACAGCTTCATCTAACAGCTTAAGCTTTTAAAATAATTAATAGTGGTCCTACAAGATCTCATGGTGGTCACCAATTTGCAAAAACATTTGACACTTTTGTCTGGCTTCTTTAAGGTCACAATAGTTGTTACCCATGAACTGGCTCACCAGTGGTTCGGTAACCTTGTTACCATGGAGTGGTGGACTCATCTATGGCTAAACGAGGGATTTGCTACTTGGGTAAGTGACCTTGCTTTGTGTATTGAATCATGCATGCTTTATAATAATGTGTTTGGCTTAGGTGAGCTATTTGGCTACTGATCGCCTTTTTCCTGAGTGGAAATATGGACTCAGTTCCTTCAAGAATCTGTTAAAGGGCTGAGACTGGATGAGCTTGCTGAGTCACACCCAATCGAGGTAAGCAAAAACTTCTTTTCCTTTTCTAAAGATATATGGAAGTCCTTGAATTGAAGAAACTTTTCCTCTTCAGGTGGAGATTAACCATGCTGGCGAGATCAATGAAATCTTCGATGCAATAAGCTAAAGAAAGAGTGCATCTGTGATCCGGATGCTTCAGAGCTATCTTGGTGCTGAATGTTTTCAGGTAATTCTTTTACCTTTCAGCTTATGATGATCTCTCAGTAACTGTCTGGAGAGTTCGTGTAGATGACGTGTGAAATTTGTGTATAAAATCAGAAAGAGAATGAACTGACTAGAAGGCCTTTCTTTAAGGAATGTTGAGGAGTTCTCCAAGATAAAAGTGTGGTCTTCTACCATGTAATTTAATCAAGTGAATAAGTTAGTTCTCGACATGATGCTGAGGAAGAAATCGGCATCTCAAAAGCTTTACTAGCAGTTTCACTGACTCGAGCAGAAACAATGTAGTGAAATTTCGGAACTTGATTTAATTAGTAGACCTGATATTGGATGCTTAACTTGAGCTGGATTGCGCTTCAGTTTTTTGTGCTCACCTTATGAGACTATAAAATTGATGAGGTACTTAAATCGCTTGGAATTGGCTTCTTTTTCTTGGTATTATTGCCTAAACAAAGCCTTCATTTAGACATAGTCTCAACTTAAGCTCGGGTTCAAAATTTTCATGATACTTTCTATAATTTACACGCTACTTAAATGTCAGAGCACTCAAGTTTGCAATTTACTGCTTACGGTAATGTTATCCTTTGACAACTGGCCTTTACAGCCCCCCAGTCCGCAAACGCACTATGGCTTGATAAGACTACTGTTTGATTGATTTGGAATATAACAGAATTCAGTTGATGAGATTAAATTGTACAAGTGAAATAAGAAAGATTCTCCAACTTATCTTATCATATCTTCTGGTTAATTTATTGAATTACGGGTTCACACAATGAACTCTCAAATTAAATTATCATCTATCTGAATTATTATTGATGCGAACGTTCTTCTGCCATGTTTTGCTGTGTATAATACACTTCCGTTGCAGACATTGCTTGTATTGGATTTTCTCGAAGATTTAACACGGACATGTTTTTGTGAAAATAGAGATCACTAGCTTCGTACATAAGGAGGCATGCTTGCTCAAATGCAAAGACAGAGGACCTCTGGACTGCACTCGAGGAGGGATCAGGTGAACCCGTGAACAAGCTAATGAATTCGTGGACCAAGCAGAAAGGATACCCTGTGGTTTCCGTCAGAATCAAAGATAACAAGTTAGAGTTCGAACAGGTTCCAAAATGTCATATTTCTTTCATATATATATATATATATATATATATATATTTTGGTCTTGTACATTACCTACAATACAGCGAACCAGCTGCAGACTGACATGACTTTGATAAATAATGGCAGTCACAATTTTTGTTAAGCGGTTCCCATGGGGAAGGACAGTGGATTGTGCCAATAATATTTTGTTGTGGCTCATATGATGCGTGCCAAAGTTTTCTGTTGGAAACAAAATCCGCATCTATTGATTTAGAGGAAAATGAAGCATGGATAAAAGTTAATGTCGACCAGACGGGATTCTATAGGGTAAAGTACGACGAGGATCTTAAAGCCGAGCTAAGATATGCCATAGAGAATAAAATGTTATCTGCAACAGACAGATTTGGTAACTTTATTATTTCTTCCAATATTCGAACATCTCCCGCCCACCCCCATTTTTCCATCTCTCTTCTTAACCTAAAATTCAGGCTAACCAACTTGTGGCATGCTTGTAACAGGTATACTGGATGATTCCTTTGCTCTTTGTATGGCTCGCCAGCAGTCCTTAACTTCGTTGCTCACTTTAATGGCGGCTTACGGAGAAGAACTTGATTATACTGTGTTATCGAGTTTGATAAGTGTATGTTCAGCTATAACTCTACTCTCACTTTATATATATATATATTGTGTCTGAACTTGGATTGGGAGAGAATCTTACTATGGGTTTTTGTTGAGATGATATATTCGTGACTGATTTTACTCTCTTCATTGGCAGATAAGTTACAAAATTGCAAGAATTGCTGCAGATGCTACCCCTGAATTGGTGGATTCCATAAAACATTTTTTCATCATTCTTTTCCAACACTCTGCAGAGTAAGTTCAGCAACTCTTATGCATCTAGCATAGCCTTGTAGGTAGAATTTTGGATTTACATTTTTACAGCTCTTACATCATGATAACAAATAAACCAAAAAAAGAAGCTTCTTTGGCGAGGTAAATTAAATTCATTTCAAGAAATTGGAAGGACATACCAATTTTTTACCCGGATGTCTATTATCTATAAGGCGGGTTCTCTTACTGGAAGACTGCTGAATTTATGCTGAAACTTACTCGTGATAATTTTCTTTTTAACCTTTACTTCATGATGTATTAGCCGAAAAACTATCTCGATGATCTGTGTCGAGATTAATTTGTCTAGTTCTCTTTGGATGTGTAGTGAGAAGCCTGCTTAAGTGATATCAAATTTTCAAGAGATACTTTCAGTCTTTGATAGACTCTTAGTGAAGTTTTAGATTTTAGACTACCTAATGTTCTAAAGAAATCATTTTCTGTTAAAAATTTTGTCAAGTTGTGATTGTGAAAAAGAGAGGCTCAGTCATTAGCTTTTTTGTTGCATTTTCGTGGCAGGAAGCTTGGTTGGGAGGCCAAAGAGGGTGAGAGTCATTTAGATGCTATGTTGAGAGGACAAATTTTAACCGCCCTAGCAGAGTTCGGAGATGAACCCACACTGAGGGAAGCAAGCAGGCGCTTTCATGCATTCTTAAATGACAGGAGCACACCTCTCCTTTCTCCTGACATCCGAAAGGTAGTGCAATCTGATGCATTTTCTGTTGCTTTGTATTTCTTCATGTCCTACAGCCTCTGCATACATTCTTTTACCTGATTGTACAGGCAGCCTATGTGGCTGTAATGCAAACCGTGAATGCATCAAACCGATCAGGTTTTGAATCTTTGCTGAGAGTCTACAGAGAGACTGACCTGAGCCAGGAGAAAACTCGCATTTTAGGTATTTAGATGTCATTTGGGCGAGTATTGCAACTTTCTGCTACTCATCTTGCTAAAGTCTCCCTTTTTTTTGTCTCTGTAGAGTCATTGGCCTCTTGTCCAGATCCAAATATCATCCTTGAAGTGCTCGGCTTCATACTGTCTTCTGAGGTACTCTGGCTTGTGTACTAGTTGAACATACATATGCCATGTTAGTTCCTTGAAGTTTCCTTTATTCAGTTCACCTATTGTTTGATCATAAAGGGAGAAACTAAAGTTTCACGCCGTTGCTGTTAATAAGGTTCGCAGTCAAGACGCTGTCTTTGGGCTTGCAGTTTGCTGGGAAGGACGCGAAACCGCTTGGAATTGGCTGAAGGTAATTCCATTAATGCCAGTATTTATTTTACTTGAACGAGCCAATGATGCTTTCCTTGGATTTGAGCTGATATAACATAGATTGTTTTTGGCTTATTGGAAAAACTACAATTGAAACGAAGAATTGAGAGCATTTGTAACCTCTCCTATTCTTTTTGTTGCTGCTTCTGGTTTTTCAAGAGTTTTTGCTTTTGCCTTATAATATTTGATGCTCTCTGCCTCATCTAATGTGGCATTCTTCTCTTATAGATTAATCATTGATTGCAGGAAAATTGGGAGTACATTGCAAAAACATGGGGTTCTGGGGTTCTCATCAGACGGTTTGTCAGTTCAATTGTCTCACCGGTATGTCATCCCATCACTTGCACGCCCGTGTGGGTTCGTGTGGGTTCAAACATCTTTAAAGGGGGAAGGATTTTTTCAGTAAAAGCGAACGAATAGTTAGCTCTTTACTCATGGCAAAAGTTGTGTTTTCTAGGACTGCATGCTAATGTTCTTCGATACAGTATTTTTCCCTTCTGTCTGTCGTTATGCAACGAACGTGGTCAATTCCTTGAGTTACCCTGCTTTTTCATCATTTGTCTAGTTTGCATCATTTGAGAAAGCCAGGGAAGTGGAGGACTTCTTTGCGACCCGCTCGCAGCCTTCCATTGCAAGGACACTGAAGCAGAGCATCGAGCGAGTGAACATCAAAGCACACTGGGTTCAAAGCATTCAGAACGAAGAAAATATTGCCGAGACGGTGGATGAGCTGTTATATGGGAAGAGCTAGGATTCTCTTTTTTATGGTTTGATGCTTGATGGTTTGTAAGGAAAACATGTAAAGTGATATTTCATCCTTGTCTATGCTTAACTTATCTCAATATTTGTGAATGTAATAAACAGGCTCATGCTTCAAGTGTCTGAATGTTCAATCCATTCTGCTACTACCCCCAAAGCGTAAAATTTGCCAGTCTCAAACGTACATCCTCTGGAGGAATGAGCAAATTCTATTAAGTCCAGCCGAGCCCAGTGCTTCTCTTTACCCTTTGATTAGCCAGTGATGAATGGCTAATGAAACTATCATTGCCCAAATACAGTAATACAACAGTCTATGAGTACTCTCTTATGGCTTGCACTGCAAGAAAACTTAATATGGTGTCCTATTGCAGATGAGCACTGCTAAAACATCGAAAAAATTAACTAGTTGAGCTTATCTTTCTCTGCACTCGCAAAGTAACCTAAAAGTATGGCATTGTGAACATGGAAGATCGTGAAAACTCTGGGAAGGGGTATCCGCCAATTTCAGGCTATTTCTCAGCATCAGGATTGTTCTTTCAATTCATGTACCACGCATTATTAACATAACACAAAGTCCTCGTTGAACCCTCCAGATCTACCCAACTATGATGAATGTAATTGCTCGCAATGTCAAAACAGCGAGGTCATCACGATCTCAGTCACTACAACCAATATTAGCTGCCATGTACAGAAGCCAGTAATAGGCAGTGTGTAGCAAGGGAGCATGTTCCCACAGTACATTAAGAACAATACTCTTGTAAATCGTAAAGCCCGGGGGTAAAAACATAGGGGCTAACCTTATCCGACCTTACGCAGCTTTATCTACTACAGTCAAAGAACAAGAATCAATATTAAGAAGCCGGTATACGAATCATGTCTTGCTCTTGAACTTCCTTTGAGCTTTCAAATCTACAACGATCACTGTGATGTTGTCCTTGCTTCCCTTTTGGAGAGCACATTTGGAGAGGTACTCAGCTGCAGCTTGTGCTGCGGGGTCCACCACCTCACCCCTATTGGGAAGATGCGTGACCCCATTCTTCTTGTGCCATAAAAGTAATCTCTTTCGAGCCAAATCACATGCCTCCTCATTTGTCATCACATCCCATAAACCATCACTTGCCAAAACAAGGCATTCGTCTTCCCTTGTTCGGGGAACAAACACCACTTCTGGTTCTGGGATGATCCAAGGTTTCAGGTATCTATCACCTACAGCCCAAAAAGATAGTCTCACTCAGTAATCAATCAGGTAGCACACATATCTGTTGGGGGTTTCACATCTATCTGACCACTAGATTGTGTCAATTCATGGTCATTTTATGACCTTAGGTCAAGTTCTAGTATTCCAGAATCCTGAATGAATATGAAATTTCATATTTCAGAGTAGAAAGATTGAGCACAAATGATCCTCCAATCGGAACTCCCAACCAAAAAGCATGTGAAAATCAATTTATAACTGGAAAGGAAGCCAATAAACTCCTTCAAGACAATCGACATTGACTAAAACACAGAACTCCACGGAAGAGAATCCTAAGAAAATTTGTGGAGTTGAGATGCTCAATTAACAGAGTGGAGCCAGAACAAAGTCAATTCCAAAGAGTGAGGACAATATCTAGTGGCCCTTGTCTTCGCAAGACGAGATTAAAAAAAGAATAACAAGACTAAGACCAAACAAAGTCTGGGTTGATGGACCTTTGATATAACACTGGATGGTTTCTACTTTCAACATTCAACAAAGAAAGAGTTCTATATCAATTTTTTGGACATACTTTTAACCTAAACATGTAAAGAAGGAGAGACTGGATCAAAGATAGAGATTATCATCACAAGAACTCCAACTTATTGCCAGCAAGTAAAGGGACATTTTGCTAGGATAGGATCACATTTATTTTCCTAACTAAACAAGCTGAGTACAGCCATTAGATCCATATTGATACGCAGACTTCCTCCACAGGTTAGCTCTTCAACATCATGATCATGTTAAGAGAAAAAAGTCGGCAATTCAAGTCCCATCTAAAGTGGGAGACCAAGGGAACAGGAAAAAAATCAAATAGACAAATCAAGCCCTTTTTACAGGAAAATATAATATCAAAAAGAGGCTACAAAAAAGTTTCTTACCAATAGACCTCGACATTGCCAGAACACCGAAGACACGATGACCGTTCCACTGAATCACCTTTCCTCCGGCTGCTTCGATCCTAGCATATTCATCTTCCCGATTTGGCTGCCAAAGCATGATTAACCAAAATGAAATTAAAAAAACTAACACACTTCAATCATGTAAATGCTCAGTAGGAGGTTTCTACCTTATGATCCACTGAAAGTGCAATGGGTTCTTTTCCACGATAAAGAACTGCTCTGGAATCTCCACAATTTGCCACAACTATATGTGATGAACAGATTATGGCAACAACAGCAGTAGAGCCAACTGTCTCCGGGGCAACAGGTTCAGTGCTGGATTTGCCGCTGACTTCTGCATCAACCTTAACAAAGCACTTTGTGAATGCTTTCCTCCATAATTCTTGGCAACCATCCATTAAATTGCCATTAGTTAAGTGATCCCTGACGCACTCTATTTCCTCAGCCAATGCCGAATGAACACGCTCTCGACAGTAATTTGCAACCTAAAAATGAACAAAACAACTCAATAAGTAAAAAAAATTGTAGAGGTACAAATTTTCTTTTATAAGTTGCTTGCTAAAATTTTAAGAAAATACTCCAAAACAGACAACCCGGAAAGAAAAAGGTAGATTAATCAGGACTAAAAGATGGAAAACCTTGGCTGAAAATTATTCAGATAAAACATAAAAATGAAGTACCTGCAAACCTCCATGTCCATCATAAACTCCGAAGAAATGAGCAGTCTGCTCACTCACGTAATCACTGATGCCATCAAGGGCTGGACCACCAACCAGCATCTGGAGAGGAATCTTTAGAAACTGAGGCACAATTGCGACTGCATCTTCCATCTCAGGTCTCCTGCCGCACAGCGAAGTGAATCCCCAAAGGGGCACATATTCCACCTCAAAAACACTTCGCCCAACAGCCGCATTCACTTGTTTGCCTAGGGGCAACTGAACTACAACAGCAGAAGATTGGGAACTCAAACTGTTCCTGATATCTTCCTCGAGGCTTACTGCAACAGAGAGAGGTCCATTGGTCATCTCTCTCTCAACATTCACCTCCTCCACTTCAGGCGCCTTGGCAAGAATATCGACACTGCAAACACTCTTCTCAACATCTAGGCACCTAGGTATTTCTATTTCAGAATTAGCATCAACAATTAGGAAATCTTCTGCACATAAGCTACTAGTCTCACTTGTCACTGAAAGAGAACACGAACTATCAAGGAATCGATCACCCTCCAAAGATAAGGAATCATCTTCACTTTCTTGGGCAATCACATCACCAGTAGCAATCCAGTCAGTTTTGTCATCAGTCATCATATCCAGCAAAGGTATTTCGTTACCTTTTTCCTCTCCTGGAACTGACACTGCTACAATCCTAACCTCATTATCCAAATCACCACAGCTAGAGTCATCTTCTTCACCAGAAACCACCTCTGTTGTATCCTTCATCACAGAATCGGACAGTGAATCCGAAGTATTCGCCATCAAATTTAACCTTGACATATCCATGTCGCTTACCCTTCTTGTATGATCAGAGCCAGAATTATCTACTCTAAATAGCACCAAATCCGCCAGAGACATCTCCTACATCAAAATCCTTCGCCCAACCAAAGAAAAAGTCTCCCTCAAACCCCTCAGAAAACAAACAACCTTCCATTTTTCAACTAAATCATCAACTTCATCACTCTCTAAGAAATATTCAGAAAGATCATCTGCACTATTCAATTGTCCATTTTCCATGCCCAAGAGACAACACCAGAGAAGAAGCTAGTCCATGCTTGCCGACATTGAAGTTGGTGAAAAGTGTTGAGAAATGCAAAAGGGTAAGTATATCTGGCCCTGTAGAGAATTTAAACCAGACAGGTACGGTAGACCTCTAATAAAGCCTTATCAACTTCCCCTTCTCTGGAGTCTTCTTTATCCACATCCATCAACTACAATGAAAGCGAAATAACCAGAAAAGAAAGGATGGTCTTAAATCCTCAAAGCAAGGATTGCAGAACAAAACCCGATAATTGAAACCAACCACTTATCTCCAAACACAAGAAAGAGAAAGTGAAAGGGTCATGAGAAAGTGAGCCAAGAAAAGGGTAGAAGTCCCAAGAATCACAGGGAAACCCTAAAAAGATATTGCCCTTTTCCTCTTACTACTTGAGTTCCCTGGATCTGAGGCAACCCACTTCAACCTATTGCAAATTGACTCTCTCTCTCTCTCTCTCTCTCTCTCTCTCTCTAACCTCTCTTTTTTGTCTCTCGCATATGTATCACAATTAAACAAGAAAAGGAACTTGTAGGAAAGGCAAAGAAGACTTGCTACCAAATTTCTTCAACTGTAAAAAGCGCCTCCTCCGCACTCTCTCTCTACACCTCTTGCAGAGACCTCTAAAATCTGAAATCTTAAAGCCACAAGCTTTCAGAGAAGAACCACGCAACCAGGCTCGAACGTTGCCAAGAATCACAATACAACAGCTCAAACACGATCACAACAGTTAAAAGAACTCAACTTTCACTCCTTCCTCTTTTTTCGAGAACTGAAAGGGAAAGGAACCACAGAGGAACTGAAGCAGCAGCGGGTGAAATAATAAAGGGCAGATATTAAAACGGAGAAAAAGAGGAGACCCAGGAGAGAGAGAGAGAGAGAGTGCGTGTGTTCAGAGAGAGAAAGAGAGAGATATGTTACACGTGTCGGATCTGGAAGAGCAAGTTAAAGCATCTCCACCCATTTTCATCCCATTTTGCTTTTTCTTTCTCCAATCCGATGTCTGTCCCTCTCTGTCCATTTCCATCCTTTGCCTTGCTTGAAGGGACCTTCTTTGCCTTTTGTGTGCACACAATCAAAGAAGGGAAAACAATGTTCCCTTGGGTTGATAGGTCTTGCCCATTATTGTCAGACACTAGGAGTTCCTTTGGCAGATGTGAAAATTCCTGAGGCAAGCATCTTTTCTTTTCATATGGGAACTGTTCACTTCTATTTCTCCTTCTGTGGGCAAGTCAAATCCGTTGGGTGGTTCGCTTTCTCTCACCAGTATGATCTAACGTATCAGGGATGGTTCCCTTTCTCTATATGAACGTGTTTTGATTCTCAAATAATCTCTACATGCAATCTAATCACCTTAATCGAAAACTTTGTGGGTATCATTGTTAGGGTCTGGTGCGGTTATTCACAGCTTTCTTTTTTGCTCAACTTATATCTCAATTTTCCTTTATATGTGTTTAAATTTTAAGTTGGGCAGACATATCATCTAAAAAGTACTTTAAATAGTTAATTGTATAAAATATATAGATCTTGATCAATCGTCTTTTTGTTGCTTTCCGATTCGCATCCTCATGAAATCTTTCGTATTATTTTCATGCCCATCTTTTTATCCGGAAAATTCATATATAGTCTAAGACAGATTATTCTTATTCCAATCTTCTCTCGCCACTGACCCCTTAAAGAGAAATTCTCCATGACTCCAATCCACGAAAAGGAGGAGTCACTTGTTATTATTGCTGTCGTTATTGCCATTGGCATTTTCACCTTTCTTATCACTGTCATAAAATCATACATTGCCCCCCTCACATGCACCCGAATAATTTGAACCCCAGAGAAAAAGAAAACTCTTGGCGTGTGCCCATCGCTGGTGAGCACATGGTGCCCAAGCAATCAGCCCGCAATCAGATAAAACTCCATCACTGGTCAAAATCACTTTAGAAAAGACTGATTAGAACAGTTTCTTGGTAACTTCTTTTGGAAAGGGAGCTTTTTGCTGCTTTTATCAAACAAGGAGATGGAAACAAGAGGAATTCCATGGGTCGAAGGAAAAAGGTCCTTTGTCTGTTTCTAGAAGTAAATTATAGCGAAAAGATAGGAGTTGATGGTGGGGGCATGGGCTCTCCCCTCGTGACAACGTCTGCAGTGAAATAGAAAGAGATTTTGATGTAATTGTCAGTCTTTCTTACGAAATTAGACACTGCTTTCTTTTGACTTGGGTTTGTATTATATTGGGTGCTGAGAGAGACTTGGCTTTGGTTCTAGAGTGACTCCAACGAAAGTCAAAACCTGGTCTGATTTGTGATGTCTGTCTGGACATAATAGCAAAAGATTGGCTTCGAAATGGGGTAATTAATTGGATTTCTTGAGGGGCAAAAGGGCGAGAAGATGAAAAGGATAACAGACTCGAGCCAAGTCGACGATCGACCTAAATATTATAAAAATAAGGTATTTGTTGGGAAGTATTTATTTATTACGTGACAATCTTATCGCGCTTTAGGTGAGTTTCCACCAGATTTTTATATGATTTAGCGGTTTCCTAGTTTTATAAAATAAAGGGTGCATTTAATTTTCCATGTTTTGGTGAACTTCACCCTTCTTTTCTGGTCAAAGTTTGACCCCAATTCTAGTAAAACAGCTGAGGTGCTCCTAGAGATTCAAAACGACTAAAGATCCCAAGGTCTTCTGTTTTGCATTTTTAAAACCGAAAGTGTTTATTATTATATAGTGATAAGATTACCTAATACCATATCAATTCTATACGTGTAACTCTAGACCCAAATACCCAAACATATAGAATTTGTATCAAAATGACTCGTGTCACTAGTAAGTCTCAAAATGCTTAAGTTAATTGATTAGATCTAAGTCAACAAAGATGAAGTCATTTCGGATTAAATATTTCAAGGGCGACAATTTTCCTTAATATTTTGAAGGAAAAGTACTTAAATAGCAAAATAATAATAAAATGGTATGTAAATTGTAATACTATATCTATGTATGTATGTATACACGCATGTATGTATATACATATATATTAATATTTTGGTCCAAACTTGTCATTTTCACAGAAAGATTTGCTAGATCCTTGGGCCCCATGGAGTATGGAAATACGGCGAAAAGTCCCAATTTTTTTCTTGGCCAAATACAAACCATAAAAAAGTCAGATTCACGTTCTGTAAACTGGCCAATGGCGCACACGACTTTGATAGCGAGGAAGTCATTCTCTTTCTTTTGGATTGCCAACCTGGTTCTTTAATTGAGCTTCACGTGCTGGGGAAGGAGGTAAAAAAAAAAGCATTTTGCTTTGAGTTGGGACCAACCAGGCACCCTTTCTCCACTTCTGGAGGATTCCATCAATCTATATGTCTAAAAAGATAATGTCCACACAGCCAATGACCCAACCACCCCTTGGTGAAGTCAAGATGATGCAGCCTTAGCTCAGCAATTTTAGAAACTAAACAAGACAAGGAGATGCCAATGCTTGACTTCGAAAGGCTCGGTAGCTCACGTTTGTCATCCGATTGAAGCGGGATCATCGGCATCAGGATTAGGGGATTTAAAAGAAAATTCCATGCACTTGACCCAACCTCTATTGAATGGGCCAATCACCGATCGCATGTCTCCGAAACAGCGGGGCAAAACAATTAGGGGACGAAGCCGATGCAGACAACATCGAAGAAAATGTAATAGCATTGATGCTTCCAACAACTTCAGATGTTCAAAAAGAAGGGCAACGCTCAATAGGTAAGTTCATGATTAGTAGTGAAGTACCAGAAACTGCCACTAGAGAAGGCAAGGGTGTCACTATACCAACCTGGGCAGTCAGCACATGTTTGATCACCATCTCTGTTCTAGAATGAATATACAAACTCTCTAATGAAAACCTCCTTAGTGCCCACCAGTTCATCTACCACGGCTAAAAGAGACGAAGGCAACGGCAGCACGGAGAAAATTGCCATCTTGCTGGTTCATGGTAACATGGCATCGCCTGATGCTTCCAGCATTTGCACCTCCGTCTCATCGGTGCTCACCTTGGAACCGTGTGAAGCCCTAGGATCACCTACATGCAACAGACCAGAGGTCAATAATCAACGAAGGAAATAGAAATCACGGTATTGGATGAAGAACCCCATTTGAGTAAGGGTTAAAAATAGTAAGACACATGACTTCAATAAAACACCCGACTGACATTATTCCTGATACATACAGGGAGTGTAGTTGTACAGAGTGCAAACATCCTCCAATGATGCGCATAACCAAACAAATCATCAGCTCACAAAAAGTGGTATAGACATCCGCATATAAAATTAAAATACACCTAATGAATGACCTTTCTTCTTCCTTACTTGGCAAGAATAAACAAATTATGTTTGCCACATTGAGCCTCATTACCTTTCCTCCATTATAATACCAAAAGATAAATACATGGAAAGATGCAATGAAATGAAAAAATGATGCATCTTTGTGCTTCCCCTCCTCGCTTCACGGTTAATACCTCAAACTTGTAGCTATCTATGAAGTGCTCAGAAATAAATAAAAATTTGTAGTCATTAGCTCCATCGCCTTAACTAGACCAATAATAGCTGACCTTCTCAAGCCTGGTAAATTTTTTTATGGGTTTCAAGAACAACTAAACTATTGGCATTTCAACCAAAAAAATAAAAAACTATGGGCACGAACAGTTACACAACAGCATGAGTTATGGTGGTTGTTCCTCTTCTATTCTCTAAGCTTCTTCCAAACAATAAAAGGGGTAATCTCTCAAAATCTTACTTGGCTTTTTTCCATTTGCCCAAGGCTACTCAACAGAAAGCCAATATAGAATCCAAAGCAGATCCTATAGTTTGGAAGAGTTCGGAAGTATTTTTTGAGGTCAAGCCCTAATTTTCGAAGATGAGCTTCTTGATTAAACATGAAATTGCATTCTCATTTTCACTTTAAGATGTCATATTTTAGCAATGCCTTGTTTAAACTGCATTCTGAACGTTATGTGCACCTCAAAGAACTGACTTACCTACTATAGAAAGAATAGCCCATCCCATGTCTCAGTAGGCACTCTAAACTAACAAAACAATGTTACCAAACACTTCTCATCATTCCTCCTGATTTTTGCCTCCTTATTCTGCTCTACTCTATTGAATCTTTGGGCATTATTGGCGAACTACTCACGCTAGGGAGCTGCTCATGGTTATTTAGGATATATTATCGCATATGTATCTGGCTACAGTCCACCTGATAGGCTACTAAATGTGAATACAAATCAGAGCAAACATGAAACGTGAACTAAGAAGCAAGAATCCATACCAAAAGCACGACGCAACCCCTTCACGGCATCAAAGTTCTTGTACGTATAGCCAACGAAGCTTAGATCTTTGGGTGTCAAAAGCAGCTGGAACTCATGAAAGACAAGTATAACAGAGAATTCAGGAGATGGAAGTAACTTCAGGCAAGACTGCAGAGGGTCATAAAAAATAACACAAAAGGTGTTTCTTTAAGCAGTCAAACCTTCCGGGAGGGTCCTGATCCAGTTCTTGAAGGTGTTGGAGGATCCAACTAATTCAACATCCAAAAAGCAAGTAATTATTATAGAATATAATGACTTATAAAAAAGATGAAGTAAAGAAATCTCTAATGATTGATAATAATGAAACTTGGAAAAGAAAATGCTGAAAACGTGGAAGGAGTTTAGCAGTTTAGCAGCACTAATAAAATTAAATAAAACGCAACAAGGTAATTCTACCGGTAGTCTTGATAAATTATCAAACAGGAGTTATCTTAAGCTGAAAGTACTCTCAGCGACATTAAAAGAAACAGTTCAGTCTTTACTTCATCAAATTTCATGAAGTTCTGAGTGTCAAGCTCTCCATTGACCTCTGGTTTGAATGCTGCCTCCATTTCATAAAGTTTATCCCACTGGACGGAGCTGAACCAAGGATGAGCCTAGTACAATGAAACTTGCTTAGAGAGAGTAAGTGACAACCAAAAGACTGATCGATTCAGATAATTACTTTGATTTGCTCTGCTCCTCCAGAACCTAGCCTATGCTCAGCATCACAAAGCAACCGACAAATGAGATCTTTTGCTGCAGGGGACAATCTTGCGTCTTCCGGAAATTTCAATTGATTTCTCCAATTAACAATCTGACAACATTAGCAAGATGTGTAAGAAAGATCTGTCCTAGCATTCCCTCCTTTTTTTGGGGCCATCTCCTCACATTCCCTCCTTGATGTTTCACATAAGTGAATGTGAGTATTACAAATTCACGATAGAGAAGGTTTTAGATATCATGAGTTGGTTATTAACAACTAATTAACCCAGTATTTCTCACTTGATCCTTCTTTTGCAAGGGAACGATGAAAGACTAGCAAGTATCATCCAAGTATCTAAACGTCAGATAGCCAAATGATAGAAGCTCAGTATCACAAGAAATTACCTTTCTGCATGTAGTAAGTGGGTCATCTGAGTAGAAAGGTGGATATCCGACAAGCATTTCATACATAATTGCTCCAAGTGACCACCTGAAACCCAAGAAAGGTTAAATAAATAGGGACCAGAAATCAAAACACAAATGGAATGAGGAAGGATGCAATGAAATTCCACATTTGTCAAGAAACAATTAAACTGACTGGAAATATAATTAAGAGACAAGAAACCCTTGGCATGTGCAAATCATAATTTGGAATATAACCTGGTTAACTGAAAGTGAATGTATTGCAGAAGAACAAATGCAGAGATATAAAAATTAACTACTGTGACATGACAACAATATGAAGTCAACATTCATGTCATAATGAAACTTCATTTAATAAAAAAAAAAAAAAAAAAAAAAAAAAGGACCGGCGATGGATGAGCACAATACTTACCAGTCGCACTCCATGCCATATCCTTTCTTCAGTAGTACCTCTGGAGCAATATAGTCTGGCGTTCCAACTGTTGAAAAAGCCTTCAAAACAAGATGGTAAAAAGCATTAGAGTTTTCATGACAATTTTCATGAAAAGTTTAGATTAAACCTCTGTGTGTGCGTGTGCATACATGCGTCCTCAGGAACACAGTAACTGCATTACTTCTAATGAATTGATTTGAAAAGCATGAAATATCAAGTTTACAAGAAAACACATCTGTTTCTTCTGAACAAAAGCAGTCGGGAAAAATAAAAGCAAGATGGTTTAAGAGAATGGTTAATTATTATTCATGTTCTTCAGGACCAGAATGGAAACGCGTCACTCTAGGTGACTGGAA
Organism: Eucalyptus curtisii; assembly: GCA_017140595.1. Lineage (NCBI taxonomy): Eukaryota > Viridiplantae > Streptophyta > Magnoliopsida > Myrtales > Myrtaceae > Eucalyptus > Eucalyptus curtisii. The sequence continues at coordinate 29,518,938 of CM029496.1, read as the reverse complement.
CTTATTCTGTCTTTGCCAATATGTTCTGCAAACATACTATACAGGTCAATAATATGAACCTTACCATTGGTTTTCCCCAGAACCATGATCTGACTTGCAATTGGTCAATGGTTAGAAGAAACGCACATATGAAAATGAAAGAAAAAGAAATAGGTTTTCAAAGTTGCATGCTGTCAAATTTTAAGGGGATATCCTTACATTTAAAAAATGAATATTCAAGGTAGTATCCATACCAAAGTCCTCCTGTTCATCTGCCAATGCTGAAGCTGTTCATGAGGGCTCCTCCAGCTCCTCCCATAGTTTGTACCAGTTGAACAATGATCAATATCCATTGGCTCTGCCAATTCTCCATCTTCCATCATCTTATTTTCATGAATAGCAGATAAAGTTGTACAATCAAGAGGCTTGCAAAGGCCAAAGTCAGAGAGCTTCATGTGACCATTTTTGTCGAGGAGAAGATTGTCAGGTTTGATATCTCTAAAACAAAAAGAACGTGAACAAGTGAGAAAAGATAACTCTTAAAACTCAAACCAGACAGCTCTCAACCTGTGGAAGTGCAATCCAATGTATGATGTTGTCTCTGTTTTCTAACCTGTGCACGTAGTTATGTTTATGAATGGATTCTATTGCCAGAACACTTTGAGCTATGTAAAATCTGGCCACATCTTCGGATAATGTGTCTTCCCTAATAAGCAAGGTCATCATATCTCCACCAGGCAGATATTCCATAATCAAATATAAGTACTCTGCATCCTGAAATGAGTAGTACAGTTTTACAATGAATTGGCTGGCAACTTCCGCCAGCAAGTTCCGCTCTGCTCTCACATGCTCCACCTACAATTATCATTATATCAGTATTTTTTTTTTTCATTATATCAGTACTTCAGCAGTATAAAAACTTGAAATATGGAACCTCAGACAGACATGATAGAGTCACAAAGGCAGTATGTTAGAAAATATGTCAAACCCAGCTAAATAGGTGGCCAATCATTTTTAAAAATCAGGTGCATAAGTTCCAGCATAGTAGTTTGATAAACTATTGATTGACTCATGCAAACTAAGTTAAAAGATCATTGGGTAGGCAAACAATCAAAACACAAATAATTTAAAATATACAAGGAGCTCAAAGAAAAAATTTACTGGAATCAGTTCCCAAAATGTGAAAGCTTCTTCTTGCATAGAACATAATACAGTTTCTCACGTGCTCATGAGTATTGACCTATTTCCATATACGCCCAGAATCATTCTTAATGAGGAATGGTCACTAGCTGGTCTGTGAGTCATGACATGTTACGAGAGCCACTGAATTACTAGCATAAAGATCTAGCAGCTTATATATCCATTATGCAACTTAATCCCATCAAAATTCATTTCAGGCTGCCTCCATATGTGGTGGTACCTTAAAAATCTGTCAATTTTATGGGCGACATGTTGCAGCAGAGAAAAAGAGACAAAAACATGGTGGCAATGCAAAGCTCCAAGGCCTAGTAAATGAATTTGACATGTTTTTTTTTTTTTTTTTTTGTATGTTCTAATATAACTCTCAACTCACTCTCTAACTTTTTCTCTGTCTTTTTGCAGAGCGTAGGAGTCAAACCCCACACTTGAAACTAATCGTCCCCACCCCCAACCCCCCTGAGAAGGTGGGGACTCAAACTCCCCATCTATCTCTCCCTTCCCATGTGGGAAGGATGGCCACTGGGGCAACCGCTAGTGGTGAATTTGACGTGTGCTTAACAAGTAATAAAACAACGGACAGTTTGATTCTAAGACGCTCATTTGGAGGCAAGGCCACATGTTAGTGTTAGCTAGTGACATGCCAATAAGACTTTATCAGGAATATTATTTTAACATGTATAAACCGTATTTGACTTAAGTAGCTCATGCAAACAAATCATTAAGAGTAGAACAGTAAGCCGTACCGCACTTACATCAACAGTTAAAATGTCTCATCTCACCTGCCCCCTCTTAAGCATTTCGGATTTCTTTAACTTCTTCATTGCATATATATTGCCAGACTTCTTCTCCCGACATAATCGCACCTGAAATCAAGAAAGTACGCAAAACATGGTTCAGCTCACAATGCATGAGGAGACATTCAAAGAAGGATAAAGATGCAGATAAACATTCATTGATTGACTTATCTTACCTCGCCGAAAGCTCCCCTTCCAATTATTGTCAAATGCTCAAAATCATCCACACAGATTTTATTCCTTTTGAGTCGCATATATTCTGTCTCTTTCCGCTCCAAATCTTTTATCAGATTGACTCGCACTTCCTTGGGAACATCTGAACAAGCTAATTTTCTTTCCAACACCCATCTCCTGCCATATAAGCATGTAAATTAGGCACTTTTTTTATGCATCTCGAATCAGGATTCCACCAACATGTAATGATCACACTCATAATTGCACAGGTCAATCCCCCAAAAGAGTACTCGAGATCGACGACCGAAAATTGATGACATCCACTTGCGCATCACACCACGAACTCATGCCTAATGATGCAGACTTTGAGTCTCATGCAAAGTACGGAAAAAGGATAAGGATAGAGATGCTTTTATTACGATTAGAACATGACTGACAAAAGAAAAGAAAAAAGGGAGATATACTACAAGAAACTCAAATAGACCATTTTCTCTTTACCAAAAATCTTCTCAAAAGGCGCCTCAATAAGCTGCACAAACACAAATCGAATGCTCTCCACTTTTACTAGACAGGTCCAGTAGCAGTGATAAAAAGCAGACTAAAAGATTTGGCAAAATAAAATGATTAACCTGACAACCCACGATATCATCAGTAGAGGAAAAGAATCAGTCTTTCTTCAGTTCCTATAAGATAATAATTACTCATTCTGCGCATCTCGGCATACCCTAAACTAAACCAAAATCGGTAAGAGCTTTAAAGATCGAACCATCAAGACAATTCATTTAAGCCCAAATCACAAGCTTGAAGTTTCCTTCTACCTGCCTCCAAAAAATCTAGTACTCAAACTGGGCTTCCTCCAGTTTCCTACATTTTCTCAACAACCAAACAGATCATAACCAAAACAATGAACCAAACGAACTGAATCTAATACCGTCAACTGTTTTGCAAGTTAGAGATACACGGTACACTCGCTGTACACGAACTTTCCTCAACTCAATTCTTCTCCCGAGCAAAATCATAATCCAAGATTTTCGACTTTTCCAGCTACCCTCGTTTCTTTTATACATTCTCCCCGCAACCGAACAGAAAAAAAGAACCTACGAACTATCACGCTTGTTGCCCCCCTTTTTCGAGCATTACCTTTCTTTCCGTTCTTGAATGTTCTTCATCTGGGTCCTGTAATGGTTCTCTATGTACTGCTTCGCGGCAGCCACCTTCTCCATGGTCAAGCTCGAGCCCAGCACTTCCTCTCCGCCGTTCTCGCCCTCCTCCTCCACTATGTCCTCCATGATCTCCTTCTTCACAGGCATAAAAATCGTACCTTTCCGGCAAAAGTACAATCTTTACTAGATTTCACTCGTGCCCTTTTGCTGATGAGCTCTCAATCCGCATAAAATCCTCCCTACCCACTCCCCTATATATGCTTTTTTAGCTTTTTATGGTCTGACAAGAGCTCCCTCCTCTCTCTCTCTCTCTCTCTCTCTCTGTGTATAAAGTGTGACCACTTTCCTGCTGCTTCCAAAAGGAAAAGAGATGAATGCCCTCACAGTAGATTCTCAAGTGTACATCTTAATTGCAGCAACTCGGGGTGGGATGAAATGATGATGCAAGAAGGGGAAGAGGGTTTAGCAACCCAAGATCAATCTACAGGCCAACTCACATCTTCCCTCTTTTCTTGTGTTTTTTTCCCTTTTCTGCTGCTGATGTCCAACTCAGAATGTTGAAGCGCCCCCTCTCCCACATTATCTATCTCCTCCAGCACCACCTTTTTCTCTTTTTTATTCCTTTTCCCCCATTTTTTAAATACTGTCCAGCTTTGTTTATTGTCTCCTGAAAAAGTGGGGAGAGAAAAAAAAAGGGGAAAAAAAGAAGAAAACAGAGCATTTCTTGTCAGCTGTCTGGCATCCCCTCATGCTTTAAGACGACTCAATTTGACCCTCAATCCACCGCAAACTGAACTGGCAATGTTTGCATCGGAAACTTTTGAGGGGGATGCTTTCTAGATTTTTTTGTCCCCGGGCTCGAATATTCAGTTTTATAATAATAGTGACTGAGATACATATATATTTTTAATGTCAATAATTGGTATAATCTCTGAAACACTCAAACGCGACAATAGTTGTCTTCAAATTACCATATATATATATATATATATATATATTTGTTTCCTTGCCAAAGGCACAAAACCCGTTTTTTATTAGGATTTTATTTAAGAGTATATTAACAGGCGACTATTAAAAGAAGAAAAATAAGGAAGAGGACAGAAAAAATGGGTTATTTATGTTAAACAATTTCAATGTTTATTATCTTTGGTAAATTTGAAAAGCTAACTTTCAAATGATGCAGTCAAAAAAGTTTAAAAAACAAAAGCCATAGAAAACCCTTACCCTATAATAATTCTCGACAAACAGGCTAACTTGTATATGATAAATAAAGCTGATCAATAATGTCCCGATTCCATATTAGATGCTTAAATAAGCCAATCATACGTAACACGAGTCTCTCTTATTTCAACACTCAATTATAAAAAAGAACTTTAAAAAATCAGTAAGATTTTTCTGAGCAGATCTTAAAAGTTCTCAAAAGCAAAAAAAAAAAAAAAAAAAAAAAAGGAAGGAAAATATCTTAATTTTCGGATGGGGTGTCTTTCTTTCTTTGTAGTTGCTGCTTACATTTCATTAATCAACTAAAGATCGGCTCAACTGTGATTGTCCCACTTTTGGCCCCACAAAAAGAGAAGGAGGATGGGGTGTTGGCGATTGGGTGTACGCGCGGTTAGGTGTTGGGCCTTTTTTGGGGGAAGGGAGGAGTCGCAGTCAGGATCATGAACTTTCACCCCATTCTCAGTAGCCGGACTGCGACGTGTCGATCCCTTCATGTACTAGCTTTCCCTCGCTCTGCTCTCCCCCCACGCGCCAGGGCCGGCATTTGATGCTCAAATTCCATAACTTTGCCTGCATTTTTTAGCTCCAAAGTTCGTTAGGTATATGGAAATACCGTTTGACAAATTTTTTTTTTATAGCTCTCGGGATATGCAATTGCATTTTCAAAGGCTTTTAGGCTAAAGTAGGTCGAGAGTTACTTTTTTGGGGGAAGGGGGGAGTCGCAATCAAGATCATGAACTTTCACCCTATTCTTAGTAGCCGGACTGCGACGTGTCGATCTCTCCATGTAATAGCTTTCCCTCGCTCTGCTCTCCCCCCACGCGCTAGCGCCGGCGTTTGATGCTCAAATTCCATAATTTTGGCTGCACTTTTGAGCTCCAAAGTTCGTTAGGCATATGCAAATACCGTTGGACAAATTCTTTTCTATAGCTTTGGGGAGATGCAATTGCATTTTCAAAGGCTTTTAGGCAAAAGTAGGTCGAGAGTTACTTTTTTGGGGGAAGGGGGGAGCCGCAGTCAAGATCATGAACTTTCACCCTATTCTTAGTAGCCGGACTGCGACGTGTCGATCCCTCCATGTACTAGCTTTCCCTCGCTCTGCTCTCCCTCCACGCGCCAGAGCCGGTGTTTGATGCTCAAATTCCATAATTTTGGCCGCACTTTTGAGCTCCAAAATTCGTTAGGCATATGCAAATACCGTTTGACAAATTCCTTTTTTATAGCTCTCGGGAGATGCAATTGCATTTTCAAAAGCTTTTAGGCTAGAGTAGGGCAAGAGTTACTTTGAGGTTTGAGTATTTTCAAGGATGTGAATAGACTTTTTTTTTTTCTTTCCGATTTTGCCCTTTTTATACTTTCATTATAATGGAAATGTTCTCGAAAATTCTAATGTTGCCGATGAAGGCCTTAGTCATCGGCGAGTGGCTAGCAAAGCTAGCGGGACTAGATCTAGCCACCAACCACCGATTTGGCTCGCCAGCAGCTTGAGTTCCACTAGTAAAACAAGAAAAAGTTCTTTATCAAATGTTTTTTTTTCCCCAAACGATACTTAAGTCAAAATTACTTTCTAATATATTTTTAAATTATACTTTACCAAATATTATTTGCATTTAGAAAAAAAAAAAAAAAACCCTTTCATCTAAAATCCATTGCGTGTTCCCAAAGGCTTTATCCCAAAATATGTCCAAAGGCAAGAATATTCTTAAGACGAACAATAGTGAACTAGATCATCATATATTCAAATGCACACGTGTGATTTCAGATAAGTGCAAAGAAAATTGAGATATGTGAGATTTTTGTATATGAAGATTGACACAAATTAATAGACGACTCATCGCTTCGAGTCGATTTCAAAGTTCCAATCGGCTTCTAAATTCGAAGCTAGGCCTAGTTGGGATGAATGCGTTAGAGGGGAGGGTGGAATTTCATAGTTTATTGTGTTTGCTTATGCAGCATGGGTCATGTGTGCTCGAGGTATTGCATTTTGCAATCAATGTCATAAGGCCCTTCTTCCAATGGGGAATGTGCCCTAGTAAAATTAATTGATTCCCAACAAGATTTGCTTTACTTGTCTAATCAACGGCGCATGCACACCAGACACATGGTGCTAAATGAGGGGGGCAAATGCCATTACCTTTGCATGGGGGACCCATGATCTAACATATCAATCGTGTATATGATTCGAGTGCCAATTGATTATTGATTTGAACTACTCAATCGCACCACACCTTTTTATCGATATTTTATTTGTCAGTTGAAATTGCACTGCCCATCCCATCGGGTGCAAATCCACAGTCCCCAATTATAATTTATAGTCCCCTCAGCTATCTACAAGCACGAGGTGACAATATATGGGGTTCACTATAGTTTCATCTGTACTAGATGAAAATCTCAAATCTAATCCTCCCTTGTCTCTTCAACAATGGTGTCATCTCTGCTGCCCAAGTTACCGCAGCCTCCGTTTTTCCCCGTCACCTTATCGTTGCAGCCGTGCCCAAAGGGAGAGTTCCATTTTCCTACTGTCGTCCTTGCAATCTTGTCCCTCTGTAGCTTTCCCTCTGTTTCTGAAACTCTCTCTGTTTGTGCACTGAGCTTGGTGCGATGTCAAGCTCTTCCCGGGCCAAAGACGATACTGCTTTAAATCTAGCGAACGACGACGGCTTGTCCATGGCTTCGAGTCTCGAGGATGAGGTCGAGATTTTACCAATGAAGAACTAGCTGTCGAGATGGGAAGCAACTGTGAGCTTAAAAAGGAAATAAAAAGAAAAAGGAAAGGCGAGGAGTCAGCCTCAACTTGGATGCACGGGGAGACAGAGCAAATAAAAAGACGATTGGAAGGTGATTAAGAGTGCGCTTGGTAACCATTCCATTTTCGGGAACAATTTCTGCTCGTTAATAATTTTTTTTTTTTTCTGATTCTGTTATCTAGATGAGCTTCTGAACATTTGAAGATATTTAATAACTGTTCAAAATTTCTATACCCGAAATAGAAATGTGTTTGATATGACTCTCAAATTATTTTATGTCCTAAAATTTCTTTAATTTTTAATAATTTTATTATGTTTTTATTTTTTTTCCTTTTTCTTTTCTTCTTCTTCTTATTGACTATGGTCGAGGCCATAGTCAGCTAAAGGAAGAAGAAGAAGAAGAAGAAAAGAAAAAAGAAAATGATTGGGACTTGATTCTTGACTTGTTCTTGGAAACAAAGAAGTAGCTTTTTTTTTTTTTTTTTTTTTTTTTTTAATAACTTTTTTATTCTATTCCAAATCTATTCCTAAAAAGAAATTCATTTCCAAGAGCAAAAGAGTTACCAAAATTGTTTTTGTTCCTTTTTTTTGTTCAGTGGAACAAAATAATAGAATTATGCACTATTTGCCACGTTACTAAATATGCCCTAAACAACTTGGATGCACAACAATTGGTTGTCCTGTTTATGGTAGCAGATTCGTTGATGGCAATGGTTAGGGGAGGCACAAAGATTAGGCTCAGAAGTGGCTAGGGGGATTTGAATTGAGTACGACGCAAATTAGAATTGAGTAGACACTTGTCACGATCTCAAAGTGGATACAATAGATAAATCCACAATGGAACAATAGATATGCATCCCCTACTCAAATGCACCATACTATACTTCGATTATTTTATCGGTTGAAAGTGCATTACCTGTCATGTGTATAGCAATATTGATGTGTAATTATTCTCTAATAGAGTGGAATTCTTTTGATAAGCTAATCATATTAAGATAAGATTGTGGTACATATTTTATCCCTAACACTCAGCTACATCAACCTATTTTCTTCTTCTTAACAAACGTCGCAATTACAAGAATTGGCTAGAGGTACACATCTCACAACCTTTCATATGTCATCACGTTGAAAAGTTGGTAAAGCATAAAAAAACTTATCCTCGAACAACAATCTGTCCAATTAATAATCTATTTTCTCGGTCATGTCTATCATTATAAGAAGAAATCCACAGCAAACAGTGTAGCCTGGGAAGAACAATTTAATTCTCAGTCTCATTAAAAACTATTTATTGTAATATTCTCAATAATTAACTCTATACATATATAATGAACAACGCTATTTAATAATATCTTTGCCCTTTCCCAAAAAAATCTTAAATTGGACATCTATCGTGGCCGGGCGTCGAGGACAAAAACCAAAGAAAGCCGCGGGACCCACTCGCTCCTGCTTCACTAAATTTCATGCGACATGTTGTGGGCCGCAAAGTGCATGGTCGGTTGGAAGCTACTTGGATTCCTCTCCTATTTAATTCTCTGTCTTCTGACACTTGCTGCGTTTCTTTCTTTTTTATTTTCTTCTATTTCTTCCTCATGCAACGAAAAAAAAATGAAGAAATAAAATTACGTATAAAAAAAAAGGCCTTCCCATTCTCACTATCAATAAATAACACGGGCTAATATAAGACATGAGGCAGTTCATAATTATATAATGTGGTTAGGTTCCCTTTCCTTTAAAATTTTTTTAATTTTTTTTCGAGATCGGTTGTTCTGCATGGACAAACTGTAATGTCATTCATTAAATAATACATGGGTTTTCAACAAGCATGTGATATTTATGGTGCGATAGGGACCACGCCGGATTTTAATCAGTCATTGGTCAAAATATTGATTAAAATTCATTTTTCTTTACATATTCAAGTTGTATGGTTTATAAATCTTTGTTACTTCCATTTTTCTGTAAAGAGGTGAAGATTGACTTTATTATATTTCCATGTACGTAGGAATTTGATGAAATTGAGTGCTAATTCTGTTCACAAGTCCATTCGATGGTTGTAGAAAAGATGTTACAACTGAACTCGAACTTATTTTCTTTTTCTCTATTGTGATTGAACGGGAAGACGCAATCGAGTAGAATATCATGCAAAAAGTAGATAATAGGCCAAAAGTCGAGTGGTTCATAAACAACATGGAATTAGCTTTCAATATTTATTTTTTTTGATGACCCAGGGAAGCCCCGTACACCGCAAGCGGCTGGAGTAAACCCTGGGGCTCCATGGGAGGACTCACCACCCCCGTGGAACGGGTAAGACGCCAAGCGTCTCCGCGGCGAGTCGAACCCTCGACCTCCGAGAAGGGATCAGTGGGTCCCCCCACGATGGGGAAGACTTGCCAGCGGAGCCACCGCGGCCGGTGGTGGAATTAGCTTTCAATATTCAATCCTATTGTAATTAATAAAATGAAGAAAGCCTTAGAGTATATTTGGTAACCATTCTGTTTTCGAGAATAATTTCTACTCATGAATAATTTTTTCTGATTGTGTTCCCTAGACAATTTCTGAGTATTTAAATACGTTTAGTAACTATTCAAAATTTCTATTTCCGAAATAAAAATGCGTTTGGAATGACTCTCAAAATTTTTGCGTGACTTAGTTCTTTTAATTTTTAAATAATTTTATTAAAATTTTCTTTTCTTTTTCCTTCTCTTCTTCTTCCTCTAGCCGGTTGCCACAGACTCTTGTCTAGCCAATCGCCGACCACGTGGCCGGCGATCGGCTAGAGGAAAAAAAAAAGAAAAGGAGGAAAAGAAAAGAGAAAAGGAAAAAAGAAAATAGCTTGGGCTTGATTCTAGAGTTGTTTCCACGAATAAAGAAGTAACTTTTTCTTACTTCTTGATTCTATTCCAAATCTATTCCCAAGAATAAAAAAGTTATCAAATGGAATTCTGTTATGTTTTTATTTCGGAGAACAAAAGAATAGAATTATATATTGTTTGGCACGTTATTAAATAGACTCTTATCATCAAAGTTTTCATGTTTTTGGCTTTTTATATATATATATATATATATATATATATATTTTTTTTTTTTTAAAAGAAAAAAGGTTTTGCACATTTCTTGGCGCTTCAGCTAAGGATAGAGTGCGATGTGGTTTAATCATCTGAGAAATTCCTGTTAAATAAAAAAACCGTAAGGCCTTGAAGAAAGTTAATCATTGCAATTCCAGAAAGGTGCGCTTAAACTTGAAGGTGAAACTTTGGAAGCCAAAACCTTCAAAAGGCACATCTCGTTGAAGCAGAGAAGGCAAAAAGGTGGGTGTTCTATCGAAGCGAGAAGAAAGCATCACTCCAAGAATAGCCTGTCTTTCTTTCATATGGCCAAAGCACTCGAAGATGAATTATGTTTGGAGAAAGGTATTTTCATGATAGAGATGCTGAAACTTTACTAAAGTACCATGATCGTTGTATTGCGTGGGACCTGAGATTGATCGTCGTGATTTTGGGTTTTTAATGATTCTTGCATAGGCTTGTAACAATTTATTTCGTGACTAGTTCTTTGAAAGATGGATTTCAAAACAAAAGAAGGCGAGATAACAAATATTTATTGGATTAATCGAGATTTGACAAGTTATATTAAGTCCATAGTTTCTCTAATGTCTTTTAAAATGTCTTCCATTTTCAAAAATGGAAAGGTTTTAAATCAAAGTCTTGGAAGAATCACATCCTTAACGTATGAAGAGTGCAAAGGCCAACAGATTCTCATGCTCGTGACCAAAAAGTTTGCAGGAGTGACCAATGACCATGTACCATGAACCAAGTGAACCTGAGCTTGATCCAGCATGCATTATTCAAATTTTATGTTTAACGTATTTCTCTTTTCCGATATCGAGGAAACCATCTTTAAATAAGTAAATTTTAAGCCTATCAAGCACCTTATTATCTTCCCGAATGACATAAAACGCGAGCCAAGACTCTACTGGGCGGTCCGAAAGTAGAATTATTAGCATCTCGTGGCACAGGGAATTAACCTGCCGGGTCGTGAGCCTGATTTACATGGACAAATCCGTTGATTAATCGCTAAGCTAACCGGGTCCGAGTATATTTCTCTGTTGGCTTTTGACCAAAGACTCATCTTTTTCACTTCGACAAAAATGGAAACTGAGGCTGTCCGCTGGGTGACAGCAAAGCCTGCTCCGATCCTCCTATAAGTTTCAAGAATCAACAAAGCATAAAGGGGAGTTCGAGGTGCAATTCGCTTTGCTATAAGTAGAAGCAAAGTTCTCAGACAGCATTCATGCGACCCGATGGGACAAGAAAAGAGCTTGGCTCCCATCATTAGAAGGTCATTAGGGTTTGTGAAGATCATTGGTTTCATAGGACTCATCACTGTCGCGGCAAGAGTGAAATCCGAGGATGCATTTGGAGAGCCGGCGTACGGCATTCTGTGCATAAGCGAATGCCCGACATGCCCCAGCATCTGCTCGCCGCCACCGCCTCCGCCGTCGTCCAAGTCATATCCCACTCCTCCTCCACCATTGCCGCTGCCGTCGCCGCCACTTTCTCACTCTCCGCCTCCATATTTCTACACTAACCCGCCATTGCCTCCACCGCATTCATTGCCTCCGCCACCTATGTCGTTGCCGACGCCGCCGACGCTTCCGACGCCAGAGGCACCCGAAATGTATCCCGTATGGGGTCCTCCCCCTTTGCCGCCGCCTCAGCCACCCAATATATATCCCGTGTGGGGTGCTCCCCCTTCGCCGCCTTACAAGTCCAATAAGCCCCCGCCGCCGCCATCGATGCCGTACTCCCCTATAATTTCATCACATAATAATGGCTCCTCTCCTTTCTACTACTACTATTCCGCAAATGCTGCTTTCAAATCCTCTCTTCCTGCCTACTCATGTACCTTGTTGCTCCTCCATGTTCTTCTCACTTTTCGGCTCTTTTGACAGGTTGGAGGTTCTTTTAGGGGGGGTGGGATCATCTCTGTAATTATGGCATATTGATTTCATGATTTTCAGCTTCTTTTACAATACGGGTGAGGTGGATATTTTTTCTGTACGTGTGGATTACGAATGAGCAGTATGTAAAGCACTACATTTTGATGGATGTTTTTCTGATTTATTCCAATGACTACCATGTTGAATAGAGAAGAAGTTGCTTCTGATGTCAAGAAATGATGGCTAGGGAAACTCACATCGTGCAAGTATTCGCGTTAACTTTGGATGACAAATTTGCTAGATATCAATTACCAAAAGGAAGTTATAATTTCTCTTGTAAATCACGGCGCTTTATATAAAAGTTAAGGTAGAATATATTTAACCGCGACTGGTCATATGGGTCAAAGGCGATCGTTTCCAAGTATGAGCTGGAGTAGTTTGCTGAGGGAAGCTCCTGTTTCCGACGAGTGGCTTGTCCGCTCTGCACGACGTAGGGTGTCCCCTTTTCAACAATACTTGACACGACCGAGGAAGCACAAACCGATGAGCTTCAACTTGACATGGATCGACAAGAATTTTGTGACGAAAATCAATGCGTTACCACCTTCATATATAATAAATTTAAATAGGGATAAAGTGCATTAAAAGTTTTAAAACTTATCATGAAAGTGCGATTAAGTTCTAAAACTTTCAAAAATTGTAATTAATTTCTAAAACTTATTAAGAAAATATAATTAAGTCCTAAAACTCTAAAAAAGTACAATCGAGTCCTAAAACTTTTCACAATAGTGAAATTAAGTCCTAAAATTTTCAAAAAGTGCAATTAACATGAGAACTTGATTGAACAATTTTGACAAGTTTTAGGACTTGATTGCATTTTTTGAAAGTTTTAGAATTCAATTGTATTTTTGTGATAAGTTTTAGGATTTAATTGCACTTTTTAAATATTTTAAGACTCGATTGTACTTTTATAATAAATTTTAGGATTTTCAATATATTTATCCCATTTAAATACGAGTCCAAAAGACGAGCTAGACAACTTGAACAAGAATTCCAAACCCCCCCCCCCCAAAAACCGAACAAGAATTGACAGGCCCAAGTGGGCCTATGTGTTGGGCCAAAGCCCAGATTCGACAACTTAAACAAGAATCGACAGGCCTACCTGGGCCTCATTGTTGGGCCCACGAACTGCTCACTCGGCCCATGAACGAGAGCCCATCTCGCTCCTTCCAGCCTCAACCATGGCGACCAGAACCAGCAAGGCCACGGGACATCTCAAACCGGTTCGTCGCAGAGAAAAAAAGCTTCAGATCCATCGTCAATGGAAGCTCGAGCCTGAGCTGGTTCAGTCCACCCGCCGGATCGCCGTCCTGGCTCGCTAGATCCCCGTCGAAGAACCTCCCTCGATTCCGAACCGCATCGTCCGAATCCCGATCCGCCGGAGCTCCGAGGAAAACCCGGGCACGATGGAGCCGGACCACGGGGAGGAGGCGGAGGCGGTGGCGGGCCTCCTCCTCCCGCTCGCCTCCGCGGCGCAGCAGCCGTACGTCTCCGAGCTCCTCTCCTTCACCCTCGACCGCCTCCACAAGGTGCCGTCTCGAATGACGACGATGATGATGATCTCCGGCGCGTTCGGCGTCGGAAGCGATCGTTTTTTATCCGCGGAAGCGGCTGATTCGTCGTGTGTGGTCGAAACTGCAGGAACCGGAGCTGCTCCGGGTGGATGCGGAGCGGATTCAGAGGCAAATGCAGGAAGTCGCGGTCGGCAATTACAGGGCCTTCATTGCGGCCGCCGACGCGTTGCTCGCGATCCGGGAAGAAGTTTCGTCTATCGACAAGCATCTCGAGTCTCTCGTAATTCTCGCTTTCTTCTGTCGATTTAGCTTCGAGTGCTGTCGAGAATTGTGCCTTATGTACTGTGGTGACGCACTCCTGCTTCTGCACTATCTGTTGTTTTAATGCTTGCTTGCATCAGAAATTTTTGCATTTTTGTTGAGAAATCGAGTTTTGACCAGTATGGTAAACGGTCGTTGGGGATGATGGTGTTCTATCTGTTTGCAGATAAGTGAGATACCTAAGCTCACGTCCGGTTGCACTGAATTCGTTGAATCTGGTGAACAAATTTTGGAGAAGAGGAAGATGAATCAGACTTTGCTTGCCAATCACAGTACATTGCTTGACTTACTCGAAATTCCTCAACTCATGGACACGTATGTTTTTGCCAAATTTATAAGTCAATCATTGGTGTGATCTCATTGTATGTGTCTGATGGGACATTTAGCGAAACGCTTAATATGTTGTCCTTTAGATGGCTTATTTGTTCTCCGGCTATGCTAGCTTTGTTAGGTTACCATAGAGTAAAGAGTTGTCTGCATGCTGTTTCAGTTTGATCCAGTTGATTGATATGGAGATCAAAGAATTTTGAACTTATTTGTGAAGGACATGCACTACAACCTATGGTCTTTCGTCATTTTGGGTATCTGGTGATAGGCATTTGAAAAATCGAACATGATCAGTCTTATTAGAATAATGAAAGCATCTAAGTTGGAGGTCTAGAAGGTTTGACTGGATACTGCTGCATAGTAGGATGCTATCCCAGACTATTGCCGAGAGAATTGCTGGATAGCTTAGACCAACAAAGAATTCTTCATTTCTTAAAAGCAAGGAGTCTGACATCTTAACCTTTTGGAATGGGAAGTATTTTTGGGGTATTCAATAAATTTACAATCTGAAGACAATTTAGCCTTGCCTTCTGTGGTAGCGTTGGAGCTCTTCCTTTGCATGGCTTCTCTTCTGGAGGGTAGTAATTATGAATTTTCTGAGGAAAGTATATGCTGTTATGCGAACATTAATAATATGCTGGGAAGCACCATGAGAGAAGAAAATGCAAAGAAAATACCCTCTATTTTAGATTTTTTCTCCTTTTCCTTCTCACAAAAGTTTTAATTGTTTCAAAACTTTCCACTCAAATTTTCATCCCCTCCATTTTCTGCCATTTTCCAAGCAGAGAATGACTGGCCCTTGAGTGGCTTGCTCTGAGAAAATGTTATACCTCGCCCCTTGACTAATTAGTCTTTGATAGCCACTGACTCTAAACATGCTGCAGATGTGTGAGGAATGGAAATTATGATGAAGCTCTTGATTTAGAAGCATTCGTCTGCAAACTTTCAACGATGCACCCCAAGTGAGTTTCTCTCATCACTTTCCCTTTGAGTTTTGCCTTAAGTATCACTTTTATCTAATTAGCTTGCTGTGGCTTCGTAATTCTGTCCAAGATTACCCGTGATTCAATCATTGGCAGCTGAGGTTAAGCAAACCACTCAGTCTCTTCTTTCACAGCTCCTACTGAAACTCAAGTCAAATATTCAGGTAACCTTGTCTATTTGGTATTGAGCATATCTTGCTTCACCTGGATATCTATGCATGGATTTAGCATTCTGAATTTGATTTTACCCATTTTCCTTGACAGTTACCTGAATGCCTCCGGATTATTGGATATCTACGCCGAATAGGAGTTTTTAGTGAATATGAAATGCGGTTGCAGGTAAAACCTGTTCTGTATTTATTACGAGGAGATCATTTCATGTTGCATTTAGATTTTTCATGACGTCTAAAGTTTCACAAGGGGCATGTGTCACTATTTGTCAAACTCAGCAGATGAGATATAGTGGTTCTATTAATTCTGTTTTGCATGTTAGACAATTTACTTATATCTCACTTCTCTCTCTCTTCTTTCTTTCTTTCTTGTATTTCAGTTCTTACGATGTAGAGAGGCTTGGCTTACTGGGATTCTCGAGGACTTGGACCAGAGAAGCCCTTATGAGTACTTAAAAGGCATGATAAACTGTCATAGGATGCATCTTTTTGATGTGGTTAATCAATATCGGGCAATATTTGCTGACGATACGTCAGGAAGTGAAGAAAACTACGATGGTGGCCTCCTTTTTAACTGGGCAATGCATCAGATTACCTCGCATCTCAAAACTTTGAAAGTCATGCTACCCAAAATAACTGAAGGAGGGTCTTTATCAAATATATTGGATCAATGCATGGTAAGATACATGATAGTTTGGTTTTATATGCATGGGCTGGCAATTCTTTATTTATTTTGTTGATAATTCTTTTTACCTTTGTTATTTGCCTAAAAAGATAAGTAACACGAAGAACTACTCATGAATGGTGAATTCTAGTTCTCTGCTATTCTTGATGATCTCGTACGAATAGTCAAGTTCTATTGCATCCCAAGTTGATGATGAGTTTACTTTTGCTGCAGTACTGTGCTATGGGCCTTGGCTGGGTTGGGCTCGACTTTCGAGGCTTGCTTCCATCACTGTTTGAAGAGTAAACATATATCTTATCTTTGTTTCCAGCTGCTTATTGCTTTTCACTAGCTTCGTGCAAAAGTTTGACTTTGGTCTGCTATGCAGGGCGGTTCTTAATCTCTTCTCGAAAAATATGAGCACTGCAGTTGAAAATTTTCAGGTGCGTGGATGAGTATGATGTCTGCAAAACACGCATTTAAATGTACTTATATGCTATTACTGGAGATATAGTGAAAGTATTAAGCGCAGTGATTCTCATCTTAGTGTTTTTGACCCAGTTGGTCCTGAATTCACATCGTTGGGTTCCTCTACCATCTGTTGGTTTTTCAGCCAACAGTGTCACAGAAGATAGTCAAGAGGATGTCACTCCTCCATCTCATCTGATGGAACATCCACCTCTTGCTGTATTTGTCAATGGTGAGTGTATTTTTAGGATGGAAATATGTTTGAAGAATGTAAACTGATATTTGTAGAGGTATTCCGGGGTTCATTGCCTGTGCTAACTTCTCAACTATGGTGGTTGTAGGTGTATCTGTTGCAATGAACGAACTACGCCCTTGTGCCCCGATTAGCTTGAAGCATATCATTGCTCAAGAATTAATTAAGGGATTGCGAGAAGTGGCCGAGTCTCTATTAAGATATAATGCAACTCAGATACTGAGAGAAAACGAATCTAGCCTTTTTCTTTCCCTTTGCCGAGCATTTATCGAGGTATTGACACTAGTGTTCATCCACCCCACTGTTCAAAAATTACTTTTACACCTTTGAGATCTAATCTTCTTTCTTTTCCTTTTCAGGTTGTTTATCCTCATTGTGCCACTTGCTTTGGGCGATGTTATCCAGGGGGAGCGGCTCTTGTCATGGATGCAAAAGGTCTGTATGAGGGACTCAGCCGTCTGTTAATGGTCTCTCCTGCAGTAGAAGTACCCAAAACCTCAACACCTGTTGTAGAAAGAACCACATCTGCGAATGGTGAATTACCCATTCTAGAGAATGGAGCTCCTCCACATTCCGAGGAGGCCCGGTCTAGCAACGTGGACGAAACAGAAAAAACAATTTTGGAGGCTGATCCAAAAGATGAATGAATAGATTGAGATCCGACTCTCGTAAAAAAAGGTGCCTGTTGTTTTTGCAGTTCTATATTCTTTCCATTGTTTCAATATGGGTCTCACGAGTTATATGTGGTCATAGAATTAGACTTGTCCATATGTAATCAAAGCTTCTCTTTTTGCCATAATAGAAGAAATGTAGCATGAGAGGAGATTGCCTTATAGTGAACATGCAGCAACTTACAGGCAATTAATGGATTCCGTCTAGCCATATTCTCTCCTTTGTTCACGTCTCATTCAGTTTTGGATTGCTTACTGGACGATGCTGGTGGTAACCAGTAACCATAAATGTCTGAGGTAGCTGAAACTGAAGAAGTATATGAAGCCTCGTATCAGATAAGCTCCATCTGAACCGGGTTTACCAAGATAACGGGAGATTGTTGAGTTTGATGTACGGACTGATGAATTGTATGCGTTCGAGAATGAAAAACCGCATCAGTTATTTTGATGCGACGAAGCAAACTGAAAGAGGGATTGCAGTGCAAAATCCTCTTGCTTTGCAAAATCCTCTTGCTTTTGCTTGGTTATGAGAAGAGTTCTGCTGAGTGGACTGATCATCTTAATGTTCAGAACGCGGCAACTGTTGCACCGACGATCCAGGAAAGAAAGCCCTTATGTCGCGGTCTGACTGTTATATAATGAATCAAATCTCTGATCACGTCTTGGACCTACTTTTTCGAGGCATGGCATCTCGATTGTCCTATCAATTCGTAAATCTGACAAAGATGATTCGAGTGGTGGTCGTGTCTTAGATGGTCATGCCGACTCAAGCTAGGTTTTTACTTTGGGACGTCCCAATAGGGATGACTTAGATATGTGGAAACGTGAAAAACGAAAACAGAAAATGCCAAAAAATATACTTGATTTTGACTCCCATTACAAAAGATATAATTCTATCTGTAAAATTACGAATTACATTCCTCACTTCAGCAAAATTGTTCATCTATCTATGACTTTGCCATCTCACTTGTGCGACGGAGGTCGAAAGCATGAGCGGTTGATTTCACAGTTCGAATTTGGGAAAATGTCACAATGGTCTCTATACTTTTACTCAATGTGCAATCTCGTCCTGAACTTTTGATTTGCTTAATTTGGTTCTTGAACTATCGATAAATGTCCGATCTAGTCCCTGACTGGAATTGTGGGCATTTTGGTCTTTTTCTTTTTTTTTTCTTCTTCTCTCTGGCCGGCGGAGGGAAGTCGGCGTCCGGCGAGGGTCGTCCTCACCTGGGCGGCCCTCGTTGGCGTCGGGCGAGGGCCTCCTCGCCGGATCTCCGCGTCGGCGAGGACGGGAAGTCGGCGTCCGCGAGGGTCGCCTGGGCGGCCCTCGTTGGCGTCGGGCGAGGGCCTCCTCGCCGGATCTGCGTCGTGCGAGGACGGCCCTCGCCAGATTTGGCGAGGGCACCCGCCCGCCCGACGTCGGCAGGGCGGCCCTCGCCCCGATGCGAGGGCGGCCCTCGCCGGCGTCGGGCGAGGGCCTCGCGAGGGAGCCCTTTTGCTCGACGCCGGCGAGGGCCGCCCTAGCCCGCCCAGCCGAGGGCAACCCTTGCCGGACACCGGCTTCCCTCCGCTGGCTTCGCCATGGCCGGCGGAGGGAAGAGAGAAGAAGAAAAAAAAAAAAAAAAAAAGAAAAAAAAAAGAAAAAAGGAAAAAGACCAAAATGCTCACAATTCCGTTAACTTTAACTAACGAAAGGACTAAATTGATCAATTTTCAAATAGTCAAGGACTAGATCGGACATTTATCGATAGTTCAGGGATCAAATTGAGTAAATCGAAAGTTCATGGATGAGATTGCATATTGAGTAAAAGTATAGGGACTATTTATGACATTTTCCTTTCGAATTTTTATTGGTTTATATGGTTCCAACGAACCAACATTAAATTTGGAAACATTAACTAATCAATCGTATCCGGTGGCACTGGAAATAATACTCTATATTGGATTTTTTATTGCTTTTTCTGTTAAATTACCGATTATGTCAACTCCTAAATGATGAATGTGGCTAAAGGGCAAATATTCAATGCAGAGCTATTGTCAATCAGCACTCTTGCAACAGCCATATCATGGTATCCGACAGAAATATACAAAACTTTCGTATGAGAACGGCCTTCAGCGGGGAATCGTCAACGAAGGAAATTTGGTCTTTTGACAATATGGATCCAACGAACTCCTCCAATTGACCAGGTATACGTACTTCATTGAAAATCTTCAGCAAAGCATCCTAGTGTTTTTCAGAAGATTTAAAAAGACCCAACAAAAGATAGCTTCGACTATTCGCAAAGCTCGAACTACTCTCCGCTCCTCCATGGTTCCCACCTCCCCATCGATTTCGACTACTTCGCCACTTGGAAGAAGCTCTGCTTCAGATTTGCTCTGTAGGAAATGATGGAAACGAATTCCTCATTACATATATCGAATTATTGGGAAAAATTATTCAAAAAATTATAAACCTATTATTACTAATTCAGTTATAAACATTTTCACTTCTTGTCAATCAAGTCCATTCGACTAATTTTAACAGGAAAATCCTGATATGGACGCCGGTGGTGTCACGTAGAACCGCCGGCGCTAACGTAGATAATTTTTAATAATATTTTAATATTTTTTTGAATTTTTCTGTTTTTTTTTTCCTTTTTTTTTTTTTCCTTTCTTTTCTTTTTGGCTTTCTTCTTTGTCTTTTTTAGTAGCTGGCCGTCCATAGCAATGGCCGGGCGAGGGTGAGCCCTAGTGAGGGGAGCCCTCGCCCGGGCGTGGCTGGGAAGGGTCGCCTGGGCGAGTTCGACCTACGCCCGTGCTAGGGTGGCCTCGCCAGATGTGGTCTAGGAGAGGCCGACAATCGCTTGGGCAAAGGCGAGCCCCAGTGAGGGCTCCCCTCGCCCAGGCCAAGGCGGCCTTGCCTAGTGTTGCCGTCGCCCGGCGAGGCTGCCTTGGCTTGGGCCCAGGTCGGCCTCGCCTAGCTTGGGCGTAGGTCGGTCTCGCCTAGCCTAGGTGAGGGTCAGCCTCGCCTAGGCGACCTTTGCCGAGCCGCGCCTTGTCGGGCCGTGCCTAGGCGAGGGCTCCCCTCGTCAGGGCTAGCCCTTGCTGGTCGAGCCTCCCTTGTGGCGAGTGAGGCCAATCGGCTGGCTATGGCTGGCCATCGGCAAAGGCAAAGAAGAAAGCCAAAAAGAAGAGAAAGACAAAAAATGAAAAAAAAATAAAAAAAGATAAAAAACTAAAAAAAAATATTATTAAAAATTGTCAATGTCAGTGCCAACAGCCTTACGTGGCATCGTTGGCGTCCACATCAACATTTTCCGACCAAAATTGGCCGGATGGACTTAATTGACAAGAACTGAAAAAGTTTATGATTGAATTGGCAAAGTTAAAAGATTTATGATTGAATTGGCAAAAGTGCAATAGATTTATGACTTTTTCCCCGAATTATTGAGTAACACAAGAGACACATTCGAGAAACATGCCAAGGATGAAAATAAAAACTCTTATTTTCAAGAGTTTTATACGGGTTAAAAGTTGAGATCAAATTTTTGCATTTTGCCAACTCTTATTGATTATCTTATGCATACGTATGATGAAATACATATTATGGTATTAACTACTTCCTCATAGAACGTATGTCTTTGTATTAAATACCATACATGTGGTAGTTCACGCATTCACAATGTTTACCTAAGTTCACTATTCTACTCCTTTTAAAGAATCCATCATACTAACATCTAGCATCAAAGACATATAAAATAAAATATGTAGGTCGTTTTACTTTCGGACATAATAAATATTATGACCTCATTTTAATGCTCTATTAATGCGACATCTATATTTTAAGCTTGAGCTTTCAATTATTTTTAAGTGTTAAGCTTAAAATTCTCCCATCTCTATTTATCACGCAGTAAATAGAGGCGATTACCCGTGTGATAAGCTAATCTCTTATCTATCCGACGTACTTTCTTAACAAAATGCACTAAGCATTAAGATGCATAAATATCAAATAAACTCATAGGCATTACTAATGATAGAAGAAAATAGTGAATATATAGGGAAATTACGAAATTCAGTACATTAGCTTCTATGCAGTCCTAGAGATTTTACATGACCATGTAAAACATTTCTAGGAATTAGCTTTGTCATAGGATCTGCTATCATTCTATGTGTAAATATATATTGTAAGTTCATATCTCTTCATGCAACCATATCTTTCATAAAGTTATACTTAGTATATATATGTTTGGTCTTGTAATGATATTTCAAATCTTTGGCGTAAGCTATTAATTAACCAACAATGAGTTTGCAGTATTCTTAACAACATCTAAATGATTCAAACTCAACTTCCATCGTGGATAAGACTAAACATATTTGTTTTCTACTGCTCCAAGATATGACACTATAATTCAATAAGAATACAAATCCATAAGAAGATTTCCTTTCATTTAAATCTCCTCCGTAGCCAGTATCTGAATAGCCTTTAAGTCGCAGATTCCTTCTTTGATAACTTAACATATAATAAATAGTACCATTCATATACCTCAATATTCTTTTGACAACTGTCCAATGTACTTGATCTGGATAGGGTTGATATCTACTTGCCAATCTAACTGTAAGACATATGTCAAGTTTTATATACATTATAGCGTACATTAAATTTCCAACAGTACTAGCATAAGGAACATGTTTCATTTGATCCCGATCCCGCTCTTGTGGAGTCTTAGGACGTAGTCTATGATTCAATCCTTCATTTTTTGCGATAGAGGTATATATGGCTCAATCGTTCAAATATTTTGTTTATATACGTCTCTTGCGAAAGAGACAATGATCTCTATGAACGATTTTTTGAAATCTTAACTTCAAGAATCTATGTAGCTTCACCTATATCTTTCATTTCAAAATTGAAAGATGACCAATTCTTAACAGTATTAACAAACTTCATATTACTTCCAACAATTAGTATATCATCCACATATAGTGATAAGACCATAAATTGATTTTTGAATCTTTTGATATATACACAATAATTTTCATCAATCATTGTAAAATCATATGCCATTATGATATTATGAAAATGTATATATATCATTATCTTGAAGATTGCTTAAGGCCATATATTGATATTAAAAGTCGACATACATTTTGTCCTTGCTCTTTAAAATAAAACCAATGGGTTGTTCCACGTAAGTTTTTTTTTTTTTTTTTTTTTTTTCAAATTCTCCATTGAAAAAACAGTCTTTATATTAATTTGATGTGATATAAAATCCATACTTGCCACTATTACTAGAATAAGGCGAATTGAAGCAAATTTCACTATATAAGGAAAAATTTCTATAATCAATTCCTTCTTATTGCTTACACTCTTTTGCCATAAGGTGAGCTTATATCTCTATATTGAGCCATTAACTTTATGCTTTGTTTTGAGAACTCACTTGTTCCCAATGGCCTTACGTCCTTTTGAAAGATCAACAAATTCCCAAACTTGGTTTAATTTCATTGACTCTATTTCTTTTTCCATTACAAGAATCCATTTTTCAGGAGAATTATTAAAAAAGTCATAAACTTTTTGCAGTTGTGCCAAACTAGTCATAAACGTATTTTTTTACCAATTGAGTCCTAAGCCTTTTACAATTTTGCCAGTTCAGTCCTTTCGGATAAAATTGGCTGGCTGGTGCCGGCGACAAATTTTTTAATAATATTTTATATTTTTGAATTATTTTATTAATTTTAAAATATTTTCACATTTTTTTCTCACTCTTTTTTTTTTCTCCCTCCCTCCTTCTTCCTTTGGCTCCGGCGACCGAGCTGAGGTGGCTGGGCAAGCTCACCCAGCCACTGGCGAGGCGAGCCCCTACCGTCGCTAGGCGAGTGGGCAAGCTCGCCCTTGCCAAATTCGGTGGGGCTTGCCCAATGGTGGCGAGGGAGTCCTTGCCCCTCGCTCCGTGACGGCGAGGTGAGCCTCGCCAGATCAGGCGGTGGCTCGCCACGCTAGTGGTTGGGCGAGCTCACCTTCGCCCAGTGACGACGAGGCAAGCTCGCCCTACCGCCTTAGTCTGGCGACCAGCGAGGGCTTACTAGTCACTGGAGCCAAAGGAAGGAAGGAGGGAGGAGGGAGGAAATTCATGAAATAATTCAAAAATATAAAATATTATTTAAAAAATTGTCGCCAGTGTCGGCCCGTGGCCACGTCAGCTTTGGCCGGTCAATTTTGGCTGGAAGAACTGAACTTGCATAGTTATAAAAAAGTTTATGATTCAATTGGCCAAAAAAATAATTTTAGAACTAAATTGGCACAACTGCAAAATGTTTATAACTTTTTTCTTGGCTCATCTTCATCTTGTGAAGCGACAATAAAAATTTTCCTTTTAATGTCAAAACGTTGATGGGGAATGCTTTTGCGACTTATTCGTCATATGAGAGATTGTATACTTAGTACATTATTCTTCATTACGCTCTCACTCGAACTAGATAATGATGATATTATTTATTCAAGTGATTATAATTGAGACTAAGTAGAATTTAATTCCTCACTTCTCGCATTGCTCCCGCTTGGGGGAACTTCATTAAGTTCATTATCTTGATCCAATGTTTCAAATAGTGAGTAGTTTATGAGGATAGGCAGCACATTCTCAAGGTTTAAGAAAACTCAAATCAGGTTTTCTACTTGTTCATAACGCATATGAAGTAAAAGTGATTGATTTTGAAGATACATGATTAAGTGTATAGGTAACAGTTAACAAAACATAACTCTAAAAAGTGATTGGTAAGTTAGCTTGTACCATAATAGATTTAACCATTTCTAGTAGGATCCTGTTTTTCCTTTCCACAAAATTATTTTGTTGAAAAGTACATGGAACAGACAATTATTTTTCTATTTTTTTCATCACATAAATTTTTGAACTCATCATATAAATATTTTCAACCTCAATCGGATCTTAACTCTTTTATTTTCTTATTTGATTGTTTTTCAACCAAGCTCATAAGTTTCTTAAAGCAACTTAATGCCTCGAATTTATGAAAAATCAAATAGACATATCCAAATTGAGTACAATCATATGTAAATGTGATGAAATATATAATCTCATGTTTTCCTTTTACATTTATTGAACCATAAATGTTAGAATGGATTAATTGTATAAAAACTCAGCTCTTGTTCATTTTCTAAATGATTTCCTAATTATTTTTCCTGTTAGGCAATGCTTGCAATTAGGCAAGATAAGAACAACATAAGTGTCATAACTTTCATATGGCATTCACTTAAGTGTCATAACTTTTTTTTAATCTATTAAGTGTCAAATCAGTGAAAAATCATTCACTTGAGTGCCAATTCTGGTGAATTGTCCTACATCACATTTCAAATTAAATTTTTATTACCACGTGGCTTTGTAAAAAGACATTTAAGTTTGACTTGAATAATCTTCAATTTACGTGGCAAGAATGGGCAAAAACGATGTCATTTTGGCCCTTTCTTCCCCACATTCATTTTATAATTAAACCCTAAATTCTAGAAAAGGGAAACACTTTTACAACAAAGAGGTTCAATCTTGAGATCAACAATGGACATTTCAAGCTTACGAGATAGTAAAATGGGGACTAGTTGAATCGGCTTAGGTGAGATTGAGATGATGATAAGTGTAACAGCGTGATACAAGGAGTTATGCTTGATTTGGAGGAATCGCAAAGAAATTGTTAGGTTTATGACATAAATCGCCATGGTATTTGCTGGAATCTTGCAAATCACAGAGAAATAAGGTAATGGAGATGCCATATTAGCTGCATTAGGAGGAAATTCCCCAGCATCAAAGATCTCTTCTCAAGCAATACTGCTTTTTTTCTTTTTTCCATCTATTTTGCCAACTCATCTTGTTCCTAGTTCAGCCTCTTTTTTATTTTCAATAACCTTTCACTTTTAAGCTTTCCTAATTAATCAACTCCTCTCAAATCACGTTATCCCCTATTTTCAAGCTCCTCGCTTGAACATCTCTTCCAAAATTTTTGCTCGTTTTAAATCTTGGTTGAGAAACCACGACTCAACCATGGAGAAGAATAGAAAAAAAAAAAAACAGAGGATTTGGCGAGCTGCAAATCATTTTCCGTATATATATATATATTGTATAATTTTTACCAATAGGGCCAAAATGATGCCGTTTCATTTAGTATGCTAATTGGATTAGTTTTGGCGAGTCACGCTAGCCTATATATAATAAATTAATGCCACGTTAGATTTTCCGACTATCTAAATCGCCGATGGCACTCAAGTGATAAAAAAAAAAAATTATGGCACTTAAGTGAATGCTGTATGAAAATTATGGTACTTGTACTGTTCTTGTCCTCAAATAGACAAATCAACTTTATTAAAATTGCCTAATAAGCTCTTTTTGGCTAATTTATTCATTTGTTATTGGCCAATATGATCAAGTTTAGCATGTGCCATACATTCACATCATTATCATAGGAGTTAGAAGATATAAATAGGGAACAACAAATATTAATATTACCACAGTTAACATCTAATATAATAAAACCATCAAGAAAATATCTAGAGACATAGTAACTCATATTTAAATACAAGTCCACACTAGTATTATAAAAGTTCAAAGACAGCTGCGTTTACTCCATGTAGCATATGCATCTTTTCCTCCTTCACTAATGGGCTCATTATGAAATTGTTGATGGACATCCCAATTATTACTGTTCGTATAGTCAAATTTTAGGGCCATATGCTCCTTCGTCCCCAATTAGAGAAATTTATCACAAATTAGTCTTCGGATTGATGATTATAAATATAAACATCACTTATATTTACATTTAATTCAATTTATATGTGAATGATATTCATACCTTGTAACCCATCAATAAAATCGGAGTTATAAAGACAAGGTTTTAGTGAGAGTTTTATGGGTTGGAATTTGCCAAAAAGAGTAATTTGGTCTTTTCAAAGTAAGAGGTTTTGTCTCGGGTAAAAGCATTTTTTTTTTTTTGGCCAGTAGATGCAATTTGAGGCATACTTTTTTGTATTTTTTTAGATAAAGAAGAAAATTCGAACCAAAAAAAAAAAAAAAAACAAAAGATGAAAAAGCTAGGACTTCCTTGAACGACTGCACAGTGCACAGAAGCCAAACCCTGCCTCCAGACCCCCACGCCCATCAGAATCCGATCCTCACCTGCGAAGAAAACAGAGCTTTGCTTCAGGCAAGTGCCTCGCCAGCCATGTCATCCGATGCCGAGGCGAGTCCAGAGCAGCAAGAACCCAACCCCAAGATCCAGATATACTCCACTTCGGCCACCGGAGTTTCCCCTTTCTGGAGAGGTCTCAAACGCTCTGCCCTTCTCCTCAATCTGTGGCCTCCTTTTCTGATTGGAAATGGTGCTAAAAATGCGATCTTTCTCTTCTGGGTTCGTTTTGATTCTGCAGACAAGTACGAGAGAGAGGCTAAGAAGTATTGGGATATCTTCTACAAGAGACACCAGGACAAGGTTTGCTGGCTCTGGCCATAATTCTTGTGCCTGCTTTCTGATTGAGTTGGACTTTTTTTTTTTTTTTTTATTGTTTTTGGTCTGGTTTGAAGTTTAAATCTTTTGGGAGATTGATTGGTCTGCAAGTAAATTGATAGGAGCATTGGTGCTGCTTGTTAAGTTATGACTTTGTTTTTTTCAAGCTGCTCAGTTCATTCTTTGTGCCCTTTGCTGCTTAAGCTATTGTTGCTTGTTTTGTTAATGTCACCTCCCTCCCTCCCTCCCTCCCTCCCTCTCTCTCAATAGTTTTTCAAAGATCGGCACTACTTGGACAAGGAATGGGGCCACTATTTCTCTGTGAGTTGAGAAAGCTTTTGCTATCTGCAATTCACTTTGCAAAGTTGGAGTTTTATTGGATGGTGTAGATTTTGTTTAGTGCTTTTCATTCAACAGATTCTTGTTTTGTCAGGGAGCAGGGAAAAGGATTATTTTGGAGGTAAGCAACTGGCGCTGCACACGGCGTTACACTTACTACATACGATAAATTTTCCAGTCATAAGATTACTTTATGGTTTCTATGGAGAAAATCTTTCACTTTTGTGTAGGTCTGTTATGTTGAGAACTTGTCTTCACTGCAGATAAATGGTGGTTTGTCGGGTCTAAGTTATTGGTTGCATTAATCAAGATTGATGCTAATGGTCTGTGCAGGTTGGTTGTGGAGCTGGAAACACTATATTTCCATTGGTTGCTACATACCCAGATGTTTTTGTTCATGCCTGTGATTTCTCACCACGTGCTGTTAATTTGGTTAAGGTTTGATTTCTTCTTCTTGTCATTATCTACGTCTTTGTTTGCTTTAAGGTCTGATCGCTGTTTTCTGAGCTCACATGCCACCTGCTGGACTGCTGGGCTGGACAATTTTTTTTTTTTTTTTTGGAGGGGGCGGGGTGTGAGGGCGTGAGGATCAAGTTCTTGGGAAAAATTGGATGTCAATGCCAAATTACAAATATATGACCCCTAAACCTTCATTTGCTAGCTTCTTATCATCGATAATTAAGCCCTGCTAGTCGTTCCATCCAAATATGAGTTCCAGAAGGTCTGATGTACAATTTGGATGTATATGTCATTGGATGTGGTTAAAATTTGCATTTGTTAGATTGACATAGTTCAGGATACATTTGGCATTTCTTTAATGACAGGACCTTTTTTTTTTGCTCATTACAGATGCATAAAGACTTCAAGGAAAATCAAATTAGTCCATTTGTCTGTGATTTGACCATTGATGACTTGAACCAGCAAATTCCACCATCTTCCATTGACATTGTGACCATGGTAATTAAAAGGAAGTAATGATATAACTTAAGTACATCTTGGTAGCTTAATGAGCTGCTACTGCTATCTCATATTTTGTGCTATCAATTCAGAGTTTGCTTGGTCAGTTAGTTATGCTGTTTCACTAGCTGATTGTAAAGCAGATATTTGTGCTATCTGCAGTGTCTCCGGAGAAGATGCATCTCGTATTGCAGAATATAAGAAGGGTTCTCAAGGTAGGACACCTCCCTCTTTGTAAGAATAAAACTGCTAATATGCTGATTTTAATCAGACAAAGTACTATCACTGGAGGAGATATAACTGCAATGTACTGTTTTTGTTTCCAGCCAAAGGGCCATGTGCTGTTCCGTGATTATGCCACCGGCGATCTTGCTCAGGTTGCTCTTTCAGTATAACCTTTTATTATTTAGAAATTTCTTTTCTGCTGACAGTTGCAGCTGCTCACCCTTTTTTTGCTCTATCTTACGTATTTTCCCGTGTCTAACTGCTTGCTGACAGGAAAGGCTTACTTGCAAGGATCAAATGATTAGCGAGAACTTTTATGTCAGGGGTGATGGCACTGTCAGTTCCTGCGATCTGTTTGTGGATGTTATCTCTTATATTTTTCCTCTTAATTAGCAAATCTTGATGCTCTTTTCCTGCTTCTTTTTTCTCCTCAACACAGCGTGCATTCTATTTCTCTAATGAATTCTTAGCAAGTTTATTCAAGGACAATGGATTTGATGTGAAGGAAATTGATCTGTGTTGCAAACAAGTTGAGAATCGATCTAGGGAGTTGGTGATGAATCGGTATGTTTTTAATTTTAGTTTGGCTTCAGAAAATTTTCCTGTTGCTTTTGTTGGTATGACTGTTATCTTGTTGCATTTGACTTTAGACGATGGGTCCAAGCCGTATTTTGTCCTTCAGATTCTGAGGACTTTTCTAGCAGCAATCATGCTAGTACTGAATCCAACATATCATCGAAAGCTTCAAAGGAGCCTGTTGAGAATATTGAGGTTGATATGTCTGAGGGTGTTGCAGCTGACATGTTTGGAATTTCATCATCTGTTGATAACGAGGTAAAGGTTTCTCTTATTGCTAATTCTGTCTATATTTTCATATTATGGATCAAGAAATGAGGTATTCTGCCTGTTCTCATTGCGTATGATTTCACCTTTGAAAGGATTTATTGGCAGACAAAGGTCTCCATATCTATTGTCTTGAACAGTGACACTGTTTTTGGTATTATTTCCTCTCAGATGATTCAGGTCAGTCTTAATGAGGAAAACCTTAGCATAAGAGTATTGTCCAGAGAGTATCAACACACATACAAGTCGACTGGGATGATGCTTTGGGAATCGGCCCAAATGATGGCCTCCATTCTGGCCCAAAACCCAAACATTGTTTCAGGAAAAAAGGTTTTGGAGTTGGGCTGTGGCTGTGGAGGCATCTGTTCAATGGTGGCCGTTAGATCTGCTGACCTCGTGGTAGCAACTGATGGAGATAAAAAGACCCTTGACTTGTTGATGCAAAACGTTGCTTCAAATATAGCTCCACCTTTCCTTGATAAATTGATATTTAAGAGCCTGGAATGGGGAAATAGGGACCATATAGAAGCAGTCAAAGAAGTGAACGACAAAGGTTTCAACATCATCATTGGCACCGACGTGACATATATTCCTGAAGCAATTTTGCCTCTTTTTGCCACTGCAAGAGAACTGATCTCAACCAACAGAGGCGATGAAGAGGACCAGGCATCGGCACTTATTCTCTGCCATGTTTTTCGCCGAGTTGATGAACCATCTATACTCTCTGCTGCTTCCCGGTATGGTTTTCGACTAGTAGAGAGGTGGCCAGTGGGAATTTCTGGTAATTCATCTCAGGGAGTTGTTGGCTCTTGGTTTGCTGAAAGTGGTATCGACAAGTATAGTTTTAGTACAGCATTAAGCATCATGTATTTTCAGATTGAGTGACAATGATCTTCAGAGTTCATATTCTGTTCTTTTTGGGTCTTGAGAAGACATATGTTAAAGCTGGTACCGGATTTGAGCCATCTCCCTTCTTTTATTGAATTTTGTTTGTTGTTGGACATATACATGGTTTTGCCACACGAAACAAAACCAAGGAAATTTCTTGTAATAAATAGAATATGTTCGGCTTCGAGAGCAAAATGATTCAGTTGCATTGATTTGTGTTGCTGGATTTTGTACACGTTTATGAAACTTATGGTGATGTGGCTGTATAAGTGCCAACATTTAAAACATATGCTTTTTTAATTCTTGAGGGAATTACTTTTTAATTTGCCTTTTCTATACAATTTGATTTGAGTTGGACTGAGGCAAGCCTAAAGTTGCAAATGCCTCGTTTTGGAAAAGAGCCATAAACAAATGCAAAGAAGTTTTAAGTAAACAAAAGCTTCAAACCAGAGTAACGAGCAGCGGATCAAAAGCTTTAGACAAAGTCGTGAGAAGACCAGGCATTGATACAAGTTAAACCCTCTTCTTGCCTGAGGGCTCTGACCCGACTGGACATAATGGATACATTCCTTCCATGAAAGCAATTCGATCATATACCAATACTAGTGAGAGTAGGACTTGCAGTACGTCTGGTCTCCAATTTGAAGTAATAGGGTCACTCACAGAAACCCCTGAAGATCTTCCGATGCATGGGCAGCTTTTCCTAGAAACATTTGAGAACAGATAATTTGAAGAAAGATCATTGATTACTAATTGATGATAGGCTTTTTTTTTTTTTTTTTTTTTTTTTGCTGCTAAAATGACATGGAATATAACACAATGTTGTAAGAAATTCACGTAACAAGCCCCACTTAAAAGGAGCTTAGTGATTACTATTATATGTAAGGTTCTTTGGTTTTTTCAATATAGGTCTGTCTAGAATGACATTGTAGTTCAAGTTCAGTATATCAAATCATGTTCACCTTTCGAATTCAGTCATGCACAAATCATCCACATTGCGACAAAAGAGACCCAAGACGAAGTATAACTCCATGGTTATGCCGAGTTGGAATTGAACTTGCTGCTTTATGTTTCCCAAAGCAAAATTGACTCCGTCAAGTTATCAACTCGGCTAACTCCTACCATACCATGGACAATTGAGAAAGGTCGATCCAATTATATTGTCTTGTTCTTAGGATGTTCGAACACTGTTTTAGCAAAACAGGTATTGCATTTCTTGATATTAGGAGCACTTTAATCTGCGGTGGGTGACTTCGAACATTAAAAAGATAAATCGGGCTACAGTCAAAAGAAACTTCTTTGGTTACAGACAATGGAAGAAATCGGTAGAAGACTTTGACAGAGATCTCAGTTCATTCTTCACTGCAAATACGCCAACTTGTGCACCCACCGAAAAGTAAGAAACTAAAAACCTAATCCCATGTCTTTCACTTCCACAGTTCACCACGAGAGTTTGGCCCAAACTGTTTTGTTCCATCTGATCTGGGAATATCATCAACCTGCTTCATTTTTCAATTCAAAGATGAATTAGAGAACAAGCCCTCTGTGACTGTAAAGTACAGTTAAGTCCCGATATAATAAGTATTTTGTTAAAAAAGTTGGACATGTTAAACAGGCTTAATGTAAAACTTAAAAATATTTAATGCACTGACTATTCTGGTGAGATGCATAATAAATTGATTGTTTCATTAATAAACATGTTCAGTAGAAGTCCTGAGACCAGATCGTTCACAACATTCTTTCCTTGTAGCAGAGAAAAAGGACAGTATCGTGAACACACACCAAACTGAGCTAAAAGAATGTTGGAAATTATGATCCATTTTCCACAAAATCTAGAAATTACTGCTTAATCATGAAGAAAAGAAGACTAGAGATCGTGGAAACAAGCTAGACAATTACTTGTCAAAGTTGAAGCCAAGTACATGGGCAGAAAAATTTTCTAAAAGAAAAGATGAAGAGTCCAAGTTGAACTTGAAGACTTCGTGAAGAAGTACCAGAGAAGATCCTAGAACAAGCTAGAGAAGTCTACGTGCATGGGAAACGCATTTTCATTGGCAAGTTGAAGCCAACTACATGGGCAGAAAAATATTCTAAAAGAAAAGATGAAGAGTCCAAGTTGTACTTGAAGACTTCGTGAAGAAGTACCAGAGAAAATCCTAGAACAAGCTAGAGAAGTTTACGTGCATGGGAAATGCATTTTCATTGGCAAGCAGCTGAAAGAATGAAGCAAATTTTCTTTATCAAACTCCAGCAGTCAAGAACTTATTGAAGAAGAAAAAAGGAAGTCAAAGAGAGGCGTAGGCGGTGAAGAAGAGTCAAGAGTGGTGTCCAAGTTGAATATAAATGTCTAAAAATCTAGAATTGTGTTGGTGAAAAACACGAGAAGATTGTCCTATGTCTAATATCGGTGGAGTTTCTTTATAAATAGATCTTAGAATCATTCATGTAATGTGAGTATAAAACTCCATATCAAGATGCTCCTCCACCAACACCTCCATCAAATTATCCTGTTGTGCTGAATAAACTGTGTCCCTTCAATCATCATACCTTGGCTCTTATCCATCCTCTACAAATTATAACTTACACACACTTGCACAAATTCAAAACACAAACAATCATCCATATCAAAACCATGTGCACCCACACACACATCCAAATTTTTAACAAAGAAAAAATATAAAAGAACATTAGTAAAATTTTTAACAAAGAAAAAATATAAAAGAACATTAGTAAAATAGAGTTTGTTGCAGCCATTCTGAACAACCTCCTACAGATGGAATGGGATGGTGATGCAGCATGCAACACTTGTTAGTGACGCCCTGTGCAGTCCCAGAAGAGGTTTCAGCAGTCAAAAGACACATGTACAGGAAGCAGAAGACTTTATGATGGCCCTTTCACTCCCCATCACATGTTTACAACCTGTGCAGTTCCAGAAGAGGTTTCAGTAGTCAAAAGGCATACATGTACAGGAAGCAGAAGAGTTTATGATGCCCCCTTCACTCACTCCCCATCACATGTTTACAACTTCTCTCTCTCCCCCCAAAATAAGAAAACTAAATTTCTTTTGTAAATGATTATGCAATTAATAGGAAACAGGTAGACAAAGATTTTCATATCAGTTAAAATACATATTCTAGGAAGGGAAAATGAAAAGCACACACGAAAAACATAGACAAACAGACAAATCTTTAGGGCTTACACTGAAGAACATCCCATCTGACCAAGACCAAGGTCCTTTGGATTTGGGTATTGTACAATATAATACTTTCTTTCTCCAGCCATTTTTGCTGATCAACTTGGTGCAAGAAAACTATAGCCAAATAAAGGACTGTTGCAAGTAGAAATATGAGCAATAAAGGCCTAAAAGCTTGGTTACATCTTGTCGAATATAGAGAGTCGGACATCGTTAAGCAACGATTTTTCTCCATAAGATCTGTGAAGTGAAAGTCGGACTTCCTAATCCTAAAAGAGAACCATGAAGATTAAAACGACACAGATACAGACGCAGACACACACCCCCACCCACATCCGAGAGAGAGAGAGAGAGAGAGAGAGAGAGAGAGAGAGAGAGAGAGAGGTGGGGTGACAGATAGAGAGTGAGCACACAGAGCTTCAAGCATGACCTTGCAAGAAAACACCATGTGTGCTCACTCTCTTCTGTCACCTCCCTTACCCTTCAAAGGTTCAAGAGGAACAAACGCAAGAACCATTCAACCATCGATTGCTTGCTCCCTTCCTCACTTGCACAAAGATAAAACTAAAAACCCTAATTTTGACGCTGCACTCTCAAACTCGCCCTCGTTACTGTTCCATTAGTGTAGAACAATTAGAGGCTTTGGCTTTGCTGATGAGATGAAGAAGCTGTACACATGGGGTTTTATATAGATGGAGAAAGACGGGGAGGGAATAAATGTGGGTTCCCCTTCCCATTCTCTTCTTATTTTTTTTTTATTATCATCGTCCATGAGAGAGAGAGAGAGAGAGAGAAGGAAGTCTTCATCTTTTCTGAGTCTGATCTCTTTTCCAGAAAGATCAAACCAGACTCATTTACTTGGTTACCGTTTATCAATGCATCTTGTGATTCTAAATCTTATCTGCTCTCTCTCCAAACCCTAGCTACTACGACTGTATCCCTGCCTTGTGGTCCTCCTCTTACTTCATCACATCATCAGTTCACATGTATGTCTCTGGAAGCATATTCGATAACAATCCCGAGAAAGATTAATGGTGAATTAATCTGAAGATTTATTTTGGTGGGTACATATCGATAGAACAGGAATTTTAGATTCTTTATCATATTTTACGGTCTATTCAAATTAGAAACTGGGCAAATCTATTGAGATTGCATGCATGTGGCACGAATTGCAGCATAATAATAAGATAGAAAACCTTTATACATTATAATATTTCATTAAGCCCAAAAAAAATAGAGTAAGTAGTCAATCATCATTGTAATGACCGAAAAAAAAATAATCAAACATCACTGGACTTGTAGGATCTAGAAAGGACGATGGTCATGCATCATTTGTTGTCCACGCATTACAATAAAACACTGACCTAAGGCCAAACCATATGCCACAAGGCCGGATAATCTTTTGTATACTCCTCTTTGAAAATGGTTTTCGTTTTTCTTTCCGTAGCATGACCCATAAAACTTCAGTTGCTACTGCCTTTTATTAATTATAGAGTGCTTAAAAAAGAAAATATTCTCAAATGATAATTGTAATTAGATCATTCACTTCTTTCCTTTTTCCATTTCTCCCTGAAAGCATCTTTTCGAGACCATGTGCATGTACCACATCAAACGGTGAATTTTCACAGCTTGAAAGTGTGACCATCTTCAAGAATGTTGTACAACTTGATATATCTCTTAGCTATAGTGGCAATAATACCATGATTAATACTCAATCTTTCTTTTGCTTCCTCTTTAGCAAATTATAACAAAGAGAAAGGGCAGCCCATGCAGAAAGAATGAAAGCTTCCAAATCCAAGTATACAAGTTGAAAAAATCTAGACTATCTAGGAAACTTAAGTTATATATATGTATGTATATAAGCCATTCCACTTGGGTGATCCCAAGCTCGAATTAAAGGAGAAGGCAAGGGTTGCATTGGGT
Organism: Eucalyptus curtisii; assembly: GCA_017140595.1. Lineage (NCBI taxonomy): Eukaryota > Viridiplantae > Streptophyta > Magnoliopsida > Myrtales > Myrtaceae > Eucalyptus > Eucalyptus curtisii. The sequence goes on along the minus strand of CM029496.1, from coordinate 29,483,451 downwards.
AGTTGACAATTTACACTCCTTTTTCAACAATCTAAACTCTACGAATATTATAACATAAATAATTCAATTTGTAACTAATAGGTTTGCCTAACTTAGTAAAGTATTCAAATACTAAACCAAGCATTTTTCTAATAATTTAAGCTTTTAACAGTGGTTCACAAAATTTTGCATAATTTTGAATAAGCAGATTATGAGTTTAAATCTTTTCAGATTCTTCCATCTCCCTTATTATATATTTCCAAACTTTAGTCATAAACTTTTAAAACAACCATCCCGTAAAATCTCCTATGGTATTGTGAAATTATGATTTGTAGGTACTGCAACTATGATGTGTTTGCGGTCATGATAGACCGAGGGATGCTAGCAGTGGCCCTGCTCACTAAATTAAAAAAAAAAAATCATAAATATTAGGTAATATTTTCAAGATTTGTATACAGCCAAAAGTTTTTGTCTTGCCTTGTTTTCGGTGGTTGATTTTGTTTGCTTTAAGCACTTTAAAATATGACTTTTACTTTGACATCCAACATCTAGATTTTCAGAAACATATACTTATATACAAAAATGTTTCTAAAAATTTTTTCTAAAACCAAAAACTGTTCTCAGGGGCAGGTTTTACTTAACATCATAGGGGGTATCAAGAAATATGCTTGAACTATCGTACAATAAATGTGCATTGAACCACATAGCGGGTATCAAAATGGAAAGAGACCCATCTTTGGCACTATGGGAATCACAAGATTTTCTCATCAGAAGGTCCACTAAATCCTTTGAATGGCTATTGCAAGAAAGATGCAACGTAAGGAATCGGATGTTCCCTTTCTGAAGGAACAACACGAAGCTATTGGGAAACGTGGGGAGCAGAAAACAACAAACCCAAACATCCCTAACGTTGACCCGTCCCCACCTTCTCCAACAAAGGGAAAAGGGTCCAACCCCTTTGTTCAAGTCAACATATATTATGCGGCGCAGAATAAAGCGGCTCGTAGTATATATGCCTTCTGATAATTAAATGATTAACTCAATTGGCAAATATAAAGCGTAAGAATCTTTGACATTGTTCCTACCAATCACAGCCAACGCGTGGCTTTTGTTGGACGTTTTGTCTTTCCTAAATTCCCTACACATCCTGAGCATCTGTTTTGTCCTCAGGATTTTATGCTTAAAGTAGTAAAGTTTAGAATTTAGGTGATCAAACACTCACTAGGCTTTATTGCATCCTTTCTTCCATCCGACTTTGGTACAATAGATTCACCAATTAGGAGATGTTGCATCATTTTTTCTTTTGAAATTTATTTTGTCTCACTCCAATTACCTTCCATAGTTTGATGAGCAACTGTTGGGAAAATTCAACATTTATACTTTTCAAAACGAGAGATTATGGTCATCTTTTATCTTGACCGTTTTTCCATCTAACTAGATTAAGATGGTCACTTACAAACATCAATAACGAGTATGAAACAAGTCCCTATCTGTTTCTAAAATTCATTTGAACTATCATATTCTTTTGATGATAATAAGTGGCACTAGATTATACGACTCATCAGATTTTTGTACCATATGGCAGGAACTGATTTTCCTGCTATAATGGTGACCACAATAAATTATTATCGATCTTCAATAAACGCTTGTGTCACTTGATAAACAGCGCTCATATAAATATACTTCACACTAACACTTGATACGAATTGCAAATCCCAATTGAGACACACTAAAGCAACTTCCCTCTAGCAAAGTGGATAAAAGGAGATTTAGATTTCCCTTTTTATAGTGGAGAAATGATATGGAAGACCTTGCATAGCCTCAATCACATTGGGAATTTTCTTATTCTAAATAGATCCTATGCTTGCTTGCTATCACTAGAATTGTTTTGTTCGAAAAGGAGCAACAACACACACTCACACAGACACTTGCTTCACCAAGAAATTTAAACTATTGATAGAGATAAGCATCTGATCTTTTGCTTCGGCCATTGCAACTCCTTTAACCCTAGTCCAACATCCGGTGTGGTGATCATGGCATCATGGGCATCTTCTTCTCTGATTCTATCCTCTCTTCTTTCTTTTCTCACTTTCGGCCACTAGCCAAGGATGGGCCTCTCTTGATGATGGCATGACCTTTGCAGAGTTAGTGTCCACGTGGCATCGTGGGGATAAGTCTCTTGTTGGCTTAACCCTAACGTTCCATTATCTGATATAAATGAAATCATGTCTTGCCAATTTAGTTGGAATGGACATTTTTAAAAATTGAGAATGTTAAATTGTATTCATTGAACTTTGTCTAGTGGCTCTTTTGTCTTTTTGGTTTGAGAGCTGCATTCGCACTAGACAAAATGTTTTCTTTAGTACTTCGGGTGGTGGCGAAGGAATGGGGCATGCACAGACAAATCCAAATATTTTGCCAGAAGGACACAGAAAAAACATTGGCCAAGGGAAAATTAACCATATAAAGTACAGAAGGCCTATACAAATATGCCCATATTTATAAAGAATAATTGTGTGCGTGAGATATTATAGATGTAGGGATAAGAGAAGGGCATCAATGTATGTGTATATACAAGAAGTATCATTATTCACCCCATTTAGTTAAGTAGTTAATTAAACCGTTCCATGTAAATTATTGTTACATGTTTGGCTCTTGCTGGAATTTGTTAAGAATTTATATCCCAATTCGCGTTTGTAACTAAGGGTCCGTTCGTTTCGCGGAAAATTGGCCATTTCCGGAAAATATTTTCCCAGAAGTCATTTTCCAGGAAAATGACAATATATTCTGGTGTTTGGCTAAAACCTGAAAATGTTTCAGAAAATATTAAGGAAAATATTTTCTAAGACTTTACCACTTAGGCATACATCACTTACCGACCTATAAATCCATCAAATATGAACTTGCCTTTAAATCCAGGCAAACTTACTTCATATCTTTGTTCCCTCATTGTCGCCAAATGCTCATTTACTCTAAAAAATGTTCGTATGGATTTTAAAAAGAAGCAAAAGAGAAAAGAAGCAAAGCATGTACAACCCTCATGAGAATCTTCTAGTTGAGTGGCCTGTTCTCCCCTGCGTCTTTTGTGTTCTAATAAACAAAAGAAAAAAGAAGCAAAGCATGTAGATCCCTTTGCTTGAGTAATGTACAACCGCGGGGGTAGAATAAATAAAGAAAATGATAAGCAAGAGTGCAGAGCGCGAGCTTGAGATCGACGAGTTCAAGGTTTGCACGGCAACGGCCGACGACTAGCCATGGAAGAAGAAAGATGGGAAACAAAGAAAAAAAAAAAAGAAAAAAAAAAGAAAAGAAATAGAAAAGAAAAAGGAAATTAAAAATAATTCGAATTAAAAAAGAAAAAAGAAAGTTAAAAAATAATTCGAATAAAAAAATAAAAGAAGAAAAAGAAAGGGGAGGAGGAAGTGAGGATTTGTAGAGGTGTGAGATAAGAAAGATCAAGTGAGGAAAATGTTTTTCATTTTTCAAAAGTGGAAAACATTTTCCCTTAATTTAGAAGACTTTTTTTTTTCTTTCATGGAAAACACTTTCCCTAAGGAATTCATTTTCCATGAAACAAACGCTGAAAAATCCAGAAAACATTTTTCCGGAAATTATTTTCCGCAAACGAACGGAGCCTAATAGACAAAACTTTTGCAATTTGGCTTAAATCACTCTTTGTGAGGAAAGATCTCGTTTGAAGGATTTTCTAAGTTGACATTAGAATCAAAGTTTAGACCCAAATATAAAGAAGTTAATGATTAAAACTGGGTCATGACAAATACACTGCACCCATAGGGTCCAATTGATTGATGCCTACTAGACTCATCAATCATTAAGGCCATGACATTACAATTGGACTATAGGACTCATCGATGGAGTGCCTGATGAACTTATTGATCGTGATTTTCTTACCCACGATAAATTGACTGGAAATGTAATAAAAGTTAAAGGTTAAGTAAAGGAGAGTCTGTCGACCAAGAGATGACCATGGCTGAGGATTCAGGAGCATTTACAAATCATCCCAAAAATAGTGCGCAAGGAAAGACAGTTAAAGATTCCTGTAGGGAATGATCAGGACGCAAAATGGAATGGCTCATAAAAGAAGCAGAAGCAATCAAGGCATAAACAAGCACGAAGGATACACAACAACCAATCAACAAGCAGCATCAACTGAGGCATTCACAAGCAAACAAGGCATCATATTTCAAAGATGAGAATATTATTCGTAATAGATTGATCTAGATTAGATTTTGTTTGCACTTTGAATGCAAACTTGAAATCGATTAAGTTTCTCTGTTCTGGCACTGGCCTATGTTTATAAAAGCTTTCCATTTGTAAAATTTTTACTTGCTCTATTCAATGATCTTCATTAAGAAGTTTATGTTTGTAGTCGTCAAGGGAGCATGCCATCCAAGAATATAAGCCATCTGTTGTAATGCAATAAAGTTTCATGCAATATGTTTATCATTTGTTCCTCATCTATTATCTGCACATTGTTTTAGTAGTTCAAATACTACAAAGTCGTTGTGACATCAATTCATTTACTTTTAATTTGAAGTAAAATTTGACAATTAAATTTTAATCATCGAAACTATTGAGTTTCTGGTGATCACGGCTTGATAAAAGCACACCTAAAACTCCCATATTGAGCATCCCTTTTATGTCGCCTTTAATCATGGTCATAATCTCCTTTGTCTCCCACAATCCCGAATTAGTTAACAAATCAAAAGATACATTAAAATTTAGAATTATGGACAACTTTGTCACTGCCAGAAAAGGAGTCAATAGGGACATTTTCAAGTGGAAGTGTTTTTCGTGCATATCCCTTATCAATTTAGCGGGACGTCTTCCGAATCGTCCCAAATCCTCTCCAAGTGGTGGACCTGTTCATGACATCATATGCATGTCTTGCCATAAATGAGAGGCCAAAGGAGCAAAACTAAATTCAAAATAGATCGAGGCTCGAAAAGTTTGGCTATATTTTAATTCAAATGATGAAAATTATTAGGGATTTGTTAATAGTAACATGAACGCTTGAGAGAAATCGAATCTTGCTTTTGTTAGATGGACGTGGTCCAGGATACATTTAGCATTGCTTTACCTTTTATTATGCTCAATACAACTGCATAAAGACTTCGAAGAAACACAAATTGGCCCGTTTGCCTGTGATTTGACCGTTGATGACTTGAGCCAGCAAATTCCACCATCTTCCGTTGACACTGTGACATGGTAATTAGAAGGAAGTAATGACCTAACTTCAGTACGTCTTGGTAGTTTAATGAACTGCTATTGCTAGCTCATACTTAAGCCATTAATCTAGAGTTTGCTCGATCAGTTACCTAAAGCAGATATTTGTGCTATCTGCAGTGTCTCCTGGGAAAATGTATCTAGTTTTGCAGAATATAAGAATTCCCAAGGCAGGAGACCTTCCTGTTTTTAAGAATTAAATTGGTGATATACTGATTTCTAATCAGTCAAGGTACTATCGCGAGAGGAGATATAACTACTATGTAGTGTTTCTGCTTCCAGTCAAAGGGTCACGTTTTGTTCCATGATTATGCCACTGGTGATCTTGCTCTGGTTGTTCAACCAAAAAAAGAAAAAGAAAAAGAAAAATCTTGCTCCGGTTGCTCATTCAGTATGACATTTTATTGTCTAGAAAAGAAATCTGCCGACAATTTTTTTAGTGCGGCCTCACGCTTCTTTTACTAAAACTTACACAGTTTCCTATGTCTACCTGTTTTGCTTACAGGAAAGGGTCGCTTGCAAGGATCAACTGATTAGCGAGAACTTTTATGTCAGGGGTGATGGCACTGTCACTTCCTGCGATCTAATTGTGGATGCTATCTTTTTCTTTTTCCTCTTAATGAGTCAATCTTGACGCTCTGATCTTTGCTTCTTTTTCTTTTTCCTTTTTCAAAGCACCGTGCATTCTATTTCTTTAATGAGTTCTTACCAAGTCTATCTGAGGCCAACAGACAAGTTGAGAATCGATCGAGAGAGTTGGTAATAAATCAGTGTGTTTTTCACTTTCAATATTGATTTCAGAAGTGTTCTGTTGCTTTTGTTGGTATGATTGTCGTCTTGTTGCAATTCATTTCAGATGATGGATCCAAGCTGTATTTTACCCTTCAGATGCTGAGAACTTTTCTGGCAGCAATCCGGGCAGTACTGAAGTTGTCTTTCCCAGTCAAGAAAATACTGAATCCAACATGTCATTGGATGCTTCAAAGGAGCCTGTCGAGTATATTGAGGTTGATATATCTGAAGCTGTTGCAACTGATATGTTTGTAATTTCATCTTCTGCTGAAATGAGGTAAAGTTTCTCTTATTAGTAATGCTCTCTATATTTGCATATTTTGGATGAAGAAATGAGGTATTCTGCCTCTTCTCATTGAATATGCTTTCAAGTTATCAATGGATTTTCACCTTTTAAATAATTTATTTGCTGACTGAGGTCTCCATGTCCGTCTTAATGGGGAAAACTCTAGCATTAGAGTTTTGTCCATAGAATCTCAACACACGCAAGTCGACTGGGTTAATGCTTTGGGAATCAGCTCAATTGATGGCCACCGTCCAAGCTAGAAAACCAAACATTGTTTCAGGAAAAAAAGTTTTGGAGTTATAGGCGATGGTTGTGGATGCATCTCCTCGATGGTGGCTATTAGATCTGCTGACCTCGTGGTAGCAACTGATGTAGATACAAAGCCCTCGACCTGTTGATGCAAACCGTCACTTCAAATGTCGCTCTACCTTTCCTTATTTAATCGATTGTTAAGAGCCTAGAGTGGGGAGATAGGGGCCATAAAGAGGCAATTAAAAAAAAAAAAAAAGTGAACGATGAAGGTTTCAACATCATCATAGGCACCAATGTCTCATATATTCCTGAAGCAATTTTGCCTCTTTTTGGCACTTATTCTCTGCCACGTTATGTGACGCTGCTTCCCTGAATGGTTTTAGACTAGTAGAGAGGTGGCCTGAGGGAATTTCAGGTGACTCATCTCGGGCAGTTGTCGGCTCTTGATTTGCTGAAGTGTTATTGACAATTATAGTTTTAGTATGGCATTGAGCACCATGTAGTTTGAGATTGAGTGATAATGATTCTCAGGGTTCGTATTCTGTTCTTTTGTGGTCTCGACCAGATGTTTGTTAAACCTCGTCCCTGGTTTGAGGTATCTGCCTTTTATATTGAGTTTTATTGGTTGTTGGACTGATACATGGTTTTGCCACACGGAACAAGAACTGAGGAAATTTCTTGTATTTAGTGTTATCATCTTTGGCTTCAACAGCAAAATGATTCAGTTGCATTGATTTGTGTTGCAGGATTTCCTATATCTATGTATTCAGACCATGATTAGCTTCGTATAGTTGGGAACTTTGTTCATGACACTTTTTTCATTAATTGGTGATGTGGCTTTTATAAGATGCCTACATTTAGAACATATGTTGTTTAGTGCTTGAGGGAATGCATCGTAGGTTTCTCTTTAATTTGCCTTTTTCTGTGAATTTTGGATTTGATTTGAGCTAATACTTTGCATATGCCTCATTTTGGAAAAGAGCCATAAATAAATACAAAGAAATTCTGATAAATATATTTCAAACCAAAAACAAAGAAGTTCTGATAAACAAACACTTCTAAACCAGAATAAGGAGAAGCAGATCAAAAGCTCTTGACAAAGTGAAAAGAGAAGGCATTTATACTAGAAGGCATTTATACTAGTTAAACACTCCTGTTTTGTGAGGGCTCTGACCCTAGTTGACATAATTGATAGATAGATTCATTCCATGAAAGCAATTCGATCGTAAACCGATGCTAGAGCGTCTAGGACTTGCACTACGTCTGTCACCAATTTAAAGTAATGAAGCCCCCAAAGAACATAACCTCAAAATCCAATTAAATTAACTTGTTCTTTAGATGTTTCAGCACTGTTTAGGCGAAATGTTGAATGAATTTATTGCTGCACTAGACTTTGAACAAGGATGAATCCGTCTACAATCGAAAGAAACTGTTTTTGGTTACGGACAATCAAATTAATTGGTAGAACTTTGAAAGAGAACTGGGTTCATTCTTCAGTGCAAAAACACTAACTTGTGCACTTGCCAAATTGTACAAGAAGCTTCTTCAAACAGTCCAGCATGTCACCATAAGAGTTTGGCCCCAACTGTTTGGGTTCATCTTTCTAAAGATATCATCAATCTCCCCCACTTGTCAATTCCCAAACGATTATGAGAATAAGCCTTCTGTACCTAAAAAGTAAAGCACAGCCCTAAATTATAAGGATTTTGTTAAAGAAGCGTTGCACTTGTTGAATATGCTAAGTGTGAATCGATTGTTTCCTCGTTAAGCATGTTTCATAAAAGTACCTCACGCTCTCGTTTAACAATATTCATTAGAAAAGACAATAAATGAACACAAACCCAGTAAAGCAAAAAGAAAAAAAGAAAATTAGGATGATAGAGTTTGTGGCAGCCAGTCTGAACAACCTCCTACAGATGGAACGAGATGGTGATGCGGTATGTAACACTTGTTAGTAACAGCCTGTACACTCCCAGAAGAGGTATCAGCAGTGAAAAGACACACAAGTACAGGAAGCAGAAGAAGTTTATGATGGCCCTTTCACTCCCCATCACATGTTAACAACTTCTGACTCTCTCTCTCTCTCTCTCTCTCCCCCCAACTTAATTTCTTTTGTACATGATTATGCAATTAATAGGAAACAGGTAGACAAAGATTTTCATCTCAGGGAAAAAATAACATTCTAGGAAGGGTTTACCCTGAAGAACACCCCATCTGACCAAGACTGAGGTCCCTAGGATTTGGGTATCGTACAATATAATATTTTTATCTCCAGTCAAGATTTTCGCTGATCAACTTGGGACAAGAAAACTATTGCCAATCAAAGGACTATTGCAAGTAGAAGTATGAGTCATAAAGGCCTGAAAGCTTTGTTGTATCTTGTTGAATTTTGAATTATTTTGTTGACTATAAAGAGTCGGACATCTTTAAGCATCTATTTTTCTCCGGGAGATCTGTGAAATAAAAGTCCGACTTCCTAATCCTAAAAGACAACCATGAAGATTAAAGAAACACAGACAAGCGAGCAAGCCACAGAGAGAGAGAGAGAGAGAGAGAGAGAGAGAGAGAGAGAGAGAGATAGGTGGGGTGACAGATAGAGAGTAAGCACACAGAGCTTCAAGCATGACCATGCAAGAAAACACCATGTGTGCTCACTCTCTTCTGTCACCTCCCTTACCCTTTAAAGGTTCAAGAGGAACAAACGCAAGAACCATTCAACCATTGATTGATTGCTCCCTTCCTCACTTGCACAAACATAAAACTAAAAACCCTAATTTTGACACTGCACTCTCAAACTGAAAGCCCTTGTTACTGTTCCATTAGTGTAGAACAATTAGAGACTTTGGCTTTGCTGATGAGATGAAGAAGCTGTACCCATGGGGCTTTATATAGATGGGGAAAGGCGGGGAGGGAATAAATGTGGGTTCCTCATCCCATTCTCTTCTTATTCTTTTCTTATTATCATCATTCATTCAATCATGAGAGAGAGAGAGAGAGAGAGAGAGAGAGAGAGAGAGAGAGAGAGAGGGCAAAGGAAGTCTTCATCTTTTCTGAATCTGACCTCTTTTCCAGAAATATCAAACCAGACTCATTTACTCAGTTACCGTTTACCAATGCATCTTGTGATTCTAAATCTTATCTGCTCTCTTTTCAAACCTTGCTACTACGACACATCTCTCTCTCTCAAAATTTGGAACATTGACTGCCCTGTTTTTTTCTTTTTGGTTCTCTTTTAGCTACGTAATAATGAGGCGAAGCGAGGAGGAAACCAATGCATCATTCTTCCTTTTAAAGTAACACAAATTGAGATGGTAAAGAAATATAAGATTTGCATCCATCCAAATTCTAAACTATAATATGATAAAAGAATCTAAAATTTATGTTCTATAGATAGCTCCCCACCGGAATGAATCTTCAGTTTTCTTCACCTTTAATTTTTAGCAGGATTGGTAAGATAATTCTTCCAAAGATATACATGTGGAACTGATTATGTAATATAGAATGAAAGAGGCAGACCATCAGGCAAGGACACTGTATGATGATTTTTAGGAGACAAGCGAAAAAAGTATCGAGATTCTATGCATTTGGCATGAATTGCAGCATAATAGAAGATAGAAAATCTACATACACGCGACCATTCATTTAGCCAATAAAAAAGTCATTAAGTAATCATCACTGCGCTTGTAGGATCAAGAAGACTATGGTCATGCATCATTTGTTGTCTACCCATTACAATAAAACACAGACCTAAGGCCATATCATATGCAGCAAGGCCGCATAATCTTTTGTATACTAGTCCTTGCAAAGAGTTTTTCTTTTTTAATTTTTTTTTCAGTAGCATGACCCATAGTTAGGCTAACACAAATGGTCTAGCATGAATTCAAACTTCAGGTGCGACTAGTTTTTTGTAATTATAGAGTGCTCAAAAACGAATGATTATTTTAACTAGATTATTCACATCTTTCCTTTCTTCCGTTTCCTCTGAAAAGGATCTCTTCGAGACTTTACACATGTCCCACATCAAACAGGTGACTGTCCGCCGCTTACAAGTGTGACCATCTTCAAGAATATTGTACAACTTGATTAAGCTCTTGGCTATAGAGGCAGTAAGACCATGATCAATACTCAACCTGTCTTTTGCTCTTTCTTTTGCTAACTATAACAAAGAGAAAGAGCAGCCCATGCAGAAAGAATGAAAGCTTTGAAAACCAAGTATACAAGTCCAGACTATTTAGGAAACTTAACTTATATACATTAATTCATATAAGCCATTCCACCTGGGTGATCCCAGGCTCGAATTAAAGGAGAAGGCAAGGGTTGCATTAGGTAGTCAATGACCGATACTCCTTTTTCAACCATCTAAACTCTATGAACGTTATAACATAAATCAATCAATCCATAGCTAGTAGGTTCACCTAATATAGTAATTCTTCTAGAAGTTTAATAATTGATACTGATCCCACAAAATTTTGTAACTTATCAATCAAGAGTTCTATATTCAAATCTTTTCAAGTCCTATCCATCTCCCATATTTTTTATTTCCACACTTTAGTCATAAACCTTTAAACTAGTGATCTAGTAAAATCTCTCATATAGAACACTGCAAAAACTAATATTTGTAGGTCGATCGCAACTAAGAAGTGTTTGCGATCTTGATGGACCGAGGGGGGTTAGCAGTGGCCCCTGCCCCCTACTTTAAAAAAAAAATCATAGATATTAGTTAATCTTTTCAAGATGTATATACTTAAATATTTAGCTAAAAGTTTTGGTCTCACCTTGTTTGGGTGGTTGGTTAATCTTTAGGCATTTTAAATTTGACATGTGCTTTGATATTGAATATCTCTATTTTCACAAACATAGAGTCGTATACATTTAACAATTTTAAAATGAATCGGAATGCTATTGCAAACCTAAAAATGATTTCTGTGTTAATCGCAAAATCTTAAGACTGTTCTCAGAGGCAGTTTTTGCTTAAGCCTCCCTAACATATTGTACAAGAAATGTACATGAACTACATATGGGGTATCGAAATGGAAAGAAACCCATCTTTAGCCTCCTCCTCTGGGAATCAAGCTTTTCTCATCAGAATGTCCCCTGTATCCTTCGAATGGCTATCACAGGAAAGATGCAACATAAATAATTTGGATTTTCCCTTCCTGAAAGAACAAGGCAAATCTATTCGGGATATGTAGGGAGCAGAAAATCAATTCATCAAATCATCCCTAACGTTGAACCCTCCCCACCAGCTCGAACAAAGGGAAAAAGGGTCCCATCCCTTTGTTCAAGCAAGCATAATATGATGCGGCGCTGAATAAAGCAGCTTAAAGTATATATGCTTTCTGATAAAAAAAATAATCTTAATCTAAATTGTGAAATTCGAAGCATGAGAATCTCTGACTTATTGTTCCTACCAATCACAGCCAACGCGTGGCTTTCGTGGGACGTTTTGCCTTTCCTAAATTCCCCACACAACCTGAGCATTGTTTTGTCCTCAGGTTTTGATACTTAAAGTCGTAAAATTTAGAATTAAGGTGATCAACCACTTGCACTACTGCAATTACTTGCATCCTTGCTTTCATCATCACGCAATCATGCGAATTTAGTATAATATATTCACCGATTAGGAGAAAATGCAAATGGCGGGAGTATGCTTCTTGCATCGTTTTATCTCATGAAATTTATTTTGTCTCGCTTCGACATCCCTCCATACTTTCATAAGCATCCGTTCGGAACATTCATCGTTTATACTTTACAAATTTTTTGGCCATTGAGAACAAACAAAATAAAAATAAATTATTTTGCTAAAAAGTATCAATAAACCACCTTTCCAAATGTGAATCAATATAGAGATCGACAAAGAACTTGCAAGGTCCTTTATTGATTTTTGGACAGGAAATCTAAATTGATGAGAAAATTAAAAGATACAAAATTGTAGGCTATCGTGACCAATCATGTAAAGCGGTACTAGAATGTGTAGACAACAAAAAGTTAAAATTAAACAACCGGTGTTCATTGATTTGTTGGCAGTAATCTGCTTGAATTACAATTCTAATACTTATAACTACTAGCAACAGTTAATGATAGTTATAAAGAAAGCTGAAATTATTAAAAAACTGGTGTTCATTGGTTTGTTGCAGGTTTCTTGCGCAGCTTGCAAACCCTCTTCCTGATGGTTATAAGAGTCCATGTTTCTCGGTTATTATCATTCATGGCTTTCGATATTTACGGCTCTGCGAACTGGTGATCATGCTGGGTTCACGTTTGAACGGGCCTTCATGATTGTAGCTGAAATTATTGGCTTCATGACTTGAACACTTATCTCATTCTTGATCCATCAATCTTCACTTCCAATTCGGTTCTTTAGTCAACTGAATTAAGTTTCACCACTCGTGATTCAACACTCCGTAAATATCTCTTATATCTCTTGCCGGCAATTCCTCATCGCCTTGATCAATTACCTATAGTTGTCGACCAACAGGATTAAGCAAATTCTACCTCAACCATGTCTTGCTCGATCTTATCTAGTTTGAGTTGACAGTCAAAGAACTGAACAATTCCTGGTGTCAACAAAATGAAAGATTCGATTAACTCTAAAGAGATTATAATTGCTAATCTCGAGCTTTTTCCACCTAATAGATTCGGATGGTCGCTTACCAAACATTGATAATAAGTAAGAAACAAGTCTATGGTTTTGGAATTCATTTGAATTAACATATTCTTTTGATGATAGTAAGTGGCAAGAGAGTTTATCATTCATCAGATGCTTTATACCAAACAACAGAAATTTATTTTTCTGCCGCAACAGTAACATAGATTAGAACGAACCAATTGTCAATATACGCATGCGTCACTTGATAAACATCGCATAAACATGTTTTGGACCAGCAGTTGGCATTAATTATATATCCCCAATCATACCAAAAACAACTTTCCTTTTAACAAAGTGGATATGATACATGCATGTAATTCACATAATTGAAGATCGAGGCTTCCCCTTTTTGTAGTGGAGCAATGGCATGGAAGACCTTGCATGGTCTCAATCACAATAGGAATTTTCTTATTCTAGATAGATTGTATGCTTGCTTGCTATCACTTTGTTTTGTTCAAAAAGGAGCAACAACACGCACACACCTGCGTCACCAAGAAATCGAAATGATTGAAAGAGATAAGCATCTGATTTTTTGCTTCAGGCATTGCAACACCTTTAACCTTGGTCCAACCTCTGGTGTGGTGATCATGGCATCGTTGGCATCTTCCCTCATCATGTCCTCTTCTTTCTTCTTTCACTCTCGGCCACTAGCTAGGCATGGGCCTCTTTTGATGATGGCATGACCTTTGCACAGTTAGTGTCCACGTGGCATCGTGAGGATGAGTCTCTTGTTGGCTTAACCCCAACCATACGTTATCTGATATAAAAGAAATCAAGTCTTACCAATTTAGTTGGAATGGTCATATTCTAAAGTTAAAAATATTAGAGAGTATTGATTGAATTTTTGTCCTGCGGCTCTTTTGTCTTTTTGTTCTGAGAGCTGCACTCGCTGTAGACAAAATGTTTGCAGGTGCTTTTAGATCTTTTCTTCTGCTCCGACGGCCACAAGATGCAAGTCGAGAGTTTACATTCGAATTCTTATATATACTCGAGAAACGGTTATAGCCCTACAACTTTAACTAGTCAATTGTGCAGGCATGATTATCTAGAGCATAGATCGGCCAAAAAATAGAGCTTTGGATATTTACAATGGTGAGATGCGATTGTGATCATGATCGAATTCTTGACCGGACGCTTGTTAAATCCAATAGTACAAGCCATCCATTGTGATCGAACAAAGTTTTATTCAATCTTCTTTTTTGTTCCTAATTTACTATTTGCGCATTATTTTAGTTGTTCAAACCCGACAAAGTCCTTGAGATTTCAAGGCATATTAAAATCCATTTACTTTTTGATTTGAAGTCAAATTTGATACTTAAACTTCAATCATCGAATTATTGAATTTCTATTGATCATGACTTGACAAAATTACACGTGACACTCCCTTCTTTAGCATCCATAGTCGATAGGGAGAGTTTTTAGGGCAGGACATGTTTTCCGCACATCCCTTATCGACTTAGCGGAATGCTTCCGTCCCAAATCCACTCCAGGCGGTAGATCTAGAGATCCACGACCTCGTGTGCACGCCTTGCCATAAATGAGAGGCCAAAGTAGCAAAACCATATTCAAAATAGATTGTGAGACTCGCTAAGTTCGACTGTATTTCATCAAATGATCGAAATTATCAGGGACTTGTTAATAGTAACATGAACCCTTGAGAGAAAATGAATCTTGCTTTTGTTAGATGGACAAGGTTTAGGATACATTTAGTATTGCTTTTTAATGAAATGACCTTTCATTTTGCTCATTACAGATGCATAAAAACTCCACAGAAACACGAATTAGTCCATTTGTCCGTGATTTGACCGTTGATGACTTGAGCCAGCAAATTCCTCCATCTTCCGTTGACATTGTGACATGGTAATTAAAAGGAAGTAACGACCTCACTTCAATGCATCTTGGTAGTTTAATGAACTGCTACTGCTAGCTCATACTTTATGTTATTAATCTGGAGTTTGCTTGGTCAGTTGCTTGTGCAGTTTGAATAGCTGATCGAAAAGAAGATATTTGTGCTATCCGCGGTGTCTCCAGAGAAGATGCATCTAGAATTGCAGAATATAAGAAAGGTTCTCAAAGCAGGAGACCTCCCTGTTTTTTAGAATTAAATTGGTAATATACTGATTTCTAATCAGTCAAGGTACCATCGCGAGAGGAGATATTACTGCGATGTAGTGTATTTGCTTCCAGCCAAAGGGTCACGTTCTGTTCCGTGATGATGCCACCGGTGATCTTGCTCAGGTTTCTCTTTCAGATGACATTTTATTATGTAGAAAATATATCTGCCGACAAATTTTTAAGTGCTGCTGCTCAATTTTTTTTTACTATATCTTACACATCTTCCTGTGTCTCCTTGTTTTGCTGACAGGAAAGGTGTACTTGCAAGGATCAAATAATTAGCTAGAACTTTCGAGTCAGAGGTGATGGCACTGTCTGTTCCTGTTATCCGTTTGTGGATGCAATCTTCTCCTTTTTCCTCTCAATGAGCCAATCCAGACGCCTATTACTTTTCTTCTTTTTCTTTTTTCTTTTTCAAAATAGCGTTCATCCTATCTCTCTAATGAGTTCTAACCAAGTCTATTCAAGAACAATGGAGATCGGTTTGGGTTGCAAGCAAGTTGAGAATCGATCTGGAGAGTTGGTAATGAATCGTTATGTTATTCAATTTTAATGTTGATTTCAGGAAGTGTTCTGTTGCTTTTGTCAGTATGATTGTCTACCTTGATGCATTTGATTTTAGACAATGGATCCACGCTGTGTATTGCCCTTCAGATGCTGAGAACTTTTGTAGCAGACTGAAACTGACTTCTCCCAAAATACTGGATCCAACATGTCATCGAACGCTTCAAAGGAGCCCGTCGAGAATATTGAGGTTGATAAATCCGAGGGCGTTGCAGCTGACATGTTTGAAATTTCATCTTCTTTTGACAATGAGGTAAAGGTTCCTTTCATTAGTAATGCTGTCTATATTTTCATTTAAATAGGTCAAGAAATAAGGTATGCTGCCTCAACTCATTGCATATGCTTTCAAGTTATCAATGGATGTTCACCTTTTAAAGAATTTATCTACATACTGAGTTCTCCATTTAGAGTGCGTTTGGTTTGACTTTGGAGAAATGTTTTTGAGAAAATGCAAAAACACTTGAGTTAAATAAATATTGTGTTGAACATTTACACCTGTTTTTGCCTATTTTTTCTCTCAGATACTTCAGGTCATTCTTAACAGGGAAAACTTTATCATTAGAGTATTGTCCAAAGAGTGTCAACACATGCAAGTTGATCGGGTTGATTTGGAATTGGCTCGATTGATGGCCTCCGTCCTAGCCAGAAACCCAAACATTGTTTCAGGAAAAAGGGTCTTGGAGTTAGGCTGTGGTTGCGGAGGCATATGCTCGATGGTGGTGCTTAGATATGCTGACCTCGTGGTAGCCTAAGTAATATCAATACGTAACACAACACGACATGCCGACATTTCGTTTCTAAAAAAAATAGAGAATTTCGATGGGTTGGGACACGTCATATATTAAATGTATATTTTTATATATACATGAAAAATTATCACTTTTATGATTATTTTCATCAAATTCACAAATAAATAATAATAATAATAAAATAGTTTAGAATGAATTTACACTGAAAACATTAATCCACCATTTATTAATATTATTAATTATTTCAATTTCACGAATTCAACTCCATTTCAATAATCCATTAAACTTGGAGAAAAAAACAAGTAATCCACATTTTAGACTCGTGTGTCAGAACGTGTTAGAAGATAAGAGAAAAAAAAAACTCGAGGGGTGAATTGTGTATTACGAAAAGTGAGAGTTGAAAGAGAAGAGAAGATTAGTTTTTCTTCTTTTCCCCTTTATTATTTTTATTATTTTTTATTTTTTTACATACTTATATTTTGACCCATCATTTATTGAAAATTTTTATAATTGACCCCATGCGTGTCGGAATTCCGAACTCGCGTGTCGGAATTCCGAACTCGCATTCGAGTGTCGGAGAATGTCGGGAGAGTTGATCAAATATCGAATTTTTCGACATCCGACATATTTTGACCGAGTGTCGAAGAGTGTCCGACACGACACGAAGATTTCTAGAAAGTGTTGGTGCTTCATAAGTGGTAGAAATTGATGGAGATACAAAGGCCCTTGACCTGTTGATGCAAAACGTCACTTCAAATGTCGCTCCACCTTTCCTTAATTTATTGAGTGTTAAAAGCCTGGAATGGGGAGATAGGGCCCGAACATAAGCAATCAAAAAAGTGAACGATTAAGGCTTCAACGTTACCATAGGCACCGATGTCACATATATGCCTGAAGCAATTTTGCATCTTTTAGCCATTGCAAGGGAACTGATCTCATCCAACAGGGGCAAATGAAGAGGACCAGGTAGCGGCGGTTATTCTCTACCACATTTTGCGCCAAGTTGACTAACCATCTATACTGTCCGCTGCTTCCCTGTATGGTTTTAGATTAATAGAGAGGTGGCTGGCAAGAATTTCTGGTAACGCACCTCAGGGAGTTGTTGGCTCTTGGTTTGCTAAAGCGGTATTGACGAGTATAGTTTAGTACGGCATTATCATCATGCGTTTTCAGATCAAGCGATAGTTCTTTTCAGGGTTCGTATTCTATTCTTTTATGATCTTGACCGGACGTTTGTTAAACCTCATCCCTGGTTTGTGAATCTGCCTTCTTTCATTGAGTTTTATTTGTTGCTGAACTGATACAAGGCTTTGCCACATGGAACATGGAACAAGGAAATTTCTTATTGTCATTAGAATCATCTTTGGCTTCAAGAGCAAAATGATTCAGTTGCAGTGATTTGTGTTCTGACCTTAATGAGTTTGTTATAGTTGGAAACATTGTCCATGAAACTTTTTTTCATTATCATGGTGATGTAGCTGTTATAAGATGCCTCCAATTAAAACGTATGCTTGTTTAATTCTTGAGGTAATGCATTGTTGGTTTCTCTTTAATTTGGCTTTACTGTGGATCTTGGATCTGATTTGAGCTATAAACTGAAACAAGCTTAAGGTTGCAAATGCCTCAATTTTGGAAAAGAGCCAATACAAAGAAGTTTTAAGTAAACATAAACTTTTTAAACCAGCATAAGGAGCAGCAGATCAAAAGCTCTGGACGAAGTCATGAATAGAGGAGGCATTGATACAGGTTAAACGCTCTTGTTGTCTGAGGGCTCTGACCGTATTTGGCATAATCAATAGATAGATTTTTTCCACGAAAGCAATTCCATCATGTACCAAACTAGATGGACAAGGACTTACAGCTGGGTCCGGTCACCAATTTAAAGTAATGGCTCAGTCACAGAAGCCACTAAAGAAAGTTACATCTTAAAAATCCAATGAAATGAACTCGTTCTTAAGATGTTTTAGCTCTGTCTTGGCGAAATATTGACTGTATTTCTTGCAATTATGAGCACATTATGCAGGGACATGATACTTTGAACACAAAAGATAAAATCCAGCTACAATCTAAAGAAACTGTGTTTGGTTACAGACAATCAAATAGACTGGCAGAACTTTGAAAGAGATCAGGGTTCATTCTTCAATGCAAATACACTAACTTGTGCAACAGCCAAAACGTACAAGAAGCTTATTCAAACAATACAAACATCTTTATGAACATTTAAAAACCCTAGTCCAACATTTCTTATGGTTCATCTTTCTTCAGCATGTCTCCACAAGAATAAACTGTTGGGGTTCATCTTTTCTGGAGATATCATCAATCTCTATTATTTGTCAATTTTCACGAATGAATATGAGAATAAGCCCTCTGCATCTCAAAAGTAAAGTTCAGTCCCTAAATTATAAGGATTTGTTAAAAAAGCCTTGCACTTGTTAAACATGCTGAATTTGGATTGATTGTTTCCTCGTTAAGCATGTTTAATAAAAGTACCTCACGCACTCACTAGCAATATTCTTTCCCTGTAGCATGAGAAAACAGACAGTATCAGGAACACAAATTCAGTACAGAAAAAAGAAAAATCTAAAAGAAAATTAGGATAGTAGAGTTTCTGGCAGCCAGTCTGAAAAACCCCTACAGATGGAATGAGATGGTGATGCAGCAAGCAACACCTGTTAGTAACAGCCTGTGCAGTCCCAGAGGAGGTATCATCAGTAAAAAGACATACATGTACAGGAAGCAGAAGAGTTTATGATGGCCCTTTCACTCCCCATCATACAACTTCTGACTCCCTCGCTATATCTAATTTAATTTCTTTTGTGTATTATTATGCAATTAATAGGGAACGGGTAGACAAAGATTACAATCTTAGGTTAAAAAAAAAAAAAAATGCTGGGAAGGGAAAATGAAAAACACACACGAAAAAACATAGACAAACAGACATACCGTTAGGGCTTACACTGAAGAACACCCCATCTGACGAAAACCAAGGTCCCATGGATTTGGGCACTGTTTAAAATATGCTTTCTTTCTCCAGCCAAGGTTTTTGCTGAACTCGGTACAAGAAAACTACTGCAAAAGAAAAGCACTATTGCAAGTAGAAGTGCGAGTCATAAAGGCCTGGAAGTTTTGTTATACCTTGCTGAATTTTGAATTAATTTGTTGAATATAGAGAGTCGAACATCCTCAAGCATCGATTTTTCTCCGTAAGATCTGTGAAATTGAAGTCCGACTTCCTAATCCTAAAAGACAACCATGAAGATTAAAGAAACAAAGACACACAAGCGACCAAGTCACAGAGAGAGAGAGAGAGAGAGAGAGAGAGAGAGAGAGAGAGAGAGTGGTGGGGTGACAGATAGAGAGTGAGCACACAGAGCTTCAAGCATGACCATGCAAGAAAACACCATGTGTGCTCACTCTCTTCTGTCACCTCCCTTACCCTTCAAAGGTCAAAGAGGAACAAACACAAGAACCATTCGACTGTTGGTTGCTAGCTTCCTTCCTTTCTCGCACAAAAACAAAACTAAAAGCCCTAATTTTGACACCGCACTCTCAAGCTCAAAGCCCTTGTTACTTTTCCATAGTGTAGAACAATTAGAGGCTTTGGCTTTGTTGATGAGATGAGAAGCTGTAATCATGGGGCTTTATATAGATGGAGAAAGACGGGGAGGGAATAAAGGTGGGTTCCCCTTCCTATTCTCTTCTTATTTTTTTCTTATTATCATCGTCCATGAGAGAGAGAGAGAGAGAGAGAGAGAGAGAGAGCAAAGGAAGTCTTCATCTTTTCTGAATCTGATCTCTTTTCCAGAAAGATCAAGCCAGACTCATTTACTCAGTTACCGTTTACCAATGCATCATGTGATTCTAAATCTTCTCTCTCCAAACCCTAGCTTCTATGACACATCTCTCTCTATCTCTTTCTCCAAACTATAAAGATTTGAAACCAACGACTCCGACTGTGTCCCTGCCTGGTGGTCTTCCTCTCACTTCTACATCACATTATCAGCTCCACATGTATATCTTTGGAATTATATTACCAATCCTGAGAAAGATTAATGGTAAAGATTTTAAAGATTCATTTTGCTGGGCACATATCTGAACAGGAATTTAAGGTTCTTTATCATATTTCAGAGTAAAATTTGGATAGATAAAAATATTATGTTCCTTTGCCATCTTATTTCGCGTTACTTAAAAAAGAAGAATAATTGGCATATATGATCAATGGTTGAATGGTTCTTGCACAAACAATTGTACATGTGACGACCCAGACCCAGGGCAGTACGGAGGGATGGACTGAGATCGCCTTGGCAGTACGCGGGTGAGGCTAAGGACATGTTTCCCGTCCCACATCGCTTAGGGGGGGAGTCCTAGGCTAGTTTATAAAGGCTTGGATCCCTTTAATCTGTATAACGCGTTTTAAGTCACTGAGGACTCAATGTCTAAAGCCCACAATATTATACAGTGGGGGTCCGGGTCGTTACAGTACACATCCACACTATTAACTACTTCAAATGCCTAATTAGCCTACAAAGACAAAAAATATTTTATGGTGGACATATATGTCTATTAAGCAATAGTTCCTGCACATTTTGGGTCACTTGAAAGTGGAGATAGTTAGAAAGAAAGAAAGAAGAAAAGAAAAGTAAAGATAGTTTATCCTGAATGCAAGTTCATGAGTTCATTTATTTATAAATTGTGTGTTTGTTTCATGGAAAATTCATGATTTGAAAATAATTTTCCAAAAAATAATTGGTTTTATAGCTTAAAGAAATAAATGATCGAAAATATTTTAATCAACCATGAAACTATTTAAGCATAATTTTTTGTTGATAGTAAAATTTTTTTTCATTAACTGACTTTTATAAGAGATAATCAATTATTTATTAAAAAATATTTTCAAACCATCCATTTTTTGCGGAGTAAATGCATAAAAAATGAAGAAAATGCTCAAAAAATGAGGAGTACCTCTTTTCATCATATGTTCTTTTTAATACAATCAATTAATTGCTTTCCAATAAAAATTGCTTGTAAGAATATGCCTGGTTTCTCAAGATTTTGCTTGAAACCCGCATCTACAAATACCAATTATTTTCCATAAAGATGGACAAGTCATTTCAATTAATCCTAGATTTTAAATGTTGTAAACAGTGAATTATCTCCTTAAGTTCGTAGGTGCATCCAATTTCATCCATTCCATCAAGAATAGTGGCTTCGAATGGTTCCTGAATTGTCGAGCATCTTAAATTTTTAAAACGAGCAATATCCAATGAGAATTTGGTGTAGCTGCAGATTAGTTGGTGCTAATACTTGACTGTTGGAGCCATAAGTTTATTAGGTTTTGATTTACATGTTATGTTCAAAGAAGTAGATCCCTATGGCTTATTATATCCGGAGAAACTCCGTGGTAGAACATAATTGCATTGTGGCACGGCCGGAAATCTTTAGCGCCCATTTTATTTTATTTTATTTTTTATTGAGTTAAAGATCTCCAGGTTATAGTTGTGTGGGACATTAAAAATAAAAATAAAAATAGATTACCATTTTGATAACCTTTTATTTCTTGCCTGTCGGACCAAAATGAACTATCCTTCATCTGTGCGTTGTTGCAGGTAGGGGAAACTAATTATAAACGTCACTGAGGTTTGAAGAGCAAGTCAACTGTAAGACGTCTACTCGCCAAGCCTTCTTTTGGTTCGTTGTCAAAGACAAGAAAAAAGGATTTGTTTTCTAGGTAATAAAATTTTGTGCAACTCCATTTTGTTTCCGATTGTTTCGAGGATCTAGATATTTCATTTTGCAAGGAAATTGGTTTCCGATTCTAATGCGTTTGGTGCAATATTTACAAGGTCAACATATCTGTATGAACGAGGGTATCGGTGAATACAATAAGTGCTCTGCAACAAGAGAAAGGAGCTTCCACTCTTAAGTAATTAATTTTCTGTAGGACCGCGTTCTTTATGATTGTGCTACCCTTTGTTTCATTTTTTTTGAAAGTTTAGCATGAAGTGCAAAACCACTTGTTCATGGGTATAAGGCCTTGAATTATTGTCAGCTTTCTAGTGCTTTTGGAGGTTTAGAACTTCTGCAATTATATGTCATTTGAGTCCAACAATAACCAAATCTCAGAACAAGTAGAAAAACAAGTATCCAGGCCAATCATATCATGCTTCACTAAGCAGTGACAGGGACTGTGGTTTATCACTCATTTTGATGTACTTCTAGAAGTTCCGGATAATTAAGCTTCGAGTCCTGACATGTAAACAATAACAATACTGCTTAACGCAATTGATCATTTGCAGATTTAAATAAGCATTGTAATATAGTTCCTTTCCCAAAAACGTAAACTACTGAATCATAAAAATTACCACAAATAATGATTCATCTTTTGCAAAAAACTGAACTTTTGCATCACAAAACAATAGTTATCATCGTGTGACCCATAAAAATTCAAATTACTTAGACTACAGTAATAGAGTGCACAGAAGCTTTACAAGGGCAAGCGGTGGTTACCTATACAATTGCACCCCTGTTTGTTAGCACCTCATCCAACAGGTAATGATAAAAGGCTAGGTAGGAAACAAAAGCTAGTTCTGCCTTTTCAATTTACCCCCACTGAGAAAAGGACATTGACACTAGAGTCGTTTTCCTGATTAAATTTTCTTACACAGTGCAACACTTACAAGAAGAACATAAATTGAGCACAAGATTAGTTACCTGGTGGAGTCCAGAGGCTGGAATACAATATATTCATCAATTTGATTCATAAACTCTGCGCAGAATGTTTGTCTGGCCAACTCAACAACTTGTCTTTTCATATCGTCATAAATTACTTCCTTGCTGTCTGTTGTTTACAGAGAGTCTAGATTATAAAGTGCGAACCAATATTAGGAGTCATTATCACGACAGTTTGTAAAAATAACAGTCCTTTCCTAGGAATCAGTTATTCTTCCATCATCCAAGAGCTCTAACAATGTTGGACATGTCGTGATGTGCCTTCTCAATCTCATCAAAGAGCACAACAGAATAGGGGCTTCGGTGAACCACTTCTGTCGGCTGCCCACCTTCTTCATATCCCACATAACCAGGAGGTACACCAACCAAACGTGGAACTGCATGTTCTCCATGTACTCACTCATATCTATTCTAACAAGAACGTTTTCTGTGTTGAAGAGAAATCCAGCTAAAGCCTTAGAAAGCTCAGTTTTGCCAACACCAGTAGGGCCCATAAACATGAAACTTGCTATTGGTCGGGTCGGATCAGATAATCCAGTCCTCAGACAACAGATTGCATCAGCTACTGATTTAACTGCTACATCTTGACCAACAACCCTCCTATGAAGGACCTCCTCCAGCATTACTAGCTTTTCCTACTCTGATTGTTGAAGGTTCGACAAGGGAATGCCAGTCCATTTGCTGACAATTTCAGCAGTGTCAAGATCAGCGACCTCTTCTTGCAGCAAAGATTTTCCTGATTTCCTGAATTCAGCAAGATTCTTTTCAGCCTCTTCTAACTGGCACTGAAAAGACGTAAGCATTCCATATATGAGTTCAGCAGCACAGTTTAAGTTGTATTCACGCTCAGCAGCTTCCATCTCCAGGTTAACTCTATCAATCTGTTAGACAGAGAGAAAGGTCAAATCGAGGTAAAACATGCAAAAGGAAGAATCGCAAAAGAGAATTATATAGATGTAGAAGAGTTACCTCCTATTCAATTGATCAAATCTGAGTCATAAGAGCTTTTTCACTTTCCCACTCCTTTATTGGTTCTTTTTGCTTCTGTTTAAGCGAATTTAAGTCATTTTCCAACTAATGCAACCTTTCTTTAGATGCGTTATCTGTGTCATTTTTCAGAGATGATCTCTCCATCTCCAACTTTAGCACGGCCCTGTCTGTCTCATCCAATTCAGGAGGCCTAGATGTTATCTCCATTTCAAGCTTTGCTGCGGCTTCATCAACTAATTAATGGCTGAAGGAAAAACAACATAACAATATACAATTAGGCAATGGAAGGAGCAGGAAAGATGTGTGTTTATTGAGGCAAAGTAGAGAAGCATTCAAGACAATAAGTTTATAATTATAACATATTCTCTTAATGCATTTAGATTGTTCTATCACGATAGTCATATTTCTCAAAGTATATCAGACGAAATTATCTAAAACAGTGGCATAACAACATGGTACTCCCAAGAGAGTATCTAGATAATGAAAAAAATAATGGAGAAAAAAATATTAAGCAAAAGAAGAAGAAGAAAATAGGAAATAAATCAAGTAATAGCCAACAGAAAATGCCATACTGCTAGCAAGTTTATATTTGAAATTGCAATGCATTTTCTTTTTTTTTTTCTAGTTAGGTGCCCCAGCAAAAGAAAAAAGATATCGTGCAGTTGCATGGTCTTTGCGCATTATCGTTGGGATTTAATGCGCCATTCTCAACAACAGGAGCATTGATTATCATTTGAAAAATTTTACTAGAATATGTCATTATCAATTGAGGGGAGTAAATTAGTTGATCTTACGATGGAAAATAGCAAGAGTCATAAGCACAGAAATACAATCCAACACTGATAGAATTCATAGATTACCTTTGTCAGGCAGAAAGCGTTCAGTAATGTAACGATCTGAAAGGACAGCAGCTGAAACAAGGGCACTTTCTGATATTTTAATACCATGGTGTAGTTCATACCGCTCACACGATCTGTGAAGAATGGAAATTGTGTCCTCAACGGATGGCTGACCACAAAACACTTATTGAAACCTACGCTCTAGTGCAGCATCCCTCTCAATGTACTTCCTATACTCCTTCAGTGTTGTTGCACCTATGCAACGTAGCTCACGGCCACCTAACATTGGTTTCAATGAGTTCCCTGCATCCATTGCGCCACTAGTCACTCCTACATGCACAGCACAAGCAGTACTTCTCAATACACAATTTGCATTTGGCACGTGGGAGTAAAGAGAAGAAAAGACGCACTTAGGAATCTGAATAAAACCATCACATGGAAAACAAAAGCCAAATGAAAACATGAAAAGATATAGATTATACTAGAATTTGCATGATTACAAAGTTTAATAACATGATAAATGACTTTTCCAAGCATGTTGAAAAATTGTTTTAAATAATCCCTGATAACAATGATAGAAATGGAACCAGGAAAAAAAAGCAAGAAGGATGCACACCTGCACCTACTACAGTGTGGATCTCATCAATGAACAATATAATCTGCCCATTTGAAGCTGTTACTTCCTTCAAGACAGCTTTCAGTTGTTCCTGAAAATCTCCAGGGAACTTAGCACCCACAACTAGTGCTCCCAGGGAAATCAACTGCATAGGTTGAGATCAAGCAGACATCCTTTTAGCAGAAAGCTCTCTGAAAGATCACATTGTGATCTAACCAACTTTCCTGGATCAGACAGCCAACAATTACAACCTTTCTGTTCAACAGTGGCTCCGGCACATCCCCACGGACTATATGTTGAGCCAACCTGTTAAGAGTGAGAATTACGCCAAAGAAATTACAATACAATCCATAAAGTTGCAATATTCACACTAGGAACCATGTCACTAGACGTGCTCACTCCCAAAATGAAAGTAACAAGTACATAGTTTAACAATGGCTACTCTCGGAATACTCTCTACTGCAAAGCAAAAGTTACACGATAGCTAAAAAATGGAACCAGCACACTGACTGGAAACCACTAGCACTCTTTTGAACTAGTTTAGCTCTAGAATTAGATCTGTAGAAGAACCTATAGAGCCCAGCTCAGAACTACTTATTTGCAGAATCCAATAGAGTGTTTCACTTGCTGTAACACCACTGCACCTTATCAGCTTGAAGGTCAATTACATCTTCATGAACAAAGTTTCCTACATTATGGCATCATCATAAAAGAAAGGAAGCTAGTTTTTGGTCCATCAGAAAAATGATTTGCATGAGTAATTTGATCCTAATAACTACATCTCAGACAGAACTAAGGTAGAGAAAAGGTTAAAGACTGTTAAAAAAAAAATTTTGGGATGTGTACGTGCGGAAGCATGGTTTTGGTATTAGTTATAGTTTTTGGTTAATGATGTGTGCAAGCGTATGGTATATTTTATAGAGGATAGACAAGGGATAAGATAAGATAATTCAAAGATAAAGAACATGGATATGGGGGAAATAGTTTCATTAATTGGACAAAATAGTTTGATGGAGGTGTTGGTAATCACTCTCCACATGGTCATGGTGGAGTTCTCACGGTGGAGAGTTTTCCCACACAAGGTGGACCTCACACTCCCGGTGGAGGGTTTTCCCCTCACACACTATCAAATGATCAAGTACAAGCCTATTTATAGGCGTGAGTTCACCGCCATTTCTACTTACTTTGAGTACAAGAAATAATATAAAATTTCAGCTTCTTCTTTGTCCTCTGCTTGTCGCGGCTTCTTCCGGATCTTCTGGTTCCTTCTCCTTTATTCTCTAATTCTCTATTCTTGCTGCCCACGTACTCTAGATCATTCTTTCTTCATGGTGAAGAGTCAACAATTGTGGGCTGCAACTTTTCCTTCACGTTCAAGTTAGCAAGTTGAAGCTTGCTTTTCTGCTTGTTGAAGCTCCTATAATATTTTATAATGTGTGCCCCTCTTTTCTCGATCAGCTTGAGGCTTCTTCACGTGTTTCCCATGCACGTAGATTTCTCTAGCTTATTCTAGGATTTTCTTTGATGCTTCTTCACAGAGTCTTCAATTTTTTCCTGGTTCCATTCCTCCAGGAATGAGTCGGCAACATTGCACATCCATGCAAGAAAAAATGAAGAGTCCAAGTTGAACTTGAAGACTCTGTGAAGAAGCATCAAAGAAAATCCTAGAATAAGCTAGAGAAATCTACGTGCATGGGAAACACGTGAAGAAGCCTCAAGCTGATCGAGAAAAGAGGGGCACACATTATAAAATATTATAGGAGCTTCAACAAGCAGAAAAGCAAGCTTCAACTTGCTAACTTGAACGTGAAGGAAAAGTTGCAGCCCACAATTGTTGACTCTTCACCATGAAGAAAGAATGATCTAGAGTACGTGGGCAGCAAGAATAGAGAATTAGAGAATAAAGGAGAAGGAACCAGAAGATCCGGAAGAAGCCGCGACAAGTACTCAAAGTAAGTAGAAATGGCGGTGAACTCACGCCTATAAATAGGCTTGTACTTGATCATTTGATAGTGTGTGAGGGGAAAACCCTCCACCGGGAGTGTGAGGTCCACCTTGTGTGGGAAAACTCTCCACCGTGAGAGGTCTTAGACCTCCACCATGACCATGTGGAGAGTGATTACCAACACCTCCATCAAACTAAGGTAGAGAAAAGGTTAAAGACATTGAACCATTCATATGACACTAAATAAGAGCAATGTTACACTGGGAGCTCCATAAATGATCCGTCATTATACATGCTGGCAGCACACACAAACAACAAAAGCAAAAGAGAAGAACAAATCTAACAATACATCAGGGACTAATGTACTAAGCTTAAGAAAATAGGATTGAACTGAGAAACCAACCCTACAGCAATTGCAGTTTTCCTCACACCAGGCTCATCAATAATTACTGGCTTATTCTTAGCTCTCCCACATAATATTCAAATGCAATGCTGGATCTCACCGTCATGACCGATAACAGGACCAACTTGCCCCGCCGAGCCATTTCCGTCAAGTCATTGCCAT
Source organism: Eucalyptus curtisii (assembly GCA_017140595.1). Taxonomy (NCBI): domain Eukaryota; kingdom Viridiplantae; phylum Streptophyta; class Magnoliopsida; order Myrtales; family Myrtaceae; genus Eucalyptus; species Eucalyptus curtisii. The sequence continues at coordinate 29,455,134 of CM029496.1, read as the reverse complement.
ATTTCTCGAGAGCTTCACAGTTTCACTTCCGGGTCTGTTTGTAGGAGACCAAAGAAAATGTTATGACTAATGCATTAGTAGTCAAAGAAGCAAAGGAAATAGACCAGGAATCAACAAAAGAAGGTCTTCATGCTCTGGCAGGACAACAACAAATCATGTGCTACAACATGCATATTAGAAGGAATACTTAGCCAGCTGAGAAACATCGTGAAAGGTCCAAGATAAAGCTGATAACTACAGTGAAATATTTGAGATAAAGTTTTAGAAGCTTCAGTTAAGTATGGCAATATCCCCGAGAAGATATCCTGACCACTTTGAGATTCTGAAAACATATCTTTTTCTAATAGTTGAATATTATCAAAAGTTTCAATATGATTATTCCCTCAAATCAGATGGTTCTTTGCAGGATGCAGAATTGTTGCATAGAAGCTGCCAGTGGCACTGCTCTCTCATCTTACAACCGAGAAGCAAACTCTCACTGTCCCTATGGACTTCTAATCGACAGAGTAAACAAGCGAAGTCCATCAGGAAACCAGAAATCCATCCAAACAAAAACCCAGATGTACTTAGTTCAACAGCAAGTGGTGGCTATGTAGAATTTGTTGATTAATGAAGTTTTATGAAAACAATGGCTAGCCTGTGTCATGGATATAGTTAGCCTGTTCAAGTCCTAACATACAGGAACCTCTGAGAAAACATGTGAAGCAATGATATCTAAGGACCAGTGCCTTCCATAGTATCATGTAATTCAAAAGTAAAACCGTTGCAGCAGTTGGATAACAATGGGACATACGTTGATCTGTTACTCTTTGATTTCCACAAATAGCTCGAATGGCCTCCCTCAAATCCTTCTTCCTAAGCTGGAGATTTCGAAATACTTGCTGCCCAAACCTCTTATTAGAATGCAATGCTAGTAAAAGATGCTCCACAGAAACAAAATCATCCCCCATTTCTTTCTTGTACTTCTGAGCATTTTCCAAAAGGGAGGCAAGATGTGAGCCCACTATAGGGCCACTGGTATCATCCACAAGCTGGTGCAAAATCACAGATTGTTATTAAACCCCAAATAACCTTTGGAGAAGGACAAAATTAAATTGAAAAACAAACATATAACTGAATACATGCCTTGGTTGTTGGAATATGGAGTTGTCCAGAGTCTGCAGACTGATATGTTGTCAAGACCTGCTTTGGTGAGAATTCTCCTGGCTAAACCATCCTTTTGCTCCAAAAGAGCTTCCATTAGATGCTCAATTTCCACCACTTGTTGTTTGCAAACTCGAGCTGCATCAACAGCGCCGACAATGCCCTCCCAAGCCAGACTTCAGGTACTTTCATTAAAAAAAAAAACATTAAAAAATGAAACAGGTCGATTTCTCTTCCAGAAATTCCGAAAAAAGGATGATGAGGCAAAAATTGCCAGGTCAATCCTGCTATATCAAACGCAAAGATCCAGTAAAATTAACGGGATTGGGACAGAATTCTTCAATATGAGATTTGGTTGCTAAGCGTTTATCACACTAAACTCCAGTTCACCATATCTTGAACTTTGAAGGAAATCAAAAGCAAAACATGCTGAGTACAGATTCATCGCCAATACATGAAAAAGTTAAACACCCAACTTTCGACTTTGGATGTTGAAAATCAGACGCTTAGTTTTAACTCAAGGAACTGTGTTAACTTGTAAAATCAAGGAACCGTCGCCTCCACTGCTAAGAAAATGTAATAGCTGCTCAAGTGTCAGGCGGACCTTCATAAGCAAATGGTCATGGAAGATGGGAAAGTTGCAGCTTATAATTCTCCAAAGTATACCTTAAAGAACCATCAAACGATATTTTGGATATGACATTCATTGAGAATACAGCTAAAAGTAATGCACTTTAGCGATACAGGAGAAAAGTTTATTTCGTTAAGCTTATAATCTTTACATCGAAAGCACCCTGTATCTCTATTCTGTAACTGCAGCTAGAGGAAAAAGATTGTCACAAACTTAACACAAGAAGCACCAAACTTAAGTCCCAAAAGCTTCAGTAACACCAGAAGAAGACTACAGACATATTGCTCTGAACTCAATCTTCACAAACGAGCACTACTCCCAACTCTATCATAAAAACCACAAACAAAATGGAAATGTCCTAGGCTCCTAGCATCAACACTTCAAAATCACACCTTTCCGTAGAATCACAAAACACCCGCATTCACATAATGAATATCGATCGAATTCCAACCTGAGACGCGCTCGCGGTCGAGTAAGCCAGAGAGGATGGGCCAAAGCCCCGCGAACCGAAGCCGACGACGCCGCGGAGCTTGACGGCCCCGGCGGATACCGAAGCGAGAACATCAGCTTCGCGAAGCGGTGGACCGGTCGACGGGTCGACGGAGTTCTGGTGGTTGGCGATTCGGCGATGCTTGGGGACCCTATATCTTCTCGGAGGCAGGGAGAAGAGGAAGAAGGTCGTGGAGAAAAATGGCAGCTTCTCGTGCATCCGCCTATTTTTTTTTTTTTTTTTTTTTTTCCTCCCCTTAATTTCTCCACAAGCAGTTTCGTATTTTACGAATTTCCACTTCGGCATGCGCCGGGCCCACTGGTCTTGCCACGTCAGAGAATGATTGCTAAAATCAGGCTCCATCGGCCACGAGAAAATACTCTGACTGCAGCCCTTATTCCACCGTATCATTTTACTAATCCTCGAGACTACCTTTTAAAATCTCTGGGGAGTAGTACGGAAATTCATAAGTCGTATCGCCGAAGAGATTTTACGGATTTATCAAATAAATATCGTTCCAAAAATCAAATATTACATTTGAAAAATAAATCTTGGTGGATATTGATTTGAAAAAATTAAAACCCTAATCCATGGCCTATAAATAGGTTAAAGCACCTAGGTTTTAAGGAGGTCACACGATAGAAACACACGAACACAATTCGTGAAAAGAGACAGAACCGAGAGGAAGAAGACAACTCAGTCAAGGCAACCACCCACCATCATATTCAACACCAAGCTTCAAAGGGGGCCACGCAATGGATAATATACGGCCATGAAATACAGGAATAAGAGAAGGAACTCTCTTCTTGGCAACAGGTGAGAGAATTAGGAGGTGCATAGCCGAGTCCATAACCGCAATTCCCAGTCCACGGGTTCCTCCAACTCTGTAATCCCGGCGCTATTGCTTCTAGCCGATGACCAACTGCTGCCGAGGAGTCCCTAAATAGCCAAGCCGTGAACCTTCAAACGACGATCCTCGTCACAAGTGCCGCTAGCAGCAACCATCGAACTAGCAACATCGAGTTTATGTTTTGCAGGTTGTCAAGTGAGATTCACTTGCCGATTCTTGAGCCGAGCCATATTGGCAAACAGCCCCTTTGCCGTTCATTCTTGAGTCCACGAGACACCGCTTTGGACTCCATCCACGGCAAGCCAGCAGCCCGTGAATTATCCTTGGCCGTGAACCGTTGGGCATCCCTTGGGCGGTACCCATTGGAGAGCATCACCAAGTCACGATTAACTCCAAACTTGCCGCGGCTCTGCCTTGGCGAGCCCTATCGACACCATCAACGTCAATGTCTCGCTTGACCCAGCAGTTTTTTCATGCCGTTGGTGACTGAGGTCCTCCGCGTTCACCCTATCGATCGCTAGGACAAGTTCCGATTGCGTATAGCTGTGGCAGAAATTCTCGCACGTTATGTCCACTGGAGGTTTTTGTTAAAATAGAAGAAAGAAATAAGAAATTTCTTTTGGCGTGCGGGTGTTGTCCTTTGGAATAAAAGGTTTTCTAGTGTTCACCGTGGTCCAGGACCATCAAGCACGATAAACTCCTCTAGCAACGCAGTCTTCTTGCGTGCCCTGCAGCCGTGGACACACCCAATCGAACCACCGCGTCGAGCTCACCATAAGCCATCACCAGTGCCATCTTTTGACGAGTCTGAATTTGGGGACAATATCTGCAAAATAGGTAAAGATATTATCCAAATTTAATTTGATAATTTCCTTATTTAATTCGTTGATATTGCGTTTAAATTCAAATCTTCCAATGATGCATCTTATCCAAAGTTTCTCGAAAATCTTTTTAAATTAGGGATTTATTCCCTAATTTTTCAACGCACATGGTTGATTGTGAGTCCGATTTCACGTTCAAATACAACTCGCAATCGCACGAAAAAATCGACAATCCGATCTCACGCCCGAGATGCGATTCGCGATTTAATATTGAAATTGGCGGACCCGATCTCATGCGCGAGATATGGTTCGCCAATTTTTGGATATCAATTCTATCTGTTTGATTTGCCGTGGTGTTGGTTGAATTAATTTTATTTTTGTAAAAGAAAAAATCCAAAAAAAATTGAATTAGGATTAGGTTTTTTTTTATTATTATCTTGCATATTTAGAATAGGGATTTTATTTTGAATCATTGAAAAGAAAACAAAAAAAAGTGCATTCATTTAGGATGTTAGTTTTTTTATTTGAATTGCATATGTAATTTTAATTTTGAATTTCATAAAAAAAAAAAGGAAAAATTGGATTTAGGGCATTCTTTGCGTGTCATGGCATATTAAAATAAATTGCATGTTTTATTTTAAGTTTAGATTGACTTTTGCATCTTGGGTTAGAGCTTGCTAGGTTAAGATAATATCTTAGTTTAAATTAGGATTTAGTCTGACATGATCCTTAATATAAGCTGGATAGAATCTTAATATAGATAGTTATTTTTTTGCATTTTCCTTAATTTCGAATTTCATGGAAAAAAATAAAATTTGTCTTAGGATAAATTAGTTGCAATTTCTAGGATAGATTGCATTTTTTAGAATAAAAAAAATCATGTGCACGTCATATAGAATTAAGCCCATGAAATGCATGTCATTTTAGTGATTGTTATTAGGTTCATTTAATTAGAAATTGCTCGTCATTAGAATTAGGTCATTTTGGCTAATTTAGATTGCATATTTAATTATTACATGTTCATTAAGAAATCACACAATTTTTTACTCATTCATATAGTTTACGACATGTTGCCATGCTATATCATTTCATATTAGATTAGAAGCATTGCATTGCATATGGATTATATTCTCATTAAAAAGTGGAAACAAAAATTGAGTGATGGCGAGTTAATTAGAAATCATATCTAGGATTACTGATGTGAATTCTGATCTAACAACGCAGATACTTTCGTTGCTATAAGGTAAGTTCTGCATTTTATTTATTTGCTTTCTTGGGTGTTAAATTGGTGGTTTGCGCACCCGCATGATCGCCTCACATGTTAGGGAAATAGATTTAAAATCAAATTAAGCTGCCTGCGAAAACATTTTTGAAAATAAAAGAATGGTACAGAAAGGGCATTAGAGAAATCTAGTGTAACCAAGTCCCCATACCCATGATCTTTGGTTCGTAGGAGTAAAGTAAATCTCCCGTTACTTTACTTGGGTTTCTAATCGACCCACCAAAAATAGATTAGTGGCGACTCCTAGTTAAAAATCAATTGCATGTTAAAATTTAAACCTAAGTCGCGAATTGGTGTGGGCTTGGGAGAGCCCGAGTTAAGTCTAGGCTTAACAATCCATTAGCCAAACCCTAGGTGGTTCACACCCGAAAAATTGATCGCGACACCATGGATGGCCACAACTTTCTGCTTGTTCTCAGCCCCAATATTCATCAAGTCCATGATGCGGCCTACTTGATGGTAAGCATTTTTTGTTCTTACCAGGCGATCTTTGCCATTAAGAGCAAGATCCAGGAACATGGTAAAGTCAAAACACAAGCTAAAATTAGTGATAGGAACATATCGGCATGAATTAGCATCACGATCTGTCAAATTATCTACGCACACACTTTACAACGACGCAACAATCGCAACAAGATTCTTTATAAAAAAAAAAACAATCGCAATAAGTAAAACAATAATTAATAGATGATTGCTCAACATTAGTAAAAATTGAACTCAAACAATTATTGAAAATCTCATCACATATATTCCTCCCACTTCAACTTGTAAACTCTATGGACTGTCAATCTCCTCGTTAATCTCCTTGTTAACATCATCCATATCTAACAAGAAGAAGATATTAAATAAAGTATTCAGTTATTAGATAATAGATATACAAAAGAATTACATGATGAAATGATATGGACTTACCTAATTCAAACTTTTCCGCATTTTCGATACATTCTTCAACATTAATCGGCTCAAGAATTGCTCTCAACCAATCTTGCGTGCAAATCAAAGCTTCCACAACTCTAGGAGTGAAAACTATCAAGCACACGACCAGAAGTACTAAAAGTTGATTCTGAAGCAACGGTAGTAACGGGAATAAACAAAATATCCCGAGCCATCAAAGATAAGATTTTAAACTTTTGGCCAGCAACACTCCCCCATTTCAAAATGTCAAGATCACGACCATCTTCAAGTTCAGCTTTAAGATATCAATCGAGCTCAGATAAGTTGCCATCGGACTTTTTCTTCTCCTCATTAAGAAAGTCATCATACGAAGGCTCTTGCACATAGAAATTTAAGCCGCAGTCGTCCTCTTCATTTCCCTCATTGAAATAAGAATCACAGCTACTACCGATATTAGTAGAACTTACCAATTCGCCATCCAAATTTTTGTCTCTAGAAGTGTGACCAGATTTCTCATGAAATTTAAACACACGTTCCAGGGCAAACTTTACCTTATAAAACATCTCATCAACTTCTGCAGCATCATCATAAATGAGTCTACAACAATACCTCACATAATTAAGCTTTTTTCTAGGATCCAATGTTACTGCAATCAATACCATCATATTGACTTTTTTGAAACTCCCATAATATTTGTCAAACTTCTCTTTCATTTTCAAGCCCATAACTCTCACCCTATGATCAAAAGCCTTCGTTGTTTCTCGCAAATATTTATACAAAGAAGCTATCCCCACAAAATAATCATTTGAAGTGATATACAAAGTTCCGGATATCTTCTTGGTGATATCATAAAACTTCTTCAAAAAATTAAAAAGAACAATAGCATTTTCCCAATCAACGTTACTTGGAGTATCATAATTAAGCTCAGTTAGGAAAGAAACATATTCTTCTTCCATCCTTTCAAAAGCTTTTATTAGCTTTATGGCACTCTCTAACATTAGGTAAGTGGAATTCCACCTAGTTGAGACATCAAGACAAACTGAACCCTTATAAGTAATCCTTGTAATTTCAATGCAATCTCGAAATGTCTTAGCTCTCATAAGAGAACTCCTCACATACCTAACCACGTTTTGAATACGTGTAATGGAATCACGTATTTCGGCCAAGCCATCCTTCACAATCAAGTTTAATATATGAGTTGTGCACCTCATGGGTAAAGATTCACCATCTAAGATTAATAGCCTCTCTCTTGAAATTTTTCTTTTTTTCAAATAATTAATGGCCACATCATTTGAACTAGCATTATCCACTGTGATTGTGGACACTTTTTTCTCTATTCCTCACTCATATATGCATTTATCAACTACTCTCCCAATATCTCTGCCCTTGTGACTAGCTATCATCACAAAATTGATGATCCTTTTGTGCAATTTCCAATTTTCATCAATAAAATGTGCAGTAAGGCATAGATAGTTCAAATTCTGAATGGAACTCCATGTATCGGTCGTGAGAGTGATCCTATAATTAAGCTTATGAAAAGAAGCCTTCAATTTTCTATTTTCACAAAAATACAACTTCATGCAATCCCTAACCACCATAAATCGCGACATATGCTTGAAGAGAGGTTGTAATTGATTCACATAATCATGAAATCCAACACGTTCAACAATCAAAAATGGTTGTTCATCAATTATAATTATCCGAATAAGCATTTGCCTACAAATCTCCTGATCAAACTTCCATGTCGTTAAAATTCCACCACTCCTAGTACTACTAGTAGTATCTCCTCCTATCATTTGAGTTACATCTACTCTTTGTGATGCAAACAATTTTTGCCTTTTATCCACATTGCGAGGATACTTATTGCACTTTCTCAAGTGCTTCAACATATTTGAAGTCCCATTATCAACGTGGTACGAATACTTGGATCCGCAGTAATTGCAAAATACATCAACTTTTCCATTTGTGTGAGTTGTTCCTTTTCGAAAATGAAGCCAAGCTGTCGATTTTTGCTTACTAGGAGGACATGGACAAGAACCGGATACCTTATTTGTTTTGGATGTTTCTTCAAAGTTTTCACCTCATTCATGTTCTTGTGATGTTGATTCCACTATTGGCGTTATTGCATCATATGATTCCTCTACTTCCATTGACATGTTAATGAATCACCTGAATCAAGCAAAGCACTATCAACACTTAAAATGGTTAGCCATCAAATGAAGATAGACATTTTTAGGATGCTTATTATCTTTAAATATTATAAGATCCAATTTCAAATAGAGGAAGGAACTCAAAGAGTTGATCCTTAACATAACAAACGAAGAAGAAAGGTGGCTAATTGGGACAATCAGAGAACCTAAAAATGGAAGGGAAGTGGAGTTCAGATTCATCAAAGAGAGACTCGCACAATCCAAGTTAGACTTGTACTACAAGTGCAAGAACATTTTCTACAGAAACTGCACCGATGTAGCAATATATATCTTGCTCATAAAAAACACACACAACTATCAATTGTCAACCCGCTAGCCATGCATCAGTATTAGGCACATGAAACTACTTATAACAACAACTCAAGTGAATCCAAATTCGAAGAGGGCCATCAGAAATGAAAAGAAAAACATCTTCCAGAAAAGAGTTGAATGTAGCTAATAGCCTTCTAAGGTGAAATGGTGATTTCCCATTTCTCTATCAACAGCCAAAAATATTTCCCACGACCCTGAGCATAGAATTTACCGACGATCGGACATACAAAAAATCAAAAAAACATAGCAAAAGGGAAAAGCAACCCAGGATTCTGCAAATTCAAGCATGAGCACCGTCGAAGACAAAGCACCAAGATGAACAACGATCGATTCCCAAAACAAAGACTCGAACTTCACTATGTTCCGACCTATTGGGTAATTGAACCGAAGTACAAGTTCGCAAGCGGACGATGAATCGAGAGGCAAGCTGGAAGCCGATGATCGTACCTTGTTGAGTGATGGAAAAGGGGGCTCGGTCGAGATGGACAGCAGAGGCGGAGGAGCAGCGACTGTGGCGGGTGGCAACCGGCGCGAGGGGACGGACAGCAGCGGCGGTGGCGTCGACGCTCGGGGAGGAATCAAAGACAAAGAGACTGAGCGAGGGGGCGAACAGCAGAGGCGGAGGAGAGCGGCGGGCGTGGTGGGTGGCGACCGGCGCGAGGGGGTGGACAGCGGCGGAGGAGGAGCAGCGGCGGTGACGTCGAAGCCGGGAGGAATCGAAGACAAAGAGACGAGGAAGAGACACACGAGAGAGGCGAAGACGAAGAGGCCGAAGACGAAGAGATGAGACGCGAGACGTAGGGTTTCTTTTAGTAATTTTTTTTAATATTAAAAAGGTTCCGGTCCGGTCCGGGTGGGCGGCGGGCGGATCCGCCCACGGAACCGGGAACCGGACCGGTTCCCTCAAGAACCGCCGGTTCGAGCGGTTCCGGTCCGGGCGGTTCCCGGGTATTTTGCACACCCCTACAAAAGCCTGCTCAAGATATCTCTTGCTCTCTCTCTTTCTATTCGCTGCTATCAACCAAAGGAAAGATAAAAAAAATAATAATAATAAAAAAATGGAAATAAGGAAGAAAAGGTGAAGAAGAAGAGAAACGGTGCGAGAGGTAGAGGTGTCAAAATGGGTCATTGACCCATTTTTGGACCCATATTTTAGTTATATGGGTTGTATATGGGTCAGAGCTTTTTAAAAATCCAACTAAAAATGAGTCAAAAAAGTGAGTCTGATTTAAATGGGTCAAAAATAGATCAGAAGTTCTGACTCATTTTTTACCCATTTGAAATATTAAGTGGGTTAGAAGTTAGAACCCAATTCTAAATTTTCAACTTAAACCCATACAATATTTTCATCTTTCAACTTTATAAAAATGTTTTTTTTAAATAAAAAATCGAAATTATAATTATTTTCATATTTCAATTTTCTTTTCTTTTCTTTTTTTCTTTTTCTTTTTCTTCATTCCTTAGCCGACGGCCAGCAGGGCGACGGCTGACCACCGGCCGGCGACAGGCCAAGTGAGGCTCGAGCCTTGCCGGCGTCGGGCGGGGCCTCGACGTCGCCAGATCAACGAGATTGAGCCTCGCCCGATGCCGGAGCTCGGTCTCGTTGACGACTAGTGAGGCTCGAGCTCGCCGGCGTCGGGCGGGGCCTCGGCCTCGCTGGATCAACGAGATCGAGCCCGCCCGACGCTAGTGAGCTCGACCTCGCCTATGGCCGATCGCCGGCCATCGTCGTGGCCGGCGGCCGGCTAAAGAAGAAGAAAAAAGAAAAGAGAAAAGAGAAAAAAATTATTAAAAATTTAAGATTATATTTTAAAAATTAAAAATAATTAAAAAAATTATTTAAAAAATTAAAAATTCTATTTTTTTAAAAAAATATTTTAAAAATAATTATAAAAAATTTCCATTAAATTTTTATTGCATAAAAATATTTTAACAATACTTTTTTTTATAAAAAAATCAAAAAAATTAGTTTTTTAGATTTAGTTAAAAAAATTTCATGTTATAGTTTTTAGTTATTCAATGGTATGTTCACTTCAAATAAGAGAAGCATGTGCATAGTCTAATTTTTTATAATTATTTCAATTTATAGGTTTTTTAAACTTTTTTTTTTAAAATTTTATTTATTATTTTTAATTTAATTGGAAGTTTTAATCCAATTAGCAATATAGTAGAAGTGAGTTTTCATAGAATATTAATAGGTTTTAGCAATACGGGTCGGGTCGGGTACGGATCGGGTCGAGTATGGGTCACTGGATTTACACTACAAGAATATGGGTCAAAACTGGTTAAATGGGTCAAATATGGGTCGACCTATTTTTGACCCGACCCATACCCTACCCGACCCACCCATTTGTCACCCCTAGCGAGAGGATAGAGACACAGGGAGAAGGAGAGAGATCTGATCGCCGGAGAGAGAGTGAAGGGAGAGGCAGGGTCTAGGAAGCGACGGAAGGCGTCCGACGCGCGGTGGAAAATGGGCGAGTAGCCTAGTGAATGGGGTGGGGAAGTCGGGCAGCGGGTCTTTTCTTCTTTTTTAACTTTTGACGACATGCATAGGACGTTAAAGACAATATAACTTATATTATATAAGATATAAAAGAGAGAACTTGAAAAAAGCCACTTTCATTTTGTTCCTTATCTAATCTTTTGTGATTTGCACATTGTTCTTCCTAGGTGCATTGGTCTTGACAACATACGTGGCATATATGGATATTATGTAAAATTCTAGGGCATGTAGCAGTTATGGAAAGAGAGAAAAAGATTGAAAGGAGTGGAAAAAATGTGAAGAAAAGTGACAAAATAGAAGGTTAATATAGATTATATATATTCTAGTACACAAATGTTGAACGCTAATGCTTTTGGATTGATGAATCCCTGATGTGAAACCCTAAACTTGTTGTTTCCTTTCCCGTACTACAAATGAGATTAGGAGAGCATTGTGATCATGCCACTCTGCATACAAACGTCATTTTATATATTTCCTATCATAAGAAAAGAAAAAAAGGGGAAAGGGACAAGAACAAAAATATATTGGAAAGTCTCATGTAGATTGCATAGTTAATATTTCATAACATATCATTTAATATTCATAATATTCATTCATTTTGTCTGCATATCTTCCTAAATAATAGTTTGAAGAAAACCCAGTGGTGATGGTTAGTGACATGCTTCGCTTTGGCTAAGTGAATCCAGGTTCTTTAAATTTTTTGCAATCTATTTACTACTTTAATTATTGGGCATTATTTTTCTGATTGTGCACTCATATGATCGCCACTCATATGTAAGCGGTATAAGATAAAATGGATAAATGCTACATGCAAAGCATTTTCAAAATAATTTTATGAACAAGAAAGAGTCTCCGTAGTCTAAACAAGACAGTTTGGAAGTTGGATTCTACTTGAATGAAGTAATGTCAATAGAGGAAAAAAGGAAAGAAATTAAATAGCCATTCAAATCAATATCAATAATACATAATTTCTCGAAAAAATTAATAAACAACTTTCTTTTTATATGCCGGTTAGCATGCTTCCATCTTTATCATTATTTGACGTCATCTACCTACATAACAAATAATGATTCGAAAAAATTAATAAACAACTTTCTTTTTATATGCCGGTTAGCATGCTTCCATCTTTATCTTTATCTGACGTCATCTACCTACATAACAAATAATGATTCGCAATTTTCCTATTGAAAAAAGATTTCAAAGAGGTGATATTTATGTCATGAAGTACGGAAATTCATAGGGTAGAACTCATAAACATTAAACCTTTTTTGAGTTTTGTTCAACAGGTGGATTAGTTTTTAAAATTCACGTTAGATAATTCTTTTTTACACAAGTTATTCATTATCGTAAGAAATAATTCACAATTTATGCAACACAAGGTCTGAAATAAAATGACAAGGTGCGAAGCACAAATCCTGGCAATTATTTTACTGATATTCGCAGTTTAATATTGATTTTTCTTAATGAAGACAATTTTTTTTTTTAAATTAAAAGGAAGAAATTACACGTTATCTGTTATAATCCCTCAAAAGCTCGCTCAAAATCTCTCTCAGAGAGGAGAAAGATTGAACTCACCTAATAATTTCTACCTTCGTGGCTTCCGGATGTGCTGTAGAAAAGAAGTGTACAGCTCAGGCTTTCTTGTTCTTTTTTTTTTTTCACTACCAAAGAAGAGAATCCCGTTCTCTCACACGAAACGTCTAGCCAGTTGTTCGTTCTCTACAGGTCTCCCTAGCATCAGGCGGATTCATGCAAAAAGGCCGTCTCACGTCGGAGGGAGTCCCCACGATACTGACGCCTCCCATCATCTATCCAATCATCATCATCATCGTCGCCATCATTCCCACCAATCATCTCCTCCAATTCATTACACCTCCATTAACATAGACGAAAGGAGAGATCTTTGGTCAAACAAAGAAAGTGCAGGAGGCGGGTGGCTGAAGCTTTGAGAAATTGAATAGTGGTCATATTCATTCTATAATGGAAAGAACAATACGTGGGAATGGACCTGAGCATGTCCTTAAAAAACCTAATAAGAGAAAACAAGCGGTAGATCCGCCATAAAGTGAGAAATCCTACTCTGACACATCTCCGTATTCCAACTCACCTTGGAAGAAATGTTTGGATGAGAATTGAGGGCCTTGCTAGGGAAAATTAAAATCCTCAGGACTTAGTGGGAAACAGCCAACTGGCTTGGTGAGGCTGTCTAAATAAGCCCAGCCAGCATCCGTCTATCGAGGCTGGTGCTACAAAGCACCTACTGTCTTGCCTGCCTTACGGCAATCCTTATAATTGGTTGGCAAGACAGTACCCCTGGTCATAAGGATTGCCTTCAAAAGGAAAAGATCGTGGGATACCGTTTTCCTGATCAAAAGAGAAACCAAGAGCCCCACCGGTGATTTGGCTTCCTTTAGCCATAATGTTACAATTCTTCTATTTTTGTTTTAGTCAAATGATCCTTCGGCCTCTGCATGCATTAGAATAAATTACAATGTTCCAAGTATATACAAAAAAATAAAAATGCGAGATGCTCCGATAGATACCAATCATTAGGGCCAAAAGAGTAATTTGGAAAAGATAGAGAAGAATTACAATCTTACCATTGAAAAAAAATCACATGCTTGGCATCGCAAACAGAAAAAAGGACGAAGGGTTAACGACCCAGGGAGTTTTGCATAAAGGGTGAAATTTTGGGAGTACATGTGTACCACTCTAAATTTTCATGGGAAATTAATGTAATTTTTTCCTCAAAACTGCTCCCCAACCATGATATATTAAACATATGTTGTAGATTTTATGTACTCTTATAATTAAATTCCTATTCAATGATTAAGTGCAAATTTAGAAACACCATGCAGGAAAGGTGTGCATCAATTAGATTAGCACAGTTGCTTTTATTAGAAACCCCGTCCTCTTGCCTCTTCTTCGTATTATATTGTTTATAGATAATAACAATCTTAGATAACAAAATTCACTGGAATAATTTCACAGGATTATAAAATTACTTTAATATGGAATTATTTTATTGTCAAATTTCCCTTTGATCTTGCTTTATGAAACCCTATTAATTTAGGTACACCCGCAGCATGTCGAAGAACAACTTACAACCTATCCCAAACTAAATTTACATGGATTTCATGCAATTAATTGGATTTCCATACAATGAAGAGAAACATAAGATTGCTTTATCCAATTACAGAGAAGGTGTGAATGGATAGGGTAATTAGGAAGAAAAATGTATGGAAAATAACAAAATCAATAAGCATTATAATCCATGTTACATCTAAACAGCTATGGAAGGAAAGATTAATAAATATTATACTCTTATGATAGAAAGTTACCTGCTGTCTGCTGAAGATTGCAACTATGGGTGCCAACTTGGTCCTCTTTGCCTTCTCTCGGTGCCCGTCATCCCTAGGCTTAATCGACGGGACGACATCCTTGCCTTTCTCTCCTAACCGGAGTTGCAATAGCGACATCCCCTGGTGTAGGATCGCCAAAGCATAATTGCTAATTCTTGCTCTACGCGTCGCGGTGCCGTCATCACACTTTAACCTTCGCGCCTAGGCTGCACTCGGGGATTCTCATTTGAAGATTGAAAGACGCCTGTCGACTCCTTCCGTAGCCCCACGGCAAGTTCCCGTGCCCATCATCTAGCCGTGACGCCCACCAGTTCTCTCGACAAAGCTTTGCCACCACACCTTGCGCGCCCAATAGTTTCGTTCATCATTGCCGATCATCACCCTCGTTGGCACTGACCAATCGCCGGCCCTCTTTGTATCACGCTAAACGCTAGCACTCGGTAAGTCGAGGTAAGTGTAATCTTGTAGTTTGTTTTGATGCATGTTATTTAGTCGAAAGACTTAGGTTTTCATGGTTAGATTATTTCCCTGCATTAACTAAGGCGTATTGGGCCTCCAAACCTTTAGACACTAAGGTCGGATCTTAATATCGTTTCGCTTGACTTGTTATGATTTTTGTTTTTATCGGACTTGTTATGTTTAAGTATGTGATTAATTCATACGTCATCATTGCATGTTATCATCTCATGCATATTTAGAGTTTAGGGAATGTTAATGTAATGCGTGTCATTTAGAAATTTATATATTCTTAGGTTTTTAATAATCATATCATATTAGAAAAATATTAATTATTAATTGCATTACATGTATCCACCGCATTGCTCATAGTTCAATATCAATACATAGTCCATAAGATCACATTATAGTCCTAGGATTTAAATTTGCTGTTTTCATAAAATAAAAGAAAAAATAAATATAGCACTTCATATTGATTTGTCTCATAGGATTAGTTCATGGTTAGTCTTAGAATAGAAAATGCGCCTAAAATAGGAAATGCATGCACATTTAATAGGCTTTAGAGGGCATCTGTCTTTCTGTTAAGAAAAATAACAAAAATACAGTAGAAAGTCTCTCGTAGATTGCATAGTCAACATTCCATAACATATAATTTAAAATTCATGATGCACAATCATGCATAACAAAAGATTAATAATAAGCGCGGTGACCACAACACAGACCTAAGGCCATACCATATGCAGCAAGGCGGGACTCGAGGGACTTGCTCTCCTTATTGTTATTATTACAATTCAAAAGTTAAAAGGAGAATTTTAATAAAGGGGAGAAGGTTGATTAAGAATAAATTAATAATAATCGAGGGTAGGTGGAACATCGAGAAGCGAATGCCTGAAAAAGGAAAAAGGAAAAAAAAAAAAAAAAAAAAAAGTAAAAACATTAATTGAAGAGAGATAATACTAGGTTGTCGGGTGCTAATTTGACTAGTATAATACTGAGATGTCTATACTTGGTCCTCTAAAATTTTCTGAGGAAACCCTAAAACCCACCACCCTCTTCCTTGCCCAAAAAGCTCCAAAACCCTCTTCTCCTCCTCCTTCCCTTCCCATTGTCCCTTCACTCCCCACCAACAACCACTACCACCACCACGAGCCCGCCCCTCTTTCCCCGATGGCCTCCTCCTCCTCCGCAGCCGCCCACTGCCGCCCCAAAATGGTCGTCATAGTGGGCGTCACTGGGTGCGGCAAGTCCGACCTTTCCATCGAGCTCGCCTCCCACTTCCCTTCCGAGGTCATCAACTCTGACAAGATGCAAGTGTACCGGGGCCTCGACATCACCACCAACAAGATCGCCCCGGCCGACCGCCGCGGCGTCCCCCACCACCTCCTCGGCTCCCTCGACCAGGACGACGGCGAGGTGACCCCGTTGCAGTTCCGCTCCATCGGCCACGACGCCATCTCCGGCATCACCTCCCGCGGGAATCTCACCATCCTGGTCGGCGGTTCCAACTCCTTCGTCCACGCTCTCCTGGTGGAGGGGTTCCACCCGGAGGCTGACGTGTTCGGCGGGCTTGGCCCCCGGCGAGCCCCGAGCTCAGGTACGACTGTTGCTTTCTGTGGGTCGATGTGTCGCTGTCCATCCTTAAGAAATACCTACCGAAGCGCGTGGACCGCATGCTCGACATGGGCGCTTTCGATGAGCTCGCCGGATACTATAACCTGCGCCGGATCGACCCAGGTGTTTGGACAGGGCTGAGGAAGGCCATAGGAGTGCCCGAGTTTGATCGATATTTCGAGCAGTACCCGCCGCGGGAAGAGGTTGGCCCGGGGGATCCGTGGAGGCGGGATGATGCGAGGGAGCGGGACAACGATCCAGGGCGGGAGGATGCATACCGGGAGGCGGTAAGGGAGATAAAGAAGAACGCGGGCCAGCTGATGCTGCGGCAGATTAAGAAGATCCGGCAGCTGAGCGGGAGCGGGTGGGAGCTGCATAGGCTGGACGCGACGGAGGCGGTCCAGCTGGCGATGGCGCCCGAGGAGGAGGGCGGCGACAGGTGGGTGGACGTTTGGAAGAGGCAGGTGTTGGAGACGAGTAAGGAGATTGTGAATCAGTTCTTGCAAGAGAATTAGGTGGTGGGGCCGAGCATGGAATGGCTCGATCAATTTGGATTCGCATCGCTCGAGCGACACGGGTCGTGTCGGCGAACTTTGGGTGGGGATTTGGTTTCTGTCAGTACTACTCGAGGGATGCAATTTGGATGTGGAGTCGCGCAGCGGGCTTCTTTTTCTTTTTCTCTTTTTTACTTTTTGGGCATTGCGGAAAACGCCGAAAATGGTGTAAAATTCAAGTTGTGTTATTTCGCCTTCTTGTTCTGGGCTTCGGATCGCATGTAATGAATTCGAAAATATCCACGTACGAGACCGGATTCGTGGGTCGTGGCGGCCACTCTCGCCGAGGGCGTTCTAGAGGGTGCCCGACCGCAGCTCCTGTGCGTCGTCCACCTCGAGGTCGACGACTGTGATGCTGGTCACGCTCGACGTCCTCGGAATCCGATGGCGCGGGCGCTTTCCTGGCAACATCACGCCCACTTCCTCCTCCTCCTTCTTCTTCTTCTTAACTAGTGTCTCCTTTGTGTAACACAGATTGCATCGAACACCCAGTAACTTGCTGTTGAGAGAGAGAGAGAGAGAGAGAGAGAGAGAGAGAGAGAGAGTTAATGGGAGGTGGGCATGGAGGGAAGGGAGAGAGATAAAACAAGGTCTTGCGGTCTCAAGGTACAAGGAGTCCATAATTTTTTCACTATATATAAAATCTATATTAACCTTTTTCCGCATTATTTCCACCCTTTTCTTCGCATTTTTTTCCACTCCTTTCAATATTTTTCTCTCTTACCATTACTGTTACATGCCCTAAAACTTTATATGATATCCATATATGCCACGTATATTGTCAAGAATAATCGCAAAAGATTAGATAAGGAAAAAAAAAAAAAAAGTGGCTATTTTCAAGTTCTCTCTTTCATATCTTATATTGTCATGATGATCGGTCGAGACTTTTGGAGCCTATCAAGGCGGTGGAGGACGAAGAAATCATTTGTGCCATCATCCCATTCCATCCTCCCTCTCTCGTCTCGCTGTCGTCGTCGGTTTTCCTCGACCCCTCACCTTAATTTAGATGACCCAAGCGGGGTCTTGAGTCCATGTGAACCCCCGATCAGCGATAAGAGAGGTCGCTGTCGGACCGACTTTTCCAGAGCCAGACGCTGGGAAGCGAAATCAAACCCTCCTCCCACGCGTCGGCGATCTATATGCCGGAGCCCCATCACCGGAAACCGCTCGAATGAAGAACCAACGACGCGGGGGGAGAACAAGCGATTGGTCCGCGTAACCTGGGGGAAAGCAAAAGCCGCTGGTGGTATTGTCCGAAGCGAAATTATCTCCCCCGACCTTGCGAAACCTCGTTTGTCTCCGTTAACCCAAAGTGAGATGGCCTTTCTGCATAAATCCGCTTTGATATAAACAACTTGCTAGACGACGACGTGGCGATTCTCTTATTTGGTAGTAAAAAAAAAAAAAAAAGCTGGGCTGTACACTTCTACAGCATATCCCAGATGCCACCAAGGCAGAAAATATCAGATGAGTTTAATCTGTCTCGCTTCTTTTCCTCTTGAGTTGACATAAAGCGAAGAGAGAGAAGAGAGAGAGAGAGAGAGAGAGAGAGGGATTTCGAGCAATCTTTTGAGGGATATAACAGGAAACGTCCAATTTCTTCCTTCTAATTTTAAAAACAATTGTCTTAATTAAGAAAAATAAATATTAAACTGCGAACATCAGTAAAATAATTCCCAATATACGCCGGAAAACAACATTCGAGATTGTCCGCATGTTACACTGAGTTTTATGTGTAAGGATTTAATGTAATCTCGAAAGGCGCAACTTTGATCTGTTCATTAATCGAAAAATTAGTTGGCCGAGGACGCGTCATCCCCGCCGTTCCTGCCTTTGTTTTATATGCGCTCTATTCTTCTTCTTTTATGGGGGGCATAGACACGAGGGGATGTGATGGTTGTTTTCCCTCTGTACTTCGTGTGTTCAGACTTTTGAGGCGCACGGGGCGGTGTTCATTTGGAAGAGACTTTATGCTTTTTGCTTAAAGTTGACAAGAATTTCCGCGGTTATCGGACCTGCATACCTTCACCAGTTACCTGAATTTTGACAGTACATTTAATCATTAATTGTATAAATAATTAGGCACTAAATTTTAGCTCATAAATAAAAATATTGTTTAAAGTTGCATATAATTGTTAGGAGCATTTACATTAGTAGTTAATAGGCTCATATAGTTTTCATTTTAATCGGATCGGTGACGGAAAGACTCAAGTGAATGATTTTTGAGCTTAATTGATTAATTGGACTAATCCCATGATAGTGTTGCATTAGACTTTGGTCAAGCCCGTTACTTTTTTTAAGGCAGGAATTAGTCACAATAAAGCTTTATATTTTGGGTCACGTGGAAAGTAATCAGCAGGATGTTCCAAAATATTCACGTTTGAAAGATGGACAAATTATTTTATTATTCTTAAGATCTCTTGTACATTGGCAACTGGCGTCTCTATAAGAGGGTAGAAAAAAGAAAATGCTCTTGGCTCAAGCAAAGAGGAAATATGGGCAGCAAATATTTGCTCGACAGAGAGAGATCCACGGTCTCCATCAAATAAAATATTCGCATGGAATCAGTCAAACAGGGAAAGGAATAATTGATGGAGGAAAAGAATATATGAAGAGGTTGGTTCGCATGCAGTATAAATGATAGACCATCGCACAGCTGAAAAGAGAGGGGGCCACACGATTGAAATCAGAAGTAAATTTTTTTTACTTTTTTATTTTTGGAATAGAAATGAGAAACAAAAACTCTTGCTCATCTGTCGTCACTGGCTGCCGTTCGCCATCCATTGTCGCCACTATCCACCGCTAGCGGGGTCGTCTCAGGGTGGCTGCCAGAATGGAGAAATTTAGTATTATTATCAAACGAATTTTCATTTCGAAAATAAAAATTTTGTGTCGTTATCAAACAAATATTTTTGTTTAGAAACCCATCTAAGAATTCAGAAATTAATTTCTGACAATAATGGTTATCATTCGCGTCCTAAGCTATCCATAAATGGCTCTTGAAGGACTTATGGTGAATTGATTATGAGTGAACTTCAGCCCGACACCAGGTAAGTCCTAGTCTTGCCAAAGCGGCCACTTGTCAACTCCAATAGCTTCCCAACGCTGCTCTTCCAAGATCAACAATTCTAGTGGACTTTTGATTGATTTTCCTGCAGGATCTCAAGCGATTCCCGCCGTTACCTCAGCACCTGGCCTCGCTTCGCACGATCCCAGCCGCGCCACCACACTGGTCAGTCCCACCACGAGTTAGCTGAAACCGACAGCCCCATCGTCGGCTGCCGTTCGTATCTCCGTGAGCTGTCCATCGCTGTTGCTGCTGACCACGCCGCTGTGAAGCATTGTCCATTCCAAACCGAAATCCGTTTTGGAAGCAAATATTCGAGTTGGATAAAAATCTTATCCAATTTAATTTTTAAATATTTTGGTTCCTTGTTTGAAATATTGCGACCTCGATTCGATCTTAGACAGATATTATTGAATCCGAAATATCAACTAGTTTTTAAGTTAGAGATTATTTCCTAATTTCACAACATACATATGATTTTCAGTCCGAATTCATACTTGCAATTGCACGGAAAGTTGCCAATCTGATCTCATATCCGATCTCATGCTAGAGATATGATTTGCGATTTCGTGGAAAATCGGCCTATCTAATCTCATGCTCAAGATACGATTCGTCGATTTTATTTTTTTCAAATTTAAATAGATATGAATGATATCTTGGTGGCGGCTTTTATCTTTTGTTTGGTTTGATTTTATTCTTATAAATAAAAAATCTCAAAAGATGTAAATAAGATAGAGTGGGTTTTAATTGACATAGATTGCATGTTTAGATTAGGTATTCTACTACTCATAATTTTTTAAAAAAAAAAAATATCAAAAACATTACTTTAGGACGTTAGATTTCCCTTTCCTTAGTTAAAAATTGCATGTTTAATTATTGGGTATAAGGTAATCTTCTCAATATTTGAATACAAATGTAGAAGTTTTGGTCTCGCCTTATTCTCAATGGTTGGTTATATTTATTTAAGCATTTTAAATTTCACTTCTACTTTGATATGGAATATCTCTATCTTTAGATACATATATATAAACAACTTTTTGTAAAATAAATCTGAATGCTATGAAGCACCTAAAATTATTATTTTTTTTTTTTTGGGAGGGGAAAACCAAAACCTCTTTTCAGAAGCAGGCTTTACTTAAGCCCCCAAACATAGTCCACAAGTAATGTACATGGAATCAAATAACGGGGTACCAAAATGGAAAGAGACCCATCTTTAGCACGTCCCTCCTTCCTCTGAATAGCTATTACAAGAAAGAAGCAACATAAGAATTTGGACTTTTTTCGTCTTTTCTGAAGGAAAAGAACAAAGCTATTGGATATGTTGAGAGCATCAATCAATTAATTAAATCATCCCTAATGTTGACGTGTCCCCACCTTTTAAAGCAAAGGGAGAAGGTTCCATTGGTACATGAACACTTAGTTCAAGCAAACGTATATAATGCGGCGCTAACTAAAGCTGCTTAAAGTATAGATGCTTGCACATGTACCGCATCAAACGATGAATTTCCACCGCTCGTCGTGACCATCTTCAAGGATGTTATACAACCTAGTATATCTCTTAGCTATAGAGGCAAATAAAATCATGATTAATTCTACCCCTTTCTTTTACTCCCTTTTACTAATTATAACTGTCGAATACGCAGATATGACATGATTCTACAATTTACGTCAATGTAAAATACCCACAAAAATAAATGATGAATAATAAGAATACCAGAGATTTACGTGGTTCGATTTGAATATCGGTATCTACATTCATAGGGAGAGCAAGCAGTAATCCACTATAATTGGAGAATAAAAAATTATAATTACTCACCTGTTCAAGTGTTTTCTACACCTAAATTTAAGTCCAAATTCAAAGTGTTTGCAAATAAACAACTCAATTTAGATGTAAAACTCACAATACCAAATCACCACACAAGCCCAAGCAAAAGCTTTACTCAAACGACTGACAAAATCAAGAGCACCTCTGCACGTCCGTTTTTCTTTTTCTCATGTGCTTGCGGCTTCTTCACGTTGTGTTCTCCTGCGATGCTTCTTCAAGAAACCCTTTGGAGTCCACACTGTGCGGCTTTTGGAAGAGCTCTCTCTTATTTGTGTTTCTTATCCGACTTTTGTATTCACATATAAAGAGAGGTGTCCACTTCTTGGTCAACTGATCAAACTTAGAAAAAAGAAGAAATAATTCTCGTTGACTAAATCTTGAGATTTATCTCCAACAGAATAACAAATCCTCCATTATCCATAAACCTCCGCACAAGAAATTCATAACTTTGATTAATTTGTGCAATCACACTTTGGATATTTATCCAAATTTATCCAACGAATCGAGTTTTGTAAAAATTCAAACTCAAAACATAATTTAACAACAATAAAGAGAAAGACCAGCCCATGCAGAAAGAACAAAAGCTTACAAAACCAAGCATGCAAGTTTAAAAGACTATTTAGGAAAATTAAGTAATATGTATGTACGTATGTATAAAGTCACTCCACTTGGGTTTTTTAGAAACTCGAATAAAAGGAGAACGCAGGGGTTGCATTAGGTAGTCGACAATTGTTTCAACAATTTAAACTACTCAAATGTAATAACATAAATTACTCAAACCCTAGCTAGTAGACTAAATAGTACTAACATCGACATGCGACACGACACAACACGTTAATATATCTTTTTCTCAAAAAATAGACAATTCCGACACATTGTGACGCGTTGTATATTAAATGTATATTTTTATATATACATGATAAATTATTATTTTTATGATTATTTTAATCAAATCATTTGATTCAAATTCACAAATAAATAAATAATAATAAAAAGAGCCTAGAATGAATTTACCTTGAAAACATTAACACAAAATTTGTTAATATCATTCAATGTTTCAATTTGATAAATCCAATTTCACTCCAATAATCCATAAAACTTGAAGGAAAAAAAAGAACCAAGTAATTTACATTCTGGACTCGCGTGTCAAAGCATATTGAAAGAGAAAAGAAAAAAATTGGGGGTGAATTCTATATCATGGAAAGTAAGAGTTGGAAGAGAAGAGACTACTAGGTTTATGTTCTTTCCCATTTATTATTTTTATTATTTTATTATTTTCTTATATATTTACATTTTGACCCTTCAACAACTGAAGATTTTTAAAATTGACCATATGGGTGTCAAAATCACGTGTCGGAATTCAGAACTCGCACATCGGAATTCTCAACTCACGTGTGGGAGAGTGTCATGAGAGTTAAACAAATATCGGATTTTCTAACACCTGTTAATTGAGTATCGAAGAATGTCGGACATATGTCAGAATGTCCGATACAACACGAAAGCTCCCGGAAAGTGTCAATGCTTTCTAACTAGTAGATTTGCCCAATATAGTGTTAAATAGACAGCTTAAATATTTTGAGAAATTGATAATCTGACAAAATTTTATATTGTCTTGCATGTTGAATCCAATTCGTTTCATCTATTATCTATTTCTATACTTTAGTCTTAAACTTTTAAAGCATTTGGTGGTAATCTTGTGAAATCTCCTGTGCTTATGGTCATGATGGATCGAGGGGTGCTAACAGTGGCCCCTAAGCCCTAGGTAAAAAGAAAAAGGATGGCGATCATAGTCTAGCCTTTATTTAGTATATTATTCCTTTATAAAATTTCTTAAATTTACTTTTGAAAGGAAATCTTTGGATAAATAAGATCCATAGGATGGTGAAGGAATGGGGGCATGCATAGACAGATCCAAATATTTTGCCAGAAGGACACAGAAAAAACATTGGCCAAGGGAAAATTAACAACATAAAATACAGAAAGCCTATACAAATATGCCCATATTTATAAAGAATAATTGTGTGCATGAGCTATTATAGATGTAGGTATAAGAGAAGGGCATCAATGTATGTGTATATACAAGAAGTATCATTATTCATCCCACCTAGTTAAGTAGTTAATTAAACCGTTCCATGTAAATTATTGTTACATGTTTGGCTCTTGCTGGAATTTGTTTAGAATTTATATCCCAATTCGCGTTTGTTAACTAATAGTCAAACCTCTTGCAGTTCCGCTTAAATCACTCGTTGTGAGGAAAGATCTTGTTTAAAGGATTTTCTAAGTTGACATTAGAATCAAAGTTTAGACCCAAATATAAAGAAGTTAATGATTAAAACTGGGTCATGACTCATGACAAATACACTGCACCCATAGGGTCCAATTGATTGATGCCTACTAGACTCATCAATCATTAAGGCCATAACATTACAATTGACTATAGGACTCATCGATGGAGTGCCTGATGAACTTATTGATTGCGATTTTCTTACCCACGATAAATTGACTTGAAATGTAATAAAGTTAAAGGTTAAGTAAAGGAGAGCCTGTCGACCAAGAGATGACCATGGCTGAGGATTCAGGAGCATTTACAAATCATCCCAAAAATAGTGCGCAAGGAAAGACAGATAAAGATTCCTGTAGGGAAAGATCAGGACGCAAAATGGAATGGCTCATAAAAGAAGCAGAAGCAATCAAGGCATAAACAAGCACGAAGAATACACAACAACCAATCAACAAGCAGCATCAACTGAGGCATTCACAAGCAAACAAGGCATCATATTTCAAAGATGAGAATATTATTCGTAATAGATTGATCTAGATTTGATTTTGTTTTACACTTTGAATGCAAACTTGAAATCGATTAGGTTTCTAAGTCTAGCACTGGCCTATGTTTATAAAAGCTTTCCATTTGTAAAATTTTTACTTGCTCTATTCAGTGATCTTTGTTAAGAAGTTTATGTTTTGTAGTCGTCAAGGGAGCATGGCATCCAAGAATATAAGCCATCTGTTGTAATGCAATAAAGTTTCGTGCAATATATTTATTATTTGTTCCTAATCTATTATCTGCACATTGTTTTAGTAGTTCAAATACTACAAAGTCGTTGAGACATCAATTCATTTACTTTTAATTTGAAGTCAAATTTGATAATTAAACTTTAATCATCGAAACTATTGAGTTTCTGGTGATCACGGCTTAATAAAAGCGCACGTAAATCCCATATGAGCATCCATTTTATGTCGCCTTTAATCATGGCCATAATCTCCTTTGTCTCCCACAATCCCGTATTAATTAACAAATCAAAAGATACATTAAAATTTAGAATTATGGACAACTTTGTCACTGCCAGAAAAGGAGTCAATAGGGATATTTTTCAAGTGGATGTGTTTTTCGTGCATATCCCTTATCAATTTAGCGGGACGCCTTCCGAATCGTCCCAAATCCTCTCCAAGCGGTGGACCTGTTCACGACATCATATGCATGTCTTGCCATAAATGAGAGGCCAAAGGAGCAAAACTAAATTAAAAATAGATCGAGGCTCGAAAAGTTTGGCTATATTGTAATTCAAACGATGAAAATTATTAGAGATTTGTTAATAGTAACATGAACGCTTGAGAGAATTCGAATCTAGCTTTTGTTAGATGGACGTGGTCCAGGATACATTTAGCATTGCTTTACCTTTTATTATGCTCAATACAGATGCATAAAGACTTCAAAGAAACACAAATTGGCCTGTTTGCCTGTGATTTGACCGTTGATGACTTGAGCCAGCAAATTCCACCATCTTCCGTTGACACTGTGACATGGTAATTAGAAGGAAGTAATGACCTAACTTCAGTACGTCTTGGTAGTTTAATGAACTGCTATTGCTAGCTCATACTTAAACCATTAATCTAGAGTTTGCTCGATCAGTTACCTAAAGCAGATATTTGTGCTATCTGCAGTGTCTCCATGGAAAATGCATCTAGTTTTGCAGAATATAAGAAGGGTTCCCAAGGCAGGAGACCTTCCTGTTTTTCAGAATTAAATTGGTAAAATACTGATTTCTAATCAGTCAAGGTACTATCGCGAGAGGAGATATAACTACTATGTAGTGTTTCTGCTTCCAGTCAAAGGGTCACGTGCTGTTCCATGATTATGCCACTGGTGATCTTGCTCTGGTTGTTCAACCAAAAAAAGAAAAAGAAAAAGAAAAATCTTGCTCCGGTTGCTCATTCAGTATGACATTTTATTGTCTAGAAAAGAAATCTGCCGATAATTTTTTTAGTGCGGCCTCACGCTTCTTTTACTAAAACTTACACAGTTTCCTGTGTCTACCTGTTTTGTTGACAGGAAAGGTTCGCTTGCAAGGATCAAATGATTAGCGAGAACTTTTATGTCAGGGGTGATGGCACTGTCACTTCCTGCGATCTAATTGTGAATGCTATCTTTTTCTTTTTCCACTTAATGAGTCAATCTTGACGCTCTGTTCTTTGCTTCTTTTTCTTTTTCCTTTTTCAAAGCACCGTGCATGCTATTTCTTTAATGAGTTCTTACCAAGTCTATCTGAGGCCAACAGACAAGTTGAGAATCCATCTAGAGAGTTGGTAATAAATCAGTGTGTTTTTCACTTTCAATATAGATTTCAGAAGTGTTCTGTTGCTTTTGTTGGTATGATTGTCGTCTTGTTGCAATTCATTTCAGATGATGGATCCAAGCTGTATTTTACCCTTCAGATGCTGAGAACTTTTCTGGCAGCAATCCAGGCAGTACTGAAGTTGACTTCCCCAGTCAAGAAAATACTGAATCCAACATGTCATTGGATGCTTCAAAGGAGCCTGTTGAGTATATTGAGGTTGATATATCTGAAGGGGTTGCAGCTGAGATGTTTGTAATTTCATCTTCTGCTGAAAGGACGTAAAGGTTTCTCTTATTAGTACTGCTGTCTATATTTGCATATTATGCATCAAGAAATGAGGTATTCTGCCTCTTCTCATTGTATATGCTTTCAAGTTATCAATGGATTTTCACCTTTTAAATAATTTATTTGCTGACTGAGGTCTCCATGTCCGTCTTAACGGGGAAAACTCTAGCATTAGAGTATTGTCCAAAGAATCTCAACACACACGCAAGGCAACTGGGCTTAATGCTTTGGGAATCAGCTCAATTGATGGCCACCGTCCAAGCTAGAAAACCAAACATTGTTTCAGGAAAAAAAGTTTTGGAGTTATAGGCTGTGGTTGTAAATGCATCTCCTCGATGGTGGCTATTAGATCTGCTGACCTCGTGGTAGCAACTGATGTAGATACAAAGCTCCTCAACCTGTTGATGCAAAACGTCACTTCCAATGTCGCTCTACCTTTCCTTATTTAATCGATTGTTAAGAGCCTAGAGTGGGGAGATAGGGGCCATAAAGAGGCAATAAAAAAAAAAAAAGTGATCGATGAAGGTTTCAACATCATCATAGGCACCGATGTCTCATATATTCCTGAAGCAATTTTGCCTCTTTTTGGCACTTATTCTCTGCCACGTTATGTGCCGCTGCTTCCCTGAATGGTTTTAGACTAGTAGAGAGGTGGCCTGAGGGAATTTCTGGTGATTCATCTCGGGGATTTGTGAGCTCTTAATTTGCTGAAGTGTTATTGACAATTATAGTTTTAGTATGGCATTGAGCACCATGTATTTTGAGATTGAGTGATAATGATTCTCAGGGTTCGTATTCTGTTCTTTTGTGGTCTCGACCAGATGTTTGTTAAACCTCGTCCCTGGTTTGAGGTATCTGCCTTCTTTAATTGAGTTTTATTGGTTGTTGGACTGATACATGGTTTTGCCACACGGAACAAGAACTGAGGAAATTTCTTGTATTTAGTGTTATCATCTTTGGCTTCAAGAGCAAAATGATTCAGTTGCATTGATTTGTGTTGCAGAATTTCCTATATCTATGTATTTAGACCATGATTAGCTTGGTATAGTTGGGAACTTTGTTCATGACACTTTTTTCATTAATTGGTGATGTGGCTGTTATAAGATGCCTATATTTAGAACATATGTTGTTTAGTGCTTGAGGGAATGCATCGTAGGATTCTCTTTAATTCGCCTTTTTCTGTGGATTTTGGATTTGATTTGAGCTAATACTTTGCAAATGCCTCATTTTGGAAAAGAGCCATAAATAAATACAAAGAAATTCTGATAAATATATTTCAAACCAAATACAAAGAAGTTCTGATAAACAAACACTTCTAAACCAGAATAAGGAGAAGCAGATGAAAAGCTCTTGACAAGGTGAAAAGAGAAGGCATTTATACTAGTTAAACACTCCTGTTTTGTGAGGGCTCTGACCCTAGTTGACATAATTGATAGATAGATTCATTCCATGAAAGCAATTCGATCGTAAACCGATGCTAGAGCGTCTAGGACTTGCACTACGTCTGTCACCAATTTAAAGTAATGAAGCCCCCAAAGAACATAACATCAAAATCCAATTAAATTAACTTGTTCTTTAGATGTTTCAGCACTGTTTAGGCGAAATATTGAATGAATTTATTGCTGCACTAGACTTTGAACAAGGATGAATCCATCTACAATCGAAAGAAACTGTTTTTGGTTACGGACAATCAAATTAATTGGTAGAACTTTGAAAGAGAACTGGGTTCAATCTTCAGTGCAAAAACACTAACTTGTGCACTTGCCAAAGTGTACAAGAAGCTTCTTCAAACAATCCAAACATCTATCTGAACATCTGAAAGCCCTAAGTTTCATTTTTCTTGTCCAGCATGTCACCATAAGAGTTTGGCCCCAACTGTTTGGGTTCATCTTTCTAAAGATATCATCAATCTCCACCACTTGTCAATTCCCAAACGATTATGAGAATAAGCCTTCTGTATCTGAAAAGTAAAGCACAGCCCTAAATTATAAGGATTTTGTTAAAAAAGCGTTGCACTTGTTGAACATGCTAACTGTGAATCGATTTTTTCCTCGTTAAGCATGTTTAATAAAAGTACCTCACGCACTCGTTTAACAATATTCATTAAAAAAGACAATAAATGAACACAAACCCAGTAAAGCAAAAAGAAAAAAAGAAAATTAGGATGATAGAGTTTGTGGCAGCCAGTCTGAACAACCTCCTACAGATGGAACGAGATGGTGATGCGGTATGTAACACTTGTTAGTAACAGCCTGTACACTCCTAGAAGAGGTATCAGCAGTGAAAAGACACAAGTACAGGAAGCAGAAGAAGTTTATGATGGCCCTTTCACTCCCCATCACATGTTAACAACTTCTGACTCTCTCTCTCTCTCTCTCTCTCTCTCTCTCTCTCCCCAACGTAATTTATTTTGTACATGATTATGCAATTAATAGGAAACAGGTAGACAAAGATTTTCATCTCAGAGAAAAAAATAACATTCTAGGAAGGGCTTACCCTGAAGAACACCCCATCTGACCAAGACTGAGGTCCCTAGGATTTGGGTATTGTACAATATAATATTTTTATCTCCAGTCAAGATTTTCGCTGATCAACTTGGTGCAAGAAAACTATTGCCAATCAAAGGACTATTGCAAGTAGAAGTATGATTCATAAAGGCCTGAAAGCTTTGTTGTATCTTGTTGAATTTTGAATTATTTTGTTGAATATAGAGAGTCGGACATCTTTAAGCATCTATTTTTCTCTGGGAAATCTGTGAAATAAAAGTCCGACTTCCTAATCCTAAAAGACAACCATGAAGATTAAAGAAACACAGACACGCGAGCAAGCCACAGAGAGAGAGAGAGAGAGAGAGAGAGAGAGAGGTGGGGTGACAGATAGAGGGTGAGCACACAGAGCTTCAAGCATGACCATGCAAGAAAACACCATGTGTGCTCACTCTCTTCTGTCACCTCCCTTACCCTTTAAAGGTTCAAGAGGAACAAACGCAAGAACCATTCAACCATTGATTGACTGCTCCCTTCCTCACTTGCATAAACATAAAACTAAAAACCTAATTTTGACACTGCACTCTCAAACTGAAAGCCCTTGTTACTGTTCCATTAGTGTAGAACAATTAGAGACTCTGGCTTTGCTGATGAGATAAAGAAGCTGTACCCATGGGGCTTTACATAGATGGGGAAAGGCGGGGAGGGAATAAATGTGGGTTCCTCATCCCATTCTCTTATTATTCTTTTCTAATTATCATCATTCATTCATTCGAGAGAGAGAGAGAGAGAGGGCAAAGGAAGTCTTCATCTTCTCTGAATCTGACCTCTTTTCCAGAAATATCAAACCAGACTCATTTACTCAGTTACCGTTTACCAATGCATCTTGTGATTCTAAATCTTATCTGCTCTCTTTCCAAACCTTGCTACTACGACACATCTCTCTCTCTCTCTCTCTCTCTCTCTCTCTCTCTCTCTCTCTCAAAATTTGGAACACTGACTCCGACAGTGTCTTTGCCTGATGGTCTGCCTCTTTTATTCTATACTACATAATCAGTTCCACATGTATATCTTTGGAAGAATTATCTTACCAATCCTGACAAAGATTAAAGGTGAAGAAAACTGAAGATTCATTCTGGTGGGTAGCTATCTATAGAACATAAATTTTAGATTCTTTTATCGTATTATAGTTTAGAATTTTGGATAGATGCAAATCTTATATTTCTTTACCATCTCAATTTGTGTTACTTTAAAAGGAAGAATGATTAGTGTGTATGATGATTTTAAGGAGACAAGCGAAAAAAGTATCGAGATTCTATGCATTTGGCATGAATTGCAGCATAATAGAAGATAGAAAATCTACATACACGCGACCATTCATTTAGCCAATAAAAAAAGTCATTTAGTAATCATCACTGCGCTTGTAGGATCAAGAGAAGACTATGGTCATGCATCATTTGTTGTCTACCCATTACAATAAAACACAGACCTAAGGCCATACCATATGCAGCAAGGCCGCATAATCTTTTGTATACTAGTCCTTGCAAAGAGTTTTTTTTTTTTTTAATTTTTTTTTCAGTAGCATGACCCATAGTTAGGCTAACACAAATGGTCTAGCATGAATTCAAACTTCAGGTGCGACTAGTTTTTTGTAATTATAGAGTGCTAAAAAACGAATGATTATTTTAACTAGATTATTCACATCTTTCCTTTCTTCCGTTTCCTCTGAAAAGCATCTCTTTGAGACTTTACACATGTCCCACATCAAACAGGTGACTGTCCGCCGCTCACAAGTGTGACCATCTTCAAGAATATTGTACAACTTGATTAATCTCTTGGCTATAGAGGCAGTAAGACCATGATCAACGCAGTAAGACCATGATCAATATTCACCCTGTCTTTTGCTCTTTCTTTTATTAACTATAACAAAGAGAAAGAGCAGCCCATGCAGAAAGAATGAAAGCTTTGAAAACCAAGTATACAAGTCCAGACTATTTAGGAAACTTAACTTATATACATTAATTCATATAAGCCATTCCACCTGGGGTGATCCAGGCTCGAATTAAAGGAGAAGGCAAGGGTTGTATTAGGTAGTCAATGACCGATACTCCTTTTTCAACCATCTAAACTCTATGAACGTTATAACATAAATCAATCAATCCATAGCTAGTAGGTTCACCTAATATAGTAATTCTTCTATAAGTTTAATAATTGATACTGATCCCACAAAATTTTGCAACTTATCAATCAAGAGTTCTATATTCAAATCTTTTCAAGTCCTATCCATCTCCCAATTTTTTTTTATTTCCACACTTTAGTCATAAACCTTAAAACTAGTGATCTAGTAAAATCTCTCATATAGAACACTGCAAAAACTAGTATTTGTAGGTCGATCGCAATTAAGAAGTGTTTGCGATCTTGATGGACCGAGGGGGAGTTAGTAGTGGCCCTTGCTCCCTATGTTAAAAAAATCATAGATATTAGTTAATCTTTTCAAGATGTATATACTTAAATATTTAGCTAAAAGTTTTGGGCTCACCTTGTTTATGTGGTTGGTTGCATTTGCTTTAGGCATTTTAAATTTGACTTGTGCTTTGATATTGAATATCTCTATTTTCACAAACATAGAGTCGTATACATTAAACAATTTTAAAATAAATCGGAATGCTATTGCAAACCTAAAAATAATTTCTGTGTTAATCGCAAAATCCTAAGACTGTTCTCAGAGGCAGGTTTTGCTTAAGCCTCCCTAACATATTGTACAAGAATGCACATGAACTACATATGGGGTATCGAAATGGAAAGAGACCCATCTTTAGCCTTCCCCTCTGGGAATCAAGCTTTTCTCATCAGAATGTCCCCTGTATCCTTTGAATGGCTATCACAAGAAAGATGCAACATAAATAATTTGGATTTTCCCTTCCTGAAGGAACAACGCAAAGCTATTCGGGATATGTAGGGAGCAGAAAATCAATTCATCAAATCATCCCTAACATTGAACCCTCCCCACCAGCTCGAACAAAGGGAAAAAGGGTCCCATCCCTTTGTTCAAGCAAACATAATATGATGCGGCGCCGAATAAAGCAGCTTAAAGTATATATGCTTTCTGATAAAAAATAATCTTAATCTAAATTGTGAAATTGGAAGCATGAGAATCTCTGACTTATTTTTCCTACCAATCACAGCCAACGCGTGGCTTTCGTGGGACGTTTTGCCTTTCCTAAATTCCCCACACAACCTGAGCATAAGTTTTGGCCTCAGGTTTTGATACTTAAAGTCGTAAAATTTAGAATTAAGGTGATAAACCACTTGCACTACTGCAATTACTTGCATCCTTGCATCCTTGCTTTCATCATCACGCAATCATGCGAATTTAGTATAATATATTCACCGATTAGGAGAAAATGCAAATGGCGGGAGTATGCTTCTTGCATCGTTTTATCTCATTAAATTTATTTTGTCTCGCTCCGACATCCCTCCATACTTTCATAAGCATCCGTTCGGAACATTTATCATTTATACTTTTCAAATTTTTTTCGCATTTTGAACAAACAATATAAAAATAAATATGCATCTGGCCTTCCTAGGCAGGCTACAGTGGTGGATCTATTCACTAACTGTGGAGTTATGATTAAGGGGGTCTTGGACTCTTGGGCGGTTCCCATTTCCACCCTCTCCCACTCTTCCGATCGCTTTGGCTGGAAGGGAAACACCTCCCATCTCTTTACGGTGGCCTCGGCATGGGATTTGATTAGGAGGAGGAAGACTCGGGTCTCCTGGCACACATTCATTTGGAACAACTCCATCACTCCAAGGTACCAATTTAACCTTTGGCTTATGGCCAAACGCAGGCTTCCTACCCAAGCTCTATTATTATCTTATGGTAGGATAGATAGTGCCTTGTGCCCCTTTTGCAACGAGGTGCCGGATTCTATAGACCACCTTTTTTTTGGCTGCCACATCTCTACTAGCATTGCCTTCTTTTGGGCCTCCAGGTGCAATATTCCGTGGCGAAACAATTCGTGGGTCGAGAATCTCAATTGGGCCGCCACTTTCTTTATGGGCAAAGACTTCTATAAGTGCATTGCTCGCTTCTCTTTTGGTGCTCTTTGTTATTTCATTTGGAAGCACAGAAACGGCATCCTATTTCATGAGCAAAGATTATCCGTCCCAGCGGTGAAGAATCAACTCATCAAGGTCGTTAGAGACAAGGCCACCACCTACAAGAGTGTGGATGATACTTATAGAAACCGGAGGCTACAGCGTAGCTAGGGTATTGATCCGATCATTTTTTCAGCTGGGGACTCTTTTATTTCTGCAGGGCCCTAGCCTGGT
Organism: Eucalyptus curtisii; assembly: GCA_017140595.1. Lineage (NCBI taxonomy): Eukaryota > Viridiplantae > Streptophyta > Magnoliopsida > Myrtales > Myrtaceae > Eucalyptus > Eucalyptus curtisii. The sequence goes on along the minus strand of CM029496.1, from coordinate 29,421,398 downwards.
GTTTGCTATCTGGATACTCTTCATCTGCACGGCTGCTTCCTTGACGGTTCTTCACTTTTGTCGCTGCCGGATATGTGCGTAGATTTTGGTTCATCTAGCCTTTTGTGGCCTTTTGCCTTTATTTGGCTATTCTGCTTCCTTAGGCCCACTCTTGCGGTCCTCTTTTGCATTCGGCTCCCTTCCACTCACTCTAACTTGTTGTCTTGTTGAGTGCAAGTTTTGTGCTGCCGGATCTTTTGTAATTATTGGTTATAGCTCAATATATTCTTACCCTTCACCAAAAAAAATATTAAAAATATTTTAAAAAATTTATTTTGCTAAAAAGTATCGATAAAACACCTTTCCAAATGTGAATAGAGATCGACAAAGAACTTGCAGGGTCCTTTATTGATTTTTGGACAGGAAATCTAAATTGATGAGAAAATTAAAGATACAAAATTGTAGGCTATCATGACCAATCATGTAAATTGTAGGCTAGCGGTACTAGAATGTGTAGATAACAAAAAGATAAGATTAAACAACCGGTGTTCATTGATTTGTTGGCGGTAATCTGCTTGAATTACAATTCTAATACTTATAACTACTAGCAATAGTTAATAATAGTTATAAAGAAAGCTGAAATTATTAAAAAACTGGTGTTCATTGGTTTGTTGCAGGTTTCTTGCGCAGCTTGCAAACCCTCTCCCTGATGGTTATAAGAGTCCATGTTTCTCGGTTATTATCATTCATGGCTTCGATATTTACGGTTCTCCGAACTGATGATCATGCTGGGTTCACGTTTGAACGGGCCGGGGGTAAGTACACTATCAGTGCCAAAAGTTGTATACGGCGCTCACTTTAGTGCCAAAAGTTTCTGCCATATCACTAAAGTGCCAAATTGGAGGAAAAACGATCACTTTGGTGCCACCAGCGAGAGATTTTGGCTAAAATGATTACGTGGCTTTTATATTTAATAAAAAAAATCAACATGGCTTTTAAACGATGTCGTTTTCCGTCCTCCTTAAAAAAAAGACGTCGTTTTGCCGTCCTAAGTGGATGGCCTCACAAAAATGACGCCGCACAACTCATTTGGGGATTTTTTTATTATTATTTGGGGATTGAAATTAGGGTTTTTTTGTTTGATCCTCGCCCAACGCCGACCTCGCTCGCTGGACCGCCGTCGCTGGGCCGCCATCGCTCGACCACCATCGCTCGGCCACCGTCGTCGCCGATGCTCAACGACTTGTAGTCGCACTTGAGCGCGAGCTTTGTGACCGAGTCAAACCTCGCGAATAGCACCGGGACCGCATCCAGCAGCTCTGAGTGGGCATGGAGGATGAGCCTCGCGGCTCGGCCTTCAATCGCGAGCCAACGGCAGCACACGAGGGAGCACCGGCCCAAGTCGGCTGGAGCCTAGGTACTTGGAAGACACGGGCTAGGCACTCGTCGGGGAGATCGAAGATGGAGAGGGAGAGATCAAGGTGGCGCACTCGTCGGCATCCTCCCCGAGCACCGGCCGGATTACGGCCTTCGACTTGGCCACTGAGTGATCGTCGTCGAGGTCGGGGTCGGGGTCGGGGTCAGAGCCGCAGCCGCCGAGTGCGGGGGCCGTCAAGGACAGCGGACCGGCCCATCGCCGGCTTATCTTCTCTCTCTCTCTCTCTCTCTCTCTCTCTCTCTCTCTCTCTCTCTCTCTCTCTCTCTCTCTCTCTCTCTCTCTCTCTCTCTCTCTCTCTCTCAATTTGGGGATTTAGGGTTTTGAATTGGGGAAGAGACACCAAACGGCGTCGTTTTGTTGTTTAAATGCCAACTGTACTCTCCGGCGAGCCACATCAACTTGAAAAATTAATAAAAAAGTGACACATCCAATTTTCGGCCAACCAAATCGGAGTTAACACTAAAATGATCGTTTTTCAAACTTTTTGGCACTTAAGTGATCCAAAATAAACTTTTGGCACCAAAGTGAGCGCCATACACAACTTTTGGCACTGATAGTGTACTTATCCCAATGGGCCGTTATTATTGTAGTTGAAATTATTGGCTTCATGACCCGAACACTTATCTCGTTCTTGATCCATCAATCTTCACTTCCAATTCGGTTCTTTAGTCAACTGAATTAAGTTTCACCACTCGTGATTCAATACTCCGTAATTTTCTCTTATATCGCTTGTTGGCAATTTCTCATAGCCTTGATCAATTACCTATATTTGTCGAGCAACAGGATTAAGCCAATTCTACCTCAACCATGTCTTGCTCGATCTTATCTAGTTTGAGTTGATGGTCAAAGAACTAAACAATTCCTGGTGTCAACAAAAATGAAAGATTCGATTAACTCTAAAGAGATTATAATTGCTAATCTCGAGCTTTTTCCACCTAATAGATTCGGATGGTCGCTTACAAAACATTGATAATAAGTAAGAAACAAGTCTATGGTTTTGGAATTCATTTGAATTAACATATTCTTTTGATGATAGTAAGTGGCAAGAGAGTTTATCATTCATCAGATGCTTTTACCAAACGACAGAAATTTATTTTTCTGCCGCAACAGTAACATTGATTACAACGAACCAATTGTCAATATATACATGTGTCCCTTGATAAACATCGCATAAACATGTTTTGGACCAACAGTTGGCATTAATTATATATCCCCAATCATACCAAAAGCAACTTTCCTTTTAACAAAGTGGATATGATACATGCATGTATTTCACATAATTGAAGATCGAGGTTTCCCTTTTTGTAGTGGAGCAACGACATGAAGACCTTGCATGGTCTCAATCACAATGGGAATTTTCTTATTCTAGATAGATCGTATGCTTGCTTGCTATCACTTTGTTTTGTTCAAAAAGGAGCAACAACACGCACACACCTGCGTCACCAAGAAATCGAAATGATTGAAAGAGATAAGCATCTGATTTCTTGCTTCAGGCATTGCAACACCTTTAACCTTGGTCCAACCTCTGGTGTGGTGATCATGGCATCGTTGGCATCTTCCCTCATCATGTCCTCTTCTTTCTTCTTTCACTCTCGGCCACTTGCTAGGCATGGGCCTCTTTTGATGATGGCATGACCTTTGCACAGTTAGTGTCCACGTGGCATCGTAAGGATGAGTCTCTTGTTGGCTTAACCCCAACCATACGTTATCTGATATAAAAGAAATCAAGTCTTACCAATTTAGTTGGAATGGTCATATTCTAAAGTTAAAAATATTAGAGTGTATTGATTGAATTTTTGTCCTGCGGCTCTTTTGTCTTTTTGTCCTGAGAGCTGCACTCGCTGTAGACAATGTTTTCTGTAGTATCCCTGTAAACAAAAAATCACCATATTGGTGTTGCAGGTGCTTTTACATCTTTTCTTCTGCTCCGACGGCCACAAGATGCAAGTCGAGAGTTTACATTTGAATTCTTATATATACTCGAGAAGCGGTTATAGGGGAAAAGTACCAAAAAAGTCCTAAACCTATTGCATTGGTACCAATTCAGTCCTAAACTTTTCAATTGAACCAATTTAGTCCTAAACCTTTTAATATTGATACCAATTGAGTTCATCCGGCCAATTTTGGTCGGCCGGAGCTGACGTGGATGTTGGCCGGTGGCTGGACGCTGACGTGACAATTTTTAAGATTTTTTTATTATTTTTTCAATATTTTTTTATTATTTTTCTTTTTCCTTTTCTTTTCCGATGGCGGCCGGCGAGGGCCGTGAAGCCCTTGCCTGCCATTGGTGAGGTGGTTTTGCCTGGATCTGGGCGAGGCCGACCTCGCCTAAGCCTTGCCACGGGCAAAGGCGGCCTCGCCCGCGGCTGGCGAGGCCATGGCGGCCATCGCCGGGCGGAGGTGAGGGTCGAGGGCCGAGGGCCGTGACCCTCGCCGCAGCTGGTGAGGGCTTTGCGGCCCTCACCTCCGCCCGGCGATGGTCACCATGGCCTCACCGGCCACCGGGTGAGGGCCGCGAAGCCCTCGCCCGCCATCGACAAGGGTCGCGGCCCTCGCCTAGCCTCTCCTAGGCGTCGGTGAGGCGGCTTCGCCCGGATCTAGACGAGGCGGCTTCGCCGGATCTAGGCGAGGCCGGCCTCGCCTAGGCCTTGCCGTGGGCGGCGAGGCCATGGCGGCCTCGCCGTGGCGGCGAGGCCATGGCGGCCATCGCCGGGGTGGAGGTGAGGGCCACGAAGCCCTCGCCGGCCGCCGATGAGGGTCACGGCCCTCGGCCCTCGCCTCCGCCCTAGCGATGGCCGCCATGGCCTCGCCCGCAACAAGGCTCGAGCGAGGCCGGCCTCGTCAGACGCCTGGGAGAGGCCGAGCAAGGGCCGCGACCCTCGTCGGCGGGAGGCAAGGGCTTCACGTCCCTCGCCGGCCATCGCCGGAAAAGAAAAGGAAAAAAAAAAAAAATGAAAAATTAATAAAAAATTATAATAAAATCTTTAAAATTGCCACATCAGCATCCGGCCACCGGCCGACGTCCACGCGTCGCCGGCCGGCCAAAATTTGTTGGATGGACTGAATTGGTACCAATATTAAAAGGTTTATGACTAAATTGGTCCAATTGAAAAGTTTAGGACTAAATCGGTACTAATGCAATAGGTTTATGACTTTTTTGGTACTTTTCCCGCAGTTATAGCCCTACAACTTTAACTAGTCAATTGTGCAGGCATGATTATCTAGAGGATAGATCGGCCAAAAAATGGAGCTTTGGATATTTACAATGGTGAGATGCGATTGTGATCATGATCAGCCAAAAACAAAGCAAGAGAGGGAGGCAAGATCCAGACTCCAGATGAGACCGCGGGAGGGAGGCATCGAGCGAAAGGGATGCGACTTAGGTGAGAGGGTGACGCCTAACAGTTGAGCGAGACTGAGAGTGACTGAGTCAAGCGAGAGAGGCGTAAGCATGAGCGTAAACGAGAGCGAGAGCGAGAGGTGTGAAGAATGAGAATGGGATTAGAGTTTTGTTTCGTATTTGGGAAAGAGGCATGAAAGAGCAAGGTTTGTGAAGATATTAGGGGTTTTTTTGACAGTTATAAGAAATAAAAAATATATATAAATTTAAAAAACGATTCTGTCTAGGTGGTCTGGATCGGCGGTTCCACACCTAAAACCAAAAATGGAACCGAAATTCACCGGTTCCAATTACATAGAACTGAGAACCGAACCATTGCCTCCAAAATTTGCCAATTCGGCCCAGAACGATTTTTGTTGCTCACCCCTAAAGGGAAGATCAAGACGCATAAAAAATGGCTCATAAACGAAACAGAAGCAATCAAGCCACAAAGCACGGAGAATACAAAACAACCAATCAACACACAGCATCAATCGAGCATTCACAAGCAAACGAGGCATCAGATTTCGAAGATGGGAAGATCATTTGTAATAAAATCTAGATTAGATTTTGATTAAACTTTGAATGCAAACTTAAAATAGAGGTTTCCCAGTTTTAGCAGTCGTCTATATATATAAAAGATTTCCACTTGTAAAACTTTTACTTACTCTACGCACTTAGGTGATGCACAGTAAGAAGCATCTGTTTCTTAGTCATCGAAGGAGCATAAATCCAATAGTACAAGCCATCCATTGTGATCCAACAAAGTTTATTCAATCTTCTTATTTGTTCCTAATTTACTATTTGCGCATTATTTTAGTTGTTCAAACCCGACAAAGTCCTTGAGATTTCAAGGCATATTAAAATCCATTTACTTTTGTTTTGAAGTCAAATTTGATACTTAAACTTCAATCATCGAATTATTGAGTTTCTATTGATCATGACTCGACAAAATTACACGTAACACTCCCTTCTTTAGCATCCATAGTCGATAGGGAGATTTTTTAGGGTAGGACATGTTTTCCGCACGTCCCTTATCGACTTAGTGGAATGCTTCCGTCCCAAATCCACTCCAGGCGATGGATCTAGAGATCCACGACCTCGTGTGTATTGGAGAAAACTTCTATTAAATTTTGAAGCTGACAAAACTTCTCTGGTTCTACTCTCATTTTTATTCTGAGGAATACGAGACTTCTGTATAATTTTTTCAAAGTCTATCTTACATCAGAAGTCCGCTCTACTCTGACGAAGATCCAGACTTAATGCAAGAGAATAACGAAGATATAATCAGACTCAGGATCATTTTTCTTTCTTCAAGGCTTCAGTACGAAAATGATATTTATGGCTTTCTGGATGGAAATTTTACTTACCTTCTTCGGATATTATTATCAAAATCAATCAAGAACGGTAATATAACTTTGGAAGGCAAGTTTATTTGGAAAGAATTTACTTATGGAAATCAAGATCCTGATTGTATGGGCGACCAGGATTGACAGATTTTCATCTCAATCTTCAATTGACTCGAGATCTCCTTGATTGATTATGTCTAACGGAATGATTGGAATAACTTCTCTGGAAAGTGCCAACGGTCGAGAAGGCATAGAGAAGTATTTAAGGAGGTTTTTCGAGTCATTCGAGGGTGTGCGTGAAAGAAGAATTCCAAAGTCTGAAGCTTACCAAATCACTTATTCTTCCTCATACAGTGCTCAAACGTATATTTGAAAAAGTGAGAAACCTAAAAGAGTGACTTTGTGAGAGCAGTAGAATCTCTTCACTAAGAAGTCGAGATCATAAGGCTGTAACACTCTTTTTCGATTCATAGTAAAATCCAGCTAGAAGGCTATCAGCGTGGAGGGTGGACGTAAGCTTAATCTAAGCCGAACTACTATAACTTCTGTGTTCTTTTTCTCTTCCCTGAACTCCTCTACTTTATTTGCTGTAATATCTTTCTGTAGTTGTTAAAGTCTCAAGTTTTCTTAAAAGTCTGTTGTTCATCAGACTCAGTTCAAAAGTAAAGTATTTTACTACATTTCGCAAAATTTGTTTTCACACATATTCACCCCCCTCTAGGTGTTTATACTAGCCCTTTCAGTGTGCACATCTTGCCATAAATGAGAGGCCAAACTAGCAAAACCATAATCAAAATATATTGTGAGACTCGCCAAGTTCGACTGTATTTCATCAAATGATCAAAATTATCAGGGACTTGTTAATAGTAACATGAACCCTTGAGAGAAAATGAATCTTGCTTTTGTTAGATTGACAAGGTTTAGGATACATTTAGTATTGCTTTTTAATGAAATGACCTTTCATTTTGCTCATTACAGATGCATAGAAACTTCATAGAAACAAGAATTAGTCCATTTGTCCATGATTTGACCGTTGATCACTTGAGCCAGCAAATTCCTCCATCTTCCGTTGACATTGTTACATGGTAATTAAAAGGAAGTAACGACCTCACTTCAATGCATCTTGGTAGTTTAATGAACTGCTACTGCTAGCTCATACTTTATGTTATTAATCTGGAGTTTGCTTGGTCAGTTGCTTGTGCAGTTTGAATAGCTGATCGAAAAGAAGATATTTGTGCTATCCGCGGTGTCTCCAGAGAAGATGCATCTAGAATTGCAGAATATAAGAAAGGTTCTCAAAGCAGCAGACCTCCCTGTTTTTCAGAATTAAATTGGTAATATACTGATTTCTAATCAGTCAAGGTACTATCGCGAGAGGAGATATTACTGCGATGTAGTGTTTTTGCTTCCAGCCAAAGGGTCACGTTCTGTTCCGTGATGATGCCACCGGTGATCTTGCTCAGGTTGCTCTTTCAGATGACATTTTATTAATTAGAAAATATATCTGCCGACAAATTTTTAAGTGCTGCTGCTCGATCTTTTTTTACTATATCTTACACATCTTCCTGTGTCTCCTTGTTTTGCTGACAGGAAAGGTGTATTTTTTTTTTTTTGGACGAGGAAAGGTGTACTTTTTTTTTTTTTTTTTGATGCGGAAAGGTGTACTTGCAAGGATCAAATAATTAGCTAGAACTTTCGAGTCAGAGGTGATGGCACTGTCTGCTCCTGTTATCCGTTTGTGGATGCAATCTTCTCCTTTTTCCTCTCAATGAGCCAATCCGGACGCCCTTTACTTTTCTTCTTTTTCTTTTTTCTTTTTCAAAACAGCGTTCATCCTATCTCTCCTAATGAGTTCTAACCAAGTCTATTCGAGGACAATGGATTCAACGTGAAGGAGATCGGTTTGGGTTGCAAACAAGTTGAGAATCGATCTGGAGAGTTGGTAATGAATCGGTATGTTATTCAATTTTAATATTGATTTCAGGAAGTGTTATGTTGCTTTTATCAGTATGATTGTCTGCCTTGATGCATTTGATTTCAGACGATGGATCCAAGTTGTGTATTGCCCTTCAGATGCTGAGAACTTTTGTAGCAGACTGAAGATGACTTCTCCCAAAATACTGAATCCAACATGTCATCGAACGCTTTAAAGGAGCCCAGGTTGATATATCCGAGGGCGTTGCAGCTGACATGTTTGGAATTTCATCTTCTTCTGACAATGAGGTAAAGGTTCCTTTCATTAGTAATTAGTAATGCTGTCTATATTTTCATTATATGGGTCAAGAAATAAGGTATGCTGCCTCAACTCATAGCATATGCTTTCAAGTTATCAATGGATTTTCACCTTTTAAAGAATTTATCTGCAGACTGAGTTCTCCATTTAGAGTGCGTTTGGTTTGACTTTGGAGAAATGTTTTTGAGAAAATGCAAAGACCCTTGAGTTAAGTAAATATTGTCTTGAACATTGACACCTATTTTTGCCAATTTTTTCTCCCAGATATTTCAGGTCAATCTGAACCGGGAAAACTTTATCATTAGAGTATTGTCCAAAGAGTGTCAACACATGCAAGTTGATCGGGTTGATGCTTTTGGAATTGGCTCGATTGATGGCCTCCGTCCCAGCCAGAAACCCAAACATTGTTTCAGGAAAGAGGGTCTTGGAGTTAGGCTGTGGTTGCGGAGGCATATGCTCGATGGTGGTGCTTAGATATGCTGACCTTGTGGTAGCCTAAGTAACACCAACATGTAACACAACACGACATGCCGACATTTCATTTCTAAAAATAAAAATAAAGAATTTCGATGTATTGGGACACGTCATATATTAAATGTATATTTTTATATATACATGTTAAATTATCACTTTTATGATTATTTTCATCAAATTCACAAATAAATAATAATAACAATAAAATAGTCTAGAATGAATTTACACTAAAAACATTAATCCACCATTTAGTATTATTCATTATTTCAATTTCACGAATTCAATTCCATTTTAATAATTCATAAAACTTGAAGAAAAAACAAGTAATCCACATTTTAGACTCGTGTGTCAGAACGTGTTAGAAGATAAGAGAAAAAAAAAACTCGAGGGGTGAATTGTGTATCATGGAAAGTAAGAGTTGAAAGAGAAGAGAAGATTAGTTTTTATTCTTTTCCCCTTTCTTATTTTTTTACATATTTTCATATCGACTCCTCATTTATTGAAAATTTTTATAATTGATCCCATGTGTGTCAGAATTCTGAACTTGCATTCAAGTGTTGGAAAATGTCGGGAGAGTTAATCAAATATCAAATTTTTCGACATGCGACACATATTGACCGAATATCGAAGAGTGTCCGATACGACACGAAAACTTCCGGAGAGTGTTGGTGCTTCACAAGTGGTAACAATTGATGGAGATACAAAGGCCATTGACCTGTTGATGCAAAACGTCACTTCAAATGTCGCTCCACCTTTCCTTAATTAATGGGGAGATAGGGCCCGAACATAAGCAATCAAAAAAGTGAACGATTAAGGCTTCAGCATTACCATAGGCACCGATGTCACATATATGCCTGAAGCAATTTTGCATCTTTTAGCCATTGCAAGGGAACTGATCTCATCCAACAGGGGCAAATGAAGAGGACCAGGTAGCGGCGGTTATTCTCTGCCACATTTTGCGCCAAGTTGATTAACCATCTATACTGTCCGCTGCTTCCCTGTACGGTTTTAGACTAGTAGAGAGGTGGCTGGCAAGAATTTCTGGTAACGCACCTCAGGGAGTTGTTGGCTCTTGGTTTGCTAAAGCGGTATTGACGAGTATAGTTTAGTACGGCATTATCATCATGCGTTTTCAGATCAAGCGATAGTTCTTTTCAGGGTTCGTATTCTGTTCTTTTGTGATCTTGACCGGACGTTTGTTAAACCTCATCCCTGGTTTGTGCATCTGCCTTCTTTCATTGAGTTTTATTTGTTGCTGAACTGATACAAGGCTTTGCCACATGGAACATGGAACATGGAAATTTCTTATTGTCATTAGAATCATCTTTGGCTTCAAAAGCAAAATGATTCAGTTGCATTGATTTGTGTTCTGACCTTAATGAGTTTGTTATAGTTGGAAACACTGTCCATGAAACTTTATTTCATTATCATGGTGATGTGGCTGTTATAAGATGCCTCCAATTAAAACGTATGCTTGTTTAATTCTTGAGGTAATGCATTGTTGGTTTCTCTTTAATTTGGCTTTACTGTGGATCTTGGATCTGATTTGAGCTATAAACTGAAGCAAGCTTAAGGTTGCAAATGCCTCAATTTTGGAAAAGAGCCAATACAAAGAAGTTTTAAGTAAACATAAACTTTTAAACCAGCATAAGGAGCAGCAGATCAAAAGCTCTGGACGAAGTTATGAATAGAGGAGGCATTGATACGGGTTAAACACTCTTGTTGTCTGAGGACTCTGACCCTATATGGCATAATCAACAGATGGATTCTTTCCACGAAAGCAATTCCATCATGTACCAAACTAGAGGGACAAGGACTTACAGCTGGGTCCGGTCACCAATTTAAAGTAATGGATCAGTCACAGAAGCCCCTAAAGAAAGTTACATCTTAAAGATCCAATGAAATCAACTTGTTCTTAAGATGTTTTAGCACTGTCTTGGCGAAATATTGAATGTATTTCTTGCAATTATGAGCACATTATGCAGGGACACGATACTTTGAACACAAAGGATAAATCCAGCTACAATCTAAAGAAACTGTGTTTGGTTACAGACAATCAAATAAATTGGCAGAACTTTAAACTACCCGAGTCCTACATTTCTTATGGCTCATCTTTCTTCAGCATGTCTCCACAAGAATAAACTGTTTGGATTCATCTTTTCTGGAGATATCATCAATCTCCATTATTTGTCAATTTTCACGAATGAATATGAGAATAAGCCCTCTGCATCTAAAAAGTAAAGTTCAGTCCCTAAATTATAAGGATTTGTTAAAAAAGCCTTGCACTTGTTAAACATGCTTAATTTGGATTGATTGTTTCCTCGTTAAGCATGTTTAATAAAAGTACCTCACGCACTCATTAACACTTTTCTTTCCCTGTAGCATGAGAAAACAGACAGTATCAGGAACACAAATTCAGTACAGCAAAAAGAAAAATCTAAAAAGAAAATTAGGATAGTAGAGTTTCTGGCAGCCAGTCTGAACAACTCCTACAGATGGAATGAGATTGTGATGCAGCAAGCAACACCTGTTAGTAACAGCCTGTGCTGTCCCAGAGGATGTATCAACAGTAAAAAGAAATACATGTCCAGGAAGCAGATGAGTTTATGATGGCCCTTTCACTGCCCATCAAATGTTTACAACTTCTGACTCCCTCGCTATATCTAATCTAATTTCTTCTGTATATGATTATGCAATAAATAGGGAACAGGTAGACAAAGATTATAATCTTAGGTTAAAAAAAAAATGCTGGGAAGGGAAAATGAAAAACACACACGAAATAACATAGACAAACAGACAAACCGTTAGGGCTTACACTGAAGAACACCCTATCTGACGAAAACCAAGGTCCCATGGATTTGGGCACTGTTTAAAATATGCTTTCTTTCTCCAGCCAAGGTTTTTGCTGAACTTGGTGCAAGAAACTACTGCAAAAGAAAAGCACTATTGCAAGTAGAAGTCCGAGTCATAAAGACCTGGAAATTTTTGTTATATCTTGCTGAATTTTGAATTAATTTGTTGAATAAAAAGAGTCGAACATCCTCAAGCATCGATTTTTCTCCGTAAGTTCTGTGAAATTAAAGTCCGACTTCCTAATCCTAAAAGACAACCATGAAAATTAAAGAAACACAGACACAGAAGCGACCAAGCCACAGAGAGAGAGAGAGAGAGAGAGAGCGAGAGAGTGGTGCGGTGACAGATAGAGAGTGGGCACACATAGCTTCAAGCATGACCATGCAAGAAAACACCATGTGTGCTCACTCTCTTCTGTCACCTCCCTTACCCTTCAAAGGTCAAAGAGGAACAAACACAAGAACCATTCGACTGTTGATTGCTAGCTCCCTTCCTTACTTGCACAAAAACAAAACTAAAAGCCCTAATTTTGACACTGCACTCTCAAACTCAAAGCCCTTGTTACTGTTCCATTAGTGTAGAACAATTAGAGGATTTGGCTTTGTTGATGAGATGAGAAGCTGTACTCATGGGGCTTTATATAGATGGAGAAAGACGGGGAGGGAATAAAGGTGGGTTCCCCTTCCTATTCTCTTCTTATTTTTTTCTTATTATCATCGTCTATGAGAGAGAGAGAGAGAGCAAAGGAAGTCTTCATCTTTTCAGAATTTGATCTCTTTTCCAGAAAGATCAAGCCAGACTCATTTACTCAGTTACCGTTTACCAATGCATCTTGTGATTCTAAATCTTATCTCTCCAAACCCTAGCTTCTATGACACATCTCTCTCTATCTCTTTCTCTAAAATATAAACATTTGAAACCGCAACTCTGACCGTGTCCCTGCCCGGTGGTCTTCCTCTTACTTTTACATCACATTATCAGTTCCACATGTATATCTTTGGAATTATATAACCAATCCTGCGAAAGATTAATGGTGAAGATATTAAAGATTCATTTTGCTGGGTACATATCTGAACAGGAATTTACGGTTCTTTATTATAATTCAGAGTATAATTTGGATAGATGAAAATATTATATTTCCTTGCCGTCTCATTTCGCATTACTTAAAAAAGAAGAATGATTGGCATATGATCATTTTGAGGAGGCAATAATAAGCAATATATGCATCAAGATTTTACACATCTAACACGAATGGTAGCATAATAAGAAATAAAAATCTATATACATATAATCCTTCAATTAGCCAAAAAAAAAAAAACTCAGCAATTAATCATAACTGCACTTGTAGGATCTAGATAAGAATATGGCCATGCATCATTTGTTGTCTACGCATTACAATAAAACACTGGCCTAAGGCCAAACCATATGCCACAAGGCCACATAATTGGCAAATAGTTTTTTCATCTGTAGCATGACCAATAGTTAGGCCAAGACAAACGGTCTTGCATGTTCTCAAACTTTATGTGCGAAATCTAGCTTTTCCAATTATACAGTGCACGAAAAAGCAAAAAGTCAAAAATTACTTAATTCATTTCTTTTTTTTTCTTTTCTCCTTGAAAAACATCTCTTTGAGACCTTGCACATGTACTGCATCAAATGGTGAATTTCCACCACTCATCGTGACCATCTTCAAGGATGTTATACAACTTGATATATCTACTAGCTGTAGAGGCAAATAAGATCATGATCAATTCTCCATCTTTCTTTTACACTCTCTCATGCTAATTATTAGGGGTTAAAACTTAGAACTTGAAAAATGAACCGATGGGAACCTATTCAATATCAGGTTCCAAAGTATATAGGGTAGATTTCACGTTCCAAATATTGGGGAACTTATCTTGACAAGTAGGCTCCAGATTCTAGGTTAATGGAACGTGGAATCTGGAACCTAGAATTTGGAATAATTTTTTTGTTTTTCTTGATTTATGTTTTCTTGTGATCCTATGGAATTCTATAGCGTTCGATGATAAGTGTATAATTTAGAATCACTAGTCCAAGCTTCCAATTTATGACTAAGATTTTTACTTTGTTAATATTTCATATTTTTTGTGTATTTAAATATAAGTTATTATTAGTGAATTGTAACAGCAAGTAATGGTTGTTAAAGATAATAAGTCATTACAATCATTCAATTAATTATAAAAGTGGTACCTGGGTAGACCTTGAAATCAACCCTGGAACTTTTAATGGATAAGTTTTAGATTCCAAAATATGCAGGGTAGGTTCCAAAAAATGAAAAACCCGTTCCAACGGGTAGCTTCCAAGTTCCAAGTGAAACCTATACAGAACTAGAATCACTCACCCCTACTAATTATAGTAAAGAGAAAGAGCTGCTCATGCAAAAAGAGTGAAAGTTTCCAAAACCAAGCATACAAGTTTAAAAGACAATTTAGGAAAATTAAGGAATATGTATGTATGTATATATAAAGTCACTCCACTTGGGTTTTTAGAAGCTTGAATAAAAGGAGAACGCAAGGGTTGCATTAGGTAGTCGACAATCACTTTAGTAACCTAAACTTCACAAATGTTATAACATAAATTACTCAAATCCTAGCTAGTAGGTTTGCCCTATATGGTGTTAAAGTATTTAAATTATATATTCATCTAACAGCTCAAATATTTTGAATAATTAGTAATCTCACAAAATTTTATGTTGTTCAAAATTCAAATCCTATTAGTTTCACCTATTATATATTTTTACACTTTTGTCTTAGACTTTAAACATGATGGACCAAGGCATGCGAGCAATGGCCCCTATCCCCTAGGTGAGAAGAAAATCATAAATATTAGGTAATCTTCTCAATGTTTGTATAAATAAAAATTTAGAAGTTTTGGGCACATCTTACTTTCAGCAATGGGTTATATTTATTTAAGCATGTTAAATTTCAATTCCACTTTGATATGGAACATCTCTATTTTTAGAAACATATATTATACATAAACCATTTTTTGTAAAATAAATCTGAATGCTATGAAGCACCTAAAAATAATTTTTTATTATTATTTGGGAAGGGGAAAACCAAAACCTCTTTTCAGAAGCAGGTTTTACTAAAGCCCCCAAACATAGTGCGCAAGCAATGTACATCGAATCATATAATGGGGTACCAAAATGGAAAGAGACCCATCTTTAGCACTCTGCGAATCACAAGCTTTTCTCAACAGAATGTCCCTCCTTCCTTTGAATAGCTATTACAAGAAAGATGCAACATAAGAATTTGGATTTTTTCCTCTTTTCTGAAGGAACAGAACAAAGCTATCGGATATGTTGAGAGCATCAATCAATTAATCAAATCATTCCTGGTGTTGACGTGTCCCCACCTTCTAAAGCAAAGGGAGAAGGTTCCAATGGAACACGAACACTTAGTTCAAGCAAACGTATATAATGCGGCGCTAACTAAAGCTGCTTAAAGTATAGATGCTTGCACATGTACCGCATCAAACGGTGAATTTCCACCACTCGTCGTGACCATCTTCAAGGATGTTATACAAACCGATATATCTCTTAGATATAGAGGCAAATAAGATCATGATTAATTCTACCCCTTTCTTTTACTCTCTCTTTTACTAATTATAATTATAGAAATAAAATACGCGAAAATGACAGGATTCTGCAATTTACGTCAATACAAAACTCTCAGAAAAATAAATGAGAAATAATAAGAATATCATATATTTATGTGGTTCAATCCGAGTATTAGCATCTACATTCATGGAGAGGGCCAGTAAAAATCCACTATAATCGGAAAATCAAAGTTTATAATTGCTCACATGCTCAAGTATTTTCTACTCCAAAGTATTTATAGATAAACAACTCAATTTAGATGTAAAATTCACGACACATAATCACCCCACGTTCAAGCCCAAGTAAAAGCTTTACTCGAACGACCCACAAAATCAAGAGCACCTCTGCACGCGCTTGCGGTTTCTTCACATTGTGTTCTCGTGCGGCGTTTCTTCAAGAAACGCTTTGGAGTCCACACTGCGCAGCTTTTGGAAGAGCTCTCTCTTATTTGTGTTTCTTATCCGACTTTTCTATTCACAAATAAAGAGAGACGTCCACTTCTTGGTCAACCGGTCAAACTTCAATAAAGAAGAAATAAATCTTGTTGACTAAATCTTCAGATTTATCTCCAACAAAATAACCAATCCTCCATTATCCATAAACCTCCGCACAAGAAATTCAATTGGATTAATTTGTGCGATCACACTTTGGATATATATCCAAATTTATCCAACGAATCGAGTTTTGTAAAAATTTAAACTCAAGACATAATTTAACAATAATAAAAAGAAAGATCAGCCCTTGCAGAAAGAATGAAAGCTTCCAAAACCAAGCATGCAAGTTTAAAAGACTATTTAGGAAAATTATGTAATATGTATGTATGTATAAAGTCACTCCACTTGGGTTTTTAGAAACTCAAGTAAAAGGAGAACGCAAGGATTACATTAGGTAGTTGACAATCGTTATAGCAATTTAAACTTTGCAAAGGTTATAACATAAATTACTCAAACCCTAGCTAATAGACTAAGTAGCACCAATATTGACATGTGACACGACACGACACGCTACAAAAAAATAAAGAATTCAGACACGTTGTATATTAAATGTATATTTTTATATATACATAATAAATTATTATTTTTATGATTATTTTAATCAAATAATTTGATTCAAATTCACAAATAAATAAATAATAATAAAAAGAGCCTAGAATGAATTTACCTTAAAAATATTAATATAAAATTTGTTAATATCATTCATTGTTTCAATTTGACAAATTCAATTTCACTCCAATAATCCATAAAACTTGGAAGGGGGAAAAAACCAAGTAATCTACATTCTAGACTCGCATGTCAGAGTGTATTGAAAGAGAAAAGAAAAAAATTGGGAGTGAATTGTGTATCATGGGAAAAGTTAAACAAGTACTGAATTTTCTGACACTTGTTGACCAAGTGTCGAAGAGTGTCGAAAAACGCCGGACATGTGTCCGAGTGTCCGACACGACACGAAAGCCCTCAGAAAGTATCAATGTTTCGTAGCTAGTAGATTTGCCCGATATAGTGTTAAAGTATTTGAAATAAATATTCATCTTATAGCTTAAATTTTTTGAAAATTGATAATCTCACAAAATTTTATATTGTTATGCATGTCAAATTCGATTCGTTTCACCTATTGTATATTTCTACACTTTAGTCTTAAACTTTTAAAGCATTTGGTGGTAGTCTTGCAAAATCTCCCATGCTGATGGTCATGATGGATTGAGGGGTGCTAACGGTGGCCCCTAAGCCCTATGTAAAAAGAAAATGTAATATTCTCAATATTCGAATACAAATGTAGAAGTTTTGGTCTCGCCTTATTTTCAATGGTTGGTTATATTTATTTAAGCATTTTAAATTTCACTTCTACTTTGATATGGAATATCTATATCTTTAGAAACATATATGTAAACAACTTTTTGTAAAATAAATCTGAATGCTATGAAGCACCTAAAATAATTTTTTTTGTTTTTTGAAGGGGAAAATCAAAACCTCTTTTCAGAAGTAGGCTTTACTTAAGCCCCGAAACATAGTCCACAAGTAATGTACATGGAATCAAATAATGGGGTACCAAAATGGAAAGAGACCCATCTTTAGCACTCTGGGAATCACGAGCTTTTCTCAACAGAATGTCCCTCCTTCCTTTGAATGGCTATTACAGGGAAGATGCAACATAAGAATTTGGATTTTTCCCCCTTTTCTGAAGGAATAGAACAAAGCTATTGGATAAGTTGGAAGCATCAATTAATTAATCAAATCATCTCTAATGTTGACCCGTCCCCACCTTCTGAAGCAAAGGGAGAAGGTTCCAGTGGAAGTAATGCACGTACATGAGCATTTAGTTCATGCAAACGTATATAATGTGGCGCTAACTAAAGCTGCTTAAAGTATAGATGCTTTCTGATAATTAGACAATTAACTTAATCGTGAAAGTTGAGGCATAAGAATCTTTGACTTCTTGTTCCTACCAATCACCACCAACGAGTGGCTTTCGTCGGACGTTTTGTCTTTCCTAAATTCCCCACACAACCTGAGCATCTGTTTTGTCCTTGGGATTTGATGCTTAAATCGTAAAGTTAAGAATTAAGGAGCTCAACCACTCACACTAGGGTTTATTGCAACGAATTGCATCCTTTCTTCCATCGTCATCATGCAATCAGCCATCTTTAGTACGGTAAATCTAATGATTAAGAGAAAATGGGGAAAAAACAATAAAAATGCCATAAATTTTGTCATATTACTTAAGTGCCACTTTAATTATTAAAAAACAATCATATAAGTGTCATCTGCGATTTGAAAGGCTGAAATATGATGTGCCAATATATTTTATCATTTTTTCGGATCAACTTGGCTCATCGGTGCTCTGAGTTAGCATTAATAGCCTTAAATGATTACTCCCTCAGATTTAAACCCTAATTCGGAAAAATCAAGACATTTCCACTCTTCTTCTAATCCTAATTCGGACTACATAATTTGGGACAAAATTAAGAGCTGAATCTCGCAATGAATAGCATGACCAGGACAAGCAGCTCAAATTCGTTTCGGCAAGATACAAAATTTTTAAATTGAGTAACAGAGATGATCGAGTGAGATTAGGGCAAAATTTTTCATGTTGTGCTAAGTTTTCACCTCTTTCTTTTCATCTTTTACTTCAATTTCAGAGAAGAGCCTCCGCACGCCATACCTATATTAAGATCGGAGGCGTTTTGCCAATGTCTTGAACTCAAGCTCAAATCTTCCGTTTTGAGTTCGGTGTGAAGTGATAGCCCATCAATGACGAAGAATCTGCTGGTCCTACTTAATTAAAAAAGTCATGCAATATTTTTTTTCTTGCTGGATTTTGTCGTTGAAAGGCACTAAAGTGGTCATTTTTCTCTGATGTAGCACTGAAATGATCCGTCAAAAGGTTTTGATACTAAAATGAGCGTTGTGTGAAAACTGTAGCACTTCTATTATTCTTTTTCCAGAGAAAATGCAAATAATGGGAGTTGTTTTTATTACATCATTTTCTCTCTTGAAATTTACTGCAATTACTCTCCACACTTTCATAAGCGCCCATCAGGAACATTCAACATTTTTACCTTTAAAGTGAAATATTATGGTTATATATAATGATAGTAATGATAATCTCAACCCTTTTCCATCTAACCAGATTTAGGTGGTCACTTACACATCGTTAACGAGTATGAAACAAGTCCCTATCGGTTTCTGGAATTCATTTGAGCTAACATATTCTTTTGATAATGGTAAGTGACGAGAGAGTATATTATTCGTCAGCTTTTTATATCATATTGTGGTTAAAGTAATTACTGATCCTCAATATACGTTTGTGTCATTTGATAAACATTGCTCGCATAAACATGTTTTAAATTAATAATTGGCATTAATTGCAAATCCTCATTAAGATGCACAAAAGCAACTTTCCTTTTAGCAAAGTGGATGTGATACAAGCATGTGATTCATAAAAAAGAAGATTTAGGGTTTCTCTTTTCGTAGTGGAGGAACGATACGGAAGACCTTGCATGGCCTCAATCACAATGGGACTTTCCTTATTCTAAATAGATCTTATGCTTGCTTACTGTCACTAGACTTGCTTTGTTCACAAAGGAGCAACAACACGCACACACTTGCGTCACCGAGAAATTGAAATGATTGATAGAGATCAGCATCTGATCTTTGCTTCGGCCATTGCAACACCTTTAACC
Organism: Eucalyptus curtisii; assembly: GCA_017140595.1. Classification (NCBI taxonomy): domain Eukaryota; kingdom Viridiplantae; phylum Streptophyta; class Magnoliopsida; order Myrtales; family Myrtaceae; genus Eucalyptus; species Eucalyptus curtisii. The sequence continues at coordinate 29,401,891 of CM029496.1, read as the reverse complement.
TTAGAGTAACCTCCGGTGTGCGGATTGTGGCATGATTGGCATCTTTTTCTCTCACTCTATTCTCTTCTTTCTCCTCTCACTTTCGGCAACTAGCCGAGAATGGGCCTTTCTTGATGATGGCGTGACCTTTGTACAGTTAGTGTCCACGTGGAATCGTGGGGATGAGTCTCTTGTCGGCTTAACCCTAACCATTCGTTATCTGATTAAAAAGAAACCGTGTCTTGCCAATTTGATTGGAATGGTCATTTTCATATTTTTGAGATATTCAAGGGCATTGATTAAATTTTTGTCTTGTGGCTCCTTTGTCTTTTTGGTCCGAGAGCTGCATTCGCAGTAGACAAAATGTTTTCGGTAGTATTTCGGGCTGTGGTGAAGGAATGGGGGCATGTATAGAGAGATCCAAAGATGTTGCCAGAAGAACACATAAAATTCAGTGGCCAAGGAAAATAAAACCCAATAAAATACAAAAGACGTTCATAAATAAGCGCACATTCATAAACAAATTGAGTGCATGACATGATAGATGAAGATTTAAAAGAAGGGCATCAATGTATTTGTATATACAAGAAGTATCATTATTCACCTCACTGAGTCAAGTAGTTAATTAAACCATTCCATGTAAATTATTGTCACACTTTTGGCTCTTGTTGGAATTTGTTAAGAATTTCTATTCCATCTAGCGTTTGTTAATTGATAGTCAAATCTCATACAAAGTCGGCTTATGGTATTCTCTATGAGGAAAAGTTTCCATATTTAAAGGATTTTCTTCCCCGGTTGCTCGGGGCTCAAAACCTAGATCCATATATAAAGATGTTAATGGTCCAAAACTAGACTTTAAGAAATACTTTTTTGGCCCTATGGCCCAATTGATGGAATGCCACGTAAGCTCATCAATCATGAAAGCTAAATCATATGATTGACCCATAAGGCCCATGGATGGAATGCATGATGAGCTCATCGAACATGAGTATTCAATAGGTAGATTTTTGGTGAAGTACATAACACGGAGCTATGATTGATTGACTCAAAGCACAAATAGAAGTTAAGATTGAGTTAAGGAAAATCTATCGAGGGATAATCACAGCTAAGGAATTGGGAAAAGTTACAAATCATCCTTAAGTAGCACACAAGTCAAGGTAGTTGGAGACTCTTGCAAGGGAAGCTTAGGGCACATAACAAAATGGCTAGTAAAAGATATAGGGCCAATCAAACCATAAATAAACACAGACAACACACAACTACCAATCAACACAGAGCATCGATCAAGGCATTCGCTAGCAAACAAGACATTATATTATGAAGACAGGAAGGTCATTCATAATGGATCAATTTAGATTAGATATTGCCTAAAGCTTGAATTTTGAACTTTGAATTAGATTACGTTTCCTGGTTCTAACACCTGTCTTTGTTCTTTCCAGTCATCCTTCGTAAGCTTTTTACTTTCTCTGCATACTTTAATTGTATCTATGAAGAAGTTTATGTTCAATTTTAGTCATCAAATGAGTATGGCGTCCAAGAATATACGTCATCCGTTCTGATTCAATAAACTTTCATATAATTCCCCTATTTGTTCCTGATCTACTTTAGTAGTTAAAATTCTACAGAGTCCTTGAGGTTTCATGGCATATTATAATCTATTTACTTTTGATTTGAAGTCAAATTTGATACTTTAACTATCGATTATCCTCGGTTTGGACCTTAATATTTAAAACCATTGAGTTTCTGACTACCCCAATTTGTCAAAAAAAAAATACATGTGACACTCCCATAATGCCCACTGCATTTCGTTTGGAATCACGACCATAGTCTCTTCTAGTCTCTCATAATATCACATTAGTTACAAATCAAGAGATAAATTGAAGTTCGGTAACGCATGTTAACATGGGCCTTGAGGCCCACAATATCTTGGGCTTGATGATATTGGGCCAGTAGTGCAAGCGTCCGGGGTTTGTCCTTGGGCCCAATTATACGCAAGGAGTTCTTTGTGCCCATTCTGCTCGTACCATGCTTTCTTCCATTACCATGTCCCTGAAAGCAACCTTTGAGAACTACGTCCGTGATCCCAACGCCTAAATTCCACATCAGTCAAGGTTGGAGAACTACGCTTTGCCCATGTCACAACACGGAGATTTTTTTTCGACGATAAGATTCACCAGAAGACATAATTGACTGAAAGTGAGAATCGCTGACTCTCAATTAATCGAAATTAAAATGAGATTGGCTCAATTCGTCGAAGGAAAATATAAAAGTTTTTACTGGAACTATTCCTATAAAGTCATGGGGAAGATACTATGACTTGTCTTCATCTAAATTCGAATTAATAATTACGTGGGTAGGTAGTGTACAGTACGTAGTTAAATAATTGTGAAACACCATGTGTACAAGAGATTAGTTTTGAATGAGGTGCATTTGTAGCTGTCGTCCCTTTAGCTAATGCATTATCTCTCCTTAGTTAAAGATAGACTTGTCCCCCTTTGGTGAAGCTTGTGTTCTGTCATCTAGGCTTAGCTTGATGACAGAATATAATATATGTAAAACACCACCCATTCTGTCATCTATAGCATTTTCAATGAGCAATTTATCAATTGACAATTTTTTTTTTTTTGTTTAGATATTGCGAAATATACACTTACGTATTAAACCCTTCAAGATATATAGAGGAAAGTTTGTTCATGACAGCTATTTATCCAAAGCAGCCGTCGTGTAGAAAAGATTGTGAATTTCATCATTTTTAACTAAACCGATGCTACCTACCGCTTGAATGCTACCTACCGCTTGATTATTAGTTCGAACATGAGGAAATGTTATGCACCCCGTATCAAGAAAATATCAAAACTGCAACAAAAGAAAGCATGATATACACACAGGGATATATGTATGTACGCACCTATGTATGTATATGTACATATATATTTGATATAGTTTGCTAGATAGGTTCAGATAAATGAATCTACAGAAGAACATAGTGTTGTAACCCCAACTTTACACCCTTCCTCTCTATTATTGACCACATAAAATATCCCCCCGTGAAAGCCATCCGAGTATCTGTCACCAATTAGAGAAGTTTCTCTTTCCACACTTCTTTCATTTGCTTAAACGACTGAAATTGAACAAGATAGTATATTCCAGATGCCTCCTATGACTTAGTCAAAAACAAGAAACAGACTGGTAATCGGCAGGAATGGTCAGCATGTCCAGATAATCAATAATTCAACATGTCATCTCCAAAGTCTCCCAGGGGACCTCCAAGAATGTCATCTTTTTCCGGCGGAAAAATCCAAACCTATGGCAGCCTTGCCATACTCAAAAAGTCAATATCTTGGTTGGACACCACGTTTTCTTCTATCACGGTATCATCCTCATCGCCTCCCTGTGCCTCTCTCTCTTCCCTTTTCCTTCTCAAACTCTGAATTTTTCAAGAAACAACCAAAGACTCAAGACCCAACACCCATCACTCATCACCCACCCCGACCAAGGCTGCAGTCTTGTAATCCATGGCTGATTACAACTACAATCACAACAGGTCAAAGTCCTATGGAGGACCTAACATGATGCAGTTGCAGCCATACTATGGACCGCCGCCGCCACAATCACACGGCGACCTCAGGTGCTACAGCGCATCATATGCACAGACAGACCTGTGGGGCACTTACAGCAACAACAACTTCAACAGGGATTTGAAGTTGAAGAAAGGGAAGAGCACATCTGGGTCAACCTCGAAGTCATGGAGCTTCACTGACCCTGAGTTACAGAGGAAGAAGAGGGTGGCTAGCTACAAGATGTATGCAGTTGAAGGCAAGGTGAAAGGGTCTTTCAGGAAGAGCTTCAGGTGGCTCAAGGATAGGTACACACGGGTGTTTTATGGTTGGTGGTGAGAAATTTGATGTTGGGGGGTTTTGTTGAGTCCTTTTTTGGTCTGCAAATTTGGTTCTTTGTAATATGTTTATGATGAGTCTTTGATTTTCCAAAAGGAGGCCTCTTTCACTCTGGAAGGATGTAATCATGAGTCTACGGTATATAGATTGGAAAATTGGCATGAATTGTAAATTAGTGGCACGGGTAGTTGTTAATCAAATCGTTTGCAATCTTCTCCCAGGGCCTAAAATTTATTGGCATGTCTTGTTTCAGTTGACCCGGTATAAGCAATTTCATTCACCCCTTTTGATTCAACCTGTAGTTTCTGCAGAATGAGTTATTACGACTAGGCGATGTCTTTGGTTTCTTGCTAGACTTGCACTGTGGAATCGTGGTTAGGAAGTCCCTCATCTGTTCTCCATTTTCCTGTTCAGGTTCTCATTCTCGTTGAAGTAGTTTAACAACTGCTGTGACATCCTTCATTGTGAATTGGTGTACTTCTTCATGATTGATCACCGATATTGCCTATGATGTCCATGAACACAACCTTCTCTGTCAAAGGAATGTCGAAGTGATCTTTCCTGCAGCAACTCAAGGACGAATTCTTTTGTTTTTCTTGAATTATCTGATGTTCACTATCGATTAAGTTCAGGTGGATTCATCATAAGCAAGGCCTGTCTTGTCGGAGAGTTAGCTATAACTGGGTACCCTCCTGAAAACATTGTCATCAAGTCTAGTGTATACTGGTAAATTATCACATTCCGCTCTTTTCCTCTTTTGTTTTGCCGATTATAGTGGAACATGTTCCAGCTGATATATGTCTCTTTCTTTGCTTTTTCTCGCCCTGGTTGGTAAATAGGATGTAAAACGCTATACAATTTTGGTACATGATACATCCCAGTGTAGTTATTCAGTCTTTTCTCCCATCGGTGAAATTGTCTTGAATCTCATGTGCCTTTTGAACTGACACGGCTTGATGTAGTAAGTTCTGAGTACTCCATATGGCCAGGTTCAATCTTTCTTTATTGACACCGTCATCGATTGACTCAGTTGCTTGACTAGATTCATCGCAAACCCAGAATTATTCTATGCCTCCTTATATCTTGCTATCTTCTATTGAAAGGAGGCTGTTGAACAATCTGATACACCAGTTTGTGCACCACTCATGCGCTTTAAATTCCTTGTCACTTTTGCCATAGCAATCTACCAGCAAAGAGTGTTATCTTGATCTATGCTTGATATTGTTGTTGAAATGTGTTTGCTCAGTGAGATTGTGGAGTGTGAAGAAGTTAACATGGGGGGTTAATGTCTACCTGTCGAGACATTGCCCAGATAACCCTGAAGGCTCAAGAATGGAACAGTCCATGCCTGAGACATTCCATTACTATCTGAAATTGGAACAGTCAATTACCAATTCTCAGAATTAACATAGGTCGACTCTCAATTGCATCATTCCACGATACTCTGCTGTTGTCCATGAACCCTTGCCTTTTTTTTCTGTACCAGTACTCTTTTGGTTAACCTGGATCAATAGATATCCCCCATAACCCTCTCGCGATCTATCAGCATGTTTCAAATAGAGTTGGTCAACATTCGACCGTCACTTTTCCAATGACGCAGCTAAGTTTCTTAAGCAGGAACACGGGTTCAGCCTAGCAATAGCCATTAGCAAAATCTTTGCCAAGATCAACATGTTGAATGTCGACAACTGTTCTAATAAGCAAAGGCGGGATATGCCTGTCGATGTCATCTCATTCTTCGACATCTCCAACTTCTTGGACCATAACATTGTGCTTGTGGCTCTACTGATTGGTGTAGCAGCGCAGTAAGCGATTCCAGCAATGGCTGCTGCTTCAATGCTTGCCATGCCATACGTGGGATTCAAATTGCAAGCAACCTTTTCAACAGGATAGCCAAATACTTTAGTTTTTCTCCTTTGAGACCTATTTAAATTAGCAGTCGTTTGATGTGATCTAGGTTAAGGAACTATTTTGCTCAAAATAAATGGAGGTCATGTCACCAATTTTGTTTTCATAGGTCATGTAATTATTTGACCACTACCATAAAATTCGTAAATAAATCATTTAATGGTCTAGCATCTCAAAAATTAACTAATATTCGAGGCTCACGCTAGAAAGAATAAGATTGAAACCAGTCCCTTAAGATGTGTTAGCAACTTGGCATTTGAGGAAGATGACCAAAATTTCTCATTTGATTGGGGTTTCTCTACCAAGTGAAAAAAAAAAAAAAAAAGGAAAATTATAACTAAGAAAAATTCCAAATAAGAACTCGGAGTGTCCTCATTTTTTTCAAATAAGGGCTTAAAATGAACATTGTTTCAAATAAGGGCTTAAAGTGAACATAGTCTCAAAGAATGATTTAGGGCGCGTTTGGTAACGATTTCATTCCCGAGAACGATTCGATAAAAAATGATTATTTTTTATTTCGTTCTCGTGAATCGATTTTGAGTAAAAGAATGTGTTTGGTAGAATCGTCCAAAATTTCGATTCTTGAATAGAATTGCGTTTGGACCGTGTTAATTGATTCTATTCCAAATCAATTTCTTTTAATTTTTAAATATTTTTTATATTTTTATTTTTTCTTTATTTTCTTTTCTTTTTTTTCTTTTTTCTTTTCTTTTTTTCCTTTTTTTTTTTTTTTTTTTTTTTTTCCTTTTTCTCCTATTCTTCTTCTTCTTCGGCGCCGGTCGCCGGACGGTGACCAACCAAACGAGGGCTAGCGACCTCACCGAAGCGTCGCCGGCCCTTGTTGGCCGAGCCTCGCCGATGGCCAGGCCAGCCTTGTCGAGGCTGGGCGAGGCTTGCCTAGCCATCGGCGGGGTTGGGCGAGCCTCCAGCGCGCTCGCCGAACCTCGCCCTAGCCTGGCGAGCCTTCGGCGAGCTCGCCGGACCAGTTGCCGGCAACCGGCGGTGGCGAATGGCGCGGCCGGGCGGACGGTGGCGGGCGGGACGGCGCGCGGCGGCGGCGGTTGCGGGATGGCGATCGATGAAGAAGAAGAAAAGAGAAGAATAAAAGTTTTGATTCTTAATTTTGTTCCGGAACAAGAATCAATTTTTTTTTTATTCTTGATTATCTTCCTAATCTGTTCCCAGGAACAAATTTGGTTCCGGGAATAAAAATTTTACCAAACGCGATTCTCGTCCCAAACTAATTCTGGAAACAAAAAATCAGAATCAGGCACTGTTTAGATGGTTATCAAACAGTGCCTTAAAGTGGTTATGGCTGTTTCAAATAATAGCTTAGCATCAACGACTCACCGGCCGACAAAAAATTCCAACTAATGAGGGATATTTTTTTGCAAACATAATTTAAATTCACATTTAAATAAATTAGATTAAAATTTTAAATGGAAAAAAAAAAAGCGGGAGGGAGCCATCCCTACCATGTGTGTTCTTTTTTTAATTTTTTTTTTTTTTAGTTTGTTTTTTTGGAAAGAAAAAACAGAAAAAAGAAGAAAAAAGGAAAAAAAATTAAAAGATGATATTGTTCTTTAAACAATGAGTTCAGGCCCTTCCTTGATATTATATGATAACTTTAGACCTTATTTGAAATAATGAGAGCACTTGAAACTTTTATTTGAAACAATATCCATTTTAGATATTTATTTAAGAAAATGATGACACTTCAATTCTTAATTTGGAATTTTCTCCTGTAACTATTCAATTTGAGGTGAAACTTACATATGAATTAAAGCAAATTATAGGAAATTTATGGGAATTTAGTTGTCAATTGTTATCCACTTGATAAGGTGATCAGTTAGATCATTAAGGCTTTACATAGGAAGAGAGGGTTGCCATTTAGTGATGTTTGGTCGAAAGCAACATCTATTACTTCTATGCATGACTTTCCTTTCGATTTAAATATAGAAAATTTGTTTACAATTTTCAAGGAAATATGTAAATGGGTTATATCATCTTAAGAGTATAATTTTGGGAAAATTTCAAATAAGTGTATAAAGTGTCATCATTTTCTCAAATAAAAGTTTGAAGTGGACCTTATGTCAAATTAGTATCTAAAGTGGTTATGTCAATTTCAAATAAAGGCCTTAAGTAACTATGACAATGTCAAATAAGGGTCCGACCTCGTCGATCGCTGACCAATTAAATATTCCAACCGATCAAGGACATTTTTTTTTTTTTATCTTCTCTCTTTTCTTTTCTTTCCGATAAGCGTCAGCAAGGATTGCCTCGTCCAAGTTCTCACCTATTGTAGGTGAAATGCCTCGCCTAGACCTGGTGAGGGTTGACCCTTGCCCAACCCTTTTTGAGCATCGCTGATGATCAACTACCAACCATCGGCAAAGAGGAAATGGATAACCAAGAAAAAGGGAAAAAAAAAAAAAAAGAAGAAAAAATGCTAAAAAGGTAAAAGATGAAAATGCTCTTAACCAATTGGAAAGTTAAATCCTTATTTGAAATTGACATAACTACTTTAAACTATTATTTGAAACAAAATTTTCTTCAAGTTCTTATTTAAGAAAATAAGGTCACCTTAAGCTCTTATGTGGAACTACATCCATTTCAAGCCTTTATTTGAAAAAATGAGAATACTTCAGATCCTCATTTGAAATTTTCCCCGTAATCTTTAGTAGGTGTGTGTAAAAGAACCGGGACCTACCTGAACCGCCTGCAGACCGCCCGGAATCGGTGGTTTCTAAGAGAACCGGTCAAGTTCCCGGTTCCAATTTATGGGAACTGGTGGATACCGGTCCAGTTACCGGTTCCATGGGCGGATCTGCTCACCCACCCACCCAGACTGGACCGGTTATATTATAATAATATATTAATTTTTAATATTAAAAAATTTAAAATTAGCAAATCTAAAACTTAGGGCTCCAATCACAATCTTGTCTCAATTCACTACTCTCTACTCCATCTCGTTTGTCTTTGTTCAAAATCTCCCTGAGCTCCTTCTTCCTCTCCAATTCACCTCCGGATCTACTCATCTCCCTTCAAGTCCTAGTCCGAACTCCGCGAAACAATGAGTTGATTCTCTTTTCCCCTCTCGAACTTGAACTCTCTCTCCACGTCGTCGCCACCTCCGCATTCACTGTCACTATCGTCCTCTTCGTTGTTGGGCTCGTCTCGCTTCTACCTCCCCTCTTCCTCCTCCCCCTCCTCAGGCCTCCCCCCATCATCCTCATTTTTGGGGACAAAGGTGAATTCCAAGTCTAAGAATGGCTCATCGTCCCCATTGTCCTCCTCATTGTCAGTCCTGAGGGAGGAGCGGGAGAAGGCGGAGGCAGTGGCGGTGGCAAAGATGGTGGTGGTGGTGGTGGTTGGGATGAAAGTGGCACGAGGGTTGTGACCGTCGCCGCTGCCACGCTAATACTTGAGGAGAATAAAGTTATCATGGTCGGGAGAGCCAGAATAAGTAGATGTGGGGAGGGCGAAAATGGGAAGGCGCGGAGGTTGGATCAGTTCTATGGATCCACCTTGTGGATCTATGCAACTAACGGGCAGTTCCGATTCCAATTTTTCAAAACCGGTTTTTAGCGGGTGGTTCCCGGTAGATCGGGAACCATCCACCTGGACCATACACACCCCTAATCTTTAGTACATTGAAAATTTTCGAGTATTTCAAATTAAATTATAATCAAATGCCCATAATTGCAAGATCCGATCATCATTTTTAACATACGAAATCTCTCCCAAACAAAAACTCTAAGTGCATCATAATTATGGTTAAAATCGATTGAAATGATCAAATCCTCTTGCTAATACACAAGCAGATTGCAGATGAACAAAATTCATGGTTAAATGACCCGATCAATTGTTTTTTTTTAAAAGAAAATCATCTCTTTTTTTCTTTCCCTTTCTTGGGTAAAACTGAAATTGGCCGTACCATTTTAAGGCGCCTTCGCTGTGCATCAGATCAGCTGTCACCGTATATAAAATCGAGAGAAAAAAAAAGAGAGAGTGTGGAGGTAACGTGAAACATCAGAACCTTCGAACGGTATATTACCGAATCCAAATCCAGAAAGCACAGATCTTGCAAATCCATCTCCCTTCTCCTCCTTCTCCCCGCTTCTGGGTCGCTTTTCTTTTCGAGGGAGATAGAGAGAGAGAGGAGAGAGAGAGAGAGAGAGAGAGAGAGAGAGAGAGAGAGAGATGTGGGAGTCGATCTGTCTGACGTTGGTGGCCACCGCGGGCAACAACATCGGCAAGGTTCTTCAGAAGAAGGGCACCGTCATCTTGCCCCCTCTCTCCTTCAAGCTCAAGGTCGGCCCCTCGTATCTTCGTTCCTCACCTTCCTCCATTCGGGGGCTTCTTGGGTCGATCGTGTTGTTGGTAAAGATTGTGTTTGAGTTCGATTGCATTGCGTATTGCGCGACGGAAAAAAAAAAAACTGGGTTGGGTCATAGGATGGCAGTTATTGGCGTATACATATGTGAATTTTAGCAAATGGGTTGTCGAGGTTCGATGTTTGTTTGTTGTTTCTATTGGGATTTGAGGAAATCGCGGCTCTGTTGAATTGTTATGCTAAAGTATTGCTCTTTCTCATTGGGATGCTCGATGGGATTGGTGTTTCTACATTTTAATCCACTTCCATGACTTCCCTGGAAGTTAAAGAAGTTAACATTATTGTATTGCCATGCCGTTATCGATCTTTTAGTTATGGAATGCATTTCCTGCGCAATTAGCAACCTTGGGTAGGCTTTTTGACGGGGAAATTGAGTTGTTGTTAGCATTGGCTGTTGGCTGACTGAATCTATTCCCTTTTTGTAGGTTCTTAGGGCATATGCTTCCAACAGAGATTGGGCTGTTGGGTTTCTGATGGACATATTTGGAGCATTGCTGATGTTGATAGCTATATCTCAGGCTCCAGTAAGTCCATGCTTGTGTGACGATTCCATGTGAATGTCCCTATCTTACACAAGTAATGGTCTAAGTCCATACTGGAGTCGGGGCGACTTACCTATCGACGACTCTAAAGTCAAGTTTTGTCCTGTTTTTACGTCTTAAATTTGTTTGTGTCCCTGCAGTGATGTGCCTGGGCTCTTGCGCCTATGTGTGCATGTAGACACGTGAGAGAATGTTGAATATGCTCATTTTGCTAACTATATTGTGATTACAGGTATCTGTTATTCAGCCTGTTTCTGGTTGTGGACTAGCTATTCTTTCAGTGTTCTCTCATTTTTATTTGAAGGAAGTCATGAATGCGGTTGACTGGATGGGGATCACATTGGCGGGAATTGGTACCATAGGTAACATGAGTTTATTGTCTTTCTTTATATAATGTGTATCAGAAAGAATTTCTTAATTTGTTTTTGTCTCTGATACTGGTAAGATTGCTGCAAAGTGGTGGGATGGTTAGCCTCTATAAGTAGGTTTTTTGGATGTATGTATCCTTGGTTAATAATATTAGTAGTAGTAACTTGCTAAATAAAAAAAAAGGAGTACATCGTGGCACCACCCAAGGGCTAACCTGGCTCTTTGCCTAGATATGAGCATAGTTTTCCAACCCATTCTCAGTTTTCCCTGCCAAACCAAGAAGAGAAAAAGATATGAAAGAGAAACATAACTATATTTGTGCCCTTCTCTGATTCTTTCTTGTCCACCAAAAGTGAGTTTTCACAACATCATTCTGGACTAATTTGCAGCAGCATTGAAATTCTTTTAGATAATAAAGACATGCCTGTTTTTTCTTTGCTCTTATGACTAGCAACTATGCACTTTTCACATGGATTTCTATTTGCAGGAGTTGGGGCGGGAGGTGAGGAGCAAGTGGCTTCTGCAATATCGATTTTACATTTGCCATGGCTAGCATTCATAGTTGCAGTCTTGTTTGTAGGTATTCTATCCTAGGCACCATTTAATTGGCTTGTCTTTTCAGTATAATTACACATTTAGGCATTTTTGGCTGTGTCAAATTTGTTACATGTTACATGATGTCAAATATGCAAACTTATTTATTACTTCAGGTCCATTATTTCGGAGTTTGGTACTTATGTCAGTTATTGAGACTTTTTCGTGTTTTGCATTTTCACACGCATTAAACTGTAGAGAAGTAAGTGCAATGCACGGATCCATACAAGCCTATGATTGTCACTTTATAGATGTGCCCCATCCAATTTGAAAGCACTTCTTGGCCTTCTCAGATCAGTCGAAGCATAAGATTAAAATAGAAGAGGTTTGGATGTTAGTATGCTAATCTAGCATGTAATTTGTTTGGCTGCTGAAGTTAGTAATTGACGTGTGTAGGATATCCTGAATATTCTGTAGTGACACCTTTCCCTACTCTTTGCCTTTATAATAAAAGGATAACTCAGTTGATGCTTTTGATTGGATCTACTAGTATCACTCCTGAAAAGATACAAATTACTTCATCAATTGCTTTTTATTTTGGGCTGCCTGATTAGGCACACATGTTCTGTAAACTATATTTCGATTAATTTCCAATGTTAAAAACCTAATGGAATTATTTGGAAAAGGTACTGCTTAATGGGTGGCTTCGCATTTTTAGACGACATCGCAGGGAGCAAGAGATGGTAAGATGGGGCAATGCGATTTAAAGTTCCCATGAGTGTGCTGTTTCACTGAGTGCTATATAGGCATCTGACGCTCAACATCTCTCGTGACTCTGTCTTGTGGAGCAGATGGAATATGAAGTTGTTGAAGAAATTATATTTGGCTTGGAATCTGGCATTCTGTTTGGGTACTGATCTATATTGATCTCAGCACTTATGAGTTCTGTCCCTTTTGCTTCACTAACAATTTATTCATATCTGTCATCCACCTATTGCACAAGAGATTGTGCTAAGAGTGAATCTACCATGGGTTTGCAGTTTCCCTTGTCAATGTTGTTGATATACTCACCACTTATTTGGAGACTAATTGATTTGAGTTTGATTGACTTAACACCTTCTTGTTGATGAGGTCATCTTGGACGACTATGAGACATTGGAATGCTACACTGTTTAACATCAATATGGAGCTTTAATGTGTTCAAAAGCAGAATTAAGTTCAGACTTTAAACCCATTCAGAAGCAAAATAAGTTCAGAAAGTAAATTGTGCCTTATTATTTAAATTTGCTTCTCTTCTTTCTTTTTTGTTTTGGAAAACAAATCATGAAATGAACCTCTGGTTGCAGGATGGCTTCTGTAGTATCCAAGATGGGGTTTCTTTTCATGGAGCAAGGTTTCTCTAAGATGCTAGTTCCTATATGCATCGGAATCAGCATTTCTTGCAGCGGTACAGGGTTTTTCTACCAGGTATGTGTTTAGCCTGTCAATATGGCAGTCATTTCATATGGTGTTGACATTGGATCTAAATTCTGTAGCTTTTCAAGAAGTATAATTTGCTGTTAGTCTAGTCAATACCTTAATCACACTGTATTTTTTGTACTTATTTTATGACAAAGTGAAATGGTGCTTTTCAATAGACTCGTGGTTTAAAGCATGGGAGAGCAATCGTTGTATCTACATGTGCTGCGGTGGCATCAATTGTGAGTGGTGTGCTAGCCGGCATGTTGGCACTGGGTGAGAAGTTGCCTTCAGCACCAGCGGCACGACTTTCACTTTTGCTTGGATGGTAAGTGGAGGCACCTCTGTTTTACAGAAGAACACATCATACATGTAGTGTGTGTTTCAACCCTTGATCTTTTAAATTGCATAAGCTCACCACATTTCTTTCCTTTCCTCAATATGGTAAATTGAAGTACATGAACGTCATAGGATTTGCTTTTTCTGAAAGCCAGTTTCAATTCAGTTAAATAACTATTGGGAGAAAGAAAAGTGTGATCTTAATTTTTGTATGCAGACGCTACATGAGGTAACATATCCATGAATGGATGATACCTCATACAAATGGTTAGGAAGAGTGTAAAACTTAGGGAGTTCAGCCATGAGCCAAGTTGATAGTCTGTGGCGTGTTTGCTTTCTTTCTTTAGCAATACTTATCAGTTGGGTGGTTTGAACTGCTCGTTGAAGTTACCAATGCATTGCAGTGTCAATGATGTTCCTTAGGTAAATTTCCTTGTGCAGGCTGCTCATCATTGTAGGTGTGGTTTTGCTTGTGAGCTCAGCACGGCTGGTTCGACTCCTCCCACGGAGATTACGACAACTTGTCCCAAGTGGAGTTGGTCGAAATTCTGGCCTGAGACGCTCAGGATCTGTCCATGCCAAAGATGCCAGCCCAAGTGCTGTCATCCATGCAGCCACATTGCACCATCTGATATCTTCGCCTTCTAAAGAGAAGGCTTGAAGCTAATACGGAGTTAGCACAGTTCAACTTTATGTGTGATAAAGTCTCGTTCACATTCTTGTGCATGACCTGTTTTGCGCTTATTCTTTTGAAGGGTAGGGTGTACAGTTATAGTCCGTTGCCTATCCATTTTCTGGAGGGCATGAAATATTAGAGTTCATTCCTTCTTTTGAGAGAACTCACCCATCTTTTCCGAAGTACTACACTTTTCTGTTCCAATTACATTTGTCAGACAATATTGACTCTAGAGATTTCTTTCGGTGAATGATATGGAAGTTTATCTTGAAACTCTTGCGCTACATTAGCTAGCAATAGCCCCATCGCCATCACCCTAGACTGTATATTTAACACTGGTCGCATGGTGAACCAACAAAAGAGGTTAGTTATTTTCTTTAGCAGTTCGCCCAACAAATATGTTAGCTCGATGTGGCGCTTCCTCTTAACAAAGGAGTTCCCCTTGCTGAAGAAATGTGCATTGGTGAACTTATGGGTGGACACAGGTCCACAAGAATATTATGCAGTGCCCAGAGTTTCAAGTATTGCCGATTTGAATGAACACTGGACCATACATTTAACTGATACATCCATGTCATGCTCAGAAAAGGCCATAAAGTCGCCATTTTGACTCTTTCAGAGATGCATGTGTGAAGGGGCTCCAGTTTCTGAGTTGGCTGGTCTCTGTCTCCCTTTTCTTCTGTGGCTTAATGCAAGTGGAGTTGGTCCCCAAAAAGGGCATCTGTGATGTGTCGTTAAGTAAATTGTACCATGGATTTGATCAGCAGAAATGAGAGCAGGTAAAATCATTGATGTTGGTATCCTTTTTCCATCTATTGTACCATCATCTAGGTCGAAAATTCGGGTAGTTCTGCACGGAAAATTGCTGCGACGACTAGCGTGTGCCAACTAACTTCTCAAGACTGCCCAAATCGACGAACCCTGCAGATTTCGTGACGGACATTCGGGTTTAAGAATTTGAGCATCTTAGACTTCTGTGGGAGTAGATACTCGGAAAGACTACTTGAGCATGTGATGCTGATTATGAGTAGAGTCATCGCACAACAGGTGGGGCATGGGAATTTGCGAAGCCCACCTAATGTAGTTGTCTTCTTCTCGTGGTTTGAAATGTTGCTCCACGCTCTCCTTACACTTTTCACTGGTGCAGTCGATGTCGAGACACCCTCCTCACATGTTGTCATCAACTGAATTTTATGAAAAGCCTATATGGAGTTGCATTTTAGGGTTCTTGAAATTAATGCCGAATGTGATGGAATTCTTCAAAGATCTCAATTGGGCATGTGAGGACCATTTCCGATATTATATCACGTTCATCCAAGTGACAGCGACAAAGCAACAGGGAGAGCAGTAAGCCCAAGACGTCAACGCCTGACACAGGTAGAAAATCCAAACCGTTTTTATTTAATCACGAGGGACGACAACATAATTTGCACCCAGTGTTCGAAAAATTTTCACCTTTTTCTTGTCCCTTTCCTCCGCGCACAGTACCCGACAGGATGATTTGAATATGAAGCTGAATAAGGTTGAATTCCTTCATCAGAATCCTATGATTCAAGAAATTTTCATGTTCGTTTGTCGCCTCCTGCCACGCATGGAGATTTAGCTTTCTGTTAATGACATTATGAAAATAAGAATAACCACGAGTGCTAAAACATTGTAATGGTGACAAGAAGACAGTAGTATGTGGACAACTATGTTATGAAACTCGATGCACAATCAAGAGATTATTTAATAAATGCATCCAATCGTTCAACTAAAATCATTTGGTAATATATATGGCAACATTAGGAAGTGTTTTCACTTACATAAATTTCACGTATAGACATAGCATTAAATTATTGATACGATAGGTCCATAATATTTTTGCCTAGTCATGTTATCAAGATCTTGATGGACCTTTGCAATTATGTCTCGAAAACCCACATTCTATTAATCAAATTAAAAATAACAAAATGAGTCTTTCCATCAGTACAATCCATAATTCTAAAACTTAGGACAATTGAAAACCACACAAGAGCAACGGAGATTACGAGACCAAACGCCAGCCATGAAAGCACAATCATGAATTTGGGTATGGAGAAGATAATTTTTTACGGACGTTTCTAAGGAAATTTTGTCCTGAATGTTATTAGAATGTAACGGAAAGACATGTCGTGATCCTTACAAATTAGTCGAATGCCCTAAAACCATTGAACACCCAAGTCATCAAGAAACATAGGAGGGCATATGCATTATACATTGAATGAAGAGGACACCATTTTTCATTTCTTTGCCCACAGGAATGAAAATGGGCAAATTACTGTCTTCATCAACAATGTGGCCCCCCAAGACCCAACTCGAATCCAAGCACATACTGTTTCTGATTACCTCGCTCAAAATTCGAAGGCACTGCCAACGTTTTGACAAGGGCAAGAAATCGTGCGCAATCAAAGTCGCGAGGCCCCCTCCTCTTCCCTCGTCCAAGCAAGAAAGGCACCCGGATCTTTGACAGCACTGACTTGAGAGATTTCTTGTCCCCTTCTTTTATGTTCGCTTTTCTACTGCGCCAAAGGGGACGTGCCTTTCCATGAAGAGAAAATCACCTTTTTTCTCTATATTTTATCTTTCCCTTCCGGAGGACGTGGCACACTGCTGAGTTTTCAGATGCCGAGACGAATAGAAATAATGCAGAAGCAGAAACTATTGGCAAGGCATTGGCCGTGGATTCGAGCGGGACGATGCCTTTTTGTCTCCATTTTATTGCTTTTGAATTTCAAAACCCATGGCAACCCCTCAAACGGTTCGTTGGATTTTGGAGCATTGGACTGGCCTGGCCTGACTACTCTCTGCACGCACCGCAAAACCAACCCACGACCGCGACCCCCGAAAGCCACCACTTCTGTAACTACACACACTCTCTCTCTCTCTCTCTGATTTTAAATATGGCACCATTTACTCTTCTCTTCTCGTAGTACAAATCTTTGCTTTTCATGAAGCTTTATAGTTACTCAAGTCTCTCCCTTTATTGTTACCCATTTTCTTGTTTTCCTTTCTCTTTCTTCTGTAACCCTTTTGACTGCTTCACATCTTCTGTGTCACTTCAGTTTCCAGTCTGAAACTGGGTTCTTGAGCTCTCTTCCAAGTCATTTTCCTGCATAGCAGAACCTCCTCTTCCTCCATGTGAGCTTTCATCTCCATTGTCAGGGTTAAAGATCGCGTTACCAAAGAAAGTTTTGATTTTTAAGGTGTTGCGAGCTCTTTTCCGAAGCTAGAGTATCTGCGCAAATGGGTGCTTCTGGAAAATGGGTAAAAGCTCTTATAGGTCACAAGAAGCCCGAGAAAGAAGACCATGTAAGTCTCAATCATCACGCTTATGAAAAGTTCAAAACTTTGATGTCTTTGATCTTGCTTCCAGATGTTGGATTTGCACACTGTTTTATAGGCCTAAGCTCATCTCTCTCCTCTCTCTCTCTCTCTCTCTCTCTCTCTCTCTCTCTCTCTCTCTCTCTCTCTATCTCTTTCTCTATAGCAAAAGGGAAGCTCTAAGGGCAAGAAATGGAAGCTGTGGAGGGGCCCATCAGGAGATCTGGGGTCTTCATGGAGTGCATTTAAAGGGAAGCACTATGCAGCATCCGAGGGGTCTAACAACGGTTTATCACCACTTGCTAATGCCTTTTCTGCTGCAATGGCAACAGTGGTTCGAGCTCCTCCGAAGGACTTCAGGGTTGTGAGGCAGGAATGGGCTGCCATTAGGATACAGACCACTTTCCGTGGATTCTTGGTGAGTGGGTTGCTCATGGACTCTGTTGCTGAAAGTGTTTACTCTTCTTATAATGATGGTTGATCTTGAAAGGCTGAAAAATTGTGAAAATTGTCTGTTGACTGAGTCCCTTCACTTTAGCTGATTCAGATTTGCATTCTCTGATTGAGAAAATATTGGTTTAATCATAACATTTGTAGCTTTTCCTGAATCATTAAGCAACGGTTTTCCTTATTTTTTGCACCCACTTTATGAGATTGTGAAGGGATGTGATTTGATTTTAAAGCAGCGGGTCTTGTTGCACTTGGGTTGCCGTTGCATACTTACCCCTATATATAGTCCACAGAGCAGCATAACCGGCTTGCAGTTGCTGGCTCTCTGAATCCTCAGTTGATTTTTGAAACTTGAATTGAATATTTCACATGATGTTCTAGGTAGTAATGAGATGAGCTCGGATAAGATTATGCTGGACAAACAACAATGTTTCTAGGATTCAGAATTTGGATATTTATCTGGCAATGGGTGCTTTTCTCTTAGTTTTATCTGTGTATGTAAAATGCAGGCTAGAAGGGCATTGAAGGCCTTGAAAGGAATCGTGAGGCTTCAAGCTTTGGTTCGTGGGAGACAAGTGAGGAAGCAGGCGGCCGTCACACTGAGGTGTATGCAGGCTCTTGTTCGAGTCCAGGCCCGAGTGAGGGCACGCCGTGTCCGAATGTCTGTCGAGGGCCAGGCAGTGCAACGGATTCTTGATGAGCATCGAAGCAAGGCCGATCTCTTAAAACAAGCTGAGGTATCAAGGCCGATCACAATTTTTCTATTATTTTGCATTTAAGAAACTTCATGAACTCAGACGTCTAAATTATGCATCTTTACTATTCAGGAAGGGTGGTGTGATAGTAAGGGAACGCTTGAAGATGTCAAAGCAAAGTTACAAATGAGGCAAGAAGGAGCTTTCAAAAGAGATAGAGCAATTGCATACGCCCTTACTCAAAAGGTAACTAGATTAACATTTGATGACATTCTAGTCTCATATTACATTGCAACCTAATCTCTGGCATAAGCATGCTGAGTGATTTCTTGGATAATGCTTGCATTTGCGGCAGTGGAAATCAAATGGCGATGCAAATTCCAGACCACTTGGGTTGGTGCCTGCTCTCAAGTCATATGAGTTTGACAAAAATAGCTGGAATTGGAGTTGGTTAGAACGGTGGATGTCGGCCAAGCCATGGGAGACCAGATTGATGGAAGAATCCCACTCTGATCCGTTGGAAACAACTGCCGCTTTGAAGACTTT
This sequence comes from Eucalyptus curtisii, assembly GCA_017140595.1. Lineage (NCBI taxonomy): Eukaryota > Viridiplantae > Streptophyta > Magnoliopsida > Myrtales > Myrtaceae > Eucalyptus > Eucalyptus curtisii. The sequence goes on along the minus strand of CM029496.1, from coordinate 29,382,761 downwards.
CTCAGACTCTCCTCTAGGTGCACAATTGAAATCTTCTGAACCACCTTCTGTTAAAGTTCGGAGGAATAACATGACCACTAGAATTTCTGCAAAGCCTCCCCTAGCTGGACGTGCCACTCGGTCATCCTCAAGCCCGAGTTCTGACTACCTCTGTGATGAGAGCTCGCCTTCATCTTCATTCTGTACATCTATGACCCCGGCCTCAGGAAACAATGGCGTGACATCGGAGAAAATGAATGGCGGTAGCCATGGGAAGCCAAGTTATATGAACTTGACCGAATCTACCAAGGCAAAGCAGAAGACTGGAAGTCATCTGTCAAGGAGGGTACAGAGACAATCCATGGATGAGTTTCAGTTTCTCGCACTTTCAGCTGGGTTATGTGGCAATGGGGATTTGAAAAGTGGTGCCAGTTGCGAGCCCTCGATGATGAATTTCTCGAGGCCGCTTAATCAGACGACCAGGTTGGACAGGAATTTGAAGGTGATGGAGAGGGAGAATTGCTTGTATTTTTAGAGATTCACGTAGTTGTCCTTTTTGGGGCTTTTTGTTTTTATTTGTGGGTAATGTAAGTTCAACAACTTGTTGGTTTCGAAGAATTCGGTGCATTGACCTGTAAACAGTTCTTTCTGTAATTTTTCGCGTTCGAAGATGTAGCAGAGTCAACTGAAATTCTTAAGAGGTGGGAGGATTGGATTTGGGGCGATACTTATGACTTAAGGGATTATCCCACAGGTTCATATTTCAAAATCATCTAACTAGAGCATCCTAAAACCAAACATGCGTTGGATATATTCACTCAGGTATTCTTAAAATGAAAATGTAGCCGATTGTGCTGTACAGAGTGGATGCAATTATCGTAAGGTTCTTTTTGTGAAGCTTATGTTCATGTTAACAACGATGATGGAGCACATGTTGATGCGTGCTAGGATGTTCAAAACTGTGTTCTATATTCTTTTACCAGAAAAAAAAATAAAAATAGAAGGTTTAGGTTCATTCAGAAGGTGCAGGGAAGGTTTGAGGTCCTGAGTTGCTCCAGTTTCAATGGTCTTGCAGAATTGCAACTAGGCGTTTAATTTCCTGCTCAGGCCATGGCTTTCTTCGAGACCTTGCTGACAATCCAGCCTAAAAATGGTGAAACTGCAGTCGAGTTCAGTCTCGGCTATTAAGAGCACATCTACAAAAAAGACAGTTTTATGGCTGGTGAGTGTTGACAGATTTGTCGTGTGAAGAGAAGTTCTCCAGGGCCCATGCCTTAACCAGACAGGAATCCACGCCTTTGGCTACGATTCCGTTTAAAGGGACATATGATCATGCAGATGACATTGAAAGCAATCGAATGCGGCAAAACTCTTTGTTTTTCCCACCCACAGTTCATCATGAAATGCACTCATCGGTTCTGATGCACAATGGGTTAGAACACGAGGACAGAACCGAGCTAGATATAGACCAAACACTAAAGTGATTACAGAATCCTCGATGCGGTGCTTGCCGGGTAAGATGCTGGCTTTGCCGGCTATTTCCGATATGGCTAATTCCTATTAGAATATGCCAACACAAGCATAAGACAGCAAAGTAAGACACAAAAACCTGAAATTGATCTCCTTGAGTCAGGATCTCCGCTCCAGTCAGCATTCGAGTAATGGAAAAGTCTCACAGGATGGGTAGGGGGGGCATCTCCAGTCCAGAATAAGACTTGAATAGCTGTTCTCCTCCTCCACTCCTACCAAAAAGCTCTCTTTGCTCAAAGCTTTTTCACGGGACGAATTCTCACCCCAGCACTGCCTTTTCTTCGCATCCTTCATCACGTTCGCGTAGAGGAAAACTCATTCGTGACGGCCCTCACCCTCACATTTCTCCTTCAGCCGACGGCACAGCCACTCTGTCGCGATCTTTTGCGCTTCGTCAAATGACAGAACATGAAGAAGCCCACTTATCCCACATCGGAAAGTCCAAAGCATAAAACGCTGTTAATAAGGTGCGCGCACGGGAGGTACGTTCGCCGAGCTCAGTAACGAGGGCTTGTGACCCGAGTGGGGGCATCAATGTGGTGTAACGTTGACTCGGATCCTTTGGGTCGGGTCTGATGTGGCTACTTGCTGGCCCGCCCATTCCAAGCCGAGAGCATGAACCATGCGGTTCGGGCGAAGGCCCGGACAACGTGGGTCCTAAAGTGGAGGGGTCCGCGTCAGGCTGGCTTCACAGAGCAGCGAAGACCTCCCGCTCTCGACAGTGGAAGGATAACGGGCCGGTGCCTCCCAGGCCCACCACGGTCTAATGGGCTGAGTCCTACTGAACCACCACTTTTTCAATTTTTTTTTTCCGTTTTTCGACTTATTTATTGAATCTTCTTAATTTGCATGACTCGAATTTTACGTAAAATTGTCTTGTAAATCTAGTTCTTTTTTCAACATAATATGTTGTTGCGAGCTATTAAATTCTTGACATTTTAATCTTTGCTAGATTTTAAAAAGGGACAAAGTGTACTAGAGGTACTAAAACTTATTACGAAAATACATTTGAGTCTTTAAACTTTTAAAAAGTATAATTAAATCATAATTCATCAAGTTAATTTAATCAAGTCATTCCGTTAATTCCGTTTAACTAGGTTAGTAAAAAATGTTGGCGTGACAGGAACACCAACTTGCTAGTGGTTATTGTTGTCCATCGTTGGGAAGGGCCGGTGGAAGTCGCTTGGGCCTTGCCTAACTCAGGCAAGGCCTCAGCGCCCCACCACGAGGGCCTAGCGCTAGACATGGGTCATTGGCCCTCATAGCAAGACCTTGCCTAGGGTTGGGTGAGCATCATCGGCCCCAAGTGAAGGCTACACGACTATCGGTCAAATCTAGGGTGAGGGTCAAGCCCTCCCCCATATCTGGGCAGCCAGTCCCTTGCTAGGCTTGTCATGGCCTCATCTAGGGCTAGCAACCTCACCAGGCATTGGTGAGGCCCAAGCGATCTTTATTGGCCATTTCCAACGATGGGCAACCACAATAGCCAGCCAAGGCCTCACATTGTCTTCCTTTTTTGAAGTTTATGTTTTTTTTTTTTTTTAATTTAGCTGTTTCCGTTTCATTTTTTTATCTAATTTAGTTTATATTTCTTTTTAATTTTGTATATTTTTTTGATGTGGCAAGCGCCACATCATCACCACGTGTCCTAAGAAAAAATTAAAAAGGCCACGTCATTATCTTTTATTAGCCTAATTGAATAAAATTAACGGAATGACTTTGATTAAATCAACTTGACAAGTTTTATAAGTTTTCAGATTTGAATACACTTTTTAAAAATTTTAAGATTTAATTACATTTTCATGATAAATTTTAGGATTTTCAGTACATTTACCCTTTCTAAAAAATTGACCTCTTAATTAATCAAAGAAGATGAAAGTAACCAAGAGGATCACCTAGTTAAAGACTAGCGACGTGAACAACGGCAACGATTGGTCCATTTCCATGGTGCCATCTACTTTTGCATTTAATGAAGAATCAGTTGAACCATTATTATCGAAATTCAATATATACTTATTCATAAATTATATTATTAGTATTTTTCTTGCAAAAATTATTATAACTATACTTTCTATATAAAGAAAAAAAAGTCGAAACTTTCTTCATTCTTTATTTAGATGCACTTCCCTTAATTTGGTATAAACCGGAAGAGAAGGTCATCTGGTTCATTAGAAACAACTTGGTGGTCCAACTAAAGACTCTAGCGACTTGAACAAGCAACAACGATCGGTCCTTTTCCATGGTGCAATCTAGTTTTTTATTTAATGAAGAATCAGCTGAACCATTATTATCGAGATTCAATTTGTGCTTATTCATAAATTATATAATTAGTGTTTTTTTTTGCAAAGAATATTATAATCATACTTCTATATAAAGATAAAAAAGTCGAAAACTTTCTTCATTCTTTATTTAGATGCACATCCTTAATTCGGTATAAATCGAATGAGAAGGTTATCCGGTTCGTTAGAAACAACTTGGTGGTCCAACATGTCCTGTCCCTTTGCTGAGAGCGATAGGACAATTGCCTGAACTGAATCAGGATACCAAACAAGTCAATCAGTTCAGTGATTGTGCCATTAGGCATGCTTGTCCAACAATGGGCCTTTTACTTACCCTTACTTACTTCAGACGCGAGAGGTTATTATATCTGCCTATCCAGTGATAATTAGAACCAAAGTCCTGACGTGATGTCTACCTTAACCACCGTGACGCCCCATAATTTCCTATCTATTTTTGTCTTCCCGACAAAGAAGAGATACGGGGAAGGGATACGGGGTGATATTGCGAGGTCTCTCACCCCATAGCAATTCTCCCACTTGTTTCATCCCCTTGTACTCTTTATCCTATCAAGAGCTTTTTCTTTTGGATCAACAATCTCTTCTCTATCTTCCCACATTAATTGCAGTATGTATTCCCACAAAAAGCTACAAAGAGATAGGCCAGAAATTCAAATTAATATATATATATATATAGAACGGCCACTTTTTAAACATGAATCTGCTGGTTCAATCAACCAAAATTTACATGAACAAACAAATCTGTACATCTAAGATTTGGTGGGATGAATGAAACAAATTGGAGGGACCATGATCTGGGCATGTAAATTTGGTGGCTTCAACGAGTCTTTTAACTGAGTTCGCCTGCAAAAATGAATCGAAAGAAGAAGAAAATCAAAGCTAGCAAGAACAAATTCAGAAGTAACCCACCTAAAGCAAGTACCATTTACCATCAGAATGCTAGACAAATAAAAAAATTATCAAGGATACAGAGAAACCAGCAAAGCATTCAAGCAACATTTGATTTGGCCCCCTCTGCAACTTCAACCATTCCCTCCTGCTCAACACTCTCCTATCAGATAACAAGCCAGACTAGCACACATACACATATTTAATAACACACTTAAAAAGGACATGGATTTATTTGACCTACCACAAATTTTCATTACAGTCAGGAATGGTGTTGCAGAGGAGGACTAGTTCAGTGACATCGATCATGGCTTCGATCTGAGATAACCAATATGGTCCACCAGCTCATTCAAGTCCTCTCCCCAATCTGGAGGGTTCTCGACCAAATCCTCCACATCCACCTCGAAAGCCGATTCGTCGCCGAGTGGCAACTCTTCCTCCGGAATTGCATCCTCATTCAATAGTTCCTCCCAGATCGTCTCGTTCACGGGATCCAGCTCATCGCTGTTGGTCCCTGGCATCGAACTTCCAAGTGGGTCTTCAATGTCGATGCTTGATTCGTTCTCCAAAGCACCATAGAGAAGTGTCTCCATATCGGATTCAATCGGCGCCAGCTCTTCTAGATCTTGGTATGCTTGCAAATTCTCCATGCTCGGGCTAGCAGTCAATCTCCGCTTCTTTCCGATGCCGAGACTTTGCAATTCCTTTCTTAGTGCCAAGTTCTGAACGAAAGATGGGTTACTGAGCGCTTTGGCAAGGAAAGTCAGCATCTGCTGCTGCTTCTTCTCTGTTCTCTGCAACCTATCTTCCATTGCTGCAATCAGCTCCCTCGAGTGCTGTTGCTGCTGCTTCAGTTTCGCGATTTCAGACATCAACAAGTTGCGGTCCCGTGTCAACCTCTCGAGCTCGCCTTCCAATCCAAACTGTCCCAATTCGACGCAGGCCGTGGCTCCATGCTGCTGCTGATTCTGCGGGACGTTCCTCCTCCTCTTGATGGTCTTGAGCAGATGCTTCTGCCCTCCCAAGAAACCTTCATTTGCGAATTCCCATCTGTCTGGATCCACCTTCCTAAATCCCTGCATAAATTTTCATACGTCAGCAAAACTTCATAGGCGATTGATTTCCCCTGCTTTATTTATGAGGAAATGTTCAAGTTTTGGCAGTTTCGTCATCTGAGCAGAACAACTCAAGCTACATTACAATTCAAACAAACAGATCATCTCAACCACACCAAATTAGGCGATGGATGCTTCATAAAGAGAGGAGAGCAAATCAAATTAATTGGAAAACTCTAGTAAAACTTTCATCCAGTGAAATTCCAGTTCTCGATCTTAATGCAGTTCGGTTGCTAAACCAACTCTAGCAGACTCCAAAACCAAAACCAGAAGCTTCATTTGTCCTAAAAGGCTAAAACAAACTCAAGAGCATGAACATGTCTAAAAAATCAGTACCGGATTCCCTCAAAACGACGAACTAAAGACACAAATCAAAGGCGGGTGCGACTGGAGAATTTGATCAAACACTTACGTAAGTGTTGAGCTGCCGGATGAAGCTGGAGAAGTTGCTGTGCTTGAAGTACTTGGGGAGCAGGGTGGAGGAGAACCGGTGGGAGTCCCACACGATGAAGCTGTTCTTCGCCCCGCTCCACGACACCACCGCGTCCGTCGACGGGTCCTCCACCATCTCGAACGTCTTCATCAGGAACGGCGGCGGGCCTATCTCGTGGAGCCCCTCCATCGGCCGCGGAGCAGTAGCAGCGGCCGAGCCCGAAGACGACGACGACCCAGTTGAGCACACGATCACATCTTCACGTTCTTGGTCTCGGTCCTCTTCTTTGATCACGATCACCCTCTCCATCGGCGGCGGCGGCGGCGGCGGCGGCGTTTCTTGGGTTTCTTTCCTCTTCCGGTCGGCTATGTGATTCTTGATCTTGGTACCATTGTCGGCGTGTGCGGTGAGCAGTGTCAGAGAGAGACAGAGACACAGAGACACAGAGAGAGAGAAAGCGCGGTGGCGATTCTGGGAAGTGGCACTGCGGTGGAGAAGATGAAGGAGAACGAGATTTTCGCGGGGAAGAGAGAGAAAGCGAGGTGATATATAAGATCGGGGGAGGAAAATTCTAGAGAGAGACACGGCGGCGTTGGGTGGCAGCTTTTTGTGTCGGAGAGAGTGGGAGAAACTTCCGGCGGATGGCAGTGCTTCTTCTGGTCAAAGGTTTTGACTTGGGGAGTGAAAATTCTAGAAATTTCGCGAGATGTCGGGCTGTGCTGAGCGAGGGCCGAGACGAGGGGAGGATTTTTTTTTAGGGCTTTATCTTTAATTCGGAGCAGTTAAAATTAGATTTGTGGGGCCCGGGAAATCCCTCTCTCCTCTGTCGGGGGACGATGATACTTTGTGGATAAAATGAGTGGAAAATTCAGAGCCGTAAAAATTATAGTTATGGGGTCCCACAATCTCTCTCTCTCTCTCTCTCTCTCTCTTGTCATGGGATGGCAATCTTTTTGTGGAGTGACAAGGTGAAAAATTATGACACTAAAGTAATTCCTTACATGGGTAAAAGTGGTATTGGGAGCTGTGACATTCCAAGTTCAACATGGATCGGAAAAGATCTTGTTGAATGGTCATAAGTCAGTTTTTGCCCTCGAATGGTCATTTTCTTGTTTAGTTATTTAGAGTCTTTCGTTCGGGACATCTCACGTAAAATAAGTCGCACGTCATTCTGATTTAATCTAAACCGAATTTCTTTTTCGATGAATGTATCGTTTGATGGACAGACTAGGCTCATACTTGATTCGACGAGGAGTGGGAATGATTGTCCAAGCGAAATGATTTAAACAAGATGTGACTCTTGGTAGACTTTTAAATTGACAAAGAGGGCAACAATGTACTGAATCTCACGTCGAATTGAAGGAATATTGTCAAAATACAAGTCGACACTAACAGTCAAATAAGTTCTTTACATGGGATGTTTTGTGACATCCTAACTCCCTAATTGGTTGGAAATGTCTTGCTCCATGACTTATGAGTCAAGACCCACCCCCAAAACATCACATCATTTTAGATGGCAATAAAGCATGATTCTCCCTAGTAAATGTGTGGCTTTTGAATGGACTAGGCTCATACCCGATCCAATCAAGGTAGAGGGCAATTGTCAGGGCAAAAGGGCTCGGATAAGGCATGGTTCCCAATAGACGTTTAGAATGGGGATAGGAAAGGACCATGCCACACATCAAATAAAGGGAGTATCATCGAGCGATCCGTGCCAACGCTGGCAAAGCTATCACTCCAAAAATCCACTTGGGCTCTACGCTTCATGAAAAAAATTTGAGTTGGGCTTGGCAACAAAGGAGCTAACCGATCCACTTCATCGTGAACCCAACAAAAACATTGCAAGATGGACCCAAACTTTCCACACTTGTCTATCATAATTGGTGGGCCTAGTGAACGTCTTGCAAACCCAAAGAGAAAACTGGCCCAAAAAAAGAGAATTAACGCTCATTTTTTTTCTATCTATGCTAACTCATCTGAGAATGAGATTTTCCAAAACTGTATTCGGCATTTGTGTCCTTTTGGACTTTTAGAGGGTTTTGGCATGGTGGATTCGGATCGTGACTCGTCGAGGAAGATGGACCTAAACTCCTTTCTAGCGGGCTTCATGTCGAGTGATGCCCCGATGGCGCACAATAATTTGTCATCTTCTCTACTTCGTTTTAGTGGCTATTATTTCCGTGAGACATTTTACGATATGGAAATTTGGGACATGATCATTTGACACACTAGCCAAAAAAAAAAAAGTTCAAAATTATAAGCATTACATGTCAATAGAAAAGTATCATAAAAATTTTATTTTCAAAAGTGGAGATGTCAATGAACTATTTTGTTCCGCAAGGAATCGATAAAACAACAATAAATCGTTCAAAAAAAACCGATATTGAATTATTAAATGATATGCACCTTTCTTTTTCGGTTTCCGATGAGGTCAGATAGAACATGCTCCCATAAATCCGAATATACTCCCAGAATAAAGACATGACAGCAGCATATTTCGTCACCTCTGTTCCTATGTAGCAATTATGTACGCATTCATTTGTTAATAACACGCGACAGCACTTTCAATTCCTTAAAAAAAGCTAGTGTTAAATATTTTTAGTGAAACTTGCTTGCTAAGATTATGTTCATTTTGCAAATAATGAATGGTTTAGAAAAATTTTTCCCAAAAATAATCACTCGTATTGCTTACCAAAACAAATGAACAAAAAATATTTCGTCGTTTACAAAAATGTTCAAACAAGATATTTATTGATAATGAAAATAATTTTCATTAACTAATTACTTTAAGCGATACAAATAACTATTTTTAGGAAAAATATTTTTCAAATCATTTAGTTCCTGAGAAATAAACCGAGTCTAAGTAACATGACAAATCACATTGAATGTTTTTTTTTTTTTGGGTGTAAAGCATATGACCTGTAAAGTTTAAATAATTATGGCTGACGTTCTTAACAAAATAATTACATCGAAAGGTTCAAAATTTGTTTTGCGTCACCAATATTCCAAACTTGTATCGATAATTAAAAAAAAAAAAAATCTTTCGTTTTAGTTCTGTCACGTGGACAACAACAAACCAATAGAGCTGACGTGACTTTAGTCTAGTGCAAAGTAACGTATCTCTATCTCTCTGATACCTAAGAAATTTCGTCATACAACCTAAATTTTATTCGCTAGCTTGGACTTTTTTCCATGTCAATAACACCGTTATGCCGGTGATCTAAACTACACGCTGTTACAGCTCATCTGACGCGAATCCCAAGTGACTTTATTTAAGGAAGATGGATTAGTAGTTGCCGAATATAAGGAATATCCACCACATAACGACCAATGCAAAGTTAGCTTTGAAGCTGACATTTGAAACTTGTGGTCGAAGGAACTAATGTTATAAAGAGTAAATTAAAAAAATTATTTTAATCTTGTGTACACATAGTTGTCTTGTCCTAATTTCCTTTGTCATGATTAAGCTCCCACTGCCCTTTTGTTTTTTTTTTTTAACCGGCCGAAGGAGGTGACACTCCTTGGAAGCCAAAAGCGTGCAAATTGACTAGTATTGCTATTATTATTATTTATCGGAAGCTTTTTACCTAATGTGTTATTTCGTCATCGCCTTTCTCGAACAGGAAAAAGCATAAAATTAAGGAGCATAAAGAGAAAATGGCCATTATTTTGTTGAACAGTGTGGGAGGCAGCTCGAGCTAAAGCCCACTTGCCCAAATGATGCCCACCCCACATTTGACCTTTTTCATTTTTAAATTTTTGTTTTGTTTTGTTTCGGGCGTATGTACTTGAATTATGCAAGGTTATCCCTCTAATTGCCTCCAAGAATGGCATTTCCTTTTCTTTTTTAAATTGATTTTTGGTTAATATAATATAGTCGCTTTCGTCTTTGTCTTTTCTCCCAAAAAGAAAAACTAATTTTAAATTGGTTATATTCATATAGAAGACCCACTTATTTCGAGTGTCTAAATATTCTTACCAAAGATGAGCGATGTAATGAAACTTACGGTTGTAGAGACGTCTCGCATTAATCAACTGGAAAGTTGAGGAAAAGCAATTTTTTTTTTTTTTTTTTTTTGTCATCATAGACAAGTTGTCCATGTGAAGATCAAAGATGGATTCGGTACATTCCTAGTTCGAGAAATTCTGTTAAATGGCTCTAATTCTTTTTGAGATCTTGTTCTATACATGTATCTCCCAAAGATGAAGCAGAATCCAAAATGAGCTAAGTTGACCATGAAGCCTTGCAAATTTGTCGTGAATTTGGGGGTTTGACTTTGTGTAAATTGAGATGACCAAGGCCTCCACTTTTTAGCCAAGAAAATGAATAAATGCACACACACATATACACACATTTATTTATTGGACACTCCTTGGTCCATCCTCCATCATATTATTTGCGATCAACATTGGTCACCATCGGTTTTTATTTCTTTTAATGTCCTTTTTACTTTCATTCCTTAACGTGTCAACCTTGGGGACAACTTTAGGCCCAAAAGTCAACTTCATTTTGCAAATGTTACTCAAATTGGCTCCTTCTCCAGCGCGCCTTGAGGCATTGACTAGACCAAAACCAAGATATGTAAGAACCACAAGGATGCTATTCTTAAGAACCTTAATCCGCAATCAAGGTGTCTTTATTTCACAAAAAATAAATGATCTGAATTTTTTTTTCTAAAAGTAATGCTTATATTGTTTATAAAAATGAATGAACGAAACATATTTACACATAAATTATTGTCAATAATCAAATATTTTTAATTCATGAATTATAACAAACGATACAAATAATCGTTTTTATTCTTCGCAAAATAAATGGAGCCTTAGCGAGCGATGATCAGTTAAATTTAATGATCATCGGTCAGTTCGAGAGCATGTTTACGACACGAACTAGATGGGCATTATGTTCTAGTGGTGTAACATTTAAATCACGGGACCCGAGTCATTTCAATTGAGTTTGACCATGATGGGATTTCGCAACCATCCAAAGCTCACTAAACCACTTTCAAATGCAAAGATGACTAGAATTAATTATTATGCCTACTAGACCCTAGTGATCAGAACACTATTATCCTACGTGGCAAAGACCCATTTCTTTCTCTGAAAATTATCTCGTGAGTTAGGTGGCGAAAACCTCGAAAACAAAGCAAGATTCCTTTTTTTCTCTCTTTCCTCGGCTCTCTTCCTTTTGGGAGTGAAATGAAATGGAGTGACATCGGGCATGAGGGGGTGGGCCCTACAGTATATATTGCGACTTTGATGATGCAACGAAATGCCTACTACTAAGTCCCTTTCTCTTTATTGTAACATGTGGCAGACACCGATATATAATATATATATCTCCTCGCAGCCACCATCAACGGCGGAGGTTGAAGGACACCAAGACCCGCCCATGATGGCGGGGGCCCACGGTCCACAAGCCACCACACCCCCGGGGCGATCCTGTTGGAATCTCGGAGCGTGGGGGCGACACGTGGCGTGCGGCGATTGGCTCGCGTCCCTTGGGTTCGAAAGTCTGGGCAGAGGAGACACGCCGTTGTCGAGACCAAGGATCAATGGACCATTACGTAATACTGGTGAGAGAAGCAAGGTCGGCGACATATTCCAAGATTTTCAATTTAAAAAACCCGACTAACTATTTGTCATTAGATATTCCCGACCACACATGAATTGATCATTATATACTAACTTTGATCTGTCGTGATTATTAGCAACCGAGAAGTCATGTCAACCGGTGATTCACAGAACTTAGCCATATAATTGTGAACACTAGAGATTGTTTTAGGGAGAAATTGAGGTTAAAAATTGCTACTTTAGGACATAACATAACCGATATGATTCACCATGATTGTTATTGTAAGAAAATCACCAACAGCATTAGGAATCGGGAGAACATGTCTGATTTATTTTCGGCAAAATGCTCCAAATCATAGAAATGGAAAAAAAAGGTAAAAGTGATTGTGCACCTTATCATGCAAAGACATGGGGATCCAATATCTTCTAAAAAGCAACACATACACGAGCACGATGTGCTCAAAGATGATATGGTATCGTTGCCTCAATTCAATTCTTTATCACATTTATACATGGCTTTTGAAGACACGGCTCGTTTTCAACAAATTAAAAAGTATTATTCATGACATCACGAGGAAAGAAAAAACATTAATGATTCTCATGAATTAGTTCATCAAATCATGTGTGTCTAGACTCTAGCTAACTATATTAAAGAGAGATATACTTGTTTAACATGTGGATCAAGTCATGTAAAAAAAATCTAACTTAACCCATTTTGACCCATTTTCATTTGATATTACTATTTTTTTTTAAATTAACTTAGTAGACAAAAAATTGAATTTTATATATTTTTACTTTCTTCATTCTTTTTCTCTTCCTTTTTTTCTTTGAAATCTAGTGAGGGTCAGCATTACCTGACATGAATATCTTCGACTATTTATGATCAAGTTAAAACTCATATGAGATTCATTAAATCGTCGACTAACACCATTTATCGTTCACATAATCAAATACGTGTTAAAATACGAACCCGACATCTATTTCGCCACTGCTAGTGCGAGACGAGCACCACCACCTCCCACCATTCCCCTCCCGTCTAATTCGATCGGATGCTCCAATAATTCAGAATGGATCCCGAACATCATCAACGAGATCCCGGGGGGGTTGCACGTTCTCCGCCGATGACGTGGCATCTACTAGAGGGGTCCCACTAGCCTCCCGCCTCCCCCACTCCATGCTTGAAGGAAAGAAGGGGGAACCGCACCTGCCACGTGTAAGCCGCAGGGGCGCCCGCGATTCCCTGGAAGGCACAAAAGGCGAAAAAGGAAAAGATAAAAAAATAAAAAATAAAATAAGCGGAAGGGAGGGGCGCGCCCGGGCCACGTCAGCCGCCGGGGCCCGCCCCCTCTCGCTCGCCACTGCTTACGTCATCGAACTTTCGAAAACTGCGTGACGAGGGAGGGGGGGATTTTGTCTGGTTTGACTGCTCGGCTCGGCTCGGCTCGGCTCGCTCTTTCCTTTTTGGGCACCGGCGAGCCAGTGAAACGGCAGAAGACAGGATGCATTCGAGAGGACGCGGGGAAATCAACTTTCGCCCCCTGCTTTTTTGGTTTTTAACATTTTTGCCCAACGTACATTTTTTATAATTACCGCGATTGGTTTCTCTCCCCCCCCCCCCCCCCCCCCCCACCTCTCTCTCCCCCCAACAATGTTCCCTTTCCTAAATTGAGATTTTATATGTTCAGGTACGTACCGAGATTTGCACTTAGGGGAGTCGGGGTAGGGCCTAGCGTCCCAGCGGACCGCGATTAGATTTAGTAACGACTTTAGATGGGGTAAATTTCAACGGTCGATTTACTTTATGAGAAAAGTCTGATAGGAAAGTTGCAAAATTATCCTTATGGCGATTGTGATGCGTGCTAGCTCATGCGGTCCTGCTTTTATGTTGTTGTTAGATCTATATTGATATGCAATAACTGCTTTTCAATTCGGTGTGATTTTTGCTTAAAAAGTTTGCACCACATCTTGTCTCTTAAATAGTATAAAATCTAGAATAAAAATGTAGAAAGATGGCATTACACTTGATAGATTGTGCCCCATGAATAGCTACTCTCTTTTTTTTTTTATGATCGAGGAAGCACACTTTCGGTTACTCAAGAATCATGAAACACCACATCAACCTCATGGACATAGTGGGACAAAACTTGGATGATTGACCATGACATTATTATTAGTGACACGAGAACATGATTTAAGCTCCATTTATTTCGTGAATAATATTTTTTTTTAAAATAATTTTCTTGATTTGATATAAGTGCTTAAGCCATAAACTCTATGCTTGGGTATGGGAATCCTATGTTCATTCTCGAGCCCTTGGCAATAGGACAAGGTTTGCAGTGCCCAATCCCATGTCCATTTAGGCCGTGCTTGAGTCCATTGAGGTTAGGCCTGAGACACCAATGCCCATGCTTGGCTCCGGTTATAAAGGTTGGGCCCATGTCCTTGAAGCTCGTGCCTAGGTCCATTGAGGCCGGGCCTCAGACCTCGCGCCGATGCTCGAGTCCATCATGGCTAAGGTCAAGACTCCCATGCCCTTGCTTGAGTCCCCGGTGCTCACGCCTTGGCCCATCGATGCTGGGCCTCACCTAGGGCGTCGAGGGACCAAGGCTTGGCCTCGATGGAGTCAAGCATGTGTGCCAAGGTCCCGGGCTCGACCTTGATGGACCCTATTTCGGGAGCAAGGGATCAAGTCTTGGGCATTAGGTTTGGGATTCGGCCTCGATAGACCTAGGCATGGCCTCGATTGACCCTAGGCTGTTAGGCCGAGGTGCTAGGGAGCTAAGCACGATCACTGAGTTCTTGGGTTTGGTTTTGGTGGACCCAAGACCAGTGTTGTGCTTGTGCATGGAAGTTGGGGATCCGGGCTTGAGACCCTAGCACCCATGCCGGGTTTTATGACTATCCATGTGCAAGTTATTGTCTTCGAATAATATATATTTATTTAGATAAACAAATAACATTTCTCTTATCAAATTATAAAAATATTTTCTAATTCATTTTCAGGTCTCGATAAACACTGGAATATATTGTCATTTTCCTGATAAATAATTTTTGGAAAATATTTTTAAAATATTTTTCAGAAATGTCATATTTTTCGCGAAACAAGTATAGTGTATTGTGTGCCTTTTCCTCACAATTGTGTAGCTTTTAAAATGAAAACTTTAAGGTTTAAATGGTTTTTTATTATTTATTATTATTATTATTTTTATGTTGGCTATAAGGCCCCGGGGTTTAAATGAGTGGCTGGAAGTTTGGTTTCAATGCGGTATATCCCCGGTAACAAGCGTAAATTCTTTCGCTAGGGGATATTCTCGCCACTCTATGTTTCCTTATCTCATGCCCGTAGATGAGAAAGTTTGGGCGAATGAATTCGTGGGGTCTAATCAAGCCTAAAGGAAAAGAGATCTTCCACGATGGCTTATCTAAAATGATCTTGTTCGTGTAAAACCACACAACTTTACTAGCTACGGCAATAAAATGAGTCAAGACGCAAGATGCCTGTGAGGAGCTCAAGCTGGATCTTTAGACTACTTTTCCTTTTTTATTATCAACAAACAAGATTCCCTTCATTTTTCAAAATAATACTCAAGAATTATAGAAGATTTTCAAGCCTAGTAAATTTCAAATAATTGCCAAACTAAACAAATGCCAAAATGCAAATAGCAAAGCAAAGTCTGTGGCTAGAGGGACATTCTCATCCCTCAAGAACAGATCTATCATAGTAAATGTTCAACAATTGATCACCAAATTCAGTGATGAGCACATGCCGAGATCCCTCACTTCATTTGTAGTGGCTTGCGATGCACGTTTAGGTTTAATATCCTCATCACCATTTCCATGCAAATGCACCAATATCAATATGTTGAAAGATCACATATCAAATACTTGTAAGAAACTCTTAGATCCATACCTAAATCTAAATCGGGAGAGGAGAGCAACCTAATCATGAAGAGGTTGTGCAGTCACATCACGAACATCCTTTTTAGTATCTGTTGATTGAACTAGTCTCCATGTTCACCCAATTAGTTGCAGAAATATATTTACTCACACAAACTCCCAAAACAGATCGGGAGAGAAAAGAAAAGACAATCAAAACAAGAAACAAAGAAAATTAAAAACTAAGTAGGCTCTCAGTTTTAGTTTCTAAAGCTGAGGGCCTACATGAGAGCTTCAAAAGAGGGAATTAATTTTGGGAGACGAGCGACTTTGCCGACAGAGAGAGAAAAGAACCTTAATTCAAAATCACTCAGTGAATATCATTAGGCTACTTGAGGTCATCATAATTATGTTGTGGGGGTTGAGTAGCTCAAGTTTTAAATCAAGCAACATTGAGCTTACAAACACTGAGGGCTAACAACCTGATGAGTTTGGTCTGACAATTGAATCGAACTGGCTTCATCCAATTAGTTCTAGGTTGGTTCTCATTTTTTTTAGAGACCTGGTAGGCTTCTGGATGGAAAAATTGGGAAATCAATCTTGATCGGGAAAATTGTCTACAAAGTCTTAAACCTATTGTACTTTTATCAATTTAGTCATAAACATTTTCATTTTTTGTCAATTGAGTCCATTCGACCAATTTTAATCAGATTCACTAATGTGGATGGCCAATGCTGATATGGCACTTTTTTTAATTATATTATGATGATATTTTAATTTTTTTTTTGAATTTTCATGGTTTTTTCTTTTTTTCTTTGTTTTTTTAAAGGTTTTTGGAGAGAGGGCTGCAAGAGTGGCTAGCCTCACGGCCCTCGCTAGCCAAAGCGAGGGCACACAACACCCTCACTTGATCTGGCCAGGGGAGGGTACCAAGCCCTTGCTTGTGGCTAGCGAGGGTCGCTAGCTCTTGTCTATGGCCAACAAGGGTCAGTTGGCCATCCTTGCTGACCCTAACTCCAAGACCAAAATAAATAAATAAATAAATAAATAAGAAGATTAAAAAAGGAAGAAAAAACCATAAAAAATTCAAAAAATCATTAAAATATAATTTAAAAAGTAACACGTCAAAGCATATTTATTCACGTCAGCAAATTTTGGTTAAATATGAGCAAATAGACTCAATTAGTAAAATATAAAAAGATTTATGATTCAATTGACAGAATTGAAAAATTTAGGACTGAATTGACAAAAGTGTAATAGGTTTATGACTTTTTTGACAATTTTCCCATCTTGAGCAATTCGATTCCCAATTTTATACCGTGATTTCAGTTCTCTGAGTAGGATTGACATGTAGCTTTTTTGTAAGCTTGTGTGAGAAAAGATAACACAAATGAGTTTTGAACTTAGATTAGGAAATCCCATCAATGCTTTCATCATTATGCCTCAAATTATTCACGTGGTATGTTTTGGTAACATGACAACTGTATTACTTAAAATTTGTTCAAAATTTGAAAAAAGAAAATGTAAGCCAAGTTCTTCGGTCAACTTTGAACCTGCCTATAACTAGCCTCTTCAATTTTAGTCGATTCCTAAGAAAACTTATTCCGACATGTAGACTCTATATTCTTAATTTAGAATATACCCACTTTAAAATCGACTGCCCCTAATGAACACTCTACTTGTTCACAAAATACGTTGGAGGGTGAAAAACTTGAGAATGTAAGTGCCGAAAAATTATGACCCAAAAAAACAGTAGTGAAAAATAATCCACAAAAAGAGAGAGAGAGAGAGAGAGAGTTGAGTTTGACCGTATGACTCATCGATTAGACTTCAAATGCAAACTGTACAGTACAATATGAGGTGGAAAAGAAAATAAAATAAAAAAAGAAAGAAAAAAATACCATCACCAGTACACAGTACTCCCAACTTCGTGACGTCATCAGCAACCTTCCACTCTCTCTCTCTCTCTCTCTCTCTCTCTTATATAAAATTCACCAGAAATCCCACTCTTCCACTCGCCCTCTCTCCGTTGACAATCCCTCTCTCTCTCCCTCTCTTTCTCTCTCTCTCTCTACTCTCCGGCGACGCGTCGTCCGCTATTATGCAAGGACTCTGCTCCGACGACGTCGTGCGCCTCGACCTCGCCACCCCCACTACCGCCGCCGCCGCCGCCGCGTCCGCCTCCGGCTCCGCCTCGTCCCTCTCCATCGACATGGACGAGTCGGCGGAGACCCGGATCCAGCGCCTCATATCGGAGCACCCGGTCATCATCTTCAGCCGCTCCTCCTGCTGCATGTGCCACGTCATGAGGAAGCTCCTCGCCTCCATCGGCGTCAACCCCACCGTCATCGAGCTCGACGACGACGAGATCGCCGCCATCCCCACCGCCGACGACGCGCCCGGCGGGCGGGCCGGCCCCAACCCCCCGCCCGCCGTCTTCATCGGGGGCACCTGCGTCGGCGGCCTCGAGGCCCTCGTCGCCCTCCACCTCAGCGGCCACCTCGTGCCCAAGCTCGCCGAGGTCGGCGTCCTCTAGCCTGTGACCTCGGGAAACGTGGGACCTGGATTCCGACCCGGTACGAGATTCCATCTATTAGATTGGAGTTGATATTCATATGTAGGATGCAAGAAAAGGATGATATGATTTCCATTATTAGGTCAAAAGCAGAATATTTGTATTGGTTGTAGCTTGCCGTAGCTTGATTCCATGGTCAAAACTGTAAGTTGCAGTAGAAATAGTAGCAGAAGAAGAAGAACAAGAAGAAGAAGAATCATCGGAGCACACGTGTACGGTGGCACGTGTATGAGATATTGTCTTTTATCACCAATGAATTCTTATTTATTGTCTAGTGATAAATTTTGTGTATTTGATTTTTGATTGGACCGATATGCAAATCTTTCTCAATTCTCGAGCATGTGATTTCGAATTTTAATTGTGGTGCTGTTGCGAGTCGATTGGGATTGTTAGTTGATAAAAGCACCATAGAATTCCCTCCTAATTATAAATTCGGTATACTAATTAGTGATTAATATAGCATACTCTTCTTATTGAATTCATTAATTGAATTCAAATGTTCTTTTTTTCCACCCCGCGGGTCATGTGCTATATTAATTTATAGATCGGTCAACATTCCTAGTATCACTCTTATAAAAGTGATAAGGATAATTTTTTTTTCTCCTTCTTCATGAAAAACTAGAGCATACTCCACCTGTATAAAAGAAAAAATTACACGAGCGATCTTATTCACCATTGATTTGAGAATTTTAATCCTAGTCTCTCACCGATCATCAAGATAATGATAGATGTCGTTTGTGGAAAACTTTTTCACATCGCTAATGTATGTTATAATTTCTTTTTGTTCGTGACCTAAGTATGATTATATATATCTCGTAGACAATACCAATTATAGGTCATTTTATCAAAAGATATTTATTATTTGTGAACATTACATAGCAACTAAAATTCTGCCTCCTTTGCTTTAGCATGTATTGGACAAGATTCTGTGGGTCGTATAGCTAACGTGAGATAATCTTGGAGGCATCGAGGATTGGTTTGGAATACTCCGTGACCACGACAAAGTAGAATGATACCCCATCAACATATTAAGACAAAGTTCGTCCAATAATTGCAAAAATCTCCAAACCCTAAAAGGGTCACTTTTCTTTCTCTTAAATAGATCCAGTTTAGGGTTTATATAGGAATCCAAAGTGTGTAATATACAATATGGTGACAATTATTGTGAAGCTCATTATTGTTATATTTATATAGACATACACTTTTAATTTTACAACGCATCAATAAAATTTAAACCTAGCCAAGGACGCTTACTTATGACTTACTCTATACGTGTTCCTACGCTACACATGTTGCGAAAACTGATGACATTTTACTTTAAAAAAGAATACAGTGACGTCAACGATGGATCTGTTATAAAAATTAGAGGAAAGCAGTAATATGTCTTGCGAGACTAAGAAACGGTATCTTTCTCTTTCAAAAGTGAGGTCTTAGATTCGTCTAGTCCTAAAGGGTGGAACCCATGATTAGGGTTTCAAGATTCTTGAACTAAACAAACTAAATAAATATGAAAAAAGAGAATGTGTTTTGAAGTTGGCAATCAAGTAACCACAGCATAGCTTTTTTTCTCCTTTTCTGCAGATTTTTCTTTTGGCTTCCTTCTAGCCATTAAAAGTTGCTTTGTATGTCACGCTTATGAGGTATATATATGCCCCACTGAGCTCCAAAATCTGCCATACTTTGACTAATAAGTTCTCGAATCTATTCCCCAGCAGAAAAAAGGGTTTTTTCTAGACCTAGAATGCCAGATACTTTGCTGTTTTCTCATGCAAGAAAGAAAGATTTTATGTGTTTCCTGCGCGTTACGATGCCACGCTCCAACAGTCATGTGAATTTTGACATGAACTTAAGCAGAAAGAGAAAAAAAAAAAAAAAGAAAAAGAAAAGAGAAATATCGTGTGATATGAGTTAAGAAAATAAATTAATTTTTTATTTGCTCCTGAGCGCTCTACGTATAATTAATTAGTATTTAAGAAAAACGTGTTATGTGAAATCCTAATAGTAAAAAAAATAAAAAGGAAAGTCGGTTTAATAAAGATTTTGTTTTTGGTCAAAAGTTTAATAAAGATTTAAGGACGCTGAATACTTCTCTCGAGAACATGACAAACAAAAAACTACCTAAACCTAGGGCAAGTTTAACCCAGTTTTGTCACCAAACCACCAGACAATATTCTGCAGTGCGTCATGGACCATAGTTCTTTTGTCATTTTTTCCCCTTTTAAGGAAAATAAAGTATTATGACATAAAAAAATGCGAATAAAACAAACTTTTGGCAATATTGTAGTGTTCTATATTGATGCTTTTAGCATGTGGTGGTACTGCCAATAGCGAATGTATCTGTGATTTTACAGTGTTGGACAGGTGATGAAGTATATCGGAATTCTTGTTTATTTATTTGCGAAAATGATGACAAATTTTCTAAATCTTTTTTACGTGTTGCATCTGCTGTGACGTAGCCATGAGTCGTCCGAATAAATATATATTAGAAAAAAATAGAGAAAACTCCAATAAAAGGCTATAACTACAGAGGATTCCCAAATTTCTAACAAAAGGAGGATTACAAATTTTACTTCGAGAAGCCATAGTGATTAAGAAGATTTCGGAAATCAATTTTTACATTACTTCGGCTCCGCTGAATTCTATTTTAGAAAAAACGCTCGAATAAAGTCGCGATAACTTTTGGAAAGCAGAAAGGCGTGCACCGTGCCCGGTAAAAACTATTCTTAGTCCATGTGCACACTCCTCCACATAGGTTTTTCTTTTATATAGTTGTATATTGATACCATGAATTCTTCTTTAAGGATCTCTTTTTTCCCTTTTATGGAAAAAGGAGGGAGGGATGCGAGAGGTGTCAAATTAGGTCACGGCTTAACCTCACTCCAACATCAGTTGGGCCCCCGAGCCCCTCCCTTTGGTTCGGGAAAAGACACTACGTGACAGCAACCTCTGCAGAAACACGCTCAGGGGAAGAAGAAGCAAAGCAAAACCCCCTGCGCACCCAGCAAATTTAAAAAGAGTCCTCAGTTGCAGCTGCTGACTCAAATTTGCTGCTGGCTCCAGACGTGGAAGCCATGCATTGGCCGCGGTGCGGCACCACCCTCCTGGACACTCAAGAGGTTGGAATCTTCTTCACAACCCTAAAACTCGCAAGAATCTAGTGATGGATTCTCTCTCTCTAGAGAGAGAGAGAGATAGAGAGAGAGAGGGGGAACAGTGGAGAGCACACAGACACACGCAGGCACAGGCACACACTCATCAACTATGCAGAGAAAGTATAAAACAATTTGTATTGGTGTTGTTCTTGTCCTTTCTTATTCTTTTCAAAGGGAGGAAAAGATGATGTCCCCAACCCCACCCAAAGTTTGTTAATGGTGGGGCTTGGCCTTCCACTTAGTCTAAGAAAACGGTTCCAAAAGCCTCTTTCGAGCACTTTAGCACTTGAAGCGGTTGTATTTTTACCCCCTGTCCACTTTTCGAGGGAGGTGAGGTCATGGCTTTGCTTTGGCTTCTTTTTCTTGGGGACCCAGTTTCATTTATTGATTTTGTATCAATTCTTGTTTTCACCATGCGCCCTCCGATTTTCTCCTTGTGGTAATGGACAGAGGAATTTGGCCGAGGCCCATTTCGCCTGAGCTTTCAAATTCTAGTGCGTTCAGTTGACACCTCCCCTAGCTGGATTCTAGAACATCTTCAAAAAGCATGGCTTCAATCAGCCGAAATCACTGTTTTACGTGTTAGCATAGATCACTTCGATTTAGAGAGAGAGAGACAGAGAGAGAGAGAGAGAGAGAGTTCCAAATAAAAAGGAAACGATGTGCTGTTAACGTTTGATGGAACAGGATGTATACGTGGTGTCTGCAATGAGCAGTGAAGTGTGACCTCAAGAACGGTTAGATGAGAGGCAAGCAAAATATGTACTTGGTTCTTGTCCTTATTTCAATCACAGTCTGGGTTGTGAAACAGCAGTGGAGGCGAGAGAGTGGCATTTGATTTTTTGGTTAACTGGTTTTTCGCTTTCTTCTTTTGCTGATTGGAGCAATCCGAGCATTTTTCATGCTCCAGGCACTGAGTCTTGAGATCTTGACACCGACTGTTCCATTGTTGAACACATATAAGTGAGCTTCATTGCCGATGGCCAAGCTCGGATAAACCCTGGCAGTGATGCAAGTCTTCCCTTTGCCATCGAAGCTCTCGACAATCGAGTGATCAATCTGTGTGTCGATAATTCAAGAAATGAGTAATTGCGCTAGGGGAGTGTCACAGAAAAAGAGACGAATGGAAATGCCCAAGAATATCGCATTGATTGAGTCCTACTTTTGTCATTGTCTAAGGCATATAAGATGTCATTAACATAGGACCACCGACTGTGATAGAGGAAGATTCTTCTTTGACCTATGAAGTGCGTCAAAGTAGCAAGATTGATGAAAAATAAATGAATGGAAACTGGAAGTACCAAGCTTCTGAGAGATATTTTCTCATGACGAGGATCTACGTCAACAAAACCTCCGTAAGTGGTCTTATCAAGGCCTTTCATTAATGACGACCTGCTTGCAATGCCAACCTCAAGATCAGATCAGAGAATTATGCAAAAATGCGCAGAGAATTGAACCTCAACCATAAGCCTACCTGCTCTGGTCGCTGCACATCAGCACAACCAATTTTCCATTCTTCTTCAGAACATGAAAATAGATTGCCGTTTGTTCTTTCAGGTCCTCAGAAGCTAGAGCCAACAAACCAAACGGGCCGAGTTTGCCTCTAACAGATGCTGTTTTGCTAGAACAGAGCAGTTGCGGATCGACCGAATTGTGATCTATGGTCTCAGCCTTGGCTAAATCGGTGGTCTCAAATGAAACTTCGATATCTGCCTTTATTATAACAAGATAAGCAGTAAGTTTATTACTTCTGATTACTATGAGCGAATGTAAATAATTACACATTATGTCAGTGTATTGAACTCATCACCTGCGCAGCTGTAATGCCTGAAACTTCGACTGCCGATCCACCCTTGAGATCCTTACTCAAAGCAGTCACCTCCTTAGCACGGAGTTTCTCTGTTTCTTTAATAGGCCATTGCACTAATTGCTTTCCCGATTTACTAAGAAGGACGTGCCGAGGAATCGACTAGGAAACAGAAAGAAAGCGATTTGATAAGCTTCCGTAAATGGAGAACTAGTTTCAACTATAAAAACACTAGATAGAATGTTGCAATTAACCTGGTCTGTAATACAAATGTAGATCAGAAATCATCAGTCTGTCCACAAATTCAATCTTTCTACAACAAGACCACTTAATCGAACTACTTATGACAAGTACAATAAATGTACTTTCCTACTGGCTTAAGGTGAAGTGGGAAAATCTGCTTTTTTGCCAACCAATTATAATCACTGATTATGACTGCAGGGAACGTAGCTTAAATAGATCCTTAGGTCAAGTTCATTTCTGAACTATAAAATCAGAAGTACCTGAAGTCCTGACCATCCCTTCTTGACGTCAGATGACTTGCTATCAGACTCATTTATCCAGCCCCACAGAATACGCCTCTCTTTTGCGCTGTCATAGAACGTCTTTGAAGCATAGAATTTCCCATAGTCATACTGCAAGCCCGAACTTGAAACGGTGAAGTCATTCTCAACAGAGAATCTGTCTGTTTTCGTATCGTAGTTTCCGAGTATGTAATAGTCGTGAGAGTTGAAACTTGCCTTAAGCACATGCTTGGCCAACTCCCCTTGCTCTGAGGTTTCCAGCGCATTCCTGCTATTGATACTAACAGGATAAAAATCCGGGCATTCCCACATGTCGGTCTCGGCCAACGAATTAAACAGGCTCCCGATCATACTCCAGCTAATAAAGTCTTCGCTTTTGTAAAGAATTGCGGTCCCTCGACCTTTAATGTGGCTTCCAACTAGAAGGCGCCACGCCTTGTCCTCACCTTGCCAGGCAGTTGTTGGGTCTCTGAAGAAATTAGGATCAGTTCCATATGGTGGAGTGATTAACGGGTTATGAGGCGATTTGACCCACTCACGGAGCAATGGATCGGATGTGTTTTTGGACATTGCCAAGTTTTGGACCTGACGGTTCTTCAGGTCGATCCCTGTGTAAAATATGGCAGGTTTGCCCCCAGAAAGAAGGGTCGCCGAACCAGACCAGCATCCATTAACATCAAAAGGCCCCGTCGGATAAATTGCATCCTCCAGGTTCACCCAGTTGATCAGATCGTAAGATACTGAATGAGCCCACACTATGTTACCCCACACAGCACCATGGGGGTTATACTGATAGAACAGATGGTAGACTCCATTGTAATAGATTGGTCCTGTGATATAAAAAGAAATTTCATGAAGCCAACACAGCAGTTAACTTCTATCTTTATACATTGAATGTCAACCTTTGTTGTTGAAAGACATGATTTTACTTGTAAAAAAAAAAAATTACGCTTTACAAAGTTACTGATTTATTTGTAAAGGCCTCTGTCTTGTCTTTCTTAACACATTCAATGCCACTTTTAACACCAATGAGATGCTAAAAGATTGGAAGAACTCACCATTTGGATCTGCAGTGTCATGTCATTGTTCATCAAAATATGGAGTTGCGCCGGATAGCACAAAGCCAGGAACAGAGTCAAATCAAGAATCAACAATTCATTGGCCTTAAAACAGAAAAGAAGTTCCAAGAGAAGGGTATATATTGAAGCACCGTTCATCCAGTTTCTCGGAGGTTGGAAGTGGTATCCAGTTCTGTAAGGCTGATCTGTAGAATCGGATCGAAGATTTCTTTGAACATGATCAAAGTCTCCAACTTCAGCTCCATATCCAACTCCTGCACAGAATAGTCCTGCAACATATATCAGGAACAATTTCATTTCTGGAACAACTGCCAATAATCTCCAGGTTAGCAAGTTTTTCTCAGTCTACATTTAAGCATTTTTCTGTTTACATCAAAGGGTGTTTGGAGAAATAGATCTGACAACAACTTGCATATAAAAAACCACATTTCTTGGACCAGTTATGCAACATGTATTTCTTAATTCTTAGAATACTATCGGGACAATTTTCTTATACTTAGGGAAGTGTGACTTCAATGCCAACTTGGGAATAATGCACATGGAGATCCGCTTGTATTTTCTGGGAGAGACCAAAGACTGTCAATCAAGCAAGCAATTAAAAAACAGTCTACGAATAGATTACTGAAGCCAGACTCTACCTGACAAAGTCCAAGGTTAAGGGATGCTTTTCGGATAGCAAAGTTTAAGTTTTTCTCGTTTGTTGTTTTGCTAAGCTGTTTTAAACTCTTATACTATGAATCATAATGAGGCTCGTGATTGATTGGACAAAATAAAGATATGCGCTAAGATTGGAGACTCACAAGAGCATTGTGACCCACTTAGCAGCTCAAGGGTCGACAGTGATTCAAAAAATAATTTTTATACTGCTTCTCCTGGTGCTCTCGGGGGTATCACCCATCCAACTAGTAAGGTTCTTTTCCCAGGCAAAAATAAAGAAGGAGCAGAGGAGGACTATTTTGCAGAAGCATACCATCCATATTGATTCTGTATTACAAAAAACTTTAAATAGCACAACTTTTTATTAATTCCGATTTCTGCGTGGTCAGGAAATAATGCAGCGAATCTGCAGATACATCTCATGGCACTTCATAACGCATGGTGGGAAAACATGGATTAAAACACTAGAATCAGTCTCGTTTTGGGCACTTCAAATTTTGGAAGCGGATTCCTCATGATGTAACGGCTACGCTGCACAGGATTGACCCTCCTCAGATCCGCCAGATGAGATATTCTCGCACCGAAATGCCGATGGTTCTCCATAGCTCAAACTTTCTCCATGACCAATACGGGCTTTCCTCATGCTCCACGCATCCAGTTGCTCGACTCGTACACTAAGAGTTCCATAATTGAAAGTATACAAGCGAGCCGCTTCATCAATAGCCAGCACTGGATACACCCTGCTGGTGATGCAGACTTTTCCAGCCCCACCAAAGCTCTCAATAATAGAGTGATCTATCTGCAATATTGTTCAGAAGTAATCATCAGACGACAAAGCAATGGCCAGAGGCCATAAATTGCGGACAAACGTACCAAGGTTCTCAAGGTAATCTTCTCGACTTGGGGATCTATGTCGAGGAAAGCTCCATATGTGGTCTTATCAACCTCGTTCCTCAACGAAGACCTGTTATAGCCAATCTTTTACAATGAACTTGCAGTACAAGGAAATATTTAAGAAGACAAAGGCAAGAGCTCGCAAAAAGCTATCCCGCATTTTACCTGCTTTGATCACTACACATCAGGACTACGTATCTGTTTTGGCCTCTGAATACTCTGAAGAATATCGCCGTTTGTTCTCCCAAATCCTCCGTCGCCAAAGCTAACAAACCAAACGGTCCATACTTGCCACTAACTGATGCATTCTTTTCGCTGCACAGAATTTGGGGGTCGATCCAGTTTGGATCCATGAGCTCAGCTTCTTCCAAGTTGGGCAATTCAAAGGCAACTTCAACGTCCACCTTTTGATTTACGTTGAAAAACAGAGAGAAGTAAATTTAGAGTAAGGGCGTCATATATATGAAATAAACAAGTCGAGATGACTATAAGATGCAATAGGTCCATTCAGGCACCTGTGAAGCAGTGATATCTGAATCTTCATAAGTTGAACCGCCGTCGAGTCCCAGAGACTTAACACCAACATTTTTGTCACGCAGAGTTTTGATTTCCTCCACAGGCCGCTGTATCAGTTGCTTTCCACTTCTGTCTAGCCAAATTTCTCTTGGAAATGCCTGCAAAACAAATGAAATTTGGTTCGTAAGCTGACTTTTCTACACATGAGCCTGCCAAATAAAATTTCAAACATGTCTAGTTGCGGGCTACACATGAATATGGATATATTCATTCGTATTAGCATTCGACCAGATTAAGTCGCAATTTAAGTAAGGCAACTCAACTCACCTGAAGTCCAGACCAACCCTTTGCTATGTCATCCTCTGTACTATCCGACTCGTTAACCCATCCAAACAGTAGTCTCCGGTTCTTCGCACTGTCAAAGAACGATTTGGAAGCATAATATTTCCCGTAGTCCAATCTTAAGTCCATACTAGCTCCCGCAAGGTCATCATCTGGTAAAAACCTTTCCAGCTCAAGTTTGTAAGTGCCTAGCACATAGTAATCGTGACTATTGAAACTTGCCTTCATCACGTGCTTAGTGCTTGGGTTCAGGATCGATGTGTCCACGCCATTCATGCTTTCTGTGGATACTGGAAAAAAGTCCGGGCACTCCCACATGCCTGTTTTGCTCGATGTGAAAAGAGGTTGCTCGGATTTAGACCAGTGGAAGAAGTCATCACTTTGATAAAGAATTGCCATTCCTTTATCGTTCTTCCAGCTTCCAACTATGATCCTCCATATACCATCTGGACCCTGCCACGCAGTCGTCGGGTCTCGGAAATTGTCCGGTTCAATTCCTTCGGGAGGAACAATAATTGGATTCAGAGAGAACTTGACCCATTCTTGTAGGAAGGGATCAGACTCATTCTTTGGAATCGCCAAATTTTGCACTTGACTATAATTCGCGTCTATGCCAGTATACAAAATGACTGGTCTGTTCCCTGGAAGGATAGTAGCAGAACCTGACCAACAACTGATGATGTCGAAAGGTTCACTTGGCTCGAGGGCGTGATTAAGGTGAACCCAGTTAACTAGATCATACGAAACCGAATGCGCCCATACTATACCGTCACCAAAGAGCGCGCTGTGAGGATTGTATTGGTAGAACAAGTGGTAAACCCCTTTGTAATACATAAGACCTGATTAGATCAATCAAAGTCAGGATATGATTGGAAAATTCAAGAATTCTTCAAACTCTATTTTGCCACTAATTCTTTTTATTCTTTTGTAATTTGTTTCTGGTGGGCAGTGAACACGTCGATTGAACATGCTGTGGTTAAGCTCTAGTGATCAGTAGGCACTAAAAGAAGGAACAGAACAATGATATTGCTCAGAATCAGCAACGCTTACCATTAGGATCTGCAGGACAAAAAAGCACCCATTTGCCCTCTCCACGATCAGATTCAGAACGTGTCTCGTAATAGCATCAGCACAAAAAAAGGAAAACAGAGGGGGAGAGAGAGAAGGTTCGATTAAATATCAATGAAAGAATGAACAGATTAGAGGCGATATTGATGAACTTCATACCGTTTAACCAATTCCGAGGAGATTGGAAATGATAGGAGGTTCTGTAAGGTTGCGCTCTTGAAGTTGTAAAAGATCTGCTCTGTGATGCTTCGAGTTCAGCTCCGATTCCATTGCTCAACAGAGCACAACACAAGCAGCCAATGGCCAGAAAAAGTGTGGTGGCCATGTTCTCCAAAGCAGGACAAGAGTAGGGTCCTCCCTCCAACCATTATATGCAAAAAGACGTCAAGCATTTAGACTTTTCTTTTTGCCTTGTTGTCCATTAGTTTAATGATACCACGTTAAAGAATTCGTCTTCTCTTAGGATTGGAGACGAGAGATGGTCACGCGTGCCATCTTTTTAAATATTGGACGTCTCTCAATAAAAATCAATCCACGTTCTTGCGAGGTCAGCATTATGGAATTATTGGCATAAATTGTATCATAGAATATTAAATATCACACTCGCGTACGGTAGGTGTTTTACTAACTGAATTATTCTATGAAAGCTGAGAAATCAACGGACCTTAAACAGACAATCTATCTTGTCTATAAACAGGCAGGAATGCTATGTGACGGAGGCCCATGCTTTCGTGACCATCTACACCGAGGGGGCCAATCAGATTCAGAGGCGACCGTGATCTGCCGAGACATTGCTCTCAGCATGGTCACGCCACCGCCGCAAGAAGACTGAGTAGCATTTCCCGGAAGTTGCTGCTCGCGAAGTTCAACCTTTACATGGACCTGGCGTTTCTGGAGAAGACAAGGTGACTTCTGGAGCCAGCATGGATCTCGGCGGGCCACTTATTTCTCTAGGTCGATGTCGATGGTTACGAAGCTCGGCATGAGCGATGACGTTGGGGCTTGTAAGTCACAATTACGACGACGATGGGAAGAGCATCAGCACCGAGTCCTGGTTCCCCATCAAGAAGTGAAGCGGCCCCTGGAAAGGGCTTTACGATGATGCAAAGAACATCCTGACGACTCACAGCGAAGAGCACGAGAGGCCCCAGTGCCCAAGTGAAGTCCCAAGGAGATGAAAAGCAGCTGCAGATGGTGGCCTAGCCGATCGATGTGCGGTCGGATCAAGGCCTTCCCCAATGTCGAATCCGGCTGCATTGGCCGCCAATGCAAATTGCATTGCTCCTGTGGAATCTTAACACGAACTCGTAAAGAAAATATGGGCGAGGCATTACGATCTGATGTGCACAGAGTTTTTCTTCCTTCCCAGATTGAATATCCCAAGTCTCTAAACCATTCCTGCATGAGATTGATAATATGACATCAAGTTTAAGTTGTTATTGTGCCTCTCGAGGTACGAGAATCTCCGAGGTGCGGACACCTTAAGTACCAAAATTTAGTACAAATGAACACATAATTGCCAAAACTTCTAAAATGTATATTTAAGTGCCAAAATCAGAGAAGAAATAAACACTTAAGTGCCAATAGTGAGCCTTGTCGAATTTTTGACAAGCTACATTAGATTTTCGGAGAGCCACGTCAGATTTCAGGCAGCCACGTAAATTGATTTTATCAATAAAATAATATCACATTAAATTTCTGGCAAGCCTCACTGAAATTGGCACTTAAAAGCACGTTTGGTTATGCTCCAATTTTTCTTTATTTTGTTTTTTTGTTCTCCAAAATAGAAATAGAACAAAAATCCATTTGCTAATTTTTAGTTACTTATTTCGGGGAACAAATTGTTTCAAAGAATAGATTTGGAATTGAAAAAAAAAAATTGATTATGTATTCCTAAGAACAACTCAAAAAATAAGCCTTTTCTATTTTTTCTTTCTTTCTTTTTCTCCTAGCTAGTCACTGGCCTCAGCGATGGCCAGTGATTGGCTAGATGAGGCCTCGCGAAGCACCGGCTATCGGCGAGGTCCCCTCAAGCCTCGCCGTGGCCAGGTGAGGCTCAACCTCACCCAAATCTGGCAAGGCCGACCTTGTGGTGGCTGGGCAAGGTCCAACCTTGCAAGATCTAGGTGAGGTCGCCTTGCCGGCTCTCGCCGGGGTCTCGTCGGCAAGTGGCTAGAGGAAGAAGAAGTAAAAGAAAAATATAATAAAATTATTAATAAATTAAAAGAAATTCTAAGTCACGAAATTATTTGGAATCATACCAAATGCATTTCTATTCCGAGAATAGAAATTTTGTTCAGTTATCAAATGCATTCAAATATTCAAAAACTTGTCTAATCGTTTCTAAATAGAAATTGTTCATGGAAACAAAAACGTTATCATACACATCCAAAGTGTCTAATTTTTAAAAAAAGTAACACTTAAGTATATCTTGTTTTGGCACTTATGTGTCCATCGTATTAAGTTTTGATACTTGAGGTATACTTTTTCTAATAATCTCTAGAACAGATTTTGCTCGCAACAGTGTGCATTTTCACGGTAGTTCATTCTCAAGGATACAAATCGTATCGAAGGCACAAATCCTCGAACTTTATAAAGCGATACGACTCAGAAACCAGACACCCCTTTCTTATATGAATTAAACTAAGACAACCTTTCACTTCTGACCATACAGCCTCTCACCGTTGCAATATGAGACACCGTTTCACACTTAAATTCGGTTAAATCAGACAACTTGCGGTCATCATTTCATCACAAACGTTCTCGATTTTCTTTTCTATCATCATTTCATCACAAACGTTCTCGATTTTCTTTTCTATTTTTTCAGCAGAATATTTTTTTTTTAAATAATACACGACTGCTTGTTCAAAAGTTGATTAAACGACCTACCACGAATAGTCATATATGCTGAAAAGTTGCATTTCTCATATGGACTTGGCATTTTCACTAACAATGCATCTCTTCATAAAAGTAACGAAGAAGATGGGAAGAAAAGAAGAAAAATATGTAATTTGGTGTTTTTCTGAATTTTAGGGTTTTTTATTTCTGCCGTGTTTTCTTTGGGACAAAATTGCCCATGTTCTGATCGCTAGAAAAATCACTTGCTCGTTGGCCACTGAACATTTGGCTAGCCGGCGAGATCGGGCATTTATTTGAGATAAATTTGACCACTTCAGACTATTTGAAATAAAGTACACCTCGAGCCATTTTTTAAAAAAAATGGCCTCACTTCAGTCCTTATTTGGAATTTTCTCTATAACATAATGACACAAATTTAACAAACAAATGATGTGAACATGATGTAAATAAGATGATAACACATATTTACGTACAAATTAGCAAATTAATAAAAAAAAATACTCATCAAACAAATTATATCAGAGAAAACAACTAATTCAAAAGGACTCTACGACAAAGTAATTTATCATAAGGTTGTCCATACCACCTTTAAATCATAACAATAATCACTTATTATACATTTCGTTATGCATACACGCAATTAGCAGCCGGGTCCTGCTGTTGTTGCTCTAGGTCTGGCACACCATTTTCAGCTTCAGGGACAATAGCTAATATTATTCTATTTATGATAAATAATTTTATTTTTTATTGATCTTTTGCTATTATAAACATCGGCTTGAAAATCAAACTAAGCCGAATCCCTCGAGTCTTGACCGATTTATGTTCGGAACTGCGTCTCGCCTTCTTCAAAAGCCAACTCATCCTTTCATATCTAAGCTGAAATCCAATTCAAAAATCGAGTCTAACCCCGCACCATGCGAAATCGGCTTGTGATGCATAGAATTCGACATAAGAAGCGCTCTCGGCTTTCTTTCTTCTGTGCTTCCTCTAAGTTTTTAATAAGGACATAAGTGCGTTTAACGTGTTCGATTAAAAAGTTTAGAGAGAAAAGATTTGGAAAAGAATGTTTTTATTGCTCAAGTGCTGGTGAGACAAATGAGGGAGAGAGCTTCCCTAATTATACAAGAGTTCTTCTCATTACAAACGTAGATTTTCTCTTGATCTGACGATGAAGATTGCATCTTCCCATTTATCAATCACCAACATTTATGACAAAAATTCTCTAGAACATTATATATTTGCCAAATCGTCCATCCTTAGAAATATTCTAGATGGCTCTAGAAACCCTAAGAGACATATAATCTCTAAAGATATAATATCTTATCCTTTATATGATGGCTAATTTAATTTAATTCATTTACTGGGGAAAGCATGTCATATGACCTTATTTTTTTGTAATGATGGATTTTTTTCTTATTGATCTTATGGTATTATAATTTTTTGTCAAATATGAGTTATGTTTCATTTATTTGTCAAATATGAGGCCGCTAAATTGATCTTCTAATGTTATTAACTGTTATATAAGATAGGTATCTTTATGTGTTATATACTCTTTCAAAACTGCGCGGTAAGCAATTATATTTAAAAACATATTATATGGAAATTTAGAAATAGAATCTACGTATAAAAAAATAATTTTAGACATTTATTACCAAAATAAGCATAACTCAATATAAGATTTGTTACCAAAAAATGGATAAGACTTAGAAATGCAGAGTTAAAGATTTGTTAGGAATATATGCAAAAGAAAGTCTGTCTAATAACACGATTAAGTATTGAAAATTAAAAAGAATTTAGCACTTAATGAGATTAAGCTAGGTTGATCAATAAATTTACATCGACTTAGAAAGATTCAATTAGATAAAAAAATCACTTAAGATAAAAATAAGTAAAGAAAGAGTTACTTAATTCATCAAGTGGAAAAGTAATTGATAATATTTAGAATCTTGCCAATCAGATTTGTTAAAACTTATCCTCGCAATTTCTTGTTTGTTAAGGAAGAAATAATAATCGATCTAAATAATTTTTTTTCCATTCGCAAGACTCGAATTCCTTAGTGCTCATATTTAAAACACTTAATTTATCAGTTTTATTGAACAAGCCCTTAGGATACAAAATTAGAGATTTTCTCAAATTAAACATTTTCGGGTCAAGATCAAGATTGATTTTAAAAACGGAGTGTATATTAAATTGTAACATATATTTATTCATTTATTTGTTTATATTCGGAATCCAAAAATTGACATCCCTTCCTACTCTCCTACTCATCTTTAACAGAGAGAGAGGTGATCAACATATTTTTGGAAATATGATTGGAGTGTAAGAAAAAGCAAGAAAGAAAAGAAAAGTCTTAACCCTTATTTTGCTTGGATGCCAAGACACAAGAGATATCCAAAAGCCAATAACCAGCAAGCAAGAACATTCAGTCAATATAGCTCAAAGAGATGCACCAAATATCAATAACAAACACACCCCACGTACCGCCTCTCCCTGTCTCTCTCTCCATATCCACCACTTCACACAACACCTTTCAGTTACTTAATTTAAAATCTCTCCCTCTCTCTCTCTCTCTCTTCACTTGCTCCACTTCCCACGCAGAGATATTCTCCATCTCTCTCCCCCGCAAATCACTCCCTATTATAATTAAAACCAAACGAACAGGCAGAAGGGCCATGCCGACCACCGCCAGCGCCGCCAAGCCCGACTCGCGGGCATGCGCGGCGTGCCGGCACCAGCGCCGGAAGTGCCGTCCCGACTGCCAGTGGGCCGAGTTCTTCCCCGCCGCCCTCCCCCACACCTTCGCCAATGCCCGCTCCCTCTACGGCCTCAGGAACATGAACGAGCTGACCAGGCTCCTCCCGCCCGAGCTCCGCAGGATCGCCATGGAGACCATCATCTTCGAGTCCAATGTGAGGGCCTTCGACCGCGTCGGTGGGTGCTACCGCATGATCCGCGATCTGGCCGCCAGGGTCCGGCTGGTGGAGTGCGAGCTCAGGCATACACATCAGCTGCTCGCCTTGCTTCGCGGCTCGGAGCTTAGTACTAATAACAATATCGAGGATAACAATCTAGGGTTGACGCAAAAATCGAGCGAAGATCAAGAGGTTTTGATGCGTGACTATTTCGTGACGGACGATCTCGGAGCGTCGACTTCATCATGTCGAGTCGATGAACCCTCAGGTGCGAATCATGTTTGCCAAGGCGATCGGCTACTGAATTTTCTTGATGAACAGATAATCAGGTTCGATCTTCAACTTGGCATACATATATTGCTCTAGATTCGGCAGTGTTAAGTTTTTTTTTTTTTTTTTTAATGGAAATCTGGAAGAATATTTTCACTTGATTTTGAAATTCGAAATTTGCCTTTATAAAAATGTCTTGCCATCTTTCAAAATTTTAAAAATTGCTTCTGATCAAAATGAACAAAATGATCAAAATAAAATTGATTTCCTGTCACTATATTGTACGTCTGAAAAATCAAACGTTCATTGGCACTGATTTTATTTCATAAGCTCGTTCGTTCTGATCCCTTCTACAATGATTTTAGCAGCACGGTCCCGGTAATGGAAGGGACGAGCTCGATGTACAACAATCCGTTAGAGCTCGATCCGATTTCCATTGCTTCGCAGTTGTGTCTCCCCAATAATAAGTCTCTGAACAAAGACGAAGGTGTGAACTCACGGCTTCTCGCCGGATCTTACGAGAGAGATCAGCCATCGAACTTTCTTGAACTCAAATCGCTCGACAAAATTGACAAGCAAAGTAGGTAAGATGTGAAATGATCAGTTTTGCTCCAATGATTCTCTTCTTCGTGTATAGAACTTTGACGCAAAATGATATGTCGTAGAGTTGGACCACATTACATAATTCGTGATGACTGAAAAACAATTTAGGCTTTTGGATTTAATGGACTTCAGTGAAGAGATGGAACCCAATTAGCCTAATGACAATGCAAGTTGTAATTTGCCAATATATCATATATTTGGAAATTTTCTAGTTAGTTAATCAGTGCAATATTCTTAACTAAATCAGACTTAAATATCTTTCCATAATATATTGTATAGTTAATATTGTCTCTTATGTTATATTCAACCTTGGATTTGAATGTGTAAAATCTAATTATGCCTTTATAACTTTGGCCTTTCTAAATATTTATGTTATGATATTTCCATACATGGATGATGATGATGATCTGCTTAAGTTTATAAATCGTGTGGCACAGGCCTATCATTGCAAGGGACGAGCTCGACGGACGATCAATTGAAGATTAATAAGGATTCGATTGCTTTTCCAGTCCTCCTCTCAAGAAGGCATTTTCTTCACTGCGAAAGATTCAACCAATGCAAGTAATTATTTCCACGCATGAAATTATCATTCGTTTTCTTGGCTACTTATATTTACGGTTTTATCTCATTTCCAATGAATTAATATAGCTGAGGAGAAATTTTTGAACTGATTATTTTCTCTTGTGGGAAGGACTAGCCTTGGGACGATTGTTCAAAAAAAAAAAAAAAAAAAATTCTAATTTTGTTGTTCCCCATTATAAAGTTGATAAGAGTGTCATGGCATCTTACCATCAAATAGATGAATTAGGTTGATAGTTAGCTTTCTTATGAGAATAATAGCTGTGAAGCAACATAGGTCATAAGTTTTTGTCCGAATTATTCTCAACTTTAGGGAAATTATCTAATTAGTCCTTAACTCTCTTTTTTTTTTTTTGGATCAGAATCAGTCCTTAACTAACTGTATGAATGTCAAATCAATTTTAAAATTTTTAGTTTGCCAATTAAGTTGGCTAATTTTTTGCTAGAAATTGCAATGTATTAGGTAGGACCGCAGACTATGGCTAGACTTAACAATTTCTAGCAAAAATTGGCTGAAATTACTATATTGGAATTTTACATATAGATTTATGATTAAATTGACCAAATTGACAATTAAATTGATATTTGTATAATAGGTTTATGACTAGATAGATCATTTTTCCTTTAAAATTTAAAGATAATGATTCATGAAATCTATGGCAGAAAAAATCATTCAATATAGTCCACTATTATTTGCGTATTATTCATTTATGCCTCATAAATCGCTTCCGTCTGGATTCGCTCCATTCTTTCCTTCATTGTTCTCTATGTACTTATTCACTAGATGCATGCGATAGTAGATTCTTGACAAATCTCTTGTGGGCGTGAATTAAAATATATTGCTTCATCTGGATTTTTTCCCTTTTAGTTATATTCCACTTCAATTTTTGCCAAAATAGTAAGATGTTTATTATTGCTTGTGTTTGGTTTAACTTTTGGAGAAAGTTTTTGGAGAAATGCAAAGAATTTTAGGTTAAAGGTTTTTTTTTTTTCAAAATGCAAATAGTGTTTATAAATGTGTTTTGTGAAAGTGTATTAAGAAGCAATTTTGGTTAAATGTTGTTTGGGAAAAAAATCACACTTATAACATATTGCATGAGGTAGAAAATGGCGAGGGCACTTTTAGAATTTTAAAAATTCAGCTAGGGAAAAATTGGAAGAAAAAAAGTACTACCATTTTGGGAATGCGAAAACCCAAAGCTTCTACTTCTCTGCCTTGGGTTGAGGGACTTTAGAGGACTTTGTAAACCATTTTTCTAAAGTTCTCCGAAAATTTTTGTCAAACGCCTTAATATTTGGCTAAGCCCTTAGAGGCTTAAAAGTCTTAGCAAAATGATTGCCAAATGCAGCATAAGGGCTTGGAGGAGAACTTCATAATAAAAGGAAAATACTTTTCGGGAAATATTTTTAGAAAAATGGTTAATTTTCCCTTATTTGGTGATATGTGACTGAAAACGTTTTCAAGTTTTGGATCTTATTTGGAAAATGATTTCAATTTCATGCATTTATCTCAAGCTATAAAAATTTTGAAATTTTAAATAATTTTTTTATTTGTAATTTATATTTTCTTTTTTTTTTTTTTTCTTTTTTCTTTTAATTTTTTTCTCCACTGGTCGTCAAACTTGCCCACAAGTACGGACCAGTGAGGTTGAGCCTTGCCAGCCTTACGCAAGGCTCAAGCTCACCGAAAATGGCAAGGCTTGAGCTTGCCGCCCTCGGACAAGCTTGAGCTCACTTGAATCTAGCGAGCCTCAAGGCTAAGGAGGTCGAGCCTCACCTACCTATGCTTGCGGTCGACGCTGGCTGTTGAGGCTTTGCAACCAACAGATGAAGAAAGAAAAAAAAAAGATTTATTAAAAATTCAAGAGGAGCAATTTTCAAAAAGTGTTTTCATCTCTTTAGATTTAATAATCTACTTTACTAATTTTATGCTTTAAAGTTTTCATTGACTGGAAAGCACTTTTGGTTGACTAGTCATTTTCAGTGAATCAAATGGGAGAAAAATTAGAAAACTAATTCCCAGAAAACACTTTCATTGAAACAAACCCATCCTAAGTTATTTTCGTGAAAGTATTTTCCTTATATTATACAATTTAATGTTATATTGTATTTCTTATCATGTTCATTAATAGTATATTGCTGCCAAATCTCAGTGGCATGGCCAGGTTAATTCAAGGCATGGACTAGACTAGCAGGCCGCAAGGTGGTGCTTACAAACTGTCTATTGTTAAGGGCACGGGGATAAAACAAGAAGAGTTAAAGACATCTTCATATTTTTTATTCCTTTCTATAAAATTCTCCAGAAGGCAATCTTTTATTTTTATTTTTATTTTTTTCGATAAATGAAGTGATCAGATGGGCGACCGACACACCAATGTTCCAGTTGAGCGAGCTTCGTAAGACCGCCATGGAGACAATCCTCTTTGAGTCCAAAATGAGGGCTATTGCATGATCTTCGACTTGGCCGTAAGTGTTTGGCGGATGAAGTCCGAGCTCCGGCGTGTTCATCAGCTGCTCGCTTTGCTTCACAGCTCAGAGCTTACTGTTATAACAATGTCGAGATTAGTAATCTAAAGTTCAGGCATGTCAGGCTGGATTAGACTTTATTAGGTGAGTATTTTGTGAGTGATGATATCATGTTAGAATGTATATGAAAGTTCAATATCGTTCACATAGATTTTATTGTTTCATATACGAACTATATTGATATGCCACCCATTTTGTTTTCTACCTTCCGTTAAATATCTTTTCATGTGTATTGCTTTGTGGGTTGTTATTCCCTTTGCATGGACTCCCATCATCTATGCTTATAGACAATTGGGTGGGGAGATGGTTCAGCAAGCTCTTTCTTTGAAAAAGAAAAGATGGTTTCACGGATCAAATTTTCATTTCAAAGCTCTAGAATGCCAGTGGCCACCAAATAACAATAATAATAATAATAATAATAATAATAATAATAATAATAATAATAATAATAACAAAAAAAATAAAAAATAAAAACATATAAAAATATTTAGAATTGAATTGGCATACCTATAATGGGTGGACTTTTTTGGTAATTATTCCTTATTTTTTTTCTTATAAGTAAAAAGGCATGGATCTAAGAATCATGATTGTATTGAATTTTTAACCTAATTTAAAATAGTGTTATTGCCCGTTTAATATTGTACCATTGAAATATACGAGATCTTCGTCGAATTATTACTTGAGATTGAAATCTCTTGATTTTGCTTCCTTATATGGAGACAACAGTATTTCTTGATATCACTTTTTAAGTTCCATAATGGTGTATAATCATTTTTGCTTCCATGGATGGACATATTACAACGTCAGACCTTAGATCACACAATCATCTCAGCTACGAGAATTTTAGAAAATTTTAAATTTTAAACATTAATATTTTCAAATTTTTTGGGCCAAAATTAATTGTTATTATCAATGTTATTGTTATTATGTCACACTTAATCCCTTTTGCCTTCTTTTATTAATTGTAATTGTCTTGTGTTAAGTGGCTCTTTTATGATTGTCAAAATTAGCACCTGGCATCTAAATAGCTTGCCAATTTTTGTTACATAATGCCAAATGGATCTACTAGTAGGGGTGGCGAATGGGTGGGTCGGGTCGGGTATGAGTCGGGTCGAAAATAAGTCGACCCATATTTAACCCATTTAACCCGTTTTGACACATATTCTTATAGTGTAAATCTAGTGATCCATACCCGACCAAATATGTATTGCTAAAAACTATTAATATTCTAGGAAAACCCACTTCTATTATATGCTAATTGGATTGAAACTTCAAATTAAATTAAAAATAGTAAATTAAATAAAATAAAATTTAAAAAAAACCTATAAATTGAAATATTTATAAAAAAAATTAGACTATGCACATGCTTCTCTTATTTGAAGTGAACATACCATTGAATAACTAAAAACTGTAACATGAAAGTTTTTTAACTAAACCTAAAAAAAGCTCATTTTTATGATTTTTTTTATAAAAAAAAGTATTTTTAAAAAAATTTTATGCAATACAAATTTAATGGAAGATTTTATAATTCTTTTTAAAATAATTTTTTTAAAATTTGATTTTTTAATTATTTTATTTTTAAAATATATTTTTTAATTTTTCTCTTTTCTCTTCTCTTTTTTCTTCTTCTTCGGCTGGCCGCCGGCCATGACGAT
Source organism: Eucalyptus curtisii (assembly GCA_017140595.1). Lineage (NCBI taxonomy): Eukaryota > Viridiplantae > Streptophyta > Magnoliopsida > Myrtales > Myrtaceae > Eucalyptus > Eucalyptus curtisii. The sequence continues at coordinate 29,343,051 of CM029496.1, read as the reverse complement.
GGCCGGGGACTGGCCACAGGTGACATCAAGCTCGCGATCCGTCGAGGCCGAGGCCTCGCCCGACGCCGGTGAGCTCGAGTCTCTCAGATCCGGCGAGATTCGAGACTCACACTTTGCATCACCGGGCCGTCGCCCTACCGGCCGCCGGCTAAGGAAGGAAGAAAAAGAAAGAAAAAGAAAAAAAAAAAAAAAAAAAGTTTGAAATATGAAAAATAATTATAATTTCGATTTTTTATATAAAAAAACATTTTTATAAAGTTAAAAAAGGCCATGAGTTTAAACTTTAAAATGGGTTTCCTTTCCTTTCCTAATAACCCATTTAGACCCATTTCTTTTTGTGTTTTATTTTCTCAGACCCATTTCTGATCTATATTTAACTTTCACTTGACCTATTTCTGACCCATATTTAACTTTTACTTGACTCATATATGATCCATTTAATTAAAAATGGGTCATGATATGGATTTATGACTCATTTTGTGAGCTCTACCCACTAGCATGACGGTACTGTCATGCTGAATATCTAACGGTTGGATATTGACCACAATTTTCAATTTGTGAAAGTGGGCAACCGGATTGGAGAATCGTGGGAGGGAGAGTTTTGGTGTTTTTATTTTATTTAAGGAATAATGTCACATTTTATTCCTCCACTTTCTAGCTTTATCCAACCAAATGTTTTAAAGTTCTATTTGATGGCATTAGAAATGTTTTCCTTTGTAAAAATCTTCTAATCAAATCCCCGCCCCCAAGAAAAAGTATGCATGAATTACGTACATGAAAAAATATTCTCACTTTTAAATGATCTAAAAAATTCACAAATTACTTAAGGGATAAAATAACATACCAGTAAGTTTTCCATCCCTACAAATTGATAAATTTGTTGAAAATCAACAATTTGGAACTCTAACTTTTGGTTTAGGTGAGAAAGAACTTGTTCCACTAGCCTAGGTCTTTCAATTTGGGCTGCAAACTTTTTTTTTAGCTATTTTCTTGTTAAAACAAGCGAGTTATTGACTAAAAAACCTACAAGTGTGAAAAATGTTTCGTATAGGTGTTGTTGCTAATAGTAACGTTGCATTTATTTTCTCTTGAAATAAAAATGTATAAATTGTTTTTTTTTTTTGCACTTAATGTAAAAGAAAAAAAATCTAACATTAATGATGTTAATAAGTTTCCTTTTTATTCCCTCATTTTTATTTTGGCTGATTGATTTTTTAATGTGAAAATTCCCACTCGGTGGGCTAACAAACCCACCAAGTGGAATTTAAAGAAATTCCTCACAATGTGACTTTCCAATTTTTATATTTCAAAAAAAAAAAAAAACCATTAAACAAGTCAATAGGTTTCTTTGAGAAAATTTGTGGTGGAAAAGCCACCGTCTGTTATTGAAGACTAACAGTACTGTTAGCTTATCATTTTCCAATGTCAAATACCTAAGACTTTCAAATTACCATGCTTATAGCTTCTTAAACTAAGGGAAAATTGTCCAAAACATCTTAAATTTATTATACTTTTACCAATTCAGTTCTAAACCTTTTAATCTTGGCAATTGAGTCTTAAACATTTCACATTTTGTCAATTGAGTTCATTCGACTAATTTTGACTGAAAATTACTGACATAGACGGTCGAGGCTAACACTTTTTAATCATATTTTAATGATATTTTAATAATTTTTTGAATTATTATGCTTTTTTTTTTCTCTCTCTCTCTTTTCTATACTTTTTTTTTTTTAGGGTTTTAGGGAGAGGCCCAACCAGGGTGGCTGACGGACCATCACTAGCCACAAGTGAGGTCTAGTAGACCCTCACTGGCCCTAAGAGAGGGCATCGGGGCCCTCGCCAGCTCTAGGTAAGGGCGCGACGCCCTCACTAGATCTGGCTAGGGCAAAATAGTCGTGACCCTCATTCTGAGTAAGGGCTTGCGTGCCCTCATTTTGGCTAGCGAGGGCCTTGACGCCCTCACTCAAGGTCGATAAGGGTCAATCAGCCCTCGCTTGTGGTTGGTGAGGTCACCGACCCCCACTAGCCACCCTCGTCGACCCTCTCTCTAAAACCCTAAAAAAAAGTAAAATAAGAAAAAAGCAAAAAAATTCAAAAAAAAAAATTAAAATATTATTTTAAAAAGTGTCACATCAGCTCCGGTCATCCACGTCAGTAATTTCTAGCCCAAGTTGGTTAGATGGACTCAATTGGTAAAATGCGAAAATATTTAGGACTTAATTGACAAAATTGAAAGATCTATGAAGTACGATAGATTTATGACTTTTTGAATAATTTTCCCCTTAAACTAATGATGTGCACATGTTATCTTTTTTCCAATTTTAAAGAGAAGATTACTTTAACTTGGATGATAGGTGAGATGATATTATTACAAATAATTTTGTTTCTCTACGACGTACACTAAAAGATTAAAGTTGAAAAGTTGAACATCTTTACTTCAATATTAAGGAATGACTAAAACAATCCATTTCTTTATGGTATCTCAATCTTTTGATTGTATGCTAATACATATTGATTTTCTTCAAGCAAATAAACTAAAAGATTCAGATACAAAATGGAGGAGGTGTTTACGATTTCTTACGATGCTAATACATAATGTATGCTTAGTACGAAGATTTGTAATACATGTTTCTATATAGGTATAAATCCTAGTGAACTAAGCATGGTACCTTCTTTTCGATTTAGAAGAGGTGTTGACTTGCGACTGCATTAAATTTTTCTTTATCTATATGAAAGATGTCATATCTATGCTTTTTAATAATTTTTTATGATGCAATTAATGAAATTTCAAATTACAAATTTATGCATTCACACCAGATAGATGGCCATTTTAATTGCAACCATAGCAATTGATGTAGTTTGAATCTGCTTTCTATATTTCCATTTCTTCCTAACATGTTTTGTCTAATTAGAAAAAAAAAAATGCGTGAGTAAATTTTTTTCCTTATACATGATGGAAAGAAGTATTTTTAGAATCATATCAATAGCTTTGTATTGTCTAAATTATATATCTGTTAGCCTGTATTTGACTCAAAATTTGTATTTCCTTTACTAATTTTCATGTAATTTGTCAAAAAATTAATTGAATCATTGATATCATTTATTTTCTCTTGTATATTTCCATGCGGATTTTTTTATAGGGGTTATAAGTTTATTAGGCAATATTGTACTAGAAACTTGTATTTCATTGTTCTTTTTTAGTAATTTAGAAAATAGTTTTAAGTTACGAGATTTCTTGTGTGTTTGTTTTGGTAGTTCGAGCTTACTCCTTGACAAATGCATCACGATGTCAAGTAATAGTCACCCTAATCATTCACTTTTACTTTATTTAGATGATGGAAGATACTTCGATTTAAAGCTGTTTTTAGCTTTATATTCTCTACGTGTAAATGGGTGCATGTGAGGCTTGTACAAAAAAATGAAAATAGATATAAATTTGATCTTTCATTTTTTTAAGCAAAATTTAGATGGGAGGTTTTGAATTTGAAATATTAAATTGAGTGGTGCGTGAGATAACTACTTGTGACAGTAGTAAATGATGACAATTACCTTCTTCTTCTTTTTGTCCATTAAGGGTTAATAGTATTACTAAAAGCAACCTTTGGCTTAAAGTTAAAACTCAACTAATTTGGAACTAAAGTATGGCAAAAAACCCCTAAATTGGCCTCGTTCATCTTGTTTGTTTTTTTTTTTTGTTCAGAACCTATAGTTCATCATCTAGATCGTTGCAAACTTGTTTAATAATGATACAGACGGAGATATTTATATATTTTGAAACCACTTAGAATTAATAATAACATGTGATGCATTGGATGCCAATTCAAACAAATATATATATATATATATATATATATATATATATATATATTGGAATGAAGAATTAAGTATAATCTTCTTTTGGATTAAAAATTCAACAAAAATGAGTTACACTTTTTTTAAGTAGATATATAAACAAATAGTTCAACTCTCATTTTCTATACTAAATGTCGAAGTGGGATGAATCAATGTAATCAATTTCTTCTATTAATATAATTTGTTTAGTGGCATCATATTTCTTTACTAGTGATAATGAATGTTGTAGATAATTAAAAAATTAAGGGGAAAATACCACAAAAAATCACAAATTATGTCTACTTGTATTGTAAATATCTACAACTTTTTTTTATTACCAAAAATTCTAAAACTTGTTCATTTTGACACAAATACTACAAGCTTTTTTTTTTTTTTTTTTTTTGGGTGTAATTATCCATGTATGACAAATGTACCCTAGATTTTGACATAAAAATAAGAAACAAATTTACGCTGGATGGCAGTAAAACAGAGTATATATAAACATTAAAAAAAACTTGAGATATTTGTATCATATTGGACAAGTTTAAGATTTTTGTGATATAAAAAAATTTAGCTAAGTTGGTTCGGTTTTGGGCACTTTACCGAGAGGTTATAGGGTTGAAACTTCACAGCTGCTAACACGTCTTAAGTGGAGCCATGGTAGTAGGGTCCTGTGCTAGCTTCCCCCCAGGTATTGACGCTTGGTCCGAGGTGCACTGTGCACTGTACGAGCCATGGGCTGGTGATTAGTGTAAGCGAAAGTTGGGTCACCAAAAAAAAAAGTTCGGGGTATTTAAGTGACACTAATATAATTTGAGGATTTTTTTCTATGGTATTAACCTAATTTTAAATGGGTTAATACTACTAAAAACTCTATACTGGTATGTTTATAATAAATTTACTTCAAATGATAAACTTGTGATAAATTACCCCTTTGTCATTTTTCGTTAAATTGTATTAAAAAATTGCTAAATTGGATGATACACTACAGTTGATGAATGTATCAATTTGAGATTTTACCATTATTCATCGTAGATATGTTAATTTATGATTTTTGTGACGTTAATCTAATTTAACGAAAACTAATAAATATGGCAAATTTACTGGTTTTGCGTTTCTAGATATTGATCGTAAGTATATTAATTTAATATTTTTCATAAATAAAAAATTAATTTAAGATAAATTTATTATAAATATTAGGGGTGAGCATGGTCCGGGTTGGTCCGGGCCACCCCCTAACCCTAGGACCAACCCGTACAGTGTCGGTCCTCAATTTTTAGGACCGAGGACCGACCCTATTGAGCCTGGGACCAAGGACCGGACCGACCCAATGGGTTCGGTCCGGTTCCAGGGTCAACCCGGGACCGATCAATAATTTTTTTGTCTTGTTTTTAATACTCCCTAAAAAAGCAAACCTACAAATTCAAATTACACATCCATCGACAATGCGGCATTGTGCAACTAAACTATAAATACCAATACATATTCAACAAATTTAAGATGACACAATAATAGAAATTTCGTACGCTAACCGCTCATAGAGATATGGGACAAGATGGAAAGTTCTTGTAATCATATATCTTTAATATTCATAACACCATATGCAAAAGCGTTTTCCGCATTTGATCATGTAGAGTCCACTCAACCAAAAAATGAGCTTCACACCACTTGACTAGCAAATCACCGTAAAGAATCGCTAGATCTTACTACTCTACTCTTCAAAAACTTCTACCATTTGACACAAATTGAAAAGCAAAGTGCAGCTGAAATTCATTTGTAAAATACAATTAAACCATAAAAAGTTCAAAATACTTAATATAAACCATGAATATATAACTTCACATCTTGTTAATTCACTTGAACTTCTAAACACCGAAAACAAAACAAACGACACATAATTAATACTCAACAAAAGTTTTAAATTGAAATTACTATTAGTCCTATTGATAGAATATCTCATCATAACTCTTAGGTTTTATAAAGACATTTTACTTAGGTTTGATTATATAAAATAATTATAAATAATATAATGTAATATAATATATATATATATATATATATATATATATATATATATATACGAGGGTTGGTTCGGGGTTGGGCCAGGACCGACCCAAAACTCTGGGACCAGGGACCAACCCGCACAAGATATCGGCCCCGAAATTTTAGGACCAAGGACCGACCGTCCCCCTTGAGAACCGGACCAGGACCAGCAGGGTTGGGCGGTCCAGGGTCAATCAAGGGTCGACCCTAGACCGCTTGCTCACCCCTAATAAATATATTATTTTGAAATTTTTTGTAAGTATTAATTCATTTTAAATTGCATGAAACACGTGAAAAGAACATGAATAAAGCACAAAGCTGCATGGATTTCCATCATCTGTCCAATCGTAAGCCTAGGTGGACCTCTGGCTAGATTGTACTTTATTTTTAGAGACCCACGAGCGACGATGGCTTTTAAGTGTGACCTCCCTCGTTCGATCAAAAATAAAAAAAAAGAAGTATGACCTCCCTCTCTTGTTCATTGAATATTTTACGTATCGATATGTAATAATAATAATAATAATAATAATAATAATAATAATAATTTACTAAAAGAGAGAGAGACAATTTCTGACAAAATTCCAACTGCCCCCTTCAATTTCGACCGACTTTTACACGCATCCTCAGAGACCACGTGCACGCCCAACTTACAAAAAAAAAAAAAACAAAAGTAGAATTTTTGGGCCAATCTCAGGTACGAAAAATGTCACGACCCGCTGATTTGACGCTACCCACTCGACAAAATTACTGGTCGAAAAATAAAAATAAAAATAAAAAGAAGACATTATGAATTGGATAAAATCATTTTACTGTCGATGGCTCATTAAAGAACGCCAACAACCTAAGGAAAATCTAATTAGACGTACGATGTACATACACATTCGATCGAATAATTACTCTTCGGAAAAAAAAAAATAGATACTACTCCAACATTTGAACATATAACTCTACTCTCGCAACTCATTAAAAATGGGTTTGAATTTATTCGAGTGATTTTTATTTGAGGTAATATCAATCTTAATTGTACTTTTCCTTCTCTATAAGGTCACGATGTTCATCGAAATGTTTGATCTGAACTTAAGTTTACTATTTAGCAACTCATGCATTTAATTGGATAACATCCATCGTAGCCTATCTCATTTCACAAATCTTCTTAAATTCGAAAAAAAAATAATAAAAGAAAGAAACTTAAAATGAACAAATTGTGGTCATTTTTGTGCTTTTCAATTGAAAGGTGGAGATTTGGATGAAAGACATAGGAGGAGAACGACAATGAAAAGGATAATCTCGTGGTAGATTTATAATCTCCTGATTTCGAATTATATTCAGAACAAAAACCGTGAAAAAGACACAAATTATGTGAAATTAAAATAACACACTCGAACTAGTGTACAAAAGACCTAAAAATAATTTCCTTCGGTGAAAAAAGAAAACCATATAACTAAAATACTTCGAAGAGCGTTTTTGAACGAAACGTGCCCTTAAATCACGCAAAGAAGAGGATATACAAAAGCTTGGAAATCCCCATCCCACGAGCATATCCGGGGTTAGATGTCTATTAAAATACCCAAGAATTGACTTTTGACTTTTGATTTATTGAGTGATAGCCTAGATTTCAGCGTTTTGCTTTCGCTGCGGGCGTATCCCGTAAATAAATCAGGCATCCATAACCGATCTGTTTTATAATTAAACCGCGACCCGGTTAGCCCCACGCCGGGCCACGGAACGATCAATTCGAGTCGTAATAGCTCCGGCCTCCCTTAGCCTCGCCGGAAAGCAGTAATAAGTTTGCTCGCCACATCGCTAGGAATACGACTTCACAAGAGACAGTGACGGCGAGCTCGGTGTGGTGTGATCAAATTTGTGCTAAGGAAAATGCCAATAGATCCAACCGACCAAACCAGAACGTTGACATCTAAAAAGGCCAGAAAGGGCCATCTTGGATGAGCCTCTACCAAGAATGAGATGGGGGGGTGCAAGGGACGACGCACTACTACTTTATAGTGGGAAAGAACAGCTCATCCGATGAAGGATAACTATTCATATGTACACGAATGGAGTTGAAAGCAAAAGACATTATCGACATAGACAAAACCCTAGCAATTACCATGATGCGTGATAACGACTCTAGGCCACCTCAAACGAGCACTTCCTTCCTCTTCGCTTTTTCTCGGCCGACCATGAATTCTTGAAACATGATATTATTGATAATAACAATAACAATTACAATCCTGGGAGAACTGATCGAAAAATACTTCACAACTGTAACACCCGACGATAGGGTTAGCAAATACTCGAGTTCTTTTTTTTTGCCCCTTCCTTTGTGGGTCAAGGGTTAAAACAACGGCTCCTAAAGCAATTTCCAATTTCCATAAAGGAAGGAAGTGCGGAAAACTATACCCTATCACACCGACATAATTAAATAAAATTCCGAAAAGCAAAGAAAATAATTCACCCTTTCTTTTCTTGATCCACTAATCTTTTTCTTTTTCTTTTTTTTTTCCTCCTCCTTGAACGCCATGATTGATCCGTTAGTAATCCTCAGAAAATTCTAAAAAAAAGGAATTTGCTAGAAACAACAAAAGAAAAAGAAGGGGCCAAAAGAGGAGAAAAAAAATATTTCGATTCTCGAGATCAGAAAGTGAACCTCCAGATCTTGATCAGGAGATCGACCTTGCACCTGGAGTCGGCGACGTCGGCGACGACGGTCGCGTTCTTGTCCTTCGGGGCCGACACCCCCTTGATCCCGCTGCAGACGACTCTGATCCCGACCTTCTTGCTCTTCCGCCCGCCCGCCTTCACCCTCACCTTCGTGTCCATCCGAATTTCCAGGGCCAACCCGTTCTTCCTCCTCAGATCCGACCTCAGAGCAGCGACCGATTCGGCGTCGACGTCCTCCGTGCTCGCCGACGCGACCGCCCTCAGGGTCGTCTGGTTCTTGGGGTAGCTCGCGAACGCCGGGATCGAGCCGTTGCCCAGGAAGACGGACCCCGAGGCCGAGGAGAGGGAGACGAGGAATGGGTCGTATAAGAAGGTGAAGGTGTGGGAGTTGGGGTTCTTGGAGATGAGGGTGAGGTTGAAGAGGGTGGTGAGGCGGGAGGCGGAGCCGTCGGAGGCGGTGGTGAGGTTGAGGGCGTTGGTGCGGAGGGAGGAGAGGGAGAAGGCGGGGCGGTGGGGGTGGTAGAGGACGTAGAGGGCGGCGCCGGCTATGGCGGCGAGGAGGGCGACGAAGAGGAGGAGCAGGATCGTCCAGAAGCAGCAGCAGCAGAGGCTGCAGCGGCGGCGGCGGCGGCGGCGTTTGGGGGGTTGCGGGCGGTACGGGCGGTAGAGCTGGGGCTTGGTGGGAGTACCGTTGGCGGCGGGGAACGCGGTTGTGGTGGCGCCGTTGGTGATGGTGGCGGTGGCGGTGGCGCCGTTGGTGGTGGCGGCGGGTTTGGCCGATGGGTGGACTCTGTCCGTCATTTTGGACGGTGGCTTAGAGAGAGAGAGGAGTGAGGAGTGAGGAGTGAGAAATAAAGGAAGAGATGCTTCTTACTTCTTAGGCCAAGGCAAGTGTGGAATCACTCTTCATTATCATCCCTTCTTAAATCTTTTTTGACAAGAACTATATGCTTTTTTCTTTTCTTTTTTTAATGAGCAACAAGAATATGTTATACTAGGGGTCTTGTCTTTTGGACAGGGCCAACGTAATTGCCATATGCTATTTTCAAATTAAGCAAAAAATATACCAATTCCTGTCGATTTTGAATTAAGACTAAATATTATCATATTAAATTCAAGTTTCTCGGTGAATTTGTGTTGAACTTTCAGTCGCGTTGCAACGTTGTATTGAGAGTCGCCCCCCTCTACTTCGGATATGAGAAATTAAATTATGAACTCATTATTAGATATAGGTCATTCATGTGCTTAAGAAAACATGTTTGAGTCCGACAAATTACTTATACTAAATTCTTTCATACTTTGGATCTAACAAATTGGACACCTAAATTTTGAAATACCAAATAATTAGTCTGGATTTGAACATGGTAACTTATTCCTCTAATCTACCTTAGACCTTTTAGTCTCCATCGAGCCATTTTCCTCGCACGTTATGATATAAGACTTCCTATATTTGATCGAGCCATCTTCTCTACACAATATCCTCTTTAACAATAGGAATTAAAGAGATGAGGTAATTTCTTTCCATCAAATATTGTCACCAGAGGACAAGATTAGTTGACAAAAGGTCAAACCCTAGAATGGGTAAAGGACAAAACGGTCTTTATGGTAAATACACCTGGTAAGAAACTTCCTACGCGTAATCCGACAGCTGCACGTAAAAGCAAAGGAACCACCCCACCGACAGCCTCTTGGGTTTCCGCCACGTGGCACTTCTTAAGTGGGATTAAACCATGATCAGCAGGACTAATCTCTAATTTGCCCGCATTCACCTCACGCCGAAAGTCAATGGATCAAATCCCACTTGAGTAAAGTTGCTTTGGAGGATGGGGGAAGCTTCTCTGGAAACGGTGTTGCTAATCAGCGTCCTTCGAGTAGTAATAGTAATTAGCAATAATGATGACACCAATCTTGTGGGATTTGCTTGTTTAGGAAAAACAAAGAGATTTCCCCTCCAAATCTGCAAAATGGGGGATGTTAGCCCTCTCGAGGAAGATTTATGGACAATACCGATCCGCAAGGATTACATATAAAAAACGCGTAATCCATTTATTATTCATAAGAGAAATTAGGGTTTTAGAATGGAATATGAACTAAGATTGAGCAGCTAAAATAGATAGCACGAGTTTACTCACAAGATCGAGAATCTAGTAAAATTAAAAGGAAATGATTCTAGACTTGAATAAATTAAGTAAGATCTTACCATTTGATTGAGTATAAGTGCATCCTTTGAATCTCCAGCTTGCTTTCATACCATCTTGAGGTTCGCATTACAGCGATTGTCTACAAACCTACTCCGAAATTCTATGGATTTTATTAAATTCCTCCTATTTTTGATTGTCAAACTCTTATTTTCCATCAATGGATGCCAGATTTTCCTTTCTCATGCGAATAGTGCCAACAAGAGACTTATTGGCGGAATTAGACACACGAAATCTATCCCGTCGTCTACATCTTTGAGTACAAAAAAAAAAAAAAAGACTTAATGCTCTAGTTATCTTTTGGTTTTTCGGCTTATGTTTTATCTGACGCTCAAGATTAATTAAGAATTTCATGGGCCAAGACTTTTGTACCTAAAGTAGGCCTACTTGTTACCAAAACATAATAAATAATAAGAAATTTTATCTGTATATCATTGACTTTGAAAATATCGAAATCATTTAAATCAAACGGGTATGTTCATGTCTCCAAAATGCTTTTATGAAACTTAGTAAAGTGTTATAATTGCATTCTTTAAAATTTTACAATTGATCGTTGTCAAGATATCAATAATTTTAGTAAATTAAAGATCATAATAAGAGAGGGAATTCATATTCGCGAATCTATGCTTGGCACTATAGCAACTGAGGTGAAAACAGGCTAACAAATGACAACATACAAGGTAGCTAAAATTTCATTAACTAGTGCTCTTAAAGAAACTCATAATTAGGAAATACACCTTTAAATGATATGATTAAATCCGGTCTGTGCTGAAAGTAAAAAAAAAAAAAAATTACAAGGTACCGCTACACTTGCTTTGATGACTAGATCAGGTTCCTTCTTTTGGGTCAAATGACTTTACTAGTTTTTTTTTTTTTTTGGTCGGAAAATGACTTTAGTAGATTAATCTTATCATATCTGTAATATTATTCTTGACTTTTGTGTATTTTGGTTAACAGAAAAAATGTTGATTAGAAAAATGAGAGCTTTCGGTTCCCTTTGTTTCATAGAAAATGAATGATTTTGAAAATATCAAAAATATTTTGCTAAAAATAATAACTTCTGTCACTTAAAATAACTTAAAATAATTAATCCATATTTTCACTATTAACAACAATTTGTAAATGAAAATATTTTCAATTTATTCATTTTTGTAAACGATATGAGTAATCATATTTAAGAAAAATATTTTGGAAATTATTATTATTATTATTTTATTATTATTATTATTTTTTTTTTTTGTAAAATGAACGAAGCCTCAATCGAGAAATCCAACAATATTAATCGCTTCTTATAAACGCCGCGCCGGTTGGTAAGTCTTTGGTTGGAATGTGACTGCTTAAAGTCACGACCGACTCACTCTCGATACTAAGATTGCAGATGGACGCATTAATTTGTAATAAATACAGAGTGGAAAAATGCAAGACGCGACCCCTTTTTGGGGGGCATGATGCGAACATCTTACTGCTAAATTCCACCAAACATCATCCTAAATTGAGGGCAACGCCAATCGAAGAATATGAATGTAGTCGCATTTTGGTCATGTCACATAATAAATTGAAAAATTTATAAATAAACCCCTAAATATATTACATTCACACCAATTCAATTCTAAAATTTTCAATTTAGCCAATTAAATCCTAAACTTATTATACTCGTATCAATTCTGTCATAAGCATTTCAATTGCACAAATTTAGTCTTTCCAACCAGTTTTAGCCAAAATCTTTGTCATGGAATTTATTATTTTTTCTTCTTTTCTCTAACTCTAGGCCGATGAAGTCATGTCAGCCAATCCTTGCCAGCCACAAGCAGGGGTTGACAACCCTTGATTGGTTGAGGTAAAGGCATCGCCGCCCTTATCAATCACTAACAAGAGTTGCAACACCCTCATCCAAATCCAAGTGAGGGCCATGATGCCCTCACCGACCAATGAGCAAGAGTAGCGGCCTTCACGCAAACCAAGGCAAGGGTGTTGCGGTCCTTATCTAGACCAGGACAAGGACGTTGTGACCCTCGCCTAGATTTGGGCAAAGACATAGAGGCCCTTGCCTGTGATTAGTGAGGGCCCTCATTGACCTAGGTTTAGGAAAATAAAAAAAGAAAAAGAAGGAAGAATAAAAGGAAACAAATAAAATTCATAAAAGTTTTACAAAATTATCCACGTCAACATCAATTGTATTATGTAAGATGATCAACGTTAACTAAATAACCACATCAGCAACTTTCGGTCAAAATTAGCCAGAAAGACTAAATTATCAAATCGTCAAAAATATTTAGGACTAAATAAACAAATCGTTAAAATGTTTAGAACTGAAATGGTATAACTAAAAAATTTATGATTGAATTGGCATAGATGTTATATGTTTGGGATTTTGTTGGTAAATACCCGTGAGAAATTGTCCAAGTCCCAAATCTATTTTAAGAATATTAATTCGTTGCTAAAATTTTCAATGTTGCCGATTTTAGTCTTAGACCCTACGCGGAATTCAAATATAATTCTTTTGATATTTTTTGTCGAAAATCGTTAACATAGTAGATTATCACGTAGGATAGCCGATGATGACTGGATCTCCACATCCATGATTTCTCCAAAAATTAGAGGAATTACATTGAAATTCCACGCAATGGTTAAGGGTTAAATTGTCAAAATTTAAAAAGTTGATGGTGAAATAATATAATACAAGATATGGACAACCGGTAAATTATAGTAAGAATCGCCGCCTCAAGGACTTTCATAGGCACTCCAACCCGCCATTATCTGGGAGATTTAGATTCATCAAGCATTAAATAAACTCCGAGACCATGAAACACCCTTCAAGTTAAAGTTTGGCTGCGAGCTTGAGGAATGTTGTCGAATTAAGCTTGCAATAAGCATAAGGTCAGTAAATAAAAAAATTTAACTAATTAACTCGAGCCCCAGGAAGACCGAAATGGGCCGTAAAGCAAAGCCGAATGTGCAGGCCCACTCTACTTCTTCATAGGGCCACACCAACAGGCCCATGATGAGGTTTAGCCTCGGCTCTCCTTGAACATGTCCAATGCTAAGCTTAATGAGAGAAGCTTAGGCTATGTTGAGTCAACGAGTACATGAATATTTTATAACTAGCTTGGTCAAAATGCTGACGTACGATGTAGAGGGTACATGAATTATATTATATTTCCAATTGCTAAAAATTTAAATCTTTCTGAAAGAAACTGCATAGAAATTTCTTTGATGGGTACTTGTGTAATTAATTATTCAATCTACGTTGCGTAGAGAGATGGCGCTGAATTTGCCAATTTAATAATGGACAAAAAGACTATATTCCATCAAACCTGGAAGTAAGAAGTAGCACTCTCATTATAGGATCGGTTTTCTTTTAAAAAACATCAACATTATATCCGATCTCAATTTTGACAACTACTTTTTTTCCCTTCTCATAAAAAAAATCACCCACTTGTACTCTAAACCAAAATTTATCCCAATTAACACTCCGTCCAATATTGCCACCAAAGATCTGACGTGGCAATTCCAAGCGTAGGTTACCTCCACGTCACTTGCCGATGTGGATTCAAGGCACACCCTCATTGACTTTTTTGCTTTCTTTTGTATTTAATATTTTAGTTTTTGGCCAGGACTCTTTAATTTTTGCAGCTGAAATCCTCTCGATCATGCTGATATCAATCTGAATAGGATGAAAGGCGATAGCCACGCAAGCAACCGTGTAAGGCATCTAATGAAAAGCTGTTTAAATGCCAAATAAAAAAAGTGGGTTAGGTCTAGTACGAAATCAACGAGTTAATTATAGTGGATTTAATCAGTTCTTACGTAATCAGATTTGCATCAACTCAGGCATTATGTTTTGCATGAGTAGGATCTTATCCTTGATATTTATATATAGATAGAATAGTGCAATTTGCTTATTAGCTGGGTCCGGACCATAGAGACTATACTTAAGTAATCATCTTCACAAACACTCATACCAAAAGACAAGATTATTATAGCCAAATCAAGATTTAATAAAGTGAACGCATGTAACAGCTAAGAGATGTTCCCATTATTCATGATGAGGAATCATTCATTCAAGAATCATTTTAATATACGACGGGCATTATTAGGGTTTCTGCAGAATAATCTTGCTCCTGCTTTTCTTCTTAATCCAGATCCGTATATCGCATGATAATGTACACCAATCTCAGAAGAACGCCAGTGAAAAAGGAGCATATATATGATAGAGTTCAAAAGGAGTACAAAAAGATGTACATCTTAAAGATCTCAAACACCCCAACACTGATCCAAAGTCCGAGCTGACTCGTGGTTATCTGCTAATTCTGATCTCCTCAGTTTTGCCTAGTAATGGAATCCATCCTCTGCAGCTTCAGCTGATGCTTGAACCTGTTGATGAAGTCATCGGCCCTGGCATCGACCTCCTCGTCCGCACGACCGCTGATTTTGCCCGTCCCTTCTCTCGTGCTCGCCGGCCGGCGTCTCTCGAGGAAATCTCCATCTTCTTCTTCATCATCATCGTCGATATGCACAATTGGGTCCTTCATGCTTGCAGATCTCCTCACGGTGGTTCTGGGCAACCTATTTGTTGCCGCTTCACTCTCAGCTTCATCACCACGATCATCTTCTTCTCCCTGCCGTTCTTGTGCCCGCGCTTGTTCTTGCCGAAAATTGTAGCGAGGGAACGGCTCTAGAGTTGGGTAATTGACATTCCTAGTTGGGGTTGGAGTGGGCGGTGCAGTCGGTTCTATCACTATGTGGCTGTAGAGGCCAGAGGGCTTGGGCTTCTGGGGCGTGGAAGGAGATCTAGCAAAGTGAGATGGATTCTCTTGCTCTTGCTCTTGTTCTTGCTCTTGTTCTTGCTCTTGTTCTGGTCCTTGTTCTTGCATCTGTTCATGTTCTGGTTCTTGAAATGTGTGGTGCTGGTGGGTCTCCATTTCAGGGGCTTTCATGGCAGTGGGCCAAGCGGGTTGTTCTTGGGGTCTGTTCCAGGAGAAGATGGTGGACTTGAGTCTCTGGAAAATGGAGGGAGGTCTAGCCAAGGGCGGGGCTGGTGGGTTTTTGTGGGTCTCGTGTTCTTGGCGATCTTTTTGGTGCTCATGGGTACTTCCGTGAGCAGAACCGAACTGTGAAGTGATGGCAATGGTGCCAATCATGAGGTTGAGCACCAGGAAGAGAACAGGAGGGGTGAACCAGCTGTTCAAGGTGGACCAGAGTGAAGGAGTCGGCGGCGTTCCAGATGCCTCATCAGACATGGTTTCTGCTTCGCCAAAGAAAGGTTGAGAGAGAGAGAGAGAGAGAGAGAGAGAGAGATGATGGTGTTGGACAGAAGGGAAAGGTGAGTGCCAATATACAGAGGGAGGCTATTGTTTTGGGTGGGATATTCCTTTATGCTTGGCCATGCGTGTTGTTTATGTTTGGCTGCTTCATTTTTAAGAACTTATTGGTTGTTGCTAAGAGTAGTCTTTTCTCGTCTTTACTGCCTTTCCTACGGAGGCTGGTGGTGGGGAAAGAAAAGGGCCGAGCGGGGGTGGTGGGGTCATGGACAGGGGTGTCTCTGTGGGTCACTCGTCAGGTGGATTGTCGCGGCTGGATGGACGCATGTGTTTGGACTTGCCTGCTCAAAACGCTCGGAAGCTTTGATTCCAAGCTTCCGCTCGAAGTTGACTTCACCAGGTCGTCCGGATATGTTCGAGCTGGACTCTGATTCAACTTGTGGTCTTGGACCAAAGCCCAATGATCAAGGACAGGACCTTCCTGCAACTCGACGAGCCTTTTTCATTTTGGGCCACCGGAGCGAAAGCTGGTGCTTCGGGGTTGACATCGAGCTACTTGTTCTGACGTTTTGGATCTCTGCAGAAAATAAGTTGGACCTTAGGAAATGCAAGAACGAGTTCAGTTGATTTGGAGCTACTACTCCAATCCTTTTTCTGCATCGCCCCATGATGATGCATGCCACAAAGGAGCAACCGTATCACGATAAGATTTTCCCTGAATCCCCACACCCGAAACCATCATGTTCCATTTCGCGATGCATTCCGTGAGGACACTCAAGACAATCAAGAAATTCTCGTTTGTCCATAATTATAAGATCGGCTTTCTAAGCAATTCATTAGTATGAACAGAGGAAAAAATTCATTTTTGGGGCGGGCGCTAGTCAATCTCGAACTGCATAGGATCAAAGACTCAAAACTGCAAAAAGTGCTTGTACCTTCCGTCCCGAGAAGCGAGAGGTCTCAAGTCTATCTCCTGCTGTCATGAATTTCTCGTGACAAGTCCAAAAATCAGGTATTTGAGTAACTTGACAACGAGGGTTTAGACAAGTAAGAACAGAGGAAAAAATTCATTTGATGATGTACCATTTTCTGTGACCCGATATCGAGCGTGCGAATGCATCTGCTGCAGATTATTTTCAAGACATAAAATTCCTAGTCAATCTCGAACTGCATAGGATCAAAGACTCAAAACTGCAATGGCTGCCGGAGCTTTCGAGAGAGAGAGAGAGAGAGAGAGAGAGAGAGAGAATAGAAGTGAAGCTTAAGTAAGATGGTACTTCCCCATCTCCCCTCGAGCTCGCCCAGCGACTGAACAACAACAAGGACGACAAATCAAGAACACCCTCCAATCCCATCCATCTCGCCGGCGATCCAGCTCTGGCAATCACCGAAATGCCACTCCTCTCTCACCACCGCACCTCCTCTTCTCCTCCGCCGTCATCCGCCGCCGCCGCCGCCCCCTCCTACACCTCCAAACCCATCAAGCCCCACAAACCCGCCCCCGCTCCTCCGTACTCCCGCCGGATTCTCCTGGCCGTCGTCGCCTTCTCGGTCGTCTCCCTCGTGATCGGCATCGCCGGAGTCTCCTTCTCTTTCTATGCTCTCCGGCGGCCTAGGCCCTTGCCCGTCTTCCGGTGCGGGAGGACCGTGGACGCTTTCCGGGCTTTCTATTCGGCTTCCCGTTCGAGGAAGCTTGGCGGTGGCGGCAACGGTGGGTTGGCTACGGCGGCGGATCGTCCCAAGCTTTTGGGTATTGTTGGCATTCAGACTGGGTTTGACTCCTTCGATCGCCGAGCTGCTATTAGGAGCACTTGGCTTGCTTCTGACCCTGATGGGCTTTTGAGGTACTTGATCTTGGGTTCATGCAAAGTTTTCATCTTTCGTCGATTGTGTGCTCAGGGCAGGTTTCAAAATCAGATTATGGGGATCGCATTGTCGGTTTTTAGTACTATAGCTTTGAGCTTGGTTTTTGGGATTTTAGCTAGTGTGTTCAGATGGTTGATTCTGTTGTTATGTGGTGATCCAGAGTACTTAGCGGTAAATCAGTGTTCAGAAATAGCCAAGACAATGCTACACTTAATGGTAAATCAGTGTTCAGAAATAGCCAAGACAATGCTACATTACTTGTAAACAAGATCAGATTATGGGGATCGTATTGTCGGCTTTTTGTACTATAGCTTTGAGCTTGGCTTTTGGGATCTTAGCTAGTGTGTGAAGATGGTTGATTCTGTTGTGATGTGGTGACCCAGAGTGCTTTACAGAAAATCAATGTTCAGCAATAGCCAATACAATGCTACATTACAACAAGTGAACTGGGGTTTAGAGTGCCTAGTTTACAGAGGAAGCAGATATCCTCTGCAAAATGTGTTTTAGGAAGCGAAAGGCTTAACAAATGAAAATGTAGGACATTCTTTTTAGGAAGTTAAAGGCTCAACAAATGTAAATGTGGGACATTCTTGTACATTATCTGCTCATGGTCAAATGTTCGCAGGTAAGATTTATATGTACAATTTGATAGTTTAATATGGAACTCTATAATTGGGGAGATCAAGTTGGAGGTTCTAAGCTATACTCAGCTAGCAGATAACTTGGTGCAAACTGCAAATAATATTTATTGTACTTAGCTCTCAAGATGGCACTCTGTTCTCTGTTCATACTTTCTAGACAGAATCACTCAATAAGTATTGCTTTACATTAGGAATTTCTTGTTCCCTACCGGCTTTTACTCTTTTCCTTTGCATGTTCCCATATGTGGCATAGACTCCTTCATTGCTCTTATCCTTTTAGGTTGGAACAAGCTACTGGTTTATCTTTTAGATTTGTGATTGGGCGATCAAAGGATGTGACGAAGATGGCCAGACTTCAGAAAGAGGTCGATGAGTATAAGGATTTCATGCTCATTGACGTTGAAGAAGAATATTTATTGCTCCCATACAAGACGTAAGAGCTGCTACTTTTTATGTGCAGCGTGGTTGATGATTATGAATCATGAGAGCTTATATGGTAATGGTCTACCTGTCAGGCTGGCATATTTTAAGGCAGCATTTGAACTTTTTGAAGCAGAATATTATGTCAAGGCGGATGATGATATATATCTGCGTCCAGGTATATCTAAGTGCGTGAATCTCTTTGAGTAGTAGTCCTTGGCTGCAATGCAGTTTAATGATAGATCCCCAATGTGTCAGATCGTCTTGCAACTTTATTAGCTAAAGAGCGAAAACATTCTCTTACTTACATCGGATGCATGAAGAAAGGGCCAGTCATAACTGACCCGAAACTGAAATGGTGAGTGCTCTACACTCTACAGAGTTGTGAAAATTTTTCTTTTTGTATAGCTTGGTTGCGTTCAGGGATGTGTATTTGGGCCTCGTCCTGTCTAGAGACTTTTTAATTTGTTAATATGTACCTTTCAGGTATGAAAAATCAGGCCATCTGATTGGAAATGAATATTTCTTGCATGGGTATGGCCCTATATACATTCTGTCCGCAGAAGTGGTAGCTTCACTTGCTACTGCTAGAAATAACAGGTACATCATTTCAACTTATCCGTGCTGCCTGTTAGTTCTCTTAGTATTAATTTTTTTTCCTGCCATGTTCTTCTTCTTCCTTTTTTCTTTCCGATTGTCGAACTTTTCTTATTAGGTGAATTTGAGAGAGATAGTTGGACGCTCTACACTCTTAATTCACAGACTGGACTGCTTTACATTCATGTTATGATCTTGATGTATTTATGTCCCTGATAAACTTCTATATTCAAATGAAGCAGAGCAAAGAACTGTGGACAATTGCATTTCTGGTGGTTAATAAGCTTCTTTAGCATATGGAAATCCAATTTCCAGATAATTCTCTGTCTGGCTTAATTGGATTACCATCCATGTTCATATCGGACATGATGACAAGTGTGTCATCTTGGATGTACTCATCAAATTTCTGTATTTTCCTTGGATTTTCATTCATTCTCCCACCACCCATTCTTGTCATTGTAGATTACATGGTTACGTCTCTTTCCATCTAGAGCAGCTTTTTGATTCTCGTCTCTAAGTTTCTTCTACAGCTGAGACAGTGCAATTTTTGGCTCTCAGCTTGAGAATGTTTAGCAATGAGGATGTTACTATTGGTTCATGGATGCTCGCTATGAACGCATATCATGAGGACAACCGAGCAATATGTGATCCTCGGTGTACACCTACATCAATTGCGGTGTGGGACATCCCAAAGTGCTCAGGTAAAAGAGTAGCAATTTCATTGCCTGTTTTAGCGTCTCTTTTACCAAAAAAAAAAAAAAAAAAAAAAAAAATGACCAAAGTGGGGAAATCTCCAGGTTTATGCCGTCCAGCCACTAAGATGAGAGAGCTTCACAAGATTGATATGTGTTCTAAAAGCCCTACGCTGCCTCCGGACGATGACTGACTTGTAAAATCTGTGAAGCTTGAACTCACCATATCTTGGAGGATTGGTTTACTTCTTAGCCTCCATCAATCGGCCTTTTGGTATAGCCACGACCCGTTTCTCCATAATGCCATTGTTTTGGAGATTATCCTTGTGGAGATGACCATATCGAAGCCTCACCTGCAACTCCATGAAACAGCAAACTCTTGGGTCTGTGGAAATTGCATTGAATACTGTATTCACACGAAGCTGTCAGGCTGCTATATATTACTAACGTACTAAATGTAACTATTGCTTGGGGACCGGGTCCCGATGCCCCCATGGGAATGAAATTTATACTTCTGAAAACTTGAGAACAGCTTCGCGAGCACCATTCTTTGGATATTCAACCTCTCGCATAGTGGTGCTAGTTGCAGCTTACTGTATCCTGTCTGATGGATCAGTACTCTCGGTCATGCGTTAGAAGCATTTGTTCTATCTATCAGGGTTTGCAACCTTGAATTTACAGGACATACGTTTGTCTTTAATGATGTTCCCTCAATTACAATGATAAGTCATGATCAAGATGGTCGACATTACAAGAAAGACAAGCAAGGAACAAAAACAGAGTAGGTGTACGCATGATTATCTCATAAATGACACGAAGTTTAGTCTTCTGTTGATTGAAGAATAGTTGGATTCTGCATCATCTCGGCTGGCCCTCATTGACCAAGTGCTGGGATGCTTCCAATGCTTAATCAAGTGCATTAACATCTAGTAATCCGACACCTATGAATGGTGTGAGTTCCCCACGTACGATCTTGCTGGCAGAATCAATGAGGAGCGAGGAGTCATGTCGTGTTTCTTAATGGAAAGGGCGGCAATGAAATTGAATGAAGATTAGTGGAATTGGAAGCCTGACTTTCAATTTTGTCTGTCTAAAAGTGTCTTGTTGATTTGAGGGGCCAAAAAGCATCATAATTCACAATTACATACCATAAATGGAGAGTAAATGATTCCAAGTGAAGTCAATTATAATGGTGGGTGAAAGTTGAGCATCAATAATAGACCGATCTTTTCCCATTCCGAGAGTGATGGGAGCCAATGCATTAGTGCCGCTATAATCGCGCCCTTTTTCCCATTCTAAGACTGGTTAAAGAGTAAGGTAAAAGTTGAGGGTTGCTTTGTGTCTAGCCAAAGTTGTATTGACTAAGAACCCACTCCGTAATTTTTAGCGAGTGAATATTGTACATAGGGTTTTAATCAGTAATTTATGTTCATCTTTCCATCAAATTGAAACTTAATTATTTGTGCATCATCCAAAGAAACAGAAACATTTGATACGTGAACTAATTACGAGCATAGCCGAGGATTTACGAACATAATGATAACCTCCTCTAAGTAGATCAATGCTTGCATCACACATTAGACTTGTGTAAACACGGTACACATGAGCAGTCAAATCATGTAAGTTTCACTTGGGGCCCAAACAAATTTGATGTATGCATTGCGCTCTCATATGTGGATGTGCTCGATTATTCTTCACCAGGTGCTTGCTTGTTGGCTACTTTTGATGAAAAAATATTGGGTACTCTTGTAGTAGAGCTTTTCATATTTTTAAAGCAATCCTAACAATTAATTTTGGGGAAAAAAATACGCGAGATTTATTAAAACTCGCACCTAATTCAAATTAAACGATAAGGATAACATTTAAGATTTTGTTTGAAGCGATTTTTACGTTTTTATTATTTTTGTTCAAATCTCCCGAGGTACGTAGTTAGACTTTTTTGAATGGATGGTCTTGATAACAAATGTCCACCAGGCACTTATCAAACATACTATGTACATTAAATCTGTAGTGTTTCCTTATTTGAGTGCTTAACAAAGTGTATGGAAACCCACCCTTTAACAATCTCCTAATGTATATCATATAAATTAAGGATAATATTTTCAATTTAAACGAGAAAACAAAAAATATTTTGGGAAAAATGATGTAAATTATCTTTGAAATTGGACTTAATATGCAAAGTGGTCCTTGAACTTTTACCTTATTCAATGTGGTCCATGAATTTCAGCCTAATACGTAATGTCGTTTATGAACTTTTAATTTATTCAATATGATTCTCGAAATTGTGGTACATATTTAATTTAGTCATTGAACCGGAAAATTTGGAAATTAGATGGAATTAGGGAACTAAAATGAACATCTACAAAATGTTCATGGATCCCATTGAACAAACTAAAAATTTAAGGACAAAATTATATATTTGGTTAAAATTTGGGGACCACGTTCTACATTAAATCAAAATTCAAGTTCCTTTCTGGATAATATTTGGCTTTTAGTACAATCAGGCAAACAAACCCTAAATTTTCTTTAAATTTTTTTTTAATTGGGAGCACCTGAAATTTTCCAGCTTTTGTTCCTCCTCTACTCCCCAGAGCAATCATACGCCTGACTCAAAGACCGACCCACTACCAGTCTACTACTACTTCCCCCTCAGTCCAAGTCGCGACAAAACCAAGAACTCCGCCTGCAAACGCTGAAACATCATGTGATTCTTCACCACCTTGCATCTTCTTCCATCCATCGTCATCATTAATCAATGACGCCACGTCACCCCCTCCACGCCCCCCTCGTCCTACGTGTCACCCCCCGCGTGCCACGGTGGCACCCCATGCAAGCTCGCCCTACAAAAAGTGCCGCGTCCGCTTCCGGATAATCCTCGTTTCTCCGCGAGTCGCTCTCTGCTCTCCCTCTTCCCCCTTCGCCTTTCTGCGCACGCGCGACGGGCATGGAGCTGAGCCCCGAGAAGAGGCCGGATCCCGAGGCGGCCGCCGGCGGGGAAGGCTTCGCCGGGGACCTGGCCGGGTTCCTCGCGGACTCCGACGAGGAGGGCGGCCTCTCCCCGGAGCTCCCCATCGAGGAAGAGCTCGTGGAGAGAGTAATGCACGAGCTGTACGAAGAGATCGCCGGCCGGAACGACTCCACCGGCGTCCCCGCCGCGCCGCCGCCCACGTTGGTAGAGGAGAAGGGCAAGAACGGGAACTGCGGAGCGTCGGTTTCGGAGACGGCGTCCACGGTGATGGCCGGGGTCCACTTCGCGTGCTGCGCCGGGGTGCTGGGCAGCAGGCCGTCGCCGTCGTCGTCGCTGCCGCCTTCGGGCGGTGGAGAGGGTTCGGGGGAGGCGGACGGCGACGGCGGCGGCGACGGGGTGGAGATGGACGACGAGTGGCTGGAGAATGCGCTCAGCTGGGTCCCGCTCATGGAGGGTCTTGGAGGGTACTAGGGCTCGAGCCATTGCAGGAGCAGTTTCGTAGCGTTTACTCTTTTCCTATTTGCAAATCAATATGTGTAATATTTTATGATAGTAAATGGAAAAAAAAAATGAAGATGGGGCTTTTTTTTTTTTTTTTTTTTTTATGTTTTTTTATTTTTTCAAGATGAAGCTTGAGGTGCGAGTTGGTGAAGGTAGGACAGAAAGACTTAAATCCTTTTTCTTTTTCTTTTTTTAGGGGTAGGTGGGATCCTTTACATTTTGCTCAGATCAGTTTTGGTATCATATTCCGGTGCAAAAGACAAGAGTCCATAACACATTGCACTTAAAAACCCCACTCCTACTCCTCTTTATTCTCCATAACACTTGTTGTATTCTCGTCGTCGGTCGCTCTACTGATCTCCATGTACCTCTCGATGTGCTTTCACAGTCTCCAAATCGTTGTAGCTTCTGATCGGTTTTGATGGAAAGTGATGTTCTCCGCTTTTGACGCCCATTGAGTAATTTGATTATCAAAGATACACGAGTCTGTACTTCTAGAGATCGTCTAAAAGAATGTGCAAGGGTGATGTACCTATGTCTTATTATTTATCCCTTTCTTGTCTTGTTGAGCAATTGCAAGCACCTAGCACTTTGGAAAAGAGCAAAGGCTTTCTCAAATTTAGACTAAGTCAACATATGATATGATAAATGTTATAGAATCACTAGTAATTGTTCTATAAATTTTAGTTAATTATAGGAGAGATGGAGAAGAGACTAAAAAGATTGAAACTGTTTTGGCTCAAAACCTCCTACTTTAATTATAATGTGAAATTTCCTAATATTGCTATCAATAGGGGGTGATCAGTCTTGGTCAGTTCCCATCCCGGGACTTGGAATCTAACTAGGTAATGTCGATTTTCAACTTTTGGAATCGGGAAGTGGCCCATTTGATCATGAAATTGAAGCAACTAGTTTAGACTGATTCCAGAGTTGGTTTAGGAACCGGTGGTCATTTCCTTTTCTTTTTTTTTTTTCCTTGTATTCACCACAACCGAAAGTTTTCCGACGTTAAAAAGGGAAAAAAAAAAAGAGCATTATTTTCGATTTATTCATTAAATAAATGTTTGCATCTTTTTTAGGAGCATGATTGTTGGGATGTGTTTATGGAGCACCAGAACAAAAGTAACGTTCGTATTTGCCGAAAGACACACACCTGCTGCGGGTGGGCTTTTCCCAAAAAGGTTTACAAGTGCAAGAGGCCCGATGTAGCTTTAGTTTAGAAAATTAGGAGAATAATTTTTTTTATAAAAAAAAAAAAAGGCAAGTTAAGGCATATTGGTCCCGTCTGGTCCAGTTTTTTGCACGGAATCGGGAACCGAATTGGTTGTTGCTGATTCACAATTTTTAGAATTAGGAATAGGATTGGTGCCCATCGAAATCATCCAAAACTAGTCGTTCCGTCTAATCTGATTCGATTCTCGGATTGGATGGAAATGTGCTCACCCGTACCTTCAATTGTGCTAATATTCAAATAAACAAAAAGCACTTATTTTTCGCATATTTATCAAACCGAATTGAGATTCAACTATATGATAAGGAAATCCATTTATTACTCGAGTAGCCTTCGGCTTGTCAATTCTGGAGCTGGGTACGACACCAGTCAGAATGACGATCCAACCGTGACGGCATTAAAAATAGTGTTTCACTTAGACGGTCCAATAGAATCGCATAAATACTTTTTGCCTACCTCATATTCATTGGTGAAAACTGCCAGTGATCTAACTCTAACCTGCAGGTCAAATCTCGATAGCTACTAAACCAATCTCTATAATTACTCTAGAAGTACAACCGCTATAATGTCAACATCAACCGACTCATCAACATTGGACGATGTGACAGCTTTTAATTGGATATGTACAAAATTCTACGTACCTAGACTCAGTCTAATAGTCTACGTAGATCATTCTTTTCAGAAAAATGAACTTCATATTGAATTTTCCAAAAGCTCAAAATTTCACGCGATTCTTTACTTAGAGCATTTAGTTTTGATTTTTCTCAGACAAAAGGCCATGTTATTCTCCCCAAAGTAACTGCTTAGTGGCCATAAGGCTGCTCGTAACGATTATGCTGTCTTTGGATTGATTTTTATTTTTAATTTTTACTTAAGCAAAATCTTTTGTGACAATCACGGGTTGATTCGTTCCTAAAAGACCAAAAAAATCGAAAATTTTTAAAAAATTCTATGTAAATTTTTGAAATTTGAACAGTATATTAAATTTTGATAGGAAAATGAAAAAAAAATACTTTTTACTTTACCTTAAATAAAAGGGCCGAAAATATAAAGTTTGACTCTCCATATTTAAGTCAACCTATGATTTATGTCTTTTCATTGTATATCTGTTGGAGTAATGTGTGCGTATGTATTAATTTTGTATATATTCTAGAGGACCAAATTAATTGCAAGCAGAATAAAGGAAAATATTTTTCTCAGTTTCAGATTTGACCTAGCCATAATCATATGGAGACCACACTATCTTCTGTTTGGGCTATAGAGTGTAGTAGCTAGATGCAATGACATGGTCCCACCGATATTAACTCTGGCGAAAAGAAAGGTTGGAATTGGGATACAAGCAAAGAATATAATCAACTCCTAATGCTACACATTTCATAAAATTGATTAGAATGATTACTTTAAAATTTGGCATAAAAAAATTAAAAAATTTAAAATTGATTAGATATCTATACAATAAATTTATAACTGATTAGATAATTTTTATAACATACTTATATTTTTATCATCATTCCTATTGAAAATGAAGACCTATTCCCAAGATAAAAATAAATAAAATTAAGTGGATGGACCTTACGACGAAGCTAATGATTATTTGAGGATGGATTTCAGGTAATTAATTGAGAAACTTGTGGACAATACAAGATTTAGAATTGTTGCAGAATAGGGTCGAGCAATTCACACGAATAGTGAGATTAAAAGAGATAACAAATGAGAATCATATAAATAAACACAATGAGATTTATGTCATTCATTTTGGAGTTGAGACCTATATCCACGAGAAGACAATACCGACAAATCTACTATGAACAAGGAGATTACAATCTTAAATTTGTGCATCTCTCAGTCCTAAGTCTCGACTACACCCAATCAATTCTCATCCATTATTTAAGACAATTTCTCACAATCTTTTACTTCACAAAGAGAACCCCATAAAAACTCTCAAGATACTTTGATGTGTGATGTATGTACAACCCTAAAATAATAGGCTTTGAAATGAGTCCCCATCGAGTCCGCGGCATCTCCCAACGGCCCTGCTAGACCAGAACGCCCGCTTTTATGGCCAGTGCCCTTGTGCGTATCCAAGTGCCTAGCCGAGGCATGCCGGGCAACCAGCAACCCGAGCGTATGTGCCTCGGCACCAAGCCTTGTGGCTGGGCAGCATCCTGGGCCCTCGCCCGTGGCCCCGACCTGAACCCCGACCCCGACCCCAACCCTCCTTGTCTCTTCCCGACACCTCGCCAACCTTCCCCGGGCATATCCACATTTTCGGACTTTAGTCCTCATTCGAGTCGCTGTCCAAAACTCAAAGATACACTAATCCAGAACTACCACCACTTTGTGATTATTTTAGGCCGGTAGCTAGAGTGTAGTTAAGGGGAACGGGCAGGACAAATGGTGTATTTCACGCAGAAGGAGGACCTCAAAATTGAAGGAAACCTATGCAACTTCGGTACTTTCCATCTATTTGCAATCTTCATTATAATCCAACTCCTTGAGGTGACGTTCCAACCAACATTATCAGGCTGACTGTGCCCTAGTGTTGTACAAGCTATGAAGTTTATCAGAATGCTGGAGTGGTTGCTCAATCGCTTTATTTATTTATTTATTTTGGATATTGCGAGTGGTGCTGTAAATATAGATTTTAATGCTTCAGGAATTATATTTCCAACCTACTTTGTACAGTAATTATGAGGCGCCCACTTCCAAAGATAGAAAGCGTATGCCGTGGCCACAGCTTCCATATTAATACCATACTACCTTGTGATTTGCCAGCAAGATTTTGAGGATTCACCTATCACAGAAATGGTAAAATCAGCCATAAATTTATCGTATGAAAGCTAGTTCAATTCTAAAATTTTTCAATTTTATCAAATTTAATTAAAAATATTTACGCAAAATTCTAATATGATTTTTACGATCAATATTATAGTTAACGTGACGGTGTGTCATATAGGACAGTCAGCAAAAATTGAATCAAAAGAGCTACATTACGAATGAGTTTTGTTAACAAGTTTCCTAGAGCACCAACTAATAGTTATTGGTGGAGATATATTGAGAATGAATATACATGCATTACCAAAAAATTAAACCTAACCACTACAAGAAAATTCTCAATTTTGAAAAACAAGAGTGAAATGAGATTTAATAAACTTCTTAAGAGCACTCCTCATACCTGACCGAGTGATTATGGATCTGACAGCAGCTAGAATTGAAGCACGGTTCGGGCCGGCTTGGACAAGAGTTCTTCCTCTTGGGGCCGGGCCAGCCCGCTTATGCCCGGTCAGCACCGTCCATGCCCGGTCGTCTTATGAAGAAAATATAATTTTCATATCTCATGGGTGAGTCTGGACAAGGACTTTTTGGTCGAATACCGATCCCAACTGGCCGTCGATCCGATCTAGTGAACTTTAATATTTTTCTTCAAAAAAAAAAAAAAATTCCTAGGGCAACCCACATCCACTAAAATATATCATCGGCCCACTAAGCCATTGGGCTGAATTACCTACACCATGTTGGACCATAAAAGCCCTTCCTGATCTATGATCGTTTCCCTTGATTGCCTGACCAGTTTTTTCACTTCTCCATTTTGATTCATAGCAACTGAATTTATCTTGTTTTTACCCAAAGAGCAAACCTTCTTTGTATTGTTTGTCCTTTTTTTTTATTCAAAAACCAATGAATAATCAAAGTGGGAGTGTCACAATTTGAAATCTCGAATCAAATTCTACCAACATATTAAATCATATCACTTTTCTAAAATCTTTAAATGGAGAGGATGACAGTCGGTATTTGACACAAATAAATGCTCATTAATTTCGCGCGGATTGGCTAGTTGACACAAATAAATGCTCATTAGGGCACGCATGCAAAAATAAAAATAAAAATAAAAATAAATAAATAATGCATGCATATAATGCATGCATGCAAGTAGTTAGAACTTTAGGTTTTCCCTGTGCCCACCTTGAAGATACCTATCTAGGCTCGCTTATGCTCGAAAAAATCAATAAATTTTTTTCTAGAGAGTTAATCTGAGGGGCCAAGGTAGGCAGGCTGGACTCAAGAACAAGAACAACTTGCCTAAGCCCGCTCATTTTGTGCCGAGTGCCAATCTAGTCTACGCGAGCCTGGCGAGTCTCCCCTGTTGATCAGGTGAAGCAAGTAGAAATTGATATACATATAGTTATTTATTGGGTTAATACCACAAAAAACTTAAAATTTGTATACATGTAACAAATTTATCTCAAATTAATTCTTTGATTATTATAAACCTTAAATTGGTACACTTGTGACAAAATTAACTTTAAACTAATTTTTTGATCACTAAAAGCTTCAAACTTTGTGACAAATTTATACAACCCAATACACATGTGATAAATGGAAGGTAAAATTCCAAATTAGTACATCCGTTAGCTGCCACATGTCATTCAACTCGGCAATTTTGACGGTAAAATCAAACAAAAACTAATGAAAGGTAAATTTGTCACGGATGTATTAGTGTGGAGTTTTTTATTATCAAAAAAATTAGTTTTTAGTAAATTTATCACATGTGTACTTATTTTGTATTTTTCGGGCCGTTAACTCTTATATGTTTGAGAGAGAGAGAGAGAGAGAGAGAGAGAGAGTGGGCCAATGGAGTTGGAGCTGGGTCGCAAATGGACCCAGTGGCGAAGCAAAATCCAAAGAGGGTTGAAAACAACAACTCCTCAAGCACATTCTTCTCTCCAGTGTGATCTTGTGGCTTATGTCTTTGTCACCGTATCTCTCTGCTAATCTCCCCTCATCCGAAACATGCCAAACCCCAATTGTGACTCTCGCGACACCAACGTAGCACGCCTCTTCATCACCACCCGAATTATCTGGTCTCTAAACTATCTCTGGTCAACCAAATTCTATCTTTTTAATCAGTATGCGATGAGTTTGACGTTCAAACGCATGCAAGAGTTCTCTTGCGTGTGGTGCAGATTGCTGCTGATAATCACTTCAGTCTTGTCTTCACTCCGAGGATATGCAAGGGCAACCAAACCAATCAGTGCTAATACTTGGAGATCGGCCTCTGTCGCGAGGATAAAGTTTGGAACATGTTTAACTCCTTCTGAAGATTTGGTATCTCAAAGCATCTCCTGAAAAGACATTTCGCATGAACCAAATGAGGCTTTGGATGATCTTAGCTCAGAGGAGAGGATAACCTGGAGGAAGGACGACCGGAAAACATTTGATGCATGAAGCATAAATAATTTTGGTGAATCGGTTGTGATTGGCGGCCCATTAAGGACTCAAGGATTGAGACCCTGCTAATTTAGAGCGTAACATGTAACAATGGAAGGGCGTCTAAGGCCGGACGACCTCTGATTCTTGAACGGTTCTAGAGTATGGACCATAACTCGAAGCTCTATATCTGTATCAAGGTAGAACCCTAGTTTTGCATCTCTGGGCACCACCTAGCTCACTTGCCTGTTTTGGTATAGCATTACATAAAAGGAAAGCATCACATCATCATTGTGCAGCTCTTTGCTATTGTTTTCTACCATCTCTTTATTTGAGCCTATACATCTGTTCACTGAGGAAATTAAGGAAATAAAAGACAAAAAAATCCAAATGACAGATTATAAAAATCTATTCATTCCTTTTTCACGGCATGTTCTTTTGAAAATCTTCAATTTTTAGTGCTTTTTTTTTGTTGGAAATATTTTGTTTTCTTGACTTTCTCTTTCGCTGTTTTGATGGTAATAGGAAGCAATAAGACGATGGGGGACTGGAGGAAGGCTGTCCCTGTCCATTAGCCTGCACAAAACATTATGTTTTTTTGGCAAGACTAAGGTCAGAGATTGCTTGCCCCATGCGTGAAGATCTCTCTACCCATCTTCATTTCATTTATCTCATAGATCCTCAATATTACATATTTTATTTACATCACCGCAAGAATTTTTACTCTAGTGAGGACACATGAGAATTAATCAACAAGGGTTAGATCACCAAGATACCAACCTACTGATGCAAAAATAAGCATAAGGCTATTTAGATGCATCAAAGTGGACTTTGATTTGACAGATTATTTTATGACGGTAAGGCAACACAATGATCAAGGGCTGGGTCGTGGAGGTAGAGGATGAAAAATTCACTATATAGGAATTGAAATGCACAACAAATCAGAAGTTCTCTCAGAAACCCTAATCTTACGTATTACACAAATCCCATGCACTCCAAAAACCAAGAAAAAGTTTCACAAATTCAAACCTTCATGGAGAATGGACTACATTCTCCTGTCTCCAATCTAATCTCTCTGGCTTGATCATCATAACATGAACTTTCAGAAAAGCTTCAGATTCGGATCTTTCTTCTCAAAATTCATCAGTGTGGGATCACAATGATACCAAACTTTCCAAAACCATTAAGTTCCCAGTCCAGGTAGCCAATTAACACAGTCACCACGTGATAATAATACCTTGCTCTACAGGTTTCTTTTTATTTGCTCATCTACTACACCCAGCTATAGGAGAGAGCTGTGTGTGGCTCTCAATGGAATTTCTTTTGCAGTAGGTCACCTTGTGCCTCGGAAATCTGATCTTCCGGGATCTTCATGAAGCCGAGTCCCAAGTTGTGGAAACGGAAACGTGAGAGTAGAGAGAGAAACGCATTGATTGATTTTTGATCAGTTAGTGTGGGGACTATAGGGCCAGATAGAAGCATGTGATCATGTGCAGGAGGGGTAAAAACCAAATTGTCTCTGAAGATCATGATGAAAGCACGATACATGTTGCATATTCTTCTTTTTATATTTACCAACGGCCATGAAAAAAAAAATGGGAATTGAACTGGTGGGGATGAAACAGTAGAGATAGGGTTTTGTCATACTGGCCACTAGGACCTGAGTAGTAGCATTCTACACCTCCTTTAAATTTGTCTTTCTCTATATCCTTTGTTTCTTTGGGCGACATGAAGTCACGTGAATGCCTTCAGGCCCTCTTCTTAGCTGCCTCCCTCCCTCCTTGACAACCTTCTTAAAAAAAAAAAAAAAAAGAAGATTTTTTACTTAGTATTTGTATTGTGTGACAAGCTGATATTCATTACTAAACTAATTAATCATGTATTCACCTTTCAGCTGTAGAGAGAAAATTAACTTAAGAGACTTATTTATGTAAATATGGGGTGCTGGACAAAGTGATTAGATTGAAGAGATCTATGGAAACTTGTGTTTCTGTGGTGGGACTCAATCTAACTCTTAAGTCTCCTTTTTTTTTTTTTTTTTTAAATGCAATTGACTTGACCTAATAAAAAATTGAGTTTACCCGATAGAACTTCTCACGGTATGATATTGATAGCATGTTCCAAAACTGTGATAGGTTCGAGCTATTGCTTGTTTTACATTAATGATGCAAAGCTTAACATATCACTTGAGTGTTAAACGGTATTATTCCTTTCTCAACCATAGAACACCTCCTCTCTCTCTCTCTCTCTCTCTCTCTCTCTCTCTCTCTCTCTCTCTCTCTCGTTTTGCCGTATATAAACTTGAGGGTTTTTAGACGTTAATGGATTCAACTGTCTAATATCCCTCGGCATCTACTTTGCTTCTGGGGTACAAAGGCCATCAAGTGATACATCTCTCTCTCTCTCTCTCTCTCTCTCTCTCTCTCTCTCATGAATCCTGTATACCTGAACCCTCCTGAGACTCCTTCCTTTCCTCTTTTGGAGCGAAAAGAAGATCAGACCTTGCAGTTCTTCATTTCACCTCATGAACAACCGCCATCATCACCACCTTCTTCCTCTATGCTATGTGCTTCTCTTCCGAATGGAACTGAAGATCAAAGTCACAGTCCATGTGGAAGATCAGAAACTCCTGTGGAACAGGCAAGCAGTATTCTCAGCACTTCCATATTCAAGTTAATTTTTCAAGACTCTTTATTTACTTTTGAACAGCGAGTCTACATATAAAACTGATCCATATAACTGTGATCATCTTTTATTCGATTACAAGTAGCAGTTCATAATCGGCTTGTGTGTTACGTTCCTATATTTGTGATCCCTGAAAGCTTGATGATTTGCTTCCAAAGCAAAAGAAGAATCACATATACAACGAGGGATTTCATCTTCTTATGTTTTTCCTTATTTTGATTTATTTTGATCTATAAATTAATTAACTGGTTCACAAGAGCTGGTTAATCCTTCGTTGTACCAATCCATCCACCTTGAAATATATAATTACTTAAACCTATGCTTTCTTCATTTTACAATCCATTTTTTTTTTTTGTTGAATTACTCGGTTTCTTGAGTTCATGATCTTTTTCATAACTTTTAGGCCGACCGATATGGCGCATCCAAACACATGCGGCTCTTCTCATCTTCGTCTTTGCTCCAGCCGATGGTTAGTGAAAGTGAAACTAGCAATCGAGGACAACAAAAATCTTTTTCCTTCAACGGTGAAGACGGGGAGGAGGACAACAGAGATTTTGGCATCAAATGGATGCCTTTGAAAATGAGGATCCTGCAGAAGATGAAGAATACAACATATGGCAACGGATCTACAGAAGATGAGAGTATGCAATTTGTGGACGGGTTTGCTAAGAACCATCATCGACAAGATCGTACTGAGATTAGGTTTTCAAGCAACGGCAACAATGCCTTAAGAGTGTGTGCGGATTGCAACACAACTACAACCCCTCTTTGGAGGAGTGGTCCTCGAGGCCCCAAGGTTATTATTTTTGCCCCCTTCACAGACCAATTTGGAATCACACGATTACATGTTTTGCGCCAAATTTGTAAGCCAAACAAGTAGAGATTTGTCACATCCATGCTTGTTATGTTACTAAGTGTGGTTGGATTAAAGGCTTCACAGTAAAGTTTCATTTCTACAATACATGATCGAGTGAATGTCTACATATATACGGATCACTGTTCAAATCAAATTTCAGCTAGGTTGTTTAGTGTGCATGTAACTCCATTTAGTAGTCTTATATTTAATAAATTCTGGGAATTCTGGACTATGTTAATCACCTTGGCTAAGACATTGCTTACGAAAAACATGTTAGAAGTTGCCTCCTTGCTATTAATTTAAAAATTTTTATTAGTTGGATTTAATTGAAACTTATACGAGATACAAATACGCATTATACAGTGAGGATAGATAACTTCGTCATGTGATTACTTTTGTATCTCATAGAAGAGAAGTCAATTTTTGATAATGTTTCGCTAGTGCAGTCTCTTTGCAATGCATGCGGGATTCGCCAGAGGAAGGCAAGAAGAGCTATGGCAGAAGCTGCTGCAGCAGCCACTGCTGGAGGGGCAGCAGTTGCAACAACTGATCCAACCTCAATGCGGTTGAAAGGGCACAACAAGGAAAAGAAATCTCGCCCTAGTCATGCTGGACAAATATGCAAGAAACAAAGCAAGCAATTCACCAACCAAGCCGATTCTTCCTCTCATGGTGAAAAGAACCTCTTTTTCGGGGATTTCACCCTAGGGTTGAGGAAAAGTTCGGCATTTCTACGAGCATTTCCACAAGATGAAGCCGAAGCTGCAATACTACTGATGGAATTATCTTGTGGCTTTGTTCACGGTTAATTTCTGCATTTATTACTAGGTTTGTCTTGTTTTTTTTGAATTTGTTTGGTTGTGCTATTGTTGTGTCTTTTATAGACATTGAGAGGGAGAGGGAAGAGAGAGATTCCCTGCATTGCAAGGCAGAAATAGTTTTGTCTATTTGAGTTTACAAGATTGAAATAATGAATATGCACTTAAAATAAATGCAATTTCTATACTTGTTCGAGTTTATATTAAGAAATTGAGCGTCAATGCAAGTTTCTTTACACCTTTTTTTAACTCTTTTTCCTTCCAATAGGAAGAAGCTGATTAAGCTCCTGTCAAGATGCGAGTAGAAGTCCTAATATTCGATCTTGCCATATGAATGTATTGTGCAGTACTTAAAATCTTTCTTCAAACCAATGTTTTAATTACTTGCAAGAGAGTTCGGCATTGTAAAATTATTATTCTCAATTCAACAAGCAATAAGATAGATGCAGGATCCGATGATTTTGAAGATTGTGGTCTGATATTGTTTCTTTATTTTGAAAATCTCTAGAACGTTAAATACTAATTTGAATGTTAGGCATTATGATTCATTTTCTTAAGTAAAAATCTGATTAGGTAAAAAGTTATGTCATTAGAATTTTTTGCTTTGTCTTTGCTCATTAGTTTTCTAGTTAGGCTCTAGGGTTTCACAAATATGGAAGAACTTCTTGAGAATTGAACTTCGTCTCTATTCTTGCTTTTCATCCTCGTGCAACATAAGCGAATTCTTCCCAAGATCTAAGTCCATCTATCTTCGTTTTAACCAAAGTCAATCCGTATCAAAGTAAGTTTGCAGGTTGGAAGATCAAATCCGAGGCAACACTTGTACGAAAACTCAGACATAAGCATGTGGCAACAAGGTTTTTCTGAGAAATCGTGAGGCTTCACAAGTTTCCAAATCCATACATCTGATCGTGTGGCTTTGTTCACGGTTTTTCGTACCTCAGCCTGTTTCTGAAAGAATGATGACGGCGTTCTTTTGCGTTGACTCTGAATCATAGTTGCACAATACACCGACAACAGTCTGAGGTCCTTTTGATCAAATCTTGGGGAATTCGATTCAAAGCATTCGTGGAGACAAGCCGAAGAAGTAGGACATTGCCGTGGTTCAGGCAATAATGTTCACGCATACTACTGCTGCTCATTCAGCAATAGAAAAATCACCTTTACCCTTCACTTCCTAAACATTTCTGTGTTCATACATATTCACCCAGATGAGAAGTTGTTATTTCTTGAAGGTCTGGACCCAACTCAAGAGTGTGTTTTTCCCCAAGTGGAGGTGTTTGATGCAGAGGTTATTGCTGATGACTTTTTGAAGAGATGCGAACGGGCAGAAATTAATAGGGCAAGCCGCGAACAAAAATTTGCGTGTTCTTAAGTCAATAAGCCTTTTTTTTTTTTTTTTTCATCAAGAGGAGTTATGAAACTAGAACTAATCCGAATCCCATTTGAAATTGTTTCCCCCTCAAAATATACCATTTCATGAGTAGGATTATTTTCTGATTTTGGTCTATTTAAAAACTATTTAGTAACATTTCTGTCTCGGAGAATAATTTTTTTTCAGAAATAATCTTCTTCTTCTTTTTTTATTCCCTGGAACTATTTATGAGTAAAAGAATGCGTCTAGTAATTATGCAAAATTTATATTCTCGGTAATATAAAAAGAATAGGAATTTGTTTGATACGACCCATGATTTTTTTTGTAATGTATAATTTTTTTTTTTTTTATTTTTCTTTTTTCCCTCTCTTCTTCTTCTTGCTCCTCCTCTAGTCGCAGTGGTGGCGTCGGTGGCCAGCAACTAGCAGCCGACGATTGGCAATTGGCGATCGATGGCAACCGACAATCAACGACGGGAGATGGCGGATGGTAGGCGGTGAGAAAAAAGAAGAAAAGAAAGAAAATGACTTGTTTCTAGAATATATTCCAGGAAGTAAGAAACTATTTTTTTCTACTTCTTATTTTTATTCCAAATCTATTTTCCTACTACTTTTCTATTTCAGGGAAAAGAAAAATTAGTTGACGTGACCAAAGGAATTTCTGTTCTTTTTTTGTTCTAGGAAACAAAAGAACAGAAATTGAGAGAAATAAGAGCATTACCAAACGGACTCTTAATTAATTATTTCCGGACCACTTGCTTTTACTTGTGAATTTTGGATTTCCTTATCAATTAGGGTTAATTACGAACTATTTTTAGGATTTTGTTTTGTGTAAATATGTACTTTCTTTGTTTTGAAGCAAGATAGCTCGAAATCATTATTATTCACAAAACAATGGAGAAATTTCTAAAGTTTGCGTGTTTTACACCATTTCCACTATAGAGGAAACACTTAGAGCTTTTGTTCCACTATGCTAGCTAGTTACTGTTGTTCGATTAATTGAGAATATAATTCACAAGTTCCATGGTACGCATGATAAATAGAAGTAGAAATTTGTTTGGCGTGAATTGGGATTCAAGAGACATTTTCTTCTAAGAAGCAAATTTAAAAAATTTAAAAGAAAGTCTAGCTCGATAATTCCCTTCAAGAGATATTCTTCTCTGATATTTTCTTGCATTAGCGAATAGCAGAAAAACTCTGGATTAAAAGAAAAACAAAAAATGAGTAAAAGGGATTGCCCTTATTCAAATGAAGGGATCATTTTTTTTTTTGGTAAAAAAAGGAAAACAAATGCAAAGGTAAGATTTATATTAATATTTATTCAACGTTAAAACGAAAAAGTAAAGATGATCAATTAAGCTCACACAAGCTGGTTTAGTGTGATGGGGAGGAGGTGTAGTAGAAATTCAATACCTATGAGAAACCATCAAGAGAGTTTAAGTCCAAATTCATCAACATATTTAGTCAAACATCTTCACTCAACGGTTTAAGTCAATGAATTATATATCAACTAAAATACATTAATTATTTTATCTCACATCACACCCATGATATGAAACGTTTTTTGTGTAACACTCTCCCCTCGCATGTGAGTCTCTTGCATAAAGACTGCTTCCTCTTGATCCAGGCATTCTTTCTGCACTAACAATATCACAACTTGAGTTTCCATCTTAGCCCAGCCAGCTTTTGACAAATGTTGTCGAATTTTGGTGTGGACAATATCAATCCTTTGAACTCCACCTCAATCACCTTACCACAACTAAACTTCATGGGAAGTTGGGGAACACCTCACCCGCCTCAATTAAGGAGTCACACCCGAGATTCCTTCCTTGAGATATTCATCATACACCAAGCTACAAAAATTAGGCTGGGCCCACCTAAATCATCAGCTCTAATACTACTTGTTAGAGAGGTGTGGCGGAAGATACTTTCACTCCGGCAAATCAACAAAAGGAAGGTTCAAATCTTGAGTCTGTCAATATATATAGTTCAACTCACCTTATTCAAAAGGTTAAACTAATTATATATCAATTATGACATATTAACTACTCAACCTTACACCACAGTCTTAATGTAGATTTTCTTCGCTTACATCCTTGCAAGTGCACCTCAATATGTAGCACATCATAATATCATTTAACGAAGGACTTGAATGTCCGAAAGATATTCCTTTTCCAAGCGTGTAATAACAAAAAACAGATCTCGGAAATAATTAACGCTCCGGTATCGACCTCCTTAACAGCAGTCTTGAACGAAATTCATTCCGCAATTAATTAAAACCGAACATAATGCTCATTACCCACCCTTTTTTGTGTTTGGTGAGATGTGATTTTATGTTCCCCACGTTGCATGGCTCTTTTTAATTGGTTCATCCTAAATGTTGTTCCTCTTTGCGTTGGGTATCTGGCGACAATCTTTGGATTTTGGTGGTGGAAGCACCGGCTGCTCGAAGTGTCACTCAGAAACTCCTTTCTGAAAAGTCAGCTAGAAGTTTGATATATACCAACTCACGAGGAAAATAGCATATCTTGAGGAGTCTTTTAACTCTCATGATATCATTTTTCCCGTTCTTTTGGCTAAACGGTAGGTGCTGAAATTAGCAAAAGTTTGACCTTATTTGGCTTCCTCATTCTGCCTAATTAAACCAGGCCTTTGCTAGTATCCAGTTGCATCTATATCCTTCTCTAGTTGTTTTAGTACTTACAGCAAATAAGCACAAGCATTGTGTACGCATACAAAATGTTATTTGCAAGATTTAGCAAAATCATTTTATTGCTATATATTTGAATTATTATTTAACGGAAAGTAAGTATTGATAAGAGTACACAACATACAAAAGGAAATGTATAATAATATGCGGATAAATATTAATATGTGAAGACTTGAAATCCCATTAGGAAGGTTGTTTTTGGATAAAATAGATTGATAGTGAGACGTGTGAGATATTAAATAAATCCATTAGCTTACTCATTTGTCAAAGGGTGCAATGTTTGTGAAGTAATTATGGACAACCTGGAAAGAAAATAAAAATAGAGATCTCCTGAAAGTAAAAAGTCTTCTTTACTTTATACAATAGTATACATAGAAAAAAAGAACATGTAAGACAAGTTTAATAAGTTAGTGTAGAGAGTAATTCGCCAAGCTCCTCTTGGTGCGTCCACCTCACTTTCAATACTCAATTATAATTTGTTGCATCACTTATTAAATCAAATTTACGTAAATGAAACCAAGTTAGAGGAAGATGTCGACATCAAGCTTTTGTACAAAAGTTGTAACTGAAAGGGCAGCTTATTAATTTTTATATGATGGATTTATCATACTTGGTCGGGATTATTATGAAGATTCACCTCCTCTCTTCTATAATTAATTCTAGATTTACCCTTAAACCACCCTCCTCCCAAGTGCCTAACCTCAATCCATCGCCATATGCAGATGATGGCCACTAACCCCTCCACCTTCAACCGCTAGGGGTGTGCAACCGAACCAGATCTACCCGAAAACCGGACCGATCCAATTGGAAAAGAGGGTCAAGAACTAGTTCCCAAAATTTGGAATCGGTTTGAACCGGTCTTTTCTCGGTTTTGAGTGAAAACCCACTTGAGAACCGGACCAACTGGACCTGTTTGGAAACTGGTTTTGTAAGCGATTTCTAATCTTACTCGCACGGCATTTTTCCTCTCACGAATGCGCACAGCGCTCCTCCTTCGTTGTTCCTCTTCCACAATCGAGCGGTCCTCCAGATGTTGTCCATGGATCCCAGATCTTCTCCTTCTTCCTCCTCCTCCGCACTCCCCACATCGCGATGTGCCCCTCGAGTTCGTTGATTCTGGCTCTCGTTTCATGTTACAATCAGTTAAGTGGAAAGGCAGGAACCTGGGTGTGGATGTTGGTTTCTCGTTTTGGAAGTGTCGTTTGTGTTGAGGAGTGAGCTTTAAAACACGGAAATTGGAAATGGGATGAGTGGCTTGGCTTCGTGTCGGTGCATTGATTTGCTAAGCGACTTGGTGGTTTGTTAGAATCTTCGTTTTCGAATTTGGAATTGGATGCGTGCACAGTTTCTCTGTTCTTGTTGTCAGAGTTTCACTCCAGCTCCATATTTATACTAAGGAAGAGTGAATTTATTCTTTTGCGGGGAAATAGGCCTTGCGAGTGTGCAAGATTAGGAGGGAAGTATATTGTGCGCAAAAGGGGAACTGGTCTAGTGAAAATAGGATTAACCTTGGAATCGGACTGGAAAAATATGGTGGTTCCAAAACAGGATCCAATGCAAATAGGGTCAAGTATTGGGTCTAAAAAAGGAGAACCGATTATAATAAGATTGGGTATATGGTCCAGATTTGGGATCTAGCCATCCTGAACTCGATCATCTCTACCAACCACCATCGTCAGCCGCATCGCTACGTCCCTCCGTCCTCTCTCTAGAGAGAGCTTGGATTATTGCCAAGGGGTGGAATGGAGGAGGTAGGTAACCCAAAGGCCGCGACGGTGGTGGCTGGTGACACAAAGGAACTAGCGGTGGTCAAGCTAAGGTTAGATGTTAGGATCTAGACACTGTGAATGAGGGTTTCTTGGTAGATGGAGTCAAAGAGCGGTAAGGGTACTTTCAAAAGTAAATGGTAATTTTTACTTACAAAGCCATAATGGTAAGTGTGAAAAAATGAATTGCACGTTCCAAATTGAAGGTTTCCATCTGTGATGCAAGGTTTGGTGTGAGGTGAAGGTTTTTGTGGTTATTTGCAAGGTCCTAACTTTCATAGATGGGATCTATAATAGATCAGTTAATCGAGGATGATGCTATTTTCATTCTTTATTTGACTAAATTCACTTCATTTACACTAAAAAAACAAAACTGTTCTCGATTATTTATTTGTAATTTAAAGTGATGGCTACATTCCTTCTTCATTTATATATATATATATATATATATATATATATATATATATATATATAGTTTCTATTTAAGATTTAGTTGTCATAATTAAGCATTTTCACATTTGTTTTGTGTATTGAGGAATTTTTTTTTTAATGTATTCTTAGATATTCCTAAATGTTTTATGTTCCATAATAGATTTTATCTAAATTATAGTAACTAAAATCCTACATATTAACAAAACTAAGAGAGAGAGAGAGAGAGAGAGAGAGAGAGAGAGAGGTTAATAAATATGGGGTTGCCACATTATATTGCAATTTAATGATTGAGGGAATATTTTTTTCTTTTTATCGCCACAGATGATCTGATCAGTTGGATCACACAAGACACTTGAGTAATTCAACGGTTGATGATATGGGTTACGGTACGCTCGAAGCACACGAGTACTGCTTTCCAGAGTGAGGACAGGAAGTCCGAGTCAGCAGCAAGCTCCATGTAGGTACATGCGACAATGTCGGCCACAGACATTTACGCAGGATAAGCTTTTTAAGGCCTTGAATATCCCGCATTTTATTACCATTCACCGAATAAATAACATAAATTCGATATCTTTCTTAGTAAAAAGTCAATATTATAATTGAAAAAACAAGAAAATCTGGGGGCAAAAACCCAGCAAAGGAAGGAAAATCAGGCGGAGGAAAAGATCAATGCATGTCCGCCGTTTTCACAATCCTTCCTGAAAGCTAGTAAGTGTGAGGCAAGGCTGGGGATAAGCTGAATGTGTAAGAGAAACTGCCACCGAAGGTCTTCTGAGATTTTCCCAGGAAAAAAGCTGAGGCATTTTCCGGGCCAGAAAAAAAAGGAAAGGAGGGGTTTTCCTGGGAGCCCACGTTCTTGAAATGGCTAGGGAAGCGTTTTGATCCATTGAAACTCAATCCGCTCTCGCTTCAACGCCTTCCATTCGTTTTATTTATCTCGTAGCATGCAAAGGGTATCGTTAAAAACTGTCCTTTTCATCTCAATGGGTGTGTGTCCAGTCACCAGCCCACCTTCTCATTGCCACCACCGGATCTTGGAAATCTGAATTCCTGAAATTTTTATTTGTTGTTAGTCTTATTTATACTTCATTGATTACATGGTATTCCCACATATTTCCTTCAAAAACCAGCACACACCAACCAGCCTAGCACCCCTTCCGTTCAGCCATGGAATGACAAAGAGGATAGCAACTTGAGAGCATTCGTGGACAACCCCATATTGATTCGTCCAGCTGAACGTAAGCCCGGTTGCTTCGTCCTCGTTTCTGTTTCGAATTCGCCAAGAACATGGAACGTGCGAGGCGGTTGGCGAACCGGGCGATCCTCAAACGCCTGGTTTCCGAGTCGAAGCAATACCGGCAGGACGAATCTTTGTTGAGCTCTTCGTCACCTGTAATATTCACGCCTTCGAGGTATGTCTCGTCGTTGGTTCCTCACGGCTCGATGTCCAGGAGTTCTAGATCGGATATGTCGGTGGGTAGGCACGTCTCATCCAGTAGTACTAGTTATGGTGTCGGGTCTCAAGCTAGATCAATTTCCGTTGAGGCACTGAAACCAAATGACACCTTCCCTCGCCGCCACAATTCGGCAACACCCGAGGAGCAAACGAAAATGGCGGCGTACTGTGGGTTTGATAATCTTGATTCTCTCATCGATGCGACTGTGCCAAAATCGATCCGTTTGGATTCGATGAAGTTTTCTAAGTTCGATGAAGGGCTGACCGAGAGTCAGATGATTGCGCACATGAAGAATTTGGAGTCGAAAAATAAAGTTTTCAAGTCTTATATTGGGATGGGGTACTATAACACCTCTGTTCCTCCTGTTATATTGAGGAACATTATGGAGAATCCAGCTTGGTACACGCAGTACACGCCTTACCAAGCTGAGATATCTCAAGGGCGTCTAGAGTCCTTGCTCAACTTTCAGACAATGATCACAGACCTCACTGGATTACCAATGTCAAATGCTTCATTGCTCGATGAGGGGACTGCTGCTGCAGAGGCAATGGCTATGTGTAACAATATTCAAAAGGGAAAGAAAAAAACTTTTATCATTGCCAGCAACTGTCACCCCCAAACATTTGATATTTGTAAGACAAGGGCTGACGGGTTCGACCTCAAAGTAGTTTCTGCTGATCTGAAGGACATCGACTACAAGTCAGGAGATGTTTGTGGCGTTCTGGTTCAGTACCCTGGTACTGAAGGAGAAGTGTTGGATTATGCAGAGTTTGTGAAGAATGCGCACGCTCATGGGGTTAAAGTGGTTATGGCGAGTGACCTGCTGGCTCTGACCATGTTAAAGCCTCCTGGTGAATTTGGGGCTGATATTGTTGTGGGTTCAGCCCAAAGATTTGGTGTGCCAATGGGATATGGAGGTCCTCATGCTGCATTTTTGGCTACTTCTCAAGAGTACAAGAGAATGATGCCAGGAAGGATTATTGGTGTTAGTGTTGATTCTTCTGGAAAACCTGCTCTGCGTATGGCAATGCAAACTAGAGAGCAACATATCCGCAGAGACAAGGCTACTAGCAACATCTGTACTGCTCAGGTATGGTATCTTTGACACCTTAGAATGTCTGTGCTCTCTCTCTCTCTCTCTCTCTCTCTCTCTCTCTCGATTCTTGCAGTAGAGCTTTTGAGTTTGAGGAAATAATCTAAAGTTTGTTTGCATAATATTTATGGCGAGGCTTACTGGGTAGCTTGCAATTTTGCTTTCAGATACACAGCTTTTAAAAGTGGCTCTTTTTTTATGAAGTTAATTTCAACTTCTCTGATTAATTCTCATCCTGTCTAGGCATTGCTTGCAAACATGGCTGCTATGTATGCTGTTTATCATGGTCCTGAAGGCCTCAAGACCATTGCTCAGCGAGTCCATGGTTTAGCCGGAGCATTCGCTCTAGGTCTAAAGAAACTTGGGATGGAAGTTCAGGAGCTTCCTTTCTTCGACACAGTGAAGGTTAAGTGTGCTGATGCCAATGCAATTGCTGATGCTGCTTACAAGAATGAGATCAATTTGAGGATTGTAGATAAGCACACTGTGAGTATCTTTCCTTTGCTGCAACCCTCCAGAGAAACATATTGTACTTCCCTGTGAAGTTTATTGGAGTTCTGTTGTATTTCAGATCACTGTTGCATTTGATGAGACCACCACCTTGGATGATGTTGATAAGCTTTTCAAAGTTTTCAGTTGTGGCAAGCCTGTGAGTAATTTATGAACTTCTATTCTGACATCTGAGTAGCTCAAGTTATTTTTTATTCTTTTCATCTTATTTAATCATTGTTTCCTTATCCACATTTTCTCACAGGTCCCATTTAGTGCTGCATCTCTTGCACCACAGGTTCAGACTGCAGTCCCATCCGGGCTGATCCGAGAGAGTCCTATCCTGTCCCATCCGATTTTTAACACGTATAAACATTTTCATGTAGTATGCACTACTTGTGGCTAATAACTTTAAGCCATTCTGACTATTATATCTTCTCTACATTAGGTACCACACAGAGCATGAGTTGCTTAGATATATCCACAGATTACAATCAAAGGATCTCTCACTGTGTCACAGTATGATTCCATTGGGATCTTGTACAATGAAATTGAATGCTACCACTGAGATGATGCCGGTGACTTGGCCTGGTTTCACTGACATTCACCCTTTTGTCCCCATTGAGCAAGCTCAAGGTTATCAGGTACATATTAAGTAAATAAATTTGTCAAGCAGAAGTTCACAGCTTTCTCAAAATGTATTGATTCTCTTTCCAAAAATTTATTGCAATTTATTTTTTTGGTTTCTTAAGGAAATGTTCACAGATTTAGGTGACCTGCTTTGTGCCCTCACTGGATTTGATTCTTTCTCCTTGCAACCAAATGCTGGTGCTGCTGGAGAGTATGCAGGACTCATGGTCATCCGTGCATATCACATGGTACTGTCTCATCTATCACTGTGCTGGATTCCTCTTAAATGTCAAGCAGACTGCAGATGCTAGCGTTGAAATGGCTAA
The DNA here is from genome assembly GCA_017140595.1 of Eucalyptus curtisii. Taxonomy (NCBI): domain Eukaryota; kingdom Viridiplantae; phylum Streptophyta; class Magnoliopsida; order Myrtales; family Myrtaceae; genus Eucalyptus; species Eucalyptus curtisii. The sequence goes on along the minus strand of CM029496.1, from coordinate 29,298,297 downwards.
TTATTGACTAGGAGAATGATTTTTAAATAAGGCAAAACTTCTCCTATTGCCCCCTTTGAACTCTCTTTACCAATATTAGTGTCATTTGCTTGTTCTATCTCGGACATGCTTTGACCTGGAGCTTAAGCCTCAAAGTTATTAACATGCATTGTTGGCCAGTGATTGATAATACAAATTTAAGTTTAGGGGACTCTCTTTTCTTTACTCTAGTCAAGGACAGAGAATCAGTATGGTTTCTGGGAAAAAAATGCTCATTTTTAAATATGGGAAAAATTTTTTGAAGGCATTTGGCTAACCTTTTGGAAATATCATTTTCCTTAGACTCAATTTTTAGCCTATGCGATTCTGCATACTGTTCTACTTCTTTTGAAGGTCATCAGCTTTTGGAGTTGAGGACATACTTTGTTGCTACATATAGTACAGGGCAACGTGAGGCTATAATATTAGTCTTTAAAAGTGCCTGAGGATTATACTCTGTCTTTTAATCTCAGCTTATGCATATTCTTCCAACTTTCATCTGTGCCCCCTCGAATTATTGCTCTTGCATACAATAAGGCTTATGCATATGTAGATCAGGCTTAAATCAATGCACCAAATGGATGTTGCAGGCAAGAGGCGACCATCACCGTAATGTGTGTATCATACCTGTCTCAGCTCATGGGACAAATCCAGCAAGTGCTGCGATGTGTGGCATGAAAATAGTTGCTGTAGGAACCGATGCCAAGGGCAATATCAACATTGAAGAGTTGAGGAAGGCTGCTGAAGTAAATAGGGATAACTTGTCAGCCCTTATGGTGAGGATTTTCATGCAAAATGAAACTTCTTTTCTTTTTGTTCTTTTCTGTAATCATCATATGGTTCATGTGTTGACCCAATTTTTAATGCGAGTTGCATGATAAAAATTCAGGTTACTTATCCTTCCACTCATGGTGTGTATGAGGAAGGCATTGATGAGATATGTAAAATTATTCATGACAATGGAGGTCAAGTGTACATGGATGGGGCTAACATGAACGCACAGGTGCATTCTCTTCTTTTTGAACCTAACCTAAAATTTCCGCACTTGACAATTTACTATCCTTTTAAGTGTTTATCGGCTCCTGATATTTTCCAGGCCTGGGGATGGAAGCTGGGATGGAAGCTTCTGTCTTTATGCATATGATTTTTTTCCCTTCTGGCTATTTGCATTAGTCATAATGCTCCCTCTCAAATTCTAGACAAATGCTTGCAGGTGGGTTTGACAAGCCCCGGGTTTATTGGAGCTGATGTTTGCCATCTCAACCTCCACAAGACATTCTGTATTCCTCATGGAGGTGGTGGTCCTGGGATGGGCCCCATTGGCGTAAAGAAACACCTGGCACCATTTTTGCCTTCACATCCTGTTGTAGGTTTCTGTTTGGATACTCAATTTCAGTATCCTCCTCAAGTGTGTGATAAGGGCTAAGTCTACCTTATCATATTGTAGGTCCCAACAGGTGGAATACCCGCCCCAGACCAGACCAACCCACTTGGAACAATTTCTGCTGCACCATGGGGCTCTGCATTAATCTTACCAATCTCCTACACTTACATTGCCATGATGGGCTCTAAGGGTCTTACTGACGCATCAAAGATTGCTATTTTAAATGCAAACTATATGGCAAAGCGCTTGGAGGTTCCTTATCCTCCCTTAATTATTTTAATTGACTTCCTTTCATTCCATCCTAGGGAAGAAGGTGGAAAACAGTATCTGTTCATATTCATTTTTGTTGATTACCAATTTGAGATTCAGTTATGATTTTGTCATTCAGAGCTACTTCCCAGTATTGTTCCGTGGAGTCAATGGAACAGTTGCTCATGAGTTCATTGTTGACCTAAGAGGCTTTAAGGTAGTCCTCTGCCCTATGGTTGTTACTGTCAATCACCTATTTGATTTGTTTTTCTGCATACGACTATCTTTTTTTTTTTTTTTTTCTTTTTTTTTTTCATTTTTCAGAATACTGCTGGAATTGAGCCTGAAGACGTCGCCAAACGTCTTATGGACTATGGATTCCATGCGCCAACCATGTCATGGCCCGTACCTGGCACGCTCATGATTGAACCCACTGAAAGTGAAAGCAAGGTATTAGCAGTGTATGTGTTTTTATCCTCTTTGTAAAAGGCTTAGTTAGTGCATAACGCAGATGAATCTTCTCCATTCTTCAGGCTGAGATGGACAGATTTTGTGATGCTATGATCTCGATTAGGGAAGAAATTGCCGAGATTGAAAAGGGCAAAGCTGATATCCACAATAATGTCTTGAAGGTGAGATTCTTTATCTTTACATTAATCTAGGCATATATAACATATGTGGTATAAAACCGGACCTATCTAACAAATTACACTAAGAATAATACTGTAGAATTTTTTTTTTTGGTAAAGAATAATACTGTAGAATGTTCATAGAGCTGAAAAATGAAAAATGCAGGGAGCCCCTCATCCACCATCATTGCTCATGGGAGATGCATGGACCAAACCATATTCTCGGGACTATGCAGCTTTCCCTGCTTCGTGGCTCCGTACTTCCAAGTTCTGGCCAAGTACAGGTATATTTGGGAATAAAACATTCGTATTAAATTGATTATATTTGACATGGTTAAGTAAGTCAGCATAGTCCGCATGAGCCATTCTTCTGTGGCATGCATCAACTTGCTCACTAGGCAGAATTAAATTTTTTATAAGTTCAACAGTCATGACTAAACAGCAAGAAATGCTGAAGTTTGCAACTTTTCCTATTTTGGGTCTCTAAAATGAACGCACAATAGATAGTCGATGTTGCCAGAGATACTAACCATTATAGGTTGCTTTGATGCCATAATCTCTTGCTCATGGACTGTTTGATCCTGTGATAACCCAAAAGTTTCTTTAGATTGAACTTCACCTGTTTATATTTCCTGCCTGGCAGTTTAAACTTAAATACTAAGAAATTTCTCAATCCCCAGGCTAAACTATAGACCTTAATTCAGTTTTTCTTATCTTCCTATGCTCACCTTAGCTCCGTCGTTGACACTACCTGTAGATCTTGTGATTAGGACTTGGGACAAGATTGGTTTCCAAGTGTTGACTCATTCTTATAATCAGCATTTTCCCTGCATCTTGTTGTAAGAGATTTTGTTATTTATACTGCAGGACGTGTTGACAATGTCTATGGAGACCGCAACCTTACCTGCACCCTCCTCCCAGCATCACAATACACCGAAGAGCCGGCTGCAGCTACCGCCTAGAAACTCGGCCCTCCTTTGCTGTCAGCAGAATTTCTTTGAAACCCAGGAAAGATGGGTTGAAAAGGCTGAAAAGCCAAACAAAAAAGGAAAAAAAAAACTCTATGTATATAAACTTCTCATGCCCTCATCCTCTTCTACTTCTATCTAGTTGTCATTGATGGTGATGATGATGATGATAATTCGATACATTCTCAATAACAGTTGTTGCAACTAGTAAGTTAAGCATTCTGCTGTACATGCTCTTCCTCTCTCTAACCCCTATTCTGTGTTTGGCTGTGCCGATGACCTAAATGTCCATGTAAGCAGATGCATGCAAAGCAATGCGGTAGAATCTCCTCCGCAGGATCTCGTAGCAATATGATTGACTTTCCGAGGGCACTAATGGTCATGTTTACTTAGATTTCCTTCTTTATCAATTTCGTATATTTTATGTCATCCTTTATCTGAGCTTGAGTTCTGTGGAAGCATCATGTTCTGTTGCCTTTTCTTTTATGGCCTAGAATAAATCTTTTCTATTTGGCTTAAAACCTTTGAATGCGTCTCTGGGTTCCTAGAACAAACCCTGACTCTCTAGAGTGAAATGCATGAGGGACGTGGGTAGCTAGTACTGCACTTGAGCTGAAAGTCAAGTGAGTGGCTCTGGCTGCTTAAGGAAGTTCACTGTCACAGCAATCACAACGAGAAGTAGCACTCCATGAAACAATTATCTGATCCTTCTGCATCAGTGTTCTTAAATACTGATGAAGATTTATAAAAACAAAATAAATTAGAGTTTAAAAGGTTCGATGCATGATAGGACCAGCTCCGGGAAAAGCCACATAAACTCTATCTCTTGAACAATGCTAGGTGTATTACTACTGATTTACAAATTCAATATATCGTTTGATGCGGCAGACTCTTATTGAAGTTTTATATAACTCATTTATAGTTTGCTACATCATTTAGTATGCAAATTATGTCCGAAAGTCTTAAAATGCCCAACATCACTCGACACTCTAACAAATATTCCGCTCTATCGCAGTATATTTGGATTCGATCCGTGCTTAAATGGTCATTATTTGCATATTCAATCATTTTAATACTAGTTCAACATTGGAGCTTAGTTAAGAAAAAAAAAATTGAAATTCAGACAATATAAGAGTTGGCCGACTTTCAATGGCAACAAATTCACCAATGAATTTTCTTACCAACAGATAAATTGACAATCCACCTTTAAAATGGCTCAGCGATTTTTCTCCTTGTCTCTTTGGAGAGATCAGAAAAAGGATTTTGATCATCACCACCCTTTGTGAAATTCCAAGTATTGTTGCCACTCCTGCTTATTCCTTTCCATTATCTATACGTTCTAGTGAGGGTGATGGTCATAGAAAGAGGCCATAACATGGCGTTCTTCTTAGCAAGAATTATTGCAGTTGGGTAATGACTAGGAGGATTTGAAAGGCATTATGACATTAAGATTTTCAAAGTTTAGCCAAAGCTTAGCTCAAGACCCTACTACTCGTCATATTTGGTTTGGTACTATGACCGTGCATGACTTTGAAAGTCATGATATAATATCATAATATATTTGCTTTTCACTTGAGACAATTAGCAATAATTTTTCTATGGACTTGATCATCTCAGTCACTATGAACATCCCAATCAATGCATTAATGTAATGGGATGAGCCTATTTATTTATCTCTTGACTTGAAATGGGAGCTAAGTACACCACCTACAATTCTAATGAATCTCAAATCGATCAAATCCTCAATTTCAAGGAGAGTACTCAAAACGCACGACACACTAAAAATATCTGCACAGAGGAGCTTATCCAAATCTGACTCTGAGCAAAACAGACACACTGACACAAATCTGACACAGTCACAGAGCCATGGCCATCACCCTTCACCTCTCGTCAACCCAACCTCCACGCCAACCACCCCTCTTCTTTCCCTCCACAAACACACCTACAACACTCATCTCCTTCATCAGAACCTCCAAGCCCTCTCACAGACTCCACCGAAATCAAACCTTCCTCCCACGAATACCTTCCTGCTCCTTCAGAAATGGCAGAAACACCCCTTCAGAAACAGAGTGCCCTGTTCCTCTGGAGCAACAGCCCATCAATGAATACCAAAACCTCGCAACTTCCTTCCCTTTTTCTTGGGCTGCTGGTGATTTTGTTGAGTATTGTTCGAGATTGTTCGTGACAGGTGCTTCTTTCGCACTCTTGGTCGGATTGCCGGTCGCGTGGCTAGGGGCTCCATCACCCGAATCTGAGGCGGTGAAGCGGATTCTGGGTGCGGTCTCAAGTGGGTTTGTGGTGGTCACTTTGGCTGTTGTGAGGATGTATCTGGGTTGGGCTTATGTTGGGAATCGCTTGCTCAGTGCCACCGTTGAATGTAAGAGTTGCTCTGTTCTCTCTCCTTTATGGTCTCTGTCACGTGGGTAAATTAATCGCAGAAAAGTTAGGACGAAATCAGGAGAATAATCAATCGGCGGAGAAAAATCTACTAGCATGGAAGGTGGTATTCACATAACGATGAAAAAGCCGGTATCATTACTCGAAAGAAGTAGAATCTTTTTATAATGAATTGGGGTTGTCTGGTTTCTTGGAAATTTGCTGCAACGAACTCCTGTGCCTTCCAGCAAGGACAGTTAAATTCCATTGGGTGCTTGTTGGTCGTGCTGAGGAAAGTCTATAGGATGTGCTTGTTTCCATTTCTTCTTGTGAATCCGCCTTCTTGGAAATCTTGTGCAGGCATAGTTAGTCTTGTAATTTGGTTTCAATGACGTATTAAATTGGTGAACTAATGGTCTATTTACCTATTTACACTTTCAGATGAGGAGACTGGGTGGTACGACGGCCAGGTAAATGCCCTTTTCTGTGGCAATGTCGATGGGAATCATTATACATAATTGCATCGCCAGCATGAAATTTTGTTCTTTTCTTTTAACCCTTTTTCTAAGAACTATGCAGTTTCTTGTGGTAGAGTCTGTCACATTTTGAAGCGGCGTTGTACATAAACATATTTTAGCATCCTAGCCTATTTTTCCGATCTTATGAAGCTGAAGGTGTGGATCAGATGTTCATTCGGGAGAAGAAACCTGCTTTAAATGTTTTCTAGAGCAACTATGATAAAGTAGTGAGTGATACATTTGTATATGATCTTGGATAATAGTAGGCCATAGTTGACATGGAGCAGAATTCTTTGCTGACCAAAGAGCTTCTGTTTGAAGAGCTTTCTAGCTTAGCTGAGATATAGTTTACGGGCAATTTATACATGGCGGTTATGAGCAGTTGATTCTCATGACTTTTCCTGTTAGTATTAATGCAAAACTCGAGTGAGAAGTGCATTAAGTGATAGTGGCTATCTGCTAATTTGAGAAAGAATGCAGAACGGGATAAGAGTTCTTTAGCGTTGTAAATAGCAAAACAAGTCAAATTAGCTTGTTGTGAGAGATCATTGTGTTTTGGTCCTTTCAGGCGAGAGTGCGGTCATCGTGGAGTTGAATTGCAGGTCTAGTTGAAGTCCTGACTTCTCAATAGTACATCAGGATCAAGTGAAGCTGTTTCTCCATCACTAACTTTCATATATGAATAGGATTGAGCTGATCAAATTTCTGTTTTTCTGAACAGGTATGGGTGAAAACAGCAGAAGTCTTGGCTCGTGACAGGCTTCTCGGTTCATTTTCGGTGAGTATGTATACTGACATTGCGCAACTCACTGGTCTTTCTCACGAATTTTTGAGTATCTGATTGACAAAATATAAGCAGTCCATGCAGTCGTGCACATGCCTGGTTCAGATTCTTCTCATCTAGTTTGTTGGAGTCGGGCAAACGTGGTGCTGTGATATCTTTGAATTATCAAATATGTTCATGTTCTCTTTTCTGTGTGTCCAAAGATGCATTTGATCAACTGCTGCCATACTGAAGAATAGCAATAAGCAAATCTTATAATACGTCACTTAGCATACATCGTGATGTTTGATCGTGCAGGTGAAGCCTGTGCTCAGTAAATTGAAGTACACTCTCGTGACACTCGCGGTGAGTTTATTCGCATGCGTCTTCCTCCTCGTCAACATTGAGGAGAGCCAAAAGGCTTCCAACAAGAGCCTCGAGGTGAACAGAGAACGAGCCATACCGGGAGTTTACAGGGATGAGTCAGCCCGGTCCTTTGAACCAGACGCGTTCTGCGGTGAACCCGGTATTCCATCGAGTGATGTCGATTGATAAGTACCATCGTCCCTAGTCGCATAGAAACTGTACATTGTGGACACTACTCTGCTGAAATTTATACATTGTATATACAGTTGCCTCCATGTAGTATCCCTAAATGAAGAGAGATGATGGAGCCAAAGAGAACGGAAGATGCACAACTCCAAGAGCAAATGCAGCTGATGCATGAAAATTATTCACAGAAGTGAACGGGCTTCTTCTTCACTGATGTTTCCGTCAGGAATTTAAGGTTTTCCGGCGAGCAATTTTTAACCGAACGAGGGGTCCATGATTAACGTGAAGTTAGTAACCCGTTCAAGAAATCATCGTCAGTTATAGCCTTACGGGAAATTATCGATCGTGAAATAAAAGTTCATGATTGTTCGTCGGATTTGAAGGACTTTGCAGTTCTGACCCAATATGACGCCTTCCATCCAATTAACAACAAAGTATCAAGTGTTGTCAAATTGGTCTTCGAACGAAAAAAGTTATGATCGTATAATCGAATGCTAAGATGAACTTAATGATGGTCAAATAACCATTGAAAATACATGGTAATTACTCTAGTCGGTGAGGATGTCACTCATGCTAGGTCTAAATTCAATATGATCGTATAATCGAATGTTGAGATGAGCTTAACGATGGTCAAATAACCATTGAAAACACATGTTAATTACTCTAGTCGGTGAGGATATCACTCATGCCAGGTCAAATTCAATGCTAATGTCATAAAAGAAGAAAAAAAAAACTTCAAGCTGATGTATTTGTGATAAATTTACTTTAAATTAATTTTTTGACCAATAAAATTTTAATCAGTATATTTGTAACAAGTTTATCCTTTATTAATTTCTGTTAGTTGTGGCAGTTAACGGTGTACCAATCACAATTATACATGTTCATGGTCTTTCGTGTTATTAATTTAATTTGATGAAAATTAACAATGGTAAATTTATCATATATCAATTTTAGCTTTTTAATAGTCAAAAAGTTGATGTAAGGTAAATTTGTCACGGTCTTAATAATTTAAGATATTTCATATTGTTAGACCTAGATTCAATCCCCCTAGACATTGAATGACTATACACAGTCGTGCACGACATGATTTGACATCGCTGCAAAGCAGCATCGACCGGAGAGAGAAAGAAACGTGATTCACCTGACATCAGCGATGCTCATCCACGGGAAACGCCGCAGCTTCGCCGGGCGGCGGCGACGGCGGCGGCGAAATGACCGTTCCGCCCACCCCTCCTCGCCCGCTGCTTTCTCCTCCGTCCCGACCACGAATTCCTCGTCCCCTGTCCTTCTCCCCCCCTTCCTGCACGCACGACCGACAACGTTAATCAATCCGAAAAGCCGCTGATTTGCAGGCGCCGGAGAGTCTGTGAAAGTGTGCCCGGGCGGGGCCCGCCTCGGGGAGGGGGGGAATTACCGAAATGGGCCCCGGTTCATGCACCTTCCCACACTCCTCTCCGTCCGTCCTATTTGGTGAATTGAATACGGGGGGCGACCACCTCCCATGATTTAAAGCGCAGCCGATTCTGGATTTTTTCATTGGGAATTTGGCAAGTTCGGGAATTAAGTTTCTTTCGTGGGTTCTTGTCCGTTCTTGCTGAAATCCCAAGGCGAGGGGGCTTGTCCTTTTCTATCGTCGCCATTGACGGCGGGAAGAGTAGCTTGCAGCTGCGGCGGAAGTAGTTCGTCGTCGGCCTTTTTTGGCGTCGCGGGCAGCGTGGGTGCTCTTCATTGTCGGCTCTGATCGGATCGGTGTCCCGGGAAAAGGAGCGCGCCGCCGTTTCTTGTGAGCGGTTCTTTTTCAAGATTCTTGATTTGATTGCATTCCGTGAGGACTTGTCCTGATTTTTCGTGTATGTCTTATGAAATGCGTGTTGCCTTTCTGGGTTTTGATCTGATTGCCGTGAAATGAGACGAGTGATGCTAAAGTTTGATCCTTGAACACTCGTTCCTTTGCGCGATCGATGTCTCTAGAGAGAACAAGAAGTGAGGAAAACGTGGTGACATAACAGGAGCAGGGATCGTGTTTGTAATTATTCAGCTAGAAAACTAGAGCCATTTTTTGTGGTCTCGCATTCTTAGTCAAAGAGAGTCCTGTTTTGTGGGCCTAGGCTTGTCAGTCGCTGGATAAAAATTGTCAAGGGCTGTACTGCAAAAGAAAAAGGCGTTTCTGTTCCTGGTCACATTTTGGAATTTCTCAAGCTACGCGTAGTCTTTGCACAGAATTGTAAGTTGCAGTTTCCTTTTAGATAGCTGAGTGTATTTCCTATAGTTAGCGTCGGAATTACCAATTAGAGCCGGTTGATTGGTATTTCCAATAATGAGAACTTGTGTTCGTTCATGGTTATTTCGTCCTTGATTGGCAGATGAAAAGAGCTGGTTGTTCTTTTCAATAGAGGAGATCTTACGTGCATTTGTCATTGTTGTGTTGTAGTTAATCCTAGAATTAACTTGTGATGACTTTTCAACTCACAGCAGACATCTATCAACCTTGAGTGTGATTCAGTCTGAGGAGGTTAAGTTTGCAGAGTAAATCAAACTAGTGTGATGATCTATGCATCTTTTGTGTTGGAAAAACCTTGAGCTAAGCAGAGTGAGAGGCTCAGCTGATAAGATGCTTATTGGAGCCATACTTTGCATCTCTGAGGTGTTTTCTATTCGGAGAAGCTGGTGGATACAGACAATAAATTACCTAGGCCAACTTCTTGGTGTTGTGATGGTCTGCAGGATCCTTTTCTCTGCGAAAAATATGGCTCGGGCATTTGGGATGTTAATATTCGCTGTCATTTCTCTTCCTAAATTCCAAGTCAATCTTTCATGCAAGGATAGACTCATTTCCCAAATTTGAGTTTTGGTTGAGATTATCCTTCTAGACACTGAAAATGTATATCTAGCAGTTCATTCCTATAAAAAATTACTCAAGCAGGAAAAGTGATGCATATGTTTATAAATTTTGTTACTATCAATCTATTTCAGGTTTCATGAGGTTTAGATGCTGTGCAGACCTCTATAAGAGTGGAATACTACAGGCTATTTGCAAGTTCACATGTCTGGTGCTGTTTTTTGACAAAGGGATTGTTCGGTATGGATACACCAATTCGCCTGCCACATGGGACATATTCTACGTCTATGGAGCTCAAAGCCGCTTTTGATATTGAGCATATGGGTTTGACACCTGGGATTCAGCATGAGCTCTGGCCATTGGATGAAATAGATCCTACAAAGGACAAATTTCCATGCTGTTTAGTTTGGACACCACTACCGGTGGTCTCGTGGTTGGCTCCTTTCATCGGACATGTTGGGATTTGTCGGGAAGACGGAGTTATATTAGACTTTTCTGGTTCCAATTTAGTGAATGTTGATAGCTTTGCATTTGGTGCAGTGGCCAGGTACATCCAACTTGACAGAAAACAGGTATACTTTCATTCTGTACTTCGATAAAACTACAAGTGGTCGTATTATGTGTGAATAAAATCAAAATTAGGACCATTTTCAAAGTGTTGCCTCGCACAGTAATTTTTCCTTTTTTATAATGAGCACTAGTTTTGGAGATATGCCTATGTTATTCTCATTTATTAATGCTTCAAAAGTATATTAACTTCATGCTGTCGACTCAAAATCTTGAAACAGTGTTGCTTTCCAGCGAATCTATCTGAACATACGTGTAAGTACGGCTTCAAGCACAGAGAATATGGGGCTGCAATTACTTGGGACGACGCCTTGCGATTGAGCACACGCCACTTCGAGCACAAAACATACAACCTCTTCACCTGCAACTGCCACTCATTTGCAGCCAACTGTTTGAACCGTCTCTGTTGTGGTGGATCGATGGAATGGAACATGATAAATGTGGCAACTCTGGTGCTGTTTAAGGGCCAATGGGTCAGTGTAATGTCGATCATGAGAGCTTTCCTACCTTTCATGTTGGTGCTTTGTTTGGGTTTAGTGCTGGTAGGGTGGCCATTCATAATTGGCCTGTTCTCATTCTCAATGCTCCTTCTCGGGTGGTTTTTGTTGGGTAACTATTGGTTCAAGGGTTTGATAGACCTTTAGCATCACCAATATTGACCTCGCCTTATAGAGGGAAGAAAAGGTACAGAAGATTCAGAGTGTAAGTTTCTCATGTCCACAGTAAAGGATCACGTGTTGAATGTGTCTTCCTGGGTTTGTGTTGATGGATGGCAGATGACAAGGCCTTGTGAAGAACTGAAACTACTATATACTTAGATTTTTACGGCTGAAGCAAGAGTTCCATTTTTTTTTTTTTTTTTTTTTTTTGGAATAGATCCTTGAGTCTAACTAGAGCAACATGATGACCTTGGCTTTGTATAGCAGTTTTAAATTTAAAAAGAATAAGGCTTCGAAAATGTTTTGAAAGTGTGAACGACTGCTTATTGTGAAAAATCATGGTTCACATAGTTTGCAGTAAGCAAAGTCGAAGGTGTGAAAACGCGATATTCATGTTGGTATGAAAAAGTTTGCTGTACTAGAAGATGAGCACTGCGCATTTTAACCACTTGATTCACTTGAACAAACACATTCCGCAGGAATATGCAAAGATACCAGCTTGTACTTTTATTCCGCTTCTTCTAAGCCGATATAACTTGCAATCATCCGGGATTGTTGCACAGAAACTCCTACTAAATCCAATCGTGCCCATTGAGTTAACATCCAACAACATGTTTGCAAAGAGAAATGTTGCAGGTCCTTGGCAACGAAAATAGAACATCTTGACGAGCAGGGAACTTTCCCATTTCCATTACCTGGGAAGGAGAAGTTAAGAACTAAAAGACTCTAATTGGAAGGGAAAGAAAAAGGTCAAAAGGAAAGTTTCATCCTCGTCTTCTGGCATACATCTAGATTTTGGAGTCCATTCCATAAAAATGGACTTTCCAGATGATCTGTGTTCATGCCCCGTATTTAGGAGCCTTCCAAAGCTTAAATGCGATCTCGTGCAGAAACCTGTCCGCAGGTATTACCAAATTGCCACCATGCTGCACAGAACAAGAATAAACTAGACACATCAGGAAATATGAGGAAGGGTAAAATGGTAGTACCAAGCAAAGTTGAGGATAAACTCCTGCAAATGAGGTTAAATTTGAAGATTGGAGAGAAAAATCCATGCAATTCTTCTGTTCTTTTTTTTTTTACGCCAAATTATTTTCCGCCTCTCAGTCTCATCATCTTTAGCCTTCAGGTTCTAGTAAAACCAAATGTTGAGTAGTGGGAACACCAGAATAACCTCCATGATAAATTGAATGAAAAAGGACCACTAACTTTTAGTTCTTGATTGTTACCTCCTTAAAGTCCTCAAATGAGAATGTCTCAGCTGCATCCCTGCGTGTTACAGCATCCTGCCATTGAGCAATTAGCATGGGGCAATGGTGCCTGTTGATCAAAATTTAGGGTTAGAAATGGAGTGTCATGGTGGCCAACACCAAATACTGCTGGCATGGTGGGACCAAATTGCAGATACCTGACATCCTCCCTAGGTTTCTCTCCTCTCATAGTATAACTCTGACGAGGGAACAGTCTCAACAGATGAGAGTCCGCATTGTCCTTAGACACCAAGGTCGATAAATGGGAGCAATCAAATTTTGAGATATCTCCATAGCTCATTACAACGGACAAGTGCAGGCGGGAACTGATTTCGGATCCAGGTTGAGCAACATGCATTAAACTACCAACCAAAGCATTCACATACTCTATGCCATAGTTAACATCCTCATCTGCCTCCCCATCCACCGGTTCACCAGCTCCAATATGCACAAATACAAGATCAAAATAGCCTGTATCCATCAACTTCCCCTCTTGGAATCCAAGCAACTTCAGCAATCCATACGAGACAGCATCTATAGGTCCTTCGGCAACAGAGTGCTTTTTGTCTATCAGTTGCTCAAATTGCAAAACACTGATACCGAGCTTGTTGCCAAAAGATCTCGAACTTGGATCGCTTGTCACTAAAGCAGCCTTCATCCCCATAAATCTGAAATCAGGAAAACTACAGCTCAGGGTCACCTCTACAATATCTGTAGATACATACTATCAACAGTAGAATCAGTAGGAAAAATGGAGCATCAATTTTGCCTTTCCGAGACTGTTGGAATCGATGCTGTCCCCTGACTCCCCGAATCACAATCGCTTTCCTTGCCCTGAAAAGTTTAACAGGAAAAACAATGCCATTACGATCATGGGAAAACAACCGTGCTTCAAATATTCACCGAAATCAACAGAGCTAACATCACGGTGATGTAAACATTACCTTCTGAACATAAGCGTCGAATGCATCCAGAAGAACGGCGAATTCTCTAACGACTCTGTCATCCTCACTTTCTGCAATCTAAACCCATGTAAATTGCAGTAATCATCACTGCGACAAACCAGCGGAACTCAAAAGGAAAAAAGAAAGAAAATTTGGCAGAGTGGTCGAACAGAATCAGTAGGATAATGAGTTTTTAAAAAATGGGTACAAGAATCCATTAGTTTTCTCTCGCCGTCTCGAACGTCCGCGAAAAGGAGGCGACCCTTCACTAATTCAATGTCTAAGAATCATCATCTAAGCTACAAAGGACGCGTAGGTGGCATTAGAGCGATCGTTCTCAAAAGCCATCTTCCAGCTAGAAAAAACCAATCCCCCCATGCACGAAACCAGCTGAACAGCCGACCCAGATACGAAAAATCCAACCTTCTCCTCCACGAAATGAAGGGACACCATCATCTCCGATCAATCACAGATGAGATTCGGGGAGAGAGAGAGAGGAGGGAGGGAGGAGGACCTGAGGGAGGGGAATTGGGGAGGCTCAAGAAGCCGCAGCAAGCCTTGGAGGCGAGCGAATGGAGATGGGCGTGCGATGCGTCGACGGACGGAGCGAGGCCGTCGCCGTACACCACCAGAGCTCGGCTCGGCTTGTCCGCCATTGCTGCGTCGCGCAGAGAGAGAGAGAGAGAGAGAGAGAGATTTTGATCAGTATGGAGCAGCAACTTAGCGTGAGGTTGATGCGGTCTTTTCTTTTTTATACACTTCTCTTTTTAACCTTCTTTTTTTTTTTTTTTTTTTTCACCATGTTGCAGAAATTTGTTTTCTTTTCTGCTGCAAATTGAGGAAGGAGCTAGATCTCATCTTAAACTATTGATAAGATATTGACACTATGATATGATACTATAAATTTATTTATAAGACTGATCAATTACAGATGGATCGCATATATTATTTGGCATTGTAGTGGCTCTTGGACTAAAAGAAAATGTGTCCGAGTCCCTTATATATAAATAAGAGCATACCGAGAATTTCCGATTAAAAGCTTCTGTTGAGATGCATGTTTAGTTTGTGTTAGATTAGTCTCACATTAGAGAATTGGTTTATTACAAAGCAATCCATACATCTTAATTAATTGATCCAAAATTCTATTTGAAGATATTGGCTATTATGCGCGCTCCTAGCACCTCATTCGTTACTCCTAAGGCTTGATACAACAATCGCGTGCGGTCAAGGTGCAGGAAGGACTTGCACACGCGGTTCTATAAGGGCGACCTCTTCTACCTCGACACTCGACCATCCCCCTTGAGCGTATCACTCACGGCCGTAAAGGGAAGTCCTTTCTTTGTGTAGGCGTTTTTGTATGTAATTGTCATTGATCAATGTTATGACATTTCTAAAATAACTCATTCGAGGCATGGTTTGTTTTGGCTCACCTCAGGCATACACATAGATATTTTTCTTAAAAACCAACCACCCCAACTCTTAATATCATTTTAGTTATATATATATGATTCAAAATCGCTCTTTCCCTACTCAACTGTAATAATTCATTCATTCTCTCTTGGCTATCCTAAAAGGCTACAAAGATTGGTAGGATTGTACAATTAGATCAATTGGGAACCATATCGGACTATCCTAAAAATTAATTCAGTTCTTAATTCTAAGGTTTTAGAACTGATGACAATTGGTCCAGTTCTTGGTTTAGAGTGAAAAACCACTCTCGAACTAGACTAGTTGGATTGAAATCAATTTTATAAAACTTAAATATCCTATTTTTCTCTTAGCATCTTTTTCTCTCTCTTTTTTTGTCTTCTCCTCAACCCCACTCAAAACACTTTAGGACTCTTGCTCGCTCGCTCATGTCTCACCTTCCTCCTTGCTTGCTCACAGCTTGACCTCGCTCATTCGAGCCTCGCAACTCTCGCTCGTTCCTTACTCACCTTCGCTCATTCACCATCGTTGGTCTTTTACTTTGAAACATACTGTTATTCATATTATTTTGCTATAAGAAATCAAACAAAAGAAAAAAGAGTTCTAAAATAAACCCTAGAACCAAACAGAAAATATAAGATCGATTCTGAGCAAATAGGATAAGTCCCAATTCACAAAACGGGAAACCGATTCTGACAGAATAGCCTAAAACCTACTCACCTTATAACTAATCACTCCTAATGCCAAGAGCCGCCACTCCCCACCATTGGTCTGCGTCATTGCACATGCATAAATTGTATTCGAATAATGCGAACAGATGTTCTGAAAGATCATTCTAAATTAAGCATATTAAACAAGTGTTTCGGGTTCTTGTTAATAAGACCCTCACCACCATACAGTGCACCAAAGCCTTTAGGTGCTGCAGAAAACATACTCTGCAATGTGAGATACAAAAAGCAGACCTATCTAGAAAACAGCCATTTTGGTGAAAAACATAAAACCCCAGCAAGAATGTGATCTCTCCCGACTCCCATTTTTTCTTCAAATCACTTTTAAATTAAAAAAATAAAATAAAATAATTTGCGGTGCTCAAACATCACCTTCGCTACCACCCCTCCCAGAATTTCTTCTTGATTGCCAGTAACAAAACATGCAAAAATAATCTTTGCTTCGCTTCTGACATAGAAGCAGCAGCTACATTTGTCGGTCCCCCTCCAAATGCCATAGCAGTCTTTACTTTCGAAAACCTCCAATTTGCCAGTTCTGCTGAGCCCCAATCTGTCTGCCAATCATCTGGACAAGTCAAGAAAATGGCAAAAGATGTTCCCTACCAGTCGGCCATTCATCAGCAATTATCTTTCCTAAGTTGCCATCACAGCCTGCTTTACCTCAATCTCTGGGAACACACATCCCGGTCCCCAGCAACTCTGCAGAAAATGCGAGTGGACTAGAGTTCTTCTCAAGCCTAATTCGAACTGAGATTCTTATCGCAGCTCTACCCTGTTGAAATGGTCGAATGTGCGAGATAATGTGTGGTAAACACCTTACTCTTCGACCTCAGTGTTGAAGATAAAACTTGGGAATACAGTGGTGATGTCCCTGAAAGTCATACAAAATGGTATATTCTAGAGTAAGTGCTTACAGATAAATTAAGATGGTAAATGCAATTAATTTTTATTCTTTATCATGAAAAGGATGTGATGAAAGGGGTTCTTAATTGAGACAGCATGAACTCGTACAGATAGAAAGAAAGGGGTTGCATACTTCAGGTAAGGAAGAGTCATATTTTTCAACAGAGAAGGGTTGCGAAAAACGAAGGCTTTCCACTCTTCCTTATTGATCTTGCCATCCTCGTCTGCATCTGCATCTGCAAATGTCTGCAAAGGGCACGAACGCCCAAAAAGGAATAGAGAAATGATTTTAGGAAATGGTATGCTAAGTAATATGGCATATGGTTATTATATGTCGAAGATGACCCATTAAATGTCCACTCACGCTGTCACATCACTTGGTACACCTACTTTGTAGACCAATTTTACCATACCTAGTATTGGCCTAAGAATTATACTCTACAAAAGAGGGAACAAATTTTCAGACCTGAACTTACTCGATCAAGTATAGCTTCAAGAAGTTCATCTGATAGTTTCATGTCAGATTCCATCATAATGGCAAGAACCATTTGCCTAACCTGACATTCAGATAAGGCTAGTGAGCGTTCTAGTAGATTCTCTTAACATCAGAATTTGATAGTTTGCACAGAATACTCACTTCCTCTCGCTCAATGAACCCAGTTTGTCGTAGATCATACAGCCTGAATGCAACTGCAATAAAAGGACCATTCATCAAATAAATAACAGCCCACCTTTACTAAATTGATTTGGCAAACTTTTTCCAAGCCCTTACAGCTTATTTTCTCTTCTACAGGGGCATAGGGATGGAAGACGCTGAGAGCACGGACAAATTCTTCAAATTCTATGACACCATTTCTCTTCTCATCAAATAGATCAAAAACCTAAATGCAAAAACATAAAAATGAAGTTAACATCAAATTATTATGACAACATTCACTAACGAAGCCATCAAAGTGAATTTCTACCACACATCTAAAACAAAGAAAGCATGGGCTCCCTTGGAAACCAATCACACGTGTGTGTGTGTGTGTGTGTGAGAGAGAGAGAGAGAGAGAGAGAGAGGTGCTGAGCTTGAAGATAATCCAAGATGTCCAATAGACAAGCGGCAATTTTCAAAGAATAATTCTATACCTATTTTAAAAGAACATGAAGAAACCATTTGCATTAGCTTTCTTCACAAAGGAGTCAGCAGCATTTTATTGTTCATTCGAATGCCTTTCTGACTTCTGGAAAAGAACAAAACACCAGGGAGGAACCAAATAACTATTTGGCCGAAAGTCCCTCCACATTGTTTTTTGAATGATTTTCAGATCACACAGCAAAAGATCTCCCGAAGCAACAGAGGCATACCCATAATTCACCCATCCAATTTTAATAAGATGTGCAGATCTTAGAGATGAAATAGAACAAGACAGAAACTTTTGTCACGTAATCAGTGTGTAATATGCTCTATCCCCCAAAGTATGGACCCGTAAGTGCTATCAGATTATCAACCAGATGTCCTTACATTGCCATGATCCATGAACAAATCAATTGATCCATCTTTCGTGAAAAATTATAAGTAGTGCCGTACAGATGAAGGAGATGCATTACCCGATCTAGGAAAAGATTCTCTCCCTTAGGAGTGCTGAGTAGTGCCAATTGAAGCTCTTCCTGCATGAAGACAGTCATTAAGTGACAAAGGCAAGACTAGATCCCATCACCAGCTACATAGCTGGCAAGCTCAGTCACTTTCTCACAATTTTTCGTTTGGTATTTGACGCAACATACTGAGTGAAAATGAGCATATATCCTGCTATCTACCTTATCAAGAACCAAGAAGAATCACCAGCTACTGGCACATAAAAGTAGATATCAACCATGTAACAGAGGAAGTTACCATCAACCGCTGGTATGTAATTTGGATTAAGTTGAAACTACCTTGTGAATTAGGCCATCGTCAATAATTGAACTGCTCAATTTCTTGAAAAGCTCGTACAGCGCTTCGACTTCATTACTCGTAACTGCAACCCACGAAGTCAAACCAGAAAAGAAAATAAAAGTGAAGATCCTCTCCTCCAAACGATCCAAGCCAACCAAATGCATCGCAATCTCGAGAAATCACGAAGCCTAAAAATACATAATCGACTCTCATTTTCAGGATTGTTCAACACAAAATTTCGAATTTTCAGCAAAATCAACCGGATCGTTCTATTCCTCCGCAAGCTCCAATAGCATTCTCTCCATTTACTAACGAAGAGGTAACAAAAGATACTCACATCTCGTCTCGCTGGCGAGGCGGTTGACGTCGCCGAACCGGTAGCAGCGACCCTTCTTGTCGCGCCTCGCCCGCTTCTCGCAGCAACTGCCGACGGCTAAAGCGACGATCTCGGCTATCGACACGAGTGGTATGCAAGCGGCGCAGATCCGCTCGCCGATCGTCAGAGAGCTCGATCTCTGCCCAGAAAACACCAAGATCAAATCACCGCCCGTCACAAAAAAGAACGCGCCCGTCCCGCCAAAAGGGCGCTACCCATTTCGCAGGAAACGGAAAACGAAGCGGAAACGAAGTCAAGTCCGGATTTTTCCCCGGATCGACAGCACGGGACCGAGCTCGGAGCTGGCAACGTACCGACGAGTCGCGGCTGGTTCTTGGGCCTCCATTCGCGGTCGCGGAGAACCATCAGCTAGAGAGGAAGGGCTCGGGAAGGAGATCTTTTGCTCTGCTCTCCGAGAGCTTGTGATGGAGAACGGACGACAGGGAAAGCCACGCGGGAGAAGGACAAGAACGTGAAGAAGATGGAGATCGGGACCAATGATGTCCGCTGGACAAGCGGAGGCCGACATCTTTGGTGCCCACATGAATAATGCACCGCCTCTCAACCTTAGAAAAGATGGATCTTTCTTTCTCTCTTTGTTTTACTTCTTTTGTCGTTTACGAACGTGTTTGCATCTGGCGTGGCTTGCGAAGCGGACGGATGACTATTTGGATTACCACCGTCTTAGAGGACTAGGATAAGGATTAATTTGAGAGGATAGGTTTCAAATCCCACGCTTTACGAAAAAAAACACAAAAAATAGGAAAGTCTAAGAATGAATTCAAAATTAGAGTAAGATAGATAAAAAAATAAAAACAAACGATGCGAAAAAGGATAAGATGGAACGACGTGGTTTCGAGTTGATCAAGAGACCTTAAATCGAAAAAGTTGGGATTTTCGAGCTAAGTGCATTCTGTCTTGGATCAAGAATTGCGAGTGAATTTTGTTAGCGTCGCACGGATAGGTAACTTAGCTATTGATATTTCTATGTCTCGAGTTAAAGTTCATGCATCTTTTTTGGTTACTTGGAAAGAGGGGATATTCGACCATATATGAGATAGAAAATTATATAATTTAGGATGCGGTCGGGATAGTATTGTCATTCTTTTTGAAGTGCATTAAAAAAATTCGGATTTATCATCGCGATCTAATGGGCTGTGCTATGAATATGAAGAGTTTATATACCAAAAAAAAGGACCGTTTAAATTATACTATTTCATGGGATCGTCATATCTGATAATTGAACTTTGTTACTAGCTTTTGTTATCTATGAGAAATCACAATAATACTATTTTATCTCTATGGATTTGAAATAAAAAAATTATCCTATTTTGGAGGCTTATGAATTATTAGCGGTACAGATGTTACACTATTAATTATCCTGGCAAAAGACATTAATTATGTCTTCGACCTGTTTGTCTGCACTTAAAGAAAAGCAAAAACTTCCTTTCCTTTCAAAATTTAAATCATATTCGAAATTCAAATGATTATGAAAATTAATATTAATTTTACGTGTCAATATTTAAATATCAAAGTGCGCGAGCTACAATATTTGAAGTAAATATGAAGTAAAACTAAATTCAGACAGGCACCAAAGATTTCTACCTAAGTATATACGACATATGTTTTACATGCATATAATTTATTTTACTCATGAAGAACCAATATTTTTCTTTATGTTAGCAAACACGAGCGTCTTGCTAACAAAGCAAGCGACTCCTTGATTTAATCCAATAATTGACTTGTGCATCTTTACGTGGCTTTATACGTTTCTAAACCTCTACTTTGCCGAACTCCTTTCAAAGGGAATAAATTTACTTTCCAAGCCTTTATGTTCACTCTTTTCTGATCAAATGCTTCACTTTTAGTTTGTCTTCAATTCTTTCATCTAGTCCTCCTAACACTAAATTTAGCCGAATTCAATTGGCACGGATATGGACGACTTTATCATGTTACATGGATAAAATATTTTCATTACAAACATCTCTGTTAGCTAAATTTTATCCATGTCACATTCTAATAATGTGGTCAGAATTGGTGTGGGGCTAATTGATTCAAAATTCATCAAAATAAAAGGATTTGAGTAGACAAAATTAGATGTATAGGAGACTTGATTAGGGAAAGTCCGAAAGTTCAAGGAAAAAAAAGTAGAAGTTTTGTGTTCTGTTCTTTTTTTCTGTCTTTTATTAAAGGGAGTCAATGACCAAGGCCAGCAAAGCCAAACCTGCTTGTTTTGTCCAGAGATATCACAAAATAATGAATTAGCAATGATTGGCACGTTAATCTATTACTAACACGAAGATAATTAGACGGCATGTGTAAGGACGGGGTTTTGTCTGCGGCTCCATTTGATAACGACTTCTAGGGCGACTAAACTGACATGGGTTTCCTTGAATTTGGTACGTTTATCTATTAGCTTGTATCCCCAAAAATAAATAATTTTAAAAAATTTTATAAAATAAACGTACATGTCACTTAAAATAATTACTTAATAAAAAGTATTTTCATCATCGATAATTATAAACAATGAAAACGATCATTTTTAAGAAAATATTTATTAAGTAAATAAATACACCCAAATGTTTGATTAATCGAATGGCCACTTAGTCAACATCGTAGGAAGAACAAAACTTGAACGACGTCACGCCCACGAGGCATGTTGGACCTTTCTTATCGTCGGATTCGGATTTAGAGTGGGGCCTCGGGAGGACGAATCTTGCCCTCACGCCAAGGCAACACCCAAACTCAAAAAGAGGCTCGTGGGTACGCTTTCTCCATACGTTACTGATGAGAAAGTGGAGCTTTATATCTTTTTGAGGCCATTGTGGAATCTTATATGCACCAGTCATCTACTTAAAAGGCTTAAGATTATCGAGCCGTTATCGCCGGAATTGTTCCTGTGATGAAATATGTTTAACCAAAAGTCATTCTTCGACTTTTATTAAAAGGGATTAGGGTCCTGCACAAACTCCGAATAGAAGATATCTCATACAAGAAATCATCAAACTTCGTTAATCCAAACAAAACTATACAATCCCCAACCAAGTTGGAATTTAATTGATCATAAGGCCCAAGAGCTATAAAGTCAATATCGAAGTATGTCAGAATTTAATCAACAACACAGCTTGAGAATATAAATATGTGATATTGGAATTTAATCGATGGTGCGGTATCAAGATAAATACACACGCCATAATCTAATCGATCATGCAAATCTAAAAGCTACCGCTAAAGAAATTTAAAGTACAATACAAGAAATGTAGAGATAATTAAAAGAGAACATTTTGCTTAATTTATGCGAGGGTCCTTTGTTGGATAATTGGTGGTGTTTATAATGAAGGTGCGGTAATCATTCCTCGACGATGTTCGGCAGTTGTGTTTCTTCAAGTAACTTCCATACCTGTCCTCATCATGTGTTGATAGTTTGTAGCCATCGATGATTGTTCCATGACTTGCGAATAGGAAGTTCTCCCTCCACAACGTGCATCGTCAATACTAACTGTCTTGATGATATCAAGTTAAAAATGGTATCCGAAATACTTTTAACCGCCAACTATCTATTATCGTATTTCAATAATTGGACACGTGATATTAAAGAATATCATCATCAATCGTCATGTGTTAGCTCATGTGCCCATCGATAGATTAATACTACAAGATGGTGCTCATGTGCTATACACGTGACTGTTTTTGTCTCTGCTCAAATGCCACGTGTTTTCTCACTCTCATGCCAGGCACATGCGCATCGATGATCAGATTATTTTTTTATGTCAACACAATTTTAGAAGTGTCAATAGGTCGGTTCGGTTTGGTTTTAACACAAACGATATATAGTTTTTATGACATGAACCATACAGAACCCATTTGAAATGATGGTTCAGGTATGTTTGTTTTGGATTTCGGCTTGTGAGATTTTGTGGAATTACTATCAACTATTCTAAAAGCTTAAAACAGTTAGCAGTGATCGCATCAAATCTCACATGATATCAGAGCTAGAAGTCATGAGTTCGAATCTTTCCGGATCTCATTTGCCTCCCCAATTAAATATATCCACACTTAGTACTAAGCAAAAAAACCAAACTAAGTATGGAGAGAATGTCATAATATTTAAATAATAAATCACGCATTTATCTAAGAACTTAAGTTTTTAAAATAATTGACAGACCTTACACCCTTTTTCCCTTTCCTTCCTTTATGTCCCTTCAAATCCTCCATCACAGGCTCACGACAAAACAGAAAAATGAAACATTCCCAGTTCAGATCTTGTGCGAGGCAAACATCCGTTGGATTCAACAAAATGAAGAGAGAGGGGGGCCGGGGGGGGGGGGGGGGGGGGTGGGGTGTGCTTGAAACTTCTATTGGATTTTCACGTTGATGTGGAGGAGGCGGAGCTGCTGGTGAAGACGAGGGAGGGATGGATGCTCTTCTTTATGGCCCTGGCTTTTCGGCTCGCGCATCGTCTCTCCATTATTAGCACACTGCTCCATATTTAAAGTGAGGTTTGTGTACTTTGGATTGATTCGTGGTCTTTGTCGAACGCTTCTTCATCTTTTACGTTGGGTGTGTTAGCGAAGATGGAGCACCATATAGCACCCGAGTGTTTACGCAGCTTTTGACTAATCATCATGAGGTTGCATTCCTGCTTCGAATGGCCAAGACGACCCCTCTCATTCTTGTTCTCGATATGTTTTTTCAAATTTAAACCGAGTATTTTGCATAATCCAAAAACTTATTTCAAAAGATCTTACTCGAATTGTCCGAAGCAGTGGAGGAGCTAGAGAGGTTGCAAACAACACGGAAATAGATGTTTAAGGGCAAATTGCGTCGATGACATGCTGCTGCTGCTGCAGTTGCTACAAAAGGGAAGTCGCCCGTTCCCTCCCTCAGAAAATCTTGAAGAGCAGACCTCCGCGACTGGTAAAGAAGGGAGCAAACACGAGTGACTCGACTACCATTAGCTGGATGAGGATGTAGAGTGGCGGGCCTGAAGTGTCCTTCAATGGATTGCCAATGGTGTCTCCCTTATCAACGGCCCTGTGAATTTCTTTAGGGTAATGGGTCTTTGCGTACTCGGTCTTTGCGTACTCAGAAGCACCAGCCTGGATGCAAATTCAAGATATTAAGTTAAAAAAATATGTTAAGTGAAACTAGTTTTCTTAGCAGGTCACTGAACCACCACAGACTAGTATCATCGACAAAAACTAGCTTTCGAGCAGTTGGGAGCAACTGCATACCCTGATGTACTTCCTCGCTTTCTCCCATGCTCCGCCAGTGTTGGATGCCGAAATTGCAATCTGTTGAAACCAAGCCCAACAAAAAATATGCATCAGGAGATTAATTATGCATAGATATGATGATAAGAGCATTAATCATCAGTTCACCAACCTACACAAATTTTGTTCAACAATGAAGAAACAACATCTCATCCCCGTTTAACCAGCATTCTATCGAGAGATGCACCTTGAGCAACATAAACCACCAAAATAGATTGACATGGATTACTTTGGTAAAGATTACCCGAACAACAGCACCAAGAGAGCCAGCCAAAACCCCAGACAACATCTCTACTCCAAAGAAGATCCCGACGATTAGTGGTGTAAGCATGACAAGGGCACCAGCTCGAATCATCCCCTTGATAGATGTATCAGTTAAAATTTTGAAGTATGTAGCACGGTGACGTTCCTCAATTGTTGCCCAAAACGCCCGACCAACCTCGGTAACCATCTCCAAAGCTGCAGTTCCCACTCTTTTCATGGTCATAGCAGAGAACCAGTTAGGAAGCATGGCGCCCATGATCAAACCCATGAAAACTTTTGGTGTTAGGAAATCAACAGGAGAAATTGCTGCACGACTCATAAATGCACCAAACAGAGCCATAGATACCAGGGAAGCTGATTCAATGGCGAATCCCTACATTCCAGATAAGTAACAAAAAATGGTCCATCTAATATTAGACTTAAACAATAGGAAAGTAGAATTTGTTGATAGGGCTTTCTAAGTAGCACCAACACACGACATGAGACACAACACGAAATGCCGACACGTTGTTTATCAAAAAATAGAAAATTCCGACACATTGGGACACGTATATTAAATGTATATTTTTATATAAAATGATAAATTATCATTTTTATTATTATTTTAATCAAATTAATTTGATTCAAATTCACAAATAAATAAATAAATAATAAATAGCCTAGAATGAATTTACACTAAAAGCATTAATTCAACATTTGTTAATATCATTTATTATTTCAATTTGACAAATTCAACTCCATTCCAATAATCCATAAAACTTGGAGGAAAAAAAAAACAATCAATCCACATTATGGACTCGTGTATTAGAGCGTGTTGGAAAAGAAGAACAAAAAGCAAATTTGAGGGATAAATTGTGTATCACGGAAATGAGAGTAAGAAGAGAAGAGAATATTAGATTTTTCTTATTTCCACCTTTAATAATAATAATAATAATAATAATAATAATAATAATAATAATAATAATAAAATATAAAGTAAGAGGATGCATAAACAAAAACCAACCATGAAGGTGGTGTGAACTTGTATTATATAAAGCTGAAAAGCTGAAATTACATGTATTGAAAGATGCAGAAACTAAAGTATCAAGTCATCCACTAGGACGGTAATCCGCACTCCAGGGAGTATTGATGTTTGTATTACAAGAAATGGTTAACCAACTATCATGTGAGTTGGTAACCCAGTATAAAACTATGTATGTGAAAAACTAACTTACTTTGAAATCAGGGGAAACAAGATAAGAGAGCTTAGAGATGGAAGGGATGATGGGTTACAAGTGAGAGAGGAGAGGGAGAGGAAGAAGAGAGAAATCTGGAAAATTTCGAGGTGCCTTCTTCTATAATATTATTATTATTATTATTATTATTATTATTATTATTATTATTATTATTATTATTATTATTATTATTATTATTATTATTATTATTATTATTATTATTATCTCTCATTTATTGAAAATTTTTAAAATTAACCCATGTGTTGAAATTCCAAACTCGTATGTTGGAATTTTAGACTTGCGTGTCGAGAGAGTATTAGGAAAATTGATCGGATGTCGGAAAATCTAATGCTTGTTGACCAAGTGTCGAATATTCGACATGATACAACGGGAAGTGATAATCAAAAGAGAAAAGAATATTAGGTTTTTCTTCTTTTCCCTTTATTATTTTTATTATTTTTTTTTTTTGCATATTAACATTTTGATCTCTTATTTATTGAAAATTTTTATAATTGACCTCGTGCGTGTCGGAATTCTAGACTTGCGTGTCAGAGAATGTTGAGAGAGTCGACTAAGTGTCGGAAAATTTGACATTTGTTGATCGAATGTCAGAGAGTGTTAAAATATCCGGCATGACACGAGCTGGAAGAGAAAAGAAGACTAGGTTTTTCTTTTTTCCCATTAATTATTTTTATTATCTATCATTTTTTACACATTTACATTTTGATCAATCATTTATTGAAAATTTTTAAAATTGACCCCGTGCAGATCGTAATTCCGAACGCACATGTCGGATGTCAAAGAGTGTTGGGAGAATTGACCAGGTGTCGGAAAATTCGACACATGTTGATCGAATATCGAAGAGTATCAGATTGTCCGAGAAGATATGAAGGCTCCCAGAAAGTATCGATGCTTTTATACTTTCTAGGCTAATATTAAGAAAGGTAGACGAAAGGCAGCATCTAAGGAAGGAAAGGTGATTATAGCCAAACATCATGCCACACCAGCAAGAATTTTAATTTAAAAAGACTTGCACAACTAACGTCATATGTAGCCATTTATGGTGAAAAAGAAAATAATTGGATAATGTGTAAATTCTAGATGACATTAACGTAATTTCATGAAAAATTGCTACGCACAGACACCCTCTCCTCTGCTGTGTTATGGATTTCATCAAAATAAGCTACTAAAAGGACGACGGTACAGTGTCGATACTATATTCACATGCAAGGATTGCCTTTACCTTTCCAACGGCAGCTGTAGTATTGCCATCCATCTCGGCAATCCGTTTAGCATTGTCGCTGATGGGACTATAAGCTTCTATGGCCAATCGAGTGGCAATGTTACTTAGCATCCCAACGGCAGCCACAGCAATTCCATACACGGAAGCGATACTATAACTCAGCAAAATGCTAATGGCAGCACAAATTGGGAGATTGACAAGGGCAACGCCAAAGCCAACACTGTCGGCAGCAAAATCTTGGAGAAGGCTGCAGAAAAAAGGATCATTAAGTGGTCAGCACATTACCATCAACAGTCGTAAAGATTCATATCATTTATTTACTTTGGCAATTCAACACCTGATGCCATCGTTGGTGCTTAATTTAGTGATAAATTCAATGATTAGCCCAGCCCAAAGACCAACACCAACACAGAAGCACAGCTGCCTGCAAGATCGTATCAATAATTAGCGACTACATTTGCTCAACGTTTTGACCCAATCCAATAAAAGACCGCTGACATTAAAGCATGTGACCAACATTAGAAGAAAGCAGCACTTACGATCAGAAAAAGATAAGTATCATTAAAGAGTTTACCAGTTCCTCACAACTTTCTGCGACCCAAAGTTGTAAACTTTAAATGATGAGGGCAGAGCAATCCAGCTAACTATAACAATTCCAAAAGTCATTAGAATTGTGGAAATAATAAGTTGCTTCCTCAATGCAGGCTTGATTTCCTTCACTTCCTTGATTTTTGAGAAGTCGGCCATAAAGAGAGTTGTCATCAAACAAACAAGAATACCCATAGAGCTGATAAGCAGGGGATAACACATAGCAGTGAAGTTGTGATTGTTTCCGAAAGAAGAGATGGAAGCAACAACAAGGGCAGCGCAGGATGATTTGGCATAAGAGCCAGAAAGATCAGTCCCCCTACCAGCAATATCCCCGACAATATCACCAACATGATAAGAAAACACCTGAATGATTAAGGTCAACGTCATTTTTTACTAAAAGTTAGGGATAAACTTAGGAGATAGAGCTACAGTAAGAGAGTCCTTACAGCTACGTAATGTTGATGTTCTGCTGGGTAATCTGGCCAAGTCTCTTTAATCAAATGACCACAAACATCAGCAGCCTTGGCATAAATTCCACCAGCGGCTCTTCCAAAGAGAGCCATGGATGATCTACCAAGACCATAACCGGCAATAGCCTCAAAAAGACCTTCCCAGTCATTGCCATAGTACAGCTTGAACAGATTGATTGCAATATAGAGCTCGAGAAGACTGATAGCAGCAAGAAGAAATCCCATCACCGCACCAGACCTGAAAGCAGAAAAGAAAGCTTTTCCAACACCCTCCCTCTCTTCTAAGGCAGTCCTGGCATTAGCGTAGATAGCAATTTGCATGCCAAGGAAACCAGAGAGGACTGATGTGAAAGCACCAAGCAGGAAGGAAACAGCACTGAAAACGGCAGTGGCCAGTGCAGGCTTGCACATGTTTGAAGGATCAAACCTGCAAGGACGGGTTTGGGTGCTGAAGCTGTCAACAGAGCCGAGGCAGAGGAAGATTAGGATCGCAAAAGCAACCATGAAAACCCCACCATACCGGTACTCCATGAACAGAAAAGCTTTCGCAGCTGTTCAATCACAAACAACAACTTAGCCTCTCTGAGTCTTTATCAAGCAAATAAAGCAACAATCTGATTCTTGACATTCTACTTTTGTGTGACGAAAGAAGGTATAATTCAGTTAAATCCAGTTTCTTCATTCCGTTGCCTAGTTTTGTTCAACCAAGTGCCAAGAAATAAGAAAGCCTAACCTACAGCGCCTCCAAAAGAGTAACTTAAAAGATGATACGGTGTCTATTACAATTCACATTTGGCAAGTGTAAGTGTCAAAACCCACCGGCGGAAGTGACAAGAGCATAATGAGTAGGACAAGATGGGAAAAGGATGACAGAAAGTACCCAGTTCTGCAAAGTACTTAATGAAATACAAAGAATTAACTACAACGTCCCAGACCCAAAATATTGTTGTAAACACATCTAAACATTACTTCAAAATTAAAGCATTACAGACAAACAAGAAACTAGAAACATATTTTGACCTACAAAAAACAGTAGGTAAGAACCAAAAATTACACCAAGAATATGGAAAAACATCAGAACTAGAGTTAGAACTGAACCTATATGTTAGAACTAGAAGAGAAGGGTGAACTACTATAGAACTGATAATGCTCTAGTTCGAAAGATTATTCAAATCAGAGTGATAAGTAATAGGCATGAAACATTGTCACATATAAGGACTTCAGTTAGGAGAAGCAAGAATTTAACACAAAAGATCACTTTAGAGAAATAGGTTCGTTACCTATGTATTCTTAACTAATATTATAGAATAAGTGTTTTGTCACAAGTATGACAAATCAAGAATGAGATTCTCACGAAAATGAGAAATGTTCTGTGCCAAATCACAACGTGTGATGATAAATCCTTTTAAAACATTCACTGATGAAGTGAAGAAATACATTAAAATTTGAAGGTTGTACATCCTCAGCAATTCACCTTTTTAATATAATATGCTTCTACTAAAAACAATTACATAGAAAAAAATTTATATCCTAATTTTAATTAACTTTATGTTGTGTCAATAGTTGCATAAACCAAGCTTCCTATAACAAACAAAAAACAAATGGAAGAAAGAAATTTACCTAGGCCCCGTTTGTTTCATAGATAATTTGACATTTCTAAAAATTGTGTCCGAATAAGATTTTTTTTGGAAAATAACAATAGTTCTCAGTGTTCGGCTAGAATTTGAATATAAATTGGAAATTATTTGCCATCTTTTAGAAAAAAAAAAAAAAAAAACTTACCTTTATTTTTTTTGAAAAGATATGCACTATTTGTGTGACATAAGAGTTGCATGTGCTATATTATCAATTGGGATAAGTACATTAAAAATCCTAAAATTTATCATAAAAGTGCAATTGAGTCTTAAATCTTTCAAAAAATACATTGGAAGTTCTAAAACGTGTCACGAAAGTGCAATTAAGTCCTAAAACTTAAAAAAAAAAAAAAGTACAATCATAACTTAAAACTTTTCAAATTAGTCCAATCAAATCCTTCAGCTATTTAATTTTTTTTGAATTTTAGGACTCGATTGCATGTTTGTGACAAGTTTTAGAACTTAGTTGTATTTTTTGGAAAGTTTTAGCATTCGATTACACTTTTGTGACAAGTTTTAGGACTTTCAATGTACTCATCTCAAATAAAATTTTATTGAATCAAATTTTCATACATAGATACTTCTATAATCATGAACCGATATTTTTGTTTTTTCTCTTATGGAATTCGGCCTCGGGTGCTTAGGCCCTAGGCCTAGCCTTGGGTACTTTAGCTCAACTATTGGGGTCCTCAACCCAGCCATAGAGCCGAGCTCCACAATCAAAGTCCTAGGGACTTGGGCACAACCAGCAAAGACCTAGGCACATGCATCAAGGTCTTGGGCTCAGCCTCAAGGGACCAAGGCTACTAAGAACTCAAACACCGGCATATGGACCGTGTACCCAAGGGCCGAGATATCTAGTTCAAACATCAATGTCTAGTCGTATTTCAGAAAATGATTTCTAACTTTTAAAAGTGCAAATCGCATTCCTAAAATTAAACATAGGTTTTCCATTGATTATGAAAAAGACTTTCTATTTATTCATTTTCCTAAGCTATCCAAACGCCATAAAATGAGACAAATATTTTTGGATAAAATAATTTTCTACAAAACAAACGGGGTCTTAATCTATCACATAGATAATTGGAAATGAATCAAATGTACAAAGAAAAATCCTTGTATGTACTCATAACGGGATATGAAAGATTGGGCTTATTAGACTTAGAATGCGTTGGGTTAATGGAAAACTTTACGTTAGAGGAAAGTGATTGATTTTCCCTTGTTTGGTGGAGAGCATGAAAACTAGAGGAAAGTAATTTTCCGCTGTTTGGATTTTACTTCCAAAAATGTTTCCCTTAAGGATAGATTATATAATGCTATTAAACTATATGAAGGAAACTGTAAATTATAAAATGAAAATGCTATCAAAGCCAAAAGGACAAGAGCTACACCAGTCAACACTCCGCCCAAAAACCATCTTCGTGAGAAGTGATCTGCATGAGTAAATATTATGCTACTGTAGTCAGATACGTCGCTTAAAGCCCTAGCAGCTGTTACAAACCCTAAAAATGAGTCACGCCACAAGCAGCAGAAGCTCATGATTTCGCTGAGCTATCATCAGATTACAAGACTCGAATCTGTCACTATTGCTTAGGCAGATGCGAGATCGAACGAAAAGAAATCTGTTAATGAACAATTTTATAAAGCAGACAAGTGGTGAAGCTATAGGATCTTTACAAAGTCACCTGTAGATAAAAATCTCAACATCTGCTTATAATCACCCCACTTTAAGCCCCGCTCTTCATGGTCGAGTACGTCGCTATAGCGCGACTTGGAGAACCACCGCACCAGGTAGTAGGAGTACGCAAACCCGACGACAGCACAAACGGGGATCGCGATCTCTGTTGCGAGAGCTGAGAGCAATGCCATCCTCGCCGGAACTCTAGACTGCGTCGCTGGAATGGCTGGACTCGACACCTATTAGAGAGAGACACACACAGAGAGACACAGAGAGGGGGAACGACCTAAGGCCAATGACGTTAAAAGCAAGAGTGAACATAATCTTATTAAGTACTTTTGACGCGTCAATATTAAGGGTGATTGGTTTCGGTTCGGTCCGAATTCACTTGGGAACCGGAAACTTGACCGGGAGGACTGGTTCCCATTTTTTGGGACCAGGAACCACACCGGACGTTCCTAGGATGAGGAGACGAACTGGACCAACCAATCCTGTCTAATGGAACCGGACACTTAGCAAAAATAAATTAAAAGAATATTAGAGTTATTACAATTTTAGGTTTATTGCTATTTTAAGAAATTAAAAAATATTTTTTTTAATAAAAGAGTCAGTCCGGTCCAATTTAGTTTCCCCGGAATCGGGAACCATACCGAAAATCACCACTTCTGTTTTTATGGAATCGGGAACCGAACTCCGGACCAAACCGGCCGGCCCACTCCGATCCGGACAGTCCTATATGCTCACTCCTAATCAATATCTTGACTCTACCCATCGCAAGTCTTTGCTTTGAAAAATGCAATATAGTTTACAACTTGCTTTGACACATTTGTTTTATGAAAAAAAATTAAAAATATTTTCCTTTGTTTGTTTAAGAAAATAAATTAACAAAAAATATTTTCCTAATCAACGAAAAATACTATCTTATCAAAGTTTAAATTCAAAAAAACGATTCCTTTAAAGAATCGGAAAACTTTTTCCAAATATATTGACTAATGAAACAATTGTTTTTATAAAGATACATTTTAAAAATTCAAATTTTTATTTTTTTTTTCTTCCTTTTTCTTCTTCTTCTCAGCCCATTGCTGGCCAGGAAGCATCGAGCCTTGCCATCAAGTGAGCTCAGGGCCTCCAGTGGCGAGCCGACGAGGCTCGAGCCTCGCCGGCAAAGGGCTGCGACCTCACCAGGGCTGGTGAGGCCAGCCCTCGCCAGAATTTGGAGCAGTCATAAGTGCCAAGAAGTGAAGAACACACTATCGAGTCAAACTGACATATATTTTAGGCAAGCAGGTATAGTCAAAACTACTAAATTAAGATTCACCATGACAAACCTCCAATTAGCTTGCGGAGTAGCTATATCTCCAAGACCAAAGGACAGAGACTGAAGTCGAGGAAGCACGTCCCCCTGAGGCCTAATCACAAGCAGAACGCCAACATGTGTAAAGATCTCATTAAGTTTCCGCAGATAATTCCCGATACTCAGATTGTTCCATTATTTTCCACCAAAAAGTTGTTTGTATTTTACTGATCGACATTATATGGATGCTTCCTTCATGGAATCTAGAACAGTCACAGAAATGCAAAATTCTCACTTCACATGAAATTAATTGGCCTCCCCTTCCATTCTCCATAGGAAAAAAACCTATAAAAAAGCACAATCTGAGACCGCAGCAGTGCGACTTGTTTTTTTCCTTTATTAACAGAAAAGTGGTAAAAAATAGAACATAGAGTATACCTGAGCAGAGAATTTCACGCCCCCACCACTTCCCAAACACCACAAGATGAAAAAGAAACAGACAAAAAGTGGGGTTGTTTATCCTTTTAAAAATGCAATCTTTGCATGGAGAGAGAAGTAAGATTTCCCGAAAAACCCAAACCCCAAGAAACAAAAGATTAAGAGCCTCTATGCCATTAAGGACGACTCTTTTTCCTCCGGCCCACAAGAAAACAAGCCAAAAGCACAAATGGGTTTTCTTTGAATTATACAAACACTCAAACTCAGATAGCCCCTTAAAAAGGAAGAAAAGGAGTGTCAAAAAGTCCAAAAGCAGGCTTCTGCACCGCACCTGGGTTGAATGAACTGGACCCATTTACTAAACACACTCTCACAGGGACTGGAGAGAGTTACTGTGTGGTTGCAGTATGCAATCATATGTGTTACAGGCTTTGGACGGCCGCGAAAATATTAGGTGCATTTAATACATCACGTGGGATGATACGATAAATCATACACGGATCGTGATAAATCCGGGCCCATCAGTTGAACCATCAAAATTTCTGCCATGGCTCGAGCTCCAGTCGGCTCATGGCTGCTTCAGGCAGAGGAGGGAAGTCACGCCGCCGGATGCGAAGATGAGGGGTGATTCGGTGGGAGGTCGGGTGGTTGAGGAACGTGGAGACTGCGTCGAGCTTCGTTTGCGGTGAGATGGCTTGAGGCCACTCGAGCGGCCAAGGCTACCCCAAGCTCCGTGTTTGAGGTCAAGCTTCATGGCCAAAGCGGCCATGGATGAGTGTCGTCCATGGCTGGCTGCGAGCGTCGTCCATGGAGGACGCCGACGACGGCCATGGATGAGCGTCGGCGTGCTCGTAACCAGGTCGTCCATGGCTGGTCTGTGACATTGCAATCCACGGCGCAAGCGTCGTCCATGGCCTCAAAAGGCAAAAGGCAAAAGGAAAAAGAAAAAAATGGTGAGAGAGGGAGGGTTCGTCGAGCGTGGGACGGAGCTTAACGGGAAGAGAGAGGGTCGTTTAGAAATTTTGAATAGTCAATATGTGGGCCCGGCTCAACACATGTCAATCTCTGAGTGGTTTCCTGCGTACCATATTAAATGCACCCAATATTTTCTTCCGGCCGTTTTGCTGTCACAGCCTTGCTCTGATCAACTTTGTCCTCCTCACAACCCTCCACCATCTGCCGCATCATGTCTCTCTCTCTTCTCTCTCCTCCTGCAATAATCGCAATCTGGATTCTCCCGGTTCCAACTCCTGTTCATGCCAGGTCCTCTGAGCAACCACTGAATATTTTCTCCTGTTTTTATCCCTCCTCGGAGATGAAAAAGAAAGTCCTTTGCTTTTTTAGCCATTTTCGGCACCAAACCCAATGCTGACGAGAAAGGTGAGGGAATGGGGTAACGAAAGTCTCGTGCTTTCTCCTCTGAATCCAACAGCCAAACCCATCAAAAGCAAAGAAAGAATAAAAGAAAAACAGAAGCAGGAAAAGCAAGACACCCTCCGAAGGAAAAAGAGAATAATAAAAAAAGGAGGAAAACTCTGTAGCCTCAGCAGCTGTGACTTTTTGGAGAGATATGCAGGGATAGAGATGGATCAGAGAAAGATGATGATGATCCACGCAAAGGATAGAAAGGATGGTGGTGAGAGAAAATCTCTGGTGAGATGAGCATTGACGAACTCATGGGGTGGAGGGGGATAGCAATTAACGTGCTCCACCCAACTTCTGCATGGGACAATTTTTTCACCCCTGAAAAACTCTCGAGTGTGCATTCATTGCTTCGAGCGTTATCATACGCACTTATGACGACGAATTCGGATTTTCCTCAAGATGATGGAAATAGTTATGTCGGGTTTCAAAAGATTTTCGGTTCTGTCCACGTCCTATGTTTCTTTTTAATAAATAAAGGGTGCTGAAAATAATATCTAAACGCTCTTTTCAAGAATGTCCTTGAGACTTTTAGAGGAAATAGATGGAGATTTCTCATAATTAATTTCATCGAAAACCAAAATCTTTTCTCATTAACGTAAGTTTATTTATAACATAAGGGAAGACTACACTAAATTGAATTAAATTGGCTATATTTTTCTACTTCTTACTTGTAATTAGAGACATCACTTATAAATTTCTTCTAGGTTGTTTAGAATGAACAACGGATTCTTCAATGGATTAAGTAAGAAAACAGTTTTTGTCTAAACAATTATCTGATTGCATTGAAAATAACATTAAGCTGTTAAAGCATGTCAATTTTGTAGAAAGAGTTATAAAAGTTAAACTTTTATTTCAATGATCTTATTCGGAGTTTTTTCAATTACGTTTAGATTGGGTTGACCTGATTTGACCTATTTACTCAATTACACGATCATGTTATTAACCTATTGCATATATAAGTTGTGCTAGGGTTGAATTTTCTAACTTGATTATTAAATGGATTGTGTTCGAATAGATTTAGTTAATGTTATAGCTTTAAGTAAACACAAAATATCTTACAACAGGCCCGCGCATGATGGGCCTTGTTCAACCAAAAGCCCACAACATTTTCCAGCATTTGATGAAGGATGCACATTAGAGAGCAACGACCGAGTTTCTTTTCTTCCGTTCTCTTTTTTTCCGGGGAAACTTATCCCGCGACGCATCATTCAGGTTCGCGAGCCGGTGAAATCTTCCAAGACACGCGAGTCGCCCTGTCCCGACGCAAGAGTGTGAAGGATTGAAGCCTGCATCGTTTGATTGTTGAGAACATTGATCTCTCGTCATTATATTGCCTGCCCTTTGATGACACTGACTTTTCCACTAGCAGTCAAACAACACTGAGAGTTACAATTAGGGTACACTTGTTTTCCTAAAAACTTTATGATAATTGAAAATATTTTCCATGAAAGTCATTTTCAAGGGAAAATTGCTAGTTTTCATTTGTTTTATGATTTAGAAAAATTAATTTCCTCCTCGTCAAAAGGAGAAGTCATTTTCCCTTGCTCCAACCTTGTTGTATTCATGCATGGAAAATGTTTTCTGTAAGTACATCAGTTTTCCGTCGTCAGAAAATAATGTCCAAAAAACGATTTTTCTTCAAACAAAAGGACCTTCAATTTCATTAGAGAAGTCGAAGGTCCATGATCCATTAGCATTCATGTATAACCGATACATACAGCTGTCAAATATGCATTCTGTAGTGTCATCCACTAGTGTAAGCATGGATAATAGCAAGATGGACAGAGATTCGTTCTACGTCAACTGGTAAGTTGAAAAAAGGGGCGGAAACTGCCGAAGAGAAAGTGTGATTTTGGGTTTGGCCGAAGGAGGAAGATGGGCACAATAAATTGGAATGGTTCCCCCCATCACGCTCACAAGTTGCGTCCACTTTGACGTTGAAAAAGGTGTTTGCATCCAATTGCGCATTTCCTACACTCTGTCTCTCTCTAGATCCATATTAATCTCTCGCCTGGAAAAATATATATGACTCTGTGCATTTGCTTCACAGAAAAGTCAATGATATAGGAAAATATTTTCCCATAAAATATTTGTCAACAATAGAGTTAGTTTTTCTTGATATAGTAATATATGATCAAAAATGTTTTCTAATGTTTGAATATTATTGGAAAATGATTTCAATATCACGACTTTATTCCAAGCCCAAAAAAATTTCAATTTAAAAAAAAAATCTAATTTTTAATTTATTTTATTTTTTCTCCTTTTTATTTTCATTTTCTTTTAAAAATCAATTTTTAATTATTTTTAAATTTTCATTTTCTATCCCTTTTTTTCTTTTTCTTTTTTATTTTCTTTCCTTTTATTTTTCTCCCTCCTCTTCGCTATCGACCGGTGATGGTTATAGGCAAGCTCGCCTTGCCGAGATCGAGCAAGCTACAAGCTCACTAGCCTTGGCGAGTACGAGCTCCTCGGAATCAATTGAGCTAGGAGCTCGCCAGCCTCGGTGAAACCCGAGCTTTCATCAGCCTTGACGGAGCTCAAGTTGTCAACCTCGAGCTCGCTTGGATCAGTTAAGCCTCAAGCTCATCCTTTCGCATCTTGGCTGTTCATCGGGCTGTCGGTAGTTGTCGACAGCAGAGGAAGAAGGAGAAAGAAGGAGAAAGGAAAAAGAAAGAAAATAGAAAAGAATAAAAAAGAGAATAAATAATATAAAAAATCAAAATTTTTAAAAATAATTAAAATTCGATTTTTTTTTTGGAAAAATTATTTTATAAGAATAAAATTTTTATCAACCAAGTACCCTAGGACTAATAAAACATTTTGGAAAATGCTTTCAAGTTCTTTTAAAGGGGAAATCATTTTCCTAAATTTAAGCCTTCATAAGAAACATTTTCCATTAATTTTTTTCCTAAGCAAATCAAAAGCTAGAAAATGAGATGTTTTTCTTGGAAAAGATTTTCCGCAAAACAAATGCACCTTATCCACGACAAATCCATTTCCAAATTTATTTGTCACATCATGTATTGTTTCTATGTCTACTAGAAATGGCCTTTGATTTTCTAAATTTTGGACAACGTGATTTCTTTAATATTCTCAAACCTCTGACAAAATACATATAGTAGAACTATTCATGATGAATTATTGTATTAATGTATTGCGGGGAATAATGATAATGGGCGCAAATCTGTTGCTTTTTCTTTGGCGCGAATGATTACCATTTTGCCTAGAAATTAATTTTGAAACAAAAATAAATTTTTCTATTTCCACTTCCGGATTAGTTTCTGGAGAAAAAATACGCGTTTGATAATGATACAAAATTTTTATTTCCAAGATAGAAATTTATTTGATAAAAACATAAAATTTTTGTTTCGGAAATAAAAATATATTTGATAAAGATACAAAATTTCTCCCTCCCAAGCAACGACAGGAGATGGTGGCCACTGGTGGGTTGGCAGTCGACTAGCAAAGAGGACGAGTGATAAAAAAAGTTTTTATCTCTCATTTCAATTCCAAAAGTAAAGAAATAGAAAAATTTTACTTTTTATTTTTGTTCTAAATTTTAATTTAGACAAAAAATTTGTTACGGAAAAAGAAAAATAAAATTGCGTTACGAAATAGATTTATGTTCCATATCTGTTTTTGATAGGGGTGTGCAATGGAAACCGCCCAAACCGGGAACCGACCGGACAGGACCGAACCGGTCGGTTTCGGGCGGTCCTAGAGGGTCTTGGTCCGATCTCGGGTTCCTATTTTTGGAACCGGTGACCGGTTGGTCCAGTTCCCGGTTTCGGGGTCGGAACCGGACCGGACCGGACCGACCATTTATATATATTTTTTAATTTCTGAAATAATTTATAGTACCCATTACCATCATATTCATTTCTTCTCTCATAACTCAATGCTAATAATCCCTCCCTTTTTTGCGTTTCTGAACTACACTCAACAGTAACCATCACATCAGCTTTTATTTTCCAAATTTTTGCAATTCTCCTCACTTGCCCTTTCCCTCTTGAAACCTAAACGGCTAAACCCCTCTCTCTTCTTTTTTTGTTAGTTTTGCTTTAATATACAGTAACCATCACATCAACTTCCATTTTCCCAAATTTTGTGATCCAACTCGGCGGTAATTCGATTCAACTTCTATTTTCCCAAACCCTTCCTCCCCGCAGCGTCATCATCTCTTCGCTCTCTCCCGTCTCCCATCGCGGCCCCGGCGATTCCCGAGGTCCTCTTGTTCTTTGAGGTGAGTCCCGAGTCCCATCCTCAATCAGCTCTTTTGTTCGGTTTTCATTGTCGCGTGGCTTCGTTGTTTGATCATTTATACTCTATAGTCCCATCTTCGTGTGTTTTCGACATGCGATTGTGCTGTATTGATGTTGCATTTGGGGAAGGGGGGGGGCGGGGCGGTGGGTGATTGGATTTCGTCTCCTCCGCGCATTTTGGTGTGGGTAAGAGCGCGCCTCGTTAGGGGATTTCAATCTCTTGGCTTTTGGTTGAGATTTAATTCTTCATGTCTTGATGGAAGATGGGTTGGTGTAACTCTATTATTTGTGTTGGTCGTGTTTCGTGGATGGTGTTGCTATATTAGGCGCCGCCGTGACCTATATCTTCCATTGTCGATGCTCGAGCGAGCTGTTGAGCCACTGGATTTTGTCGAGCTGATTCAAAGAAGAGAGGGACAAAATTTATGCTTTGGATCAGTGTTTCTTCTTTATATGTTTGTTTTTTTGTTGATTATTGATGTTTTGTTGAGTCCCTTTTCTATTTTAGGATTATGATGTGCGATTTTGGAATCCCATCATTAAGATTTTGCAAAGCTTAGCGGATTTTGTTGGATGTAATTGAATGACGTCTCTTGTTCTAGAACTTTTGCAAGTAATAAAGAGTGCATTTGTTTGTGCTTTTGGTTGGATGTTACGTGGTCATTCAGCTGGTCTCTGAACATGACCCATTTTTGTTTTTCATCTTTTGTAGTGAATAAGGCGAAATGTTCTTTCTTTGTGGTCTCTGAACATGACCCATTTCTATTTTTCCATCTGTTGTAGTGAAAAGGCGAAATGTTCTTTCTTTGGAAGATCTCGCCTTTCTTTCAATTCTTTGTAGCGCGTGATTGTCTAGCGTGTCTTGTTTGTGATGGCTCTGGAATGTCATTGCTGATGAGTAGAGTGAATGGATTTGTAGACTCCAGTGGGGGGTAGTCATAGTTGAGTGCTGGAATTCTTGGTCAACTTGTCTGCTGAATCAAATGGGGTTGCTCTGTGCGTGAGTATTGCTAGTGCATAGTCATTTTCAAGTTCGTGCGCTCGATCTAGTGTCCCCCAATTTGCTTTCGCTCGGTGATGGGGAGAACTATTGTTTTGCCAATGCTCATCCGGCTAGTGTTGATCGAAGAGCAGCTATATTGCCTTGTGAGTTGTGAATGAATGGGCGTGCTTGTTGGTGTCCGCTTGCCATGAATTTTATCTGTTCCAAACTTGATTTTGTTCATTTTTATCCAGCATAAGACCGTGCCCCATTCTTTCTCTTTGAACGTGGAGTAGATATTGATATCCATTTTGTTGGCTTGGCCTAACATATCTTGACCTTGGTTTTGATCTTGTTCCTTCCTCCCTTTTTGGAAGAAAAAGTATCACTTTGGCTACTGGAAATCTGCTCTTGCTCGAGTTGCGACTTAATATTTGCTTAATTTTTTAATATCTATTTTGGTAGGTATAGTGATATGATAAATATGGACATGGCATTAAGAAGTAAGGCTGCAATAATATCTTTAGTATCCCTATTGCTGTAAATGAATATGATGGTTTGATGGCTCATTATAATGTTTTGTTTGATTCAAGCGATCTATTTATATGTCAATGGAAGTGGATCAATCAAATGATGATATGAATCCTATGATGGACTCACTAGAACATAAAGGTGAAGAAATTGAAAACCTCGAAGTGGCATCCAACACAAACAAGGTCTCTAATGCTTGTCTTCCTAGTTCTAGTAAACGAGCATTAACAGTCTGGCTTCATTTTCATAAGGGAAAAACCGAGAAGGAGAAAACTATGGTGATTTGCAATTATTGTGGGGCCAAGTATACGTACTCTGTTGATAATGGTACTTCCGTTATGTTGAAGCACTCGAAAAAGTGTAATAAGCATCCTCGCAACGTAGATAAGAAGCAAAAATTTTTCACCCCACGTAGAGCACAAGGGATAACAATAGGGCATACTAGTACTGATGGTAGTGCAATTGTCTTATCAGCATGGGAATTCGATCAAAATCGTTGTAGACAAATGCTTGTTCGAACGATCATAACGGATGAACTACCTTTTTCGATGGTTGAGCATGTTGGATTCCGAGATTTTATTGATTAGTTACAACCTCTCTTTCATCACATCTCACAATTTACAATGGCTAGAGATTACATGAAGTTATATCTTTGTGAGAAAAAAAGTTTGAAGACTTTCTTTGGTAAGCTTAATTCTAGGATTGCACTCACAACTGATACATGGACTTCCATCCAGAATTTGAATTATTTATGTCTCACCGCATATTTTATTGATGACGACTGGAAATTGCACAAACGAATAATCAATTTTGTGGTGATGCCTAGTCCTAAGGGCAAGGATATCGGGAAAATGATTGAGAAATGCATCTATGAGTGGGGAATAGAGAAAAAAGTGTCCACAATCACTGTGGATAATGCTAATTCTAATGATGTTGCCATTGGTTTTTTAAAAGAAAAATTATCAAGAAATAGGCTATTGATCTTGGAAGGTGATGTTTTACACATGAGATGCACGGCTCATATTTTAAACTTGATTGTGAAGGATGGATTGACCGAGGTACGTGATTCTATTTATACGTATTCGAAACGTGGTTAAGTATGTGAGAAGTTCTCCCATGAGAGCTAAAACATTTCAAGGTTGCATTGAAAGTGCGAGGATCACTTATAAGGGTTCGGTTTGTCTTGATGTCATAACTAGGTGGAACTCTACTTATCTCATGTTGGATACTGCTTTAAAATTCAGAAAAGCTTTTGAAATGATGGAAGAAGATGATCATTCTTTCTTAAGTGAGCTTGACTATGACACTCCTACACATGAAGATTGGGAATATGCCAGAATTAAGTTTTATGATGCCACTAACAAGATGTCGAAGACTCTATATATCACTGCGAATGATTATTTCAATGAGATAGCAACTTTAGATAAAACTTTGAAACAAGCGGAGAAGACTTCGGATCTTAGTTTCAAAGTTATGGGTGCAAAGATGAAGGAGAAGTTTGACAAATACTATGGGAGTTTTGAAAAGGTGAA
The DNA here is from genome assembly GCA_017140595.1 of Eucalyptus curtisii. Classification (NCBI taxonomy): domain Eukaryota; kingdom Viridiplantae; phylum Streptophyta; class Magnoliopsida; order Myrtales; family Myrtaceae; genus Eucalyptus; species Eucalyptus curtisii. The sequence goes on along the minus strand of CM029496.1, from coordinate 29,256,394 downwards.
TATGATGATGTTGATCGCGGTGATATTGGATCCAAGAAGAAAGATGAGCTATGTGCGGTATTTTTATAGATTACTCTATGATGATAAGTGAAAGTTGATGAAATATATGATAAGGTGAGAATTGCCTTGGAAAGATTATTTCATTTTTATGAAAAATCTCATCTTAATTCTTGTGATAGAAATTTGGATATTAATATTGATAGTAGTTGGGATCTTGATAACCATGAGGAGGGTAAGAAGGATGATCTTGATTTGGTTGAGGATTTCAATTCAGACAAGGCATTTGATATCTTTCTTCGCGAGGAGAAAAAAGTGTCGGCAGGTAAGCTATCTGAGCTCGATAAGTATCTTAAAACCGAACGTGAAGAAAGTCGTGATCTTGACCTATTGATGTGGTGGAAAACTACTGGCCAAAAGTTTGAAATTCTTTCTTTAATGGCTCGAGATATTTTATCTATTTCTATAACAACCGTTGCTTCGGAGTCGACTTTCAGTACATCCGGCCGTGTGCTTGATGGCTTTCGAAGTTCTTTAACTCCTATAGTGGTGGAAGCTTTGATTTGTACTAAAGAAAGGCTACCATGCTGATTAATGTTGAATAGTGCATTGAGAATACGGAAAGATTTGAATGGGGTAAGTCATCAATGTATCTTTTTATCTTGTAATTCTTTTGTATATCTAATCAGTGAATGTTCTATTTAATATTTTGTTTTGTTAGATATGAATGATGTTCATTCGGAGCTTACCAGTAAATAGAGTTTGCAAGTTCAAGTGGAAGAACTATATGTGGTGAGATTTTTCATTAATTATTTGAGTTCAATTAAAAGTAATTCTACTTTAAAACTAATGTTGAGTTATCATATATACTTATTGCAGGACTATTAGCAAGTTTTGGGCTCTCGGATTTGATCATATTTTACTTGCTTGAACAAAGAATCTATTTCCCTCGGACCATGCAACATTAAGTGATTCGGCGAGATGTATGAAGTTTGGTAGTTTAATGTTGAATCTCTTGTGCTAATTTTGGAATTTGATTTTGTTTTTTATTCCATGGAGGGTTTGTTTTAGATTAGTTATGACCACTAATGGATGGTATTGAACAATGGTCAAACTATGTGTTGAATTTTTGTTGAGTTCGGATTCTGTTTTTCTTTTGTTTTTTTGCCTCTCTAATAACATTTATGTTCATGAGAATGAAGGTGAGTGTGTGAAATATGTTTGGAAAGAAAAACTTCTCTGATATTTCAAATTTGTGTGGATCTTTAGCTTATTTTTTTGTTTTATAACAGTGCAAGGACATAGGGTATGATGCAGGATTTTAATTTTTGTTTCCTCAAAGTCGACACGTTTATAATTTAATAGGGCGTCACTTTGTTGGTCACAAAGTGAATAAAAAAACTTGACCGGATCATAATCTCGTGCATTACTTTACTAGTAATTACTATTTTTTTTTTTTGTTAAATGAAATGAAAACAAGTGATGGTTCATTGGAACCGGACCGGACCGGTTGGTCCGGTCCGGTTCTCGGTTCCAAGACAGCCGGTCCGGTCCACGGTCCTAAAAAGTGGGAACCAGTCCTCCCGGTCCAGTTCCCGGCTCTTGGGTGGAACCGGACCGAACCGGGAACCGATCACCCCTAGTTTTTGGAACATAAATAAAATAGTTATCATGTGCGCTCTTCGCTCTTCGTTTTTTATTCATTTCCATAGTGAAACATAAAAAATAAAATTTGAGTTTTCTGGTTTTTATAATTAAAAGAAAAGGTGTAGGGACTCCCGAGAAATTTGTTCTCCTTTGAATCGACTTTTGGAGCGAGCAGAAAGCAATGCGAAGCTTTTTTTTTTTTTTTTTTTTATGTTTTATATATACATTATTATCATTAGGGGGATGGCTTTAGGTGAAATTATGATGAGTGCCATCGTAGGGTGTTTCTAAAAAACTCTAAGAAGATTATCACAGTTAAATATGTTACTAAATTTGATTGTCCGCATTTACATCTTTACATTTTTGGAAATACAAAAAAGGTCATAAACATATTGTGTTGATAAAAATTTAATTTTAAATGTTAATTAGATTAATTTAGTAATAAACATTTTCGCATTGGTACTGATAAAATCCATCTAACTAATTAATGTTGGAAATTATTGACATGAACACTAGTTGTCCTACGTGGCATGATCAGCATTGACATTGATATTTTTATAATATTTGATTATTTTTTCGAATTTTTTTAATATTTTTTTCTTTTCATTTTCATTTTCTTTTCTTTCCTTTTTTTTTTCTTGTTCTTTATTTTCCTCCGCCAGCCTCCGTGATAGTCGACAAAGGTTACTGGCTACTGACAAGGGCAAGGCCGGGGACACCATGGTCAATGGAGGTTGCTAGTTGTCGATGAGGGCTGGGCAGCCCTTGTCGGCAATAGGCAAAATTGGCCCTCGTTGGCCTTTGGCAAGGGCCGGTGATGGCTAGGCAAGGCTGCCACTCACCAGATCTATTGAGGGGACCTTTGCCCAATTGGTCAAATTAAAAGGTTTAAAGTTGAATTAATACTGATGCAATATATTTAGGACTTGTTTTGTACTTTTTCCCATTTTTTTGATGCCTTGCAAATGTTTATATATATAAAACAAGAAAGACGGTGAAAGCAAGCATGCACGCACATGGCACGTGCTCGAAATCTAATTCTAATTTAAATGGAACGGTCATTCCACCTTTTAGCCTAAAGATTTCCCAGCTATCCAAAATCAAGAATTATTAATCATTGATCTCATGGAAATAATTATTTTTATATAACTAAGAATGCTTAAGTTTGTTATTACTCCATGATTGACAAAAGAATCAGAATTATTATTTAAGTAGTCATAGTTGTTTATGTTAAACTACAAAATTATTTATCTCTAAACAAGTTTTTACATATTGTAATTAAATACGATAATAGCAAATTAGAGACTTCACTTATATGTGTATGTTTACATCTGCCTAAATAATTAGAATCCATAACACGAAATGACAATCATGTTCACAATTTATAATCTGTAAAGAATAAGTTAAAAAATATGATGACAATGAGGGATTTCAATGCTCTACAAGGTGATCTTTGCTATTATTTATTAGGGATAAGTATATTATAAGTCCTAAAACTTGTCTCAAAAGTGCAATGCAATCCTATAACTTATAAAAAGTATAATCACATCCTAAAATTTGCCAAATTGGTGCAATCGAGTCCTTCCATAATCTCCGTCCAATTAAACTGATGAAAAATCCTGACATGATTTCTTTTAATACTCTCTCTCTCTCTCTCTCTCTCTCTCTCTCTCTCTCTCTCTGATTAAAAAATGATGAAAGGTTTAGGGATATTGCCTAAAGAACGGACCTACTGCCTATGATTTAGACGCAAGTTCTCTCAAGCCTATACCTTGCGCAACATCAGGCGTTCAAATTGGCGGCATGGAAATTTTCTCAAAAATGAGTCGTCGCTAGCCTATTAGGATTGGCTAAAAACCAAGTTAAGTGTGGGAGCGTACTTCACTTCCCATGCCATCAGAGAATCTAGGGTCGAGAAATTACTGCTATTTCAGTACCTAATTTTGTTCATTTTAAAACAAAATATTTTTATTAGATGATTTGGATTGATTTTATACCTATCAACTAACATATAAGATGATCATGCAGGTGCGTGATTACTAGAATAGCAATCAGCAAGCAAGTAAGCATTATCCAAGTTGTAGGGAAAACAAGCGTCTAGCGTTAAGAAATAAGTAATTGTCAATCCTAACTAGTCTAAAGGGTAGCCATAGTCATCATATTGAAAGTGCACAACCAATTGATAAATCGTCTCAAAAAGGAAACATTAAAACCTTAAGAGTTTGTTTGATTTTGAGTTCGATTTTTTTATCAATGATTTTTAAGGTTTTTCTGATTTTAGAAAAGAATAAAAAATTCTTGGCATTCTTTTAAAACAAAATATGTAATAAAGAAATTTTTTAAATTTTTTTTCGAAATGAGATTCGGGTCAGGTCTCCGGATCTAATCCGGGTCGGCACGAGCCGAATCTGCTGGCCTAGGTCGCACGTCCCAGCCCTCACACGAACTGGGCTCATTATATCGAGCCTAGTCCGTCCCCAACTTAATAACATAAAACAAAAGAATAAACTATTCCAAATGGCGCAAACCAGACCAAGCCCAAATACTTCTACCTCACATCAAGCCCAAGCCTACTAAAATATAACCCCCCAAGCCCGACACAATTACATTAGAAATGAATTTAACCAAGCTCACCCGACGAACTAATTTTCCTCTTCCTCTTCTTCTCTGTCTTCCACGCCCAGTGCACATTTCCAGAACCCCGACTTCTTCACAGCATCAATTTCCGTATATCAAGCTCTCAAGCTCTCTCCTCTCTCTTTTCTTTTATTTTTATCTCAACGTTAAGGCTTACAAAGAAAGCACCAAAAGAGAACCTCGCTTGCTGAAAAACACACATTCGAAAACCATCACGCTACGCTGGCCGATAAGCACGCAATGCCCCAAAAGGAAAGACGCCTCTAACAACGAAACAACAATTAGATATTCAGCAGAATCACGTTCAATGACTAAAACACAGTTCAAAACAAAACAGAAACCGAAAACTGAATGATGCCAAAGCGAATCTGGTTCCGGCATTATGCCTAACGCCTAGTAGGTAGGGGTGTCAAAAACCGAATCGAACCGAAAAAATTGTTTTTTTCGATTCGGTTCTCACTAAAAACCAATTTTTTTTTACAACCAGTTCAGTTTTTATCGGTTTGGTTAACTGAACCAAACCAATAAAATCTAAAATTTTTCCTTTTTTTATTTTTTAAAAATATATTTTTGATTTCTTGATTTTTCTCTTTTTTCTTCTTCTTCTTCTTCATTGGCCAGTTGCCAGCTGCCACCGTGGCAGCTGGCAACTGGCCAATGAAGAAGAAGAAAGAAAAAGAAAAAAACAATAAAAAGAAGAAAAACTAATTAAAAATAGATTAAAAAAATTATTGAAATGGGTATATGTAGTGGAAAAAACAAACACAAAAGTAAAAATCGAAAAACCGAACCGAATTGGGATTTCGGTCTGGTGCGATTTCGATTTGGATCGGATTTCGATTCAGTTCAATAAATTTCTTTATCAGTTTTGGTCGGTTCAATTTTTTTTAAAAAACTGAACTTAACCGAACCAAATCATTTACACCCCTATTAGTAGGCGTCAACCAACGCGACGCATCCGGAGACATTCGAGACAAGAACCCAATTCGAAATGATCATATAACTAACAAACAAAACTCAAGTTAGACTCCGAAATGATCCCTTCACATTAGCGCGAGCATAATTGGCGAACGACAAGCCTTGGCCTTGGTCAAGTCGAGACAAACCGAGGGCATTATCACCGAAGATGGCCCTACGTGGCTCGACGACGGCAAATGGATGGCAAACTGGATATATGTCGGGCTTAGTCTCGTCACCTCGCACGTCTCGGAGCCGGCATCATCGGGAGAACCGATTTGAAACAAACATAACATGGGCTAACCAAGAGCATGGCCGCCTAAAAAGGGAACCGCAAGCGTCTGCGTTCGTTGGGAGCAAGCCTCTCTGGTGGCACTATGCTCACGTATTTCACTTCTTGGCATAAATCCAATCGCCATCTCACTTGCTCTCACTTCCTGGCTTAGCTCCCACTCCCCATATCACTCGCTCCCTCTTGCTCGAATCTCACTCTCTCGGTTGCCCCCTCGCTCTCTCCCTCTAGCTGAAGAAGAAGCCCCCAAAACCCGACTAACCCCCCTCGTTGGCTGCTCTCTCCTCATTCCCTTTCAAGCCGCGACGCCAGCTGTTACTAGACCGATCGTACCGTCCTCGCCTCATTCTTCTCTGTCCTTTTTGTCGTTCGTTGGGAAGTCAGCGTCCAACGACAGAGAAGGAGAAGAGAAGAAGATAGGGCCAAGGAAAAAAGGAAAAGAAGAAGTGGGCGGGGCCAGCCCAAGCGGGGAAAAGGAAAAGGTAAAAGAAGGAGGGAGCGGGCTAAAGGTGGCCCTAGCCCGGTCCGGCTACGGTTTTTTTTTTTCAAATTTTTAATACTAATAATGCAAATGCTCCTAATGTCTATAGCGATGCATTTTAATGAAAATTATTTACTTTTTTTAAACTTTTTTTAAAGACTAACTATGCGATTAAGTCCTAAATAAAAAGGACAAAATTTAGGTGTCATTAGTGTGATATTGGTTTTTTTTCATTTTGAGTTCAGGTTAACCGTATCAAAATTTTACATGAGGAGTTGCCATTAGCTTACTGGGCCGACTAAAACTAAATAAGACATGAGAGGATATTTCACTTTCATCGAAAATCGTTCTTCGACTTTTCTTAAAAGGGATCAAGGTTTTATGCCAATTCTAAATAGAGGATATCTCATGCAAGAAAGGATCAAATTTCTTTAATCCAAATGATATTGTAATATCCCAAATCAAGTCGGAATTTAATCGGTGACAAGGCACAAGGGGGGAAAAGTACCAAAAAAGTTTTAAATTTATTGTATTTGAATCAATTTAGTTCTGAACCTTTTTACATTGATACCAATTTTAGTCCATCCAGTCAGTTCTGGCCAGCCAGCACAAAAGTGAACATCGGTCAATGGTCAATGCTGACATGGTAATTTTTTAATTTTTTGATTTTTTATTATTTTTTCTTTTTCCTTTTCTTTTTGCTCTTCTTCCTCCTCCAATCTCTGTAATGGCTGCAACCCCCGTCCAAGCCTCACCAACCACTACACAGATCCAAGGAGGAAATAGAGAGAAAAAGAAAAGGAAAAAGAAAAAGAAAAAAATTGCCACTTTAGCGCGGGTAGGGGCAAAATTTGACAGATGGACTGAATCGGTACCAATATAAAAATTTTTAAAATTGAATTAGTCCAAGGCTGAATTTATACCAAAGCAATAGATTTATAAATTTTTTTGTACTTTTTCCAACACCGGGGTTACGAAAGGTGTGGATGATAACTATTTTAGTAAGAAATTGATTTTTGAAAGTGAAATAGTTTTTTTTTTTAATTTTTATTTCTACATGAGTTTCTAAGCAAAACTGTGTTTGATAACGATGCAAAATTCATCTTTTAGAAATAGAATTTCACAAAATTTCTCCTTTTTGGAGGATGTGGATGGCGATGGCAGCGAGCGGTAGACGGCAATCGGTAATGGTAGCGGTCCAACGACAGAAACATAGGATGGTAGTCGGCGGACGGCGACTGACAACCGCCAGCAGTAGATATTGGTAGTGGGTGACAGTGACTAGTGAGTGGCTAACTAGTAGAGAGAATGAGTGATAAAAAAAGTTTTTATTTCTCATTTCTGCTCTAAAAATAGAGACGTAAAAAAATTTTACTTCGCAATTTTTGCTCCAAACCTATTTCTAGACTACGAATTTGTTTCGAAAAAAAAAATGAAATTGCTTGATCAAGCAGATTTTCGGAATAGAAATAGAGTGATCGTCATGTACACCCAGAGTTAATATCGAACTTTGTCGGAAACTTAATCAACGAACACGGTACGGAGATAGAGATACGCACCAAAATCTAATTGACGACGTGAATATGAAAACTACAACTAAAAAATGTAAAGTACAGTATAGGAAATCTATGTTGCTTGAGAATTGAAAACAAGCCTTTTCGTTCCATGGCCGGGAGAAATAAAACAAAGACAACCAATTCTATTCAACCAGCTAACTCATTTTTAAGGAAAAATTATACTTTCCACAGTATATATTTTCATGCATTTTCTTATCTAATCCCTATACTTTTAATCGGTCTAATTAAATTCTTATAGTTTCACAAATTATCTCATCATGTCTCCTCAACACTTAATTTGGCCAAATCTAAATGGTGTGACTATTAGACAATGTCGTTGTGTGATGTTGATGATATTTTCCTAAATTGGGCATCTGCATTGGTTAAATTCTATAAATGTAACGCTCCAACATTATCTACATTGCCTAAATTTTTCCTTACACATCCCTAATACTTTGTAATTATAATTTATAAAAGTAAAATTATTTAATTAGACAAATTAAAAATACGTGAATTTATTTTTGTTTTTGGGCCATGCAAAGAACAACGCGAAACTCGTCGATTTTCCCAGCTTTCCATGATCAGATATCTTTGGTTTTCTTTTCTCTTTTTCGTCGATTGACATCATTCTCCCTAATGAAAGTGTTAATCACACTTATGGGTTGATATAGTGGATGGGCTTGGCCTCGGCCATGGACCTAGGCTTTTTTCCGAGATTCGTTTTAATCAACCAAATTGATATTCTTCAACAACTTATGCATTAAATAATTAGTAAGGTTTAGACTTCATTTGTTTCGCAAAAATAAATAATTAAATCTTCATGTAACACTGACCAAAAAAAATCTTCATATAACAAAATTAGATAAAGATTTTGGGCACCCTCAATGCGTAAGTAAAATTTTTGAGCACCTTCCTATTTAATAAGTCTTGATAATTTTTTAAATTTGACTTTGCGCAATCCTCATCATTATATCAGCTCATACCGATTTCGTTGCGATGACACTAGTAATTTTTCTGAAATGGTTTGAGAGTGAATAATTCTTGACATAAGATCGGCGCTCACAAGTTGGAGACAGTTGTTGCAGATGAATCAAAACCGAAAAATGGATTTAGTGCCAGAAGAACTTGCTTAATTACAACTATATAACTACACATTATGGTCAATCATTGTGCATGAGGGCTTGCTAGCACAATTCTAGAAGAACTCGAACACATACATCCTTGTCTCGAGGCAGATCGAATTATACAATTACACATGGGATCACACCGGTCCATCATCAACTCAACGTGTGACTTAGGTGACCCTAATCGAAGAGGCTTGATCCAACTGATGATTCGGGAAGGCGAGTGTCAGCTCCAGATTAGGATTCGAAGCCTGACGCCCGCTTGCAGACGAAGCATGGTTAGTGAGATTTGAACTCGGGAGCTCGCGATCACCGAACGAACATGTACAAGGAGAGGTTAGCAGTGCCATTCTTGCTCTGCTATCTCGCCGGGTTGAGCCAAATTGGGGCGAGAACAGACATACTGGGGTGAAAGATTCACTTGGCTTGGGGATTTGTCCATGATGATGAGCACTGCATCTTTCCATCCGCACCTGGGGCAAAAAACACGTGAATTAGTGCGCCAACAAGCGGATTACTATATTCCAAAACAATGAATAAACGAAAGTGGTGGATAAAATAATTAATTAGTAGCGGAAATCGCAAGACTTTGGGCATGAGAAATCGCTAATCGCGATTAATTATATCAAAAGGACTTGACTTGTGGCTAATATAGCTTTTCTTCTAACTTGGAAAGAGCTTGAGGGGGGTCGAGATGAGTTACATCGAAGAGGCTGGGACGACGCTTGTTCCGTTTGTGGAAGAAGCTGTTCTGGCGGAGGAAATACTTCTGAGCGTGGCTGGCAACCTGGGTGGGCGTCCTGGTGCCGACGAACTTCTTGGAGATGCCTCTCCAATCCCCCTTCCCGAGCGTCTCTAGCCCCACCAGGAACGTCCGATGCTCCTCCTCCGTCCACGGCACGCCTGTCCCATCACACATCACTTGATCTCATCAGAACATCAGTCGAGAAACCCTAATCATCCTGCTCTTCAAGATTCGTTAGAGATTGATGGTGGGAGTGAAAACCCGACCAGAAACTTCACGACTTTGCCTGATCAGATGCATCTGCAGAGCTGAGATGTTACGAATCTTTGCCCCCGGTGAAAAGCAAAGAATCCAAAGAAAGACTACAGTTACATCATACGAGACAGGTCAGCGAGAGACAGACAGACAGACAGGCAAAAGCTGACCTTTTTTCCTCTCTTGGGCTCGCCCAAGAAAGCCATCTGAGGCGTACCCATCATTCCTGGTGCTGTTAGCCGCTTTGTTGGGACTCTCGTCTTGAAGAAGACGATCTCCGACGTCACAGGCAGCGCGCAGAGAGAGAGAAGAATTGGTCGCGGAAGACGGCAGCGAAGACGACGTGAGGACGCGCACGGACGGCATCAGGCAGTCCATGCTCAGGCTCTTCTTCAGTGCGAGACGCGACGGGACGCCACAAGGGTAAGCGGCCTCCAGTTGCACCCCGAACAGCTTCACTCTCCGCCGCCGTCGAAGCTCGCGTCCCTCCTCCGGATCGACGCGCAAGTTCTTGAATTGTGACCCATGAATCCACAGTGCGAGCATTTCCTTCCCATTCTGTCTCTCCCTCTCTCGCGTCCACACAGGCAGAAAGAGAGAGAGACGAATCAGTATTTAGAGAGCATGCGACAAGCTTGTCGTTATATATAATTACAACATTAACGGCATAAAGGAGGAGTGAGAAAGCAAGCAAGATTTCCATAAGCGTAATAAATATGTACATACATCAACTATTTTGCAGCAGCAGCAGGACAGCAAAACAGTATGCGGGTTGTCCTGCCCGATGCTTTGTAAGGAACTTTCTGTAGAATCTATTTGAATATTAGGATACTGGTCATTATTTACCGGGTCCCATGGCGTTTTATAAGACATGCTTGGTACGATGTTAATTGATCGCACATGATATGAAAAGAAGTCGTTGTATCGAAACCGTAGAAAAAAAAATATTTAAATCGATATCTTAATAAGTGCGCAATTGAATGTAATGTTCGAATGTCGATTTTGGTGACATGATATGAACACGAGACGGAATTGTTAATATTGCCTATGAGAAAAGATCTTTTTATCGGCGGTAAATAATACTAATTACTCTTGCACTTTTGCTGGAAATTCTAAAATGTTCCTCTACTCTTTTTTTTTTTTTTCTATTTTCAGAAACACTCCTTAATATTGGTCACGATTTCGTATTATCCAAAAGCGACCTCTCGGGAGTTATTCCCGATCTCCTAATTCCAGGGTGCACATGCAAATTTATAGACATGTACAAAACATCCACAAAACAACAACAAAGTATTCCACACGACTCGGATTCACCACTGAACCCTATCCCCAACAATAACTTCATGCACGCGGTCCTTCAATTTATTTTGCTACGTTCCTGATCGTGCACGGGTACAAGATAGCGCGCCCGAACCCAAAAGACCACCGCCTCTCGATCTTCACCATGGCGACGTGGCGTTAGCGATGGAGAAGGCCTTTGCCTCCATCCGATTCGACGGTGCATGCCAGCCGGGCTCACATAATTCGAATGCACTCGGAGACTTTTTCCAAGGGCGATGACGTCGACCTTTTGAATCTGTAAGCTTTGCGTGACGTAGATTTCCGAGGATGTGGCCTCGTGTGATCCATGAGCGTTGCTTCAGTCGAGCTTTTTGTCTTGACTCTTTTGCTTGCTGAAACGGAAAGCTGCTCTCTCTGCTTTCACTGCCTTCTGTCGTAGCCCTAGACAAAATGCCAGTCGCCCCATGCCAAAACCTAAAGCGCCAGGGACGACGTATAAAAGCAGAAATTTGAATGCCAGAAGCAAGTAATTTCTCTGGCGGATTTTCCTAATCTTATGAACCGATAACACTATCGAAACGAAGAGGCAAACTTAATTTGACGCGATCGGCGCCGCTCTTCCACTGCATTTCTGTAAGTGCGGTTGTATCTAACTTTGGTTATATTAATGGACGTGTGTACTATAGACATCACAAGAAGTTAAATTTCCCAAGGAAAAGAAAGAGTGAAAAACAAGACCGACGTTCGATTCTAGCCAAAATATTTTAATGCTTTTTTGTCTCCTCGTCGAAGCTGTCCGGTGGACCTAACAGGGGTCCTTTAAATCCCCCACCCTCCGAATGGTCCTCCTCTCATGGTGTCAACTTCTTTTTAAGATTTCTAGGGACAAATGGACCACCACGTTTTCTTCCTGATCTCGGACTATGCTTGTCTTGTTCGTTGTTTCTAATGATCCTTTAAGATAGATCGGCAGTTCCCCGATAATTATGGAACAAAAGAAAAATTGGGTAAATCTCGTCAGCAAATCATGTCACTTTTTGCATCTTGTGTGTTACGACATTTTGTATAATAATTATGTAGATTTGTAGGGAGTTACGATTCATTACGCCTCAAGGATCCATCTCTCGATATATCATAGAACTGCCTATGCCAAAATTCTCCCTAAAACAATAACATTCTACAATGAATGGTTGGCTCCGTCTTCGATTGTACATGAAGAATATTCAATTCTCTTAGAAATTTTACGCAAGTTTATTTAATGATTTATGCTGTAAAGATTGGATGAGTCGATGAAGGATTGGCATTATTTTCTGTAAATCCTGTTGAGAGAAATTTTCTAACTTGGTTGACTTTATATTTCATGCGTATCATACCTAACACGATCTACTCACCTACCGGCTAATTTAGAAAGTTACCTTTTAATTAGTTCTTTCTTCACTTGCTTTTGTCTTGTTAAGTGGCATTATATCTTTTACAAAGTGCCTTTTGACATTTGATACGCTTCTTGATAACCAAATTACAAATAAACATGTTGAGAAAATTCAAGGATAACTTTTCATCTTAAACATAAGTTCAAGAACTAATATCAATTACTATATATAAATTTGTTATATTATATATTCTTAATTCTTTTATGTTGAATAAAAGTTTGAATTTGATAGTTTGGAAGTGTCCAATCAGATAAACCATTTCTCTGTCTTTTTGCTTTTTATTAATTTACTTTGTCAAAGGTTTTTCATGTGCGAACATATTAGGAAAATGCCAGACTTAAAAAAACCGGTTTACAAAATTGATTTACTAAGCCGTTATTGGTTCTTGAATATGACTCACTTGTTCACTCGTAGTCCAACCCACACATCCGTAAACCGGTTTTGGTAAGCATAAAATTGGTAAACATATGGATTTCCTAGGGGTAGATTGTTCCTAGGTTTTTCTCCCAATTTTTATAGGGTTACAGCAAACATTTCATTGTCACTGAATTTGGTGGAACGATGGGAGAGTGGTTGGTGAGGGAGAAATCAGCTGATGAAGCAGTTCAGGAGGAACTACAACAGGTCAAGCAAGGCCAAAGACGACCCAACCGCATCGCTCCTTTTCTTTAATCTTAGCAAACCCTAAATCGCCAATCAAGAGCACGAATCGTGACCATTAGCACATCTTAAGAAAAGAACCCACGTGAAAATGGAACGAATGGATAACTGGACTTTTTAGGGGTTTGCGTGGTTTGGTGCTGCTACTTTTATTATTCTTTAATCACAAGTAGGTGAACCACAACCGGCAGTGGGGAAGATGTGATTAGTGGAGGGGCTCCTGGTTTTGGTAGCGAAAGAGGACGAAATACTACTAATCCTGAGGGTTCTTGTCTCATTCGATTTCTCATGATTTTCTTTTGCTGTGTACATCTCTCTCGAAGCTGAGGTTTCCTCCACTTTCGATGTGCCGTCTTTACCTTCCATGAAAAGCCTCGGCCTTTTTGGAAATCATGTACGACGATGCGCCAAAGGGACTTACACGGGAGAAATAAATGGACTTAGTACAAATCTTAAAGACTGTTTTAACAAAATTGGTTTGCAATGCGACGTTTTCAATTGCGAATAATCCTTAAAATAAGTGGGTCATGGTCAAGAGTAGATGATGATTTGACACGTCATTTGGTAAATTAATCTTGTTGATCTTAATGAGTCTAACATTTTCCACGTGTTCATTATATGCAATAGACATGACTGTCTACAAGATTTATGGGATTGATGAGCTGGTAAAATTTAGTGTTTTCCGGTAAAATTACTTTGCGAATTTGATGCCACGACTTTTTGTTTATTGTATAGGCATTTTAATACTTATTTTCTGTTATCGCATCATTTTGGACTCTATTGATCTAATAGATACTTAGAGGCTATGAAGGGACCAAAACTGTTGCAATTTTTTTATCACATCTCTCAATCATCTTTACACTAATAGCATAATATATATATGTTGAATTCGTGTCAACTCTATCAATGACGTATTTGCATTGCAATCGTGTCTAGACGTGATAATTCATATATAAAATTGTCGGCCCAGCATAGACGTGGTTGATATTCCAAGCATTCTCACTTTGTCAATATATAATAATAGAAGCACTTCTTTTTGCCCATATCCTGTAATTTTGCCCATGTCCTGTAATTTGTTCTTAATTAAATTAAACGCAGCCCATTGGTTTCCATTTTCAACCAGAGAATGATGTCAAGAACTGTCCTTGTTCGACAATGTCGTCACTCACTATAAAAAAATAAACTAATATTTTTCCCATTAACGGGGAAAGTAATATTATAATATATATCATTACATTCTCTTTTAAAAGTAAAAAAAAAAAAAAAAATGGAGACTATTTCTACATGGCATCAACTTATAAATGAGCTTTACTAACATAATGGTCATTTGGGTGTTATGAAAATAACAATTTATTATGAGTCATAAATTTTTGAAGAAGTGGGTTCTATAAAAATTTATAATTATTTCTGATTTGATTTTTTGTGATTTTGAAAAAATTATTATTCTCACGATATATTAAAAATTGTTACGTAATTATTTCTCCTTATAAATTCCCTCTTGACTTTTGCTCATTGATCAATGTGCTATTTTGCAATATAATAATATTCTACCTTATAGATAAGATCATTATAACGAAAATTAAAATAGCAATAAAAAGGACACATTAGCTTTAAGACGCATTAAAACCGCAACGTAGGATTCATGCATGTGTCTCCCACCTTTTAAATCTGGAATTACAATAATGGTTCTTCATGGTACGATCCGATACTATGTTTCGAGAAAATGACGTGAGCTTAGCTGACCCAGATAGCACTAGGCTACCTCACCATCCACTCTGTTTGCTCTTTGAAGGCCGCTTGTTTTCTAGGTGACGACTGGTTATTGAAATGTATTTCTGCGTGGCGCTTTCAATTTTTCATGTTAATTTTTGAGCTTGGAAGTACGACTTCTATTTTTGAACTGATTTTTTGGGAGATAAATAAGAGGTGATGTGACCCTCCGAACATACAAGTTTCTTGAGTTACGTCATGAAATTAGCAACAAATAAATTACGAAAATAATCTTAAATCTATTGTACTATACTAATTCAGTTATAAACATTTTAATTATGTCAATTTAATTTAAAACATTTTGCATGTTTTTCCATTCAATTCCATGTAGCCAATTTTGACAGGAAATCGATGTAGTAAGCGCTGATGGTCTTATATAACACGACTGAATAGGACAACCAACGCTGGCGTTAATATTTTCAAATAATTTTTTAATAATCTTTTGAAGTTTTCTAACAATTTTTTGGTCTTTTCTATTCTCTTGGTTACTTTCTTTTTCCTAAGGGACGGCAAGAGCCACTAGCTAATTCTTACTGGCCACAGGCGAGACCCAGCGACCCTCACTTAATGCCTCGCCTAGATATGGCAAATGCCACAACATCCAAATCCAATTAGGGCATCTTAACTTTAAGGCATAAAAATAAAAAATAAAAAATAAAACATAAAAGGTAAAGAACTGAAAAGGAAAAGCCAAAAAAATTGTTAAAATATCATAGAAAATTTTCACATCAATGCCAGTCGTGCCACATAGAACTACTGGCAACCATGCCATCAATTTTTGGCTAAAATTAGACAAATAGACTCAATTGACAAAATCTAAAAAGGTTTACAATTGAATTGGTATAAGTATAAGAGATTTAGAACTTTTTTTTATCATTTTCGTAACTAGCAATAGTATGTCTTGCAATTGATCTCTGGCTCATCTAGATTATTGCATAATAAGCGATAGTATTGATGAGTTTAACCTGTATGTAATTACTTGTTCCACAATTCTAAAACGGCCTTCCCAAAACCAACATGCTCGAAATAGAATGCTGAGCTTGTTTCGTGTGGCTCAACCAAACTTTCCGTCGATAAGACAATGATCGCAACGATCCTTTTGTTGTAGATATTACTTGTCCTTAGAGTTTTTTAAGTAAGGTAATGGCCAAAGTTTAGTTAAAAGTTCAAACGCTTCCTTAGCAAGAAAATTTTTCGTGTTGATTATTATGAGTTAATCACGTCGTTAATATAATAATCAAAACGAATTTGGGAACAGAAAAACCCTAAGGGCCTCGATTGGTTGGGCCAACTCATGAAAACACTAACCCCTTGGACGAAAGATGGGCTTGCAGTGGGTCTAACATTGGGTTCTGGAGGGCCCATCTTCTAGGGAGATCCACAAATTCATTATGCTTCAATAACCAAAAAAAAAAAATGCATGAGAAAGATTAACAAAATATAGATATTAATGCAAATGTATTCTGTTCCAATGAAGGAACTTGCATACAGGCACAAGTGTAATTACAGACAAAATATAGAAAATAATAATGAATGCATTAAGGAAGAAAAGATAGATGGTTGGAGATTAGAAAAAAAAAAACTCTCGTCACATAAGGACTTAAATTCCAAGTTTGGAAAATATGAGAAATTTTTAAGAATCAAATTATAGTTGTCTTGATTACTTTGCAATTATACATGATTTCGCTCCATGTTTGATAGTGTTGCATCATTATTATTCATCATTTGCACAAGTTTCATAAATTCTTTTCTTGCGAAATTTTAAGAGTCAAATTGGCCTTCGAATTTGCTTTCTATTATGATACATTGAATATAACACTTGAATGCTAATAAAAGCTTTTGAAGAGAGGCTTCCTTTGTTACTATCTTGATGCAAATATTTGTTTCATTGTCAATACTATTATACAGTATTGGCATGTCACGTAATATAAGTATTGTATGAGAAGATTTTACTTTTGTGAAGCAATGACCGTCCATTTGCAACATAGCTATCTTAATTCTCTCCCCTAGTTCTATTCTCTTGATCATTAGGTGAACTCCTCAAGTTCGTAGTTGGTTGGAGTGTCTAAAAATTTATAGTTCAAGAACTTGAGGTCATAGCCCATTCAAATCTCACCAATCATTTGTAAGATAAAGAATCGCATGCATTTGTTAATTAGCCTTAACTAGCTCGTGACACATACGGTTGTTGTATGGGATAGCAAGCCTATATGTTCATGCCGCTGAGAAATAAGAAGGATTCTTTTAGATATATGGTATACATGTGCGAAAGGGCAAGATAAGCCTCAAGAAAAAGTAACATAGGAATTTTTTTTAGTGCCATAACTCCTCTAGTCTACAAGAATGAAGAACTGACACATGAAATCATAGAATGGAAAATAAGATAATTTACATGGAGAAAATTTTCTTGTTCCGTACAATGAATATTGAGATGTGGTTCATACTCCTCATTGATAGGATGGCATGGAGATCCAATTACTAGGTAGATATGATCTTTTTTCTCTTATAATTGACGGATGTAACATAAAAGTGCGAGGTGCTAATAAAAACGGAAGCATCTGTTAGATGTAATCCTAGTTTAAGGATGAACCAGTATAAAACCCCGTGTCTGCAATACTCTTTCTCGCTTATATTCTCCATTTCATTATGATCGTACGCTGAATCTTAACAATGAAGACTTCTTTGAATTTTTGGGCCGACAACGGCACCGCCATTAGTCAATGTAAGCGTTTTAAAACTTCGATAAAGTTTTTTGAGAGAAGGGAAGTCCGAGACCACCCAGTGGATGGAAAGCCAAGGCGAGACCCCGATTCACCTCCATCGCGCTAAATCATGTGTACGTCTCATGCGAAACTCATCATGATCTATCCGTGTGCATGGCCCCAGGCGTGTGCACGAGGAGGACGGCGTGGGGGGCCGTGTGCGGGAGCGAAAAGTAGTGGAGGGTGTAGGAGCGATGAGACATCGCACGCACGAGAGTTAGTTGGGCCTCTCACATGATCCACGGATATCGCAGCTAATTTTTTCCTCCTTCCAACTCTTCAACGACGGCGACAACTCTCTCTCTCTCTCTCTCTCTCTCTCTCTCTCGGTCTCAGCCTTCCTTCTTCTGGCTTCTTCCCTCTTTGTACTACCATCTTATCCCTCCTCCACATCAAGAAACACCCGCAAACACACTCTTTTTCCATCTCCGAACTTCATTAATCTTATCTAAAATTCACGGATTGTATATGTAGGTTTTTGGTCAATGTATGATGCACTTTAAGAAATATCGTACGGTATGGATGTTGCGTATTGCGTATCTTATCTTCATTGAACCTGTGAATAAGCAAGAATCAAACCTCTTCATCGTACATGCACCTAAAACTTTTGTAAAGGTGTCGACTCGGATACAGAGAATCATCATGGATGGGAAGGAGGGCCGTTGAGATATTTTCACTGGAAGAATAGTAAATACCCTAGAATGATGTGTCGATAACATTATATAAGTCGAGTACCACAATCTAGGGTTTCTTTCTTTTCGCCGTGAAAATTAATTCTATCTTCCGTGCATGTGATGTCCTTCATTGTTTCTTACCATAAATAGTCCACGCTTGGATTTAAATATTGATGATGCTCAAGAGACACACCCACACGCACACAAAAACATGGTAGGTCATCATGGTCATCGCCAACAGCTTGTCTGATATCATGGCTCAGTTTATTTTATAAATCTCTGAGACTCTCTCTCTCTCTCTCTCTCTCTCTCTCTCTCTCTCTATTTATATATAATATAATATATATTATCCAATCTCAGTGAGGTTATATAAGGCTGATGATGGGTCATTATTGGTCAACGGACGTGAACTGTCACCATCTCACTCCCTTCGATGAATAAAATACTTGCGACTCTTCAAATTAATCACCTTAAAGTAATACAGCAGCGCCTCGGGGCCCCCAGCTGGCTAAAAATAAACATGGCCCGACGCGTCTACAATTGAACGATTCCCATTTGTCGTGTTCCAAAAGCAAACCATATAATAACCAAAATATGCCGCATCGGGCAGGCAAATTTCCTGTTATAGTTATGTCTGCGGCCCAACCCCGCCAATCATATTCCATCGTTTTATAAAAAACAAAAAATTAATTTCAGCTCCGGTTTCCTAAGCGGAAAAGGAGAGGGAAAGGCGACGACAAACCGGCTGACGAGTTTGTAAATAAATGCAGTCCACGGGCGTATCTATCTGTCCGAAAGAAACAGCCCTAACCATCTCCGCCATAAAGGCTTTCGTCTTCCTTCCTCTCCGGCGTCGCCTCCTTCCTCCTCCTCTTCCTTCGTCCTCTCCTCTATTCTAGCGCGCTAAGTCTTCTTTTGCTCCAATCTCGAGCCGGCGAGGGCGTCGGAAGGGAGCTGGCGAGTGGAGGGAGTGAGGAGAAAGAGGGATAGAGATTGGAAGATGGAGCCGAACCGGAGCCGGAGCCCGAGCCCGCCTCAAGGACTGACCCCGGAGGAGCTTGCGGAGCTCGACTCCGTCATCCGGACCTACCACAGGTTCGAGCCCTCGCCAAACACGTGCACGTCCCTCATCACGCAGAAGATCGAGGCCCCCGCCCGGCACGTCTGGCCCCTGGTCCGCAGCTTCGACAACCCGCAGCGGTACAAGCACTTCATCAAGAGCTGCCACATGCGGAGCGGCGGCGGCGGCGACGGCTCGGTCCGCGTCGGGTGTGTGAGGGACGTCACGGTCGTGTCGGGCATCCCGGCGTCGACAAGCACCGAGCGGCTCGAGATCCTGGACGACGAGCGGCACGTCCTGAGCTTCCGGGTCGTCGGGGGCGAGCACCGGCTGAAGAACTACCGGTCGGTGACGTCGGTGAACGAGTTCGAGAGGGAAGGGAAGGTGTACACGGTGGTGTTGGAGTCGTACGTCGTGGACATCCCCGAGGGCAACACCGGCGAAGATACGAAGATGTTCACCGACACCGTCATAAAGCTGAATCTCCAGAAGCTCGGGGTTGTGTCCGTGGCGTCCATGCATGGAGGGCACGGTTGATATGGTCGTCGAACGATCAATTATTTAGGTGAAATTCTTGTCTAGACCCAATTCCGCCCCGAGTGGAGGGGGCCGATCGCTAATAGGGATTTTCTTTTTCCCTTTTTTTATCGGGTTCGTGGCGTATTGAGGTTTACTTTGCTTCCATGAGAGATATAAATGTTTGCTTGAGAAGGAGAGACCTAAGTTAAGTATGCTAGTAGTGATCAATGCTTCTTTTTGCTTCTTGGGTTTCTATGAAATGTTGAAAGATAGCTCATTTCTGCAACAAATCTGACTTATCTTGCCATTATTTTCAAATGCTAAAGATCTCTCTCTCTCTCTCTGGACTTGCAGTAGCTGCTCTATCCATTTTGTGCCTTGTAGTCTCAATTTCCACCTCAGTTTCCGTGCACTCAAGTTTGAAAAGAGAGTGTGCAGTGAGGTCAAAAGCTTCAGCCTTTGCTCTGTGCTCTCTTTGGGTTTGTTTACGTGAATCCGACGTTCCTGATTGCATCGGATTCTTCCATTTTGGGTCGAGGTAAGAATATTCCCTTAACATGACATTACATTTCTCGATCTCGAACTAGAATTGCATTTTCCTCCGTCGCCTGAGCTGTCACTGGAATTAGACTTTTGGACATTTGTGTTACACACATGGATATCGCCCGCATTTGCTTTGAATTAAATTTTAGGCTTGGATGGTGTTCATACACATGACCCGCAAATTAAAGAGTCCATTGGAAGGAAAAACATAACCCTTTGAGCAATTCTTGCATTATTTGGCTACAGACAAGGGGTCCAACAACATCTGGCGTCGATATTTACTGGGTGCATGTGCGTCAAAAGTGTACGGAATGCTTTTCATCCCGATTCCAAAAGAAAGAACTATCGATGCGGCAGACAAAACCAATACAAACATATAAAGTCTTACATGTTTTTCCAAGTGAGAGATTAATATGGATCTAGAGAGAGAGAGAGTAGGAGATGGGGCAATTGGATGCAAACACCTTTTTCAAAGTCGAAGTGGACGGGCCTCCATCGGGAAACTTGTGAGCGGGATGGAGAGAACATGTGACCTTGAAGCTTGATCGTATCCACTACCTACCTTTTGCAGCACGTCAACTTATCTTATCCACTTATCACATTCAAAAGGACTTTAAAGCTGCTGCGCCTCCCCTGTCCTCCATTTATTGTCCCCATCTTCTTCCTTCGGGCGAACCCCAAATCGCCACTTTTTCTACGGCGGTTTCCGCCCATTTTTTCCAACTTACCACAAGACGAAATCTATCTACCTTGCTATTATCCATCCTTGCACTTCGACTTTACTAGTGGATGACACCGCAGAATGCATGTTTGACCGCCGTATGTATCGCTTATGCATGAATGCCAGTGGATCGCAAACCTTCCGACTTCTTCAATGAAATTGAGGGTCTATATATTTGAAAAAATAGAAATTGTTTTTGGGGAGTCATTTAAGCATTTGGACAATGGAAAACTGATCAACTTATGAAAAATGTTTTCCATGCACTGAATGCAACAAGGTTGGAACAGAAAATGACTTTCCCTTCTGGCGAGGAGGAAATTGATTTCCCTAAACCATTAAACAAACGAAAACTAACCATTTTCCCTTTAAAACGATTTTCATGGAAAAATCAGTGCCATCAAGGTGTAGGTAATGTATTGTCGAGAGATCGGTGTTCGTGACGGTCAAACGATGCGAGCTTCGGTTCTTCACGCTCACTACATCCCTTGATTTCTACTGCATTGGGATCGGGTGACCCATGCGTCTTGGAAGATTTCGTCGGCTCGTGAACCTGTACAATGCGCCACGGGATAGGTTTCCCCGGAAAAAAATAGAACGGGAGAGGAGAGACTTGGTCGTTGCTTTCTAATGTTCATCCTTCGTCAAATGATGGAAAATGTTCACAAAGACGGCTCTTCTAAGGTCTGACCCCCAAAAAAAAAAAAAAAAAAAAAAAAAAAAAAAAAAAAAAAAAAAAAAAAAAAAAGGTCTTCTATGGGCTTTTGGTTGACCAAGGCCCATGCGTGCGTGGGCCTGTTATCGGGTCAGAATTGGCCGAGGTCTCACGGGTTGATTTATATGGGCCTAGTGCCCAATGCGATCCACCAGGTCGGGTCAAAAAAATTCACATAACAATAGGGAAAATGGTTTTTGATTTATTAGTTAGATATATTAATTGCGCGTGAGATTATTAAGTTTGCAATTATAAATTTTTTTGGTCTGGATTATTTTCAATTTTATTAGTCCATGCTGTAAAAATTTATTTTTCTCTGATTTATTGATTCTTAAGTGCTAGGGAAAATGGTTTTTCATTTTGTACTTGATCGCGCATATTGATGTGGAGATTCGGTTTCTCAGTGTACTCCTGCGCATCGCCAATGACAAAAGGCACCACGTGTGAAAGTTACTGTGTTATTTTACTAAACCTTCACTTCGCTTGTTCGTGTTCATAAGTCGCATGTGGCGTGTCAAATTAAAATTACATCATTAACTAAATCTATAGATCGTGTTAGAAAATTCAATCAGAACATGACTTATATATGAAATAGATATCAAAACTCGATTGAACAAAGTGGGTAAATGGGTCAACCCAATCCAAACGCAATTAAGAAAACTCCAAATAAGATCTTTGAAATAAAAGTTATCTTTTATAAATTTTTTCATGAAATTGCATACTTAACGCATTAATTTTATTCTCAACGCAATCAGATATTGTTTAGACAAAAATCAATACAATTATGAACTATTTTCTTACTTAACCCATACAAAAATTTGTTACCCATTCTAAACAACCTAAAAGAAATTAATAAGCAATGTCTCTATTCACTTATATTACAGGCATTACAAGATGTATAAAAACGTAGCCAATTCAAATCAAATTAGTATAGTCTTCCCTAATATTATAGAAAAATCTATGTTAATGAGAAAAGAATTAATTTTTTTCGATGAAATTAATTATCTGAGAAATATCCATCCTTTTTTCCTTTAATTACATAAGAAAGGTTTATTTATTTCCTCTAAAAATCTTAGGCTTTGTTTGATAACCAGTCAAAAATAATGACTATTTATGTTCTTTTGTTTATTGGAAAAAAAAAATCTATTTTGTGACTGTGACATTTTTGTTCCTAGGAATTAATTAGAAACATGATGAAGAAGTAGAAAAAGTTTTTTATTTGTTCTCGGAAGTAACTAAAGAATGAAGTATTTTTCTTTGTTCTTTTTTGTCTTTTCTTTTTCTTCGTCTTCGAGCCAGTTACCGACCTTAGTGATGGCGGCGACCCGCCAAATGCCAAAAACCTCACCATGGCTGAGCAAGGCTTTACTTGGCTGGGGTCGAGGGTTGGTGAGGCGCTGTTGAGGTCGCCGACTCTCATCTAGCCGAGGCTGGCGATCGACTAGAAGAGAAGGAAGAAGAAAAACAAAAGGAAAAAAGAGAAAGATGTAAAAATGCATTTTTATTTTGGAAATATAAATTTTATATTGTTATTAAACACTTTTGAATGTTCAAAAATTCGTCTAAAAAGATAAAAAAAAAAATTATTTCTAAGCAAAAATTATTCTTAATAACAGGAATAGGTACTAGACACGTCTCCAAAGACAATCCCATAAAGAGTGTTTTGGATTTTTTTACACCACCATTTACTTATTAATAAGAAACATTGGACACGGACAGAACCGAAAATGTTCTGAAACCTGACATAACCATTTCCTTCATCATGAGGAAAATCCGAGTTAGTCCTCATAATTGCGTATGATAACCCTCGAAGCAATGAATGCACACTCGAGAGTTTTTCAGGGGTGAAAAAATTGTCCCATGCAGAAGTTGGGTGGAGCACGTTAATTGCTATCCCCCCCCCCCCCCCCCCCGTAAGTTCGTCAAAGATCTTCTCACCAGAGATTTTCTCTCACCATCATCCTTTCTATCCTTTGCTTGCATCATCATCATCATCATCTGTCTCTGATCCATTTCTCTCACTGCATACCTCTCCAAAAAGTACAGCTGCTGAAGCTACAGAGCTTTCCCTCTTCTTCTTTTTTGTTCTTTTTTTTTCTTTGGGGTGGGGAGTGGGGGTGTTTTGCTTTTTCTGCTTCTGTTTTTGTTTTGTTTTTTTCTTGCGTCTGATGGGTTTGGCTGTTGGATTCAGAAGAGAAAGCACGAGACTTTCGTTACCCCATTCCCTCACCTTTCTCATCAGCATTGGGTTTGTTGTCGAAAATGGCTAAAAAAGCAAAGGACTTTCTTTTTCATCTCTGAGGAGGGGTTAAAAACAGAGAGATGGGAGAGGGGATGGTGGGTGATGCTGAGAGGACCTGCCATGAACAGGAGTTGGAACAGAGAGAATCCAGATATTTTGATTGCGATGATTGCAGGAGGAGAGAGAAGAGAGAGAGACATGATGCAGCAGATGGTGAAGGGTTGTGAGGAGGACAAAGTTGATCAGAGCAAGGCTGTGATAGCAAATGGGCCCTCCAAAGCCTGTAACACATATGAGTGCCTACTGCAACCAACAGTAATCTCTCTCTCTCTCCAGTCTCTGTGAGAGTGTGTTTAGTAAATGGGTCCAGTTCATTCAACCCTGGTGCAGAAGCCTGCTTTTGGACTTTTTGACACTCCTTTTCTTCCTTTTTAAGGGGCTATCTGAGATTGAGTGTTTGTATAATTCAAAGAAAACCCATTTGTGCTTTTGGCTTGTTTTCTTGTGGGCAGGAGGAAAAAGAGTCGTCCTTAATGGCGTAGAGGCTCTCAATCTTTTGTTTCTTGGGGCTTGGGTTTTTCAGGAAATCCTGCTTCTCTCTGAATGCAAAGATTGCATTTTTAAAAGGATAAACAACCCCACTTTTTGTATGTTTCTTTTTCATCTTGAGGTGTATGGGAAGTGGTGGGGGTGTGAAATTCTCTGCCCAGGTACAATCTATGTTCTCTTTTTTACCACTTTTCTGTTAATAAAGGAAAATAAAGTTGCACTGCCTGTGATCTCAGATTGTGCTTTTTTTTTTTTTTTTTTTTTTTTTTTACTATGGAGAAAGGAAGGGGAGGCCAATAATTTCATGTGAAGTAGTGAGAATTTTGCATTGCTGTGACTGTTTTAGATTCCATGAAGGAAGCACCCATACAATGTCGATCAGTAAAATACAAACAACTTTTTGGTGGGATATACTGGTACAATCTGAGTATCGGGAATTATCTGTGGAAACTTAATGAGATCTTTACACATGTTGGTGTTCTCCTTGTGATTAGGCCTCGGGGACATGCATTCTCAACTTCATTCTCTGCTTTTTTGGTCAAGGAAATAGCTACTCTGCAAGCTAATTAGAGGTTTGTCATGGTGAAGCTTAATTTAGTAGTTTTGACTACACCTGCTTCCTTAAAATATTTGTCGATTTGACTCGATATTGTGTTCTTCACTTCTTGGCACTTATGACTGCTCCAAATTCTGGTTTCTGCTTCCTGCATTTTCCTTCAATTTACCGTAATAGTAGGAGAGGAAAACCTAGAAGAGAGATAAAAGATCAGTCTTGTTTGACTGTTTCTCACTTGCTTTACATGAAAGGCACTTTCTCACTCCATTTCTTGGTTTTCTGAGGGGATGTGATTGATGAAGTGCTCGGCATAAGTTTCTAACTTTGACTTGGAAGAGCATCGAATGGGATATTTGAGTGTGCGATGATCTCTCTACAACCAGAATATGTGATCTGCACAGTTCCATCTGATGGGTTGAATGGTTATGATGTCATGTTGCATCCTCCACATTATTGTGTAACCGAAGTGACTTTGATGTTTTTCAGGGAAATGAACTTTGCGATAAGATGAATATCTTCATGAGCCAAGTTTTCGCATAAAGAAAAGGGTTTCGACGGGGTTGGGACCTAGCTCATCTTCATGAGCCAAGTTACGTGAGATCCTAGGATTGAAGATTTCCAACTGACCTTGTCAGAATTGTGATGTGTTGATGTTGCAATGGAGCATAATTTGTTTGATGTTTCAGTAGATATGTCGAACCGAGCCTCTTTCTTGCTGGATGGTGTTTCGGCACATGCATCTGCAAGCTCCTTCCTGCAGTCAGATATACTCAACAAGAATAACTCAGACCACACAGTCGGGTATCCAATACATTCGAACATTCAAGGAGAATCGATCAGTGATCTAGAAGCTGGAATAACCGGTTCACAGTTTATTTCCGATGCGTCGGTTCCCTTTCATGGGATCGATGCCATTCGGAATGCTCCTGACTTCAATGGAGCAATGCCAATTTCTCCTGCTTCATTTCCTGCAATTTTGGCCTCAAGAAGGGATCTCCAAGAAAATATAAATGGCTTGCCAATTTCATTGCCATCAATCGATCTGTTAGAAGTTGGGAATATACCAAATGATGGCTCTA
Source organism: Eucalyptus curtisii (assembly GCA_017140595.1). Taxonomy (NCBI): domain Eukaryota; kingdom Viridiplantae; phylum Streptophyta; class Magnoliopsida; order Myrtales; family Myrtaceae; genus Eucalyptus; species Eucalyptus curtisii. Next base: position 29,230,145 of record CM029496.1, on the reverse strand, counting down.
ATGCTTCGCATATGTCATTTGGAACTTGCAGCTACGATGAACCAGCCGGCACGTGTAAGTGGAATGCTAACAGGTTTCAATCAAGAACTGTCTGTCCACCTTATCCTGTTGCCCGAAATACAAATACTGTTGGATGGATATCATCCGGGAACCTAAATATACATATGGGTTGTGCTTATTTTCCCCATAATTCCAGTAATGAGCTCTCACTCAGCCTTGCCTCATCAAAGTCTTCGATAATTAATTTGCCGAATATCTCTGATCAGTGCTCAGAGATAAGCAATGCCGGTGCAAGTCACCATTTTTCAATTGAAAGAAGAGCATACAAATCAGAACTGAATTCCCGCAACAATAAGGAGCTTTCTCTATGTTCTGCTTCTTACGGGGCACCTCAGTTGTCACAACTCATAGCCGGATCCAAGTACTTGAGTGGAATTCAGGAAATTCTTGCTCAGATAGCAAGCTATTCACTGGAAAATCTAAACAAGGTCAGTTATGTAAGTAGCGGGCTTGGGAGTGGGACTAGCAAGTCGCAATTCTCATCGGACTGTCGTGTCGATGAAGGACAAGAACTTGAAGTTTTTGGCCAGCGACAAGAAGTTGAAGCTAAGAAAGCCCAGTTGTTGACTCTGCTACAAGTGGTATGTTGATCTAACTTGGTCTATGATTAGGTTTTTGGGGATGACACTTGCAGGATATATCATACACATTAGAGTATTTGGCAGGAGATCGCATAAATCCATAAAACAAGAGATGAAAATGATGCTCTTGAAATTGCATTCTAGCTCAATAATTTTAAGGTAGGTTCAGGTACAATTTATATCGAGCTGATTTACGCCTTGTCACCGGCTATTGTAATGTAACCATCTGATCACAGATCTCCGTTTCTGTGAATTTATGCCATTCTGACAAGAATTTGACACTCCATCTCTTTAAGCCATTAGTACAATACACCACAAGTGATTCAGCATAGCATCTCTAGACATCAACTGCTATGTTAGTTAAGTATGGACTTTGACAGTGATGTTGCCTCAGGTCGATGACCGATACAACCAATGCTTGGACGAGATCCACACAGTGATATCTGCATTTCACGCGGCAACTGAACTGGACCCAAAGATACACACCCGCTTCGCACTTCACACCATCTCCATTCTGTACAAGAACCTCAGAGAGAGGATCAGCAACTATATCCTTGCAATGGGGGAGGATTTCGGCCACTCAAGCACGGGAGATCGGGCAAGATCTTTTGAGGCCTCATTCATACAAAGGCAGTGGGCACTCCAGCAGCTCAAAAGGAAAGACCAACAGTTATGGAGACCCCAGAGAGGCCTACCGGAAAAGTCCGTCTCAGTGCTACGGGCTTGGATGTTTCAAAACTTTCTTCACCCGTGAGTCCTCTCTCTTCACAGTACCTTTTTTATTGTTTGGACTGGAATTCACGGAATGTTAGGTAAATAGGAATTTTTGTTTGCCTGTGGAGATTATGCTAAGCACTCAACAAAATTCAGGTATCCCAAGGATGCCGAGAAGCATCTACTGGCACTCAAAAGCGGACTGACAAGAAGCCAAGTAGTCTTTCTTCCTCACTTTCTTAATTGAAGTCATGCTGGAATCTGCTGGCTCTTTGTTCCAGCGGATTTGAAGTAGCGTCTGCTTTGATCTCCCTCTTTCCCTGAATGTCAATGCTTTATTCGGGTTATGAACAGGTATCCAATTGGTTTATCAATGCACGTGTCCGTCTTTGGAAACCAATGATCGAGGAAATGTATTCCGAGATGAATCGAAGGAAGGCTCATCACAATGAGGATGGAAGCAGTGGTGCTAACCAAATCCAGAGGAGCATCAACATCCAAAAGTTTCGCATGAATTAATTTGGAGACACAAGGCAAGTGAGCGAATCAAGTATTTACAGACTATTTTGCAATGAAAACATATCGTCAACAAGTTTTCGGTCGTGCATCCTCTATGCCTTCAAAGTTACCTCAGGCAATTGTACTGTGTTTGCTTATCCGTTGTGTTGGCTTGTTGCAGGACAATTAGAGGGATGCTTCTCGACACCTTCTAATTGAAAACGCTCTGGTTCAGCAGTTCTGCTGTCTGAAGGAGTGATTACATTTGCTTAAGTGGTTATCGATCATAAAGAACGCCTTTTAGATTTAGTCATGTATCAATGCAGCAATGTATAGAAGGTATAGGCCGGCAATCCGCATGACATGTTTGCCTGCTGGAAGAGATCTCAACCCAAGACCTCGTCAGCTCAAAAGGTGTATACCTTAGGCATCCGACCGGGAAGAGGATGCCAAAGTCGGGAATTTCCATGGCTTTGCAACATCTCCTCCGATCACATGCGAGGGATGCGAATTCCCCTACTCTATTGGTACTTATTTTTGAATCCCCAAGTGCATGGACTGTTCAAGTGATATACAACATGAGAACGCTATGAATTGATGCCTTTTTGGAATGGTGGGATGATTAGAGAATCCTATGAATTTGATCAGAAGAGAAAGCGGCCTCTCCTTCCTCTTGTAGCCTTGTTAAATTTGGAGGATACGACGTATGAAAATAGACAGTACGGTGATGGTCCCTCAACGAGAAACGGTGCAAATGAGCCGGCCATCTTTGTTGTGTTCCTATGGAAAAAAGAAAAAGGAAGGCTATTCACTTTGGTCAATGCTCTTAGTCATAAATTCATGGTCTTAATAAAAAAAATTAGGCGTGTCCAGATAACGCCGAGAGCAAATAGAAAAACTTCTTGGAACCATTGAGAATTTTCGTGCAACAGATTTGATGGAAGACGAATCCCGACCCCCCTAGAACACGACAAATTGATATGGACGAACCAAGAAAAGATGAAAACTCGAACTCGATCGGTATGTGGCCATCTATATCGAATGTGGCGGTCCTTCATATTCTTGATTATTAACCTTAACGATCGATAAGTTCCACTGCTCGAGTCATTGTCCCGTTGGAAGGAATCCGAAGGGCAACGTTCCCATCTCATATATCGACCAAGGGCCCCATCACAGGGCATGATTTCCATTTGAGATGACTCCTGAACAGCAATATACTAAAGAATGTCCATAGTTTATACAAAACGTAAGCACAGCTTCGCTTCACCATGACGAGTCACTGACGGTACGACATAGCGTATGAGAATGCACGAAATACCACTTCGCCATGACAAGTCACTGATGGTACGACATAGCGTATGAGAGAATGCGCGAAATACCGATAATCTCAGATGATGCCATCTTTGACTTTGCCATCCTTTCTTTTTCTTCTTTCTCATTTAGCCTCAATGCTAAATGACACCACGAATATCCTTTACTTTCTGAGAAAACGGGACATATGCTTAACTCGCCCATCAAAAAAAATATGGAACTTTCAAAACCCAAACATCTCAGGATTTTGATTCTGTAAGTCAGTGATGTAAAAAAATCAGTTCCACGAGCAAAGTTCAGACGGCAAAGGGCTTTCATCGAGCAAATTCATGCCGTGTGCATATTGGTAGATGGATTCTACAGCTGCTTGTGTGAAAACAGTGTCTGCAATATAAATCCTTCAAACTCTCATGTTCTATCAACAAAACATAACCTTTCAACAAGAAAAGTGTAGGATCAGATGAGAACCCATGTAAAAACTCGTCGTGAAGAACCAGTTATTTGCAATTTATTTGCTTGCCAAGATCCAGATAAGTGATTATTCCAGAGATTTACAGATCCTGAACCCCTCCTCAACTATCGGTTACGCTTACAAATGAAAGAATCGACTTTGTTCTTTCTTGCAAAATTTGCCTCCTGACTCTCTCTTCTTTCTCTTTATCTACACTCTAGATCCTATACCATTACAGTCCAATTCAAAGGAAAATGGGTACCATTGAAGTATGTAAATTACAAAAAAAAAAAAAAAAAAAAAAGGCAGGACAGCACCTTCGACTCCCATATCCTTTCAGACTTCCAGAGAGATCCGTGTTTTGATTGGTTTCAATTTCAAGCCCATGCTTTCAGGGGATAGGAGGTCCGGAGAAATGCACGACGGACTCAAAGGGCTCCTCGGACTGACGCTTACTTTTGAAGCCTTGTAGAGGCCATATCCCATGAGAAAATACTCGAGTGGTATTAACATGGCATGAGGCTGCTCTTCAGTTACCATCGTTCCACATGCCTGAACCTGTAAATCCCAGAAAGTTGGAAACACATCAAGTTTTAATCAAGATCATTTTCAATCAATCCACCAGGCTGGGTCCCGAGATAAGAGAGCCATTACATACCTCTACTAATGCGCTATATCTTCTATCCATCTTCGAAGTCATGTGAACTGCCTCCGAATGGAACGGAGAGTGCTCACCTATAAAGATAAGCGAGCGACATTGTAATTTTCTTAACCCTTCACTTATGTCTGGCCTCCTGCAAGACAACATTACAACTTTAGGCCCAATCAAAATGAACAAGGTAAGAGTTCACGTCAAACCATGCTTTAGGCTCATTTAGTTTCAAAAGAAAATTTCACTTGTTTTTCATTGATATAAAGGTGATTAGCGCTTTTAGTCAATGTAGTCAAATTTCTCGACAACGTGTAATACAATAAAATGAATTTTAATTTTTTAAGGGTAAATATTGTTATCAAATACTTGTTTTCTAGCCAAACTATAAGATAGGTCATACTCTAATCCTCCATCTTTTCACTGTAAATGAAAACGCTGCATTCACCAACACCAAAAAGTTACAATCACTTCGTAGCTTTAATTTTGACAAAACTTCCCAAACTTTCGTTCTCCAACTATGCCAAATGCATTAATAAGACTGTTTTCATTTAAAATGAAAGTGCAAATAGAAAAATTTGAAGAATTCTTGCGAATAAATAGGACCCTTTTTTCGTGACAGAATTTGCAAAGATGACATGACTTTCACCATAAGAACTGAGCCATGTAGACAATTTTATTCCAGAGGAAGTGACCATATTTTTTCATTATCCTTTAACTTGTGTGTTGACTATTTTCTGGGAAAGGAATATATCTCTTGATGAGGATTATACCCATTAATTGCCTCAAGAAAGCGCCAAACGTTAGAACTCTGTCTCTCGTCCAGCAACTGCAATATGAAACATTGATACAACTGGTATCAGACGAGCATTACAAGCACAACTATTACAATAAAACAAATCCACACTTCCAAATCAATTGATAGTTTATCATGAACAAAAAAGCGAAAGGCTGGAGAAGGACATACCCTTCTGCAGGCTTGAATTACGTCTGACTCTGGTACTTGGGCACAACCGCGCAACTCCTGACTCCAACAGCAAATTCCATCAGCACAGATAAAATAGGGAACCAAAGGACCCAAGAACGACCGTAAAGACCAATATTACCTTGCTAAAATATCTCTTAAGCAGTAATTCTTTGATCACTCCACACATGCCATAGAAATAAAGTAAATTTGACATCACCTAAACAAGTTACAAGTTCCAAGTCAGAGAACCAAAAAATCAAACATCAAGCAAAATTAGCAAACGGATGGAAAACAAGACCTTATTTAACAACCATTCTGTCCATGATGGTGCTGTGCATAGAGGAGAAACAAGTATAAGACCAATAACCCGGTGCTTGTATTTCATCTGTCAATTTGAGGACACCATTCAGGTTGAATATTAAAAACTTGAAAAGGGAAAATTTCCATATGCTACCCAAAAAAAAGCATGCAACTTACAGCAAAAAGTGTTAGGATGTAAGCTCCAGCTGTAACCCCCATACACATCACAGCTCCAAGCCTGCAAGATAAGCTTTAAAGTCGACTAAGATGGAGCAATAGCTGTAGCCATTTCCTTTGTAAAGCATGCTACCATTGGAAACTCAACATATATGCAATTTATAATTACCCAAAGAAGTTGAGAACCTCAGCAACCTGATCTGCCAAGTCATCAACAGAGGGAACAGGATCATCGGGGCTCATAGTGGCAGCTCCTAACTGCAATGCCTCTTGAAAACTTTCCGAAATAAGAAACGGTGTGAATCATGGCATTCAATGGAACAGAAACTAGAGAAAGTCATGCATAATTTCCATCCAGACAGTGCCAGTGACTTGTCACGCACCTCGTGCCCAGGAGGGCTAATGTGATATATACAAAAGTTGTGAAGCAGTAGAGAATATGCTTCTGGGCAGAAGAATAGTCCTTGGAAACAAGACATATCTGCAAAGAACAGGGAAGAGAACAATGTCCACTTAGCTCTTGATAAGCAACAAAGATGCTAAGCAACAAAAAATTTGGCCAATATGAAGATAGCAAGTACACCATCACAATTCTTCTAATTTCTGACATTTAACTTTGTTGCAAAATTTGAAGAAACGGCAATTGTATCTTTTAGAAAAAGGCTGGATGAGATCATGAAGTACCCCTACATTCCAGGGACTTTGCTTTCAAGCTATGTTTTCATGCACAATTCTTTTCATTTTCAGGGACAACTGTGAAGATTTCACTGAGTAGTAGGTATTGATAATTTGTTTTCTTCTCAAACAAAGCTTTCTATAAAGAGCTTGCCCCGCTAAAAATGCAAAAAAAAAAAAAAAAAAATTGAGAGAAAAGAGAGTATCTAATCAGACAAGGAAAACAAAAATTCCGTTTCACTTACAATTTAGTGCTAAATCAGGATAAGTCACGAGGGCTGGCTTGTCTGGATCTCCAAATACTGCAACCGACACTAGACCTTGACTGGTTCTTATGAGGTGCTCCTGAACATGAATACCCAAGAAATGATGTCAATGAAATAACCATCTCGCAACAATGCATAAAAAGAATTATAATAGACGAGAGAATGAAATTCAGCATGATATAAAGAGATCCCAGTGATGAAAAAAAGAGACACTAGGCCCTTGTCTGGAAAACTAGCGACCTATTCCTAAAGCTAGCAACTTTTTTTTGCAATTGCATGCGAAACATGTTCCATTCGAAGAAACTGTAAATACATAGCTCATACTGATCTCGATCATTTATTCCATCAACACCAAAACGGCATAAAGCAACACCAGCTCCTTCCTATAGAGGAATTACACCCCTAAAAAAGGGCAGAGCCACTGACAATCACACAACAACGCGAACAAAGCCGCAAGTCATCGCTCGAAGGGCGTGCTTCAATCAAAGACCCAAGGAAGAGGCCACCATGGGCAACAACTATATTCCTTGCTTCCATCAAAGTAAATTCCCAAAACCCATAAAAGTCGAAACTAATTCTAGACCCAAATGGCTCCTAATCCCATAAGGGTCAATCCCAGGAAGGAAAAATGCGCATTCTTTGATCATTCCCTCTCAGAAACCAATCCGGAAACTCACATAACGATCTTCAACGGTTTCAGGGGACTCCATAAAACACAATTCGCAGTGCAAAAAAACCGGCGCAAAACCAGAAAATGCCCCCCAGAAAAGCAGAGGGCCAAAAAAAAAAAAAAGACAACAACAAAAACACGCGAAGCAAACGTAGGAAAAACCGAGACCAGCCCACGACTCCCCACATCATCCTCGTCCAAAGCAAATCGCAAAAACCATCCTGCATTATCGGAGCAGACCCAAATCCAGAAATCGCATCCGACGCGCAATGCGCGACAGCAGAGACGGAGGAAATGCTGGCTACCTTTCCTCGCGGGGAGTACGTCTCCATGTCTATCGACACCGAATCGCTCGAATCCGCCATCTCCCTCCCTCTCCCTCTCCCTCTCTTTCTTGATTCTCTCTCTCTATGTGGGTACGTGTATTTCACTCAAATTGAGGACGCATTTGGCGAGGCGTCCATGGATTAAATACCCTGTCCCTTTCCCTTCCTCCCCTCCCCTCCTCTCTCTCTCTCTCTCTCTCTCTCTCTCTCCTGTAAAGGCACTTCCTTCCTGCAGACACCAGCTCCCCCCGACTCGCCGAGTTGACCCGGGCCGAGCCACCGACGCTCGATTTCAGGAAGAGAGAGAAGGAGAGGGAGAGTTGGCCCCGCAGGAGGAGGATGTTGACCGGCGACCCCCGACCCCGGGTTAGGTGTCTTAACCGGAGTTAAGGGGACCGACAGCCCGGCCCGTATTTACGGAAATGCCCCCGCTGAGCTGACGTGGATCCGTATGGCGTGTCGGTACGTCTTAAGCGGGATTACGAGGAGGAGAGGTGCTCTTGGGGAGTCGGTTTATACGGTTAATCGGGTTGACTTTTTGACTTTTTGTTGTTTAGGGAGGGGGGCGTGGAGCCAATCACGGGTCGTCTTGTGGGGCCCATGCGCTTTGGGAAAAAAAAAAAAGGGGGAAAAATTTTGTTACGTAGAATTTCGAACATTAGAACCGTGATTAAATCGTGCGAGATCCACATGAGCGGCCACCGGTCCCGATGGCCACGAGTGGTCCAGCCTACTAATGTTTCATACCCATCAAACAACTTTTCTAGAGCTAGAGGCGACGAATCTTCTTCTTATTTTTCTCTTTGTTTTTTATTTCCCTTGATTTTCTTTCCGTTTGGTAAAACGGGCTTATCATCGAATCATTGTCCAATTTGTCTAATTTGTCGTATTTAAATGGCTCAGAGGCTAGATTGCATCATCGTGTTGTTAATAAATCAATATACAAAATCATACTCCAATCTAAGTTTTTCCCTTTTCCTTCCATCTTTTTTTTTAATGAGATTCTAATTTGGTGGGCATCCACAGAATTATGAAGGGTTTAGTATTATAAATATTATTTTCATTATTATTATTGTTGTTTTTTAAGATGCCAAGTCTTCCTCGCAGAGCAAGCCGGATCCTTTGGTTGAGACATCATCCATCCGGGTTGGATTCAAGCTTGGGGTCAATTTGAAGGCTAGGGCATCATTTTCATTTGTTTAAGTTGGTATCTGTCGTTGCCATTTACCAGACACTTCTGATTCCTCTTAATTAATCCACATTTTTCTTTCGTTAATCCTGCCTGCAGTTTTAATTAAAAGAACACGTGCTTTCGAGCCCTTGGAAAGCAGGCCGTTCAGCAAGATTTGATGTGATTAGCCCACCAAAAGAACAAAAATCTCAAAACCCCAATCGATCTCAGCTTCTTCTTCTTCTTCTTTTTTAAATTCAATTCTTTTGATTTGCACACGATCCTAAGTTCTTCTAGTAATTTTTTGAAATTGGGTCGATTGACCCGGAAGATACCAAGTGGTCCTATGGCACCCCCCATTGATGAAATAGTTAATGCCCCCTCTTAATGAAGAGAGAGAATTTCCCACCCCACATTAGGTCTACATCAATCCTCACTTTTTTTTTACCGATTAATGAAGAAGGAGACGCACGGGCGTGGCCGGTGAAGATACTTCCTGTTGATCGAGACTTGCTGGAGAAGGGAACGGTAAAGTATAGGTTTTTGGGGAAATGAAGGATTTGACGATGATGACGACCACCACGACGATGATTATGCTAACGGGGCCAATCAAACTTTAATTTTACCCCACATAAGCCTTGCTTTTTAGGGCGAAAGCGACAAGATATACGAAAATCGACGACACGCGCACGGGTTCCGAATGTTAAATGTCGGTAGCCGACGTAGAGATCTGGATTCATGAAAAATGTTTACACAATCTGTGATTGATTTTAGGGTAGGCGGATCACCGTTAATATCAAGCAAATTTTGATCATGATGTTAGCGTTTCGCGGACATCTTTCAGGTCAATTGGAAAAGTTATCTCATCTGTTACGATAGTAATATATTAATCAAAAAAAAGCCAAATCATGATTAGAGGCTAACTACAATCATTACCTTTCTAGAATTTTTCACCAAACTTTTTTTGCAAAAGGACCACATTTTTGGGATGTGGTAACTACCCATTTCATGAATCACGACATAAGTTCCAATGTACATCTCAAAGCGACCCCACCACCTACTTGAACAAGAGAAATGATCTCCACTTTTTTTAACCTAACTCTGCAACCATTGCGAAAGAACTTATTATCGTCACGGCAATTAATCGCACTCTTCGTGTCTAATCACTTCAAAACACTTTGAAAACTGTGGGATTCATGCTCCCTCTCAACTGTTTTTTTTTCCCTAATTTTACTAATTAGGGAGGCTAAACATTTCATCTTTTTTGGGGGGCTCAGACTGAAAAAAACGACAGACGTTGTAGGGCCGTGTGTCATGGAGGGGACAACACACGGAATCGATGGCCTTAAATTCAACGAGGTGCACGTGGGAAATCTCATTCCGCTCGAGAAAAGTAAAGAGACTTTCGCGCATCCTCCATCCCCCAGCCCATGTCACCAGACCATATGACTGTCCCTTTGGCACTTGCGTAGCCAGGCACTGTTGACTCCCCTCACCGACACTATTGCGCGTTCCCCGTTTAGGGTGTTGTCACTCTCCCTCCCTCTCTCTCCCTCGCCCCTCTTAAGTTTAGATCCGATTTCATTGTCCCGAAGCAGAAACCGGCCCGACATATCGCGACGGCGATAAGCATTTGTCCATACGCGGCATGCCATGTGTAGTCATTTACGCGTCGTGATGATAGATAGTGCAACATAGCGAGTGCGATGTCGACTCAGGCAGATTGCGTGACTTCTTATATAACACCGACACGGACACATAACCGCAATATGACATGACATGTCGATACGTCATTTCTCAAAAATTAGAGAATTCTGACACATTCTGATATGTTATATATTATATATATAAAAATATAAATAAATGAATAATAAAAAGAGCATATAATTAATTTACACTAAAAATATTAATCCAACATTTGTCAATATCATTTATAATTTTGATTTGACAAATTCAACTATATTATCCATAAAACTTTGAGAAAAAACAAGTAATATATATTCTACTATCTATAAAATTTAGGGATGTCGACGCGAGCGCATGTCGACGCAAACAGATTGCGTGACTTCTTATATAACACCAACACGGACACATAATACGCAACACGAGACGACATATCGATACGTCATTTCTCAAAAATTAAAGAATTCCCGACACATTCCGATACTTTGTATATTAAATATATATTTTATATAAAAATATAAATAAATAAATAAATAATAAAAAGAGCATATAATTAATTTACACTAAAAATATTAATCCAACATTTATTAATATCATTTATTATTTTAATTTGACAAATTCAACTATATTATCCATAAAACTTGGAGAAAAAACAAGTAATATATATTCTACTATCTATAAAATTTAGGGATGTCAATGCGAGCGCAATGTCTACTCAAATAGATTGCGTGACTTCTTATATAACACCGACACGGATACATAATACGCAACACGACATGACATTAATGCCGATACGTCATTTCTCAAAAATTAAAGAATTCGACACATTTCGATACTTTGTATGTTAAATATATATTTTATATATAAAAACATAAATAAATAAATAAATAAATAAATAATAAAAAGAGCATATAATTAATTTACACTAAAAATATTAATCCAACATTTGTTAATATTATTTATTATTTTAATTTGACAAATTCAACTATATTATCCATAAAACTTGGAGAAAAAACAAGTAATATATATTCTACTATTTATAATATCTAGGGATATGTGCACTATAAGTCATAAAACTTATCAAAAAAGTGCAATTGAGTCCTAAAACTTATCAAATTTGTACAATCGAGTCCTTCCGTTAACATCGTCAATTTATTTGCTTGAAAATGCTAAAGTAGTATTTCTAAATTTATTTATTTATTCTACGTGGTAATTTTTATTACTTTTTTTTTAAATATCATTTAAAAATAGTAAAAAACTTCTAAAAAAGCTAAAATAATTCTTAAAAAACAAAACTAGAAAAAAAAAAAGGCAGGTCTTGAAAAAAAAAAAGGAAGCATGTGGGTGGCTAGGAATAATTCTAAAAAAACAAAATTGGAAAAAAGAAGAAGGCAAAGTCATGGAAAAAAAAAGGTAGGGTCATGGGTGGCTGGGCATGCCATTGCCACCGTCAAAAGGGGCCGGCGACCTATGTGGTAGAGGGTGGGTGGCCCTCGCCGGCCTAAGCGAGGCCCAGGTGAGGGTTGCCTAAATGTGGGCAACGTCAAGCCTTACTTGTGGTCGGCGAGCCTCCCCAGCCCTAGGGAGGCCTCGTCGACCCCAAGTGAGGACCGGCGAGCCTCGCTAGGCCCAAGCGAGGGTGTGGCGTTGCCCAGATCTAGGTGAGCCTCACCGGCCCTTGCCTAACCGGTGATGGCCTCACCTAGGTCGGCCAAGGCCACCCCCCGTTTGCCAAGTTGCCGACCCCCTCCGAAGATGGCAGCGGCACCCAAATCCCTGTTTTTTTTTTTTCTTTCTTTTTTTTCATATATTTACATTTTGACCCCTTAAGTATTGAAATTTTTAAAATTGACCACATGCTTGTCGGAATTCCGGACTTACGTGTCGGGGAGAGTTGATCACGTGTCGGATTTTTCAACACTTATTAACTGTGTATTGGACACCTGTCGAAGTGTCAAATACGACACAAAGACCTCCGAAGAGTGTCAGTGTTACGTGGGTGACTTTTGTGATTAATGTCTATGTCAGATGACTTTGTGATTCCCCAAATCGAGTTTGAAGTCTGAATAAGATATCTATGTCTATCTACTTTTTCCCAACTATAGAGTCGAGTCGGTTTAAGCACCCAATCATATAGTCTTAGGAAATCGGATTTGTCCACCTTTTACTACGTTGAGAATTCTCCTTTGTCTTCTTTGATTCGAACCCGTTTCCCATGTAAATTTTCTTTTTGCCTTATCCATCACGGACCTTTAACCTTTTTTTCCGTCTTGTTTCCATTTCGTCCCTTCTCCTTTTGTCCCTCTCAAATGCTTTTTCTCTGATCCGAAGAAAGTGGAAAGCGTCGGTCATGTGATTTCCACCTCAAAGAGCCTCATTAGCGAACTCAAGGGTTCTGCCAAACCGTAACCATTTTCCAATCCAATCATTACGGTCTCGTCGGAATCGTCGTACTTATATGAATTCTTTCAAGCCGGTTTCGAGATCGAGGACACGTCCGTAAGGGCGAAGGAGCCGTCGTCTTCGGAAAAGATTAGTCAAGTATTTGGAAAAACCTCGAACCCACTATTATGAAGGAGAAGAAGGGAAAGATATAGAACGCGAGCATAGTACATCGAACAAATAGTGGGGAAAACTCAAAGTAAATAAATAAATAACGGAATAAAGTTTGAAAAATCCTATGTTCATTGTATGATGATCAATTCAATCATAAATTTTTTAATCGTGCAAATTTAGTTCTAACTTTTTTTTATTTTTTATGATTTGCTAATGTAATCATTTCGACCAATTTTTGTCAAAAATCACCGATGTAGATGCCAGCGCTCATGTAGAATTTTTTTGTTTTTTTTTTAAATTTTATGATTCAATTCTCTTTCTTTTCTTTTTCATTTTTTTTTCACTATTAAGGGTTGATGAGGGGACGGGGGCTTGTGAGCCCTTGCTGAAGCCCTTACCTCGCCAGATTTGACAATGGCATGGTAACCCTTGCCAAGGAAAAGGAAAGAAATGACTAAAAAGCAAAAAAAAAAAAAAAAAAGGAAAATAAGAAAAAGATTTACAAAAGTCATTGCGTCAGTCTTTTATTTAGGACATCCAACGTCTACATTAGTAATTTTCGATCAAACTTGATCAAAATGATTATATTGACAAACTTTTAAGAGGTTTATAAAATTAGTCTACCTATAATAAGTTGGGAACTTATCAGATAACTTTCCTAAAAAGTAACATCCCTTCCTAAACCACCAAGAGCAAAACGAGGAGGCTGTTTCCTTTTCTGATCCTTCATTTCCGGACCATCCTCCTACTTCATTTAAGTGAATTGTCCTTATTGATGGCCTAACGATTGGACACCTCCCCTCCCTCTAAAACCCTCTCCTTATTTTATCAAGGGGAAAGAGAAACACCCAGTCGGGCGAGAGAGAGAGAGACAGGGGAAAGTGTCGGCGGCATGATTTTCACCAATGATAAGTAAAGGAACGGTAAAGTCCACTGACCAAAGCAAAATCAGAGGCGGAGATAGATTTTGGTTGAATCCCTTCCCAACCCTTTTTGCTTGGCTTGAAAACCCGCATCGAGACAAAAGCTGGTGAGCGATCGCTGTCTTGCCTCTCACGTCACGGCTTAATGGCAGTCACGGCCCGACCGCCACGTGGCCGCCCTTGATGCCAACTGGGCATCTGCCATCTGTTCTTCTTTTTTTCTATCCTTTTTTCAAGACTCGAGAGTCGATATGAAAAATTAAACTAGTCGTCTTCCACATCGCTTGTGTTACAGGGAATGGTGCGCAATCTGTCTTCCGCTTCGGTGTCCCTCTGCAATACGTTTCCTCCTCTTTCCTGGGTTGACGCAATGCTTTAATTTATTGAACCATAATGGAGGGGAGGGGAACGTCAGATTGCCTTCGTTTCTGGACAAGTTCTGTAGCTGTTGGAGAGCTTCGATGAGCTAGATAGGGTGTGACGAGATCTCGGAGAAGGGGATGTGGTTTGGATCATGCATGTGGGGAGATGCATGATCCATTTAAGAATCCAGTGCATGTTTCGTAAGGGTAATCGGTTCCCGATTTGATCCGGTTCCACCTAAGAACTAGGGACCAAACCGGGAGGACCGGTTTCCAATTTTTGGAATCGAAGCTGGACCGGACCGGACCGGATCCGGTCCCATGGAACCGACCACTTAATAAAAAAATTAAAAAAAATTCTAAAGTTGATACTATTTTTAGAGTTTATTGCTATTTTTAAGAAATGAAAAATATGTATATTTATATATATATATATATATATATATATATTTGTATGTATGTATATTTTTCAAAAGAATCAGTTCGGTCCAGTCCGGTTGCCCGCCGGAACCGAGAACTAGACCGACAATCACCGGTTCCATTTTTATGGAACTGGAAAGCAGACCAAACTAATCAAGTTAGTTTGGTTTGGGCGGTCCATAATTTAGGCAATCCGACATGCTCACCCTAGTGTTTTGAGCTCCTGATCTGCTGACTCCACAGCAATCGGATGACGGTAAAGGAGGAGGTCGCGGCAGGACCTGAAGTTTGTCTTGAGCCAGCCATGGCTGAAAAGCTTCAATACCCAACATGTTTTGAATGACAGGGCCCGGTCCGCTCTCCTGATTTGGGCCTAAAGGGCTTGTTCAAATTCAGTTTTTTTTATTTTGGAGGGGCCAGAAGTTCACTGATACACTCAGTTACCAGTTTCAACCGTTGCTCCAAAAAGGGTCTTTCCACAGTTCCATGACACACAGAATTGACAATTCAGTAGGGCTACGTTTAGTTTACATTCACAGGGAATCAACTAACTCCTCAACATATGAGAGAGAGAGAGAGAGAGAGAGAGAGAGAGAGCACAAATCTGATTGTGTAAATATGTTCTTGTATTATCTATAGTGTCACAGTAATTCAATTGGAGTTGAAGACTGAGATCACATGCTCTCGAAAGATTTGGATTGCTCTTCCTAGCAACAAAATAGGAGAATTTCTCGATGCACTCATACTATCAGAGATCTATACCATTAACTAATAAGAAGGTCCGCCGAGAAACAAAAGTGCAGCCCGAGAGGAAGTATAGAAATGGCCAATCGACTCAAAGATGGTAAAATGATCACAGAATGCAAATCATAGAACCTCTTCGAGCTCGAAGATAGAACTTTAGAGCCGGAACGAACATAGGTTGAATCAGTGCCACGCTAGGAATATTTCTATGAGGAAGGGTAAAACATCTTTTCCGCAGCTGAAGGAAGGATGCAGTGGGAGGGCCTAAGCAAGCCTCTCGAGCTTGACCAAAAGAGAAGAAGTCCAACCCAAAATTACACATCCTATAGCCTTTGGATGTGTCACGCCTCTTGAAGTTAATGTTCCATACGTAATGGATCTTCCTGGAGGATGGGACTATACTCCTCATTCCTACTGCTTAAGCCATTACCAACACATGAGTGAAAGACATTGCATTTTGCTACATTCTCGTGAATATGAGATTTGAGGAATTTAACAGGTATCTCCCCTTCTTCCTTCCTCCCATCTTTGCGCTTTCTAGTACCATCACTTGTTAACACTACCGGACAAGTGTAAGCCATGAAAGTGGCATCCTCAGAATCAACCATATCCAGGTCAGCATCATCAATCGTATCCTCCACTATGCCCTCGTTATATGCATCTTCAAAATTGTCACCTCTTAGCTTGAAGACTGGGAGCTCATACTCTATTCTTGACTTGCAAACTACTGCCTTTGCATGAAGCTTCAAAATATCACTGTCAAAGACTCTAATCCCTAGATCCTCTACAATCAGCAGCCACTCTGAAATACGAGAAAATATTTCAAATCTCTAACTTGTTTTAAGTCCTCTTAATGTTTACAGCTAAAACAGTCATTAATCACGTATGTAGTCAACAAGTAATTCTGCATTAGACCTTACAAAAAAAAAAAAAAAAAGTAATTCTGCATTAGAAGGACAATCGGACCCCTGTAGCAACTTAGCGCATAAAAGGTAGAAGAGCCGTAGCAGATAATGCTATCAAAAACAGTATCAAAAGCAAATAAAGATATAAGAGGGACTAACTAATAAGTGCTGCTGGAGTTGATGCCGTTGGTCTGCTGGTTATTCCCCCTGGACCAGTTTGACAAGTCACCCATTTGAGCAATTGGGAAGGTAGGCAGGATTTAGAGACTGCATCCTTATAGGAGTCTACTTTGCTACGGTCACCATTTTCCCTACAGCCAGTTTAACACATCTCTCTAATGTGATGATTAATTAAGCAAGTGTAGTGAAGCAGGAGTGGTATTCATGCTCTCATACCTAATGAATTGCATGGCGCTTTCAGCTACCAACAACAACAAGACAGCCGAGCTCTTCAAAACCTCATCATGAAGCTTTCTCCCATTTTGAGGGCTCAGAAATGGATAATCCACCATTATCAGGGCATCATATAGGACTTCTCGTAAGAGAATTTCATCCTTGAATTTCTGCAGAGAGAAAAATTACCAAGCGTATATAAGAAGAGTTGGACATTAGCTAACGTCTCCATGAGCAAGAGCAACAGGATTTCTTCAGGCATATTTCAAATTCAAAAGTACCACAACAAGGTTATCTAGAGTTTTAACTTTAGACTGGTATAGCAAATATGAGACAACAGCTTATGAAGGGTTCCTTCACAATTCCAGTATCCTCAAATGTCATCCAAATAACCAGATTCTCCCACATAATCTGGTTCACACCGTGAAGTGTAAAAGTGATTGCAGTTCACCTAGGAAATCGGCAAATCAAAAGCATGAACAATATAGTTAACTCTCATAGATTGAGCCTCTGATCCTTTTAACTCATGATACAAGTATCTTTGTCCAAAGTAGATCAACTGAGCAGGCATTAAAAGTCATTCGTCCAAAGAAGTGCACGAGTTCTTTTAATTTTGCATAAAAGTCTTAGTGCAAGCTAATCTGCACACATGACTGTCTTTTGCTCTGGAGCCAGCTCCATGAAGATAAAAACATAAGTATTTATCTCTTTCATGCAACTCAAAGGAGGACAAAAGGTCTGTATGACATGAATTGTGTTTTACCATCCTCATCAAGTGTTCTGTCTCCATTGGGATTTTATGAGACTTGATTTAACTTGAAATTTGCAAAGTAAGGTACATTACAAGCTTCATACCTCCTAACTTTTAAGTTTAAGGGGAAAAAAACACTAAATGCACTTACTAGCAGCAATGTCACGGGTGTAACTGGATCCAAGAGCATGCTAAGAAGAGTACCTGACATCAAATCAAACGATGGTGGTATTGAATTATCAAGCAGGACAAATAATAGTGTATTAATTTGACAAAAATTAATGATTGATTGAAAAGGGACAAATACAGTATTCAACACAATTGAGTAGCCAGTGGATGCCACGAACGGAGCCTCAGACTAGTTCACGACGCATTAAATCAATGTTCTGTCGAAAATAGGAATCCTGCATGCACTATGGAACTCCGTTGAACGCTAATCACCTCAGGAATAATGTTCAGTCATAAACATATACAAATCTGAAAATGGTAAGACACATTACACCGACAGAGTGACGAGGCACTTTAATATTGCAAATGGAACTACAAGCCTGAAAAAAATCCAAAAACAAGCGAACCCGAAAACGTGTTTCTCACCGAAAAAGCAAAAGTTCCTAAATCCAGCAATAGTCTGCACTGCCCAGCTGTGCATATCTCTCTCCAGCTCGGCGCGCAATGTCTGGGCGTCCAACTTCAAGCACAACCTCAACAAGAACACCTCGGCCATAACAACCCCAGCCAAGCGCCCCATGCCGGTGCCGCAATCCTTACAAACCCCCATGCGAACGTCATCGCTGACGACCGGAAAGAACGATTTCACGTCCTTCTTCGGCTTATCGACCATCCAGACGCGAATCAAATCCAAAAAGCACGGACTCAAGGGCTCCAACTCATCCTCTTCCTCAAACTCCCCGCCGCTGCAGATGCTAACGTAACTAACCACGACCTCCAGCAAGTCCTCCACCTCTTTCTTCAAGCTCCGCCGCTCGACCACCAGAGAGTACAGCTCGCACACCACCGGGGCGAGCACGGCCACCTTCTTGACCGCATTGCACGAGCTGGAGCACGTCGCCAGCAGCTGGAACAGGTCCTTGACCCTCGACACCTGCCCCGAGGCGTCGGCGGCGTCGGCACCGCCGCGGCCGGCCTCGGCCGACTTCGCGGCGTGGTGGGTCAGCGCGGCGTAGAACCAGACGGTCTCGAGGGGCGGGTCGGGGAGGCTGTGGAGCAGGCGGGAGAAGATGGAGGTGAAGGCGGCGAAGTCCGGCGATCCGCCCCGGTACTCCAGCAGGAAGCGGTCCACCGACTCCTTCAGCATGGGGTGGAGAGGATCGCGAGGGCTTCGGCCGGTCGGTGCCGCCGGATCCATGTCGAGTCGGAATTCCGGCGGGATTCGATCGAATTCGGGGTGGATTTTGGGAGGCGATTTGCTCGGTTTGGAAACCCTAATTTTGCGGGACCTGCGCAGGGGAGGAAGGAAGAAGAAGAAGAAGAAAGGGGGAAGGGAAGGTGGGGGCAGAGATCGGTAACGGGCAAATTTTTTGAATTTGGGCTTAAATAGAGAATGGCGTGTATTTTCCTTTTTTTATTTTTTTCTATGAGAGAGGAGAAAAATTAATTCGAGATCGATTTATGATAAATTAGATAATGGACTAACGTGCCCATGTATGTTTTCCGAAAGGACTATTATTATGAGGATTATTTTCATGAAGATTATTGTCTCAAAAGATGATGTTTAACTTTTTTTTTTTTGGTTGGAAAACATCATAAAGCTTTGAAAGTACCACACAAAAAGATAACGGTTTCCTATGTTAAATCACTGTTTGCAAAATTGATTTTACTACAAGACGCCATGTGTTGCGATTTTATTGGCTGGCATCTCAAAGATGATGTGATAGAGAATATTACCGTACACCATCCCCTTGTAAAAATGATCCTAGCCACAACTTGGTACCTTCAAGAAACGAGATGCACCAATAAACTTAATTAACTTGATTTGTTTTGCGAAAAAATAAAAATAAAATCGATTTTTTTTAAATAATCATTTTTTAAAAATGATAATATTTTTCTATATTTTGTAGAAATGTGAAAGGGAACTGAGAATTATGTTTTCATTTTTCCAAAGAGACATGTATTATCCATGCATTATATAAGCTATATATGCATTATATTTTTTTATCAGTAGATGTTGAAATACACATTCAATGACCTTCAAGAGAAAATCTGATGTGGAGATGATTTGAAATAAGAAGTTGCCAACGTTCAATTTCTTTTTAGTATAAAATTGGTCTATGAAGCAGAGACATATTGTTGGAGCTTTCATGTCGTGTCTGACACGTGTCGTCGACACATGTCGACGTGTCCGGCACACTCAGACACATTCGGACACGCTTAGACACGCAATCAACACGTGTTGGATTTTCAGACATGTGGTCAACTCTTCTTGATATGTTTTGACACGCATCTCCGAGGAAGAGGATCGTTGAAGAAGACCATGGAGGGTGGAGGCGAGGGCGAGGAAGCGGAGATGAGGCCGTGAGCGACGGTGAGGGAGTGGCATAGGAAGAGTAGAGACCGAGCCGTGACTGCAATGGAAGGCTAGTAGCGAGGTTGCGGCTGTAGGGGGTGGACCTCGGGGGACTTTTTTATCATAAAAATAAACAAGGGAGGCTATAAAATCAATTCGAAAAATAAAAGTACTGAATGTTGAATAATTGTAAAAAAAATCATATATTTATTTAAATAAGTTAATTCTAGTTTCTTGTTAGTCATTGATTTCATCAATAATTGTTGTTAGAATTAGAAACATGTCCCCAAATATGGATACGCATTAACTATAAATGTCTTTCGAATTTCCTATAAATAGATTTATTGATATTATTAGTGTAAATTCATTGCATGTTGTTTTTTTTAATTAATTTAATTGTGAATTTGAATCAAATTAATTAAAAATAAAATATTCATTTAATGTACAACGTGTCCCAACGTGTCAAAATTCTCTATAAATGACCTGTTAGCGTGTCGTGTCGCGTGTTGGTGTTACTTAGTACACGAGACAATAAAGAAGTGTGAGATGTGTATGCACCAGCATGTTAAAATAAAGAATGTAGTCCTATTGAATGCCCCACTAGAGGATTACTGGAGATGGCCCTTACAGGTGGTAACATCCCTCTACTTCCTGCCACAAGCCAACATAACCGGCCTAGGAAGGTAGAGACCCTTGGTTATTATCCATACATTATAGAAGCTATGTATGGATTATATATATATATTTTGTCAATAAGTGGTTGAAATAAGCACCCTAATAGAATAAAGAAATTGGCTTACCTTTTATATATTGTAGCCAACTTGCGTGTTCTTTGTTTTACTACTCAAAATATAATAAAACGAAACCTGAAAAATATCGATGTGTCGGAGCACGCACAGTGAAGAGCAAGAGAGGAACCCAATGTACTTGAAGGAGAGACATAAGCAAGTAATTACTTTTTTCCGCATCCGATTTGATCGCAAAATGTTCGTTTTTTTATTTATTTAAAATCTTCGACTTTAAAGATAGAAACTATTCCAAGTTCATTTCTTGCCAGAGGACATCCACATGCCCTGACACCTCGATTTGAAACCTCTCGAAAACCTCATGAGTTTAGATGCCACGAGGGATTTGACTTGGTTGTCAAGGTCTTGATGATTTAGGCACAACCTCCTTAGATTCTAGGCACAAGGGCCAAGATCTTGGGTCTGACCTCAAGAGACTTAGGCCACCACCAAGGTCTTAACACAAGCATTAGAGGACCCCAACTTGGAGAAAATATTGGGTGCTTTAGGAGCGCCAAGTTAGCTTGGTCTCTGACCACTCACGTGGTGCCACGTGGAGGCGTGAGCCCACTTGATTATTTTGCCTTCTTCCCCTCTCTCCTCCCTTCCTTCGATCCCTAGCCTTTTTTCCCCTCTCCTAGCCTGCACACGCTTTCTCTCCTCCTAGCCTACACACTCTTCTGCAATGCATTTATTCGGCATGGAAGAAGGAAAGAGAAGCAGATGATTTTTGTTCCTCTCCAGCAACTACAAACCCCATTTCTTTCTCCTCATGAAGGGTTCAAAATTTTGAATCCCAAATTCTCTCTCTACACTCGTTACTACTCCGCCGTGCATCAAGCGGCTGTACTCCCGCCATCGCCGACGAACCACATTACAACCACCCCTACTCTAGCGCTCGCTTGCTTCTCTCTCCGTGCTCGTTGCTGCTCCGACGTTCGTTCCGAGGTTCGTGAAGTGGCCATTCCCTGCTTGAGCCAACGAAGGAGGTGCCCTTGCTTTGGTGCTTACTCTCTTCTCTCACCGCACTCGTTGCTACTTTCGCGTTCGTGGAGCGATCGTTCCCCCGCCGCCGTCGACGAAGCATGTGCCCATGCTTTAGTGCTCACTTGCTTCTCTCTCAGCGCTCGTTGCTGCTCCGTCGTTTGTCGAGCAGCCGTTCCCCCTCGTCGCCAATGAAGCACATTAAGGCCGTAACAATTGTGCTTCGTCGACCGATCAGAGGAGGAGGGAGGGTTTGGCCGTGGTGGGGTGAGAGCGGAGCTTGAGGCACATGTCCGACCACTGCACGGAGCGAAGTCGGTCAGCGATTGGGCTCGGTGACTGTGCGTTGCTCTCACGACTCAAGCCCCAAGGGGAGGTTGTCAACTGGTCAAACTCCGTCATTCAAGGTGCATTTGGGGCTTTCTTTTCTTCCCTTATCTTTGTTGCTATGTCCGATAGGATGAAGGTTTTCCATGGGCACGGCTGGTGTTCTCTAGTGTTGGGCTCTTCTTTTCAGTTTTTGAACAATCGAACCAGACATTTAATTCACCTCTCTTTTGTGCTTTGTTTGATTCGAACCGTATGAAGTCGAGTAGATGGTTTCATAGCATTAGAACATTGGCAAGCTTGTAAATGTTACTTGATGTGTGAAATCATCTTCCCACTGTAAGGTTCTGTGTCTTTTCTCGCCATAATTTTCTTACAAGAGATCTGGTTTTAGTCCTAACCCATTTGCATGGTGCATTTTACTCTGCAGGATTTGCTTATAGCTATTGAGAAGATAAACTCATACCTAAGCAAGAAATGGAATTGTTCGGAAAACAAGAGCTTCTTTCAAGACGAATTATCATTATTGGCATTGGGTGCATATATAACATCATTAGTGATGTGAATCTCTAAGTGACCATGAAAGCATTTGCTGCAAACTCACGAGTGCTTGCCTTATCACATGCCCTTGGGTACTAGCCCATGTACAAGCATGTCTCTTGTTTTCATCATCCTATTATTTGGAACTTGCAAAATTGCTTCTATGTATGATGGTTTGTACTTAGGAGAAGCACACTTATTTGCATGCATGTCATGTTTGTGCACTAACAACCATAGGTTAGTGTTTGCATTTACACAACATTTAGAAAGTATTAGTTATTCGATGAGAAATGAGGGTTGACGCTTTTGATTTTTAATGACAAAGGTTTGGTGCTTATTGGAATATGGATTTCGAGTTTGTTATACATGTTTTTGAGCTCAATATATCTATACTCCTGTCCTCTGTTGCTCTTTGCATGCACAAAACGTTGGATTTTGAAATTCAGTTACTTTTTATGACTTAGGTCTTGAGGATAATGTGGCTGAGTACTATCAACAACAAATGGAAATGCTTGAGGGCTTCAATGAAATGGATGCTTTAACTCAACGTGGTTTTATTCCTAGAATGTAAAAGGTCATTCTTGAATTTTGATGCTTTGTACTGTCTACTAAATTAATATGGTACCTCAATCTGATAGAAAGGAAGTTTAAGTGCCTGTCTAATAGTTCCATTTGGAATGAGTCTTATATTGGGATTTTCCCTTATCACTTAAAATGATTCATTGTTACTGCTTACTGTAGGCCCTAAGGCAAGATCCTATCTGTTGCTGCTTGCTTGCGTGAGGCACCTGGCTATTGAGATAGTTCATGGATTGATCTTGTACAGAGTTTTATAGAAGGAAGTACCTTTGTAGAAATATTGTTGGAATTACAGTGTCTAGTTTGTATCAGCCTTTCAGACATGCATTCTTATGTACAAGGCTTGACATAAACATTTTTCTAAGCACGAGTTTTGTGGAGAAATCATCTTATGTTAAATGCATTGGATGCAGCCCAACGATTCTACTCTCGTAATTAATTGCTTTTGTAGCAGTTTTTTCCAAGAAGATTTACCTATCTCCCACCGCCTTTATAGTTATAGAAAATGAATTTGTCTATACTAATGGCGGTTCTTTACGTTTTCAGTGACCTTGAGATGTTCTTGTTTCTGGTTGGAAATTACTTGCCATGGCTATGTGTTTATTGTGGTTCTGCTGTTTATATTATTGCAAACTGATGATGATATGGGCTGTAGGAATGCCTTTTCAAATTTTAAAGAGCTGGTTGAGAGCATCAGAATTGAAATGCCCTCAAATAATCTAGGTTATAACCTTTCATGGTTGAACTTGTCATTCGGACCCATTATTGCTATTTGCTTGTTCTCTTTAAGAACACTTTGAGCCCTGATGATCTTCTGTGTGATGCAACTGAATCTTTGGATATTTGGATATCATCGTGTTGCATTACTTTTGATCGATTAATTGCTTCCCCTTCGATTTAATGTCCTTTTATCAAGGAATAGAATGCATTGTTGATTTCAGTTTCATGAATTGTATTTTTGCAAGTTGGTCATCCGAACAGTAGAATCATGTAGACAATGGCTTTGGCTAGAGAATGTGCACATAAGCTAGATGTTGGTTTTCCTAGGGTTTGTACCCATCATCCCTCTTAGCATATTTTCTATCTTGTGTTTTTTTTTTTCTCAAGTTGAGACTTTTGGATTTGTGCTAAATAATTTTGTGCTTGGACTTGTAATTTATTTGGAATTTATTTTTTTGTTTTACTTTTTTAAAATTGAGTTTGTTGACCTAAGTGTATCATATATTTTAGCTTTTACCATTCTTTTGTGATTTGAGAATTAAGGGCCTTAGTATTGCCAAATAGCTTTAGTATTCCATTTTCTTTCAGGTAATCTGTTAGATGTTCTTATAAGTACAGGGTCATAAGACTGATATAAAACTTGTTGTATACTTTATGTCTTGACCGGATTCAAAGTCAAAATGATGGGAGATTCCAGTTTTTCGGTTGCTTAACATGGTGTTTGTTAGCAGTTATGAGCACTTAACTGTCTATTTATTCTCTTATTTTATTGCTCTATTTAATTAATCATTGCTTCCACAATTCTTTTCCCACTATTCAGTATTATCTAACTTGCGAAACTAGGTCAGTCTTCCAAGGATATTCAGTGGGCAAGCTCCGCATGACATGCAAAAAAAAGCAAAAGCTGTTTTTTTTTTTTTTTTTTCCATAAAGGTGTCAAAGTCTCTGTAAGTTCTATTTTGATCTTGGTTTCTTTTTCTTTATCCTTTCTCTTTGTTTGACATGAATGTCTCGCTATGTCTTACTATATTCTCAATAATTTCAGGTTCATGGCTTTGTATACATTCTTGTCAAATAGGATAAACAACCGGTTGCTTACTTAAATGATATGTTCAAGATTTCCAAGGGTAATAAGATGGTTGTAGTACAATGGTTTCACAAAATTGATGAGGGTAGGATTGATTTGCTTTGCGTTTTTTTATGATAGAGATTTTTTTTTTGTGTCTTCAATATCTTAGCATCGAATGTATAGATGTTTGGAGCTTGTAATTTTGATAGCTTGAATCAAATAGATACAATTGCATTCTTGGATTTGCGTTCATTATCTTCATCGCATTGCCATTGGCCAAAGCCGACTCAGCTACTCTCTCTTTGGCTCTTTCTCTCTCGCCTTAAATGTTTTCAACATTCATATCCATGATATTGTCATCAATGAAGCAAGCAGATTGAAAAGAGTAATGAATGGTTTCTTCGAGTACTTTTGTGGCTTTAATCCATTTTGTGGATGAACACCCCAAACAATCTATTATCTATAACTACAAAAATAGAGTACAGGTGCTCAACAATTAAGCTTCCTAAACAGCATAGGAGACAAGGGAATTCTTACAAGCATAAAAAACAATAATCGTGTTGCTAAAAGTATATGCAATTACACACCAAAATCACATGTTTTCGTCAAATTAGGACTTCTTAACACATCATCCTATATACTTAATGAATTGCTCAACATAAAAACATATGCATTTTCCACTATTAAGCTTCCCAAACATGGAAGACAGAAGAATTCTAACAAGCATAAAAAACAACGACCATGTTGTTATCTTTCGCCTTTTGACTAATTTTTGTGTGATCATGCATTGTCTTTGCCTTCAAAATCGTTCAATTCATTCATCTTAGGATATTGAAAAAAATTAGATGACTCCTGTACAAAGGAATAAAATATATTTTGAGAAAATGCACAATTTTCTAAACAATGGGCGTGCATAAATATTATCTTAAAAAATGCAAGTCAACAAAAGTGAGACGACTAGTACTTAACTCAAAATATTTTCATGGGATCTATTATAATACTCCAATATCTATTGATAAGAAAGCATTATCAATAAGCATTAAAATAGTTTACTAAAGATGAAATAATATTGCAATCTCAAATGATTTTTATAATAGATACATGATTAGTGAATGGGGAATCATTGGCAGCATGATATATGATTGTTGCATCTATATAAAAAAAAATGACTTCATTAATATAATGTAATAAAATGCTTTCATGGGACATTAAATTTCAACCAAACATTAAATTGGTAGCCTAAACTACTATATACTTGATTAGTGAACGGGAAAAACCCATTCATAATCCCTGGCGGCATGATGTATGCTGGTTGCATCTATGTAGATGAAAAAAAAAATTGATCAAATTAATAGAATGTAAAAACAAATGTTGAACTCAAAAAGATACATCTGATTATAAAAATTAAGATTTACTACAGGACCGCCAATGTTGCTAGGACAAATGGCATTTTGAATTTGATTTGAATTTCTTGAATAATCCGATAAATGAGTTTCAACATGTGTTGCTTGAATAGCCAGCTCTACATTACCAAATAAGTAATATACTAATTGGCCTCATGTAGCATAAGAATAAACTAAACATATTAACTAAAACTCTATGTTAATCAGTTCACCTTCTTGGATTTTTTTTCTTTTTTTTCTCACTTGAGGCTCTAAACATTCCATAACTTGTTCTATTTCCTTTTTTTTGAAGGGGGTCCAATACCAATCTCACACAAAGAAGCCTCATTATCATTATCATCACTAGCATCATCTGTCACAACCACATTTGAGTTACATGATGAAATTTCAGCTATTCTTCGTTATTTTCATAGTATTTCCATCTTGAGCTCCCAAACTCATCACTTTAAAAGTATTTTCATATATCCTTGCTTCGCACCTTTAATCCATATTTTCAAAATATAAGAAGATGGAATGACTAAAACTGATGCATTTCCATTCAACATGTACAAAGCATGGCGACACAACCACTCTTTTGATTCAAATAACTTGCATTCACAAGAAATTGAAAAGTCAACAGGATTGAATATAACAATATGTTCACCTTTAATTCCTTTATATTTGAGAGTGTATTCATAAACCAACTTATTAAAAGCAGTATTTGAAATATGTTGGGAGACAGTTTGCGAAAATTCTTCATAAAACATTTTAAAAATGGCATAAGTATACATCGAAACGGCATGCGTCAATATCCCGTTATGCAAAATATGCAATTTGGGCTATCCACGAGAACTATAATCATCTTGACCTCCAATCTCTCTCATATGTTTCAATTGTTCTTCATAATGGCGAACAAATATTACATGACTTGATGTCTTAACCGACATTTGTTAGAAGACATTATTAGTGCTCTCGCTCCTTTGACTTGATGTTATACCACAAGAAAAAATATCATGATTAAAAGCCGAACTTCATTTTTGTCTCAAATTATACAACATTTGAAGCCAACTATTATCCTCAGTGCCCCACTCCTCATCCATTTTTCTCCAAGTAGATTTAAGTTCATCTTCTGATTTGCATCTATACAAAAGTTTTGATGAATAGTTATCCTTAAACTTCGGCTTGTAATAAAGATGTGGAATGTTTTGATTAGCATTTTTCTCAATATGCCAAGTATATAAACGATGTTAAGTATTCGGGAATACCGTTCGAATGGCTTTTGCCATTGCTTGGTCTTGATAGTGAAAATGGTTTTTGGAGCTTTATTTCTCATAGACTTTAAAAACACCTCAAATAACCACATAAATGAATTTGCAATTTCATCCGATAAAAATGCACAACCAAACAAAGTATTCTTCCCATGATGATTAACTTCAACAAAAGGCACACATATCAGGTTATACTTGTTAGTACGATAGGTAGTATTAAAAACCACAACATCACCGAAACAGTCATAATCAAATTTGGACAAACCATCTCTCTCAAATAGATTTGTCAATCTACCATCTTGATCTACCTGTTGTGCATAGAAAAAATATTAGATTTTGCATTTGCATACAATGAAAATGATTCAAAAGACTTTGACAATCTCCCTCACTTATAAGATTTGATCTTTCACTTTGTAGAAAATTTTAACAATCACGTAGGATGATATCTAAGTTTTGGCTTCTTCCCGCTTCGTTGGCCAAGAATTAATATGCCATTGTTCCCCCAATGCCGGCCTTAGCCATGTCAACTAAAACCCCTTGCAAGTATTGGAAATCATTCTTCCACATCTTATTAAATGCTTTTGATAATCTGGTATAAATTCATGATTGTGCTAAAAAACATAGTCCACGACTTCATGAACACTATTCTCAACCTTAAATTTGATAAAAGCAGGACAACCACGTCTAATTTCAAGTCTTTCATATTCTTTTTCTTGATCAAATGAGTTGATAGAATACCCCTCACAATTACACCCAAAAATCCATTGAGTTATTTCTTCTTTGTCATTTTTTCTAGTCTTAGACTTCCTCACTCCAAAACCTTTGCCTATAGCATAGGCGACATATTTATGATATGTTTCAAGTTCACTTGCAAAAACTATTCCTATCGTAAACTCAAAATCTTCCATTGAGTTATTTCTTCTTTGTCATTTTTTCTAGTCTTAGACTTCCTCACTCCAAAACCTTTGCCTATAGCATAGGCGACATATTTATGATATGTTTCAAGTTCACTTGCAAAAACTATTCCTATCGTAAACTCAAAATCTTTTTCCAAATCAAGGATTACATGTGCAAGATGAGCAGTTTCATGCTGCAAGCAAAGAACAAAAGGTTTTTAACATAGTGCTTTTACGAGGAAAATAAAATTTCTTCCATTTTTTGAGAAAGCAAATATCTTTCACATAGTATAAGTTTAGAATTACCTCTAACTCAGCCATCGGATAACCTTACACTGCGAATTTACGGGCGCAAAAGCTTTACTTGATCAGAAGGGATCTAATGGCAGAAGCAAAATAACATGAAATCAAATATCAAGATTAGTTCAATGACTATAGGCATAAAACATTAGCATAAAACATCAAAGCATGACATCACTTGACCATTAAAACATAATTCATGGAAACATATATACAAAAATAGATTGGCTAATAGATTGCACTAAAGGAAAAGATAAATCTTTGTCACATTCACGATCATCTTCAAGTATCTTAAGTAGAGATATTATAGGATGAGCACCATAAAAAGAAAAAAGAAAAAGAAATTCATGCAAAACGAAAACAGAAAGCGGAAAGTAAACGTTGGAAGAAGACCACATCACCACCTAACTTTCGCACATTTCTCAAATTAGCAAACGATGTCTCTCTCTCTCTCTAAAAAAAAACTTTGCTTATTTATCTCGACCGTCCAAGAGAAGACTCATGTTGGACGGCACATGTAGGATATCAGCTGTCGCTTGTATTTGACCTATATTTGACGTTTTGAAACATCCTTTGGTAGGGGGTTAAATTATCACCGGAGAAAGAGTTGGGATGTCTCCACAAACACATCTCCGAGGAAGAAGCCACGTTCGTTCCAGCTCACAAGGCGAGATATTTTCGTAGAAGCAATTGCCATCGTGAAAGCCCTAAATGCATCTTGAATGACGGAGTTTAACCATTCGACAACCTCCCTTTGGGACTTGAGTCTTGAGAGCAGCATGTAGTCATCGAGCCCAATCATCGATCAACTCCACAGCGTGCGGTGGTAGGATATGTGCCTCCTCAGGCTCCGCTCCCACAAAACCACGGCCAAATCTCTGTCCCCATCCCTCCGCCTTAGGAATAAATGGCCCTTCCTCCTCCTCTGGTCGCTTGACAAACACCGGAGCAACGTGAAAAGAGAAGTGAGTGAGCATCATAGTAGGGGCACTTACTTCGCTAGCGACGGTAGGGGAACGGTCGCTTGACGAACTTCGGAATGAACGTCGGAGCAGTAAGGAGCGCGAAGAGAGAAGCAAGCAAGCACCGGAGTAGGGGCGGTTGTAATGTGATTCGTTGACGATGGCAATGGAACGACCGCTTGACGAATGTCAAACAAACGTCGGAGTAGCAACGAGAGCGGAGAGAGAAGTGAGCGGCGCTAGAGCAAGGGCGCTCGTAATGTGGTTCGTAGGCAACAATGGGGAATAGCCGCTTGACGCACGGCAGAGTAGTGACGAGCGTAGAGAGATTTTGGGATTCAAAATTTTGAAACCTCTGTCGGATGAAAGAAATGGGAAATGGTAATTCGCAGCCGCTGGAGAACAACGTAAAGCCTCTATTTTCTTTCCTTCGTTTGAAGAGGAAAGAGAAAAGCCTCTGTGCCATAATAAATGCATTGTAGATGAGAGAGAATGTGCAGGCTAGGAGGAGAGTAGGCGTGCGCAAGCTAGGAGAGGATAGGAAGAAGGCTAGGGAGAGGAGAAAGAAAGGAAAAACGCAGAAGACAGCAAAAGGGCCCACGCTTCCACGTGGCGCCACATCAGTGGTTGGAGACTACGCTGATTTGGTGTTCTCCAATATTTTCTCCCTAGGAGGGCTTAAGCATTTTGTACTAGCTCCCTAGCTTTGAGGGATGCGGGCCCAATCACTAAGGTCCCAAAGCCTAGGCATTAGGGAACCATATTGGGCAATAATGATTTGGGTGCAAGAGCTAGGGACTTGACTACAAGGAAGAGTCAAGGACTCGACCGCAAACATGGGCACTGAGGTTTTTGGCTCTACCTCAAAGGACTTGTACCCAGCTTATGAGGACCTAAGCTCGAACTCGATGGACTTGGTCCAAAATGCTAGTGATTTGAGCGCGGAAGCCATGCAATTGGACATAGCTGTCAAGGTCTCATTCGTGGCTTTTGTAAATACCGACTCAAATGTTAAGGTCTTTGTGTCTAACTATCGAAATTTAGTCATATTTTGAAAATTGACTTTTATTTTTTAAAGAGGAAATCATTTTATTGAGTTTAAGTTTTCTACTAATTATGCAAATACTTTTCGTTTACTTATTTTTAGCGATCCAAACGTAGGAAAATAATTTTGACGATAAATTTTTCACAAATCAAACCAACCTTAAAAGTAAAAGCTTCGAAAATGATAAAGGTATATTCCTAATCATTATTCCATTATATTGCCTCTGGCATAAGGGCGGGGATTCTTTTGGTTTGGTTGTTAAAGTATAATGGAATAATGATTATAAATGTACTTTTAGTTATTTGAACTAATTCGTTTAACGCAAGAAATATTCTCATTAGAAACACCCCACCAACAACTCTCTAAAACCATAATTATATGATCGACGGAAGTTAGTAATTACGATAAACAACATTAATTGTTTCATTTAATTTTTTTGTATAAATTATTGATATTTAGCATGTTGACTATATTATCAAAATTAAAAAAGAGACCGTAACATTTTTTGAGGCTATGCTTGCAGAAATAATCTTGATACAAAAAACAAATTTTAATCATTACAACTTTGAGAAGCCATGAGTGAATAGGTAACAGACTAACAGTAGAAGTAACGTCTCCACCATAATTGCTGGTCTAGTCTAGTAAATTTGATACTTCTATTAAGTAATTCAAAGGCATAAAACAACATAAAGTGGCGAGGAATAAATATACATTTATCAAGCACATATACCGTGAGAGACGAATATTCTAGGCTGCATCTTTAGTTAATAAGAAGAAGGGCTTGTGATGAACATTTAATTCCACATAATTAATGCACAAAAACCCTTCTTTTATTTATGAGACAAGATCATGGTTGCATAAATGAAAAACGAAAATCTAATCGACAAAACAGAGGGAATGTGATGTTTTGATTATCTACTCCAATATTTTTGCCTCGTCTTTGTCTTAATCGAACAATAAATATATTTAGAAAATTAGTTCATTTTGTCAACTTTAAAATTGTCACCGCGATTAAAAGAAGTTAAGAAGAAAAATAAAGTTTCGTGAAAGAAATAATGGAAAGATTTTGACCATCCAACAACGCGCACCGCCAGCACCTCTGCCTCCGCCTCCGCCGACCATCGTCCCCTTCTCCTTGTCGACCAGCCTCAAGGGCCCAACACGCCCCCTTGAGCCCCCACCGTCTATCTCTTCACCGGCCGCCAATCAGATCCAAGCTCGGGACGTCGGATTCGATGCCGCCGTGCCCGGATTCGGCGAGGTGGGCCTTGGGTGAGCCGGTTGTAGCGCTGCCCAAGGCCGGCGAAGCCATTCGTGGTTTTTCCGAAGGTCTCGATCGGCACGGCTAAAGAGGATATAGAGGGATAGAGATGCGTGCATGTCAAGGACGCGACAAACGGCGACGAGCGACAGCTCGAGGACATGTGCGGCGGTCGACGAGGTGAGATGTGAGGCGATATCGACGGTGCTACATTGTCGAGCGGTGGCAGCCTGCGACGGTTTACGGGTGGGAGAGACTAAAATGAGAAAAGGGAAGGTTGCATGATGCTTTTCGCAAAGCGATTGTGTATGGTTAAATGCACAAGTATGCAGCGAGAAATATCAAACGAACGGGCGACACTTGGAGAGTAGCAGTTAATTCTTATCTAAATATCATGTGATATTGAATTTCGAGAACATACTAATTTACTACTCCTACAAAAAGAAATGGAGGATGCAGGATGCTTGCATGACCGCACTGGTACTTTTGATAAGTAGCGGGGCAACCTAAGCATCCATTTCTCTTATCTACTTTTGCAGCAAATCATGGTTTTGTGTTTGCGTAAGAAACAAATCTAATGACATTATTCAAGGAAAAGAAATCCAAGAGGTAGTTGACTACAAAATTTAGATGGTGAAATATTGTCCGAAATAAAATAAACGACATTTAAGAATTCACATATGAAGAATACTAAATACCCAATGGGCACGTAACATAAATATATTGGACTTTCATTTTTTTTTTCTAAGTTTATTTCTTTTACTGAATGGTTAGCCATGGACTCGATTTTTCTTCAGCGTCACTTCATTATGGTGATATGGTTGTCATGGAATGTTTGAATTATTGCAAACTTAAAAGAAATTAGTGATAGAAATACACCAAGTATTTTAAGATTCAAGCTCATTGCCATGGCTGCTTAGTTTGAGTCTGCAACAATCGTGGGTTCAAGTCACAGAGCTCGAGGCTATCGTGTCCAGTAGATCTTTTTGAGTCACAAAGTTTGAGGTCATGGTTGGTCAATTTGAGCTCTTGATCATAGTTACTCAATTGGTGATGACGTGAATAATTACGAATTATAAATTTTATATTGTTATAGGTATTTTATTAGTTTTATTCAAGTTAACCCCTTTCCTTATTTTATTTTTATCTTATAAGAATCTCACTATCATCCTATTAAGGATATCTTCCTTCCTAATTTTTGAAGGAAACCGTATCTTTGGAAAGTTGCTTGGCTGGGAAGGCACCGTCTCTTTTTAAAGCGGGATGGTGCCATTACCCAAGCATATCTTTAAAAAAAAAAAAATTAACCACATATCATTAATCCTCACAATAACATCAACGTTTATAATAATTTAACAACAAAAACTTATTGCAAAAGCTCCCATATAATCAATGCCGAGCACTCACCGTTATGTATGTATGTGATCGGTTCTTGATTTGGTCTAGTCCTACTATGCAATCGAGAACCGGATCAAAATTGGGGACTAGATTGGCTTGATCTAGTTCCCCAGCATCCTAATGGAAGCGGTTGAGTTTAAAGGAGAGAATGTGACAAACTCTATAAGAGGTGAAGGGGACTCGGAAAAAGAGAAAAATCGAAAGAAAAGAGCATGCACGAGTATCGTGGGGCTAAAGGAAAAGACCGAAAGAGGAGAATAGGCATGCGTGAGGCATTTATAAAATAAATAAAATGAATAAAAAACAATTGGTTCAGGTGATTTGAGGATCAGATTGCTTGGACGCCGATTCCATTTTTAGGAATCAAGAATTGGACCGGCACTCTCAGTTTTCGTACTTAATTGGCTAGTTCGGTTCGGTCCAGATGGTTCCTAATTTGATCAAAGTGAGTCCCGGTTTAAGGCCCAAACCCGATCTCCTAAAAAAAAAAATCCATGGGCGCATCTGACCAACACCCGGCCACAAGCTCATGGAAAAAATCCCATTCCCTAATTTTTCTTTCTCCCCCCAAATATCTAAAATCTAAGATATAAAATAAAAATACCACTAAAAAGAGCGAAAAATAAAAAAATAAAAAATCTCGCGGCGAGATCTACGCACCGTATATAAACCCCCGCACCCCCTTCTCTCTCCTCTCATCTCCGTTTCTAGGGTTTTCTCTCTCCTCCAATCTTCCTCCCCAATGGCGGACGAAGCTCAGTACGCCTCCGATGCGGGCAGCAACAAGCGCAAGTACGAGGAGCAGACCGGCCTCTCCCCACCCCCTCCCCGCCGGCCGACCGGATTCTCCTCCGGCCCGATCCCCTCCGCCTCGCCGCCCGACTCCGGCGGCGCCGGCCCGCTCTCCTACAAGAGCGTCCCGCCTCCCCCCTCCGCCGACGACGTGCAGGCGCAGGTCCAGAACGCGAAGCAGCGCGCCCAGGAGATCGCCTCCCGCCTCCTGTTCAACGCCAGCGCTGGGGTGGCTGCGGCGGCGGCGGCGGCAGCGGCGGCGGCGGCGGCGGCGGCGGATTCGATGTGAAGCGCTCTAGGGTTGAGAACGGGAGCGGATTTGATTCCATCGAGAAAGGTCTCGAGATTTAAGCTTATTGGAATTTTCTTTTTTCCTCTTCTGTCGCGTTATGCTTTTGTTTCTAATGCGTCTAGAATCGTATGCACTGTCGATGGAGGACCTCTAGATTTCAGTTGTGCGGTTTGAATGTCGGCTCTCGGTTCGCGGCATTTTGAGATAAAGTTCATTCGATAACGTTTACAAATGCATGATTTCTGCTTTTTTGTTCTTTGACATAGTCATCTCGGTAGCTTATATCATCCGTTAGAGCCTGTGAAATGATGCTTGTGCGGGACATCTATTCACTAGTTGTTTATGCTTCCGGCTTTTGTCTGATAGAAAGCTTGTGCACCATGTGCTGCTACTGGTGCTTCTTTTCGTTGGTGTAATTTTCGTTGATGTGCTCCATCGTTCTATCAACATGTTTTATTCAAACGCTTGTGTGGTGACTTTTTGGCATCTACGACTTGTTTCAGATGGGAAGCCCATGATGAGTACACCATCAGCGATTCCTGTTTCATATAGCTATGGCCAGGGGACAAGCAAAAAGATTGATATTCCTAACGGCAGAGTTGGAGTGATTATTGGTAAAGCTGGTGAGACCATCAAGTATCTTCAGCTCCAGTCTGGGGCTAAAATTCAGGTCACTCGCGACATGGATGCGGATCCCAATTCGCCGACTAGGCCGGTAGAACTAATGGGTACGCCTGAACAAATTGCCAAGGCTGAGCAATTGATAAACGATGTTCTTGCTGAGGTGGGTTTTTTTTTTTTTTTTTCAGTTTATCACCTGTTTGTTATTTGCTGTTATTGGAGTTGTGCTTGATTGTGACCTGGCACATGCCCACAGGCTGAAGCAGGGGGCTCAGGCATAATCTCTAAAAGAGTAACTGGTCAGACTGGATCTGATCAATTTGTGATGAAGATACCAAATAACAAGGTATATTTAAGTCTTTCGAACATCTAAGTGGTTCATGTATGTACAATTGCCATAGTATTCTATATGCGGCTTGTTCTCAGGTTGGATTAGTTATTGGCAAAGGTGGCGAGACAATTAAAAACATGCAAGGCAGGACTGGTGCTCGTATTCAGGTATAATATAAAATTTACTGCTCTATTCCTACTTAGTTCATCTTTTTTTATTTCCTTATTTTATATTCGTTGCTTGTTTGTTAGATGTAAATTTACAGATTTTACCAGAAGTTTTGCATTAGCTTGTGGTGATAAATTTGTTTCTTTAATGGGGCAATGATTATGAACTTTCAAACTTTTGTTATATTCTATACAGGTTGTACCCTTACACCTTCCACCTGGTGATCCAGCAATTGACAGGAATTTGTATATTGATGGCACAAGTGAACAGATTGAGGCTGCAAAACAATTGGTTAATGAAGTTATTAGTGAGGTATGTGTGGTCTATGATTGTTGCCACGTGGAACATGTCTTTCTGTCTCTTTATTTGGTCTATTTAGAAAATTTGCCACCCAGATTTGTTGGGCAATTTGGTTGTTGATGTAGACTACTTCACACCGACAAAAAATAGAGTTGAACTGGGAATGAAAGAGCTGAGGACTTTGTGCCATTTTTTCGTTCTTGCTGTTTAGAAGCTTAGTTATTTGTGCACTCTGAACAAAATTGCTAGCCCCTCTATGTACAATGTTTAATTTTTTCAGTGCCTTAAGTCATTTCATGAAGAACGGCTTCCTATGTTGGATAATCATATTCCATTCTTTTGTCCATTATTGTAAGAGGATAGGATTTTAGCTCTCTTGTTAACCCCACCGCAGTTCTGATGAGGATAACAAGAGATAAATAAATAGATAAATATAAATAAAAAAGATGAAAAGCAAACAAGTAAGTAAGAAAACTCAAAAAGGAAAGGGAAAAGTGGCACTGCACAATTTCTTCTGTTGATCTGGCCTATTCAGTGGATGGTTCCATTTGTTGCTTTTACTTTATGGTTGCTGTGATATTGATCATTCTGAATGTCAATAGCTCTGTATACGAGTGTGCATGTGTGTGTATGGGTTCTGTGTTTTTTTGGCGATGGTTGAATGGGAAACCCAAGCGGTTGCGGAGGAACCTTGTCTCTATTGGATTCTGAACTATCCCAGTTTTCTGATGGGGCCTTAGACTTTCAGAGCATGCTTCCTACTTTTCACAGGTGAAACTGTGACCATGTTCGTTGCAATGAATATCCACCTTCACTAACCTATAGCTACTGGGGAATTTCGTTTGAATTTTTGTATGTCTCTTACTCTGCATACTGGCTGATGCATTTTTTGGCAAACACTTTCAATTGCTTCATACGATCATTGGACTTTATAAATCCTGAAGGGTGCAAGGGGAAATAACTTCTGAGTTCAGGATGGTTTCGCCGTTTCAGGTCTTGGGTCATTCTTGTGTTTTGAAAAGACTTCAAGTGAGATTGAGTCATTGCCAGCATCATGAGTTATATGCTTGTTTTTCAATATGGTTTGGGGGTGTTAACGGGATTGCAATCTGCTGTCCAATCTGTTGGTATTTTGTAGCAGATGTAAATCTACGTGCTTCCTATTAATTTCATCTCTTAACCGTTGACTCGTGACTTAATGGATCAAGCTTGCCTGTTCTCAGCTGCTTCATATCATCGAGTTATAAGGTGGATTGCCGATAGATTATTGATGGACCAGTCTTCAATATTTTTATCATAATTTATTGATGAAGCGATCATAGAGGACGATTATCAAGATGTCTGAGGATAACTGCTGCTTGGCGGATCAGTTTCTGGGGTAGAGCTTTCATTTGTCTTAGTACTAGGGTTTTGCAGGTTCATGAAGTTCTGCGGATAGTGTAAAGTCATGGTATACACCTACGTGAGTCGTTAGTTGCTTCCTAGCTCATAATGTTGGGTTGTCATTTCCTAGCGCATGATATTGGGATATTTACCACTTTTAGCCTTGACAGTGCTTAGTAGTTGCACATAATATTTACTGATGATATTCTTGGGAAATATTGTAGGGTTTAGTGTCTTTTCAACTGTTGGTGACACCAACATCGAACTCTATGTTGGTGTTTTTTCAACATTGCTCTGGTATGGTTCCAACCTCATTTTTAAGAAGTGCTACTGTGGGGGGAAGGTGCAAAGATCATCTTTTCGGGGATATTTGTCATTGGAGTTGACATCCAACACAATTGGATGATGAATCTTGAGCGTGGTTACCCTTGATGAAGTTGTCATTGGGTTGGGCTATGATATTGCTAAATGCATTGCTTAATTGTGAAGCCGATTGCCTTATCACAATTGAAGTAGCTATCCTCCTGAATTTAAGTCGCTTTCATTATATTTAGAGATATTCTCAGTATGCTATCGGTTAGTAAGCACGAATTGGAAACTAAAAATGTTATACACATTGTTCATCACTGAGCTGTATTGCATTTATAATGCTGAGAAGTCTTTCTAATTTCCTTGTGTTTCTGGTCATTCTGTTTTCCATCAGGTTAGTCCCCGAAACTATTTTCTCCATATCTAGTACTCATTAGCTAATTGTTTAGACCATCGGCTCAATTTCAAATATCTTAATCCTCTCAGTGGTAACTTTTCCAATGTTTTGGTTAGTTGCTGAGATAATATCC
This sequence comes from Eucalyptus curtisii, assembly GCA_017140595.1. NCBI lineage: Eukaryota > Viridiplantae > Streptophyta > Magnoliopsida > Myrtales > Myrtaceae > Eucalyptus > Eucalyptus curtisii. Next base: position 29,191,826 of record CM029496.1, on the reverse strand, counting down.
TGAGGTTCTGCATAAATTGTTGTGTCTTACTTATTGGCTTCACAAGTTTTGCCATCAATGTCGGTATTGTAAAGCTGGCATTTTATGGCATGAATTGTGCAAATCATTACTTGTTTATGCTACTTTCTCATAATCCTGTGAAGATGCGTTTTCTTCCTGTGGTAACTATGGTAATCGCTGCATCGAGCACCATGCCTGCTGGAATGTCCGGTTGCAACACCTGGGTTCCATGGACACAACAATTCTGCTCGTCTGGCAGAAGTGCAGCGGCACCTACTTGCCTGAATTTGCTCTTACAAATTTTAGCACCCAATGATATATAGCATCGTGATGTATAGGGTGTACTGAATCTTTTATGTCTTGACTGTGGGTTTAGGAATCTTTGATGATCGCATTGATTAGAGAATTATACGACCTCGACATTTCTATATTGCTAAGAAGCTTATGTATGCCCTTGCCTGTTTATTTTTAGCGGAAGTAGCTTTGTAGTTTTTGCCTTCTGTTTGTGCCATTCCCTTTAAAATAGGGTGTGGATGGACTTCTGCTGGAGTAACTCAATAATTACAACCTCCATACGGTATGTAGGTGTCCACAACTCTCTCGATACAAAATGATCTTTAATGCTTTTACATTGTACTTATTGCTTTTGTGTTTTATGCTTATATCTGCTGATTGTTACATTTTTCTCCTTTATTTGTGAATGTTAAGTTGTATATACAATGCCTTTCTTTGCCTTTGCATTCCATGAGGATTGCAAGCATCAACCCTGTTCATATGAAAAATCCTTTTTCTTGCAGAATCGTATGAGAAATTCCTCAATGTCTGGAGGATACCCCCAGCAAGGTTACCAGGCGAGAGCTCCTGCAAGCTGGGCTCCCCCTGGGCCTCCACAAATGCAGCAACCTGGTTATGGCTATGCACAACCTGGGATGTATCCAGGCGCTCCACCCCAATATAACATGGCTCAGCCACAATATGGAGGTTATCCTCCACAACCAACTTCTGGTGGATATCCCTCGAGCTGGGATCAGTCTGCAGTCCCACCATCTCAGCACACTGCCCAGGGTGGTGGTTATGATTACTATGGCCAGCAGCCTCCAACACAGCAACAGCAGACCCCAAGTGGTCCTACAGGAGGGGCAGATAGCTCGGGTTACAATTACAACCAGCCGCCAGCTACTTCCTATCCACAGCAAGGGCAAGGATATCCACAGGATGGATACGGTGGTTATCAGGCACCTCAGCCTGGTTATGGTCAGCCTCCTCCTTATGATCAGCAACAAGCTTACAATACTGCCGCTGGCTATGGCACAAATCCAGCGCAAGAAGGGCATACTCCTTCCTATGGAGCTCAAGGGGATACTGCTCAGGCACCACCACCGGTCCAGCCTTCAACTGCCGGTCAGCCAGGATACGGTGCCGGTCAGCCACCAAACCCAACCCTTGCTGGCTATCCTCCCCAGGGAACTGGTCAAGCAGGTTATGGCATGCCCCCGACTTCTCAAGCTGGCTATGGCAACCAATCGACTGCGTATGCAGCGGGCTATGGACAACCCCAAGCCCAGAAGCCACCTGCTAATGCTCCGGCTTATGGAGGAGCTCAACAGTCTCCAAGCACACCAGGAGGCTATAGTCAGGCCCCTAGTGGGCAGCCAGGCTATCCCCAGTCTCAGCCACCATCGTCAGGTTACTCTCAGCCCGATGCTGCTGCTGCCCAACGTGGTCCCCCTTCAGGATATGGAGTCCCACCTTATGGTGCAGCGCCTGCACCTCAGCCGGGCTATGGGCAGCAGCCACCTCCATATAACAGCTACAGTGGTGGTTATCCGCAGGCTCCTGCTTATGCTGCTGATGTTGGTGCCGGGGGTGGTGGTGCGCAGGGTGCTCAACAGAGCTCGTCTGCGAAAACGTCGCCCCAGAGTTGATTACAAGTGGAAATGTGGGATGTCATGTTATAGTTTTGTTCCCGTGCTCGCCGTTGTCTAAGATTAGTTAGTCTCATGGTTTTAGAACAACTTATGCTGTAGGATACTTGCTACCCATATTTTGTGCTTTGTTCATTTTGGATTAGTTGTGTATGATGCCTGCATGTTATGAGTACTCTTTTCATGTTATGGACCTTATGTTTTTTGTGACTGCTCTTTTCATGTTATGAACCTTATGTTTTTTGTGACTGCTCGATGGTATTTCGGTAATCTATGCCGATGGATGAAACACTAATTGCGTATCATACGAGGATTGGCTTACAAGTGTTTTTCGCGGTGAATGGATAAATGTTTTCAAAACCAACGGTCTGGCACGTTCTCATTTCTCGTGAATGGCCGTGGTTTGTAAATTAAAGAAAAAAATGTGGACGAGTAGAGTTTGCTGTACGTGGGGTCTGCCTGGCCGTGGTTACGATGAAGCACGCCCATTTATTTATTTTTTTCAAAAGGGTTAATGAGAGCATAGGTCTTTATTCATGATAGAAAAGATTATACTCATCAACCCCGGTGCCTGCCGTTTTGTCCAAAAAGAGCAAAAGAAGAGAGGAATTTCCTGGTGGCTTCCAAAAGCAAAACATAGAAAAAACAGGAGAAAAAAAAAACAAAAAAATATGATTTCGAACGCCGTACAAAATGAACATCGGAAATAACACCGCTTCGACAAAACGACGTCGCTCTGGTCAGGAGAAGCGTGCGGGGACGCTTCGCTCCAAATTCACACGCTATAAAAATGGCACCACGAAGCGCTAGGGTTTTCTCAAGCTCCGACCTCCGTCTCTTCTTCTCGTTCGTCGACATCAGCTCCAGGCGGCCGAGCATTTGGTGCTTGTGGAGATGGCGGTTCAATTATAGGTGAGAAACGCGCGGTCTTGTCGGTTGCTCCCTTTAGTAGTTTACGCTTGTGTTTTCATGGCTCCATAATCCGAGTCAACAGCGGGCACCCGTCCATGGTGGCCTGTCTGCCGCTTGGAGCCGACAGCAAACGTTCGGCCGGTTGAAGATCCTTGGGACTCTTTTACTCCGTAGTCCCACGACACAATACCCGGCCACATCCCCGCTCCGTATTGCACGAGCCCCGGTTCGCGCGTCTTGATTCTCGGGGGATCTTTTCTGGGTCTCTTCACACTCGATCTGTTTAATCCCCTCAGATGCGCCGGGCTCGTGCGGATCGGATTCGCGGAGTCACTTTTGGGTCCGCATTCGATGCGTTTTTCGTTTCTCGTTTCCAGTGTAGTGAAAGTGCTTGCTCTTGTGATGTATGCGAATCGGCACTCCAGTCAGACACGGGTGTTTTGTTTGACATTGAGAAGCAGAACACCTTTTGCATGGTGCCTACAGATTGCTGCTTCTCACGATTGAAGGGAAACCAACCCTTTAATGGTTCCCTTCAAATTCGAAGTAGCTACATTTTTCTTTTTGTGTTCTTTCTCCTTTGTCGCTGAACGTGCAAGTGATTTCATCGACTGCTGAAGAATCTAAGTGAACCTGGTACACCTCCATATGAATGATTCAAGATCCCATCTGCGAACCTTGGCATTTGAAAAAGAGCCCAGAGTCATAGACAACTTCACAGGAAAATGATCCTAGGGTGCTAAGGATTGAACCATAAAGAGATTCTTTCCATCCCCAATGACACTTGACATGAGACTAAATGTCACCTTTCATATTAAAAGTGTTTTTTCCAAATATAAGAAGAGCTCGCAGCCGCAGGGACCTTGATGCTCCAAAAGCTTCTTCCTTCGAAACTATACTGCTTCACCCAGGCAATCGATTAAGGTCACTGACCAGACAAAAGCAGAGCAACGCTTCTTAAAATTCTTTTTACAGTCTTCTCCATGAGAATGAAAGAATGAAAAAACCACACCATTAAGAGACAATGCCATAGATAATCAAATCGATGAGGTGAAGTCTACGAGCATATGTCGATTTCGTTGCACTTGGACTCCGGATTCTGCTACAGAACTTTATTAGATAGGATATTACAGTCCTTATCATAGAGTTTCCCCGAAATAAGGGGTAAACCAAAGGTAGTAATTATACAAGCAAATTCACCAACTTTAGGCCCTCTTAATTGAACCGTCTCCTGTAGTCGAGAGCTCCAGACACCTGATGCATGATGTCACTCTTTTAGGGGCTCAATTTCAAGTCAGACAATCAGATAAAATGCCTGGAAAATGCCCCATCCCATCAGTTAGCATCAAGATATCATCTGCAAAAACCCAGATGAATCCACTTAATCTCAGAACACGTGGGATGGCCTTTGAGCTTCCCTAACTCTGCAGCCTGATTAATCATCCTAGAATGGATATCAATAGCCATAACAAAGAGATAAGGGAACATGGGATCCCCTTGCCGGAGACCCTCGCAGCCAGGCAAATCACCTGTCCCCCCAATAAGAACAACAGAGAATTGGGGAGCATTGACGCAAACTTTTTCCCATCCAATGAGCGGATCAAGCGTGTCAAGGCCTACTTCTTTTCTACAATACCATTAATTTTTTTTAATCAGTGGCCGCCTGTGGTAATCCATCTCACATTGTCATAGTCCCGTAATCTCGTGATCACCCATATACTTCCACGTAATTCTATATGTTTCACCATAAAGGGTAGAATACCCTTAAAAATATGGATGGATCAATTTGAATCGTTAGATGATGTGAATGGTCTTTTGTTGATTTTTGGACAGGAGTATAAATGATAAGCAATTTAAAAGTACATATATTGAGAACAATTGTAAGTTATATTTGGAAGAGTAAAATATGTTGAAAGTAAAAATGAACAACATGTGCTCTTAAATTGATTGGCGGTCCTTCACAAAAAATATAAGAGAAACATTTATAATTCCAATTGCCAATTACATCAACGGTTGTTAAGAATTGAAAAATGCCCTATGTGGCTCCTTCGATTTAGTAACATTTATCTACAAATGGTTACAACATCCAAGGTTATTGACTTTGCTACCTGATGTGCTCTTTTTCCTATGGACCGAGTTGCTCACTTGGGGTGCATTTGGTAATTATTCTATTCTCGGGAACAATTTCTAATCAGAAATGATTATTTTTTATTCTGTTCTCGCAAACAATTTTTAAGCATTTAAAGACGTTTGATAACTATCCAAAATTTATATTCCTGAAATATAATTGCATTTGGTACAACCTCAAAATTTATAATCCAAACCATTTTCTTTTAATTTTTTAATAATTTTAATATTTTTTTTTTTTCATTTTCTTCTCTTCTTCTTCAAGCTTTGGTCATTTGCTGGCCTCGGGATGGTTGGCAATGGGTCAGACAAGAGTCGACGACCTCTTCAATTGAACCTTGGCTACGCGAGGCCCGGTGAGCTCGCCGTAGGCTCGCCAAGCCATTGGCGAGCTTCATCGACCTTGCCCAACCAGTTATTGGCGATCGGCAGTGGTGGACTACAGCAGCATCATTTGAGGAAGAGAGAAGGAAGAAAAACAAGAAAAAAAAAAAAAAAAAAAAATTTGGATTGGTTTGATTTTGGAATTGTCTTTGGGAATAAAGAAGTTTTTTTTTTTTTACTCATTGATTCTATTACAAATCTACTCTCAAGAATAAAAAATTTATCAATAGATGTTCTTAAGAACAAAAAATTTACTAGACGGATTTTGTTCCAAATCTATTCCTATACATAAAAAAATAGAATTAGTTATTATATGACAAGTTGCCAAATGCGCCCTTGCTCTACCTCATTTTTCGACTATTTGCTCCAGCACTTAGTGTTGACATCTCTGTTGACTAAAATCGAGTCTTCACAAATGGTGTTTGGCAAATTTTTTGGAGAGTTTTGGGAAGACATAAACTCAAAAGGCCTTTAACCTAAGGCATATCTAGCACTGCTTTGGGTTTTGAGTATTTTTTGAATATTAATACATTTTTTTTCCTTTTAATTTTGCTATCGGTAAATTTTCATAATTCCATAAATGTCCTCCCCTCATGTTGCTGGAGATCGCGCGACCTCGATAACCCTCGACAATAGCCGGTGCCAAATCTAGCTCAATCGTATATATAATATAGTAAAAGTCCTTTTTTTTTTGTGTTGGTATAGTGAAAGTCCTTCAAAAAACATGATTTTTCAAACACCACTTCAAGTAAAATTGTTTCCTAATATACTTTTAAATTACAATTTATCAAACATTATTTGTATTTTGAAAAAAAAAATAGTATAAAGTCCTTTATATTTTTTTAGACACTTTCCCCCAAAAGTCGAAGTAAGCGCAGTCCAGGTAATTAGCCTATGCTCCTATTGGCATTTTAATTGTAAAGAATTCTATCGATTAAGTTGTCGAACAATGCTTTAGTCTTTTTTTGTATTAACGATTAATATATTTTTATTGAAAGTAGACCTGTCAAAATTTGTCATCACCATTCCTTAATCCATATTTGATGGGCTTTCTCATTATATGGATTAATATATTTAGCAAAATAAGTCATAAATAAGTTTATAACGATATATTAATATGAATGTTAAATAGGCTTACAACTTACCTATAATCAAGCATAGAACAAGATTTACCCATCTTTATGACCCTTTCTTCATACTCTCTCACTCTTGCTCATCCCATGCTCTCATATCAATTTACTTATAACTTTTCACTAGATTTGAAAGAGTGGGTCAAATATATTTCACTAAATTTGCATTGCGGATCAAATTGGTTAACTTGGATCGGATCAGACCCGACTCGCATACAATCTGATCCACCCGTTTTAACCGGTCTAATCAAAAGTGAATTAATAAATGCGCGCCACGTGTCAGATACGACACCGGAGGCATGCTCCCATGTCACTGCGGCGCCTCCGAAATCGAGCGATCGCGATTCTCAGTCGAGCCGCGAGCGAGAGCGAGACGATAGTGATGATGATGGAGGGAGTGGAGGGAGATGCGGCGGCGGCGGCGGCGGCGGCGGCGCCGCGCTACGTGCTGAACCCGTCGCGGATCAGCAGCGAGGACATCCTCTTCTGCGTCGACGTGGACGCGGAGTCCCTGGTCGAGATGAAGGCGACGGGCCCCGGCGGCCGCCCCCTCGCCCGCCTCGACGCCATCAAGCAGTCCCTCCTCCTCTTCGTCCACTCCAAGCTCGCCATCAACCCCGACCACCGCTTCGCCTTCGCCACCCTCTCCAAATCCGCTGCCTGGGTACGCCCCCCCTCCTTCTGATTTTTCGGGAAAAATGGGATCTTGATTGCGTTCCCGATAGTTGTGGCGATTGCTAGGGTTTGGTTCTGTGGCGTGCTTTGATTTTGGCCTGCGAAATGGGACCCTGATGGTGGTGTTTCGGTGCGTTTTAGGGTCGAATCGATTCCCTCTGGAATGAGGTGATTTGCTCCATATAGTTTTTGAATTTGGAAAAATGGGTGCTTGGTTGCGTTCCCGAGAGTTCTGGCGATTGCTGGGGTTTGGTTCTGTGGCGTGCTTTGATTTTGGCTTGCGAAATGCGACCCTGATGGTGGTGTTTCAGTGCGTTTTAGGGTTGAATTGATTCCCTCTAGAATGATGTGATTTGCTCTATGTAGTTTTCGGATTTGAAGGTGACTAGATCAGTAGAGTAAAATACATCTTCCGTATTGGAAGTGGGAGAATGATGGAGGTGCAGAGGTGTGGTAGCATATCCGTCGGCAGCTTCTGAGAAATGCGGGTTTCGATTGCTTGTGCTCTCCGTCCGATTCTTCTTTCGAATGCTAGCGTATCGGAGCAACGTGAGTAGCTGAGAAGCGGAAATGACTTTGGGATAGAACATCCGATTCCCTGCAGCCACCGAAAATTTCTTTTGGATTGGACTCTAGGTTTTTCCTCCTTTTAGCTAATTTTTCATGACAAGGAGGGTAAACATACTTGCTTGATGCTGTTATTACAATGAATTTTGGTAGATTGCGTCATATGGGGCGATCATAGGATTCTATGATTTCATGTTTCTCATGGATGACTGACGTTCTTGCTCAATTTTGGACGTCACATGCATAAACTCTTTGTACACTCAAACTGAGAAGTTCTTGAATGGAAACACTGATGTTTGTGATCGCATGTTCTGGAGCCAGATGAAAACCCATGCCTACAGAATCATAGAAAAATACCCAACACCCCAGAATGCCTCCATTGGATAGTACTTGGTTCCTGTTTGCACCGCTGATCCTTGTTAGAAAGCATTCTGGTCTGACCATTCATGTCTGTGTATTTAGCTGTTCTCTTGTCGGGGAATGTGCGGAGGTGGAATGAATTACCAAATTATGATATCAAAACGGTGAACGTGCCTGCTACTGCTGCCGAGGGATGAGGTGCTGTAGCTAATTTATATTAGAATACCCTCAGGGAGCTGGGGTGTTTGATTGATGAGAGGGAGAGCCATTTCGTACTTGTATGCATGCTTGAAATAATGATAATGAAGCCCAAAATTAGATTGTGCAGTTACTAATAAGGCTACTTTTAGCACAGAGCTGCTTTTAACCCAGCCATGACATTGTGACCTAGCTGAGTTTTGGAGTGCTATGCGATATTGTTGCAAGTATCCCTTACATAACTCAAGATGCAGTATCCATTCAGAGTAACTATTATGTAGATCAAGCACGTAGCCAAAGCAAGACAAAGCTGGCAATGAATTGTCAAATCCTTTGTTTAATATTACATATATGATTACTTGTTTGATCTTTTTCCCTTGTTTTCGATTTTGAAGCTCCGTAAGGAGTTCAGCAGTGATGTAGAGTCTGCAGCTGCTGCAATTCGGAGTCTTTCAGCCACCTCAACTTGTGGTCATGCAGATTTAACGCAGCTATTCCGAATCGCGGCTCATGAAGCTAAGAAATCTCGCATGCAAAATAGAATTTTCAGGGTGGTAAGTGATGGCTGGTGATTGTACCAAGCAATAGGTGCTTATCCTCTTGCTTAATCGATGCCTAGGCATGTATATCAGTTTTGCTTCTATTAATTTGTAGCGTAGAGCTGCTTTGCAGTCTAGTAAGTTGCCCAAATGTCTATGAAAACTTTTTTTCTTGTTTGTTAGGGCCAAAGTCTGTTAAACTGCTAGATTTCTTTCTGCCATTTAAACTCATGTCTTTATTTTTTTTATCACCTCCTATGAGAAAAGATTCGTTGTGAAAAGGAAGACTCATTCTCTTCTTTTCGTCCCTTTTGGAACATTATTCGTACTAGCGATATTAAGGCTTTTCCTTGTTATCGAGATCTAACGTGGCTACGGTGTTTCTGTTGCGTCAGATTCTCATATACTGCAGATCATCCACACAGCCTCAGCACCAGTGGCCAGTTAACCAAAAGCTCTTCACTCTGGATGTCATCTACCTCCACGACAAGCCTGGACCAGATAATTGCCCACAGCAGGTCTATGATGCCCTCGTCGATGCGCTTGAACACGTGAGTGAATATGAAGGCCACATCCACGAGAGCGGTCAGGGCCTCACACGCATCCTCTTTCGTCACATGTGCATGCTGCTGTCGCACCCTCAACAGCGATGTCCTCAAGACTACCTCGACATTCCCAAGTCCCTTGTGAAAAAATCACCTGCTGCCGACTCCGCACCTGCTGAAGAGAGCGCGATTGTGCCCCGCCAATGAGAGCAAAAGACCGTTTGTGGGTTAGTGATCGGTACTTAAATGTTTGGCTTTTGCAATGTGTCTGAGAGCTTTTATCTGCTGTTGATCTTTCTGGAAGTGAATCTGCAACTGCAACTAGCTTGATGACCTTCAGCTGAGCTCTGAAGTTTTCCTGACGACTCCCCCTTTGTGAAGTTATGTATATTTACGTTACAGAACCTGTAAATTTCAATTGCAATGTCCTGATCATGTTTGGTCATGGGTCAGATCGTATCTCGGACGTCCAGTGTTCTTTGCAGGTTTGCATTTGGTAAACCTATCAACTGGATGTCTTGTGCCTCCATGATATGTTATTACAGCTCCACATGGACTATGCAAGCTACAAATATCTGGGTCCCTGTCGATCATTTTCGGGTGATAATGACGTGAATCAATGCGTTACGCGATTCTCGTGTTGCTCAGACACAAGACACACCAGCACTTGTTTGATCTCGCTAATCCTTGAGTGTTACGATGAGCTAATCAATCAAAATTTCGCGTCGAATGTCGTTATCATTCCTCCGGCAGCTAGCTTAGGAAAAGGAAGAGTGGAAGGGACAGGCGAAGAGGGGTGATCCGAGCGACAACCCTTCTCTTGTATTCACGCAATTTGTCTTCTGCACAATAATGATTCTGCTCTGTATACCACCGATGTTCGAAGATTTCACATCAACCCGACTAAGGACGTCTTTGTTGGCGTGCCAATAAAGCCAGTGGATTGAAAGCAAATCAGAGGAAGGAATCTTTCCTTGACCTTTTATGTTGGTTTCCTTCAGATATTTCCCCCCTATTTCCACACAATTATCTGCTCCGAAAAGAGGATGAAAATAGTCCCCATCACCATCCTCCAAAATGTATCTAGACACAAATCATGAGACATTAAGTTTCGAGTAAATTCGAGTTAAAACTACAATCTCACTTGCTAAATCATATTGATATTAAAAATTATCGAGTGCCGATTACTAATGTGCAATAGAAATGAATTTGGAGAATTGAGAATTGAAATGGAATTTTAAAAATAGTAAAATATGAGTTGAAAAATGAAAATCAATCTAAACCCGCCCAATCGGTGATCCATCGGGTGGTTCAAATATTTTAGGGACTTCCATCAATCGGTCAAGCCTACAAATTGCCCACCGCCACCTGTCCGTTCCCGAGCTAACTTTCTCGCCCGGGATGTTCCGTCGCGCGGCAGAGATCCCGGGGAATCATCCCGTGCGTCCCCCTCCTACGAACGGCGCTCGTCGATCGTCCATCGTCCCATCTGGACCGTCCGTTCCGTTCCCCATCGACGGATTGGACGGAGAAAGCGACCCCGCGGCCCGTCGTCGAAGGAACCTATAAGGTGGGCCCTGGCGCCTCCCCAATCGCAGCCGTCGATGCGGCAAATGATGAAATCCCACCAATCACCGCTTTATCCAATCCCATACTCTCTCTCTCTCACTCTAAAAATATAACCATCGGCTCGACGTAATCGCAAGCAACCCCCCGGACCACCTGCAGCGCCACCATGATCCGCCTCGCCTCCGCCGCCGCGCTCCTCCTCCTCCTCCTCTCCGTCTCCGCCGGCCGCGCCTCCGCCGGCCGCAGCGTCGCCGGGGACGTCATACGGCTGCCGTCCGACGCCTCGAGGTTCTTCCGCTCCGGCGACGACGACTCCGTCGGGACGAGGTGGGCGGTCCTGATCGCCGGATCCAACGGTTACTGGAACTACCGTCACCAGGTGATTCTCCCGATTTTGCTGGGCCGCAGCTCGAATCCGACGACCTTCTTCCCCTTTCCGTCGGTCTAATTTAATGAGTTGTGATCGTGGATTTGACTCGATTTGGAGCTGAATCGCGAGGTTCTGAAATGATGAAGTTTCGTTTCGGTGTTGTTTCTCTGCGAGTTTTGTGTACGATCTTGCGAGGAGTGATTTTGTAGGTGATATCGCTAGAATTGAGCCAATCTTAATCGTTTGTGTTTGATGGTTTCTGACTCACCAACAAGTGAAGAATCTTTCTTATATTCTAATTCCGATTTTGGAACTCTGGAATTTGGATCGGAAGCAAAACTGACCCGTTTACTGTTGTAATGATAACTCTAGCAAATCGAATAATGATTTGAATAGAAAGTCTTGTGGTCCATTTACGTATATCTTTGGCTGCAACTACTGGTAAATCTCAAATTTGAACTGTGCAGTCCGTATGAAATTACTTAGTCTCTTACTATGTTTCGTGGCCAAGGAGGGAAATTTTCAGTGATATTGCCTTTTGTAACTTAGCCCATTGATGGTGCTAAAACGGTTGCATATGGGCTATTTTCGTTCATTTCCTTGCTCTGCCATTACTTAACGGACAAAGGGTAGTACTAATTCCTAATATTAGTTCGGTCTGCACGTGAGTATCTGAATTTGCTGGACATTGTGTTTGGCGGATTGAATTTGCATGGGGAAAGGGAAGATTTTTCTAGGGGATGAGAATACAAAAGAAAAGAAAGGAAATTGGATTTTCATATGTGATTACTAAATAGGAGTGAGTGAAGCAGAAGTGATATTGTATTTTCTGACCCACAACCTTTCTGCTTTATAAGTGAGTCTTTAAAGCTTATACGGTGATATGTTTCTGTTTCTTTACTGTCCCATTACTTTCATGGGCCAATAAACATAGTCCCAAAGGCCCAAAGGCGATGCTCGTTTAGTTTCCTTTTGTATGAATCTGCTAAAGGGAGGTAGAATTTTATGTTGTTTCCTCTTCTATCAGACTTAAATTGAAGGAGAAATTTTTCCATATAGTCTCCTTCCATGTCTTTCTCATATTCTTTTAACCCTCGAATAAAACTGCTTCTACAGTTAAAAAAGGAATAGAGTGCTTTACATTCTGGGTAACAGCTAAAGCTTTTCAGTGCCATTGGAAACAAAATTGGATTCCTATCTGCCTTTGCTTATTTCATTCGTCCTGCGTTGGGATTTTTAACTGTTGTTGATAATATGCTCCGCTTGTGCACTTTGCTTTCAGGCCGATGTTTGCCATGCATATCAGCTCTTGAAGAAAGGAGGGTTGAAGGATGAAAATATCATTGTTTTTATGTATGATGACATTGCTGACAATGAAGAGAACCCTCGGCCTGGAATTGTTATTAACAGTCCAGATGGAGATGATGTTTATGAAGGAGTTCCAAAGGTCTGTTTTCAAATGCTTAGTCACTTATTTAGGATGAAATTTTTTGTTTAGATTTGTTGAAAGTCTGTTTTCAAAGGCTTAGTCATTGGTTCAGGGTGAAAATTGTTCGCTAGAGGTCTGTTATCAGATGTTGAGTCATTAGTCACTTTTCTGTTGGCAGGATTACACTGGAGAGGATGTTAACGTTAACAACTTTTTCTCTGTTATCCTTGGAAACAAGACTGCTCTCACAGGAGGCAGTGGAAAGGTTTTGGAGAGTGGTCCGGATGATACTATCTTCATCTACTATACTGATCATGGTGGCCCTGGTGTGCTTGGTTAGTACTTGATAGTTGCACAAGATGACCTCCATTGGTTGTAGATTGTCTTTTGTGTGTTCATATGGCACATGTTGAGCTGAACTGAAATACCTGTAATAAAGTCATAGAAGTTGGATTGGGTTCCATATCTCATTTGCACCCCTTCCCCAATTTAGAGATGATTTATCCAACTGTCTTCATATCAGAATCTCACGGTTGACATTGATCTTTAACAGGAATGCCCACCAGCCCTTTCCTATATGCTGACGATCTGATAGATGTCTTGAAAAAGAAGCATGCGTCTGGGACCTATAAAAGCTTGGTAATTTTAAGTTCACTAAAGCAGTTTGCTTCATACAGGACGTTGTCTAAAACTTTTCATTTTGTTCTCTGTGTTATAAACACAGGTATTCTACCTTGAAGCTTGTGAATCGGGAAGTATTTTTGAGGGCCTTCTTCCAGAAGGTTTGAACATTTATGCAACAACAGCAGCTAATGCAGAAGAGAGCAGTTGGGGCACCTATTGCCCTGGAGAGTATCCTAGCCCTCCAGTAGAATACGAGACATGTCTTGGTGACTTGTATAGTGTTGCCTGGATGGAAGACAGGTAATCCCAAATCCTTATTTTCTCATTCATGACTTTAGATGAGAAACACATACCATTTTGACTTTGTTCTTTCTAGATTAGAAGTCAGTGTTATAATGGGGACTTTTTCTCCAATTTGGGATCGATACTTTATTTTGCGGTGTATCATGGGCGACTCTTAGTGCATTAGTTGAATGGTAGCAATGTGTATGACCATAATCCATGTATTCCCAGTTTTTTAAATTTTATTGAATGGTCTGATTTTGGAATGTTTGTCTTGCAAATCGAGAACGGAGGAATTGAAATCACAGTTGAAAAGCCATGATTGGGTCCATTTATCATTGTTTAATTGCGAAGATCAAAAGAAAGATCGGAGATATTTTTCATTAGCACATTCTCCTTTTATATTATTTTGAAAATGTAGACAACAACAATTTATTGGTTAAAGAGGCAGTCAATTATGCGCAATTTCCTTGATTTGATGTTTGGTAATTAATATGTATCGTAGTTGCTAATTATATGCTATTAAGATCTTCGTACATTTCTGATGTTGGGCTTTTGGTTTAGATATAAGTAATCCTTTGAATATTCGAATTCCTTGGTTTTTAAGGACTCATCCACTATTTAGCTTTTTAGCATGTGTGCTCTTATCTGAATAGTAAGTTTTTGCCCATGTTACATTTTTGGGGCTTGCTGATTGGTATCTTCTTTCCATGATTATAGACTTATCTACTAATCTAATTTCATAATAAGTACCGCATAATTTATTATTGAAATTTTTTAGCTTATATGGACTTTGAGGAGGCTTTTCTCTTTTCTAAGCATGGACTTTTGTGTACTCGCATCAAAAAGCATTTCCATTGCAGATTGCTAATCTGTTGGCAATTGAGAATCTCAAAGATCCAATGTTTGCAAATTTAAATAGCCGAAAACAAAGAGAGGAGAAAGGAGGAAGGACATGACTTCCATATTATCAGATGGAACTTGATTGAATATTTCTTATATTGCAACTTGGGATATGCATATTAAATTCATGCTCAATGTGATTCCAGTTGTTCTTGTACTGGTTTACAAGCCTCTGTTCCCTTGTAATAGTTGGATCAGGTTCATATGTTTTGATTGGCTCTTGAGAAATCAAAGCTTATGTTTAACAACTATAAAGCCCATCATAACCTTTTTTTTTTTTTTTGGGTTTGTCTTTGTGAACAGTGAGGTGCACAACCTGCGAACCGAAACTCTGCACCAGCAATACCAACTGGTAAGGACATTGATACCATCATTGTGTGGAGCAATTAGGAAGAAAGCAATGTTTATTCTACCTTTCGTTGTCGAGAAATTTTGCTTCCATCAGGCAACTGAGCTCCCAAGTGTCTTTTAGCAAGGGAGTACTATTTTGTAGTACATTTCTTGGTTAAGTATTCATACAGTGCTACAGTGCAAGCACATGGAAGAAGTTACTTCTTCTATTGCCTGGACTGCTTCAGTTGCTTTTCACTTTCTCTCTGTGCTTCTTCTTCTCATCTTATGGTATTTCTTTGGGCTGGCATATGCAGGTGAAAAAGAGGACAGCTAATGACAACACTGCATACGGTTCCCACGTCATGCAATTTGGTGACATAGGGTTAAGTAAGGAAAATCTCTTCCTGTACATGGGCACAAATCCTGCAAATGATAACTCTTCTTTTGTGGATGACAACTCCCTAAGGCCTCCTCAGAAAGCTGTTAACCAGCGGGATGCTGATCTGCTTCATTTCTGGCACAAGGTTTCTCTCTCCCTTGTCATGTTTGAGGCTGCACGCTTTAGATTTAAGTCATGGCACCACCAGATGCTAAATGTTTAAGGATAGATTCTTGAGGGTTTTGTCACATGCAGCTGTCTGGTCAATTGCAACCTCTCTTAGATTGTTTCCCTAATGAGAATCACAAGATCAATCGAATGAAGAGCTACTAAAAGGGATTACTATATAGCATTTTGAAGAAACTTGAGGGGTGGTCTGGCAAAAAATGGAACTGTAGAACCATAGGTCTATCAATGGATTTCTGATAATTGAAAGTCCTTAAATCTGCATATTACTTTGCTGAAAGTGTTAGTAGAAGTAAAAGGACTTCCTTAACTAGAGAAGTCAAACTGTGTAGCCATCAGCTTTGACCTTTGACATAAAAGTAAGTGAAAAATTATGTCTTTTCCTTTCAACTCATCTTCTTATTCTTTCTTCACTATATAAAGAAGAAATTCGGTATTGTCAATTGCCCTCACGTAACAGTTGTGTGAGCCATGTGTAACCAAATCTGATTTTGCGTCCGCCTTTGTTTCAGTTCCGTAAAGCTCCTGAAGGCTCTTCTAGGAAACTCGAAGCGCAGAAGCAATTTTTTGAGGCAATGTCTCATCGGATGCATATAGATCACAGTGTGAAATTAATTGGAAAGCTCTTGTTTGGAATTAAAAAGGGTCCAGAGGTGCTAAATGTTGTTCGACCTGCGGGACAACCTCTTGTTGATGACTGGGCTTGCCTGAGAAGCCTGGTAATTACTCCCTCATGACCTCTCAACCAACACATGTTTGATATATTTCCGCGATGCTGACATTTGCATTGTCATTGTGAACCTTTTACTATGTCAGTTTGATTTGTTTTTTATATTATTGATCTTAAATTGTACACTTTGGGGGAATGGGATTTTTTGACGCAACGATTCAGTATTCTTTGCAGTCTTGACTAGTGTGATGATGCCAATGCTTAATGCAGGTGAGAACATTTGAGACTCATTGTGGATCTCTCTCTCAATACGGGATGAAGCACATGCGCTCCTTTGCAAACATGTGCAATGCTGGAATCCGGACCGAGCAAATGACCGAGACATCAGGCCAAGCTTGTGCTCGCATTCCATCTGGTCCCTGGAGCTCTCTTAGCAAGGGATTTAGCGCATGAGTGAAGTGGGAATGATTCCCAATTAAGGATCCACTTGCCATGCTTAAATCTGCTACATACATATTCCTACTGTATATCTGGAATGGGTTGTTTGTCATTGCTTCGCTGTGAATATGACTCGGAAGCACGTATCTCGACTTGTTTGTCACATAACATGCTTTGAATGTAGAACGATATCGTGCCCGTTTCGCGCGATTTGAATTACTGTAGCTCTGCGGACCGGTGATACAAATGGGGAAGAAAGATTGATAGCTTGTGAAAATAACTTATGGTGCATGTGTACTCCAGCCTGATTCTAGTAATTGAAAGTGGTATAGATTGTATGCAAGATGAGGTTGTGAATTTGCAAGAGTGCCCTTCGTTTGCTCAGTCAATCCTCAAGCCTGATTCCAAGGATTGGTGGGAGTCTTGTCGTCTTTGCATGATGTTGTACCACCTGGAATTCGTATTATCCCAGATCTGCTCTTTCCGGTGTGAATTTAAGTGGTTTTACAAATGTGCATTTATCATGTCAAGCGTCCGGACATTGGAGATATGGTATAGGAATTACAAAATAATTGGTTTGAGTGATTATTACTTAATTTCTCGAAGGAACATGTCTATATCTCTTGACCGGGGGCACGCAAGCATCGTAATCCTCTTTCCAAAAAGGGTCTACTCGAAAAATCATTTGGACAAGTCGTCCTTTCACGTCAAGGGTTTTATCTTTGTCTATACTAACGCATTGTGAGAGCTTGCAATTGACTAGACAACTGCACGTGACAAAGCCCACAAGAAATCTATCGTTAAACATTTAGCATCTGGCGGTGCTATGACTAATATCTAAAGCTGGCAAACCTAAAAAATGACGAAGGGAGAGAGAAAACTTCCACCGATTGATCAACAATCTGGCGGTGCTATGACTAATATCTAAAGCTGGCAAACCTCAAAAATGACGAAGGGAGAGAGAAAACACGTAAGTTGACGCATGGGGCCTTAGGAGCCTTAGGATTTTACCCCTAAGCAGTCTTTCAACACTCACTTACAAGGACCTTAAAGAGAGACTTCTAGAGACAGAAGCTCTGCATTTGTATTCACTTGAAAATGAGGTGGTACAAATGAGGGGGAGGAGACCTATTATATACAAGTACAAGGCAAACCGTATTCGTAGATCTCTCCTAATGGTGGAGATTAGATCTCCCAAACTACCAACTATTCGAATTTATTACATACGAATACATTTGCCGTATCGCCCGCCCCCAGAGTATTCTAGAAGACTCGAGAAAACTCTAGGACACGAGGATACAAGCCGAGGGTCACTTGATCAATAGACGTGTCCCGGCCGGCCCATAGAAACCTCTTGGATCGTCATTATCCCCAGCCGTGACACCAGCATCCCGCTGGTTAATAGCTTTCCGAGGAGGCTCTAGGGAGTCGTCATCCACAAGAGAAAGGAATTTTGTCCATCTACAGGAAGAGATCTTCTTTATTTTTTCACAATTTCATTCGAAAATAGAAATAAAAAAAAATCAATTTCTAATTAGAAATTGATTTTTAATATAAAATAGTTATCATTTGTGCCGTAGGGACACTTCTCTATTTTTTCCTATTTTTGTATAATTAGGTTTTAATCCAATTGAATGACCAAATGAAATTAAATAATTTCAATAGAAAATTAAAGCTTAAGAGAAGCCCCATTTAACTTTTATTAAGGTAATTTCCCTAAATCTTGGTCCAATTAACACGGATTAACCAATCAAGAGACTCTACTTAAATTCAATTCCTATTCTGACGCAATTCTAATAAAACTTGAAGCGCAGAAGCAATTTTTTGAGGACAGTGTCAAACTAATTGGAAAACTCTTCTTTGGAATTAAAAAGGTCAGGAGGTGCTAAATGTTGTTCGAGCCGCGGGACTAGGGGTGAGCACGGTTCCCGGTTCTTAAAGGACCGGTTCCGGTCCCCGTTCCATTTTTCAAGGAATCGGCAATCGGTTCGGTTCCAAGCGGAACCGGTTTTGGAACCGGTTAGGGTTCCAAAAGGAACCCCCTCCCCGAGACTCCCGACTCTTCCACTGACTCTTCCGCTTTCAGTTTTTCAGAGTCTCGCCGCCGGACGCCGCTCGCCCTCAAGGCCACCGCCGCCGGACGCCTGGACGCCAGTCGCCGACGTTGCTTGCGCGAACCCTCGCCGCTCGACGCCCGTCGCTACCGTGCTCTGCCTCGACGCCCATCGTTGACTACCCGACGCAAGCAGATCTGAGCCGAGCTCGTCTCCGCTCGCGACCCACCGCCTCTGCTAGCACCAAAAGCCCCGACGAGCAGAAGCCCCGACGACGCCAATTCTGCTGTCTCCGCTCGCGACTCACCACCGCTGCTCGCGCCAGAAGCCCCGACGACGCCGATTCTGCTGTCTCCGCTCGCGACCCACCGCCTCGCTCGCGCTAGAAGCCCTAACGACGCCGATTCTCGCTGTCTCCGCTCGCGACCCACCGCCGCTGCTCGCGCCAGAAGCCCCGACGACGCCGATTCTGCTGTCTCCGCTCGCGACCCACCGCCTCTGCTCGCGCTAGAAGCCTCGACGACGCCGATTCTGCTGTCTCCGCTCGCGACCCACCGCCGCGCGGGCGCGCGAAGCCCGGACGACGCCGGTCTCGCTGTCTCCGCTAGCGACCCACCGCGCCGCTCGTGCGGAAGCCCGACGACGACGTCCGCTGTCTCCGCTCGCGACCCACCGCCTCTGGTCACTAGATATCCAATTCGACCCACGACGCGCGCCGCTGCTGTCTCCGCCTCTGCTCCGACGACCCGACGCAGCAGTCGCGATGCTTGACGCCGTTGCCCCGAAGACCAGCGACCGACATCCCTGCTCACTGCTCAGCGCCGGACGCCGCTCGCCCGATGAAATTGGATTTCTGGACCTTCTCTCCAAGGGTATGATTTCGGGGTTGATGCTGTGAATTTCATATGTACGATCTCGGGGTAATACCAGCGTAGAGACTAGGGAGTGAGTGACTCGATTCGGTGATTCTTGGACTTGCTCAGTGATTATAGTTCTTTGGTGTCATTTTCATTGTTTTTGGAGTTTAAATTTTGGATGAGCAAGTTGTTGGCAACAAATTTTGAGTTGCCATTTGTATTTTGTAGCATCATTTTGTTGCTGGAAATTAATGGAGTTCTGAATCTGATGTACCATATCATTATGTACTCAGATTTCAAATTGATGGAGTTCCGATGGCATCAATGATGGAGTGGCTATTATTTTGCTCACTGTAGTTAATTTTCTTCAGTTAATATGTGTGGCAAAAAACTCTATAACGTAGCATTATTGGTAAAAATAATTTCCAAACAATGTTAAAATGTATTTCCTACGAATGACTAGAGATGGATTCATTAAAGCTTTCTCATGCGTTAAAGGAATGTGCTATTATTTTTCTCCTAAAACGTGCAAATCTAACGTAGTTAATTGTTAAATGTATCGGTGCAAATTGATTATACTTGAACGCCAGATTTAGAAAAGCATCTTCGTTTTTTATGAATCCATCTTGTATTTTCTTGCCTTTTGACTGTCATTGTACGATTTCTGGGCTCAATATCTTAATTTGAAGGTTTGCCCTTATTGGAAGATACCTAACATGCTTCAAGTTCGACATTTCGTTCATAAGTGGTTGGTGTTTATGCATCGTGTTGACATTTAAGTCACCCTCATATAGCAAGACTTGGTTGCTCTTTTACCTTAGATAAACATGTTACTGTTTAATCTTCCTTAAATAATAAGCATATGTGCTTGTGCACATATAACTAAATCACTGCTAAATGATTTGGATTATCATGTCTACCACTTGTGCCTACAAGGTGCATGCTATTATTGTTTATGAGTGGTCAAAATGTGCGCCTAAATTAATATTCTCTTATTGTTGTGCAGTGCGAAGATAATGTATCAAGATAACACGTCAATGGAGGTGGAGGGACATGAGTAGATGACTCCGATTACTAAATTGGAGTTTTCCAACGATGAAATTAAAGAAGAGGCACCCCCTACCTTGAGTGCCACAAATAAGGTACCCGATTCTCATCTTTCCCATGATAAGAAATATACATCCGAATGCTGGAATCATTATTCGAAAATTAGTGATAAGGATGGAAAAATATATCAAGTGAAGTGCATTCATTGTGGGTCAATGCTTAAGTACTGTGTTGCTAACAGTACTTCTGCAATGAGGAAGCACTTGACCACATGCAAGAGGTTTCCCCGTAATCTAGATAAGAGGCAGAAATTCTTTGTACCACGTAATGTCAACATGGCTGGCAAGACAGGAAGAGATTCTAGTACCGGTAGCGTCTTATCGACATGGGCATTTAATCAATAACGTTGTAGGCACATGCTTGCTCGGTTCATCATCCTTGATGAGCAACCTTTTTCCTTGGTTGAGCGTGTTGAATTTCGTGAATATGTTACTGAGTTACAACCTCTCTTCAAACATGTATCACGTTTCACAGTGGCAAAAGATTGCATGAAGTTGTTTTTATGTGAAAAAACTTCTTTGAAGAATTATTTTGGAAATATTACTTCTAGGATCGCACTCACGACTGATACATGGACTTCCAATCAAAATCTGAATTATTTGTGTCTCACTGCACATTTTATTGATGAAAATTGGAAGTTGCATAAAAGAATCATCAATTTTGTGGTGATGCATAGTCACAAGGGTAGGGAGATTGGGAAAATGGTGGAATAATGCATTGAGGAGTGGGGAATAGAAAAAAAAGGTGTCCACAATTACCGTGGATAATGCTAGCTCAAATGATGTTGCAGTTGGTTATTTGAGGAAAAAACTTTTGAAACAAAAGTCGTTGATATTAGATGGTAGTGTTTTGCACATGAGGTGTACAGCTCATATATTAAATTTGATTGTGAGAGATGGCTTGACTATGGTACGTGACTCCATTGCACGTATCCGAAATGTGGTTAGGTATGTAAGGAGTTCTCCCACAAGAGCCTAAAGATTTCAATCTTGCATTAAGAAAGAAAATATCACTTATAAGGGTTCGGTGGTTCTTAACGTCGCCACTAGATGGAACTCCACTTACCTCATGCCATAAAGTTCAGAAAAGCTTTCGAAAGGATGGAAGATCACAATCCATCTTTTGTAAGTGAGCTTAATCATGAAACTCCTAGTGAAGATGATTGGGACAATGCTATTATTCTTTCGGATTTTCTCAAAGTATTCTATAAGGCCACCAATCAGATGTCTGGGACTTCATATGTTACTTCAAATGATTATTTTGAAGGGATAGCTCTTTTGTATAGAAATTTGAAAGATGCAATCAATGCTTCGGATCCTAAGCTTCAAGCTATGGGTGTGAAAATGAAAGAAAAATTTGACAAATGTTATGGAGGCTTGGATAAAATGAATATGATGGTGTTGATTGCGGTTGTGTTAGATCCTAGAGCCAAGTTATATTATGTGAGTTTCTTGTATGGAAAAATTTATGATGATGAATCGAAAATTAAAGAGATGCATTACAAGGTGAAGGATACATTGGAGCGTTTGTATGAATTTTATGAGCAATCTTCTCTTATTTCAAGTGATGAAGACCTCGGCGGCCATAATTTGGGTGCAAGTAGTGGTAGTTCCAATTCCAATACCGATACGGGTGGTATTAGTGGAGGAATAGACAAGCATAACACTCAAAATTGGAAGAAAATGTTTTTATACTCGAATGAACAAGGGCGTGATGACAACAAGTCCGAGCTTGATGAGTATCTTCAAGAAAAAAAATGAAAAGGATCTTGGTCTTGACATTTTGATTTGGTAGAAGACTAATAGCTCAAAATATAAGATCCTTTCCTTGATTGCTCGAGATATTTTGTCAATTCTGTAACTACCGTTGCTTCGAATCAACTTTTAGTACATCGGGTTGTGTGCTTGATGGCTTTCGGAGTTCTTTAACTCCAAAAGTAGTGGAAGCTTTGATTTGCACTCAAGATTGGTTGAGAGCCGTTCGTGTACCGCTTGATGTTGAAGAGTGTATTGAGAATGTAGAACAATTTGAGTTGGGTAAGTAATGTTTATATTTTTTTATATTGTAATTCTTTTTGTATATCTGATAAGTGAATATTTTATTTAATCTCTTCCTCTTTTTTTTTTCAGATATGGTTGGTCTTAATGCGGAGATTATCGTCGATAAATAGAGTTGATGGTGTCGCATCTGCAATGGGTCCAACGGTTGAGAAGTCAAGCAAGGTTTTTTGTTGGCTTTATGCTGCTTTAACTGTGCAGAAGTTGATTGATGAGCAACTTTGTTTGTCGTAATCTTAATGTAGGCTCCTCTTATGTACATTGAATTTTTGAACTATGTTGTCAGAATTTAGGAGCCTTTAGATGGGCAAAATGGCATGCTTCATGGAGTATTATCGATATTGATTTTTTTTTTCTGTGTCTTTACTTAGGTTTTTGACTAATTTTCATTCATGTCTTTGCAAGGTTTTGCTGTGCCAAAGGAATCACAGGGAAAGGTTGCAGAGTTCACACTATGGAGTAGATGAAAATTTGAGATCTTGTTGGCACTTCTGGTTTTTCATCTCCTTAGTATATTTTGTTTTATCATTTTCATTTGACTCAGCTGATAAGGCATATGACATATGGCAAATGTGACGATTTATGCTTTAGTGCACATATATTGACATATGTGGGCACATAATTATAGTTAATCAAGCATCTCATTTCCTCTTTGGAAACTTCTTATTAGTTTTGATTATGTATGTCCAAATTCTTGGCAGTCGGCATTGGTATATGTTTGCTAAGATGTGGGAAGTTACCGTAAAGCATGCGCGTACGTTATAGTTTTCTTTTGGTAAAGTTTTTTTTTTTTTTGCACGTACGTTATAGTTCAAATATGAAAATAACCAAAAAAAAAAAACCTGTTGGAACCTGGAACCGACCCTGGAACCTGTGACAAGGTAGGTTCCAGGTTCCAGACGGAACCGAACCGGAACCTGGAACCGCTCACCCCTATGTGGGACAACCTCTTGTTGAGGGGGAGGAGACCCCTTTATATACAAGTACAAGGCAAACCGTATTCGTAGATCTCTCATCGATCTAACGGTGGAGATTAGATCTCGAACAATTACCAACTACCCACATTTATTACATACGAATACATTTACCGTATCGCCCGCTCTAGGAGTATTCTAGAAGACTAGTAAAAACTCTAGGACACGAGGATACAAGCCGAGGGTCGCTTAATCCATAGACGTGTCACGGCCGGCCCATAGAATCCTCTTGGATCGTCATTCTCCCGAGCCGTGACACTAGCATCCCGCTGGTTAACAGCTTTCCAAGGAGGCCCTAGGGAGTCGTCATCCACAAGAGAAAGGAATTTTGTCCATCTACAGGAATAGATTTTCCTTACTTTCTAACAATTTCGTCCGAAAAAAGAAATAGAAAAATCAATTTCTGATCAGAAATTGATTTTTAGTATAAAATAGTTATCATTTGTGTCGTAGGGGCACCTCTCTATTTTTTTTCCTATTTTTGTATAATTAGGTTTTAATCAAATTGAATGACCAAATGAACTCTAAATTAAATAATTTCAATAGAAAATTAAAGCTTTAGAGAAGCCCATTTCACTTTTATTAAGGTAATTTCCTTAAATCTTGGCCCAATTAACACGGATTAACCAATCAAAAAATTTTACTCAAATTCAATTCCTGTTCTGACGCAATTCTAATAAAACTCGAAGCGCAGAAGCAATTTTTTGAGGCAATGTCTCATCGGATGCATATAGATTACAGTGTCAAACTAATTGGAAAGCTCTTGTTTGGAATTAAAAAGGGTCTGGAGGTGCTAAATGCTGTTCGACTTGCGGGACAACCTCTTGTTGAGGGGGAGGAGACCCTTTATATACAAGTACAAGGCAAATCGTATTCGTAGATCTCTCCTCGATCTAACGGTGGAGATTAGATCTCCCCAACTACCAACTACCCGCATTTATTATATACGAATGCATTTACCGTATCGCCCGCCCCCAAGAGTATTCTAGAAAACTCGAGAAAACTCTAGGACACGAGGATACAAGCCGAGGGTCGCTTGATCCATAGACGTGTCACGGCCGGCCTATAGAAACCTCTTGGATCGTCATTCACCCGAGCCGTGACACTAGCATCTTGCTGGTTAACAGCTTTTCGAGGAGGCCCTAGGGAGTCGTCATCCACAAGAGAAAGGAATTCTGTCTATCTACAGGAATAGATCTTCTTTATTTACTCACAATTTCGTCCGAAAATAGAAATAGAAAAATCAATTTCTGATCAGAAATTAATTTTTAATATGAAATAGTTATCATTTGTGCCGTAGGGACACTTCTCTATTGTTTTCCTATTTTTGTATAATTAGGTTTTAATCCAATTGAATGACCAAATGAACTCCAAATTAAATAATTTCAACAGAAAATTAAAGCATAAGAGAAGCCCCATTTAACTTTAAATTTCCGCAAATCTTGGCGCAATTAACACGGATTAACCAATCAAAAGACTCTACTCAAATTCAATTCCTGTTCTGACGCAATTCTAATAAAACTCGAAGCGCAGAAGCAATTTTTTGAGGCAATGTCTCATCGGATGCATATAGATCACAGTGTCAAACTAATTGGAAAGCTCTTGTTTGAAATTAAAAATGGTCCGGAGTTGTTAAATGATGTTCGACCAGCTGAGGGGAGGAGACCCCTTTATATACAAGTAAAAGGCAAATCGTATCCGTAGATCTCTCATCGATCTAACGGTGGACATTAGATCTCCCCAACTTACCAACTACCCGCATTTATTACATACGAATACATTTATCGTATCGCCCGCCCCTAGGAGTATTCTAGAAGACTCGAGAAAACTCTAGGACACGAGGATACAAGCTGAGGTCGCTTGATCTATAGACGTGTCACGGCCGGCCCATAGAAACCTCTTGGATCGTCATTCTCCCGAGCCATGACACCAGCATCCCGCTGGTTAACAGCTTTCCAAGGAGGCCCCCTAGGGAGTCGTCATCCACAATTTCGTTCGAAAATAGAAATAGAAAAATAATTTTCTAATCAGAAATTGATTTTTAATATAAAATAGTTATCATTTGTGCCGTAGGGACACTTCTCTATTTTTTCCTATTTTTGTATAATTAGGTTTTAATCCAATTGAAAGACCAAATGAACTCCAAATTAAATAATTTCAATAGAAAACTAAAGCTTAAGAGAAGTCCCATTTAACTTTTATTAAGGTAATTTCCCTAAATCTTGGCCCAATTAACACGGATTAACCAATCAAGAGACTCTACTCAAATTCAATTCCTGTTCGACGCAATTCTAATAAAACTCGAAAGAAATATTAACGGATTTTATTAGTCTAATAATATTTGAATTACTATGGAAATAACAACTTATCATAAGCCACATATTCTTAAAGAAACTGACCCTACAATAATTTATAATTATTTATTATTGATTTTTTTGTAGTCCAAAACAGACTAGAAACAAAAAGTTTTAGACGTGTTTTACATTTTTCAAGCTTCGAATTTTCGCAAAAGAGCCCTCAATCTTAGACGAAATGAGACATTTTCCCCGAAGACTCGAACAGTTTTGAAGGCCATTTCTGACCCTGTCCAAATTCACTCAGATTGCCCGCCCGAAACTTGTTCAAGTTTTATCGAAATTTCTATATTTGCAGTTTAGGACTTTCTTGAACAACGTCTCGTTGTGTGATTCGCAGTCTTGTGACGGACTCGGAGCTAATCCCGGATTCGAACTGGAGGTCGGTCGACGAAGCAAATGCACTTCAGCTTCGAAGTTGTGGACTTTCCCGGTGATGCAACAATCTTCATCAGAATTCCTTCGCCGACCGACGTCTTTCCTCCTTTCTCGGCGGCCGTCGAGCATGGCTGTGCATATTTGCTCTAGAGAAAGAGAGCTGATTTAACACGAAATCTTTTGGAAGTTTTCTGGAATTACTTCGTTGCTACTGAGAACCGTGCTTCATCTCTCTTTGTTGTCTTTGAGAGAGATTCTTCTTACTTATGATTTCGATACCTGAGCAGATGAACAGCAAGGGTGCTGTTCCATGTGGATTCGTCTTGGAAAAAACCATCTCGGTCGCTGTGCCTTGCGCTCCTCCTCTTCTTCTTCTCCAGCATGTTTCTTGAAATTTAACCAGAGCTGGCCGGAGATTTTCTTGTTCACTTTCTTTCCCGTCTTTTCTCTTTTTTCCCCTCCATGGGTGAAGCCATTTGGATTTGTTACCATTGGTTTGGAGGATGCCCGGTTGAAGTTTATAGTCCATCATCATTGCTCGCTCGCTCGCTCCTTCATTTCATGGTTTTCTTCTTGATGAGCTCTGGAACTTTTCTCTGTTGATTGTTGTCAGTGGCTATTTAACCGTTCACGCCACCTCAGCGCGTTCTCAGGTACCGCCGCCGCCTCTCTCTCTCTCTCTCTCTCTCTCTCTCTGTTTGTGCTGTGTTTCTATAATGGATCGAAGCTGGGGTGCACTGGGCTCTGTTCTTCTCTTTTTCTTTTTCGAGGGCGGAGGTGGACATGGCGGCACCACTCAGTAGTGGTGGGAAGGGGGCACGATCCGAAGGACGACAGTTTTTCCTATCTTCGAGTGGGCGAGGATGAGCCAAGAAAGGATCTCTGAGATCCAATTCTATCTTTTAGAGGCTCTTTTGTGGTGGTCAAAAAGGCATGTTTTCTTGTCTCTCTTTTTGTCCATTTTGTCAAAGCGTTAAGAAAATTGGGGGCGCCGTGTTGTTTAACATGCGGTTTTACTGTTTACAGACTGACCCAACTTCATTTATCGTTACCTCCATGACATTACGTTTTCTGTTCGAGAGATCGAGACAGAGAGATAGAGAATCTATATAGGCCACCGAGCAAGAGTGTGTTGTAGATCCTCGTAAATAGGCCAAATCGGGAGGCGCAAGTAGTTGAAAAAAGCATACGGGTATGGTGTGGATTGGCGTTTTAGTCGTTGTTTGAAACCCCGACGTGTTTGGTGGTGCGCAGACGTTTGATCTGTTGATGATTTTGTTTTCTTTTCTTAAAGCGACATCTTTTATGGAATCTTGAATTGCTTAGGGCGGCCCTTTTGTCCTTTCTCTTTTCGGTTTTAAGGGGATGCATTTGGACAGAAAAAGAGGGGATCAGCGGTTATAAGTGATCCTGGATTTCAAGATAAAAATCGGCCTGACCTTGCGGCTGGAAAGATTTTTTATTTATTTATTTATTTATTATTATGTTTGTTTGGATCAGAAGAGATCTAATTATTTCATCGAGGTGTCGATGATGATGGGGAGAGGCCCACCTTCATTATCAATTTTCATCTCTACTTTTTCATATGGTATATTTCCATTTCATTTTCTTCTTGTGCTTGGACCTTCATATTCTCGTACCCTCAAATTGAAATTGCTTCAATAATAAAGAAAGGAACGGAGTGCTTTAACTTCTGGGCAACAGCTAATCTTTTTTTAATGTCGTCCGAAAATAAATTTGGATTCCGTTCTGCCTTCGCTTGTTTCACTTGTCTGCTTATTTTTTTTTTTTTCTTTAACAGTCGTTGATATTGTGCACTCTTCGTGCATTTTCCTTTCAGGCCGATGTTTGCCGTCCGTATCAGCTTTTGAAGAAAGGAGGGCTGAAGGATGAAAATACCGTTGTTTATATGTGTGATGACATTGCGTACAATGAAGAGAACCCCAGACCTGGAATTATTATTAACAGTCCAGTTGGAGATGATGCTCATGAAGGAGTTCCAAAGGTCTGTTTTCAAATGCCTAGTCTAGTCACTAGTTTAGGATAAAAAGACTTGTCTAGATTTGTCAAAGGTCTGTTTTCAAATGTTAAGTCGCTAGTTACTTTTCTGGTGGCAGGATTACACTGGAGAGGATGTTGAAGTTAACAACTTTTTCTCCGTCACCCTTGGAAACAAGACTGCTCTCGCAGCAGGCGGTGGGAAGGTTGTGGACAGTGATCCCGATGTTACTATCTTCATCTCCTATACTAATCATGGTGGCCCTGGTGTAAGAAAGTGAAGAAGACTATAGAGATCTGGAATTCTTGTATATTTCATATGTATTGTGATGTACAATTCATCTGTAATTATAGTACAGAGATGAAATAATAAAAGGCAAACAAATATTTATGAAATCGAATTCAATCTCAATCTAAAGATCCTAGCTAAAATATTCACAATTAAGATCAATTGAGATTCCGAGTATATCTTCCAGTATCGGATTAGAGCATATCTTCCAACACTCCCCCTCAAGCTGGTGGCTGATAGATATCCAAGACGCCTAGCTTGCTTAATAGATATGCATGCTGTCTTTGACATAGGGGCTTGGTGAAGATATCAGCTGGTTGCTCCCTGCGTTCCAATTCCTCTAGTTTCAATTATCCCTTCTTGAATTTTTTCTCGAGTGAAGTGACAATCAACTTCTATATGCTTCGTTCTTTCATGTACTATGGGATTTGCTGCAAGTTTGAGTGCCGCATCATTGTCACAGAACAACCTGGTCGGACTTTTCAATTTTATCCCAAGATCTCCAAGTAATCCCCGTATCCATACGATCTCACAGGTAGTTTTTGCCATAGCCCGATATTCTGCTTCGGCTGAAGATAATGATACGGTTGCCTGCTTCTTGGTTTTCCATGAAAGAAGAGAATCTCCAAGTTTAATGCAAAAACCTGTAATGGATCGTCGACTCATGGGGCAAGTTGCATAATCTGCATCACAATATGCCGACATTTCCATATTGCATTCCTTGGATAAAAGAATCCCCAGTCCGGGGCACTTCTTCAAGTACTTTACGACTTTAAAGGCAGCATTCAAGTGGGATAGCTTGGGATTGTGCATGAATTGGCTGAGAGTTTGCACTGCATATGATATATCAGGTCTGGTCATAGTTAAATATATGAGCTTCCCAACAAGCTTCTGATAACCTGAAGGATCATTAAGAACGGGATCATGATTCTCAGGTGTCCCAGCATCATAATCCTTGGTGGTCAACTTTACATTCTGCTCAATTGGAATAACCGATGGTTTGCATCCCGACAGACCTGCCTCTGATATAATTTCCAGCACAAACTTCCGTTGACTAAGAGAAATCCCACGATCAGATCGAGCAATCTCGATTCCAAGAAAGTATTTGGGTGCTCCCAAGTCTTTAATGTGAAAAGTAAGATGCAGATACTTCTTGAATCTCTCTATTGCAGTTTTATTGTTTCCCATGATGAGAATATCGTCAACATATATCATTAGATAAGTAGATGACGTACCTTGAGTCCATGTGAACAAAGCGTAGTCATATCTGGACTGTTTAAAACCTGTAGAAGTAAGGGCATCGGCAAATTTGGCATACCATTGCCTGGAGGCTTGCTTGAGGCCATAAAGAGATTTACGGAGACGACATACTCTATTCTCCCCATGTCTCCGTAATCGTTGAGGAATATCCATGTAAATTTCCTCATCTAAGTCTCCATGCAGAAAAGCGTTATGTACGTCCATCTGGTGTAAATCCCAATCATTAATAGCTGCAACAGATAAGAAGGATCTTACGGTTACATCTTTGGCAACGGGAGAAAAGGTTTCATGGTAGTCGAAACCTTCTCGTTGAGTAAATCCTTTGGCCACCAATCGAGCTTTGTAACGCTCAATAGACCCATCAGCACGGTATTTAATCTTGTATACCCATTTGCATCCAATGGGTTTCCTATTTGGCGGTAGATGGACCAAATCCCAGGTTTTATTTGCAGTTAGTGCCTGCAATTCAGCTCCCATAGCTTCCTGCCATCTTGGATCTTTAGCTGCTTCTTCATAAGTAGATGGCTCGATGTCCTCTGATATTCGACTCACACAACATCTATGTTCCGGTGAAAGTCTATGGAACGAAACATAAGATGATATTGGATAGTTAATACCTGGTGAGTTGAGTGATGCACAAACATAGTCTTCTGTCCAAGCTGGCGGTCGTGTAGAACGACCAGATCGTCGAGGAGGATTCACTTGAGCTGGAGTTGGAGATATTTCCGTATTGCCAATTACATCAGAAGATTCTTCCGCCATTGAGGAATTCTCTTGAGCATTATTTCCGACAATCTCTGGTTCGGAAGTCTCAGGAGTGATTGGGGTTATCATAAGTGGTGCTGGAGTTCTGTCACAAAATATTCGGTATTGGAAAAATCCTCCACGAGATAGTGGCTTACCGAAATGTTTGACGTCTCCGTTGAAGAATCCTTTTCTTGGAAAGGAAAAATATTTTCATGAAAGATAACATCTCTGCTGATGAAAAATTCCAATGTTGATTGATCTAGGACTCGATACCCCTTTTGCAAATTTGGATAGCCCATGAAGATGCACTGTCGGGCACGAGGCCCCATTTTGTCTCGAGGGCCCAAAACAGTGGCGAAGCACTGGCATCCGAATATCCTTAAATGACCCAATTCTGGTTTCTTCTTGAAAAGTAACTCAAATGGAGTTTTTCCATTGAGTATCCGAGTTGGCATACGGTTGATGAGATATGCTGCAGTAATAATGCATTCGCCCCAATAATTTTCTGGAATATGTGCCTGAAATTTTAATGCACGTGCAACTTCCAATAGGTGACGATGCTTGCGCTCCACTACTCCATTCTGTTGTGGTGTATAGACGCAAGAACTTTCATGGAGAATCCCATGAGATGACAGAAGGGAACTGCAATCATTGTTGAAGAATTCCTTCCCATTGTCTGTCCTAATCCGTTGGATAGATCTTCCAAATTGGTTCTTGGATAGAGCAATAAATGTTTTCAAATGTGAGAAAACTTGTCCCTTTGACTGCATCAGAAACACCCAGGTGGCACGAGAATAATCGTCCACAATTGTCAAAAAATATCGCGATCCATCGTGATGTTGGGTATGATAAGGACCCCAAACATCCATGTGAATTAAAGAAAAAATGTGCGTTGCACGATTTTTACTAGGGGCAAAAGGAAATCGTGATTGCTTTGCAAGGGGACATATTTGACATTTAGAATAAGGAAATGAAGCACTATGACCCAATCGTGAATGTAAAAGATAGTCTTTATCATTGGCGGTCGTGTTACACAATGATATTTTATTTGAAGGAAATAAGGATGAATCAAAATTATTTGAAGAATTTTGCCATAGAAACAATCCTTCAGAAAGACTACCCAAGCCCATCACTCTACCAGTCGAAAGGGCCTGAAAGAAGCAGGTGTCAGAATCAAACAATACACGACAGGAATTTTCTCTGCAGACTTTGGACACAGAAATAAGATTGAATCGAAATTCTGGAAGGTAAAAGACATTTTCGAGTGTGATTTCTGGGCTGAGTTTGACTGATCCAGTGATTTTGACATGAGTAACATTCCCATTTGGTAATTGGACAGTAATAGGAAATTCTAGGTTCTCATGTATATCTGAAAATAATGCTCTTTCACAGACAATGTGATCACTTGCCCCAGAATCAATTATCCAAGATTTCCTTGAAATATTGTTAATCAGGTAGCGAGAAATACCTGAAAAATTTCCTCCTTTGCTTGATATGTCCAATTTCGTATTGCCGCATCGGTTGTTGGTATTGGTCATTTGTAATGGGTCGATCAGCATTAGAACCACCAACCTGGTAGGCTGCAGAAATTTCTTTCTTTTTTCCTTTTTCTCCTGGTTTACCGTGTAATTTCCAGCAATTTTCCACTGTGTGATGTGGCCTTCTACAGAAATCACAATATAATTTACCCCTTTTTTGATTGAAATTCTTTGTAGATGCCGAAAAAATTCCTCCGCCGTCGGATGCAGAGAAAAAAACACCACCGTTGGATGTCTTCCCAGTCACTCCATCTCCACCGTTGGATCCGGTCGAATAGATGGGTCCTTTTGGACCGTCAGATCTGCGGGCCGATTCTGAGCCGTCCAGTGCTCCCCTTTTAAGAAGATGCAGATCTTCAGATTCGGGCGACCGAAACCCTAGCTCTCCTCCTCCGTGCGCCCCTTTTTCGAGCGCTAGGGTTAGGGTTTTCGATCCCCAATTTCTTCGCTCGCCGCGACTGGCCAGGGCAAAACTCTCTCCTCCCTTCGCCGATTCTAACGAAGCAAGCCTCTGGCTTTCTTCTTGGACGGCTAATTGGTAGATCCGGCCAAGAGGGGGTGCTGGTTCCATGGCCAAAATCTGCGAGCGAAATGTCAGGTAAGAATCGTTCAAAATTAAGAGGAATCGGGTCGCCTTTTCCCTTTCTTTGATCGATCGGTATTGTGTGAGTGTCTCCTCTGGTCCCTCGAGTTTCTCTTCTGCTGCTTCGAGATCGTTCCATAGGGATGATAATTTGTTGTAACAGGCCGTGATGGTCATGTTCCCCTGTTTTAACTCACTGAGTTCCTGCAAAAGGGAAAAAATTCGTGCCCGATCTAATTTGCCGTACATCTGTTTGATGTTTTCCCACATGGTTTTCGAGTCTTCTGTTGGTGGGAGACCAGCCGCGACCTCTGGGGAGATGCAGTTGCCGATCCACGTCCTTACGAGTTGATTGCATTTCTTCCAGAATCGGGCTAGTCGCTCATCGGCAGGAATCGGAACCGCCCCGTCGAGGACTCCATCCTTGTCCTTCGTCACAAGGGCGCGCCGGAAGTCTCGGGACCACCTGGCGTAGTTTTCTGGTCCGGTTAGCTGAAGGTTGATTAGTTTCAGCTCAGGGCCGTCGGACGTTGAAACGTGCAGGGGATCACCAGGCTCCGGTCGCCCAGTGACGGCAGTGACGGGGAATGGTATGAATCCGGAATGGTATGAATCCGGGCGCAAGGTTTGGGTAAGAATTTGTCCCTTGGCCCGATTCGTTTGTCCCGAATTGAAATTCCGCATTTGAAATTCCCGGGTAGGGATTCGTTCCCATATCCGGCTCTCCAGATCCGCTTACCTGTTCCAATCCTGGGGTCGAGCTTGCCCCGTTTACGGCTGGTGGGCTCGCCTCGGATCGGACATGGACTCCCTGGTGTCCTACATAAACAGGCGATGATGTATTCGGGTTTGTCCCGAGATAGAATGGGTAAGGTACCCACTGGAATGGTTGACCCGCGAAGGGTTGCCCTGCACCAACCCGAGCTGCGTAGGTCTCCATTGAATAGGGTGTGCCTGGATTGTTTGTTGTTGTGTTGTTGCAGGTAAGTTTTGAATCTGCGCCGGTGGTGAAGTTTCTGCGGTGGTTTGGTCGTCAGCCATTGGGTAAGAAACCAGTAGCTCGTCTTCTTCTTCAAGAGTGATTCCTATACCAAGATGGCAGATCTGTTATGTGATTCAGATCTCCTTTGGTGGCAATCAGAAGCGGAAGCGAAGAATGGTCAGAAGCGAAGAATGCTCTGATACCATGTAAGAAAGTGAAGAAGACTATAGAGATCTGGAATTCTTGTATATTTCGTATGTATTGTGATGTACAATTCATCTGTAATTATAGTACAGAGATGAAATAATAAAAGGCAAACAAATATTTATGAAATCGAATTCAATCTCAATCTAAAGATCCTAGCTAAAATATTCACAATTAAGATCAATTGAGATTCCGAGTATATCTTCCAGTATCGGATTAGAGCATATCTTCCAACACCTGGTGTGCTCGGTTTGAACTCAGTAGTTCCTCAAGATGACTTCCGTTCGTTGTAGATTGTCTTCATGTGTTTATATGGCACATGTTGAGCTGAACTGAGATATTTGTACTAAAGTCACAGAAGTTGGATTGGGCTCCATATCTCATTTGCACCCCTTCCCCAATTTAGGATTGATTTATATAACTGTGTTCATATCATAAGCTCACGTTTGACATTGACGTTTAACAGGAATGCCCATCAGCCCTTTCCTATATGCTTATGATGTCTTCAAAAAGAAGCACGCGTCTGGGACATGTGAAAGTTTGGTAAATTTAAGTCCACTAAAGCAGTTACCTTCATACATGACGTTGTCAGAAACTTTTCATTTTGTTCCGTGTTATAAACACTGGTATTTTACCTTGAAGCTTGCGAATCGGGAAGTATATTTGAGGGCCTTCTTCCAGAAGTTTTGAACATATACGCAACAACAGCAGCTAATGCAGAAGAGAGCAGTTGAGGCACCTATTGCCCTGGAGTGCATCCTAGCCCTCCAGCAGAATATGAAACGTGTCTTGGTGACTTGTATAGTGTTGCCTGGATGGAAGACAGGTTTAAATCCTTACTTTCTCATTCATGCCTTTGGATGAGAAACACGTACCATTTGGACTCTTATTCTTTCTAGATTAGGAGTCACTGTTTCAATGGCGACTTTTTCTCCAATTTGAGACCGAAAATTTTCATAAGTTGGATCACAGCAATGTGTATAATTATGGTCCATGTATTTCCAGTTGTTTAGATTTTATCAAATGATCTGATTTTGGACTGTTTGTCTTGCAAATTGCGAATGGAGGAATTGAAAGCATAGTTGAAAAGCCATGATTGGGTCAATTTCTCATTGTTTTATTGCGAAGATCAAAAGAAAGATCAGAGATAATTTTCATTAGCACAATCTCCTTTTATATGATTTTGAAGATGTCAACTACAAAAATTTATCTTTACCAAAAAAAAAAAAATCTCTACAAAAAGTTATTGTTTAAAGAGGCAGTCAATTATGCACTATATCCTTGACTTGATGCTTGGTAATAAATATGTATCTTAGTTGCTAATTATATGGATTTAAGATCTATATTTTCTGGTGTTGGGCGTTCGACTGGTATAAGTTATCCTTTGAATATTCGAGTTGCTTGTTTTTTAAGGACTCATCCATTGTTTGCCTTTTTAGCCTGTGTGCTCTTATCTAAATAGGAAGTTTTTCCCCGTGTTCGATTTTTAGGGCTTGCTGATTGGTATCCTCTTTCCATGAGTATATAGTTACCTACTAATCTAATTTCTTGATAAGTACTACATGATTTATTAATGAAATTTTTTGGCTTATAGGGACGTTGAGGTAGCTCTTCGTTTTTTCTAAGCATGAACTTTGTGTACTTGCATCAAAAAGCATTTCCATTGCAGATAGTTAATCTGCCGGCAATTAAGAATTTCGAAGATCCGACGTTTGCAAATTTAGATAGCTGAAAATAAAGAAAGGAGAAAAGAGGAAGGACATGACTTCAATGGTATCAGATGGAACTTGACTGAATATTTCTTATATTGCAAGTCTGGATGTGCATATCAAATTCATGCTCCATGTGATTCCAGGTGTACTTGTACTCGTTTACAAGCCTTTTTTCCATTGAAATGGTTGGATCAGGTTTATGTGTTTTGATTGGCTCTTAAGAAATCTAAGCTTAAGTTTCACAGCTATAAAGCCAGTCATAATTTCTTTTTGTTTATGTCTTTGTGAACAGCGAGGTGCATAACCTGTGAACCGAATCTCTGTGCCTGCAATGCCAACTGGTAAGGACATTGCTACCTTCATTGGATTGAGCAATTAGGAAGAAAGTAATGTTTATTCTACCTCTCAATTTTTAGAAAATTTGGTTCCATCAGGCAACTGAGCTCCCAAGTATGTTTTCAGCAAGGTAGTAAATTTTCCAGCATGTGCAATGCTGGAATCCAGACCGAGCAAATGTGCTTGCATTCCACTGGAGCTCTCTTAGCAAGGGATTCGGTGCATGAGTGAAGTGGGAATCATTCCAAACCAAGGATCCACTTGCCATGCTTAAATCTGCCACATACATATTCCTACGGTATATCTTGAATGGGTTGTTTGTCATTGCTTCACTGTGAATATGACTGGGAAGCACGTATTTCGACTTGCTTGTCACATAACATGCTTTGAATGTAGGACGATCTCATGCCCGTTTTGCATGATTTGAAGTATTGTAGCTCTGAAAATAACTTATGGTGCACGTGGACTCCAGCCTGATTTTAGTAATTGAAAGTGGTATAGATTGTCTGCAAAAGAGCCCTCCATCTTGTATGAAATTAGACAATTTCCCCCAAAAACTCAAACTGGAACAGTTCAAGGCCCTCTTGAAAGCAAATGCTTTTCAGCTTCGAAGTTAAGCCTAAGCACTTTGATTCGTTTATTAAGTTGATTCTCAACCTCATTTTTGTACTTGATAAATATGCTCATAGCCTCATCTTGGCTATTTAACAAATAAACATAGCAAGATTTAGTATAATCATCTATAAAGGTGATGAAGTACTTCTTTTCTCATCAACTTTCTATAAACTTTAAATTACATAAATCACTATGCATTAGTGGTGGAGGTTCACTTGTTCTTTCAATCAATTTGAAAGATTTTTTAACTAACTTAGCTTCAACACAAGTCTGACACTTGTAATGGGCATCCAAGTCAAAATTAACCATAAGTTTGCTATCCTTTTTATTGTACTGTAGTTTACGTGTACTAATCTACCATGCCATAAAAAAGGAGACATAATAGTATAAACTGAAGACTTTTCTTTATTAATAATATTTAAATACAAGAATTTTGAGTTTACATCAATGACAGTCACATTGGCTTTGAACAAATCATAATAGAAGTATCATTTCTTCACATACATCTCTCTTTTGGAAAGTATAAACTTATTAGGTTCAAAAACAATTTTGAAACCCTTCTTGAGTAGTATGG
Source organism: Eucalyptus curtisii (assembly GCA_017140595.1). Taxonomy (NCBI): domain Eukaryota; kingdom Viridiplantae; phylum Streptophyta; class Magnoliopsida; order Myrtales; family Myrtaceae; genus Eucalyptus; species Eucalyptus curtisii. Next base: position 29,154,662 of record CM029496.1, on the reverse strand, counting down.
AGCTAGAAATGAGATTCTTCCGGATTTTCGATACATGCAGCACAAGATAATTTTTTTGCTAGAGGTGAACTTCAAAATTACTTTTCCTTTCCCGACAATCTTTACTAATATAGAGTTAGCCATATAGAGCTTAACTTCTTCTTCAGCCTTCTCGTAAAATGAGAACATGTGTTTATCCACACAAATGTAATTTGTGACATCTATGTCTGACCACCAATTGGTATTAGTCGACACTAATGATACCTCAGACACCACCATAACAGTCAGTTTCTCATTATCTTTATTCTCTCTCAAATTTAGCTGCTTAACTGCACCACCGCCCTTGCCTTTTTTTAGGCGCTTCTTGCAATCTTTAGCACGATGGCTAGACTTATTGCAAATAAAACACACCCCTTGGAATTTAAGCATTGTTCCTCTACTTGTCGTTTCCTTGAAAAAATTTCTTCCTCCTCATATTTTGTTTAGAATTTGAAGACTCCACAATGTTGGCCTTTGATTCAATAGGAGGGTTTGTATTCCTTTTGTTGTCCTCTTCAATTCTAAGATACATAATGATATCTTCAAGGCTCATCTCTTTCCATTTGTGCTTCAAATAATTTTTGAAGTCTAACCAATCCGAAGGTAGCTTCTCAATAATAGCCACCACTTGGAATGACTCACTAAGTAACATTCCCCTCAATAAAGATGTCATTTGAAATTATTTACAATTCCTGAACTTGATTTATAACATATTTAAAATCCACCATTTTGAAATCCAGGAATTTGGCAACCGTGAATTTCTTGGTGTCTGTGTCCTCAGTTTTATATTCCTTTTCTACGGACTCCAATAATTGTTTAACAGTTCCAATTTTACAATAAACATTATAAAGGGAATTTACTAAACAACTAAGGATATAATTTTGGCATGGGAAGTCCCCGTGCTTCCAAGCCTCCAACTCCTTAAGGGTAGTGACATCTTGCTCATCTAGACTAATTATCAAACATACCTTTGATAAGTACTTGACCAAATTTAACATGGTCAAATAGAAGAACATCTTCTACTACCACTGCTTAAAGCCCACACTGGCAAATTTTTTTGGTTTCTAATTTGGTGTTATTGGATGTGATAACATCAAACTAGGCAAAGCCTGTTGAACCATCTCTCCAAAAATTGGACCATATGCCATTTGGCATATACTGTTTTGAAAAACAGTCTCGAGTACCTCAATCGGGCGACTTGCACCCGCACCACCATATGTGGTCCCAACCTGAAGGCCCGCAACATTTGCTGCCACAACTCTAGGCCCTGGGATATGAATCTTTCCACTAGGAGTGATCGAAACAATCATAGGAACGTCTTAAAAAATGTTCCAGACATCATTTGGTACTTGCTTGTTATTAGCCATCTCGATTTTCTAATAGACACAACAAACGGTAAGAAAATACGTGACTAATCACCTTAAGATTGTTGAAAAATACATTTCACGTATTAGAATAAAAAATAATATTCACATATAAAAAAATACATAACTCTATTGGTTGGAACAAGAAAAATAAATTTGAAAAATGATAACAATAATATAATAATGATCAAGCCAATGTTTGTATTAATCTTTACATTTAATGATACTGAATCACGATCCAAAAGGAAAGTTGTATGATACGAGGTGAGATACAGCTAACAAAATCTCCTCAAGGCGATTAGTTCCTGTCAATGGCGTTAAGCAACTTCACAAAATATGCCTCCCAAGATACAGAACCCCGAACCCGTGTATATTAACACTATATAAACAAGACTTTGTCGAACATTTCTAGAAACCGGCACACTTATAGGATTGTTTTTCCAAAGAGAAATTCTAATATTAGAATGACTACTTGCCGTGAATTAAAAAAGACTTAGAAGATAATCATTTTTATTGCGGAGACTCTGGAAGATCCGTCATTAATACGTCCCTTAATGCGAGTAAAATATACTGCACGGGAATTCATTCGTCCATCTATTAATTCATTTATAAATGCATCAACAAAACTGCTGCAAAAGGACTGAAAAAATATGTCCACTAATGTATCAATTAATTCGTCCAGAAAACTGTTCAGACTAATGCACGAGGGCTAAGGAACACATCCATTAAATCAACCATTAACGTCGAAACTTGAAGAAGAAACGCGTGAACTTATGTTGAGTGATTAATACCAGTAATTTCAACACTTTCCTGGTGATGCGACAATCTTCATCAGAGTTCCTTCGCCATCCAGTGTCTTTCCTAGGTCGTCGAGCATGGACGTGCGTTTGCTCTCGAGAAAGAGAGTTGATTTACTCGAAATCTTTTGGCGACGTTCCATTTCAGAGACCGGAGTTTTCTGGAATTCGCCTCGTTGCTACTGAGAACTTTCTTGTTTTTGAATCGAGTTTTTCCTGGTCTCTTTCTGCGCCTAATCCCTCTTTGGATGTTCAATGCGTTTGAATTTCACGAACCCTCCTTTAATGGCTTTGAAAGAGATTCTTCTTACTTTTGATTTCGAGCTCTGAGCAGATGAGCAGTAAGGGTGATGTTCATGTGGATTCCTCTTTGGAAAAACGAGCCATGTTGGTCGCGGCGCCTTAAGCTCCTCCTCTTCTTCTTCTTCTGCATGTTTCTTGAAATCTAACCAGAGCCGGCCAGAGATTTTCTCGTTCTCTTCCTCTCCCCTCTTCTTTTTTTCCTTCCTCCATAGGTGAAAGCCATTGTGGTTCCGTTACCATTGTTTTGGACGATTCCCGATCGAAGTTTCCAAACCATAATCATCGCTCCCTCGCTCGCTCTTGGATTTCTTGGTTTTCTTCTAGATGAGCTCTGGAACTTTTCCCTGTTGATTGATGATTACCCGATCTCTGTTGATTGATGTACGTGGCTGTTTAATCGTTCCCGCCACCTCAGCGCAAGTACCACCGCCGCCTGTCTCTCCCACCTCTCTCTCTTCTGTTTGTGCTGTGTTTCTATAATGGATCGAAGCTGTGGTGCACTGGGCTTTGTTCTTTTTCTCGAGGGGTGGAGGTGGACATGGCGGCACCACTCAGTAGTGGCGGGAAGTGGGTACGATCCGAAGGATGAGAGTTTTTTTCGTATCTTCGAGTGGGCGAGGATGAGCCAAGAAAGGATCTCTGAGATCTAATTCTATCTTTTAGAGGCTCCTTTGCGGTAGTTAGAAGGCATGTTTTCTTGTCTCTCTCTCTGTCCATTTTGTCAAAGTGCCAAAAAAAAAGTAAAAATGGAGGCGTTGTGTCGTTTAACATGCGGTTTTAATGTTTACGGACTGACCTAACATCATCCATCGTTACCTCCATGACATTACGTTTTCTGTTCGAGAGATCGAGGCAGAGAGAGAGAATCTATATAGGCCACCGAGCAAGAGCGTGCTGTAACTTGTAGATCCTCGTAAATAGGCCAAATCGGGAGGCGCAAGTTGTTGAAAAAAGCATATGGGTATAGTGTGGACTGGCGTTTTAGTCGTTGTTTGAGACCCCGACATGTTTGGTGGTGCGCAGATCTAATCTTTGATCTTCTGATGATTTTGTTTACTTTTCTTAGCACGACATCTTTATGGAATCCTGATTTCCTTAGCGTCTTCCCCCCCTTTTTCCATTTCTTTCTTTCTCTCTTTCTTTTTTGTTTTAAGGGGATGCATTTGGAGAGAGAAGAGGGGATCAGCGGTTATAAGTGGTCCTGGATTTCAAGATAAAAATGGGCCTGACCTTGCGGCTGGAAAGATCTTTTTTTTTTTCAAAAAAAATATTTGTTTGGAGGGGGCTTTATCAGAACTAATTATTTCATGGTGGTGTTGATGATGATGATGGTGAGAGGCCCACCTTTATTATCAATTTCCATCCCTACTTTTTCATATGGTATATTTCCATTTCATTTCTTCTTGTGCTAGGACCTTCATATTCTCGTGCCCTCAAATTAAAATTGCTTCAACAATAGAAAAAGGAACGGAGTGCTTTACCTTCTAGACAACAGCTTTTTTTTCTTAATCTCATCAGAAATAAATTTGGTTTCTTTTCTGCCTTTGCTTGTTTCATTTGTCCCGATTTTTTTTTGTTTTAATTATTGATAATATGCACTCTTCGTGCATTTTCCTTTCAGGCCAATGTTTGCCGTGCATATCGGCTCCTGAAGAAAGGAGGGCGGAAGGATCAAAATATCGTTGTTTTTATGTATGACGACATTGCTTACAAACGAAGAGAACCCTAGGCCTGGAATTATTATTAACAGTCCAGATGGAGATGATGTTTATGGAGTTCCAAAGGTCTGTTTTCAAATTCTTAATCACTAGTTTAGGATGAAAAGTTTTCTCTAGAATTGTCAAAGGTCTGTTTTCAAAATGTTTAGGTAACTAGTTACTTTTTCTGGTGGCAGGATTACACTGGAGAGGATGTTGACGTTAATAACTTTTTCTGTCATCCTTGGAAACAAGACTGCTCTCACAGTAGGCGGTGGGAAGGTTGTGGATAGTGGTCCCGATGTTACTATCTTCATCTAGTATACTAGTCATGGTGGCCCTGGTGTGCTTGGCTTGTACTCAATAGTTCCCCAAGATGACTTGTTGTAGAATGTCTTTCATGTGCTTATATGGCACATGTTGAACTGAACTGAGATCTCTGTACTGAAGTCATAGAAGTTGGACTGGGCTCCATATCTCATTTGCAACCCTTCCCCAATTTAGAATTGATTTATATAACTGTGTTCATATCAGAATTTCGCGGCTGACATTAATGTTTAACAGGAATGCCCACCAGCCCTCTCCTATCTGTTGATGATGTCTTCAAAAAGAAGCACGCGTCTGGGACCTGTGAAAGCTTGGTAAATTAAATTCACTAAAGCAGTTTCCTTTTCCTTCATACATGACGTCAGAAACTTTTCATTTTGTTCCCTTTGTGCTATAAACACTGGTATTTTACCTTGAAGCTTGTGAATCGGGAAGTATTGTTGAGGGCCTTCTTCCAGAAGGTTTGAACATATGTGCAACAACAGCAGCTAATGCAGAAGAGAACAGTTGGTGACTTGTATAGTGTTCCTTGGATGGAAGACAGGTAATCTCAAATCCTTATTTTGTCATTCATAACTTTAGTTGAGAAACACATACCATCTTGACTATTTCTAGATTAGGAGTCACCATTTCGATAGAGACTTTTTCTCCAATTTGGGATTGATAATTTATCTTGCGGTGTATCATGGGCGATCGTTAGTACATTAGTTGAATTGTAGCAATGTGTATGACAATGATGCATGTATTCCCAGTTGTTTAAATTTTATCGAATGATCTGATTTTGGAATGTTTGTCTTGCAAATTGAGAATAAAGGAACAGAAATGAAAAGCCATGATTGGGTTCAATTATCATTGTTTAATTGTGAAATTCAAAAGAAAGATCAGAGATATTTTTAATTAGCACATTCTCCTTTTACATAATTTTGAAAATGTAGACAACAGCAGTTCATTGGTCAAAGAGGCAGTCAAGTATGCACAATTTCCTTGACTTGATGCTTGGTAAAAAATGCGTATGGTAGTTGTTAATTATATGCTATTAAGATCTTCGTACATTTTCTGATGTTGGGCTTTTGGCGAAGATATAAGTAATCCTTTGAATATTCGTTTCCCTGGTTTTTTAAGGACTCGTCCATTGTTTACCTTTTGAGCCTGTGTGTTCTTATCTGAATAGTTAGTTTTTTTCCCCGTGTTAGATTTTTAGGGCTTGCTGATTGGTATATTCTTTCCATGAGTGTATAGTTATCTGCTAATCTAGTTTCTTAATAAGTACTGCATAATTTATTATTGAAGTTTTTTAGCTTATATGGACTTCGAGGTAGCTTTTCTGTTTTCTGAGCATGAACTCATTGTGAACTTGCATCAAAAAGCATTTCCATTGCAGATTGCTAATCTGCTGGCAATTAAGAATCTTGAAGATCCGATGTTTGCAAATTTAGACAGCTGAAAACAATAAAAAAAAAAGGAGAAAGGACATGACTTCCGTAGTATCAGATGGAACTTGGCAGAATATTTCTTATATTGCAACTCTGTTTATGCATATGAAATTCATGCTTAATGTGATTCCAGGCGTTCTTGTACTAGTTTACAAGCCTCTATTCCCTTGTAATGGTTGGATCAGGTTGATACGTTTTGATTGGCTCTTGAGAAATCAAAGCTTATGTTTCACAACTAAAAAGCCAATCATAATTTCTTTTATGTCTTTGTGAACAGCGAGGTGCATATCCTGCGAACTGAATCTCTGCACCAGCAATACCAACTGGTAAGGACAATGCTAATGTCATTGTATTGAGCAATTAGGAAGAAAGTAATGTTTATTCTACCTCTCATTTTTTAGAAGATTTGCTTCCATCTGGCAAATGAGCTCCCCAGGGTCTTTTCGGCAAGGGAGTAAATTTTGTAGTACATTTCTTGGTTTTCATACAGTGGAAGCACATGGAAGAAGTTACTTCTTACTGTTGCCTGGACTACTTAAGATGCTCTTCACTTTCTCCCTGTGCTTCTTCTTCTCGTCCTTATGATATTTCTTTGTGCTGGCATATGCAGGTGACAAAGAGGACAGCTGATGACAACTCTGCTTACGGTTCCCCCGTCGATGCAATATGGTGATATAGGGTTAAGTAAGGAAGATCTCTTCCTATATATGGGCGCAAATCCTGCAAATGATAACTTTTCTTTTGCGGATGGCGACTCCCTAAGACCTCCTCGAAAAGCTGTTAACTAGTGGGATGACGATCTGCTCCATTTCTAGGACAAGGTTTCTCTCTCCCTTCGTCATGTTTGAGGCTGCGCGCTTTAGATCTGAGTCATAGCACCGCCACATGCTAAACGTTTCAAGGATAGACTTCTCGATGGTGTTGTCACATGCAGCTGTCTGGTCAATGCAACCTCCCTTGGATGGTGTCCCTAATGAGAATCACGGGATCAATTGAATGAAGAGCTACTAATAGCGATTACTGTAGTATTTTGAAGAAACTTGAGGGGTGGTGGTCTGGCAAAAATGGGAACTGCAGAACCGTAGGTCTATCGATGGAATTCTGATTACTTTGCTGAGAGTGTTAGGACAAGGAAAAGGACTTCCTTGACTAGAAAAGCCAAACTGTTCAGCCATAAGCTTTTGACCTTTGACATAAAAGTAAGTGAAAATTTGTCTCTTCCTTTCAACTCATCTTCTCATTCTTCTCTTCACAAAATAATATTAAAAAAAAAAAAATCGGTATTGTCGATCGCCCTCATGTCACGGTTGTATGTATGTATGTATGAGCCTTTTGTAACCAAATCTGATTTTGCGTCCGCCTTTGTTTCACTTCCGTTTAGCTCCTAAGGGCCCTATTCAGAAACTCGATGCGCAGAAACAATTTTTTGAGGCAACGTCGGATCAGATCCATAGAGGTAGTGTGACATTCATTGGAAATCTCTGGTTTGGAATTAAAAATGGTAAGGAAGTGCCAGACTCTCAACCAACACATGTTTGATACATTTCCGTGATGCTAAGATTTGCATTTGAGAGCCTCTCACAATCTCAATTTGATTTGTTCTTTATATTATCGATCTTGAATCTTACACCATGGGGGAAGGGGATTTTCGACACGACGATCAAGCATTCTTTCTAGTCTCGACAATTGCGATTGATGCCCATGCTTACTGCAGATGAGAGCATTCGAGACTCATTGCGGATCCGAGCAAATGACCGAGGCATCGGGCCAAGCTTGCGCTCATATTCGATCCTGGTCCCGGGAGCTCCTCTCAATAGGGGAAATTCAGTACACGAGTGAAGTGGGAATCATTCTAAACGGAGGGTCCCCGCTTCGCCATTCTTACAGATTCGCTACAGATCTATATTCCTTCCGTATTATCTCGAATGGGGTCGTTCGTGATCAGTACCGTGCCCGTTTCGTGCGATCTGAAGTACTGCCCGAACAGGGAAGGAAGCTCGCTCGATGCATTGTGCCTAATAATTGATGCTGCATGGGGGTCGAACGCTTGCAGTCAAAATACTCCAGCCCGATTCTAGCGATCGGAAGCGGTACAGATTGTCCTGCGGGACGAGGCCACGACACGACCCTTTCGGCTTTCGCTTAGTCAATGCTCGAGCCTGACGATTCCATGGATTTGCGGGAGCCTGTCGTGTCCTGGCACGATGCTGCAACCACATGGGATTCGCGTCCCAGTCTTTTGTGGTTGATAGGGGCGGAAACCCGGAATCATCTCCTCTTTTTCTCCCGCGGACGGATGGATTTTTCTTTTCGCCTTGTTGGGCGAGCGGTGTTTTGTTTTTCAAATGTTGCATTTATTATGTCAGAAGAGGTGTTTGTCCGGACGTTGGACGATGTATATGGTCGTGAACACCGCCGACGTTGCGAAATTGTCCTGGCTCGGGGGAAAAGTATATGCGCGCGTGATGAGGACAGGCCGGGATTTGATCTTTGTTCGCCTGTTACTTTAAAAACGGTGGGAAGCGATAACTTTAATAATCCGCTTTCTTTATGGCGTGATCGGAAATCGGTTACCGATAATTACTTGATCTCTCTCAAAGGGTTTGTTAAGGGACCTTCGAGGAGGCAGGTGGTCATGGTCTCTCGACCATACGGGCGTGCCAGCATTATGATCCCTCTTTCCATGAAAGGGTTTACTCGAAGATTATTCAGACGCGTCGTCCTTTGGAAAGAATTGGAAATCTATTGATTCTACGGTGGAATCGAGAAGTATCAACCGACTCCTATGGGTCAAATTTTTAATTTTTATGCCTCCAGTGGCGTCTTATTGTGTAACTCTTGTCACGTGTATTTTCTTGAGAGCGCCTTTAGATTTGATTTTAGCTGCAATAGAGAAAAAAAATATGGAAATGGTAACCAAAATGAGACATTGTCTATTGACAGATGTAATTAAAACTAGACATAATCGATGTGTTCTGTAGAATGAACGTGATTGGTTGTTTTTTATTCAATTTACCATGTGAGGATGTAAGAAGTCACTATGATTGCATCATCGGATGCCTGCTGTGCATTTTCTGCATAGAAATATGCATGATTGGATTACTAGTCAAAGGTTGGAACCTACTATAGTACTATAAAATATTGCCACCCACGTTCCGGAAATTAGGAAAGTTTCTTAGGAAAGAACAAACTCCCTAACTTAAATTTAGCCCTCGAATGGCTCGAAAGCTTGATGTAGCTTACAAGCACCCTATATTTTCAAGGAATTTTGTATCATGATAGAGGGATTTGACATTTTCGACTTATTAATGAGCGACTAGATATTAATTAATTGTATCAAATGAGGAAATAATTTTAATTTTCAACACGTTAATTACACATGATATGAAAAAATAATTCATAACTCGAAGATATCATACTTTTTTTTCCCCCTGATTTAGGTGTTCATTTAAATTTTGCTGGTGGCTGATCCCCCCACAGCCGAATCAGGGAACCAGGGAACGGCCCCTCCTCGCCTCCGAACCGTCGATTTATCTTGGCCGCACTTTGGATCCAACGGCTCCAGAAGAGCCGCTCGCACGGTAGTTCGCGTCTGAGCATATACACGCAGGAGAAGTCCCCTTCGTATGCACGCTATGCAGCGGCCAGATCAGATCGCGGGAGAGTGCACGGAAATTCGTGCACCCTCACCTATATAATAATTTCCCTCCTCCGGTCTTTAAAAAAAAGAAAAAACAAAAAAGGAAAAATCTTAAATCCAAAACTTAATCGACCGGGGTAGCCCTTAGTTGCGATCCCAATTTGATCTTTGGGTCAATCATTTGATTAATGACGGGGTCACATCTCCTTCAATAATTTTCAATGATCATAATTTCGCAAAAAAAATAAAATATAAAAGATCTTTTGTCAAGAGTCTTTTAACCCAACAGAAAAATATAATCGGCCCGTTTAAATGCCGTTTTCCTAAAAAGTATTCCCAAGGGCAAAAACAAGGATTGGTCCACAAGGGAGAAAATCGCCCGTTCCACTATCTCTCCTTTCAAGTAGAATTGACCATAATTAGCCAAATCCATCGAAATTTTCTTAGATTCCCTTCCTCGAAAGCAGAGGGTAATCCTTTAATATCGTGTCAAGTGTTCAAAGAAAAAGAACAATCGCCTTATTTGCAATTATTTTGTTTATTGTGCGTTTTTGTTTGTTAGTGAAAAGCTGGCAATGTTACATACTATAAGCAGAAGTAATCACAATGCTAATGAACTTATGAGGCAAAGCATTTTGTCACGATAGATTGTTCTAGGTTGTGCTTAATTATGTTTCATTTTTTTTTTCATGCCATCAAGTTTGAGCAAGCAATTCTCTTGTTAACAATTTCATCCTTAGCCCATTAATTCCAGGACGATTTGGTGCATTGAGTGTATTTTATAGTTTTCTTAATCAAAGGCCAACCGCCAACAAAAAGTTCTTAAGTTCAATTCATTTTGTCGTAACACTCGTTTGAGACTCTTCAATAATAGAGGTGATTCTCGAAATAAATGAAGTGATTGGGTGGATGAAATAGATCAAAATGAATTAAAAAATAACAAAAATTTAAGATAAGAAACAAATCTTTTTTTGACGTGTTTAGCGAAAATTTCAGAAAAAAAAATTGAATGGTTGGATTTTCATAGTATATGAAATGATTGGATGAAAGAAATCGAAATGAATTCGAAAATGACACAAGTTTAAGATTAAACAATAAATTTTTTCTTGACACGCCTAGCAAAAATTTTGGAAAAAAAAAAATTGCATGGTTGGGATTTTCATAGTATATGAAATGATTGGGTGAAAGAAATCGAAATGAATTCGAAAATGACATAAAGTTCAAGATAAAAGAATAAATATTTTTTTGACATGCCTAGCAAAAATTTCGAAAAAGAAAATTTGCATGGTTGAGATATTCATAATAAACGAAACAATCGGACGAAAGAAATCAAAATGAATTCGAAAACGACACAACTTTAAGATTAAATAATAAATCTTTTCTCGACACGCCTGGCAAAGATTTCCAAAAAAAAATAAAATTGCATGGTTGGGATTTTCATACAAGAGCAACAACAATGATGGACGGACCCCGGATTTAAAAAACAAAAAAAAGAAACCCGTCCCAACGTCGTAACGGCGTCGGGCGAAGATTCCGTCAAGCTCCGCCAAACGCCGTTACCCGAGTGGCCAGCAAGGGGCCAAAATGAAAATTTACGAAAAGAAAAGAAAGAGAGAGAGAGAGAAGAACCGCGGAAACGGGAGTGACGATGCCCGAAGGGCGTCTCCAAGGGTGGCGAGGGCGCGGAAACAGATCTCGGCCGTCCAATGCGGCACCGACGGCCAGGATCCCATCTGCGCGAACGGTTGATGGCGTCGGGGGGGCCTTGCGGGTATAAAAACTCGCGTTTTACAACGGCGCGACCCAAAGCGAGAAAGAGAGAGAAGGAGGGAGGGAGAGAGAGAGAGAGAGAGAGAGAGAGAGAGACTGTATTTTCTCTGCGAATTTTCTCTCGTTTTCTCGCCGTTTCCCGAGAAACTGAGGAGGGGGGAGGGTTGGTTCGCCGGCGGGAATGTCGAGGATCTGAATCGGGCCGGACGGGGAGTGCGGAGAGAGGTCCGTGGCCGGATTCCGGCGACTGGGTGTGTGTGTGTGTGTGTGTGTGGATTTTTCTCTCCTCGCGACTCTCGGCGAGAATGGTTCTGACTCGGTTCGTTTCGCGCTGTTGCAGACGTCGTCGTCGTCGTCGTCGTCGTCAGCGTTCCGGGGGAGCGAGTCGGAGGCTCAGTCCCGAGCCTTCCGTTTCGCCGAGACGATTGCGGAGCGGCCCGGCGGCGGTTTTCGCCGGCCGGAGTCAGGTGAGGTTCTTCGCTCCCGGAGACGGACGCGATTCGATCTCTCCCCCGAGCGCGCTTCTCGCTCTGGTTTCTTTTGTGGCTTCCTTGATTTCGATCGGCTCGTGTTCTGATTCTCTCTTCGCGTCGCAGGTGCATTTCCGGAGTCCTCGAGCGGTTTCCCGGAGAGATTCCGGGAGTGAGCTCCTTCCGATCGGCGGACGCGGGAGAGGCCGTGCTTCCCTCCGCGTAGATCAGCTGCTTCCGGAATCGGAGAACCGGAAACGTTCATGAGAGTCGGCGATTTCGGCTCTGGAATGTCGTGATTCGGACGAATCCCTGTGGCTAGGCCGCGATTTCCAGTTACGCGGAAGCATGCTTTTTTGGACAATCGGACACGCCTGTAATTCGTGAATCTAACTAATAAACGGTGCGATAACGATAATCAATTGAGGAAATTTGGCTAATCCGGAGCTGAAATCGGGGGGAGGTAGCTGGGGATTTGGTTCTCTCCGGTTTCGCGGCCGCAAAAAGCCCGTTAAGGACTATCGAATCGGAGCAGACGAAGGTGAGTTCTGTGCTCTGTTCTGTTTTCCAGTGGGTTCTTTTCGGGCTTCGATTCGCGAAGAACTCTAATTCGCGTCTCCCTTCGTTGTAATCTGCAGTCCTGTGGCCGAATCGGAGCAATCGGATTCGAATCGGAGGCCGGTCGACGGAGCGAAGGCCTTTCAGCTTCGAAGCTGTGGACTTTCCTGGTAATGCGACAGTCTTCATCGGGATTCCTCCATCGTCCGTGTCTTTCCTCCTGTCTCGGTGGCCGTCGAGCAGGGATGTGCATTTGCTCTTGAGAAAGAGCTGATTTTGCACGAAATCTTTTGGCGACGTGCCATTTCAGAGACTGGAATTTTTTGGAATTACTTCGTTGCTTCTGAGAACTTTCTTGTTTTTGAATCGAGTTTTTCCGGGTCTGTTTCCTCTCTCTCTCTCTCTCTCTCTCTCTCTCTCTCTGGTGTCTTCTGCCTCATCTCTCTTTGAGGTTCTGCTAGTGGATCTTCAATACGTTTGAATTTCGCGGACCCTCCTTTGTCCCCTTTGAAAGAGATTCGTCTTCTTCTTCTGATTCCGAGCTCTGAGCAGATGAACATTTCGGCTCAAATGAGCAGTTTTTACCATCGAAGGGTGCTGTTTATTATGTGGATTTCTCTTTGAACAAATGAGCCATCTTGGTCGCTCCTTGCGCTTCTCTTCTTCTTTTCCTGCATTTTTTCCTGAATTTAACCAGAGCTGGTCAGAGATTTTCTTGCTCTCTCTCTCCCCTCTTTTGTTTTCGCTTCACATACGAAGCCATCTGGTTTTGTTACCATCGTTTTGGACGATTCCGATTGAAATTCTATAGCTCATCACCATTGCTCGCTCGCTCTTGAATTTCATGGTTTTCTTCTGGATGAGCTCTGGGACTTTTCTTTCTATTCGATTGATGATTACCCGATCTCTTGTTTCGTCATCTGTTTTGGGCGAGCCAAAGCCTTCCAATCTTTGGAGTCTTTTGAGTGTTTTTCTTTTTGCTTTCCTTTGTCTTGTTTTTCTGGGTGTCTTGTTTTTCTGGGGTGGGTGAAATCTTTCATTTTTCTGGTTCTGGATAAGTTGCAGACGAGAGCTATTTTATCTTTTTGAGCTTCTTCTTTTTTTGGTGGTCACAAGACATTTGGAGGGAGTTGAACCGTAGTTAAGTTAACGAGAATTTCTTCTGTTCCTTTTTCTATTTTTTCTTTTGTTTTTGTAAGAATTTTCCGCTGAGACTTTTTTGGGGGGGAATGGACAGGGATAAATACGGAAAGGAAGATGGAAAAGGACGCGCAGAGGGCCAGCAATAATGGCATCTCCACCACTTCCAACGGCAGGGCCGCCGCCACCGCCGCCGCCGCCGACGGGGGCCTGCAGCAGAGATCTGCCTCGGAGGCCACGAGGCAGACGGCGGCGGCGGCGGCGACGACGTCTGACTTCGTGCTGCAGTGGGGGACCCGGAAGCGGCCTCGGTGCATGAAGGTGCAGGCCAAGGACGACGCGGCGGCGGCGGCCCACAAGGGTCGGGTGGAGCGGCGGGTCGGGAGGGGGCCGATAAGGACTCGGCCAACCCGGCGGCCAGCAATCACGGGAACGGGAATGTGTACTTGAATCTACGTCAACGTCCCTCCTCGCCTCCTTTTCCGCCACCTCAGCGCGTTCTCAGGTACCGCCGCCGCCTCTCTCTCCTTCTCCGTGCTGTTTTTCTATAATAGATCGACGCCGTGTTGCGCTGGGCTTGGCTCTCTCCTTTGTTTTCCTCTCGTTTTTTTTGGGGGTTGAAGTTGAAGTTGGACACGGCGGCACTAATCGGTAGTGGGGGGGAAGTGGGTACGACCGAGGCTTATTAAGAGTTTTTTTAATCTAATCTTTGAGTGGGCGAGGATGAGCCAAGAAGGATCTTTGAGATCTAATTCTATCTTTGGAGTCTCTCTTTTTCTTTTGGGTGGTTTAGAGGCGGCATGTTTTCTTGTCCTACTTTTTTGCCCATTTTGTCAAAGACTTAAAAAAGAAGGAAAAAAATTTTGGGTGCGGGGCGTTGTTTAACATGGGCTTCTACTGTTTACGACTGACCCAACATGATCCATCATTTCCTACATGGCATACGCCTTTTGTTCGAGAGAGGGAGGGCGAGAGAGAGAGAGAGAGAGAGAATCTACATAGGCCACCGAGCAAGGAGGGGTGCTGTGGATTCTCGTGATTAGGCCGAATCGGGAGGCGCAAGTAGTGAAATGTGCATATGGGTATGGTGTGGGATGGCGTTTTAGTCGTGTTTAGGATCCCCGACATGTTTGGTGGTGCGCAGATCTTACGTTTGATCTTTTGATGATTTTGTTTTCTTTTCGTAGCACGGCATCTTTAGGGAATCTCGATTTGTTTAGCGTCTTCCCCTTCTTTTTTTCTTTTTATTTTATTTTATGGGGATGCATTTGGAGATAAAAGAGGGGATAGACGGTTATAAGGGGGTCCTGGATTTCAAGAGATAAAAGCTGGGCCTGACCCTTCTTGTGGTGGTGTTATGATGAAGTGGCGTGGGGCTCATACGCAAATGTCGTTTTTCAGACTTTTCCCTCTTCGCAAAAAGCTTTAACGTCTCGTGCACGAAATGGGTCTCAGCTTCGTGAGGCGTTTCTGCGCTGGAATAAGATGTTTCTTCGTTTTTATGGATCTCTAATTATTTCATGGTGGCGTCGATGATGGTGGTGGTGATGATGATGGGGAGAGGCCAACCTTCATATCCATTTGATCTCCTATTCTTTTCACATGGGTAGAGTCTCCATTTCATCTTTTCGGCTTCTTCTTTTGACTTTTCTGTAGCTGGGGTGCGGGCTCTTTTTTAACCCGGGAGGGTATTAGCGATGCCCGCCCTGGTTCTGGCCGCACTAGATCGGGGGTTCAAGCTCTCTCCTGGCTACGTGTCGAGCGCCCCACTTTATCATGAGCCGAGCGGAGGTTAGGGATCAGGTCCACTTTATCCCCTTCCCGACCCTTCACATGCTCCTCCACGTAGCCCTTTCCCCAACACCCCCTCGGAAAGAAAGAAAAGGAAAATAAAATAAAAAAGGAGAAAAGCGTTTGATATCGAAATATGCCCAAAACCAAAAGAGAGAGAAAGAGAAAAGAAGAAGGGAAGAACAAAGCATTCTGTGTGCAAGTAGATAGATAGCTACAGAGAATCGCCACAGCTCCAAATATCTTTTCCCCAGGATTCCAGAGAGAAAGGAATTCCGAACGTTTCCCCCAGTTCTTTCCAGAAAAAAGCAAAAGAACACACCTCCAAAAAAGTCAAGTCTTCTGCAACTAAAGGCCAAAATCGAGAACCCACACCACACCCCACGCCCCCCGCTTTGCTCCGATTCTCACGCAAAGCCTCTCGGGAGCCTGTCCCCCTCCACCACCCACCACCACCACCACCGATCTAAGATCGGACCCGATTTCATTTCGGTAATTCGGTAAACTTACCCAGATCGAAAAATGCTTTCTTTTTGGGGTGGTTTAGATTTTTCTTCCTTTCTTGACTTGGGTCTGGTGGCTTTTTTGGTGCAAGTGTTTTGGGTGTGGCGTCATTGATGCTCGTGTGTGGCTTTAAGTGGGGTTTTCCGTTTGGATTTTGCAGGAACTCGGAGAATTCGAGTGCGATGCGAGGGCAGAACAACGGCGGTCTCAGGGGCTTCTCTTCGCCGGACAGGGGTGCGCACGACAAGAAGGGCACCAACCACCACCACCCCCATCCCCACCACCACAGCACCACCACCACCACCACCACCAACAATCACCATCACCATCTAAACAGCAACAGCAACAGCAACCACCACCACCACCATCACCACCCCAACCACCACCACCCCCACCACAATAATGAGAGCAACAACAAATCGGCCGCGTCGTCCGAGACCGCGCACGACAGCAAGAAGGGCGGGGGCGGGTCGTCGTCCGGAAGCGGGGACGCGGCGCCCCCGGTCTGGCCGCCCAAGTTCGTGATCGCCCTGACGAACAAGGAGAAGGAGGAGGACTTCATCATCTTCAAGGGGTCCAAGCTGCCTCAGAGACCCAAGAAGAGGGCCAAGGTGGTGCAGCGGACCGTCAATGTAAGATCCCCCTCGCCTCTCCCCCGGAGCTTCAATTCCCCACTCCGTTTCTTATCCCCCATACCCACACCCCCAAAAAAAAAAAAAAAAATCTTTTGTCGATTTCCATCAATCTTTGATCAATTCAGGTCGAACCCAGTTGAGAATTATTAAGACATCACGACCTGAAATGGCTCGAAAACCGAAAATCACTAGCGGCGGCCTAATTGGTTAATTTAGTAGTGTAGCTTTAGCTGAAAAGAAATTGAGAGATAATGCGGAAATAGGGGGTCGGTAATTTAATATCTCCATTACTATCGGTTTAATTAAAGGAGGTCGGGGGTGGTGCGTGTGGTGGGGCCGGAGATTTATGCTTTTTTGTGATTTTTAGGGGTTAATGGTGGGGCCCCTCTTGCTTTTGTTTTCTGGCGCCTTCTTTTGGCTTGGGGGGGGGGGGGAAAAGAAAGCATTTTTTGTTGTTGCGGTTGTCGGGGGAGAAAGCGTGCGAGAGGACAAAAGTCGGAGCCGGGGAGGACGGGACGCACACGTGTCGGTCGATGCGTGGGGCGTGGTGACGCATGCGCGGGGTCGGTCGGGGGCCCCCCGCGGTGTGTGCTTTGTTTCGTCCAATGAGGGGGCGAGGCTTCCGCGTTAAGTCATGGATGAGGGATCTCTTCCTCTCTTTGGGTCTTGGACTGATTTTAGGGTTTATTATAATGGTGGTGCTGATGGTGGTGATGATGGATGAATAGGGTTGGGTCGAAATTGGAGTGGTTGGTTGTGTACTGGGCTGTCGCGGCCCATCTGATTTTTTGTAGACCGGGAGGGTAGCTACTCGCCGGCCCGAGTTACATGTTCATGTGAATTGATCAATCGTGCTCGAGCTCGAGCTTGAGCTGAAGCTTGGAAGAGAAAAGCAGGGAAATGGTGAGGAAAATGTTTGGACCGCCAGCTCTGCAATTGGGTTCTTGTGGATGTTGTTGGGGAAAGACCTCGTGATATGTGTGGGTTGCCGTCCTGTCCTTGCGCATCGGTACCTCGGGTAACTTCGAGGAAGAGGAAGAACGACCGTATGAGTAGTCAAAACCCTCCAACCTTGTTCCTCACGTTTGAGGGGTGTGTCTTTGTGGCAGTGTCGTGGTCCTTTTGTCTGGAGGGCTTCCTTTTTTTGATTTTGGGGTCTGACATATTGAATACGTTTTGATTTGACAAATTGAGGTTTTGTAAATTCTAAACGAGTTGGTGAATGTTTTCCATGTGCAGTTGGTAAGCCCTGGGGCGTGGTTGTGCGACTTGACCCTAGAACGGTATGAGGTCCGGGAGAAGAAGATTTCCAAGAAGGTACTTCATTTGCTTCACTTATTTCTTATATATACGCGTTCCTAGCGCTATGATTACTGCGTTTGAATTTTTGATACAAGGCAGAAAAAAAAAAAAAGGGTACCCTTTACAAAGTCACTTGCGCTTTGGCCAGAACTAAATAAAGCACCATATCGCTCCTTCAATTTTATAGGGTCCGAAATGACAAAATGGCCGTGTTAACGAGTGTGTTAACGAGTGCACGAGTGCACCTGAGGCACTTGTTAGATCTTGACTTATTAGGAAATGTAAAGATTCTTTAATTGGTTATTAGGGGCCCCCGTTAACAAGAGGGACGTTGCTGATTCTCTGTGTGTATGATTGATGATGATGTAGAGACCGAGAGGATTGAAGGCTATGGGCAACATGGACTCGGATTCCGAATGAAGAGTTGGATCTGTAAGCTATAAGCTTTCATCGGAGATCGATGAGATTTTGAGAGCTCTTTTGAACTCTTGTCCGAAAACAACAAAGGAAAAGTATGGGAAAAAAAGATAATTAGACTCTGTAAATCCGTCAGTTTTAACCTTGGAGAAAGAATGAAATGATTCGTCCTCTCCATATATGACCTCTCTCTCTCTCTCTCTCTCTGTCTCTCTCTCTCTCTCTCACACACACACACATCAAATTCCTGCTCTTGTAGTAGCAACATATGTAAATGGCGAGATCGAAACGTTACGACGCTTAGCCAAAGTCGATGTTGATGAGCGAGAGGAGGGAGTAAAAGTCTGGGAGAGCCGGAGACTTGCCGAACCTTTCTTGTCTTCGCATTTTCCCGAAGAGTTGAAGGCGCTTAATTCCAACGCGAAAGGATCCCATAATCCAGTAGCATCATCCTAAAGGGGATTGGTGGTCTGATGCATCATTCAATGGAAGCTAAATTGTCGAGATGATGTCATGAGTCGAGCCCAAATATTAGTTTAGGAACTTCGATTTGTCCCTTTCAAGAGGTATCGACACTTGGATGTTGAAAGGAACCAAAGACTCAATCGCAAAGCGAAAGCCTGAGACCCATCCTCCCTTCCCACATTCAACCACCACCAACGCCGCCGCCGCATCATTGGTGGCTGTGGCAGCCCTTGACTACAGCCGCTACCAATTCCAACGCATCTCTCTCTCTCTCTCGCCAGCGCCATTGCGCGTATGAGGTTGTACGGTTTATCGAGGAGCCTCGACCACCTCAAATACGAGGTCGTCGACGACCTATTTGGGCTCCACGTGTAGTGGGGACGCAAGCGACGTGGTCAATTATTTACTCTCAAGAGCTGTCTTGCTGATCGATCACTGGAAATATCTTTTAAGCATACCTTGATTGGAAAATTCAATATTCAATCGTTTATTAGCGAATACCACGAGGAAGTCCAAATGTTGAAAAAATACTAATACAATTTCTTCTCATGAGTTTTTTTTTTTAATTATCAAAGCTTCTCTCTTGGAAATTTATTCTTATTGTTTCAATGTATTGACTACACACGATAATACGACACAAATCATGTGCTGAAAATGACGGATTTTCCTTTTTCAACTCGGGAAACAAAGCTCTACCACTTACAAGCAATTTCGAGATATCGAAATAGAGAGAGATGACGTGAGGATTAAAATTATAAATACGAGAATTGAGATATCTTGATATTCGGAAGACATTCCCCTTGGTTCTTTCCTTAAAATCTTTTCATTCGATGAAGATCTTACACTTCATTCTTTCTTTTGTCAAGATAAAAAGCGAAATAAAAAAAACACGCGCACATTACACAACGCACGCCATGATGGAAGCAACCGCATTATATAAAATTCGAATGATTACGTTTCCGAAGTGCACTAATTCTAGGTTTTAATTTTTAATGCTTCGAACTGAGATTTTCGTCGTCATCCTAAATTTGAAGCCGTCCCCTGTTTTGACCCCTTCCAAAATGTCGGACCTAACATCATCCCTCCGTGCTACGCATCGCCATTTTGACGTCCCGCGTACACCACGCAAGTGACCGTTTCCGGGAGCTTACCAACCTACCGCCCCGGGGATCCGCGATCGCGATCATCTACCTGCCCCTCGCCGAATCATCCGTGGACACTTTACTTCGGGGCCCCTCCTTTTCAATCCTTAATCTAAAGAATGACCAAAGTGTTTTAGGTGGCGGGGCAATCTCAAAAGAATTTCGCCTAGCCCGTGACCGGAACGTGTCACCTTTCGCTGATCGTGGACAGGTGGCGGCGGCAGCGATGGGTACGGGACCGGTCGCGGGACCGGCGATCGCAATGGCGGAACCGAGCAGTCAAAACAAGAATCAATGAACAGAGAGAGACAGACGGTGGCATCATCAAACTTGCATTTCCCTAACAAGCAAAAAGCTCTATTCACCAATGGAGAGAGACATAGAGAGAGACAGAGAGAAAGCGAAAAAGCAAAGAGGGAAACGACGTCGTCGAATATGTGCGCTCCCCGTCGAGATTCGCGACTCCCCCTGGGTCAATTTTTCAAAAGGTAAGAGGACACGAAGAAGAAAAAGGCGAAGGAAAGGCGAGTCCAGTTTCCCCGGGTGGAATCGTGACTCCTAATTTACCCTTTCGCGCTTCTGCGGCACTAATGGGGAATCTCGCGCAAATCACGGGTCCGTCAATGCTCCGTGTCCCATGTCGAAAAAACACACCAGGCCCAAATCAAGGTCCGAACGGCCCCGCGAACCATATCAATTCAGACGTTCACATGGCAAATCTCGAACCCCATTTGATCAAAACATAAACTTTCGACGAAAGAGCCGTACAAATTTTGGTTCGAACGACGAGTGATATTTTCGTGCGGCTCGGTTCGGGCCCATGCGGCCAGGGAGTCGGGCGGTGGGTACAATCCGCGCATGTGACGGACATGATGCGCCGTACCCCTACAGCTGCAGCACTCGCAACAGGACAAAAAATCACGACCGCCCATCATGCAAACGCGCCTTAATAATTAAAGATTTTCGTCCGTCATTATTAGCCTCCTCAGCAGTTAAGAACCGAGGTGGATCGCTTTTCCTTCCGATTGGCGTTTCATCCCACGCTCGAAAACGCACCCACGAAGCATGCACTGTTCTCACGCAAGCGCCACTCCCGAAAGGGAGTCGCTTTCCCTTGGAATTCTCCGTTTTTTTGAAGCAACACGCCTCAAGATCGCGACATTGAGTAAGAGGAGGAAGAAGAAGGAGAAGTTTCATGAAACGAATCTGTTATTTATATATATATGTGGAAATATATATGTCTGAGGTACATGAAAAAGCAATAGATCTATGACATCATCAGGACTGTGCACGAGACTCTCTCTAAGTAAGAAGCAGAAGCAGAAGCACCAGGAGTATGTACTCAACTCAAAAGACTCTCAAACCAGCAAAAGAACACACAGCAGCGACGCAACGAAGGAGGAATAAAGGAACTCGCGGATCCACCGCGTAAAAAAATCGCCTAGAGAAAAACCCACATCAGAACCACCACCGTAATATATCATCCCTACCACGCCTACTAGTGATAATAGAGTGCTGCAGACACCCGGAAACTATGAAAAAGAATCTCTGTCCCCATGCTCCGGAAGATCGGCAAGCCGCTTCAGATCCTGAGTGCGGACCCGAAGACGAGGGCCGCGATGGCAGCCACCCCGGCGGAGAGGATGGACGGGGCGACGGAGCTGGCCGGGGAGGCGGGGCTGGGCGCCGGAGACTCCTGGGCGGTCGCGGCGACCGCCATGGCGGCAACGAGGAGGGCCACCGCGGCCACGTTAGCGAACTTCACGGCCGCCATTGTCACGATCTCGAGCTTCGAGAGGTTCTGAGAGGCTGAGGAGAGAGCTTGAGAAACAGAGAGAAAGCTAGGGTTTTTGAGTTGCAAAAGCGTTGGCAGGGTAAAAACAGAGGTGGAGCAGGGTGCCTATATATATAGAAAGAGAGAGCGGGCAGTACGGGCAGCTGCCCGTCGCTGCCCGGGGTGCACAGCTGGCGGTTTCGTTGGCGCAACAGCTGTGTTGTTTCTGTTGGCGGGGCCCAGCCGGGGGATCTTTCGGAAGGGGAAAAGAAAAACGCGAGTCGCCTTCCGTCGTTTCGGGGTCGAGGAAAGAGAAACGCAAGCGCGTCTCGGTGGGGGAAAGAGGACGGGTCTAAAAAAACGACCGACCGGGGTCGTCGTCTTTGGCGTGGGGCGAGGGGTGAAGAGTAATTGGTAAATTTAAAAAGCGAAGAGTCGTGCCCCGTTTGACGCTGCGGATCTGGTCCGCGAAAAGCGACCGGCTCCCGGGCGGTTTCGCCGGCGGCGGCGGCCCCTCACGCGCCGCCGCGCCCTGGCGAATGGCTGGTCGCGCGCGCCGCTCCCCCCGACGGCGCGTGGAGGACACCGGCGGATCCCGGCGAGTGGGGGCCGTGCGGGAAGGTTAAGCGGCCGTCGCGTGTAGTGCAAATCACACGACGCGATCGTGCCGCCATGAGTGGCGGCGAAGATGCCCTCGCTCGTTCCTCGGCCGGGGCGTGGTGGGGCCCCACGTGCACCGTTCTGTACGCCAAGGGGAGCCCGACACGTGTCCGGCTTCGATTTCCCGGTTTTTTCCTTCTTTTTGTTTTTGAGAAATAAAAAAAATCGACGTGACAGGTGTACGGTCGGATCCGATGTGCTGGAGGGAGACCCCTGTTTGTTCCCAGCTTCCAGAACCTTCCGCACGATCTTTTTTTTTTTTTTTTTTTTGCCCTTTTTCCCGGTCTGAACAGACCAGGCTTGCTCGCTTAAGTAATTGTAAGTGCGTTGAATAATCGGATCGCTAAACAACGTTGGATGCAACGAACGAAATTAAGAGTTGTTATCGCGTGGACGCATTCTAAAGAGCTAATTTCAATAAATGGATTCAATCAATTGAAGGATATATTATATTTTTGATAAGATTTTTTCCCTCTCGTCAATTCATAGCATTAAATTTATTCGATTTGAAACAATTAGGATTTGAGATTATGAATGCAATCGAATGCGGGTTTGTTTTTTTCCTTTTGTCACGATCTTTCCTTGGATCGAACGTTGTACAAAAGCAAGTTTATATCTTTCTTACTGTCATCGGATTAATTGGAAAGCAGCTTTTACCAAAACCAAGAGTAAAAGCAAGAAAGCATCTGAAAGCAGCTTTTAACAAAACTATGTAGTTGAGGACCCAAAAAGAAAGCAAAAAAAAAAAAAAAAAAAAAAAATTCAATTGCTTGACCCAGACTCATGGTGATGCACAAGAAACTACTAAGGAGCGAGAGCACTGCCAAAATGCTCATTTTTTTTTTTTTTAAAAATATTTATGGTCTCTCTGTCTCTGTCTCTCTCTCTCTCTCTGAGACACACAATCCTTTTTTTGGGGTTGGGGTGGTCCAACCATGAACCCACATCGCTGAGATTCTATTCTCCCCATTTTTTGCAATTATCATGAAAGTGTGACATTCTTTGGTGGGTGAGATTTGCAGACCAGGCACAGCTGTATGAGTGCAGAATAAGCATAGGCCAGAAAGATGTGGTCGATGATATAGGGTTCCTCAGCAGAAAGAATCCATCTTCATTTGTATGTCTCTGCATATGCCTTTTCTCTTCACCCTCACCAGAACAGGCACACATGCCACTGGGGTCAAATCAAATGAAATATCACATGACATATGACTTTATTCTGGTCATCTGTTCACTCTCTCTCTCTGTGAGCCGAGCGTAGTGCTCTCAATTCAGGGAGCTATTGCCCATTTGCTTCATTCACCTTCACGGTTCATGCTGTGTCTCCCCCATTCCTCTGCCCTTCATGCTTTTTTGTGCAGAGTGGAGATGGAGTCATGGCAGGATGTGAGGGATGGTCTTTAGCCCATTCTTTATAGCGTGGTGTGTCTGCTTCATTGTTTCATACGGTTCTGAGAGGGCAACATTGAATTCGGCATACTCTAAAGTATCCCTCGTAATATTTCACAGAGGAATGGCATGTGCTTCTGCCTGGATAATTTGAGTAAGAACTAGTTCGGCCAATCTAAGGTTAGCACAATAAATCGATCGCCAGAGAGTTGTCAATGCCGTTCTATCTTCCACAACCATATCGACTGGGCAACAACGCTAAAATCACATCCCAAGTTTTCAAATCTCTCCCACTGCAGAGAACAGAGCAAATGACTCAATTCTTGCAGAAGCAGGATGGTGCAGAAGAAGCAACTCTTCAAACAATAATTCTCGATTTTTAGCACAAATCTCAATATGAAGTCAAAACTACAGGCTAGCTTCTCCTCTGTACATCAAGACTATATTGTCCAGGCGGTGCCTCTGATTATGCCTCATGTACAAACGAAGAAAGCAAATTAGGGACCTGAACAATTTCGAGCACCACCCAACGCATAGAATTTATAAAGGCAAATTTGAAATGCTTTCCTTTTTCGGCATCTATTAATAGCCAAGGACCTTTGGAGCTAATTCAAGGAGAGGATGCAACGCACTCGGAGCAAACTTTCTTGCGAAAAGAAAACACGTTGAAGAGTTTCGCTTATTGTAGGTGCAACGATGGTTCTTGCTTATTCTCCGCAAAAATTCTTCTGTAATATCAGACCTTCCAAATGTGGCGGGATGAGGGCCACCTCTCGACCAGTCCACCCACGTGATACTTCTATTGGCCAAGAGATGTCCTGCTTGGATGGTCAGCATAGTAGGGAAATAGTGCTCGTCAACATAGCACGCTGGCCTACAGAAAGTCTCAAATTTCGGGTAATAAGTAGCATCTTCCACAATGTTTATCGCGAGCTTTCGGTTGATTTCGAACCATTGCGATCCTTTACGCCATTGAGAGATGTTCACTTCGGGGGCCATATTCAAATTGTAGCGTCCTCTCCCGTATGGTCCGGGATCATCAAATGCACCCATGAAGCTATATCCGGACTTCATAATGTAGTGATAGATGAGGCTGAAGTTATACAGTGGAATGCATGATTCAGAAAGAAGAATGAACCACTCATTGGATATGTCTAGCAATGCGTTGGCTAGGAGTCTTTTCTCTGCATCACACATGCTCATCCTGCCCCACTCAGACACCTGAAGGACAAAAGAACAGAGAAGCAAACCGTGAGAAGATTGAATAGAACAGAGAAATTTAGATTAAATAGAACAGCTATGCAAAAAGTATGAGCTATAAATGAGCGTAAAAAAACTGTCTTCAGTCCCCTCCTGCGAGAAGATTAGCGTAACCACAAAAGCATGATTGAAAATGCTAATATTTTATTTGCTGCCCATGCTAACTGTTCACATGTAAGCAGAGAGAGCACAAGGGAACCATCAAATGCAGCACAATTTGTTCCTTTGCATTTACCATCCAATATAAATAATCCAAAACGCACATCTTTGTATTTATCTTTTCCAAAACATCATATAGTGAATAAGTCCTCTAAATAAGAAAGCCCAACCTAGAACAACCAGCGCTGCCATAGTTCAACCGGCAATTATCATCCTCACTTTATATTCCCAAAACACTAATGGCGAATCAACTTATATGAATGAGAAAAAGAGGAACAAAACCTGTCTACACTGTCTGCTGCACAAATTTTCCAGCAGGAACAAATCAAAACCGAACACTCCAATAATGGAAACATACAGATAATCCCAATTGACAGGTTAGCAACTATTTTCACATAATGTAATTAATGGATGAGCCATGGTTATCTCTCAGAACTCAACAGAGTAACAAATATTCCCTTGAGTTGAGTATCAACCATCTAGGCACAGAAGACTCCACCTACAACTATCAATCCAAACCAATTCCAACCATCTCCCTTTATCTTACACTTTAAAAACAGCAATTTTAAATGAACATTGGGTGAAATACTCCATAGCCATGAAGATATTGACCCCACAATTAAACTCTCAGTCCAACAAAATTCCTACTGCGATGTCCCATATTGCTACTCCATATGTGGCCAGTAGTCGACTGCAATTCAAACATTCCGCACATTATCTGTGCCTCAGGCTGCATTAAAGTATTTTCTAGCCAGCAGACAATGTTCACATCCAGAGAACAACAAACGCTACATGTACAATATTTGATAACAATGGCGATGTTAGATATGGAAGATAGCCACGATACTTTACTTGTATCCCAAAATTGTATTTCCCTAGTCATACTTGATAACGGCAGCTACCAGTGGTATGCTATCACCTAAATGCAGCCCCCAATCTCAACCTAGCTGACAGGAGATTGTGCCTTGTTAAATAGATTTGAGTTCTGAAATTCCACAAGACCATCATCCACTTGAAAAAATTAATACTCCAGAACAAAGCAGGACCCCAAACCAAAATAACCCAGACCAAGAAGCTGTTCTTGTGCTTGATATATTTAAAATACCACAAAGAGCGGACAACTGAAATATCGGAAAAGTAAGTAAACGATCCATACAGGTGCACACACCAGACGAGAAGAGATCATACCTGACTTGGGATTTGTCTCTTGTTAAATACTGATGAAGGATGAAAGTGGGCATGGAATGACGGATGGGAATGAATATAGATCGAATAAAGCCCCTCGTGGCCCTTGAAGAACCTCTCCCAAAGAGGAGCCAGCGGCAACGGACCCTTGGTCAAGAACATGAAAGCAATTTTTGGAACTCTTCTGAATGGATACTTCTTGATTTTAGGAACAAGGGTCGCTCTCCAAAATAGTTCTTTATCGGACATATTATGAAGCAGATCCGACGGAGGCTGAATCCAACGGTCTAAACTGTTGGCTTCTTCATAGCACGGCTGGAAACTGGACCTAGCAGTTGTCACCATGCTTTGAATCCCAAAACGCCGAACAGTATATATGCTAATGACTGAAAATGCAAAACACACCAACACAAAAGGCACAAATAACTGAAGCAATCTCAGAGGCAACGCCTTCGTTTGGTTCGTCCGATTCGCCACAGGAAGATCCTTGCCTTCCTCTGACGATACCGCCCTTCCTTGCATATCTACAAATCACTTGTACCCAAATTCTTCAGCAAAACATCAGATCCACAAACAGCCCGCGAAACCGCGAAACTCCATCGAATTCATATTTCCGACAATCATCCTATAAATCTCCGTCTCGCCAACTTTAACAAACAAGCAAGCAAGCCCCTGTTTTTCTCTATAACCAGACACTAGTACAGATCCAACTACGCAAATAACGCCCCAGAACCACCTTCCCTAGACAAAGAAGACAAGAATTCCAAAAGGGCACTCAACAAGATTCGATTTTGTCGCCTGAAATCGACTAAAACCTCGGGAATCAAACCTGGGCAGACGATCCGGTGCTTTACACGCACTAAACCGCGCCAGATTCAGCGGAAAGAAGACAACTTTGCACAGTGCTCACGCGGATGCCATGGTTTCCGGGGTCGAATAGGAAGTCGAGGATGTTAGGCAAAGTTGGGTCGGTCTCGACTCGAAAGCCCGAGTTCAACAGAAAGCTTTTGCCGAGAGAGAGACAGAGACAACATGGGTATGCGAGGAAACCGCCGGCTCGTTGATGTCGGATTCGGAGTTCGGTTTCCGAGAGCTCTCGCGCAGCTCCGCGGGATCGATTTCGCAGGGGAGAGGAGCCTTTGCTTTGTCGGGTCGCTTTTGCTTTTCGTTGGTTTGACGAGGCGGTGGTGGGCGAACTTCTTGACGCTTCTTCCTCGGACTAGGCTACGTCGGGAAAGACAATTCCAACAGTGAAGGACCGGCGATTACGAGATTGGCTAAGACATTTCAGTCGTGCCGGGACGGGCCTTTGCCTAACTTGTGGAACGAAGTTAAGGATGGAATGATGCAACTGGGGAAAGAATTAGCCACGCATGTGGCGTCATCGTGCCAAAGTCAACGCATTGAAAGCTGCGGACTTTTCGAGTTTGATCGTCAAATCAATGCTTCCGAACGGCCCTATTGATGAAGTCTCACGAAATAAGACGAAAGAGTAGGGCTTGGTAGATGGTCGAACATGAGATTGCTCGTACCTGATGAAGCGTGCATGAACCTAAGGCGTGAAGGAGTAATCGGGCGCGGTCGATTGATAATATATGTTCGGATTGTTGAATTCGATAGATCTTATGTGAGTGGCGTGAATATAATTTCTCACTTGTTGCTTCGACGGCATCACGATGGTTTCTTGGATTTTCTGTCTTTTTTATAGTCTGGAGCGTGCGTTCAAAAGTGAGTGAAGAGCTTTTATTACCTATATTTTTGACAAAAAATAATGGAGTTTTATTCATAAAGACAAGAAAGAGATGCAGCATCATGGTGAGCTCTAGAAATTAAGCTATTGCGTTAATTTTGCTTCTCTGTCATGTTTGTGTACAACCGTCTTTTTTCATGATTGTTTCTTGTGTGAAAAGTATGGAATAGGAAATCAACAATCGACACCATGGCGATACAAGTTTCGAGAATAGGGAAAGAAAAGTGAAAATGACATATAGGGTAGCATGGACGGATCCACAGATTGAAAAAAAAAGATACCCTTTGATTTGCTTTGATTTGCATATAGTGTCATGTATGGATGTCATGTGTCATGCTTACTTACCAAATTTAATCATCGGAGAGATTATCCAAGAAATCATAAATTTATTGTACTGATGCTAATTCAATCTTAAAACCTTTTAATTGTGTAATTTAGTCCTAAAACTTGTCAACGGAGTTTATTTGGTCAATTTTCGCCGAAAATCACTAAGGCAAATGCCGGTTGTCTTATATGGCCTGATCAGTACTAATATGGATATTCTTAATTAATATTTTAATATTTTTTTTCTTTTCTTTACTCTCTTATTTTTACTAAGGGGCTAAAAGGGGTCGCCGACCAACTCTTGTAGGATCTGAGTGAGGGACTTGACACCCTTACCTAATTTGAGAATCGCGACCTCGTCCAGACTAAATGAGGGCCCATGAGCCCTTGCCTAGTGGCTAGGGAAGGTCAATTAGCCACCATTATTGATCCTCAGTCCACAAAAAAAGGCAAAGAAAAAGAAAGAAAAATGTATTATAAAAATAAAAAATTAATAAAAAAAGGGTCAATGTCAATGTTGAACAAAAGTGGCCGATTAGCTTATATGACATACCAACACTGATGTTGATATTTTTAATAATTTTTTGAATTTGTTTTTTTTTTCTTTTTTTTTACTTTTTTTTTTTTTGGTTATCGAGGAGTTGACAAATGTCGTCGGCCAACTCTCATAGGATCTTGGCGAGGGAAGCAACACCCTTGCCTAATTTGGGCATTGTGGCCTTGTCCGACTAGGTGAGGGCCCATGAGCCCTTGCCTAGTGGCCAGTGAGGGTCAACTAGCCATCCTTGCGATCCTCAATCCACCAAAAAAAAGAAAAAAAAAGAAAAAAAAATATATTATAAAAAATAAAAAATAAATTATTATGAAATGTCAATGTTAGTGCTGGCCAAAATCGGCAAAAGGTGAAAGTATAATAGGATTTGGACTTGTTTTTGTTATTGTCCCTTAAATCACCCAGCCCCTTTCGCAGGGGCGGAGTCTCCATGAGAACACTCGTGTTCACGCATGAGACATGACCAATTAAGCACGGTTTTTATTTATAAACTGCCTAATGTGGTATCTTTATCCTTTGATGGACTCTTATATATTAAATAATATGCAATATCCTAGATTTTGACCTCGATTAAGTTATCATCACATTATATGCGCGTGGTCAATACATAGGACCATCAAGTAAGAATACTAATCATCCTTTACCATAAAAGAGAGAATATTCTCTTTCTTGTTCGTTAGAATCACTTTATTTCAACCCTAGAACGGAAGGACCATGGTCACACATGAAAACCTTACGAATTACATAGAAAAGATTTGCAAAAGCTCTCGTCGTTGAGAGATTGCATGAACAATGCCATAGAATACATGTACCGCGGTGAAACCAAAGGACTTGCATTCGATTTGCAGGAAGATGACTTTGATGATGGTCAGGCATTGAACGAACTCTGTAATGGACAATCATGTGAGAATTCCTAAGTTTAAACGAGTTCTATGATAAACTGTTGAACATTTCTTGTGTTCGATGGAGGGTAACGGCAATTTCATTGCAAAAGCTACAGTTCTCTCTTTCCACTTTACGATTCGAAGACGGTCTGCATTGCTAACATCTTAGGAGAAGATGATGAAGTCCAATCTCAAAGTCACTAGAGTCCATTCGACTGTCCCGTCTTTCGACTGTATATAAACACACGAGTTGCAGGGAGCACACCGATTCAAGGCTGAGCTACATCAGGTTTGACTCGAGCAGGAGACTTGGCCTGGCTCGGCACAATCGAATGCCATCATACAAGGAATTGTTCGTGAGCACGGTAGTCTAGGTTAGAAAAGAATTTGCTTTAGGCTTCGCTTGAGTGGGCTATGTGAAGGGCTAAGTCAGATCAGATGATGGATAAGACAGTAATGGGGGCTGACGAGCTAAAAAACCTATGCTTAAGTTTCGGTTTTCAGTCTGCATCGAGATTTGATTGACCATGCGCACTTTGCAAGTCCAGGTGAGGCCATGAGATAGTTACGATCTGGATGGCTGGTCTATCTTTCATGAGCCAATGTTTACAGAGATCCTTCACTGAACTGTGTGCAGTTCACGCAAAGTTTCTGCTGCATTTGCATGTTACCATGCGAAAAAAGAACTAAAGGTTTGAATGCATGAGACTTGGATGGTAAGAAGGTGAGTCATGTGCATTTTGTGCTACTGCATGTGGTTCAATCACATGCGAGCGATTGCCTGCTTTTTACCAACACAGAATAGCATCTCTTTCCTGGACATGTTATGTGTTTTCCTCAAAATCTATTCACAGAACTCAGTAGTCCAGACATAATTTTATAAAAATGGGCAACGGACTGCTCTCTTCTGTTCTCAATGTGAAAAGGGTCTGCATTACAATGGCAATCGTTTGCATCAGTTTGAGGGCTGTGGCTGGAGCATCGACTTCTCGATCCAAAAAGACTATGGAAGTCGAAGGAAAAATAAACCGGCTCAAAAGGCATGCGATAAAGAGTATTCAGGTATTTATAGGCCCTTCTATATCAGTTACTTCACATACTCCTCTCAGTTTCATCATTATTTTTCACGGAGCAGCTAATGAAGAATTGTTGAACATAAAGCCAAACCTTGGAAGTAGAAGACCATAGCATGACTATATTGCATAAGGCACCAAAATAGGAGAACAGAAAATGAGATTTTAGTTGTTTAACCAAGATCGCGAAGAACATGCCTAGTTTCAGTTCTGTAGTTTGGACCAGGTATTGCCTTTAATAATACTTTGTTGCGCACGGTCCTCTATTGGTTTGCTTTAAGATCGCAGTCAGGACTAAGTAAAAGAAATGCGAGCATAATGAAATAATTTGCATTAAGATATTTGCCTGAAAAGTCTGGCTACGACTACCAACTATCTTTGTGCTGGTAGAGTGAAGATGGGGACATCATTGATTGCATCGATATCTATAAGCAGCCTGCTTTTCGTCATCCAGCCCTAAGGAATCACACAATTCAGGTGGGACTCAAAGTTTGTTTCTTTATTCTCTTCTCTTTACCCTTTTTCCTTTTCCTTTTCCTCCTCCTCCTTTATATCTTTGACATAACATATACGAGGGAGATGTTAATCATTTCTCATTTCAAAGAAGCAAATGGTGACCTTTATGTAGTGACAAATTCACACAGCTCTCATCATGTTTCAAGCTTTCTTCTCGTAATTTAGATGGCACCGAGTGACAATCCGTCTATCACGACGACTGGAATGCCTGAAGCATTCATGAAAAGCGACACGAGTTCCTCCATGTTTAGGACATCACAGCTGTGGCAAAAAAAGGGAAGCTGTCCCAAGGGGACTATACCCATTCGAAGAATTCAGAAGAATGATATGGCTAAAGCGAGCTTGCCAGTTGACTATGGAAGGAAGAAGGCTCAAAATTCCCATCGAGGCACTGAGATGGATGAGAATAAAATTCAAAACCTCCTTCAGAGTAATCACTCTGTATGTATGCATTCGCACTTTTTTATTTGGGGTGATTTATATTAACGGTACATGCCAACACTTAAGTTTTTGACATTGGTTGTACTGTATACAAGATGGCCATATTGATCACGGAAGGTTATAGTTACACCGGTGCCAAAGGAGATATTAAAGTTTTCAACCCGCATGTCGAATATGATGATGAATGGACCACTTCTCAAATCGCTCTAAAGAGTGCCGTTCTTCAAGATTATGAGTGTGTCGAATCTGGATGGGCGGTATGTGCAAGTCGCTGCTTAACAAAATGAATTCATCATTTAGTTCAACCTAGTGAT
This sequence comes from Eucalyptus curtisii, assembly GCA_017140595.1. NCBI lineage: Eukaryota > Viridiplantae > Streptophyta > Magnoliopsida > Myrtales > Myrtaceae > Eucalyptus > Eucalyptus curtisii. Next base: position 29,122,607 of record CM029496.1, on the reverse strand, counting down.
AGTTATGTGACAATTGCTTTCTGGTAATTAATTCTACCCTGACTCCTAATGATTCCGAACATTTCAGGTGAATCCTGGCATCTATGGCGACCGGAAGACTCGGTTTTTTGTATATTGGACAGTAAGCTCATCATCTGAACTCATTCTTCATTTAGATAAACATGAAAAAAATGCTTGGTCTCGATGGCAGTCACTGCAACAAATTTTTCTTTTTCTTCAATAGTATGAAGGAGGAATTCCATTCACACCTTGACTTGATCTTTGTTTGGCCTATCTTGGGTATGACAGAGCAAAACCAATACTGTATCTTCCTCTTCCGTGTATCAGGCTGACTCAGGGAAAAAAACCGGCTGCTTTGATCTCACTTGCCCTGGTTTTGTTCAAACAAGCAGCAAGGTTGCCCTTGGCACGGCCATTCATCCCATCTCAACAACGGACGGCCTTCCATATCAGATAACGCTTTATCTCTTCAGGGTGAGATAGTACTGATCCATGACCATATCGAGATACTATCTGGAGAATTCACAAACTAGTCACATTTAGCTTTTCTGACGAATTGAAAGTCATTGGTAACGACTTCTCTGTGCGATTTCAGGATCCGAGCACTGGCAACTGGTGGGTTCAGTATGATGAAAAGACGAATGTTGGTTACTTCCCGCCTGAGCTATTCGCCTACCTACCTCAAACTGCACAAACTGTGCAGTGGGGAGGCGAAGTGTATAGCTCGAGAATTGGGGGATTTACGCCCCACACCTCGACACAGATGGGCAGCGGGCAGTTCCCCATCCTTGAAGAATCAAGTGGATACGTGAAGAGGATACGGGTCCGTGATAACTCGATGATCCTGAAGTTCCCGGAACAGATTGACCACTACACAGATGAGTATAGGTGTTACGATGTGAGATACCTTGGGGATTATATTGAAGATCCTGAGTTTTATTTTGGAGGTCCTGGAAGGAATGAGTTATGTCCCTGACTAGACATGGCGGCTGCAAGTTTCTTGTGTTTCAGCCTGATCCTCATTTAGCAGATGTTATGAGCACAGTTCAAAGAAAAAGGAACATTTATTTTCCGTTTATTTGTCACCAATTGAAAGCCTTTCTTACATGTCTTAGAATTTCAGACCTATCAATCGGTGGTTTAAACTAAACCTGGAGGCATGGTTCAAGCTTGTATTCTCTGGAGCTGGCCCTAGCCCGCTCATCAAGTTAAGCATGAAGTCCAGGCCAGAACACAGTAACAATTTGTATGGGTGAAGCCTGATTGTCCAAAATATTAATCTTGTGGATTTTATACCATAATCACAATGCCTTTATTGAAGTTTAACGAGCTGGCAGTTTCCTTATTCAAATTATACTTCAGATCCCTTATCTTCCTCTGCTAAGAGAAAACTCATGCTCTTAATCAGCATGCTCGGCAAATTTTCTTGCAGTGTAGATTATTTGCGGTCAGTTTCTCATGCATCTGTAAAGAATACAATGGTATTTGGCACAAAAAGGAGAAATGATTACGTTACAATATTTATGTACTATGAGAATAATAGTTTATTTTAGACCAAAAGGACAATACCCTAAGGACTATTATGTTACCAAAGCCTTTTGAATATTCACTATATCGTGTTGTTTCATTCCTTCTTAATCCCTTCCACTTCAGACATTTTCATGTGGAGAAGCAGAAGGAGCAATGGAGAAAGTGGGGTTTATGCTTTTTTGGCTATGATATTGTGTTGGGCCACATTGGCTAATAGTGTATCAAGAAAATCAATAAATAGAGAGGCTTCGGAGGACGGGGATGACATTGATAGGAGACTTAAGCTTCTTAATAAGCCTGCAGTGAAGAGCGTTCAGGTATCACATTGCCTTCAACTCCTCTTGAATAGGCTTTCTGCTGATATTCATTCATGGTTTGAAGAACCAGTCTGCGAGACGCAAGCTTTTACCGCCCTTTTCATAATCTTTTGGCCTGAAAAGGACGTCTTTTGTTTCGGGGGCAAAAAAGATCTCCGGACCGGTTTTCAGGATTTCAGCTATTCTGCATTCAGCTTACACTAATATCTCGTGAGGCTTCGATCTTCCAGTCATACGTGGTGTCTCTTCATATAACAATGTAATGAACAGATCCACGGCCGTCCTTGAACATTTGCTTTTGGTACGAAACCTGTGTAAATTAGTTCTGAATTCTCTTTGGACCTGATGAGTGCAACCCGGGTGTTTTCGAGGAGCCATTTCAAGAAAGAGTGATAACATTTTTCTAGTCTTACTGCAGATCTTGCACCCATCTTTTTGCGGAAATCAAATCTACAGTACTCATCCTTTGACTCGAGTAGATAAGTAGAGGATGTAGTGGCAATTTGAGTTCTTTCAGAAAAGTTGTTCTCTCTCTCTCTCTCTCTCTCTCTCTCTCTCTCTCTCTCAGGCACCTACTCAGTACTCACTCAGACACAGCAGAAAAGTGAAATTTCGGACAGCTATTTGTTTGTTAGCTACTTAATGGACATAATTAATGAAAGCTTGTCCACTTCCAAGTTCCAACAAATTCAGTTATGGACTAATTCCAGTTTCTGTTTGATTGATAGAGCGTGGATGGAGATATCATCGACTGTGTTGACATGCATAAACAACCAGCCTTCGACCATCCCGCACTGAAAAACCATGTGATTCAGGTCCGTTTCCTAACTTTAGCTTTCTTACTTGCAATTGACATTTTGATCACAACATTATAGTCTGATAAATTCTAAATAGCTTTTCTTTGAATTGAACTGGCTATCTCGAGAACTCAAATTAGTGGATTGCAAGTTTTGATCTTATATATGGAAAACAGCCTGATTTTTTCTTTCTTTCTTTCTTTTCTTTTTGGAGTATTTCTTGAAACCTTATGTACTATTATTCCTTCAAATGCAGATGAAACCCAGCATTACCCTGCCTTCAGAAACCAAAGCAACAAAGAATAAGTACTCAAAACCAGCAATATCTCAGACCTAGCAAAAGAGTGGAAGTTGTCCTGATGGAACTATTCCCATCCGATGTATCCGGTGGCAAGACTTGTTGAGAGCTTCTAGTCCCGAGAAATTTGGGAAAGTGTATCATCCTCATTCTCAGGACCAAGTGGCAAATTCAACCCTCGATGAAAATGGTCGGAACGTGGTCATAAATGGAACCCAAGTCTCTCTTCCTTATCAAAAAGATAGTTCTGTAAGCATTTCTTCGACTGAATTCAGCACCCCATGATCACTTTATTTAGCTGATAGAAACTTGTTCCCTCATACGTTCAGTGTCTAGTAATACCATTTCACTATGTTTCTTGGGCAGCAAGCAATCCTTTTGACAGCAGGGTACCACTACATTGGAGCTTCCGGCGATATAAATGTCTGGAATCCAAACGTTGATTTGCCAGATGACTTCACTTCAGCCCAGATATGGCTTTTGGCTGGCCCCGGCGATAAGTGCGAGTGTTGAATCAGGATGGATGGTCTGTCTTTCAGTTTTAGTCTAGGCCTCTTTTACTTTTAGCATGTTAGTTTTTGGTTATCCATTGAGATGGCTCAAAATTTTTTTCCTATTCCAGGTGAACCCAAAGTTATATGGAGATAAGCAAACTCAACTTTTCACGCATTGGACAGTGAGTACTCTGCCATCATTATAGACCATTTCTTTTGGGCGGAACTGAATCTTTAACTGATTCTGTTTTTCAATTTCTGTTATACTCAGGTTGATGGAAGCGTCGCCACAGGCTGCTTCGATTTGACTTGTTCTGGGTTCGTTCAAACTAGTACCGAGGTGGCCCTTGGCTCTGCTCTGAGCCCGATTTCTTCTGAACGGGCACAACATCAGATATCAGTCGGCATGTTCATGGTACTTACGTTCTCAATTTGCCTTCTCTACTTGCGGTAAACCTGATTGGCAAATCCTTGCTTGAGAGGGCTAGTTTGACATTTGACTTCCCAAAGGTGTCAAAACCGGCTAAACCACTCCACTTATTTTACAATTTCATCTGAATTGGGTTCACCCATTGATTCAGGTTTTACTTAAAAAGTTGTAAGTTCTCTTTTTTGGAAATAGTATTTTTGAGCAGAGATAATTATCACTGAACTGGTGGCTACGCCTCACGAACAACCTGGTCGTTGGGTATTTTCCAGCATCTCTTTTCTCTGTTTTGAAGACCAGCGCCGTAATGGTCAATTGGGGAGGTCAAGTGTACAGTACGATGGTGAAGAAGTCTCCTCACACCAGAACTGCCATGGGAAGTGGGGAGTACTCAGAGGCACTCCACGGCCATGCCTGCTACATCAACCATGTTAGGATTATGGACTACTCACTTCCACTCAAGTACCCTGGAATGGTTCAGGTTTACAATGATGAAGTGTATTGCTCCAATGGAAACAACCATCGAGATGGATACGTCGCTGAGCCTGTTTTCTACTTTGGCGGGCCGGGACAAAATATTTTCTGTCCATGAGTGATATGTGAATGTCATGCAAGTATTGCAGACAAAATTTCCTTTCAGAGAATTTCATTTGTAGTCACAAGATTTTGAACTCCCCTTTGGTAAAAGTGAAACAGCTTTTGCCATTATAGATGCCCTTTCATTCCCCAGAGATGACAATACCATAGATCCCAAGTTCCTTCATCAAGCATCACTAAAACGTTGAGAACAAAGAACTGCTCAAAAGTCACAGATTCACTTATGTGCACCGAGCGAGGACATGCCGAAGATGATCCATTCTCATGGGTCATCGCATGCATTATATGCAGCGAATTTGCCACACCCAATAGTCACAAGCTTTTCAACTCCCTTAGTAAAGAAAATGATGAAATTACTGATACAACATACAAAAATACAAGACGGCTCTTCGATCGGAAGTTACATTATAGCGATACATAGGACGCCAATTTACTGGAGCAAAGTTCGCCTTGCCTTTATCAAAAGGAAACCCTCAGCGACTTACACTGAGATGAAAAATGTAATATGGTGATGAACTTCCATATAGGACTAGCTAATACACATAAACCAATCTACAATGACCAAAAGATAAATCGAACACTGATACAGAAACTTTCACACTCAGATCTCAAATAAGTTTCTGAGTTTACGACTTTATGAGCGACAAACATACTTAGCCGAGCCCCTAAACGGAGTCAAACTGTCTCCTCTCTTCTAATATAGACCTGAATATATGAGCCACGGGCTCGGTTGCAGATCTAGCGTTGTGACGCACACTTCTAATAACTCTTGTTGGCTGGTCTGCCTAGCGAAGCTGAGATCCCGTTTAGAAACCACTGGAGCACCAGGAAAAAGTGGGAGCGCTCCTTTCCCCTCTGAGGATTATGCATTCCCAAGTCCCTCTGGTGGTTTCTCGTTTGGACTGCTAGCTGTGCTTACCTGCAACTCACTGTCTTTATTTGCTTGGAATTTGATGTGAGCAACTCATCCTTTTCTCTGCTTAGATATGTTACATAAATTCTGATGTTGTAGAATTGGCGTCCAATGACTGAGAGTAACCCCAAGGGCCCATTTTCATATCAAACACAAGTGTTGGATATTTCAGCAGTTTTGAAATATTTGTTAGAAGTTATGACCGCCATGAAAGTCACCATTTGTATAACGAATTTGCAATGGTTTTGCAATGGCTGTATAACGGGCTTTATATCGTTTGATTTATTTCTTTGTAAACTCTTAATTATTTTATAAGGATATGCAATGGTTATCTTCTTCAATAATTACCATTTTATTTATAATGATTTCCTAACGGCTCTCTTTTATTTGAATATAAAAGTAAAACTTCAAACCACGGTCAAAAGGGTGATACCGTATTAAAAAGGAGATAACATTGTTCCTGTTTCTTCTAATATCCAATGTGGATTATGGAATAATGTCCATTGTGTCTTGGGAGAATAGTCGCTAGAACCTATTGCACCAAATTTTGTACTCCATAGGACGGAATTATCTTTAAAGACAATACTTACACTCTTCAAACGATTGACTTTATTTTATCATATTTTAATAAAGGATTTCCAATGGTTCTTATGTTTTCGTATTGCCTAACATTTTTCCAACAACTTTAAGGATAATAGGCTTATAGATTCTCAAACTGAAATTGTTGCCGCTACCACTGTTGTAGCCATTGCCACAATTGATGCCTCTAATTCCGCCGCTCCCGCCATCGCTGTCGCCATCAGTGTTACCATGTGCGTCATTTAATTGAGCTTTGGTATATTCTGTTTTGTTGTTATACCGAATTCTTATTTTTGCTAATAGACCATGCTTTAATGACGCTGTGGATGTTTTTGTCATGTTAATTGAAAATTAGAAAATGGACTGATTTGAAGGACTTTGATGTGCTTGAATGTCGAGTATGAGTTCGACTCTTTGACCCGTCTCTATGTAGTTTGTGAATAGGGTTACTCTCCTTGAGCTTAGTCTGTGAGATCAAAGGTATAACTCTCACTCTATGCATTAGAACTCCTAGCACCAACCGTCCCGACACCACTCCCACGGACCAGTTGTGATCATCCTCTCTACGTCTTTTTTTCTTTCATCATTTTCTATTGGATCAGTTCACTCCAAAAAAGAAAATTACTATGTTAATCATCGCTCTAATTCATGTGTTGACTGTCAAGTGAAGAGATAGAAAATCGTGATGTGCTAATCTTTAGGTTATTATTTGTAATTAGTCAATAAAGTTGATGCAAATTGATTTTTCTTGTGATGTGTCCTATGCTGGATGTCCAAAGAACTAACAAGATTTTCCATCAATCTGACATTAGTTGATTTGCCCCTTGGTTGATCTGGCATCAAAGTATATTTTGAGTTTTATTTACTGCCATGTTTGTATATATTAACTATGAATAGTTTCTGAAAAGATTTACTGCCATATAAAACTACATGTGATGGTATTTGATTTCAATCCAGACCAGATCTTGTGTGCTCGATTGTGTCTAAGTTTGTGTCATTGAAATTGTTTTGTCTACCATGTTTTACAAATTTGCATTGCTGGGACTTTTTTTTGTTTTTTGGTAATTCATATTTAACACAGAGAGGAAGTTTTGCAGAATCATAATTGCACTTAATGACAGTTATTATGTGGATGTATTATTCATTTTTGAGTTTCCGTTAACCTCTGAGTTCTGGTTAACATTTTTGGAGTAACATGTACCATTGACAGCGTAGATGTGATGTGAAAATCCCCAAAAACTTTATCTCTTCATGGGGATTATATTGGACATCCTGAGTTTTATTTTGGAGGTCCTGGACGGATTAGTTGTGCCCCTGATTAGACATCGCGGCTGCTAGTTTCTTGCTTTTCAGCCTGATTTGTCCAAAATATTAATCTTGTGGGTTTTATTCCATAATCACAATGCCTTTTATGAATTATAACCAGCTGGCAGTTTCCATATACGAATTATACTTTAGATCCCTGATCTTCTTCTGCTAAGAGAAAACTCGCGCTCTTAATCAGCATGCTCGGCAAATTTTTGCAGTGGAGATCATTTTCGGTCAGTCTCTCGTGCATTGCTGTAATCTGTAAAGACACAGTGATATTTTGCAGCTGGCAGTTTCCATATACGAATTATACTTTAGATCCCTGATCTTCTTCTGCTAAGAGAAAACTCGCGCTCTTAATCAGCATGCTCGGCAAATTTTTGCAGTGGAGATCATTTTCGGTCAGTCTCTCGTGCATTGCTGTAATCTGTAAAGACACAGTGATATTTGGCGGAAAAAGTCATAAAGGTTGACCTTTTTTATGTGTTGATGTTAACTGAAGTAATCAAAGTTCAATCTAATCATATCTTAATTCAGTTAAACTGATCAGGATACACTTTTCTTTTCCTTCGATTTGGCTTTAGGTTGGCAGTTAATTACTTCCTGTTTTAACCGAAGCAAATATGGCCAGTGATCAAATTATGGCAAATCGGGATTTTGCAAAGTTTTTGCCTTTCTTGGATAAACATTACATTGTTTTGAAAATTCCCTTTTTTGTGTTATCTCAATCCTTTTTAATCCCTTCCCCTTTAGTGATTTTCATGCTGAGAAGCAAAAGGAACAATGGAGAAAGTGGGATTTATGCTTCTCTTGGCTATGACATTGTGTTGTGCCACAATGGCTAATAGTGTATCAAGAAAATCGATGAAAAGAGAGGCTTCAGAGAACGAGGATGATATTGATAGGAGACTCAGGCTTCTTAATAAGCCTGCAGTGAAGAGCATTCAGGTATAACATTGCCTTCCACTCCTCTTGAATAGGCTTTCTGCTGATATTGATTCATGGTTTGGAAAACCAATCTGTGAGATTTACATCAAACAGGAGACACCCGCCTTTTCCGCCCCTTTCGTGATTTCTCGGCCAGGAAAAGACTTCTTTTGTTTTGGAGGGCAAAAGAAATCTCCCACCCGTTTTCAGGATTTCGGCCGTTTTGCATCAGCTTACGCTGATATGTCATAAGACTTCAATCTTTTGATCATTTTCCGTGTCTCTTTACATAACAATGTTATGAAACTCAGTTCCACAACCACCATCGAACATTTGCTTTTGGTACAATTCCCATGTTTTTCCGGAGCCATTTCAGGAAAACATGATTAACATCTTTGGAGTTTTACTGCATATGTGCCATAAGATCCAGCACAGTTTTGCTGTATTCCAAATTGTATTTCACCGCTCAATAGAACTGATTATATGAATATGTGATATGCATTCCCCCCCCCTTTTTTTTTTTTTTTTTTTCAGTTCTGGCCAGAAAGTAATGCCATATATTGGATCACAATGTCAAATTATTCTGACGCACTCAGTCAGACACAACAGAAAAGTGCCGTTTGAGACACCCATTTGTTTGTCAGCTACTTAATGGACATGATTAATCAAAGCTTGTCTTCCACTAAATCAAATTGCAGACTGATGTCCAGTTTTTGTTTGATTGATAGAGTGCAGACGGAGATATCATCGACTGTGTTGACATGCATAAACAACCAGCCTTCGACCATCCCGCAATGAAGAACCACGTCATTCAGGTCCAATTCCAACCCTTGGCTCTCTTACTTACAATTGACATTTTGGTCACAACATTTTTTGAGTCTGATATGTTCTAAATAGCTCGTATTTGAATTGAACCAGCTAGTCTCAGAGAAATCAAATGAGTGGATTGCACATTTTGATCTTATATATTGAAAGCAGCCTGATTCTTCCTTTCTTCTCTTTTTGGGATATTTCTCGGTAACCTTATTTACTTTTCTTCCTTCAAATGCAGATGAAACCCAGCATTGAATTGCCTTTAGAAAACAAAGCAACAAAAAGTGAGCCCTCCAAATCAGTAATATCTCAGACTTGGCAAAAGAGTGGAAGTTGTCCTAAGGGAACTATTCCCATCCGGCGAATCCGGCGGCAAGACTTGTTGAGAGCTTCTAGTCTCGAGCAATTTGGGAAAATGTATCAGCCTCAGGACCACGTGACAAATTCAACCCTCAATGAAAATGTTCGAAAATTGGTCATAAATGGAACCAAAGTCTCTCTTCCTTATACAAAAGATCGTTCTGTAAGCATTCGTTTAACTGAATTCAATGTCCCTTGTTCACTTGCTCATGGAAACTTGTTCCCTCACACGTTCAGTGTCTAGTAATGCCATTTCGCTATGTTTCTTGGGCAGCAAGCAGTCCTTTTAACAGCAGGTTTCAGCTACATAGGAGCTTCGGGTGACATAAACTTATGGAATCCGAACCTTGATTTGCCAGATGACTTCACTACAGCCCAGATATGGCTTCTAGGTGGCCCCGGCGATAAGTATGAAAGTGTTGAAGCAGGATGGATGGTCTGTCTTTCATTTTTAGTCTAGGCCTCTTTTACTTATAACCGGCTAGTTGTTGGTTATCTCTTGAGATGGCTCAAAAAGATTTTCCTATTCTCAGGTGAACCCGAAGTTATATGGAGATAAGCAGACTCGACTTTTCACGCATTGGACAGTGAGTACTCTGCCATCGTAATAGACCATTTCTTTTGGACGGAGCTGAATCTTAAACTGATCGTGTTTTTTCCATTTCTTTTATACTCAGGTCGATGCAAGCGTCGCCACAGGCTGCTTCGATTTGACCTGTTCTGGGTTTGTTCAAACTAGTACCGATGTGGCCCTCGGCTCTGCCCTGGGCCCGATGTCTTCTGAATGGGGGGAACAATATCAGATATCAGTCGGCTTGTTCCTGGTACTTTAAGTTATAAATCTTCATTGCCTTCTTTACTTGCGGTAGACCTGATTGACAAATCCTTGCTTGGGCGGGCTAGTTTGACAATCAACTACCCAAAGGTGTCCCTGTGCGCTTGGACAATGATTTGCCCTTTGGGCATGACCACGACAAAGCTAAGTGGGGAAATATTCGACAATTCACGATTGAACTCAATGTCAATCCCGACTTAGCCACTCAAAACTGTTTTACAATTTTATTCGACTTGGGTCTCGCCATTAATTCAGGTTTAACTTAAAAAAGTTGCAAGTCCTCTTTCTGGAAATATTATTTCTGAGCAGAGATAGTTATCATTGAACCAGGATCCTAATTCTTCCAACTGGTGGCTACGCCTCACGAACAACCATGTCCTCGGGTATTTTCCGGGATCCCTTTTCTTCTACTTGAAGCGAAATGCCATAATGGTCAACTGGGGAGGTCAAGTGTACAGTACGATGGTGAAGAAGTCTCCTCACACCAGAACTGCCATGGGAAGCGGGGTGTACTCGGAGGCATTCCACGGCCATGCCTGCTACATCAAAAACGTTAGGATTATGGACTACTCGCTTTCACTCAAGTACCCTGAAATGGTTCAGGTTTACAATGATGAAGGGTATTGCTACAATGGAAACAACCATAGAGATACGCCCATCGATGAGCCTGCTTTCTACTTCGGCGGGCCGGGACAAAATAATTTCTGTCCATGAGTGATATGTGAATGTCATGCAAGTATTGCAGACAGAAGTTTCTTTCAGAGAATTTCACTCGTCACAGGCTTTTGAACTCCCATCAGTAAAAGTGAAATAGCTTTTGCCACGACAGATCCCTTTCAGACTCCCCGGAGATGACAAATACTATTGATCCAAAGTTCCCTCATTAAGTAAGCATCACTAATACGCCCGTAACAAAGAACTGCCCAAAAGCCGAAGAGATTTACTTATGGGCACCGAGCGAGGACATGCCGAAAACGATCCACCCTCATGCATCATCGCATGCATCATACAGAGCGAATTCATTGCACCCAATAGGCACAAGCTTTTCGAATATCTTAAAGAAAATGATGAGATTACTGATGCAACAGGCAAAACACAAGAAGGCTCTTTGGTCAGATCGTAGCGATATATAGGACGTCAATTCACTGGAGCAAAATTTACTTCGCCCTTAACAAAAGACACCTTTAGCGACTTACGCCTAGATGACAAATGTAATATAGTGATGAAACATATAGGAATGTCCAATTTACATAAACCAATCTGTAATGACCAGAAGATAAATAGAACACTGATACAGAAACTAACGCTCACAACTCAAATGAGTTTCTGAGTTTACGACTTTAAGAGAGACAAACATAGTCAGCCAAACCCCTAAATAGAATTGAGCTGTTTCCTCTCTTCTTTTATAGATCTGAATATTCGAGCCACGGACTCGGTTGCAGATCTACCCCTGTCAGGCACACTTATAATAACCCCTGTTGGCTCTTCCGCCTCGTGAGCCTGAGATCAGCCTTCAGAAGCCCCTAGAGCAACAGGAAAAAAACGGGAGCGCTTCCTTCCCCTCCAAGGATTGGACATTCCCAGGTCCATCTGGTCGTTTCTCTCTAGGACTGCTCGACATGCTCACCTGCAACTCACTGACTTCATTGGCTTGGAATTTGAACTGCACAACTGATCCTTTTGCTTGCATAGGTGTGTCAGATGAATTCTGATGTTGCAGATTGTCAACTTCCCCTCTGGATAATTGGCGTGTTTGATCATATTGGACAGGTCGAGAAAACTATTTCGTTTGTTCTACAGATGAACCTGAAGCATTGAAGCTCATGACGGGCATACCGTACGTGGGGAAATAACTCTGGCCTTGTGGAGGAGCACCTGAAGGAACCAATTCCTTGGTGATGACGATGCAACGGAACTCCATGAGCAGGGTTTGGGATATTTGCTGCAAAATATGGGCTTAAAAAAAAAAAAAAAAAGAAAGAAAGAAAGAGGGTTTGAAAAGTCAAGAGGAAAAAGCAAAATATGGGCTTACGAAAAGAAGAAAAGGAAAGGAAGAAATAGGGTTTGAAAAGTCAACAAAAGAAAGAAAGAAAGAAAGAGGGTTTGAAAAGTCAAGAGGAAAAAGCAAAATATGGGCTTAAGTAAAAAAGAAAAGGAAAGAAAGAAATAGGGTTTGAAAAGTCAACAAAAAGGAAAAAGCAAAATATCCCAAACCCTGCTCATGGAGTTCCGTTGCATCGTCATCACCAAGGAATTGGGTTTCCTTCAGGTGTTCCTCCACAAGGCCAGAGTTATTTCCCCACGTACGGTATGCCCGTCATGAGATTCAATGCTTCAGGTTCATCAGTAGAACAAACGAACCAGTTTTCTCCACCTGTCACGAGCCCATATTTTACAGCAACGCCCGTAAGTGATAAAGCCTGTAATCGTCTATTTGAAGGAATCGTCGCAATTAGGGTTTGAAATTCGGATTTCTTGAATATTTATGTGGCGAAATCCGATTTTTGAGTCGTTGAACTGTTTATTTTTGTAGAAATGATAGTTTAGAGTATTGTATTTAGTATTTTGACCGTGATTTGAACTTACGGTTTGTTCGGAATGAAATTTTCAAGTTTCGAGTACACTATGAAACTGTAGTAAACAATAGCTTTGGCCTAGAATTTTAGCCTTTTTCGGCACAATTTTGGGGTGGCTGAGTTGGCGTTATTGTTATACATCAAGAGATCTTTCTAAGGACTTATTTGAGACGGAATTTTGTGGAAGAAGTTATGACGCGACGAAATTTAGTGCGCGGGCCAAGCCTAGCGGACAATAATAGATTGCCACTAGAGGCGGGCTTTTCGTGGCATGTAGGTATTGTTTTATCAACAAATAAGCCTAGTATAGTCGAATCATTCATTAAAATATCGTTTTACTTAGTCTTTTAATATTTTTTTTGATTATTTGTTAGGAATTTGAGTGCATTGACTCAAGTAACTGCCGTAATTGACTTTTGGCTTTTCCAAGCGAGTGTCACTATTTCTTCTTTGTATTTTAAACACATGTTTTGGAAAATATTATCGATTATATATGCTATGAGTTGATTCATAAAATAAGATTGAGCTATTACTGCCATTTTGTTGCTTTAAAGAGGGAGTTATCCTTTGAATTCGATTTGAATGATTGTTTGAAAATGGTTTGTGAAAACTCTTTATGGAAGAATCTTGAAACTTTTGTGGTTCTTGAAGAACGTTTAATTCTCTTTTAGATGGCAAATTACTATATATTTGTGATTGATGGGGAGTGTGTAGGTATGCACATGCTAGTTTAGGATATGCACGGGGCTGAGTCACCGACTAATAATAGATAGAGAGTTTGCCAGGTGGGAATCTAAGTTGTCTTATCACGAGTCTTACATGTGACCATGACTAGATATTTGAGCATGAGTTTATCAATAGAGTGAATTATTGACATGTGATTTGAGTTTAGCTGATGGAATGGACTATCGATGTGTGATTTGATGAGATTAATCAATGGAATAGGCCATTGACACATGTTTTTATGAGATTGATAAATGGATTAGACCATTAGTGTTTTGGTAGTTGCTTTATGAATATATTACATTAAAGCGAGTTATAGTTGTGTTTTAAATATGCATAGTGATTTCTCAATTCACTTAGAAGAAATGTGTTAATCACTGAGTCGTGGTAGCTCACTCTTCTCATTTACTTGTTTTTCAGGTTCTTTAGTGAGTCGCAAGTAAAAGTGAACATTCGTTATCGGGGAGGACATTTTGTGGTGGGAGACTTTTTGGTAAAAAATTGTATATAATTGGTAAGTTTGTGAGATAGTTTTTAATTGAGGTTTATATAGTTTGGTTGTTTATAGAAAATTCCGATATTGTAACTAAATGCCATTTTTGTCATATATTATTGATATCAAGAAAGGACAGCGACAGCCGTATCATGTCTTTGTTCTTATGAATCGGGGTGTGACATTTGCCATCGGTGGAGAAAATTTGTATGGCCCACATCCTCCGCAAGCCGTCCCGTATATCCCGGTACGGTGTGAGGCTTGTAAACGAGCTCCTTGGAAGGAGACATGACAGGAATCAACCATTGGACCCCATGGGCCCATTTTCATATCAGACACAACAAGTGCGAGTGGTGGGTTTCTGACACTACAACCATAACCTGAAAGCTGATTGGCCCTTTTGACAGGAGAAATCGACATCTTGCCGACTGCATTCTCTGGAGAACACCCCATCGCGTGGCCACCCTTCTCGGGCTCCTCTTTGTGCAATGTAGTTTGTGACGGATATCTACCATTATGGTCCTCGCAAAATTTCTTCCCAGGAGAGTTGACTTGAGAAGTTTTGCCTAAGCCAGAAGCATCCCCACAATTTAGAAGATATAGTGACCCAGCGATTAACTTCTGGACCTGTAAATGCATTGAGATACGTTACTACTACCAGACTCTGCCAAATAATTCCATCGAAGAGCGACATCCAGCGTACCTTTATCAGTCTATGCAACTCAAAGACTTGAACTGCTAACACTTTCTGTCGACTGAAATGAGTAACAGGGAGTTATGTCAAGACAGAGACAATGAAAAATTCATCGACTTAGGCATACAAAAGACAAGCTAATTCTCCAATCAAATCAGCTGGTCAATAGCATAGATCTGGATGAACAACAGTCTAGCCAAATTCTACTATAACTCCACATGAGGAGTTCCACACATTGGAAGGCATTAAGCATCCAACTAAACTCATCCAAAATCTAGCCAGTACTGAGAATGACAGTAGCAGAACAATCACAGGCAAAAGTACTTCAAATATTGTTTTGATATCTCCATAACCTTGCAGCTAAATTTTCTCTCTTTTTTTATCACAACATCAACTACCATTACATCAGGTACTGTGCACAATACCAAAGCTAGGACTACAGCCGATATATTTTCTAAAACCAGACATTTAGTCTATGAAGATCATAGAGTCAGGATTCATATGCACTAAAGTAAAATTATACCTAGAAATTGCATATGCAGAATGGATTGGCACCCATTTCTGATACCACAAATACCAAGGTGCAGCATGACAAATAATCCTTTTGGTCACCATATCACTCGAAAATGGTCCGAGACATGTCACCACACTACCCTCCGCCATGTCCCCTGCCGCACCATGCCCTCATTATTAGTGAATGCTCACAATATGGCAAGCAAGAACAAGAGTAAACATGGAGACAGAAGTATTTCTAGACTGAAAATACAACGGCACAATGAAGGAGAGAATAATGGGAGAATTGCATCCAATGTCCTTAAAATTTGACCTTTTTGCAGTTTAGCCTGAACATTACAAGTTCCGATCACTCAACTTCCATAACCAAACCGGACAATTTAAAAAGAATACTTTAGAATCTTGTTTACATGCAAGAACAAAATCACATAAAATTGAGAGTAAGGCAATAACAGCCTCAGATTTTAAATCTAGATGAACGTGTCCAGGGTTAAGCATACAGGCACTTACTTGACAATTGCTCTCCTGACTTTCCAGAAATGTTTTTAATCTATAATGAAGACTTCGGATGCATCGTCATTCCTGGCAGCGTCAACTATGAGCAATGCGACACATATCTCATTTAAGATTTCCATACCAAAGCTATTAGGCTCAGGTGGACATCTCTGGTTTTCTCCCAGCGCACCTCAGGCGGTGTCGCCTGGGGTCTGCGCGGAACCAGGTGACGCCGCCTGAGGTCCGCGATGGCCTTTGCAGATTAACCGAAGTGATAGCTTTGTGACAGTTGCTTTCCAGTAATTCAAACCCAACGCCTAATGATTCCAAACTTTTCAGTTGAATCCTGGCATGTATGTCGACTGGAAGCATTTGTGTACTTGCATATTGGACAGTTAACTCATCATCCAAACTCATTTTCCATTTAAATGAACATGATAAATGTACCGGGTCTCATTGGCAGTCACTGGGACAAATGTTTCCTTCTTTTTTTTAATGCTAAGTAGGGCTTCCATTCACACCTTGACTTGATCTTTGTTTGGCCTATCTTTGGTATGACATTGCAAAACCAACATTGTATCTTCCTCTTCTGTGTATCAGGCTGACTCTGGGAAAAAAATCGGCTGCTTTGATCTCACTTGCCCTGGTTTTGTTCAAACGAGAAGCAAGATGGCCCTCAGCACGGCCATTCATCCCATCTGGACAAAGGAGGGCCTTCCCTATCAAATAAAACTTTATCCCGTCAGTGTCAGATAGTACCGATCTATGACCACATGAGATACTACTCGAAGAATTCACAAACTAGTTACTTTTAGCTTCTTTGACGAATTGAAAGATGTTGGCAAAGACTTCTCCATGCAATTTCAGATCCAAACACCAATAAATGGTGGGTTCAATATGATGAGAAGACGAATGTTGGTTACTTCCCGCCCGAGCTATTCGCCTACCTACCTCAAACTGCACAGTGGGGAGGCGAAGTGTATAGCTCAAGAATAGGGAAATTTTTGCCCCACACCTCGACATCGATGGGCAGCAGGCAGTTCTCCATCCTTGAAGAATTGAGCAAATAAGTGACAAGGATACGGGTCTGCGACAACTCGATGATCCTGAAGTTCCCAGAAGAGATTGACCACTACACTGAAGAGTTTACCTTGGGGATATTGAAGATCCTGAGTTTTATTTTGGAGGTCCTGGAAGGAATGGGTTGTGCCCCTGACTAGACACTGCGGCTGCTAGTTTCTATGTTTTTCAGACTGATCCTCGTACGGCAGATGTTAGGAACAGAGTTTAAAGAAAAAGGACCTTTATTTTCCCGCTTCCTTTTCACCAATTGAAAGCCTTTCTTATATGTCTTAGAATTTCAGACCTGATCAACCGGCAGGCTAAACTAAATCTGGAGGCATGGTTCTCGTCAGGTTAAGCATGAAGTCCAGGCCGGAACACGGTAACAAACTCGTGTGGGTGAAGCCATAACACAGTAATTGAAGATTGTATGGGCTTGCTGGCTCGGCTTAAATGTGTGGAAGTAAACCATTCTCATCCCATCTATTAAGCACTTCAGGTCAACGGGTCCACGTGAAGCCAATCAGTTTGCGGATTGGATGGCCGAAGCCCATAGATTAGAGAACCTCCCTCCTAATTGGCTATCTAAGCCCTTGGGGATTTGGTGTGTTTAGACGTTTATTGTGGTTGTCTTCCTAACTTCGCTGGTTAAATGTAAGTGATATGTTTCGACCAAAAAAAAAAAAAAAAGAGAAAGCCACATTTGTCCAAAATATAAATCTCGTAGATTTTTATGCCATAATCACAAGGCCTTTATGAAGTTTGACGAGCTGGCACTTCCCATATTTAAATTATACTTTAGATCCCTGATCTTTTTCTGCTAAGAGAAAATTCATGCTCTTAATCAGCATGCCTGGAAAATTTTCTTGCAGTGCAGGTCATTTTCAGTCAGTTTATCGTGCATTGCTGCAATCTGTGAAGAACACAATGGTATTTGGCAGAAAAGTCATAAAAGTTTATCTTTTTCTGTGTTGACGTTAACTGAAGAAGTCAAAGTTCAGTCAATCTTGACTTAATTCACAAGAAACAATCTGGTCGGTGTATCATTGTCTTTTCCTTCTATTTGGCTTTTTGTTGGTAGATGCGTACTTTCTGTTTCAACCGAAGCAAATGTGTCAAGTGATCAATCACAGTGGCAAATTGGGATTTTGCAAGGTTCTTGGCTTTCTTGGACAAACATTGAATCGGTTTTGCATTTTCCATTTTTTGTGTCATTTCAATCTTTTTTAATCGCTTCCCCTTCAGTCATTATCCTGCTGAGAAGCCAAAGGAAGAATGGAGAAAGTGGGATTTATGCTCTTCTTGGCTTTGACATTATGTTGGACCACATTGGCTAATAGTGCATCAAGAAAATCAATGAACAGAGAGGCTGCGGAAAACGAGGATGATATTGATAGAAGACTCAGGCTTCTTAATAAGCCTGCAGTGAAGAGCATTCAGGTATCATATCTCCTTCAACACCTCTTTGAATAGGCTTTCTGCTGATTCTGATTCATGGTTTGAAAAACCAATCTGTGAGAATTACATCAAATAGGAGACGCTGGCTTTGATTTCTTGGCCCGGAAAAGGCTTCTTTTGTTTGGAGGGCAACAAAATTCTCCGATGTGTTTTCATTATTTTCGGCTACTTTGCACCAGCTTACACTAATATCTCATAAGACCTCGATCTTTGGATCATTTCTGCTGTCTCTTCATATAACAATGTGATGAAAGTCAGTTCCACAGCCATCGCTGAACATTTGCTTTTGGTACAAAACCCATGTTTTTCTGGAGCCATTTCAGGAAAAAGTGATTACGCTCTTGGTGATCAACTGCACATGTGCCATAAAATTCAGGACAATTTTGCTGTATTCCAAATAGAACTAATGATAAGAATACGTGATGTGCTTTTATTCTCTGTTTTTTATTTTTCCTTCCAGTTTGGGCAGAAAGTAATGTCGTAAATGGGATCCCCACAAATCACCATATAAGAAATGTTAAATTTTTCTTCCATGTCCCCACTATTTTTGTTGCACTGTACTTCAATCATGCAACCATCTTTTTGCTGCAGTGAAATCTACAGTACTCATACATTGGCTCGAGTTGATAAGTAGAGGATGTGGTTGTAATTTGAGTTCTTTCAGAAAAGTTGCTCTCTCTCTCTCTCTCACGCACGCACTTACTCAGACACACAAAAGAAAAGTGACTTTTCAAGGCACTCATTTGTTCGTTAGCTACTCAATGGACACAATTAATGAAAGCTTGTTTACTCCCAATAAATTAAGTTGCAGACTGATGTCCAATTTTGGTTTGATTGATAGAGTGCAGATGGAGATATCATCGACTGTGTTGACATGCACAAACAATCAGCCTTCTCACCATCTCGCAATGAAGGAGCATGTCATTCAGGCCCGTTTCCTAACCATAGCTCTCCTACTTACAACTGACATTTTGATGACAACATTTTTTTCAAGACTCATAAGTTCTAAATAGCTTTTATTTTAATTGAACCAGCTAGTCTCAGGAACTCAAACAAGCGGATTGCACGTTATCATCACACATATTGAAAGCAGCCTCATATTTCCTCTTTATTTATTTTTTTTTTTTGGGGGGGGGGAATTTCCTGGAAACCTCATTTACTATCCTTCCTTCAAAATGCAGATGGAACCCAGCATTAAATTGCCTTCAGAAAACAAAGCAACAAAAATTGAGCCCTCAAAACCAGTAATAGCTCAAACTTGGCAAAAGAGTGGAAGTTGTCCCCAGGGAACTATTCCCATTCGACGAGTCCGGCGGCAAGACTTGTTGAAAGTTTCTAGTCCCGAGCAATTTGGGAAAATGTATCATCCTCATTCACAGGACTACGTGGCTAATTCAACCCTCAATGAAAATGTTCAAAATGTGGTCATAAATGGAACCCAAGTCTCCCTTCCTTATACAAAAGATCGTGATGTAAGCATTCCTTCAACTGAATTCAACGCCCCTCGTTGACTTGCTTACAGAAACTTGTTCCCTCACACATTTCAGGGTCTAGTAATATTATTTGACTATGTTTCTTGTGCAGCAAGCAATCCTTGTGACGGTAGGGTACAACTACATAGGAGCTTCCGGTGACATAAACGTATGGAATCCGAACCTTGATTTGCCAGATGACTTCACTACAGCCCAGATATGGCTTCTGGGTGGCCCCGGCAATAAGTAAGAAAGTGTTGAAGCAGGATGGATGGTCTGTCTTTCAATTTCAGTCGGGGTCTCTTTGACATACAACCTGTTAGTTTTTCGTTATATATTGAGATAGCCCGGAAAGATTTTCCTATTCCCAGGTGAACCCAAAATTATATGGAGATGAGCAAACTCGGCTTTTCACACATTTGACCGTGAGTTCTCTATCATGATAGACCACTCCTTCTTGGCGGAGCTGAACCGTTTAATTGGTTGCCTTATCTTCCTTTTCCTTTATTACATAGGTTGATGGAAGCGTGTCCGCAGGCTGCTTCGATTTGACCTGTTCTGGGTTCGTTCAAACTAGTTCTGAGGTGGCCCTCGACTCTGCTCTAGGTCCGATATCTTCTGAATGGGAACAATATCAAATATCAGTCGGCATCTTCTTGGTACTTAAATTCTCAATCTTCTTTGCCTTCTTTACTTGCAATAGACCGGATCGGCAAATCCCTGTTTGAGCAGGCTAGTTACTTTCAAATGCCCAAAGGTGTCCGTGTGCCGTTGGACAATGATTTGCTCTTCATGTCAATCCCTACTTAACCATTCCAACCATTTTACAATTTCATCTGAATCGGGTTCGCCCATTAATTCAGGTTTACCTTAAAAAGCTGTACCTTCTCTTTTTGGAAATTTTATTTTTGAGCGGAGATAATTATCATTGAACCAGGATCCAAGTACTTCCAACTGGTGGCTACGCCTCACGAACAACCTGGTCCTCTGGTATTTTCCAGGATCCCTTTTCTTCTACCTGAAGCGCAGCGCCATAATGGTCAACTTGGGAGGTCAAGTGTACAGTACGATGGTGAAGAAGTCTCCTCACACCAGAACTGCCATGGGAAGTGGGGAGTACTCAGGGGCACTCCATGGCCATGCCTGCTACATCAACCACGTTAGGATCGTGGACTTCTCACTCTCACTCAAGTACCCGGAGTGGGTTGGGGTATATAGTGATGAAGAGTACTGCTACAATGGGAACAACCATAGAGATGGGTACGTCGGCGAGCCCGTGTTCTACTTTGGCGGACCAGGACAAAATCATTTCTGCCCATGATGATGATTAATATGCGAATGTCATGCAAGTGTAGCAAACAAATTTTCCTTTCAAAGAATTTCATTTGGGGTCACAAGCTATTGAACTCCCCTTCAGTAGTAGTGAAATAGCTTTTGCCCCTTCACATTCCCTTTCGGCTCCCCAGGGATGACAAATGCTATAGATCAAAAGTTCCCTCATCAAGCATCAGTAACACGTCCACAACAAAGAACTTCTCAAAAGTCGAGATTTACTTATGGGCACCAAGCAAGGACATGCCAAAATCAATCCGGGAAATCGTGTCATCGTGGAGCGATTTTACAGCACCCAACGGTCATGAGCTCAACTCCCTTGATAAAGACGAGGAATTAAGAAATTACTGATACAACAGGCAAAACACAAGATGGCTATTCAATTGGAAGTTACATTGTAGTGATATATAGGCACCGATTCACTGGAACAAAATTTACCTTACCAAAAGACACCTCTAGCGACTTACACTGAGATGACAAATGTAATCCGGTTATGAACTTCCACATAGGATTACCTAATTTACAGACCAATCTATAAGGACCAAAAGACGAATATAACACAAATACAGAAGCTCTCACGCTCAGAACTCAGATGAGTTTCCGAGTTTACGACTTTATGAGAGACAAACATAGTCAGCCGAGCCCCTAAATGGAGTCGAACTGTTTCCTCTCTTCTTGTATAGACCTGAATATTCGAGCCACAGACTCTGTTGCAGATCTAGCGTTGTGAGGCACACTTCTAATAACCCTTGTAGGCTGCTCCGCCTTGCGAAGCTGAGATCCCCCTTCAGAAACCGCTGGAGCAACTGGAAAAAGCGAGAGTGCTTCTTTTCCGTCTGAGGATTGGACATTCCCAAGTCCCTCTGGTGGTTTCTCGCTAGGACTGCTTGCTGTGCTCACCTGCAACTCACTGTCTTTATTGGCTTGGAATTTGATCTGAGCAACTGATCCTTTTCTCTGCTTAGGTAAGTTAGATGAATTCTGATGCTGCAGATTGTTAACTTCCCCTCCAGATAATTGGTCCGTTTGACCATATTGGACAGGTCCAGAAAACCGGTTCGTTTGTTCTACAGATGAACCTGAAACGTTGAAGCTCATGACGGGCATACCGTATGTGGGGAAATAACTATGGCCAGGTGGAGGAACACCCGAAGGGAACCCAAATCCTTGGTGATGAGGATGCAGTGGAACTCCATAGGCAGGGTTTGGGATGTTCGCCATCATTGGAGAAGAGTTGTATGGCCCACATCCTCCACAAGCTGTTCCTGTCAATCCAGGCACAGGATAGGGCTTGTATACGAGCCCCTCTGAAGGAGACATGACAGGGATCAACCATTGCTGCCCCGATGGCTGAGGGTAACCCCATGGGCCCATTTTCACATCAGGCACAATGGGTGCAAGAGGTGGGTTTCTCATACCAGGCCCATAATCTGAAAGCTGATTGGCACTTTTGACAGAAGAAATCGATGTCTTCCCAACTGCATTCTCTGCAGAACACTCCATCTGGTGGCCAGGCTTCTCCTGCTCCTCTTTGTGGTTTGTAGTTTGTGATGGATATCCGCCATTATGGTCCTCGGAAAATTTCTTCGCAGGAGAGTTGACTAAAGAAGTTTTGCCTAAGCCAGAAACATCCTCAATCAGAAGATGTGGTGACCCAGCGATCAACTTCTGTACCTGTAAATGCACAAAGATATGTTACTACTAGACTTCGCCAAATAATTTCCTCGAAGAGCGACATCCAGCGTACCTTTATCAATCTATGCAACTCAAAGACTTGAACTGCAAACACTCTCTGTTGACTGAAATGAGGAACAGGGAGTTACGTCAAAACAGAGACAATAACACATTCATTGACTTAGGCACACAAAAAGACAGATGTGAACTCCAATTAAAGCAGATGGTCAATAGCATAGATCTAAACATTGCAAGGCATTAAACATCCAACTAAACTCATCCAAAATTTAGCCAATACTAAGAATGACAGTAACAGAACAATCGCAGGCACTCAAAACAAAAGTACTTCAAACATTGCCTCGATATCTCCATACCCTTGCACCTAAATTTTTTTCTTTATTTTTCTATCTGAACAGCTACCATTACATCAAATATCATGCACAACAGAGAAACTAGGACTGCAGCTGATACATATGCTAAAATCAGACAATAAGTCTATGAAAAAGTACAACAAGAACATAGAGTTAGCACATATATACACTACAGCAACATTATACCTAGACATTATATATATGAAGAATGGATAGGCACCCAATTCAATAACACAAATACCAAGATGCAACATGAAACGTAATCCTTTTGGTCACCATATCCACCAAGATCAAGCTAGACATCATTTTCACCCCTTGGAAATGGTCCCAGACATACCACGGCACTACCCTCCGCCATGTCCCCTGCCGCACCATGCCCTCGTTATTAGAGAATGCTCACGATGTGGCAGGCAAGACCAGAAAAAAAGATGGAGACAGAAATATCTTAGAGAGAAAATGCAAAGGCACAATGAACGAGAGATGATCCACCATTCTCAGGGTCACCTTGCAAAAATTCTCCAGATAGGACAGTCGACCTACCTGGTCTCAGACGATCCACCGCTAAATACATGAAATACCACCTCAGAGGGACCCTGGGACTCCACACCGTTAGTTACTCTCCTCAACTATAAATCTATGAACTACAGTTTTCTTATTGAAATCAATTAATGCTCTAACGTTGAGATTTGAAGCAAAATCTCGGAATCGGAAACAAATTCAATACTACATATGAAGGCAGCAACGCTGCAGCACGTCCCTTACCCATTTAACAAATTAACACTAAGAGCAAAAGCAAATGTCAAAGCAAAAGAATGGATAAAGTCCAAATACGCAGCACAATCCGGTGGTTTCAAATGAAAATCAAGTTATAGTTCAACCCAAGAAAGGGTACACTCATATGGTTGATATAAGTCTGAACAAACGAACAAAAATATTTCTCCCTTACCATATGGAGAACAATCACGTGTTTAAACATATTATTGAAGAATAGTTTTTATCTGAATGTTTAGAAAGACTGGACAAGCAACCAATTGAGTTGTCTAACTGTCATAACAAGGCTCATTATCAAAACAACTAAGAAAGAAGCAATCACACAATAATGACCAAATCTCAGATACACAATATATATTCTAATAAAATAATGGGAGAATTGCATCCAATGTCCTAAAAATTTGACCATCTTGCAGTTTAGCCTAAACATTACAAGTTCTGACCACTCAACTTTCATAACCAAAGTGGACAATTTAAAAAGAGTACTTTGGAGTTCTTATTTACATGCAAGAACAAAATCACATAAAATTGAAAGTAAGGCAATAAGAACCTCAGATTTTAAAGCTGGATGAACCATCCAAGGGTAAGCATAAAGGTACTTACTTGACAATTGCTCTTCTGGCCTTCCAGAAATGTTTTGGACCTATAATCCCCACAACATCATCAGGAGAGATATCAAAGCCTGAGACTGAATCTGCTATGGAGACTTCGGATGCATCGTCATTCCTGCCTGCGTCAACCATGAGCAACGCGCCACATGTTTCATTTAAGTTTTCCTTACCAAAGCTATTAGGCTCAGGTGGACATTGTTGGGTTTCTCCCAAACGAGGATCACGGCTTGACCAGGAAGATATTCCCTTCTCAATGTCTCTCGAAGTTTCTTCATTTTCTAAATCTTGTGCATGCTCGTGTGATTGTGACCCATCTTCATTTCCTTCCTGTAGTTGTGCATCTGTACCACGGGATGTGCTAAAACTTGCTAGAACTGGATTTCGAGGTGCATCAGCTTCCTTCAATGATCTACGACCATTCTCTGCAGTGGCTATGTTCCTATAGGATCTTATAGAACCATCTAAGTTTGATTCTTGTCTTGAACTGAGACCTACTGAGCTAGATCTTTTTGGATCATCACTGCAGGAGCTTTGCATCTTCGCTATATAATTTGAAGCATTATCCCCAGCCTTACTATTCTTGTTTTTACCTTGACCCGTTCCTGACTGAACATATACGGGAACCATAAAATCATCTCCATCACCAGCATTTTTTCTCTGTTCCACTCGTGCCAGCGAATTAGCTGGACTAGCCCCACCCGACTTGCCAGCATTCAATCTCTCAGAAAGATGAGTTGGAGTTGAAGGAGGCAAGTGAAGTGGGAAATACATGTTCCGGGCAGATCCAGTCCCCTGAAATTGAATGGTTGTCTCGGTGAATTGTAAAAAGTAATAGTTCTCCCATATCAACTTACACCAGAATGACAAAACTCACCCCAATTAGCATTTTCTTGTGCAAAGAATAGTTCGATTCATTAACATAAAAACAAAACGTACACCAATCCCTAAGGTCACCAGAGAAGGAAACACCTTAAGAGAAGAGGTTCACCAGATAAATGTTTTGATGATAAGTGACTCACTTTTGACACGACGAACTAAAATCCCAGAGCACTACCGATTATTATCACTTGATCCAGTCCATTAACGGATTTCCCAACACCACAGATCAACCACTTATGAGAACAACGTTGTATCACCAAAATCTACAATATCTATAGCAACTCTTCATAAACTGACAGCTTCTTGAAGACTTACCTACCACAGAAAACGGTAACTTCAGGCTAAAGATCAGGCATACTTTCACATGGACATGACTTAAACAGTAATGAAATCAAAGCAAACACGCTACAATCTAAGGAAGAAATACCAATCATATCATTTACCTGGTTCGAAGATGCTGGAGGAACCAAATTGCTGCTATTATTAGGATTGAGAGGCAACATCCCCGAGCCGAACCTTTGAGAAGGTATGCTGAGCTGCTCGTAAAGGGCCATCTTGTTCCTCGGAGGTGCTCTTGGCCCTCCTTTCTCTGTATCATTCACATGTAACCTCGGGAACATGGGCCCCATGATCTTGTCATCATCTTTCCCTCTCTTCATCCTAGCTCTCCCCAACTCAACACCTAATCAAAACTCAGACCCAGACGAACCAGCTAGGGGGAAGACCCTCCCTTCCAAATCCCACGACTCACCCAGCTCTCCAGCATCGACGCACGCGTGCAGAGCCCCGATGCAGCCAGACCCAGAAGCCAAAAAACGGTTCTTCGCGCTCCAGACTCCACACACCGACTCAATCAAAACTCAGACCCAGACGAAACCAGATAGCCGAAAGACCTTTTCCTCCCGAACCCACGAGCAACCTAGCTCTCCAGCATCGATGCACGCGTGCAGAGCCCTGATGCAGCCAGACCCAGATGCCAAGAACGGTTCTTCACGCTCGATCAGGAGAGACCACACGTTTTCCACAAGCACAGATATCATAACAGAGGAGATTGTACGGAACGGGAGGGGAGGCTTACGGTGCCAGTGCAGAAGACAAGTGGAGGAACAGATTCGAGGGAGACGGAAAAGCAGAGGAGGGGAATGTGGAAAGGGAAGAAAAGGGGGTCGAGGTTGAAGAATTAGGGATTCGCCCAGATAAGGATCAACAGCGATTCAATCTTCTTCCTTAGAGAAAGAGAGAGAAGGTAGAGGAGAGAGAGAGAGAGAAAAAGTGGCCAAAAAGCGCAAGTAGGGGTGGGCCCGCCTGGATAGGACTAGAAGAGAGAAGCGCCCTTTTTGATATTAAATATGATGACGTGGCCTCCTTGCCTAAGATTAAGACATCGCTTGTCCAACGTTTAGCTTTAAACATAGGTTTTGTGTTTTTTATTTTGTCAACCCCCACCATCGTGCTGGTAACAGGACCGTCGGATTAAGTCCGGATCAGCTTTCGCGCAACCACACCGAACGCGATTGGCGGAGGATTTTTGGAGAAAGTACTCTTCTATAACCACGTTTTTTCAAAGGTCACGTTGAAGAGGATGTGAACCTTATCGTAAAATCGACTTAATTCTTCGATGTGAATGAACTAATTAATTATGTCAAATCGTCTCTCGCAAGAACTCGATTTCGCTCTCATCACTTATGCCGAGAGAAGCCTGCATATTGTTTATTATCCAATAGTTATTTATTAAATTAGAATGGGATTGGAAACGTTATCGTGATTTGTTGTATGTTTATTTTTCCTATCCTAAAGATTAAGTTAGACTTTTAAGGGTCCATTCATAAGGTCCTTGTTTATCATTATCATAAGGGGATGGCTCATTGGATTAGAATAAGCAAAGAGGTATTGCACATACAAACAAGCTACCCAAATAACAAAATGTAAATTACAGCTGTTTACCATTCCGTTGAAATGGTTTCTTGATGACTAGAGTCCAAAGCCTGACTCACTCCATTTCGTCCCGTGCACACGAAAACCTATAAAAAAGGGTCATCCAGCCATCTCTTAATCTAGGCTCTGAGTTAATTATACTCAGTATATGAAACATAAAAAGGATTTATTATAAGTGTTGAATTAATTTACAGTTTATTTACACACAACTTATCTCTGTAACTCTCTTTTCACTCTTTCTCGCTCTTACTCAATCTTACGTTCGCTCACTCTACACTCTCACGTCAATTTAGGTATGGATTTTCCTAAATTGAATCAAATATGGAAGTGTTTTAGTAATACGGATCGATTCAAGTGTAGATTGAATATGGATTGAGTCGGATATAAATCACTAAATTTTGTATTGCATGAAAACGGGTTAAATGGATCAGGTTTGGACTTGGCCAAATTTCAACTCAACTCAAATATGACTCAATTCAAATCAACCTGACCCACAATATTGGTGGGTCTACACATGTTGCAATGACATAAAAGATAGAGAGCTTGAGATGAGAAATGAAATCAAAGCTGTTGATGCTCCATCCACAACCCCATGCTTTTGCTGGTTTTTCGACCTGTCTTAAATATCGGAGTGTGTCGTATTTACATGAATAGATAGTCAAAATGCTTAAGACATCAGCAAAAATTCTACACAGTTCCTAAAGCAACCTCCGGTCATCCAAGAAGAAATCCATGGCTTCAATCAAGCCGACCTATAGAAAATATTAACCACAACTCTAACCCCATACTAAGAGAAAAAATCAGTCTATTCGCCTTGCAACATTTATCACACGTAGGCCCACCTGTCAGTCATGACCTCCCCCCTCTCTTCTCATCCTTCTGTCTCCTCTGCTACACTTGCTTTCTTTATTTTGTTACTTGCGCCCCACGGCCACAAAGCTCGAGCCCAAGGGTAGCGGCTGCCACGGTCATGGAGCTTGACCTCAAGTAACTAAGGTTGCAAGCTAGAGGCATGATAAGTAGAGGTGAGCGTGGTCATGATGACTAGTTCTCGCTAGGGATGTGCAATCGAACCGAGTATACTCGGGAACCGGATCAACCCACCTGAAAAACGGAATCGGAAACCAATTCCCGCTAAAACTGGTCCAAGAACTGGTTCCCAAAATTTGGAACCGGTTTAAACTGGTTCGGAAATCGGTTCCGAGTGATTACCCACCCGGGAATCGATTCCCAAATCGGTTGGGGAATTGGTTTTGTAAGTAGAGGTCCAAAATCCTATTTTTTTTTCCCTCGATTTCTATTTTTACTCTCGCAATCATATGATGTTTTTCCTTTTGGCTCTCTTAGACACACACGACACTCCTCCTCCATCATTCCTCTTCCTCAATCGCTTCCCTCCCTCTCCGACTCCCTCTCGCACTATTTGATGGACGGACGGCGTTCATCGCCGCCAAATTCTTCCACGGCTTGCCTAATTTCTCTTTTGTAGGAGGAGTTATGCTTGCATAAATAAATAGCTTCATATAGTTATTGTGGGAATAAAACTAATATTAGACTTATGTCTGTTGCTAATGTTTATGCAATGTTATGATTTTTGCTTTGCATTATGATTTTATTTATGATAATTAGTCTTGTGGATCCTTAATTTTTTGTTTAGTCAAAAAGTTTATATATCTATTTATTACATGTGTTTAATGTTTCAATACAAATTAGGAGGGTTACGTTATTTCCTCGCGTATTAATGTAAAATTTAAAGTCGTATAAGATATCGTGAGGTTGCAAAATTAGTTCTAGTGAAAACATGGTTGACCTTGGAACCGGATCGGAAAAAACGGGGTGGGTCGGGTACAGGGTCCAACATAAATAGGGTCGAGTACATGGTCCAAAAAAGGGGAATCGGTTATAACAGTACAAGATCAGGGGTCTGCAAGTGCCTGCACCCTATCCATCCTGGATTCGATCACTCCTAGTTCTTGCCTTGGAACTGAAAATCACCCACTAAAGACTGGTTCCAAAAAATTGAAACCGAGAACCGCCCCTTGATTCTATGAATCCACCTCTAGTTATTGTATCTCGAGCTTACGACCTTAGTTAGTCGAGGTTGAACTCCGTGGCCACGACAGCCACAAGCCTTGGGCTTGAGCTCTTTGGCCATGGGGCGTGAGTAAAAGAATAAAAAAAGAAAAGCAAGTGTAGCAGAGGAGAGAGAAGGATAAGAAGAGAGGGGGAGGTCATGATAGGTAATTGAGTTGGAATTCCATTTTTCTATATATATAATAGTTCGGTCTGGATGGGCGGATGGATGATTCCACGCTCGAAATCGAGAACCGAATCTATACTCATCGATTTTAATAAATTGGAATCGAGAATCAAATTGGCTCCCATAGGAACCGTCGGCTCCATATCAGTCCGATCTGGTTTTTAGGTGATTCGAGTGGTTTCCGGTTCATTTGTACACCCCTAACGATAACCATGGTGTCACGCTCATCCTTAAGTGACCATGGCTACTTTGACCTCGACCATGGCAACTGCAGCAAAGGAGAGAGAAGGACGAGAGGAGAGGGGGCAAGGCAGTGGGCGAGGGAGAGAGAGGGAGACCGTGACCGACAAATAGACCCAAAGTCAATGAATTAATATTTTTTCGCTGAGTTGGCATCAAAGTTGTACCTAATATTTTTTTCACCGACCCAACCAAGCCATGGAATTAGAGTTCTGTCAAACCCACCAAGGCGCCTCTCTCTCCCACCTGATGCACAAGGTCGGGAAGGGGGTGGCGTTCAATGGAGCCACCTGTACCTGTCCGGTTTATTCAACTCTCGAAAAGCCTGTCCTGTCCCCCCAATTCTCTTTTCCCTTTGTCTTAAATCTCTGCCCTTTTCGCCGGTCGTTGCTGCTCAGAGAGACAGAGGTAGAAATCGTGAACTGCGTGGTTGGTTGAGCATCGCTGAAAAGAGAGTTCTGCTTGACCCACTTTCAGTCGCCCTCGATCCCACCTTCGGCCAATCGCCGTCCTCTTTGCAATTTCTCGGCCCCATCGAACGGGCCTTGGCTGGCCGCCGCGTGTCGGCCCGATGCTTTCTCTCCCTCGACATGGAGGACAGCTTGCAGAGCACCCACAAGCGCAGAATAAATAAAAAAGATCCGCCACTCTTTTTGGGCTCCTTTTCGATCTCGACTCATTAAAAAATTACGAACTTTAGGAATAAAAAAAACCACGAGCGCGTTTGTCCACTATCGATGAGAACAACGAGAGAACGATGCTCAGATTGCGTAGTAACTAAAGTGGCGCATCGCACGAGCTTAGATCCTCAACATTGGACATGAAAAATTTGGAAAGTGGAAAAAGCGGGTGTGGAAATAGTTTTATTTTCTCTGAAGGGTGTAGGAGAAATTTACTTTTGCACGTCAGATGGATCCAATTCTCAGATGAAGCCCATTTGCACTTTATCTCCTCCAGCCCGCCATGTCTTTTTTCCTTTCTTTTGTAGGCCCTGGGTCTTTAGCAAAGCCCAGCCCAGTTCACCTGCGCAGGAAAGGGGTAGTGGGAAAGCTCCTCCACTTGGCATCACTGCTAAAAATATACATGCTTATCAGTTATCTATTCATCTTCATTGCTTTTTTATTTTTATTTTTTTTATTACACCTCGTCTTGCTTGGTTGATTATGCTAGTATGACAGAGATAACTGTTGAACTGATTATCCCAGTGATTCGACATTTTTATTTGATTTAATGATTGAGCGAAGTCACATCTCATTTTACTAAAATTGAGATTGAGATTCGAAATGTAAAATGGAGCAAGTTATAATAAAATGTGTGTTAAAATGACCTAAAAATGAAAAAAAGAAAGTTCTCAAATCCCATGCGCCCCTTAGGTATAGAACGCCATTCCATGGGTGAAATGCCACTAGAAGTAGTGGGTTAGATTTTGTATTAGTAGAGCAAGAAAGAAAATTAATCTTATTGTCCATCAAAGTAGTAAATTTTCGAGGGGATATAGTGAATTTGATATTATTCTTTTCTTTTCTCGATGCGTTACATTAATTATATCTCATATATTGAATCATATTTTTTTCTAACTCAGATCAGTAATAATTTTGAACTATTTACGATCTCGTATCAAGTATCGCGACACCTCGACGTATTTTGCTTAATAAATGAATCGGGAACTCGACGGATCTAAAATGTGAGTGTTTTTTCGCCTACTAGACGTGATACAGACAAAAACAAAAAAGATAATTTGATTGTAAGAACCGTAAAACGACATGATTTGGCGACCGAAACGACCTTTCCCAGCGTCACCGAGGTTGACATCTCGTCGAAGGAGGAAGGAGTACACGAGTCATCCTCTCCACGAACCAGCTAAAGTCCACAAAAGTCACCTCTCCCTCTTTCACGTTGCAGGGTTTTCTTGGAAGCTCACCTATCGGTCCACAAAAACCTGAACTTTCCCCGATTCAAAGGTCCGCCTGCCCTCGGTTTCGGGTATTCCCGGAAAATTACTCGAACCCATTTGATAAATTACTCCCACTTTTGGTCGTCGCAGTCTTTCTGGAATCGGGTAAAGCTTTCTTGAGCTCGGGGAAGAAGGAAGTTCTGGTCTTGAGGAAGGGGAAAGGGTTTCAACCATGTTTCAGAAAATGTTTACGAAGAAGAAGGAATCAACTGTCAGTGCCAGAACGACGATAGATAAATTGAACGAGGTAGGATTCTGATCGTTTCCTTCTGTTTAATTCTTCAAAGTAATTTGATTGCTTATGATATTTGTCTTTATTCCAGTTCTTTTTATTTTGATTTTCCATTTTCTCGTTGGTGGTGTCCAGAGGACCATAGATTTTCTGGAGGGTCATCGTGTCAATAGCCGTAGCATGATCTGGGTTTATGACCCATTAATCAGTTGATTTGCTGATATGTTTCAGCTTCAGGTCATCCTAGGGT
The DNA here is from genome assembly GCA_017140595.1 of Eucalyptus curtisii. Lineage (NCBI taxonomy): Eukaryota > Viridiplantae > Streptophyta > Magnoliopsida > Myrtales > Myrtaceae > Eucalyptus > Eucalyptus curtisii. The sequence continues at coordinate 29,090,417 of CM029496.1, read as the reverse complement.
AGGTCATCTTACATGTTTATCATCGGTTGGATGGTTTTAGTTTGTGGAATTTATTTGATTTTGTGATTGTAAATTTCCATTTATACCTCAATTGGTGGGTGAAATTAGAGAAGCGATAGATTTGATGCAGCCAACAATCTGTTCTTTAATTTTTTTACTAGCTAGACATGTGATACTCGGTTGTTTAATTTACAAAGTGATATAAAATCATCTGTAAAGCCCCTGTAACAAATGCAAAACTGCTTTTGTCTTGATCCCATGTGTATAATTCAATTAACTGGAAATCGTGCCAAAATTTGCCTGAGAGCTTCTTCAGATTGTTACCCCTGCCACATATCATTGTAGACGCTCGAGATGTTAGAGAAGAAGGAGAACTTCCTCGCCAAGAAGGTTGCTGCGGAGGTTGAAAAGGCCAAGACGTATACCAAAGCCAAGAAAAAGAATGGTATGACCTGTGCTTGCTTCCATTGTTCTTCTCTTTGGATCTTTAACTATGGGAATTTGAAATGCTTTAATGATTGAATTGTCATGTGATGGAAAGCCAATATTGATAGAAATAATGCAGAGTTATTCTCAATCACTCTTCAGTGACTTAACCTTGGTCATGCAATGTGTTCAGATGTGATATTTTGGATAATGAAACTGTAGCTGGGGATTGTCTGATGCTGAAACCGAAATTAGTTGACTTGTCCTGTGAAAAATGTTCTTCTTTCTGTTTGTGCCGTTGGTATCCAGAAAAACACTATGGTGGTTGTGCTGTACAGTTATGGAGTTTAAACTGAGACATTGATTCTTATCATGGTCAAATGTCCTCCTCCTGACAATAATTAGCTTCAGCAGCACCAAGCAATTATGAAGTCAAGAGGTGCTATAGATAGCATATTCTCTTTTAGTTCGGACATGGAACTCCAATTGGTCTCAGATTCTTGCCAATTATTACCCCATTGTGGAGATGTAGATTGGAAACTCATTTGTGCTTAAATCACTCAGCGAATGTGCATATTGGCATTATTTTGCAGCTGCTATTCAATGTTTGAAGAAGAAAAAGATGTATGAAACACAAATCGAACAGCTTGGAAGTTATCAGTTACGCATACATGATCAGGTATGCTTGCTGCTTGGCCATTTTGCTTCCACTTGGATGCTCTGTCTCTATGCTTAGAATGGAAACACCTAAAATCTCAAACCGTGGCTCCATTTTAAAAATGTTAGATGATCATGTTAGAAGGCGCCAAGGCCACAACAGAGACTGTTGATGCATTGCGAAGCGGAGCTGCCACCATGAAGGCCATGCATAAGGCGACGTACGTACCATTTTCAACTGTATCTACTAGAGGAAGAAAAAATGGAGATTCTGTGCCTGGATATCTGTACATTGTTTTGCGTGGTAGATTTGACCATATTTGAAGCAACAAATCTGCGTTTGTTTTTGCCAATATAGCGAAAAATCTAATTGAGGCTCTATTTAGTAATTAGTTGGATGAACTCCAATGCAAGTGTTTTTCCCTTAAAATTGAATTACTGATGGATCTACAACACAGACGGTTCTAAAAGTGTAGGAAAAAAAAACTATGAAATGGACTGATGGTGAACCCTGTGAAAGAGGCCACATGAAATGAACTGATGGGAGACACTAAAGAGTTTTTTGATTTAAAGTACTTTGTACTATAATCAGGCCCTTTTGTTTTTTAACACTAGGAGTGTCCTTTTCTTCTCTCATTTCTTCGTAAGCCTTAAAAATGAATGCATTAATGTGTAGATACTGCTTCTATGCTCTCAATGCATTAACTGTTTCTCTAAGGTTTAGTGCGATTCCTTTTATATATCAGGAACATCGACGACTTGGATAGAACAATGGACGAGGTCAATGAGCAGACTGAAAACATGAAACAGATTCAGGAGGCCTTGTCCGCACCGATTGGTGCAGCAGCTGATTTTGATGAAGTAGCAACTCTAAAAGTCACGTCACTTATTTTTAAACAACTTCTTGATAGAATATTTGTGGCTAAAGTAAATTCTGACGGCTATATCAGGATGAACTGGAAGCGGAGCTCGAAGAATTGGAAGGGGCTGAGCTGGAGGACCAGCTTCTCGAGCCTACCACGACTGCTCCTCCTGCTCCAGTGCATGCTCCTGCAGTCAAGCAGCCGTCACGTCCTCAGCCAGTGAAGAACACGCCTGAGGATGATGAGCTTGCTGCCTTGCAGGCAGAAATGGCTTTGTAGAGAGGTGATTCCATAACATCTGTTTCAAGTTTCTTGGTTAAGCTTCTTTGTGGCCCTCAGTTTGTTTTCTTTTCCTGAAGTTGCATGACATCTTGGTGAATGACGGTGTGGGGCACTTGGCTAACAGAGTCTTTTGATTCTAATTACACAATCTTTGAGCTAGTTTAGGTCCGTAGTGTTGTGGTTGTTCCTGCAGCTTCATTTTCTTGCATACCTCACTTGGTTTGATTGATCATTTGGGTTTTCCTTATACACATCCCATAAGCCTCTTTCTTTTTTTCATTGTCTTTAAGAATTTGGTTCTCAAAGTCCTTGACTCAACTAAGGATGATAGATATGCATTCGTCCTCTCATCTACTTGTCCTTTTGTTTCTGCAGTTAACCATGATAAGAATAGATTGTGTAAATAATCATGACGGCGGAAGAAACATCGGCGCTTCTTTCTCCAGTACCATCGACCATCTACTGCTACAGCTCTTTTCTTCTGGAAATGAGTTTTGACTGGTTATAACACGCTGCATAGATGGATTAGGCGTTATACTACATCTACTTCTATTAATGTAGTTCCTCTTTCCTTTCTCTGTTCTTTCTAGTTGTTGTGTAACCATTGCGTTATACTATGTATATGGATGTTCGGCTGCTTATCCAGTGTATGCTCTAACAAAAAAGGAGTAAATCGCTTGCGCCCTTTAGTCCTTTTTTCCTTTACTAACAGCTTTCTGTTTTTCATCTTTTCGAACACATATCATCGTTCTGGAAAGCTTAAGTAAACTATCTCTGTTTATTTGCTGCAAAAATTTAGCATATGACAGTTGTTCTTGATGAATCAAGGCGAGAAGTCCGTCGTTCCGAGGCTTCATTTGAAAAGAGAGAAAGGGGATGAAACCTTCTGGTTTGGCTAATTTAACCTGTCGTTATAATCATGTGGTTTAGTATGAGACCAGTAGAAAATACCCTTGGCGATGGAAGCATTTGTTGTGGCCTGGTAAAATCTGAGTTTTACCTACTTTCTTTCTTTCTTTTAATGTTAGAGTTTTGGACATCGGAGTCATCTCTCAAGACATCGTACTTCACAATTTATGACATGCTGATCATTTAGATCTTAAAAAATGACATGGGAAGATTCTTCGTAGCAGACCTTGTTTGATGGGACAAGACTTGGTCCATGTTGTTGTTGGATGATGGCATGTCCTTGATTGATGACTTTTAGCTTTCTGCCGTATCAAAACATGGGCCGCTCGCGCTCTTCGACAATTGTTTTTTTTTTCCCCTAAATTCCGAAGCTCCTGAAATTGACTCGGAAAGGCCTAAAACTTTTGTAATATTACAATAAGATTTTAGATTTTGATAAGAAAGCAAAAAGTTACCTTTTGTTTAAGTGTAAACAAACTGGCCTAGCACTAAAAATTAGTGTTTCACTTGGCACGGTGATAGTACTACTGTTCATGAAACTGGTGGACCTTTATTTGTATCCAATAGTCTGCTACATCCAAAACACCAGAGCACTCGATACCTTAGGGCAACTTTGAGCATGTTGCATTAGATATCTGGCTAGAGACTCCTCGGACTAACAGCTATGAGATTTGTAAACGCTCCACTGGGCCCAAAATCGAGTCGCGATTTCTTAAAGAAGAGATAATGCTCATGAACCGGTCGAGTACAGGCAACACCAACTAGCTCAACAATCAAGTCGACTAAGGTTGTGTTTGGGAGCAGCCTTGCAAAGCCCCTTAGGCCTCTAAAGACCCTTAGCCGAATGCTAGTGTGTTTGGCATTGAATTTTGAGAGCCCATTTTGCCAATGCTAGCATTCCCAAGGCCTCTACAAGGCTTTTAACTCAAGGCCCCTCCCACCTGCTTTGGCATTTTGGCTTTCTCGGCATGCAATGGATTTGGATTGAAGAATTTTTTAAATTTCCAATCTTATCCTCACTCATTAAACATAATTCCACATTTACCCCTTTTGACATAAAAACCCTTAGATCCGTCTCTCTTTTATCTCACCTCTCTTTGCTAGCGTGCTTGCACTTGTCATTCGCCTCGCATCTCACTGGGGACATATCGCTCACTTGGTCGCCTCCAGTTGCTTGGTCAATGGCCGTTGCCAATCACATAGTTGACAATCATACCGTTGCTTCGGATTTGTTGTCGTGAGGCTCGCCAAGATCGCGCGACCTCGGCATCATTGCGCCTTGGGTGTGACGACCTTGGAGCCCTCCCTTGGGCTCCAAAATAATCTCTAGAATTCTTCTTCATCCCAAATCCAATGACCATAGGAGCTTTGAAGAAATGGAATGTCACCTTCGCGAAGCACCTAAAGCAGAAGCGCAAGCGCAACTTCTATTGTGACGGCTTCCTCTCTTTCTGCAGCTCCATCGGCAAGGTACCTTCGCTTTCACCACTAATCTCTACCGCTAATGTCCAACTCAACTCGATCTCGATCGGCAATTTAGTTACCTTTGATTTAGCTCGGACATGATTTGGTTTGATTGGCTATTCTAAGTCAAAACTGCAATGGCAATCAATTGATTACCATTTTTCTTGGGAAAGAGGAGGCTGAGAATAGTAAACATCATTTCCCGTGAGATTGTCATATTGACTTGTTCCTCTAGTTGGATTGTATTGAACTTTGCCGGTACATTAGGCACTTATTTAGTCAGAAACTTATTGTTTTTGCTTCTTTTCTTTTCCCATCTATTAAAAATTGTAAGAGCATGTTGGTTGGAATATGGATCCATTCAATTAGAAGATAGTTAGATTTCCTAGTTTTGATTGTTGTCTGGCATTTGTCAATCTTTTATTGTCATATTCAATATTGTTGAGCTGCATTTTTTGCTGTAGAACATAGTACTTATCTTAATTTTGCATATGAGCTGAGTTCTTGGAAAACTCTTAGTTTAACAGCACATGAACAAGGAAGGCATTTAGAGGTTTGTCTTGTATGAATAGAATGATATTTGGTAGAGGGAAAACCATAGACATTACGTTTGAAGTTCAGTTAGACTGTCAGGTTAGTGTTTAAAGATCTCAATACTACCAGCACGAATGTGTAATAAATGTAGAGGAGACCTAAGTTAGCACCACATGACACTCCATTACATTCCTTAAAGATGATACTTTTCGAAGGGTTATAGAGATTGATCTTGATATGACACTGTGCAACAAGGCATGAGGGCTCTCGATGATGTTTATAGCCAATCCATTGTGAGGAAAAGTTCAGCTGTAATGCCATCACGCCCTCATACTGTCTTCTCATTATGAAGGATGCTGCTTGTGTGCTTTTCCTTGAAGCATATAGTGAATTTCTTTCCTTTAATAGTGGCATGTGTTAAATCATGTCCTGACTTTGCTCTATAAGTCATTCGTTTGACTAGATAAATTTGGTTGTTGGACATGTCTTTAGGTGTCCTAAGGGCTAGAGGTTTTCATTTTTTATCCAATGTAGTGGTAATTTTAGAAACTTCATAGCAGTAATGTTTTCTATGTGCTCTTTTCCCTTTTAATTTGAAGGAGGGTTGTAAAAATTTGAGAGATTATTTTGTATGAAATTTTGGGTCAAGTTTACCTCTGCATTTTAAGGAACTCGTCCCATATAATTCTAGGTAGATTTTGTTAAGATTTCTAGAAATCAATAGGATTGGTCTTTTGTTCATTAATGTTGCTATGTTCCATTTAGTAATTTGATATAAGAATTCTTGAAGGTTGTATCAGAATTTGGTAAGCATGTTCTCTTTTTGGCACAATGAGACTTTTTTCTAGGACTTCCCGTATGTTCTTGTAATGCTAAATGGATCTTTCAATTTGATGCTAACTTTCTTCCATTACATTCCTCCTCAATGCTGAATTCATGGGCGCTTGTATTCATTTTTAACGGTCTTGTTTCATGTTGTGCATACCCTGTTTCAATATAGAACAATTCAAGAGGTGTAATAGCTGTAGTTGGTGGTTTTAATTACCTTTTAAGATACAAAAAAATGTTTTGTTTTAGACAAATCAATTGATTATGGTGCCTCTGCATCTAGCCGAGTTCATCTCTATTATGATATGCAATAAGGGTCACTCTTACACAATTGGCTGAAAATATATCATTTTCACCATTGTAAATTTTCGTTTTCATAGGCCTTGCAGTATGTGCGGGATAATGCCGACGAGGTTTTCTTGGCTGAATGGAAGCTTGGGGAGAAGTCCATGAAGCCAGCCAGCAAGGAGTGCTTTGCTGTCATATAGGAGCAAATCCTTGGTTTGCCTTGTTCGGATATGTGAAAGGGTCTATATCTTTGTTGTTTTGTTTTTTTTTTTGTTGCATCTTTTTCGGTCTAAATGAGCTTTGAGCTACATTTGTCAGGGAATGAATGCAATTGGACTAGAAGATTTCCATCTCCTTTGTATTGTACAATTGATTGAAGTCAAGTCCCTAATTCATCTAGAAAATACAATGTTATTTGTCCATGTGACCGATCAGTGGACCCTTGGTCTTTGCCTTTGCCTGATATACCTTCAAATAGTTCTGTTTGAGATGATTGTCTTGTGCATAAAATATAACATCAATTGCTTAAGGTTTGTCTCAGAAATATGTACACATCCCACTAGTATAAAGTTGAGTATATATAACCCGTGGAAAGCTATGAATTTAAATTACAAAGTGCCAAAAAGACGATGGAGCAATTTCTCTTACTAATTGACTGGACAAATTCTCACAAACGTTTGAAGAGGAATCAATCAATTCATGGGTTTCGCTCGTATCAATACTCTATTGAAACTTTTCATATTACTTAACTGGAAAATAAATGTGATTTTTTTTATTTGCATTTATAATTTTATCAATGTTTTGCATTGCTTTCAACATTCAAACAATAAAAATTGCTATAATTGATTTTTTTTTCCAATTTTAAACAAACTAAAAAATTAAAAAATTTAAATTAATCATATCAAAGGACATTTCAAATGCGTTTTTACTAAATAGTATTTCTCTTAAAGTTACTTTTCAAGGCGCTTTTTAATTTCCGTTTACCAAGCAGTATTTGCTTTTCATAAAACCTCTTTAATTTAAAGCATTTACATTTTTCCAAAATTTTTTCCCAAAAACTGAACCAAACGCACCGTAAGTGGCTTGAATATGATATTTAGATGCATGCATGGTACATGCAGCTGATGCACCTAGCCTTGGCATGCATTGAACAAAAATCCAAAATCGCGAATAATGTTGCAATTGATGTTGATGTCGAAGATCATAGCAACACCATTGTCCAAATGAATTCTCTGTTTTGATGTTAACCTACACACGCGTTCACACGATGCATTTTTCCTTTTTTAATGTTGTTCTTAAGAAGAACCTTCTTGGTAGTGTGGAACTCTAATGTTTTCTAAAGGCAGGTGTGATATTGGTTTATCCAGCCGAACACTCCATTGACTCGGTCTATCCACGCTCTCTCCCCGTCCCCCAAAATTGACTGGTTCGAAAGCTCGTGCGAGATTACCATTCGAGTCCACGAACATGGTGTCTTTTTTCTCACAGATGATTTCACTATAAGTGCTCTATTTCGTCTTACCGAGTCTCGTTCCCATTTGAAACCAAAAACCGCTTTTCCAGCAATTATAGTCTCAATCTAGTCAAGGGATTATATATCAAAATGGGTGTTGCTGCAAAGTATGGTTAATTCAATACCTTTTGTCCTTCTAGAATCAAAATGCTATTTTGCTTATTTAGAGAGACTCTTGCTTTTTACTTTTTACTTATTTAAATCTTGTGGCTCACGCGCTTTGATTACTTTTAACAATAAGCGCTTGAAACTTTCTCAACATATGAATATTTGCACGTAAGTTCACATATAATATTTTCACAAATTTTTAGAATTTAGATAACATTTTAAATTCTAACAGGAAAGTAAGAAGTAGTTTCCTTTTCTTTTGGGGGAAAAAAAAACAGCAACAAACGGGCATGGCAATCAAGTCGCACTCTAATGAAATATGATCATATTACACACAATGAGATTGGGACTGCAAAGTATGTTCTTGCTGTATCTATTCAAGACAAAATTGTTTGTTCAACACCTTTGTCGCTCGCATTTTGTCACTTTTCGAGGAGCCGGACCTCATCCCGTGATGTAATATGACACGATACGCTAACTGCGTAGTCTTGGCTTTATCCTCCTATATCAAACATCAAAGGTTCCATGTAGAAGTTGTGTGAGTCTTGAAACTGTCACAAAAGCCATGCAACTTGCATGAACCCCAGGATACCCAGAAAGAGGCAGACAACCTTATGTCATTCTCCCCAACTCATGTTCATCGTACCTTCCTCACAAGTCACAGGTCACAACCAAAGCAGACAGGACCAAGTCAAGAGAGACCTCACAACATGCGTGCGTGCGTGCGTGCGTGCGTGCGTGCGTGCGTGCGAGAGAGAGAGAGAGAGAGAGAGAGAGAGAGAGAGAGAGAGAGAGAGATGGATTTACATTGCTTGAGTTAGGGTTGTCTACATTTGGCATTGTGGAGAAGGGGTGCATCCTATATTGCTTTTCCACTCACCTAAAAGTATGCTTCCAATGAATCCAAATTAGAGTGAAGTTATCTATCTTTAATTTTCTTTTCTTTCCAGTTTTTTGCTCCTACCCATATAATTAATGCATATCATCTTGGAGATTCTCTCCTTATCTCAACATCAAGAACATACCCAGAATGAGCACTTTGAGGGCCAACCAAAGTTTATAACAAGTTATGTATTTATTAGTAATTAAGTGGGCACACAAATGTTTTAGCAAATGTATAAAGTAATGGGTGGTTATACTAAATCTTTGTATTCGTCTATATGACCGGTAAGAATTAAGACAATCGTTTTCAACATAATCTCATGGGTGAAGTAAGCAGGAGCATACCAGGTCCCAAATTTGCACCCTTTTTTTCCCCTGAGAAGTCATTTGATGTGCGCATATGAATCTGTTCTCTACATCTACTAATTTTATCAAGACAAGCAAATGATTTGAAAAAAAGAAGAAGAAAATTTCCTAGAAGTTCATTAAAAAAAAAAAGAAAAAAAAGAAGAATGACAAATTGAATCCCCCTATCCAGCTAGAATTCGCCTTCTCTAATACATCATTGTCCATCTCTCCACATCTGGTTGCAACTCTCTAGTTGTTCTCTTCCTCCAGATGTGCTCATCAAAGCATTATCCTGGTTCACGCCTTTTGGCATGATGAAATCTCTGTAACCATTTGATTCAGCAAAACTCGGATACAAGGTGGCCTTCGACAATTCTCTGTCACCGGTCCCTTCGTCGAATAATAGCTCATTCAAGACGTCCCACAAATTATTCATCCTGTTATCCGTCAATATACCAGATTCTCCGATACTATTAGTGTCACCAGTGATCGAAATGAAATCGCTGTCCACTCCCAGAGAAGGTGAATTGTTCGAGATGCCCGAATAATAGTCTTGGGATGATGACGATGCTGACGACGAAACATTGCTTCCGCTGCTCATTGCCATTCCACCTCCAATTTCGGATGCTGCGTTGGACCCTGCATTACAATAGTACAACGATGATCCATACCGAGCATCAGAAAATGTCGGAAATATCGCTGCCGTGCCTAGAGATTGCGAAGCTGTGATGTTGTTAATCTGGTTCGAATGTACTTTTTCCGTCACGGGCAACATTTGTTGTTTAGGCCATGATCATCAGGAGTAGCAACAACTTTGGTGCTAGGAGCACAATTGACACTATTACTTGTGGGATTGATCTTCTCATATAAATGCTGCTTCTTCTTCAGCTTGGTGTTCCAATAATTCTTGATGTCGTTGTCTGTTCGTCCGGGTAGTTGAGATGCTATGATCGACCACCTGACCAAATTAAAACAAATGTGGGGGCAAATTGCATTAGTAATTTATACTAATCAAAGGTCAAATTAGCTGACAGACAACTAATCCTGATTAATCTATTGTAAGGAAGCCAAGGAAGGAAATAGATGGAAGTTAATTAATGATTAACCAAAAACTTGCCTGCTTCCTATTTCCCTGTAGATATCGCATATGATCCTATCCTCCTCCTCTGTAAATCCGCCATGTTTGACGCCGGGCCTTAGGTAATTGAGCCATCGCAACCGGCAACTCTTGCCGCATCGCCGGAGACCTGTTTCAGAGAGGTGATTGCAGAAATTATGAAGCAGTAATATGATATAAAGCAAGAAAACTAATGAAATGCAAATCACCTCGATAAAAGAAAAAAATGATCTTTTATACATCTTTTGTATGTTTAAACTAGGCATTTTGCGCTATCCCGGGCACGTATATTGATCTCTTTCTTAGAGCCTGGGCGTGCTATATGGTCTGGACCTGAAGAAAATTAATTAAAACGGCCGTCTACGTTCATTTCTTTTCTCGCAAAGCTAGGCACTTCTCAAACCCTAAGGAGATGACTATACTCCTCACAGTTGTGTGAAAAAAAGCATTAATTTAATCAAGATTTTCAAGATCTACATCCCCATACATGTATTCGCAGACAATCTAAAAGGACCCAAGATGTGAAGATAAACAGAAAATGAATCGAGCTTCCCCTCGAGACCGGATAAAAAAAGGCGAAAACCAATAATAATTAGATAGGATTTTGTGATGGGGATATGGTAAGAAAGAGAGGAGCAAGGACAAACCAGCTTTCTTGGGCAAGGCAATCCAGTTGTTGCCAGTGCCAAAAGCCTCCACATAAGACTTGAGAGTGGCGTCTTCTTCGGGCGACCATGGCCCTCTTTTCACGTTGTTCTTGTCACAGCACGGCGATCTTCCCATCTCTCTTTCACGCCTTCACTCTCTCTCTCGTCTACCTTTCGTCGTTATGGCTCGCGCTAATTTCTTCACAGGCTCTGCGAGATCTCAGAGGGAGAGAGGGAGAGGGAGAGGGAGAGGGAGAGAGAAGGAGAACCCAGGGACGCAAGAGCTATGGAGAAAAGTTCAGTTGGGGCTCGGGCTTGGATGAGGGAGAGGTGTGTAGAAGTTGTTGGCTATATAGTGCCGGGAGCTTTGACTCCGCACGACCCTCCTCTCTCCCCTTCCCTATGTGAAGAGCAGTAGAACTCTCGTTGCCATTAATAAATTTCCTTTTTATATAGAAGCAGTCAAAATGTTGCTCATTCACGCCACGTTACTTTCATTTCTTTACTTCTATGGTCACCAATAAATGATTTACTTGTTTTACCTTTTGGGACTAATACGTGATGTACTTGAGGTTATATTGAATGTTTGCAATGCTCGTACTTTTCGAAGGAAATATGAATCTTTCTCAAACAAAATGTGTTGTAGGCTTGGCCGGACATAAATCCACGAGTCCATTTTCTGTTATTCGATAGGAATGGGGTGCGACCGCAATTAGCTGGCTACTTAGAGTGAAACTAGCCCACAAGTCAGTAAAATGTTGCTTACTAATCTCTTGGTATGGTTTGTGGAAGTAATTACAATTATCGTCGTTATGTACATCCACCCGTTGATAGTACAAGTCATTTCATCATCAATTGAGCGCCATTATGGATTTGTTCCAAGGAATTCATATGAGGAATCATTACTGACTTTTAACGAAATAAACATCAGAAGCACAAGCTTATGATTTTGCATGCGAAAATAAACTACTGCATCGTCGGACCAACTAAATTGTATTCCTAGATATCATGTCGTGAGTGGTGCTTTTTGGTCCTCTCCCTGTCTCGCTCTCTCTCCCTCCCTCCCTTAAGGAAGATGCGCAAAGCCAGCCGATTTCTTTCCAAAGATGCAAGATTTTGTGTCATTGGAATGTTGGGTAATTGCTTATATGAGGTAGATGTGCAGTTGAATAAAATCATCTCGGCGGTCCATAAAGACAGCTCGCCAACATTCATTTCCTTTCCAAATTTCTTTGCCTCTTTTTTCTTCCGAAGCCCTTGCCTTCTAAGGTGCCTTTCTTGATTAGTAATGGCATGGAATTAAATTACATGAACGACTTTTTTGCATAGTGCTGATAAAAGTGTGTCCTGAAAAGTTATACTTGACTTTTCTCAGCTTAGTTCAAGTTACCAAACTTAGAAAAAAGAAGAAGAAGAAGAGATAATGAAAAGATTGCTTGTTGACAAAAGGGAAGAAGAAAGTGACTTTTATTTGGTACATTCAACGCATGAAAACCTAAGTTTTTGCATGTTGCGGCATTGTAAAAGTGCGAAATAAAAAATACACACTCCTCCACAAGGGTCAAGGAAAATGATGAAAGATCATTTTCGAAATATACAACTTGTTTAATTTCTTTTCTTTTCTTTTTTCATACAAACCCACATCCGTCGCTAATGATTTGGATAGCTAGTCACATTTTCAAGCCATAACCACATTATAAATGGCAATTAAGGAGACTTGCTGTAGCAAATTAGCTACTGAGACAAGATTTGCACCATATAAAAAGTCCAACGATGGACGCGTTCGTAAGTTTATGGGACTACGTCAGTTTCTTGTTTGATTTCGCTTCACGAATTAAACAAGTTGTATATAGTGCCGTGAGCTTTGACTCCGCACGACCCTCCTCTCTCCCCTTCCCTCTGTGAACAGCAGTAGAACTGTCGTTGTCATTAATAGATTTCTTTTTTATATAGAAGCAGTCAAAATGTTGCTCATTCACGCCGCGTGAATTTCATTTCTTGCCTTTTCTTCTCCTCTTTACTTCTATGGTCACCAATAAATGATTTACTTGTTTTACGTTTTGGGACTAATACGTGATGTACTTGAGGTTGTATTGAATGTTTACATTGCTCGTACTTTTCGAAGGAAATATGAATCTTTCTCAAATGCGATGTTGTCGTAGGCTTGACTGGACATAAATCCTTGAGTTCATTTTCTGTTATTCGATAGCAAGGGGGTGCGACCTCAATTAGCTGGCTACTTAGAGGGGAACTAGCCCACAAGTCGGAAAAAATGTTGTTTACTATTTTCTTGATACGGTTTGCGGAAGTAATTATAATTATCGTCGTTAGGTACATCCACCCGTCGATAGTATGAGTCATTGAATCATCAATTGAGCACCGTTATGCATTTGTTCCAAGGAAGTCACTCGTGGAATCATTACCAACTTTTAATGAAATAGACCTGAGAAGCACAGCCTTCTGATATTGCATGCGAAATAAACCACCGCATCGTCGAACCAACTAAATTGTATTACTAGGTATCATTTCGTGAGTGGTGCTTTTTGGTCCTTCTCTCCTCCTCTTGCTTTCTCTCCCTCCCTCCCTTAATGAATATGCACAAAGCCAGCCGTTTTCTTTCCAGAGATGCAAGATTTTTGTGTCAATGGAATGTTGGGTAATTGCTTATTTGAGGTAGTTGTACAGTTGCATAAAAGCATCTCAGTGATCCATAAAGACAGCTCGCGAACATTCATTTCCTTTCCAAATTTCTTTGCCTCTTTTTTTTTTTTTTTCAAAGCCCTTGCCTTCTGAGGTGCCTTTCGTGATTAATAGTGGCATGGAATTAAAGCACATGATTGACTTTTTTGCGTAGTGCTGATAAAAGGGTGTCACTTGACTTTTCTCAACTTAGTTCAAGTTACCAAACTTAGAAAAAGAGGAAGAAGAAGAGATAATGAAAAGGTTAAAAGGCGTCTTGACAAAAGGGAAGAAGAAAGTGACTTTTATTTGGTACATTGACAATGTTAAAAGAATGATTGCACCTAAAATTGATTATAATGAAAAGAAAAAATAGATATTAGATTCATGTCATTAAGTAGTAACAACGCATGAAAACCTAAGTTTTTGCATGTCGTGGCATTGTAAAAATGCGAAGTAAGAAATACATACTCCTCCACAATGGTCAAGGAAAATGATGAAAGATCATTTTTGAAATATACAACTTGTGTAATTTCTTTTCTTTTCTTTTTTCCATACAAACCCACATCCGTCTTTAATGATTTGGATAGCTAGTCAAATTTTCAAGCCATAACCACATTATAAATGGCAATTAAGGAGACTTGCTGTAGCAAATTAGCTACTGAGACAAGATATGCGCCATATAAAAAGTCCAACCATGGACGCGTTTGTAAAGCATTTATGGGACGACGTCAGTTTCTTGTTTGATTTAGCTTCTCGAATTAAACTAATCGTCCTCAGATGCTGAAGAAAAACGTTGGCAACAACATAGTCAAATGGTTGAACCATTCGACAGAGGCATGTCCTCTATTTGTCCGTAAAAAAGAGGGTATAGTATGCGTACACGAGTAGCCTCAAATCTTATATAATTTTCAACTTACATAAATTGGAACGCGGTCAACCTTTGCAGATTACTTAAGCACGCGATTATTTGCGAACCGAGACATAATATGGACCTGTTTTGGCTGAGAGAATGCATGGAAATGTGATGTTCACACCCCGGTTAATTTCCATGGATCAATCTCACGTTTAGCTTGACCTCCTCAACATATCTTCTAGACCCTTCTCTTGGTCCATCTTTCATCTTGATTGTTTAATCGAGTTCACATCTCATGAATTGAAAAGAGGGGAATGATGCAGAAATTACATGTGGTAGAATTAATTTAACGTTAATTGGGGAATGAGGATAATGAATATTCCTCGAATATCATATTAAAGAATTCGATAAACGAAGTGTATGTAAGCTCCGTTTTGATATCGAAAAAGTCCAAGATCCAATCTTTATAATCCCCGTCAAGGCATTGTATGGTTTTCTAGAATTCAGATGAATATTAGACTAGGGTAAGAGTACTTGGAAGGTTCAAGATCAAGAGAAGCAGAAGTTGTTTAAGCTTAGGATACTATCCTAGGAGGAACTCATGTGAGTCAATTTGTATATGGTGCGCCAACAAAAGAGTACTACCGAGTCAAAATTTGGAGATTTTAGTACTTCCCAGGTTTAGACGTCAATCAATGTGGATGTGGTCAATTTGCATTTGGTACACTAATTAAAGAGTATTACAGAGTCAAAATTTGGCAATTTTGATACTTCGTAGGTTTAGTGATCAATCAATATGGATGGGGTCTTTCTCCCTCTCCCACCATGTGACATTCGGAATTTCAACACCAAGTAATGTCATGTACATTGGATTACATTGGAATAGTTATAAAACCTAATGTACACAATTTTATGTGATCCATCATCATTAGTTGCGGTTATGAGCCAAACTCAATCATTTATTTAGAGACAAATAGTGGTGGTAGCACACGGGGTTTTATCAGTTTAAATACTGATTCTTTATAAATACTTTCACTTAGCATTACTCCTTTTCATTTTATGCCATCCACTTACGTAAACTCATTTTGTCATCCAAAAGATTAAAAAAAAGAAAGAAAGAAAGAAAGAAAGAAAAAAGACACTTTTACATAGACTCAATTCGCAGTATCCCAATTTATGCATCAACTGTTTGTAGTCATAAACTCACCAAGAGATCGTGAAGGAGAATCACATGAGAAAAGAAGATTGAAGTGTAGTATGTAAAAACCACTTAATTACATACACTTTATGTCCTTTAATCTTGGGATGATGGAGATCTTTGGATTGCTGATATTGAAAATAGCAGGAAGACAACTTAGAAAAAAAAGGTCCATGTTTGAAACATGACATCTTCCATGCTACATGGGCTCGAGCAGCTGCTTTAGCAGAGAAAGCCCAATCTTGTTGGGCTCGTTGTTAAGAACCCAAGTGCTTAAATTAGCCTGGTCACATGAATAGCTCCGTCCCATGCACAACGTTCAGCGCGCAAGAGTTCCCATTTCTCCTGCTAATTTCATCAAAGATAAGTAATTTATTCCGAAATTGAATGACTCGATGGAACACGCTTCTGGAAATCAGTCTCTCTTGATCTAAGTCCAAAGAGGTAATATTTCGCTCGTGTAAGACAGACGAGTCACGATACTAACTTGAACAATATTGTATGTCCGAATTACAATATCTTATTTAGAGATCATAATACAATGCCTATCTCTTATTTGGTTGGTATTCAGTAGTGGTCTTCGAACAATATTATATGTACTTTTTTTTTTTTTAAAGTCGGAATGTTATATGTACTTTACAAACATCAATTTTCAAGAAGTAAAATGCTATTAATTCTAATTTTTGTATACTCAAAGATAAGAAGAAAAGAGAATTGTATGATTTCCCTATCTATCACAATGAGTACATAAGGTATTTCTACATTTTATAGAATGATCATCTAATGTGACAAGATATTACGATATCAATTTTGATTAGCTACTATCAATTATTGATATGTACAACCAACAAATATATACAGGATCTTCTAATTATCTCTAAGATCTTCTTAGAAGAAGTCAACTAAAGTTTGGAGAAAAGATCTAAAATATGCTCGAGTGGATGTAACTTGAACATGAAAGATTTTCTCGCAATTATTCATCCAGTAGTAAATTGAAAGACATATTAATTGCACATAAAGTAATGTCTGATAACATTGTGCAACTCTTGTGCGAATGAACAAAATATTGCTATATATACAACTGTTGATTGAAAGACACCACTCTAATAATTAGTTGGAAGGATAATCATAACAATGATAAAGTAAAATTCATCTCTAGAACCCAAACACGACCTATCTCTTTTTTCTATCACGACTTCAATGTTAAACTTTCTTTCTATTCAACCTCTCAAAACACCAATTTGGATAACTTCATCTTGAGCAAAATGGGGTAAATCGAGTTGAGACATTAAGCCTCATGATTAGGGCATCCATATAGGTAAGTGTAAATCAGAAAATGCTGAAAATGTTCAAAATGTTGGACTTGACGAGGTCCAACCCATTTATGTAGCTTATCAAGTCTATTATTTAATATTTGATATATGCCTAATTTAGTTAAATATATTATGAGCAATATATTTGCGACATCCAATTAATCATGTGTAATCCATATCTTAAACTTTGATGGAAGGTTGAGATTTTATAACTGTAGGGCTGGTCCCATAAGTCTTGCTATATAAGATCTCTTTTTGGTAAAGAATGTATGCATTCCGTTATCAAGCTTATGCTATTTTCAGAAAATTGAAGAGAGAGAAAAAAAAAAATACACATCCATCATAGCTTTCATGGAGGAGAGTGGTGAAGATTATATCTACGGGAAGACATCCTCTCACTTGTTGAATCAATTACAGCTATGTCTATTAATTTTATATCATGTTCATGTGGTTGAAAAATCTTTTTATTTTGACACAAAACACATACATTTTTATAGGTAGCTGGTATTAGACACGCTCAAATAGACTCCTTTGAATTCTTTAAACATGTAAAGTTATAAAAAACCCCTTGAAAACTAGTTGGTGCTCGAAGGGTCCAGACACGACATTAAAGAAAACATAAGAAGGTAAATGAATATGAAGGAAAGGGCAAGAATTTTTCATTTAAAAATACAAGTAAAACACTCGAAATTATATTAATAACGACACTTGCAAGTATATTAATAACAACAATGCAGGTGAATGCTCGATATTGAAAAATATTAGAGCATGAAGAATAAATAAGGGTATTAATTAATATATACATGATCTCATTGATGTAAAATGAAGACGAAATGAAGGTTTAAAGCTCGATATGAAAATAACAGTGACATGAAGAATTGGATGTGAAATTACAATTGGACGACGTACTTTCGTTTGCTTTGTGTGGTGTGGAATCCTTCGCCCGTTGGGCAAGTTCTTTCACAAGATTTAAAGAGATAACATAAGCAAAGTCAAATTAACAAATGAATCTGACAAAAAAATAAATAAATAACAATTAACTAATGTTATAGCAAATCGATAAGGCTCATAGAGGAATATTTATTATCGACACAATCATCAAGAAGATCACCTATCGGTACGATAATTTTTCATACGAAGAATCTTTAAAAGATCACATGCGCTTTACATGTAATAAGAGAAGAAAATAACTTTTAAAAAGTTATATAGCCCGAACTAGCATTTCAAGAATTATTCTCATACTTTGTTTCAAAATACAGAAAATAAAATTTATATTAGTAACTCACTCAACTCAACCGGGGCTTATAATTTGATACAAAAGCAGTGGTTAGTGGATGTAATGTTTCACGGCAAAAATATGTAGCATGTGAAAAAAATCTACTTAACATTTCAAATTAGGGAAATGACAAGTGAGAACTATACATAGAGTAGATGTATATGTTATATCTAAATGACACTATATACTAAAATAAATTTTTGAATAAAAAAGGAATGGAATCCACCAAATGCAGGGTTGCCAAAATTCCCAAACTATAAGTAGAACTATACATAGAGTAAAAGTTTGTCAATTTTTAATTAGCTTGAAGTGCAATAACACGCGCCACGTTAAAATTTGAAGGGTATTTTTGGAAGAAATAACCGGGGCACCCCATTCTTCTTCTTTACAAACAGCACCGGCGCACCCTGGACTGATATCAGCTGTGTTTGTGTTTGCAAGACAATCATACAGCAGACTTGCAGTTGCGAATTCACTCTGAAATTATATGGAAGATATGCAGCTGAAACCAACAGTAGAGTCGAGCACAGAAGCTTAACCAAGCTCTCTGTAGCTTGTAAAATCAAGTTGTCCCATGCACTATGCTCGAACACGACTCACACAGCCCAATTTCAAGTCCCAGCAGTATATGGAAACTGTTGTATTCCGTCAGGAGTTTTGCTTTACGAAGACTAACTCACAGAATCATGCTCACACAGAAACTAGTTAATGAACAAACGCATCAAATTCTACATGCATTGGGCTAGGAAGAAGCTAGAACGAGGAGACTGTACATCTTCCTGTGGACCGGTTGCAATCTCCTCATAGTCATCCAGCCTATTGCAATGATCATAGGATTTCGTTGGAACTTAGAAGGGATCAATCATAAGCAACTACTCTACACAATTAGAGACACATGGATTGGATCCATACCAAGGTTTGATCATTGTTTTGTGTCATAACGTAGATAAGCGAACTCACCCACAAATGTAAGGATGGAAAAGTTGATGTCCCTTCGAAAAGAACGAGTAATTGATGAGCCATAAAAAAATGAATGATTGAAGAGAAAGATTCCGTGATTGTCATATGACTGAAAAGAAACGATGGGATGGATGAAAGGTGAGACCAAAGACATCCAACATCCATGACCAAAAGCAGGAAGGTTGAACGAAGAAGCAAATGGCATCTCTGCGTCAAATTCTTAAGCACTGCCATTGCTGGGGCATGATCCTTCCTAACTGGCCTCCTTTCAAAGGTCTAATTTACTTGAAGAATGGAATATCGTCTCCCTCATATGTAAACAGACATTCAAGTGCTCAGCAACTTTGATGTTTACTAGCAGCCGATGGTTACCATTGCAAGACTAATATCAGCTGTCTTAACATTTGCCAGACAATTGTACAACAGACTTACAGTTGGAAATTACTACAGAAAATATACAGCTAAAAACATTAGTAGAGTCAAGCTGGGAAGCTTAACCAAACTCTGTATAGCTTGCAAAATCAAGTGATCCCATGCTCTATGCTCGAACGTGACCCCCGCAGCTCTATTTCAAGCTTAATCTTCGGTTGCGCTTGCACTGCCCTTGAATACTGTTTCTGGGATTCCGATCCTTTCTGCATTCGACAAGTACTTTTAAGATATGGCGCAAAACAGTGTCACCACCGTTGCAGAGTTAGAAACCAGACACTAGCCACCACGGAGCCCCATCTTAGTCTAATTGAATATACTCGGTCAAATGAGAAGATCCAGTACAAGTACACGTATACATACATCATATTCACTTTCTCGAAATAGGAAAAAAAAAAACCATTAATTCTCTTTTTCCCCAGGGGGGAAAAAACAACCTTGCACGACAACCCATGAGAACACTACGGTTAAAGAATTGGGGTTCGTATTGGTGCTGCCGAGAATGTTGCTCCCCAATATGGTCAACGAAAGAATCCCCTCCGCATTCACGGGCCAGGCACCGTAATGGAAATTTTCAGCAATGATTCGGATACTTTTGAAATTGCAGTCGTGCTCGTGTCACCAAGGCATCTAATTTTTCCCGGTTCTTATGGATAAATGAGCAAAACCATCGTATACCAGCAAAGAATGTAAAAAGATATATATTGAACCGCTGACCGAACAGAAAGCTACAAAGAATTCACCAGAAAAAAAGAAATAAAAAAAGAAGAAAAAAAGAAAGGAAAAAATTGTAAGAGTAGGAATATATTCAAAGTCGTCGGAAGCTTTAATTACAACTGGGACGCTCAGACTTCGAGCATGGAACGCTGATTCACGAATGAGGGTGGCGACTGTGGCTGCGCTCTTCCACCACGCCATACAGGAGACCGCGCCGCACGGATGATAATGAGGAGGAGTTTGCCGTGAAGCCACAGCCGAAGTTTTCGAATGAGGCTGCGCAACAGATTCACGGAAAGCCACAGGAGCAGCACGAACCAGGGGATGGAGTGGAAGCAGTCATAGAGCAGCAGCCACGTGAGCGAAGCCACCGATATTGAACCAGTGACGTCGACGACGAGGAGGTGCGACGACGCTCCATCACAAGGAGGAGCGCGGCTGCTAGACAGTGGTGCCCGATCAGCAAGACGCAGCACTAAGAAATGCAGAAGTAAGCTGCAGACGGCGATGCCAGTGTGGCGACGGGGTGGGCTTCAAAGGGTGAAATCAACTTCCCCTGAAATTTATTTGGATGAAATTGATGAGGATGGATAATAAAATCCTCTGCTTTTAATTCACACGGGTTTCTATTTCTGCTCTGCCTCTGCTTCCTCGCCCTCAGGGCCTCATGCTTCTTCTCCTTCTCCGCCTCCCCCAAAAGCATCGCCGGTCTGCTGCTGGCACATCGCCCCCGAGAGCCCCGCCGATCGCAGCTGGGTCCCGAGCCTCCTCTGCCTCCGCCTCCGCCTCGGGCCTTCGACTGTTTCCAACGCGGAGATCCAGCACAGAAGGAGAAGAGAAGAAAGGACAAAACCACCCCCTCCCTCCCCTCCCGTCCCCTAAACTCCTCTCACCGTTCTCGACAGCTTCATCGATGCCTTCGATAGTTGTGTCCGATTCAGCTCAATCCCCGAAGAAATCCAAAAGCAAGAGCAAAGATAAGAAGATGAAGGCGAAGGTCCAGCTCAAGGCCGATGGCGGCTTTGAGTCTCTGACGTCGGACAAGAAGAGCGGCAGCAAGGGCTCGAATCCAAGCAGCCGAAGCTCCTGGAGCATCAAGGGGATGCGAAGAAGGAGAAGAAGAGGAAGGCGCTGGAGTTGTGCGAGGACGACGAGGAAGACAAGGGAGACCAGCTCCGAGCGTGTGATGTGGAAAAGGGTCACGGAGCTGACATATTTTGTTGGCTCTATGAGTTGTGAATGGTTGATGTATGAGCCTGGTGAATGTTGTTTTAATTAACAGCACAACAAAGCAATTATGGTGTAGAGCAACATTCTACAAGCCACTCCCGAATTCCCATGGCTCAGTCTTTGGTCATGGCAGGCACCGACTATCATTCCTTCCTGTGCGGAGCAACCGACAAGCTAGTGGATATGAGTTCGCATGCTTCCGTAGGGGTGGAGTTGAAAAAATTGTCTTCATCGGTGATGGACTCTGCAGAAGGAAACCTCCCAGGTCATCCCCTAGTTTCTGATTTGGAGATCTCTGATGGGATTCTGGGGGGATCAGGTTTTGTAAACTCCAAAGACAACCTTTCTCCTGAAGGTGGTGGTACTACAATGAACTTGCTTCAATTATCATCATAACTTCAACGTGTGGAGGATCAAAGGCAATCCATCCATTTGAAGGAGCAAAATGATGTTTTCGGTTGTCCCAGCATCACTTGAGCATTCCAAGACAAGGTACAAGGAAATCCTTGAAACCTTCATTTGCTTGATGGGTAGGTAGCGCCTATGTTTCTCTCGTATTCAGTTTGCTTTGTCGATATTTGCTTTATTGGAAATCGACTGTATGTACTATGAGAGGAGAAATTATTTAATTTTTTTTCCCACTTCTTGTGCTTATTTAGATGGAATGTTGTTTGGCAAGGTTGTTTTCCTTGAACTCTGTTTTAGCACTGAGTATTAAGTTGCGTTAGGCTCTAGCTGATCAATAAGAATCTGGTCCCTACTGGAATTAGAGTGTGTCTTACTCGCTATGCCACCCAATTGCATGGAGTTGTCAATTTTATGGCAAACTTCGTCCTTCTCTCGGCAAAGTTGTCACCACTTGACTCTGTTTATATATAGACTGACAACTTGCCCTGTCTGATATGAGAGGATGTTTAGGCCAAGATTGCTACTGCAGGCAAAAGTAAATCTGGAATTAATTCCTCTTTTCTTTTCGTCTGCTGCTGTTGAACTTGATGTTGCAGTTCAGTTCGCTTAGTGACATACGCATTCTCATTTTCATTGCAGTTACAATTGACTAGCAGTTCGAAGGTTTGCATGTTTTCTGCATTGTTTCTCAATTCTTCTGCTGGTCTGTCTCGAATTCATGATCCTGTCTTAGTGAAACAGAGAATTGGCTGAGATTGGCTTTTATTTCTCTTGAGGGAGAGGTTAATGGTAGTAGCATAGGGAAGATCAGTATTCTTCAATGGCCACGGAAGGCAGTGGTACACCCAATTGAGCAATAAATTATTTATTGAACTTTTCAATTTTTCTGGTCCAAGCAGTAAGCAGGAAAGAGTAGTGAATTTAGTCTACGAAGGTGTTGGTAATGGCGGTCCAATTAAGAAAAATCAAGGATCGAGTAAAAATCCTCATGCGAAAGGGTGTAATGCCGCTAATTCAGTTTTATAGCTACTACTAAGACCTCTGTTCTTCCCGTTTCTGATGGTGATGGTGGTCCGACTTCATAACTTCGGTCATGGAGATCTTGTCGTGCATTGCCCATTGATGTTGTGTCTGTGTTGGTTTGTTTTTGTTGCTTCGATTGCTGAAAATCTATGGCAACCATGCAGAAGAATTGCAAGGCCCAGTATGCAAGGGCATTTTTCATTTTGATAATTTTAGGACATTGGCCTGAACAGATTTTTAGGTCATTAATTCTTCATAGTCAACAGGGGAGGGAAAACAGATTCATTGAAGGTACTGTACTGCGGAAGGCATTCAAACCTACAGCTGATAATTCGACCAAAAAACCTATAGCTAAATAAATCTTCTAATTTGTGGCAGAGTCATTTGTACATTAGTTCATTGGTGTTATTTGATATATAAAAACCAAAAGTGCATGAAGACTGTTTGGCTGCAGTTGCATTTCATTTTTTTTAAAGATGATTGGCTGCTAGGAACATGAGTTTTGGAACTGCTTCCTCATTTCTATAGTTGATGGGTTTTAATTTTCTTGCACTGATTATCACCTTGTTCACTGTGCGAATTGTACCAGGGCAAAACTATGGCTTCTGTCTTGCCCATTTTGGAATCTCTGACGAATGGGCCTGCAAAAACCTCAAGGAAGACAGGATATGGTAAGCCACCAAGTGTTTTGGTGCTTTTACCTACTAAGGAATTGGCCAAGCAGGTATTGCAATCAAGTTAATGGAAATAATCTCATCTCTTTACAGAGATAGATGTCTGACATTGTTTACTCTATTATTTTAGGTGTTTTCTGATTTTGAAGTTTATGGTGGAGCAATGGGCTTAACATCATGTTGTTTGTATGGTGGAGCACCTGGCCGTGTGAAAGTAACTCATTGAATTGGAAGCTTATTTGGTTTTCTTTCATCTGCTGGGAATAACGCATGTTCACAGTTGTTACACCTTGTGGCAGGACCACATTGAGAGGGAAAATATTGACTTGAGCTCTTTAACCTTCCGTGTCCTTGATGAGGCTGATGAAATGCTAAGGATGGGTTTTGTTGAAGATGTGGAGCTAATTTTTGGTGTGTGTGTACTAATTTTTTTCACTATGAAGTTTCTGGTGGAAATATGCTTTACTTATTCCCGTATCAGGAAGGACTGCTCACTGATGCATGTCGTGAAGAGCATTGACGCTGTCTTTCTCTGTGCAAAATGTGGCTTTGACTTCAACATTCCATGCACCTTTAAGAGGCCCACTTTCAAACATCACCTCCACGAGCATATGCTCTTTCTTATATTAGATCTACTGATGTGCACTTCCTATGCATTGTCTGGTAAATTTTGCACTTTCAACTTTAACGTTCTTGTGCAGTGCAGTCTTAAAGTCAATCATGATTGCCTTCCACAATTACCACCAACAATAAAAGATCACCATCACCTCCACCAACTCACACTTTACACTTCGTCCATTGAAGATCATGCCAGTGAGTACTATTGTGACCTTCAAGAGAAAAATGACCTGAATCTAGGTGCTTCCAGCTGCAATGAATGCCCGTGCATTGATTACTCATATCGAATGCGTTTTACCTACGGTATGCTTTCATCACAGAAGTGCTTTCTCACAAAACTGACAATTAGCCAACAAAGAGATACAAGATGCTGCCTTGTGATGTGGTGAATAGCCCTGTTCTTTTTTCTTTCTTTAACATCATATATAGACTCATTCTCCACAATAAGTTATAATCAACAGAAAATATGGTAATACCAAATGTTTTTTAAAGTAATGGAAGTACCTGAAGACCTTGCTATTGCTGAACTAGATGAAAAAATTGCAATTCTGCAGGAAAAGCAGAGAGAGTGAGCACCCAACTGAGGGTACTGAAAAAAAAAAAAAATAACGGGCAATGCTGGTCTCAAAAAGATGCAAGCAAAGTGCATGTAGTTGCAGAGTTGGGGAGGCACTTATCCAGAAGAAAAGAATTGGGGAGGCAGGAGACAGCCTTCCTGTTTGATGGTTCAACTTACGTTCTCAAGCAAGTCAATAAAAATCACTGCTAACACTTGACATCCGATATTGTTATTCTCTGCATCAAAAGCAAATAAATATCATATTTTTGAGTGTGAGACTTGTTTGCTTCATGTTACAAATTAATGCACTAAAATTGGATTGCATAAGTTTATTATGAATCAACTCATCAGGAAGCTTGCTGGTCTTATTATTTCCTCGAAAAATGAATATTAGACAGGTGTAGTTTGTACAGACTAGACTCAAGCCTTTGCATACTATCAATATGGCTTTGCATTCATGAACTGTAAATTCTTTTCCAGCACATGAAGATGGGAAAAGTTCCGTTCTAACATCTGCAGTATACCAAAATTCGGTTATATTGGACTAAAGCCTCCCAAAAAAGAAATCTATATTTCAGCATTCTTTTCTCGCCTTGGCCCTGGCAACTTGAATCTCTGACTGAAGGAACAATTCTAGCTCCTGGACGAAAACCAATCAACCAGTGAGACAACATAGTCTTAGATTGCATTATTCAGATCCAAGAGCTTCTGGATACAAACAAGATACATCACAAAAGAAGTCACTGTCTTTATAAATCCTATCTGCTGAAGCAAGTTGATGCATTCGCCGGAACAAAGATCTAGTTCTCACCTCTCAAAGGTAAAGTGCTGACTATATGATGTAACCAATCTGTCATTCTGCAACGACAAACTCAAACAATATTATCATCAGAATAGCTAGTTGTCCTTCTGGAGTTACAAAGGACTAGATTTTTTACCATTTCAACCATCAGCATCCACTGGTCTTCCACACACAGCTTGACTGCAAAATCGGGTGTGAAGCTTGTGAATGGAACATATAGGTGAGGTCCATGGTTGTCTTGATTGCCTCTTCTTTCTCCACTGCACTATCATTCTCTGCCGCTGGAACTGCCATATGAAGGATGGTGCATGCAAGGCTTGTGTTGAATGTGTCAAATGTGTCAAATGTTTAGCCTATTGCCATGCAGAGCAGAGATGCTCTTCTCTGCTCCATAAATTATGTGCTGAATTGCCCTCAGATGCAACGACCTGCTCACAGCACTGTTGACATATTTTGTGAAGAGCATGGATGCTCTGTCTTTCACTGCATGCAAGTGACCACTTCAACACTCCATGCACTTTTAAAAGGCCCACTTTGAAACATCACCTCTGCAAGCATATACTCTTTCTTATTTTAAATCTATCTAACCATGCTACTATGAAGTGTCTGTGGTAAATTGTGCAGCTGCGGCTTTTGCAGTTGTGTGCAATGCAATCTTAATCATCACAGATTGCCTTCCACCACAGCAAAAGATTGCCATTAAATTCCATCAACTCACACTTTATGCTTTGTTCATTGAAGATAATACCAGTGAGCAGTACTATTGTGCCCTTTGTAATAATATAAGGGACACAAATCTGGGTGCTTATGACTGATGAATGCCCTTGCCCATTGATTACTCATATCAAATGCATTTTACCATGGTGCGCTTGTATCACAGTAGTGCTCTCTTGCTAAACAGCCTTCAGCCAAAACTGGATGCAAGATGCCACATGTGGTGAATAGCCATGCTCCTTTTTAACATCATATATATATATATATATATATATATATATAGACTCATCTCCACAATAAGTAATAATCAGCAGAAAATGCGCTAATACCAAACAGTGTTTAATACAAGTTGCTAGAATAGTGCAAGTACCTGAAGACCCTGCTATTGCTGTACAGCCTGAACTAGATGAAGTTTTTTTGTCTAGTTTTGTATAGTCAATAAAGGAGATTGAACAGAGAGAGGGTTGGGAGGTGGGTGTTTTGTAGTCAATAAAGGAGACCGAAAGTTATTGAAGAGATGTTTTTATATAAAAATACGCACGCCTTAGTAGGAGAGGATAAATATGATAAAAAGAGAGAATTCTGTCTTCTTCTTCTCTTTTTTGCCTGGAAAAAAGGATGTAACCCGGTTTAAACAAGGGTCGGACCTTATTAGTATAATAAATTCAAAAACTTTAGCAAAAGGAATATACAAATTAGTGAGATGAAGATCATCACCATAAATGAAAAATGCCCATGCATCATAATCTTATTTCATCCAAACTGCATCGTACATAAATTTCATCTTTTCGAGACACAGAGAAATTAAGGTATTTTTTTTTTTTGGTCAGAAAAAGACTAAGGTATTGAGGAGGAAGATTTGTGGAAGCTTTTAGAGAGGAGAGAGAAATGGGGGGAGGGCACGGGAAAGCGGCAAACGGGGGATGAGAAATGAGTAAAAGAAGGGAGGAACGAGAAGGGCGTAAGGGAAAACATCTGATGACTAGGTCCTATTACAAAGAAACTACATTAAACTAGTCATTGTCTTCACCGCTTACCTCTTGTCTTCGAAAGATACTTTCCTCCATATATTTTTATGATGGTGTCTTGGTTCACCCAACCCTAACGTGTATGTATATACAATATCAATTTATTTTCCTAACAAACTTGGTCACGACTCGATGAAATATGTGATCTCACCAGTCTAGTATATATATATATTTATTTATTTATTTATTTCAATCAATATTTCGCTTTTATATATGAAAACCTTATCTTGTCATTCGAATGCGTCGATTGTGACCATCCAACAAATGCTCAAGAGCATCTGCTCACATTCCATCATCTCAGGATGAAAAGTAGAATCAAATGCAAAGCCTGCGAGCAAGAGATCTCGGGGCAGGTCTGTGGATGCCATGCATTACTTTTCTCCACAAAACTTGCACCGAGTCTCCCGCAGAGATGACCCTCGCTTTCGAACAAATGGAGGAGCTAAATGTAATGCTTAGTTGCCTACCATGGTTTCCGACTGCAGAAAATGCAAATTCAGCCTCGACATGGACTGCACGCATGGCTTTAACTCTATGTTCGCAAGATCTGGAGGCACTAAGGACTCGGTTCTCTACCATTTCGACCGTCAGCATCCACTGGTCTTCCACACAAAGCTCTAAAACAGAGTCCGGTGCAAAGGTCCACGGTTGTCTTGGTTGCCTCTTCTTTATGCACTGCACGATCACCCTCTGCCGCTGGAACTGTCACATGTAGGCTGGTCCGTGCAAGGCTTGTGATGAATGCACTGCACGATCACCCCTTCCACACGATTCTCTGTTGTAAATTTTGCAGGTTCGACTTTTACAGTTGTGTGCATTGCAATCTTAATCATCAGAGATTGCCTTCCACTACAGTAAAAGATTCCCATTAACTTCCATCAACTCACACTTTACGCCTCAATAAAATGATACCAATCAGTACTATTGTGACCTTTGCAAGAAGACAAGGGACCTGAATCTGGGTGCTTACAACTGCAATGAATGCCCTTGCCATTGATTACTCATATCAAATGCGTTTTACCCACGGTGCATTTTCATCCCAGAAGTGCTCTCTTACTAGACGGACTTTATCCATCTAGTGGATACAAGATGCTGCCAGTGCCATTTGCTGCGGTGAATAAGCCTTTTTGCTTTTTAACATTATATATATAGATAGACTCTTCCTCTACAATAAGTAATAATTACAGAAAACTTGCTAGTACCAAATACAGGTTGCTGGAATAGAGGAAGTACCTGAAGACCCTGCTATGGCTGAACTAGATGAAACAATTGCAATTCTGCAGGAAAAAGAGGACAGAACGAGCACACAACTGAGGATGCTAAAAATAAGATGTGCAATGCTGGTCTCAAAAAGATGCAACCAAAATGCATGTAGTTGCAGAGTTGGGGAGGCACTTATCGAGAAGAAAAGAATTGGGGAGGAAGGAGACCGCCTTCCTTTTTGATGTTTCAACTTACAGGGATCACCGCGGACACTCGACATCTGAGATTGTTATTCTCTGCAGCAAAGCAGATAATATCATATTTTTTAGTGTAAAACTTTTGTGCTCAATGTTATGAGTTGGAGTACTAACATAGGGATGCATACTTTGATTATGAATCAACTTGTCAGGAAGCTTGCCGGTCTTATTATTTCCTCGAAAAGTGAATATCAGATGTGAGTAGTTTGTATGGACTAGTCCCAAGCTTTTGCAAACTACCTATAGGGCCTTGCATTCATGAACTGCAAAAATTCTTTTCCAGCACATGAGGATGGGAAAAGTTCAGTTCTAACATGTGCAGTCTACCAAAAGTCAGTTATATTAAACTAAAGCCTCCCAAAAACGAAGTCTATATTTCAGCCTTCTTATCTCACCTTGGCCCTGGCAACTTGAATCTCTGACAGAAGCTACAATTCTAGCTCCTGACGAAAACCAATAAGCCAGTGAGACAGCGGTCTTAGATTGCATTACTCAGATCCAAGAGCTTCCAGATACATACAGGATCCATCACAAAAGAAGTCACCGCCTTTATAAATATTATTTGCTGAAGCAGTTGACGCATTCACAGCAACAAAGATCTAGTTGTCACCTCTGAGAGGAAAAGTGCTGACTACACAATGCAACCACTCTTGTCATTTTGCAATATCAAACTCAAACAAAATTATCATCAGAATAGCTAATAAGCGATATCCATGCATATGGGACAGAGATGAAAAAACTGACATTTTTCATTTGATATGGATAACTCTGTGACGAAAGAACAAAGCTTCTATATTGCAGCTGTTCTCGCATCTCCAAGGCATCTATGTATCCTAGTTCATAACTTTATTTTGGCAACTAGAAACGACATATGACAACATTTGACACGTGCCGATGTGATATTAAAGAGTTAATATATGAAAATGCTAGCAAAAGCGCCATGTTTCATTAACGTGCCTCCTTTTCCCTTTCCAGTAAAGAAAAACTTCCAAATCTTTTGGTCTACTAGGATCTTTGGTAACCTTGAATCAAACAACGAAACATCTCTCCATCGTCCTTGTTGTAATGATTGTCAAGAGTATTTTCGGTCTCTTCAGTAACATTTGCACTCCAGTTAAAGGTTACAAGTTTTAAGCATCTGCTAGTGAATTAGCAGAAGCATTTGACACTCTTGCAGTCTTTAAGTTCTTCTGTTGATCTTGCACATAGCTTCATTATTTGACTCGGTATCATGATAACTCTCCTGGGAATCTTTTTCCACGACAAGCATTCAGGCTTTTATAAACCTGAGAAGAAGATCAACTTCCAAGTTCATATCAAATGATGAAGAAACCTGCTGAAAATTAAAATCAATATGATTTGTTCCTCCTACAGGAATCTGTAGGTATTTGCCACAACAATGATCTAGTTGTCACCTCTCAGAGGTCAAATGAAGACTATATGATATAACCTCTCTGATTCTACAATGATAAACTAAAACTTTATTATCATCGGGATAGCCAGTAAGCAGTAATGGGGTATGTGGGACAGATGAAAAAACAGACATCTTTTATTTTGATTTGGATCACGCAATGATGTCGGAACAGAGCTTTTGAAATTGCAGCTGTGCTCGTGTCTCCAAAGCATCTATATATCCCAGTTCATATGGATATATGAGCAAAACCATAGTATACCAGCAAAGAATGTAAAATGGCACATGTCGATCAGAGGGCCAAACAGAAAGCTACAAAGAGATTCACCAGAAAAAGAAGGAAACCCGCAACACTTGCAATGTTTTCAAACAGGTCAGAAGCTTTAACCTCAAGAACAATTTCTACCCTTTATATGGCTACTAGAAACGATTATTCTACTCCTTGTAACAATTGTTGAGGTTATCTTCAATCTCTTCGATAACAAATAGATCCAATTTCTTTTGAGGGCCACACTGTCCATAAAAAGAACGAAAAATGATGTCCCTGCCTTCACGCCTCACGGCGCCATGAATTTACCCTCCATTGTCTCTATCCTGGCCGACTTCATCGAAGTGAAATACCAAAGGAAGTTGACTTCACCCTTTGAAACTCACCCCATCACCACCACTGTCGCCATCTACAGCCTGCTCCTGCATTTCTTGTTGCTGCGTCTTGCTAATCGGGCACCACCGTCTAGCAGCCACGCTCCTCCTTGTGATGGAGCATCATCGCACCTCCTCATCGACTTCACTGGTTCAATATCGGTGGCTTCGCTCACGTGGTTGCTACTCCACGACCCCTCCCACTCTCTCCCCTGGTTGTTCGTGCTGCTCCTGTTGCTTTCCGTGAGTCTGTTGCGCGGCCTCTTTCAAAAACTTTGGCTTTGGTTTTATGACAAAATCTTTGCCATGATTTTCCGTGTGGCGCCGTCTCGTCTATGGCATGGTGGAAGAGCGCAGCCACATCCGCCGCACCCGATTGTGGATCTGCGTTTATTGCTGGAAGTCTGTGCGCCCTAGTTGTTCGATTGATTGTTCCCTGCTTGGATAAAGTAATCTAACCACTTAGAGCAAGGAACAAGTAAAAACCATCGG
This sequence comes from Eucalyptus curtisii, assembly GCA_017140595.1. Classification (NCBI taxonomy): domain Eukaryota; kingdom Viridiplantae; phylum Streptophyta; class Magnoliopsida; order Myrtales; family Myrtaceae; genus Eucalyptus; species Eucalyptus curtisii. The sequence goes on along the minus strand of CM029496.1, from coordinate 29,059,062 downwards.
TGTATCTTACCTATTCCTAGCCATGAATGGTCATGCACCCTGGGGGCAACTAGATCATATTAAGATAGGCTAAGCCCTCAAAAGAAATTGGAGTGGAGGAACGCCTTTGAACTTAACTTTCCTATTAAAGTTTCAATAACCAAGCTTACAAAAAATAATAAATAAGAGCAAAAAAGTAAGCCCACGCCCAAGTGTCTTGTTTAAGCACTTTCTTTGGTCTTGCTTCAGTTGATGCCATCGCAAAGGAATTACTAGAGCAGATAGAGCGAAAATAAGAAACAGAGTCTAGCCAAGAAGAACCCCAAAAAAGGAGGAAAGCAGAATATGGAGAAACAGACAAAAAGACATAGATGAGACGGGGCTCTCACTGCATGCACGTTTGAGAGGCTTGGTCAAGCCGGATTATTTATGTTTCTTAGCAATTGGTAAGGATTTGAAACTGTTACTTATCTAATTGAAGAAGTTTTCGTGGTTAAACTGTAAATTAGGTTTTTGCAGTTGTGCGCAGTGCAATCTTAATCATCACAGATTGCCTTCCACTCCAGTAAAAGATTGCCATTAACTTCCATCAACTCACACCTTACTCTTTGTTCATTGAAGATAATACTAGTGTGCAGTACTATTGCGCTTTTCTTATGGATTCAGATATAGTCGCAACAAGCCCCAAGCGCCTCCTAAACAAAACTAGCTAGCTTCCTAAAGTACTTATTCTTTCGTTTTAAAGTGGTTAGATTACTTTATCCAAGCAGGGAACAGTCAGTCGAACAACTAGGGCACTCAGACTTCACTGAACTAGGGCACTTAGACTTCTAGCAATAAACACAGATCCACAACCAGATGCGGCGGATGTGGCTGCGCTCTTCCACCATGCCATAGACGAGACGGCGCCACACGGAATATCATGGAAAAGATTTTGTTGTAAAACCAAAGTCAAAGTTTTTGAAAGAGTCCGCGCAACATACCCACGGAAAGCAATAGGAGTAGCACAAACAACCGGGGGATAGAGTGGGAGGAGTCGTGGAGCAGCAACCACGCGAGTGAAGCCATCGATATCGAACCAGTGAAGTCGATGAGGAGGTGCGATGTTGCTCCCTCATAAGGAGGAGCGCGACCGCTAGACGGTGGTGCCCGATTAGCAAGATGCAGCTACAAGAAACGCAAGAGCAGGCTGCAGATGGCAATGCCGATGGTAACGGGTGGGTTTCAAAGGGTGAAATCAACTTCCCTAGTATTTCACTTCGATGAAGTTGACCAGGATAGAGACAATGGAGGTAAAATCGATGGCGCCGTGAGGGGGTGAAGGAGGGACATCGTTAATATATAATATATTTTCATGGAAAGATTTTGGACCTGTTGTAAATGAGGATTTAAGTCAATACCATATTCTGTCAATAAAATATTTAATTGAAAGATTTTGGAGATATTGTAGACAACTAATTGACAGACAACACCATATTTAATTGTTCTTCAAACTGGACTTATTGCTATTGATTCGATGATCCCTATAGGACATGGTCAACGAGAATTAATTGTTGGGGACAGACATATGAGTAAAATAGCAATCACGGATACTATTCTCAATCAATAAGGTCAAAATGTAATATGTGTTTATGTAGCTATTGATAAAAAAGAATCTTCAATTAAATATGGTGTTGTCTGTCAATTAGTTGTCTACAATAGCTCCAAAATCTTTCAATTAAAATACATGATATATTAACGATGTCCCTATCCCAGGACCCATGGTGCTCATCTTTCCATAAAAATATTCGAATGATGTTCCTATCTTCACCTCTCGTTGGAAATATGGAAATACCAATTCTGAGTATCAATAATTGATTCAGTTAATCAGTAATTAGCTTGGTAAAATAGGACATAGAATCATTATGTAATCGGTGCATATTTCTTTATTTTTTTCTTTCCCAACTTGTCAGGAAGCTAGCTGGTCTAATTATTTCCACAAATATGAACATCAGATGAGTGTAGTTTGTACAGAATTGTCTTGAGCATCTGCATACTATCTATCTAGCTTTGCATACATGAACTGTAAATTCTACAGCACATGAAGATGGGAAAAGTTTGATTCTAGCATCTACAGTCTGCCAAAATTTAGTAATCCTGAACTAAAGCCTACAGAAAAAAAATCAGCATTTCAGCATTCTTTTCTTTCCTTGGCCTCGGCAGCTTGAATGTTAAATCCACCAGGGAGACAACATAGTCCTTGATTGCAAGTTAACGCATTTGCCACAGCAAAGATCTAGATGTTGCCGCTCAAAGGTAAACTGAAGACTACATGATGTAACAACTCCCACATTCTGCAATGACAGACCACAACTATATTATCATCGGAATAGCTAGTAAGCATTAATGGTGTATATGCGAGAGAGATGGAAAAAGCTGACATCTTTCATTTTGATTTGGATCACTCAACGATGTTAGTGTTAGATCAAAGATTTTGAGATTGTAGCTGTGCTCACCTCACCAAGGCATCAATTTATCCCATGGATAAATGAACAAGAACATAGTACACCAGCAAAGAATGTAAAATGACACATATCCATCCACTAGCCAAATAGAAAGCTACAAAGAGATTCACCAGAAAAAAGAAAGAAATCTGCAACATTTAACAATGTTTTCAAAGAGGTCAGAAGCTTTAACCTCAAGAACAATCACTGCCCTTATATGGCTACTAGAAAAGACCATTCTACTGGTCGTAACAATTGTTGAGGTTATCTTCAATCTCTTTGATAACAATAGATCCCAATTTCTTTTGAGGGCTTAGCCTATCTTAAACAGATCTAGTCGCAACAAGGTCCATTGCCGTTCATGGCTAGGAATAGGAACGATACATAGGTGGTTTTTACTTATCCCCTGCTCTCCTTTCTTATGGTCGGGAGATAATTCGATGATGCCGAAGGCTTGGAGACTCGTTATGTTTTCAGATAAAGAGAAGAAAGCCCCAGTGTAACTAATACAAAACTAGCTTAGCTTCCTAAAGTATTAATCATTTGATTTAAAGTGTTCATACAATTTAAATTAGTTTTTCCAAGCAAGAAATAGTCGAACAAATATAGCGCTCAGACTTCCAACATGAAACGCGATCCACGACCGGACACGACAAATGTGGCGGCGCTCTTCCACCATGCCATAGACGAGATAGCGCCACACGGAAAATCATGGCAAAGATTTTTTCGTAAGACCACAAACAAAGCTTTTGAAAGAGGCTGTGCAATAGACTCAAGGAAAGCAACAGGAGCAGCACGAACAACTAGTGTCACGCCCCGATCCTCCGAGAACATGCCCATCCTTTGTGGTTGATTAAATTGTGATGTCCCATGACGCGTCACCGACCCATTCATTTTAATGCGCATGCAGAAGCGAATAAATAAACCCCCAGACAACATAAAGATGTGATAGAAAAGAAGTGCCACAATTTTTGAAAACCACAACACACCTTTATACAAAGCAAACTATGTCATTTACAAAATTAGTCTATATTCACAAATCTAAAAAAGGTCGATCCTCAAAACCAAGATGTTCTATGACCAACTAGTCAGACTCATTCGCCAATTCTTCAGTTTCCACCTGGTCCGGGTGAGACGGCGGGTTCTCCACTACGCCATTTGTCACGTCTCGATCCTCCGAGCATGTGCCCATCCCTCAGCGGTCGATTAACTAGCGACGTCCCGGGACGCGTCACCAATCCATTCATTTTAATGCGCATGTGGAAGCAAATAATTAATCCCCAGACAACAATAAGGTGGGATAGAAAAGCAAGGCCATAAATTTTTGAAAACCACAACACATTATATACACGTCAAACTATGTCATATTCAATATTGGCCGATATATACAAGGTCTGCAAAAAGGGGGAGGGCTATAGATCCTCTAAGCATTTCGAGTCCTCAATTGAATACTCCGGGGATCCTTGGATCCGAAAGATTCGGGTCTACCACTAAACCACTAGGAGGATTCGTCGTGCCATTGCCAAAAGCGATCTCCAATACCAACCTAGGAATCTCAGACTCTGGAAGGAGGCCTTCTCTGGGTCCATCTTGCCCATGACGATATCACGATCTTAATCGATGAGGTACCTTATGAGGTAGACCCTCATTAACCTAGATAACGGATCGCACGAGTTCGTAGGCCCAGGCTCCTTAGCTCCCAAGGAGGGGAATCTGAGAGTGCTGCTCGGTAACCTTCTTTGGTTGGCCAAAACGCTCAGGTGCTACAGCCATTTAAGGACTTGTAAATGTTATCCCACAACGGGGTGAGACGACGTCTTAGCAAGTTCACCCTCTAAACTCCGACTAAGAAGGAAATACGCCCCAAAGGCTACCTAAGCGCAAACACAAATCAGAAGACTTACCTTTGCCTCAGATCCTTCCTGCAAGTCAATATAATTCATAATCATTCAATCAACTCAATCCAATTCAACCATCAATTAGTCGATTCATTCAACTCCATACCATCAAGACCATCTCTCGGTCAACCCCTTTAATACTATCTATAAAGTCCGATCTCATCAAGGATTGCTCACCCTAAGCTGAAGATAGATAGTATAGCTTTGCCCAAAGCTAATAATAGAGTATACTGTGACAGTGTTAGTACGAACACCTAGAGGGGGTGAATAGGTGTTTAAACGAAACCTTGGCAAATATATGCGGAATAAAATAAGTTGTGAACAAAGTCTGAAGAACAGCAGACTTTGAGCGAGATCAGACTTTAACACAATAAAGAGTTTAGAGAAGAGAATAAGAACACAAGGTTTATAGTGGTTCGGCTTAATCCAAGCCTACGTCCACTCTCCCATGCTAACAGCCTTCTTGCCTAGATTCTACTATGCAATCAACAAGAGATTACAACTTTGAGTGCAAACACTTAGTAGTAGATTACACTATCTCACTAAGTGACTCTTTTGGTATTTCTCTCAAGATCACAAACGTTTAAGCTCACAAGAGACAAGTGTATGATCAAATTCGCTCAGACTTTGGAATTATAAACTCTGCGCTCCGTCTCTTACTTGCTCATCGGTCCTTCATCTCCTTAAATACTCCTCCACTTCCAAACTAGCCGTTGGACAGTATCTCGAGGATCGTCTTCCAATCTACCCATTGGACAGATTTGTATCTAGAAGATTTGGTAGCCGTTGAGTGACAAAAGTAGAATCCCAAATTGATTCCGATCGCCCATACAAACAGAATCTTGGTTTCCATAAATAAAGCTTCTTTGTATAGAAAGTTCTTGTCTTCAAGATTTAATCGTCAATCAATTAGATTGAGTCAATTAAATCAATCTTGATGTGGAATCTAAACAGATCACTAGCCGTTATATCTTTGGGACTTGAGTTACGTTCTGTCGAGTCTGGATGTAAAGTTTGAGAGCAATAGACTTTACAATCTGAGTCTGAGTGCGATAGACTTTGCACTATGAGTCTGAACATATTCTGCTTCTGAACAGATTTAGCTTTGAGGTTTGAACACAGTCTGAAAAAGTTCAACTTCAGCATAGAGCTTGTCTTCTGGTTCTTCCAAGCACATTCAGTTTGAAATTTGTCAGAGTAGGCAGACTTTTGATGTAGAACATACTGACACTAAAGTCTAGCTGTCTTCAAATTTTGACACAGAAGTTTGGAAATCTTCATAATAGACTTTGATAATATCATTTACACATTCTATTATCTGCATAGTCTGTTACTCAACAATCAAACATGTTAGAAGCCTTTGATTTATTTTGTCATCTTCAAAACATCATAAGGAATTTCCCTAACATACTGCTCATGCTAAGCTGACATATTAAGGCCCGTAGGTTGATATAGTATACTAATAATGCTCACCGAAGCTGTGCGATACTTAATACTCACCAAAGTTGTGCGATACTTAAAGTATACAGCTCACTCTAAGCTGACATATCAAGCCTGCAGGCTGATATAGTATACCATTCTAATCAACCAACAATTTCACTATTTTTATCATACCCGATAAAAATAATCGTGTGTGGGTACACGGTCGGCCTTAGCCAAAATATGATATTTTCCTTTCCAAAAATCCCACCATTTAATATGGTCCACCAAAATATTTTTGACGTTATAAACCGATGCCCGGTGTTTCTCAATTAACAGCCGAAAATACTCAATTTCGGGATAAATTCCCAAAATTATAAATTTCACTCAATTAGCACAAAATAGCAATCAATTAAATAAACTAATCACACCATTACAATCAGCATGAAATTCTGATCACCGACTATCCCGGTCTAATTTTCGAAAATTAATAATTAATTAAATAATTACCAAAATTAATTAAATAAATACCAATAAATAGCAAAAATGCACACCTATGCCGAAAAAGCCTAATTAAATACTGAAACGGGTCCGGAAAATTTTCGAACCTATCTAGATAAATACTACAGCTTATCTAGTCTCTAATTACACTACTCTAACTACCTAACATGCATAAACGATTAACTAAATTGCTAATCCGTTCTAACTAACCACCTAATCCAAGCTTAACTTAAACTAATTAACCCTTAAGCATAATTAACTCCCTAAACATAGTTTAGTGAGTAAACTCACTGGATTTTCGAGCCGGTGAGTTCACTTTGATGGGGACGCTTTTATATATTCAAACCTAAGTAAATGTTTGTTATAAAAAAATAAAAAATAAAAAACCCCGGGCCACAAACTCCAAAGCGGGGAAACCTTTCGAGGTCGGGAAGGGCTTGAAACGAGTGGCTAGGTGGCTCCGGCGACGGTGGGGGAGGTTTGAACATCTCGGGGGACGGCCTAGGGTCACGGCAAAAGTGGAACGACACACGGATTGGCACGGGATGGGCGCGGCTTGTGCGAGACTCGTGGACAACTTATTTGTATCATCACGAAATTCGAGCCCTCTAAAGGACGAGTGAAAGTGAATTTCGTCAATGCATTGTTGGTTGATCTCACTCGGAATTGGCCTCGAAGTCCCAAAACCCGGTTGAATCAGAGAACGATCCACCTATCACCGTGACCGTGAGAGACATACCGTTCCAAAGAGCCTAATTTCGTCCCAAATGGAGTCGCCGTTGGAGTTCCGTCGGGGTTTCGACTTTGTTCACCCGAGAAGCGAAAAGTTTCTAATTTCCGAACAAGGATGGACGGTGGGTTGGTTGGATTTTAAGTATTATATCAAACGGTGGGGTTTGGAAAATGGCGCGGGTGGATTACTATTTTAATCGAGGCATTTGTGTGGATCGCGGGCGGCGTTGAGGCGTGCCTATATGGGATGTGCGCAATGGATCCGGCGACGGTGGGGAGGTTCGAACGTCTCGAGGGGGACGGCGAGTAGATACGGCTGCGAGTAGGCTATGGGTCACAATTGGCAGTGTTAAGGTGGAACGACACACGGATTGGCGCGGGATGGGCGCGGCTTGTTCGAGACTGCGAATCATGGACGATCATGGGGAGTTAAGCACATTGTTTATGGCACGCACGCATGACTCGATAACGTGCGGGTGTGGCAATGGCCGGTGAGATCGCTTGCGATGCGACTCGTATGTGATTGATGAAATGTATCATCTAATGGCGTGTTGAATTATAACGTGCGAGGATATGGCATAATAGGTAAGGTTGGCGAGGATGGTTGGATAGATACGCGGGGCTTAGGGGGCGGCTCGGACGAGGTGGCGTCGATGGGCAATGAGGCTTTTCGGGGATTAGGTTTCTCTCGCAAATTTTCAAATTTTCAGACCTCCAAAGGTTCTAAAATGGAGAAAGCAAGGTTGAGGGAGGAAGAAAGGGGACAACTCTTGCTTGGAGGGTCCCTCTTGCTCTTCTTCTATCCTCTTGTCTCCCAAAAGAGGCCCCACCATGGATGGGCTGGCTTCCTCAGCCAAAAGCAAACCAACAAACTTGCTTAGGAAGCCTTGGAGGTGGACCAAAGGTTGAGGGCATGGGGGCTACGAATTTTGCACAAATTTCCCCCAATTCCTCTTCAATCCCCTCTTGAATTAATTCAATTTGGCTCCCAAAAATTCCACCAAGGTGCCTACGATCAAATTAACATTTTTCCTTGCCAATAGATCCAACTTGCATCCCAATTATGCGATAAAAAATGGTTATCTGAATTTTCCGGTCGAAAATGACCCTATATCGACTTTTCCGCCAAAATCTTGGTTTACAAAAAAAATCTTCGGAGGATGAGTCGACGTTCTTAAAATGACTCGTGACATGACAAAATTTCAATTTTGAAATCGGATTCAAATTCGCGGTTAATTTCAATCTGGCGCGATTTTAGGGTAACCTAGCCTATCTAGTAGCTTTTAGAAATTTTTTTGGTGCAATTGACCCGTGGTTGATTTTTTTCAAGTCACAATGTACCTCTTCGACACACTGGCAACTCTTTGTGCTCATGAAAATCTCAAGATTTCAAATACGGACATAAGGTACCAAAACAACAGAAAAATCAGTCTAGTACCGATCGACGGGAATTTTGCAATTTGGTGGAATCACCCACGTTTAGCCACACATCTCAGTCGAACCAACCTATCTCTAATCTCTAATCGATTTTTAACTATGCCGTAATGATCTGTATAGATGAGCACGATCGAGTAGTAAATTTATGGTCGAATTCTCAAGTCTATTGCATTAAAATCTCTTAAGAACTTCCCTAGATAATCTAGTTATCTCATGAGTGATAAGCTTAGAGAATAGCACTATAGGCGCATCGATGAAATGCCCGATCTATTCAATTGAAAACATGACTGAAATTTCAGGATGTCACAACTTCTCCCCTCTTATAAAAATTTCGTTCTCGAAATTTAAACCATTACAATTCTTTAAACAAAAATGTGGGGGTACAATCGTCTCATCGACTCTTCACTCTCCCAGGTTGCTCCTTTAGTACCGTGGTGTTGCCAGACCACTTTGACCAACGGGATGGTCTTTGTACGCAGAATCTACTCCTTTCGATCCACAATTTGAACCGGGCTTTCCACGTACGAGACTCTGTCGTCCACATCCAATTCCTCAAAATTTAGCACGTGAGTCGGGTCAAGCTCATACTTCCTCAACATCGACACGTGAAAGACGTCATGCACTTGTGCCAACCTCGGTGGTAATGCAAGATGATACGCTAGGATCTCGATTCTCTCTAGAATCTCAAATTGACCTACATACCTCGGACTCAGTTTTCCCTTCTTGCCAAAGCGCAAAGTTTCCCTCATTGGTGACACCTTTAGAAAAACGTGATCACCAACTTGGAATTCCAATGGTTTGTGGCACTTATCTACGTAGCTTTTCTGGCGGCTCTGAACGGTTTTTAATTTGTTCCTAATGATTGCAACTACATCCACTGACTGCCGAACCAATTCTGGGCCTGTGATATTTCTTTCCCCGACTTCATCCCAACACACTGGCGTTCTGCACGCTCTACCATACAACGCTTCGAAAGGAGCCATCTGAATACTCTGTTGGTAACTGTTATTGTAGGCAAACTCAACAAGATGAAGCTGTTCCTCCCAGCTTTCCTTAAAATCCAATTAACAAGCTCACAGCATGTCTTCGAGGGTTTGAATCGTCCTCTCAGACTGGCCATCTGTTTGAGGATGATATGTCGTACTGTACTGCAGCTTCGTCTCTAATGCAACTTGCATACTCTTCCAAAATGCAGCTGTAAACCTCGGGTCTTGGTCTGATGTAATCGTCACCGGCACTCCATGCAAACGAACAATCTAACGCACGTACAACTCTACGTGCCTATCTAAATCAAGGTCCTTTCGTACTGCAATGAAGTAAGCCGACTTCGTCAGTCTGTCGACCACTACCCAAATGGAATCATTACCCCTCTGACTCCTCGGCAAGCCTGTCATAAAGTCCGTTGTGATGTGCTCCCATTTCCACTCTGGGATCTCAAGAGGTTGCAGGAGTCCTCCTGGCTTACAATGTTGTACCTTCACTTATTGACACGTCAAACACTTGGCGACATGCTTGGCGATGTCCACCTTCATACCGGACCACCAGTAGTGTTGACGCAGATTCTGATACATCTTTGTACTACCAAGATGAATGCTGTAACTACTACGATGAGCTTATGATAAAATCTCCTTTCTAAGCTTTGCATCATCAGGTACACACAATTGTCCTCGGAACCTCAGTGTTCCATCCTCAGAAATCTGAAAGTAAGTTTTTCTCTTATCAGTATCCTCTTGCAAAGTTTTCTGAACATCTAGGTCAGTCAGCTGAAATGCCTTAATTCTGATATGAACATTCGGCTCAATTCCGAGGGTGGCCATGAGATGTGAAAGGCGGCCTACCTCAAATTTGAAAACCAAATCTCGAGCTCTCTCGAGTAAAACTCATTCTTGAACCATCATTTGTGCAACTGAAGACTTCCAACTCAAAGCGTCAGCGACCTTATTCTTCTTTCCAGGGTGATATAGAATATCACAATCGTAGTCCTTCAGAAGTTCTATTCAGTGGTGCTATCTCATATTCAACTCCTTTTGAGAGAATAGATACTTGAGGCTTTGATGGTCAGTGAAGATCTAGAATCTTTCTCCACACAAATAATGTCTCCAAATCTTCAGAGCGAAAATGATTGCTACAAGTTCCAAGTCATGCGTTGGGTAATTCTGTTCATGAGGTCTCAACTGACGGGAGGCGTATGCAACAACCCTACCATGTTGCATTAGTACGCAATGCAATCCTCTAAATGACGCATCATAATAGATCTCGTATCCTCTAGGACCAGATGGAATGATCAGCACATGTGCGGTAGTCAGCTTCTGCTTAAGCTCTTGGAAACTACGCTCGCACTTGTCTGTCCATACGAACTTTTTTCCTTCTTCAGGAGTCGTGTCAATGGCGACGCCAAAGCTGAAAATCTTTCCACGAACCGTCTATAGTATTCGGCCAAACCCAAGAAGCTTTTGATCTTTGTCACGGTAGTCAGTCTTGGCCAGTTGATCACTGCTTCGATCTTGGACGAGTCCACGTAGATTCCTTCACCTGAAATCACGTGTCCTAGGAACGCAACACGAGTTAGTCAAAACTTGCATTTGCTAAACTTAGCGTATAACTGATGAATCCTAAAGGTCTGAAGTACTATTCTCAAATGACTCTCATGCTCCTCAGCACTTCTTGAATATACTAAAATATCATCGATGAACACGATCACGAATTGATCTAGGTATTCCTTAAACACTCAATTCATCAAATTCATGAAAGCAGCTGGAGCGTTCGTTAATTCAAACGGCATTACAGTTAACCCATAATGTCCGTATTGAGTACGAAAAGCTGACTTCTATATATCCTCATTTATGATCCTCAACTGATGGTACCCTGTCCTCAAGTCGATCTTTGAAAATATCGACGCTCTTTTGCAGCTGATCAAACAAGTCGTCAATCCTCGGCAGTGGATACTTGTTCTTGATCATCACCTGATTGAGTTGATGATAGTCGATGCACAAGCATAATGAACCATCTTTCTTCTTTACAAATAGAATTGGTGCTCCCCAAGGAGATGCACTGGGACGTATGAATCCCTTATCCAACAATTCTTGCATCAGCACCTTCAGTTCCTTCAACTCAGATAACGACATCCGGTGAGGAGCCTTAGAAATTGCTCTCTGTCCGGTGCTAACTCGATCACGAACTCAATTTCTCTCTTTAGCGGCAGGCCTAGCAATTCCTTTGGAAATACATCTGGGAATTCTTGTACAACTGCGATGTCTTCGATCTTTAGCTCCTCGATCATCGTATCAACGACAGTTGCCAGGTAACCCTGACAACCCCGTCTAACAAATGGGTTGCCTCAAGCAACGAGATCAAGGTAATTGAGGGTCCTCCTCGATTCCTGACAAACTCGAAACTTTCACCCTCTAACGGGTTAAACTGAATCGCTTTACAATAGCAGTCCATCTTAGCTTGTTGCTTGGTGAGCCAATCCATGCCAATTATCAAATCAAAGTCATACACGGCTAGGACTAATAAGTCTATTTTCCACTCTCGCTCACTAATCGCTAACTTGCAACCAGAACAACCCAATGCAGACAACACCTTATCCTTTAACGGTATAGATATGCTAACCACTAACTCTAATAACTCAGGACTTAATCCTATTAGCTTAACATATTGCTTAGTAATAAAAGAATGTGTCACACCAAGATCGAATAAAGCATAAGCAGCATGGTCGTTTAACGAAACCGTACCTGTAATCACATCAAGCGTGTCCTCTGCCTGACCTCTTGTGATGGCATACATTATCCCTTGAGTTGGGGGGTCTAATCTATCCACTTTATGGTGCGTTCTGCGGAGCGAATCCTCTGATCTAACCCATTGGCGGCAACGGCGGTGAATGATGTTGTCCTCTTGGTCTTCTAGGTCAATCTCTAGCTATGTGACCCTACTGGCCACATTCGAAACAAGCACCCATCCTTCGAGGGCACAAGGTTGAACCGTGTCGCCTCCCACAAAAGCGACATATACCATTCTTGTCACGACCCGAACCTCGAACGCGTGCACATCCCTCAGTGGCCAATAAAATTTGCGACGTCCTAGGAAGTGTCGCCAACCTATTTAGTTTATGGCACATGCGGAAACGTAATAGCAATCTCCAAACAACACAGAAGTGGGATAGAAACGTAGGATGATATTTTCACAAAACACACTTATAATACAACAACATATATATACAGAGAAGTCTAACACTGCATGGATCTATTTCAAAAAGAAGAGCTTCTAGGCTATCTATGCTCCGAGCTCCTCATCCATGGGACCTGAGTCCCTTGCGATCCTGTCAGACTTCTCGATAACAAAAGGGTGAACTGTCACCCACTGTCTAAACTAGACGGAAGACCCGTTGACATCTGACAAAGACTAAATAAAAACCTAGCTTTCACATCCTGCGAACACCTGGACCTTGCTTGACAATCCTCCATCTAGGGACCTGAAAATGGTTATACAATAACCAGTGAGACGACGTCTCAGCAAGTCCATCCCCTAAATCCCGATTAGGGGAAAAGTACACCCGCATGCAGTCTAACCATATCTCCCTCAAAACTCATGTAACACCAGTATCTGTCCTGCATGTCAGTACTATTCAATTTGTATATAATTATATTGAAATCAGGCATCATTAGAACATCTCGACATGTGTACACATATAAATATATATCGTCACTAATTCACGGGCCCCGATTACTAGACCGAACTGTTATGGTACGTCCCATACCGCACCACACAATTCTGTCTCCTAATCAGGCCCTTCAATCTCAATCATTCATGCGTTCCAATTGATTATGACCCATCGGTCACGGCCGACTCAATAGTCAGCGGTCTTCCGACTTAGCCAGGCTTCGTCTCGCACAATCGAGCACGGCAATGTCTACAGCTAGACGACATTCCTCAAAGGAGCATCGGTCCAGCCTCCACTGCGACCGGCATCCGTTAACTTGGGATATTCCCGAAAGGAGCATCGTCCGGCCCCAAAGGCTCGTGACGGCATCTCATATCATTCATGCATTCATTCAATTTCAGCCCAGGATATCGTGCATTGCACTAAAATGCCTCAATTTAAAATAGTGATCCCCGCCTATTTTCTTCATATTAGAAATGCATGGTAAAATAATCGTGTGTGGGAACACAGTCAGATCGAATCAGAAAATTTGTGTCATCTCCTTTAAAATCCCACAGTTTGATATAGTACTTAAAAAAACACTTTCGGTGTCCAAAACCTGACACCTGGTATTTTCTAATTAAATACCAACATTCTGCCATTTTGAATTAAATATTCACAAATAACAACCATCACTCAATTGCATAATTTAACAATCAATGGCATAAATGGAACATATTGTTGCAATCAGCACGGAATTCCAGTCATCGGCTATCCGGTATAATTTTCTGAAAAATATTAAATAATTAACTAAATTATAATTAAATCACTTAAATTAATTATTTAATTGATTACCATTTATAATTTTTCACTATCAATTCAATTTGATCATAACTAGAACCAAGTATCAAATTGCCTAACTAAACTAATGCCTTACAATAACCTTCTAGTCTAACCATTTAACTAAATATTTAAGTTTCTAACTAAATAGTCTAACCAACCTAACTAAATATTTAAGTCTCTAACTAAATAGTCTAACCAACCTAACTAATTAGTCTAACTATCTAGTCTCATCTCAACTAACTACCTAATTAGTCATTATCCTAACTAAACTAGTTTCTAATCCTATTTAACTTAATAATATACTTAAGGAATGTAATCAACCCCTAACCAGAAATTCGGAAATTGACTCACCTAAGCTAAAAACCAATGACTTCCGGCGACGGTGGAGCGATGGCAGCGAGGTCTCGGCCTTTGGGGGCACCGAAATAACTCCGGGTGGCCCTGCTTAGGCCAGCAATGTGACATCCCAAATTTTCAGTCTTATTTTCTACTGAATAAATCAAGCATTTCATTGACGCGCCTATAGAGCTGTTATCGAAGTTGATCACTCTTAGGATAACTAGACTATCCAGGGAAGCCATTAAGGAATTTTAGGGCAATACACTTGAGAATTCGATCGGGAATTGACTTCTCGACCGTGCTCATCTTTAGAGGCCATTACGGCACAGTATAAAATTGATTTGAGATCAGAGATAGGTCTGTTCGATTGAGATGTGTGGCCGATCGTGGGTGACTTCACTAAATTGAAAAATTCTCGTCGACCGGCACTAATATGATTTTATTGTCGTTTTGGTACCATGTGTCTGTAATTGAATCCTGAGATTTTCACGACAATCGAGAGTCGTCAATGAGTCAAGTGGGTTCATAGTGGCTCGAAGAAAATCAACCACGGGTCATTTGCCCTAAAAAGTTCTGAAAACTACCCGGTAGTATAGGTCACGCTAAAAACGCGCCGAATGGAAATTAATTGCTAATTCAAGTCCGATTTCAGAAATTGAAGATTCTGTCATGTCACAATAAATTATAGGAGTATCGACTTAGTCTCAGAAGATTTTTCTGACAACCGAGACTTTTTGGGAAAAAGTCGGTTTAGGACCGTTTTGTGCGAAAAGGCCAAGGATTAATTTTGATCGCAAATTTGGGAAGCAAGATGGATCCAAGGATGAGAGGAAATGTCAAATTGAAAGTTGAGGCGTCAATTGAATTTGTTGAGGTTAATTGAGATTAAATCGAGCAAGATTTATTAACCGATTGAAGCTAAATACTTATAAATTCGTATGCCCCCTCTTCCTATGCTCTTTGGACAATTTCAAGGTTGTGAAATGAAGGTTTTGGTGGCTCAATGGTGGCCATGGATTATTGGCTTGATGGACAAGCCTTGGGGGACAAAAGAATGGAAAAACTTGGCCATGGGGCCCTTGTCTCCCCTCATCTCTATCTCTTCTCTCCCTCATACTCTCTTGGCTGGCCATACCTCCCATTCCCTCCATTTTCGCAGCCCACCAGCAGCAAGGAAGAAGCTGCAGCTGCTCCACGTCGAATCACCGCCTCACCGCTGTTGCCAGTTTACGCGCTGTGACTTCCCAGATTTTCAACTCTGTTTTCTACTGAATAAATCAGGCATTTCATTGATGCGCCTATAGGGCTGTTCTTAGAATCGATTACTCTCGAGATAACTAGACTATCTGGGGAGGCCATTAAGGATTTTAAGGCAAATAGACTTGAGAATTTGACTAGGAATCGGCTGCTCGACCGTGTTCATCTGCCGAGATCATTACGGCACACATGTAAATTGATTAGAGATCAGAGATAGGTCGGTTCGACTGAGATGTGTGGCTAATCGTGGGTGACACCAAATTGGAAAATTCTCGTCGGTCGACACTAGACTGATTTTCTCTATCGTTTTGGTACCCTGTGTCCGTATTTGAATCCTTGAGATTTTCATAACAACCAAGAGTCGCCAATGAGTCGAGTGGATTCATAATGACTCGAAGAAAATCGACCACGGGTCATTTGCACTAAAAATTTCTGAAAGTTACTCGATAGTCCAGGTCATACTAAAAACACGTCGAATGGAAATTAACCGTGAATTCGAGCCCAATTTCAGAAATTGAAAGTTCTATGGTGTCACGAGCTATTCTTGGAACGTCAACTCATCCTCCGAAGATTTTTTTTAGAGATTCGGGATTTTTATTGAAAATCGTTCGGACGTTGCGGAAAATTGGACGGAAATTTGGATGGGCCAAATTAAGGGAAATTTGGACTTCCACGTCGAGTTTGTGATTGTCAGGGATTTACAGAAAATTGTTCGAGATTTTTCTTTAGCAAAAATCGAACCCCGATTTGGAAAATCGGAGAGGAAATTGGAGTGCAAATTGAGTAAATTTTGGAATTGGCTTGGGGCTGAATATTAGGACTTCAATTTGCATTAATAATGGAAAATCTAATTCAAGAAAGTATTAGGAGACATGGAGTTAATGGAAGAGATAAGTTCCTTGACATTTGGCCATCTCTCTCCCCTAGGCTTCCCGTGCACGCCAACTTCACCGGGCCTCCTGCCCCCTTCGATGCACCTGCATTTCCTTTCTTTCACTTCTCGGCTGCGCGATTCCCTTCTGTTCTGTTTTCGCTTTCATTTTCTCTCGCATCTCTCCCTCCATTTGCCATCCTATCCACCGAACGCTTCATCCCCTGGCCGCGCTGCCACAAAGACCCCGCAGTGTCCCTGCTCCACTACTAAGTCTTCATTTCCTTTGATTAAAACCCACGCATCCACCGAGTGAGTTAGCCCACTTCCACAAAGCAAGTCAACCGAAGTCCTCTGCCCCTCTTCCGTGCCTGCTCGCCACTGCTTCTCCACCACTTCGTGTCCTCGACTCACTCACCGAAGGCAGCATCAACCGGTCAATTGACCGCATACCCCATGCCAGCACACACCGCCCCATCTCCATGTTCGAACATCCCCAGCCAACTCGTGGACTTCACTGCTTCGTTCTTCTCAGCATCTGCGTCCCTCGCGCGCTGCAGCTCCTCATCCACGCGTCTTCAATGGTCGGCCAACAAAGACCGGTTGACCAACGAAGTCGAAGACACGGTTGCTCCTTTGTCGTCTCTTTATTTTGCCAGTAATCAACCCACGAGCCCAACCGTTTCTTCAACGCAAGTCCAGCGTCCTCGGCCCAATTGAAGTCAGGGCCAGCCGTGGGCCTCAGCTGCAACAGCCCACGAAAATTTTCTTCTTCAGCCCACACAAAATTGTCGTGGCCCAGCTCGCAAGAAGCCAGCCCATCTTCGGGCTTTCTTGTTCAGCTCGTGAAGCCAGCGAAACTTCGAAGCCCAAGCCTAGCTTTTTATATGGGCCTGCAAGGCCTTTGGGTCCGACCCAAGTGTCCGTCGACGCCGCTGAAAGTTTGGATTTTGGCCACCGTCGCGGTGTTCCGGTCTTCGCTTTGCACAAGTGAGTTTTGCTTACTAATCTCTAATTAGTATGCTAATGATGCTTATGGGTTGATTAGATTTAATTAAGTGCAATTAGGTGGATAGATTAGATTAGAATAATTAAATTAGGGATTTACCTATGCATGTTAGGAGAATGGTTAGTGTACTTAATAAGTAGACATGCTCTATTAGTTATTGAATGAGTCTCGATAATTTTTCGGGCTCGTCTCGGCTTCCAATTAGGCAATACGGGCCTAAGTTGGATTTATTACTAATTAATTATTTAATTATTTATTTATTTTCCGGAAATTCAACCGGGATGGCCGGTGACCGGGATTTTATGCTGATGATCGTGGTGCAGTCCGTTTATTTATTTGAGCTTTATTTGGTGCTAAATTGAATTATGAGTGATTTTAGGATTTATTCCTAAATTGAATAATCTTTGGTTATTAATTGAAAAATAACCGGGCATCGGTTGACAATGCCAAAAATGTTTTGGTAGACTACAGAAAATTGTGGAATTTATGGAAAGGAAATTATTCTATTTTGGCTAAGGCCGATCGTGTACCCACACACGATATTTAATCAGGTGTCTTTGATACCAAGAAATAAGGCCAAGATATTATGAAATTGAGGAATTTAATTACGAAGTGCAATATCGTTGGCCGCATTTGAATGGTCGTGGGATGTTGTGGGTTAAGTTAATTAAACCGCCAAAGTATGGCCGTGCTCGCTGAGCCGTATTTCATCATTACCACCGAATTTGGAATCGGTCGTGCCCACTGGGGCCGTGATTTACCACCTAATAGAGGTCGTGCCTGCTGAGCCGTGATTCAGCATTACCGTCGAAATAGGAAACGGTCGTGTCGAGTGGGGCCGTAAAGCCACTAAATATGGAAAGTGTCGAGTGGGACCGTAAAGTCACTAAATACTGAAAGTTGCCGAGTGGGGCCGTGATGCCACTAAATATTGAAAGTTGCCAAGTGGGGCCGTGATGCCACTAAATCTAAGAAAATTGCTCGGTGGGGCCATGATTACCACCTATAAATAAGTTGTGTCCTAAGGACCGTTATTCATAATTGGGAATTGAATTGGAATAATTGAAATGACCGGAAGTGGTCTTGTTGATATGTAATCGACTAGGTCGATTTGATTGATGCTTCGATCTGTGATGTGATTACTTGGGTGCCTATTTGATCTGTGCTAATATGCAGGTGGAATATGAGGCCAAGGTAAGTCCTCTGACTCGTGTTGTGCATAGGCAGCCCTAAGGTATATTGGTTTACTAATCGGGTCTTAGGGGGTAGAACTTGCTGAGACGTTGTCTCATTGGTTATTGAATAACCATTTTAGGTCCCTAGATGTAAGATGCAGTAGACTTGGATTTTGAAGATCTCGAAAGTCCGGTGGAGTCTGCTGAATGCTCCAGTTGGAGTGTGGAGAATGATGAAGAGGAGGACAGGGACCCGTAGCTTGTAGAACCCAACTTCTGCTCGTAGACCTTGTTTTAAAACTAGTTTAAATTGAATTGGACTTAATAGTTCACCTTGTATATATATGTGCACTAGTTTGCAATGTATATAAGAGTGAATGTTTTTTTTAGGGTTTGAAATTTAGTCCTACTGTTCTATCACAATGTTTTTATTGTCTGGGGATTTTTAATTGTTTTCGCATGTGCATATGAGAATGAAAGGGTCGGCGATACGTCCTGGGATATCGCAAATTTTTAATCGACCAAGGTGAGGGATGGGCGCGTGCCTGAGGATCGGGGCGTGACATGCGCCGCCGCCCGTGCGTGCTCCTCCTGCGCACACCGCCTCTTGGCTGCCTCCCCCACGCCTCCCAACTGCTGTCTTAGTTATGTGCAGCTCACCGGGGCTGTCCCGAGCTCGTTTAACCCCCGTGAGTCCACCTCTAGGCCCGATTTGGCCTATTCTTTCTTTCTCGAGCCTTAGCGCGCTAAACTGAGTTATTTTCTCTTCATTTCCAGCAGCAGCCAGCAAGCTTTTTAGTGGGTTTTTCAGCACCTTCCGAGCTCGTTTTGAGGTGCTTGTGGGCCTCAATTCCTAGGCCCGCTTTGGTGAAAAACGTCCCCTGCGACGTTCCCGATGTTTCAATCCGAGTGGATTGTTAAACAGGTGAGTGTAGCTCACTAATCCTTGCTTATTTTGCTAATTATGCTTAGAGATTGATTAGTGTTAATTAAGCATGATTAGGTGGTTAGATTAGTTTAGAGTAATTTAATTAGTGACTTAATGATGCATGTTAGGTGTTTGGTTCATGTAATTAGCATGTAAAAAGTACTTCTATTTATTGAATGCATCTTGGGATTTTTCCCGATTCGTTCTGGCGTCCAATTAGGCATTACAAGCCTAAATTGGATTTTTAGTATTTATTTATTAATTTTCGAAATTAATTTAATTATTTATTTATTTTCCGGAAATTAGGCAGGTATAGTCGACGACCAGAATTTTATGCCGATTGTCGTGGTGCAGTCCGTTTATTTATTTGAGCTTTACGTTGTGTTGAATTGAATTGATTGTGGAATTTAGGAATCTTTCCTAAATTGATTGAAATTGAATAATTGATTGGTAGATGGCCGAGTATGATTATATAGCGCCAGTAATATTTTGATGGGCTATAAAGTGGAGAAAATTGTGAGAGTGAACTGAATGTACTCTTGGCTAAGACCAATCAGGTACGATGTTATCGGGTATTATAAAGTTGGGAAAGAACTATGTAGTACGTGGCTCGGTGATTAAAGTACATCACCTTGGCGAAAACGGCGCTTGAAAGAGAATGCACGTGACTCATGGACATATGTGGTTCGGTGATCAAAGTACATCACCATGGCGAAAACGACGCCTGAAAGAGAATGCACGTGACTTATGGACATACGTGGCTCTGTGATTAAATATATCACCCCGGCAAAAACGACGCCCAAGAGCATGCACGTAAATTGTTTATATTGGCTCTGTGATTAAATGTATCACCCGGCGAAAACGACGCCTGAAAGCATGTACATAAATTGTTTATATTGGCTCTGTGATTAAGTATATCACCCCGGCGAAAACAACGCCCGAGAGCATGCACATAAAGTGTTTATTGTACATCACCTTGGTGAAAACGGCGCCTTAGAAGATACGCGTAGTAAGGTGACTAGGTATATTATACTGGAAATTGTATAGTATGGTTGAGAATGACCAAGAGATGGTCTGGCTGACATGTAATCGACTAGGTCGATTGATTATTACTTTGATCTAATGTTGTGAATTGATTGATGGAATGGAAATGACCTTGAGATGGTTCGATTGACATGTAGTCGACCAGGTTGATTGATCGAGATATTGATTTGTAATTGCTTGGGTGCCTATTGAACTGTGCTAATATGCATGTGGAATCTGAGGCCAAGGTAAGTCCTCTGACCCATGCGTGTATAGGCAGCTCGGTTAGCGTATTGGTTTACTAATCGAGTCTCAGGGGGTAGAACTTGCTGAGACGTGGTCTCAATGGTTATTGTATAACCATTTCATGTCCCTAAATGGCTAGAGGTGGGAGTGCCTAAAGAAGAAGAGCCTGAAGAGGAGGAACCAAAAGGAGACGAGGAGCTGGAAGAAAATGAGCTTAGTGAAGAAGAGGAAATCTAATGAGGATTGGGATGATGATCTTGAGTACAACCCGGATGAGGATTGAGATCCCATCCCTTTTGTGAATCTTGTGTGAATAGTAAGTAAGATATACTATGAGGTGTGCTTGTATAAAAGTGTAGTTGTGATTTTCAGATGTGAAAAGATGGTCTTACTTTTCTATCCCAATGTTTTATTGTCGAGGATTATCTTATGCTTCCGCATGCGTATTAAATTAAACGGGTCGGCGATGCGTCCTGAGACGTCTCTATTAATCGACCAAGTGAGGGATGGGCACGCGTTCGAGGATCGGGGCGTGACAAGCAAGGCCCTCGGCCTACTGCTGAGGGGCAGTTTTCTCGGCTAGACCAGGCCGAGCAGCGATGACGTGAGCTCCTTGGAGGCGAGCAGCTGTACCGTGGAGCGGTTTGGTCGACTGGCAGGCTGCACTGACGCAGCAAGGGTTCCGGCGACTGGGCAGTAGCAACGGTGAAGGGATGGCTATTTCCGGTGAAGGTGGTGAGCTGAGATTAAAGAGGGGTGGGCGGTGGAAACGCTGCAGCACCCGTATGTAGGGGCGCTGAGCTTTCGGCAAAGGGATGCAGAAATCTCGTTGGTTCTCGTGGACTGACGGGCCGCTGGTGAGGACGGTTGAGAGGTGATTAACGGCCACACAAATGAGAAATGAAACATGGGGGCAGCTTGGCCGGTGCTTCTGTTGGTCTAGAACCCTGCAGCGCAAAAATAGAGGAAGGAGAAACGGGGGAGGTCGAACAACTTAAGGGAGAAGAAGACAAGGGGACTTTACGGCAGGGGAAAAGGAAAGGAAAAGGAAAGAAAGAGAAAGGAAGAAAGAGGGGTGGTCGCACGGCACAAGGGGGGAAGGAATTGCGCGGATGGGGAGAGGAGAAGGAGAAAAGGACAATGGAGGGTCCCC
The DNA here is from genome assembly GCA_017140595.1 of Eucalyptus curtisii. Lineage (NCBI taxonomy): Eukaryota > Viridiplantae > Streptophyta > Magnoliopsida > Myrtales > Myrtaceae > Eucalyptus > Eucalyptus curtisii. Next base: position 29,037,130 of record CM029496.1, on the reverse strand, counting down.
CTCCCCAATTTCCACCAGCCATGGGTCCTTATTCCATGGAATTTAAGCCACTTCACTTTCATATGGCCCACCCTTCCAAAGCAAACTTATCCTCCTCAAACGAAATTCAAATGGTGATGGAATTCCTTGTGGTGTGCCTACATCCGAATTTTGCATCCTTTCCATTAACTTTTCCCTTTTTCATTTTACCAATTCCTAACCTTAGTTAACAAGGATAAAACCTTATTCAAATCCTTATAATTCCCATCTCCAAAGGTTCCACATTAAAGACCAAAATCCCCTTACATTACGGCCGTTCCCAATTTCACTTTGCTTGTTGCAATTTGAATTTCCCACCAAAATTTCAAATTCATCAAAAGGTCTTGAGAGTATGCATCAATGTTCCCAAAATTAATTGTGGCATGGTAGAATTCTCAACTTCTGAAATCGGATTAAATTTCGCAGTTAATTTCAATCAGACGTGATTTTAGCGTGATCTAAACCATCAGGTAGTTTTTATGAATTTTTGGTGCAATTGACTTGCGGTCGATTATTTTCGAACCACAATGTACATCTTCGACTCATTGGCGACTCTCGTTTGTCGTGAAAATCTCAAGATTTCATTTACGAACACAAGGTACCAAAACAACAGAAAAATCGGTCTAGTGCTGATCGACGAGAATTTTGCAATTAGGTGGAATCACCCCTGCCTAATTACATGTTTAAGTCGAGTCGACCTATTTCCGGTCTCTGATAGATTTTCGACTGTGCCGCAATGACCCTTGCAGACTAACACGGTCGAGCATCGATTCTGGTCGAATTCTCAAGCCCGTTGCATTAAAATCCCTTAATGACTCCCCTAACTAGTCTAGTTATCTCCGAGTGATCGGAATGACTCCCCCAACTAGTCTAGTTATCTCCTGAGTGATCGGCTCAGAGAATAGCACTATAGGCACGTCGATGGAAAGCCCGATCTATTCAATTGAAAATAGAAGTAGAAAACCATACTGTCACAAAACTTATGCCGGGGACTTCGTAAAATGCCCTTCAAAGTTGAGATGGATTTCTTGGCAACCTTCTCGTCCCGATTCTAGGGATGTTGGGTACTTTGCAAAGTGTTGTTCAATGTTCAAATGGATTTGTCAGCAGCTTTCTCTTCAAGATTTTAGGGCAAACAATATGTATTTGAATCATCTTGTCGTTTTTGAACTTGGCAGAAATCACTTCGCAGATGATTCAAAAGCATGGGACTTGATCAAGGTAAACTACGTGATTTAATTCTAGTCTAATGGTCCTAGTGTTTCTATGCATTGGTTCTTGCACTTGACATGCCGTCCATTTTTACAGAGGGCACGGAATTTGAAAGTTCTATCTCTTACTAAGTGTTATGGCATAACGACAATTCCAGACTTCTCTAAATGTTTGGGTTTAAAGACGTTGACTCTTGCCTATTGCGACAATTTAAAGCAAATTGAAAGCTTCATTGGAGATCTACGGTTGTTGATTAAGTCAGAATTTGTACATTGTAGTGGTCTTACAAATTTGCCTGAAGACGTGGGGGCTTTAGTGAAACTTAAGCACTTCTCATTGCAGGGATGTTATGGGTTGACAGAGCTTCCGGGCTCACTTGGGAATTTAATCTCATTGATAGAGTTAAACTTATCGCATACAAGGATAAGTGAACTTCCCAACTCCATTGAAAAGTTAAAATCATTGCATATCTTGCGTTTCACAAGTATTAATCGGTCTATTCATGTTCAGCAGTTTCCTCATGGCATCAGCAGTTTGGTAAATCTTGAAGAACTGGATCTCTCTAAGCAACGTGGAATGAGAGGTGAAATTCCTGTTGAAATTGGAGAATTGTCTTCTTTAAGAATCCTAAATTTGGAATTCACTAATATTTACGGAATTCCATGGACAATCAACATGCTTCATCACCTCCAAACACTCAATTTATCATCTTGTGATACAATTCAAGAATTGCCGAAACTTCCCATAAGTTTGACCTGTCTAATTTTTAGATCTGCATCATTACGCTCGGTCCCTAATTTGTCGAACCTTACTGATTTGGTTACATTGCAACTAAGTGACGGCTCTTGGGATCGCAAGAGATCAAACGTAATGACAAGATGCAATTTAAGATGGATTGGGAGGTTATCTAGACTGAAATGGTTGGATTTAAATTTGCTAAACGTCTCTGCGCCTCCGAGTTGGCTTCTCTTTCTCATCTGGAATTTCTTGAATTAATGGGCTTAGACATAAAACCCCTCGTGCAGATTCCGTCGTCCTCCTTGAGATTCCGAAATTTGTCGAATTTACAGATTTATTGGTGTAAAGTGGAGTAAATTCAACTAGATGGACTTCCACAACTGGAGAAGATAGTTGTCGACAATTGTAAACTACTTGGGAGGTTTTCCATTCATTCGGAACTAACGAAACTACGGCATGTGGGGGTGAATCATTGTCCCAACCTAGTTATAATTCAAGTCGTGGGTCCTTTGAAATCATTGGAAGATGCGAGCATCTCTCAGTGTGAATCTCTGAGAAGAGTGAGTGGGTTATCATACTCGAAGAACCTGGAGCAATTGGCAATCAAATGGTGCAAAGTACTTCTATATGTTGAGGGCCTAGATGAGCTCAAAGTCTCTAAAAACCTTGGTAGTCGGGTGCCTGTCATTGAGAAGTTTGATCAATGCATCTTGCACATATATACTAGATGATTGCCTAGTCCCTTTAGGGGAGTGCGGAGACTTCAAAGCCTCTAACATATATGTCGCGCGTGTCCCCTTGAAGAGTTACATAGAGGGGCCTCTGTGCAAGGTGCGACATGTTCTTCATTTATGTGTGGGACTTTGATTTAACTCCTTTTATAGCCAATCTCGGCAAAAGAACCTTTCAAGTGCCATAACTTGGCACAAAGGGACACTTAAGTGCCATAACTTACGAAATGTACACTTAAGTGCCACATTCGAAGAGAAACGAATCACTTAAGTGCCACTCCGGCCAAAGTCCGGCTAAAACGCCGACGTGGCATTTTTCCGGCGAAGCGAGTGCCAAACGACGTCGTTTTGCACGCTAACGTGGCCAAATAATGCAAAAACGGCGTCGTTTTGGGCTAACGTGGTAAAAAAATAATATAAAAATTAATTAAATTTAATTTAAAATTAAATTTAGTTAAAATATTAAATAATAATAATTTTAAAAATAAATTTAGTGAAAATATTAAAAACAATAATTTAAAATTTAAAAATTAAAAAGAGAGAGAGAGAGAGAGAGAGAGAGAGAGAGAGAGAGAAGGGGGCGGCGACGGAGGGGGAGGCTAGGCCCGGCGACCCGGTCAACCGGCGGCGCGGGCGAGGGTTGCGGCCCTCGCCACTCGCCACGTATCCGGGCGAGGGTCGTGGCCCTCTCCCGGATCCGGCGAGGATCGGTGGCCCTCACCCGGCCGGGCCAAGGGCCGCCGCCCGCCGGGGTCGCCCGGCGAGCGATGGCCCTTGGCCCGGCCGAGCAAGGCGTAACCCTCACCCCGATCTAGGGCGAGGGCTCGCGAGCCCTCGCCGCCGGGTCGGCCGAGGTCGCGGCCCCGGCGTAGGCCCGGCGACCTCGGCCGACCCTCCCCCTCCATCACCGACCCTTCCCGACGACGGCGAGGAGGCGGCGGCGGTGGCCGCGGGGAGCCCTCACCACCCCCCCCCCCTTTTTTTTTCTTTTTTAATTTTTTTAATTTTAAAATTATTATTTTTTTAATATTTTAACTAAATTTAATTTTAGAATTATTATTTTTTAATATTTTAACTAAATTTAATTTTAAAATTATTATTTTTTAATATTTTAACTAAATTTAATTTTAGAATTATTTTTTTAAAATATTTTAACTAAATTTAATTTTAGAATTATTATTTTTTAATATTTTAACTAAATTTAAATTAAATTAAATTAATTTAATTTTTATATTATTTTTTACCGCGTTACCCCAAAACGACGCCATTTTTGCATTATTTGGCCACGTTAGCGTGCAAAACGGCGTGTCATTTTACACTCGCTTTCATTTGGAAAAATGCCACGTCGGCGTTTTGGCCGGATTGGCACTCAAGTGATCCATTTTGCTCCGATTTTGGCATTTACGTGTACCTTTCGTAAGTTATTGCACTTAAGTGTCCCTTTCTGCCAAGTTATGGCACTCCAGGGGTCCGCATGTCGCCAATCCTCCTTTCCTTAGCCACACAATACCCGCCCTTTTGAAAATTGCCATTTTTTTATTGCACCGTAATTTTCTTAGGTGGCTGATTTGTTTCCTCACGTTAGTCATCCATCTTTGCTCCCTTTTTTGTTGTTGGATGTTGGCGGCTCCTAAAGCAATCTTTCTTCTCTCTTTTGAGGTTCCCAGCTTCTGTTATACTTCAATTACTTAGGTTGCACGTTTTTTTTTTCCTATTTTATTTCAACTTGCCTTATTGCTGTTGGATAGTTTTGGTTCGTTATATTGCCAGTAAAGTCGTTTGAAATTATACATATTAGTAATTATGGATTATTTGATTTGATTGTTGCATCGATGAATTGTGGAGAAATTAATGTCCATTGATTTGATCATAGTTGTACAAAAGAAGAGAAAAAAGAACTCAGTAGATTTTGGCACGAGTTGCCACATGTGAAAATGAATGAGGAACAAGGGACAGATACTTTGTGGTATATATGTTTGAAATCATAACGATCCATCTCCTATGAATTTATTGTTGGCCTCGAGTAAAAATAATTTGAATGTTTGTTTTGTTTCTTTCTTTATTAATTCTATCATACTGTTTATGCAATTTGATTTAGAGCTAATATAACCGCCTGCAAATTAAGCATTAGCTGTGTTACACATTTATTTGTTGTTTTGCTGGTGCTTGCATTTACAATGGGCTTGACTAGTTTTCTATTTTTAGCCATCGGTGGGCCTGACTAATCAACTATGCGTTTTTAGTACTATAGCATATTGGGTCCGTTTGGTTCAACTTTGGGGAAATGACTTTGCATTTTATATTTAGAGGGATGGGCATTTAATGAAGGCAAAGGTGTTTGGGTACTCTATTTTGGTGTATTTTGCAAAGTAGCTTTGAGGTGAAAAGAAAAAGGGAAAAAAGAAAAAGGAAAAGGGAGGAGGAGATGCTAAAGCAGAGGGGAACGAATGGGAGGACAGTCGGAGCTGGTGGTTGTGGTGGGGGAGGCAGCTGGTGGCAGTGGTGGTGGGGAGGCCGTAGGTCACGCACACACACGCACCGCCGTCGCCTAGGTCGGGCGGCCTCGCGACCGAGGCGGCGGTGCATGGGTCGCGCGACCGAGGCGGCGTTGCCTGAGGCCGTGACCCAGGCGATGATGGTGTGTGGGTCTCGCGACCGACGGGTGTGACGCCCGCCGAGGCGCGCGACCCACGCACCGCCGGCGGTGCGTGGGGTTGGCTCGGCCTCGAGGCCGTGCGGCATGGCTTGGTCGTGCGCACCACCGTCGCACCGGGTCACGGCCTCAAGTGGCTTTGGTCGTGCAACCCACGCACCTCGGGTCGCAGCCTCAAGCGACGCTTCTCGGCGACCAGCTACGGCTGGCTGAGCTCCGTCGGCAAGTCCAAGAGGATTCATAACTTTTGCATAGTACATGATTATTTCAGAGTAAATTAAAGCATGTGTTGCTTGAACAAATAGTCACATGTCACAATGTAACTTTTATACAAGTGAGATTATTATTTCACTAAAAAATGCAATTTGAAGAGACCAATTAATTTTGAAGCATATGACTTTAATTAAAGGAAATATACAACAACTGACAGACTTGCATAAAGTGATTTGAAACAATGTGTCCCATGGTTATGGATTTTTCATTCAAAAAGGAGAAAATAAAACTCTTTTCTAGTTACAAAATGCAAAACAATTGAATATTACTAAATCAGAGTAAAAATCTCCACTCTGTTAGTGCATCTATGTCTTGTTTCCAAAGGATTGTCTAGTGAATGTGGGATATAGAAAAGCAAATTAATGATTTAAAAATTAACTAATGTTTCCATTCATATATAAAAGTTAGTAGTTACAATCCTTAAATCAAGAGTGTAGAAGCCACTACTGGAAAGTCTCATTTACACTGGCATTCTAATGCTATTTTTTCCCTTAAAGAGGGATTTTGTGATAAGATAGTACTCCCAGGTAGATGATTATCTAACTTATTTGATGTTTAATTTAAATTTACATCACATGCTTATTAAAAGTTCAAAATTAGATAATAAAAGAAAAATCAAATAAGTATTGCTAATATTACACTGGACGTCAGAGTACTTAATCCTAGACCTGTCTCTAACTAATGAACGATATCTGTGTCCTTTTAGATTTTAGGTAGATAAGCATAAGTGTTTAATATATAACCAATACATATGTTGTTCGGCTCTCTCATTGAACCTGTTAAATCACAGCGTCCCATCTTGGAGTAAAGAAGCCTAGTGAATGGTCGCACTGTTTTGGTGGAATAAAGAGGGAAAACAAAAATGTCACTCCTGATTCAGTGACATATAAAAGATTGATTGTTGACGTTAAAGGTTTCGGCTTCCATTTAAAGAGTGTGGTTCGAGACTCCTGATGAATACTGCAACTTGCTCATAGAGATCAAGAGTGATGAGCAAGTGAGGGGAATGGTGCAACTAGCATCTAAAAGAAGATCAATTCATCTGTACGTCGAGGGAGGGGTTGACAGTGAGTGGGAAGGAGAATACGATGACGAGATGATGAAGATGTTAAGGGAGGAATGGGCAATGAAGACTGATGTGTGTTTTGACGAGGATGGTACTAAGTGGGACGTTTCAAGCTAGGTTGCACAGATACTCTTTGGGACCCTTCTTGTCGTGTCCGACACGTTCCGACACGCAAGTTGGAAATTCCGACACGTGACCCCAACACGTGCAGGGTTATTTTTACAAATTTCCAATACTTCTGGAGTCTAAATATAAATATACGAAAAAAATAAAAATAAAAATAAAAAAAGCTAAAACGAATAGTGGAACGTGGATTACTTGTTTTTTCCTCTAAATTTAATTTTATGAATTATTACAATGAAATGTAGTTGAATTTGTCAAATAAAAACAATGAATAATATTAACAAATGTAGGATTAATGTTTTTAGTATAGATTAATTCTAGGCTCTTTTTATTATTATTTAGTTATTTATGCATTTATATATTAAAATATAACGTATCGGAACGTGTTGGAATTCTCTACTTTTTTAGAAATGACGTGTCGGCGTGTCGTGTCGTGTCGTGTCGCATGTCGCGTGTCCGTGTCGGTGCAACTTAGGTTTCAAGTCCTGATGAAGACTCAAACTCTGCATCTGTCAGTGAAAGCTAAACTAATGGCACCTCCTCCATTCATGATTTCCTGGCAGAGCCAGGCAATGTTGAATGTTTTGAGGCCATAGGAAAAAGGAGGCAAATGAGGGACGGAAGGGTTGGGCAATCTGACATTGTCAATGGAGGGAAAACGAGGAGTATGGAAAATAGAAAGAAGGAGAATGATGAGGGTGGGGAACTTGCCAACCAAAATGATGTTGTTCGGTCGAGTTGCCAAAGGTGCGCAGGACTTGAACATCACGAGAGCTCTTGCAAAGCTACAAGTGAAGTTGAGGACGAAGGGGACCTTTCTTCTGTAAGTACTGGGCATTTGCATTATCTTAATTGGGCAGTGCCTCAAAACTAATGTGGAATTTCAATGTGGTCCAGGTGAAGACAGGCAGAACTGTGGAGACCGACCGAATGCCTACAAAAACAGGCAAAGGAAGCGGGGCAGAGGAAGCGGGACCGGTCGTGCTTCAAATCCAGGAAGGGATCCTGCAGAAAGAGGCAGAGGAAGGGGTATAACTTCAAGTTCAAGAAACAGCAAAGGTTCGAGATCAGGTACCGACGCAGCTTCCACTTCAGGAAAGGGCAAGGCATTAAATTCAGGAAGGAGCATATCTTCAATTTCACGAAGCAGCGCTACTTTGAGTTCAGGACAGGACGCGAGTTTGAGTTCAGGACAGGGTAGAAGTTCAAGTTCAAGAAGGGACACAACTAATATGGGCACAAGTTCAAGTTCAGGAAGGGGCATAGCGTCTAGTTCTCGAAGCAGCTCGACTTTGAGTACAGGAAGGGGCAGAGGTTCAACTTCAGGAAGGGCACGACTGTAAGTTTAGGATGGGGCACAACTGAAATGGGCGCTACTTTAAGATCAGGGGCAGACAAAGGTTCTTCAAATTCACAAAGCAGCACGACTTCGAGTATAGGAAGGGGCAGAGGATCAACTTCAGAAAAGGGCGCAACTATGAATTCAGGAAGGGGACCGACTTTGAGTTTAGGAAGGGGCGCAACTGAAATGGGCGCGAGTTAAAGATCAAGGACGGACAAGGTTTCGAGCTCGGTCAAGATTGAGCCTCAAACATCGAGTTCATGATAAACTAAATTGAGGTAAAGTTGAAGTGTCCTCGAATGTTCTTCCACTTTTCTTTTCGGAAACTTATAATCAACATGTGCTTATGAAACTACGTTTGGGTAATATCTGTTGAAGATGTGAGGCAAAAACACGTTACGAGAAATTCAAGGTTGCGGCATGGCTAGAAGATCACGAACGAAAACAACAGGAGTTGTTCTAACTCGGGATTGTAAAGGAGCAATTTCAGGACTAGTTTGAACCGCGGTTCCCTGTTGATATTTGTTTTTGTTTGCTTGTCATAATTTGTCAGCTGAATGAAGACAGAAAATGTGGAGCAACCGCTCTGTTACTAATAAGGATATCATCGGCAGCTTTTCTATCATTTCAGTTTGAAAAAATATTCAAATGCAAAGTGTCTTCCTTACAAAAACCAGTAGTGTTTGGCAAGTAGTTACGAAAGCTTCAAAGCTTTAGAAAACACCATGCCAGAAATAGTTCTCGATAATGCGGACCTTGTGTGAGTTGATTGACGAGCCATATCGCATGCACTGGAAAGAAAAAAGGGTTATGGTATTGGGACTTTTTGAACCGTTGCAACAGTTCAATCGGTTCTCTTAATATTTCTTTGTGTAATCGGACATCTAAACCATTTTTTATGTTTGAGTTGGTCCTTCCAGTAAAGATAAATGCTGATGTGGTATCTTATGTGGCAATTATAATATAAAAGGTTGTTGTCAAAATTTTAGATTGTAAAATCTAGAAAAGGACGGAAATTTGAAAAATGAAAAAGAAAAAACATCAAACAGAAATTTACTTTGGAAGTCTCCATCAAGGGTTAGCTTTGAACTGGGTTGCATTTGTTTTGCCTAAGATGAAGTCATTTTGCCAATGAATCAAATTAATTCACAAATTCATGAGAAATGCATTTGCTGCCTTCTAGTTTTGCCTATAATTAGACTGTTGCATTCTTCGCTGACCTAGATAGCACATACAGTTTTATGTGGCATTACTCCCTCTTCTGCTATGTCATCAACTTATGTAATTTCATTTTTTCACCCAAAAAAAGAAAAGGAAACTCTCACCACCAGAATCTAAAATATATGAGCAGAGAACATGACGTATATAGTAAGTGAAAACCACTTAATTCCACACAATTTCTATTCCTTTGTTTTGGCCGTGATAGAGAATAGAAATCTTTTGTTGCTTATATAGAGAGTAGCAGGAGGACAACCTGAAAGGTCTGAAACATGACATCTTCTACGCCACATGGGCTCAAAGAGCTGCTGTAGCAGAGAAAGCCCAATCTTGTTGGACTACTAATTAAGGACAACGTACAACAAGCAAAGTACCCATTTTTATCAACAGTCAACGCCGATGTTGCATCTTCTTGTTTTCCTCCCTAAATTAGCAATACAAATTGAAAAGCATGACTTTCCATGGTGCCCACTTGAAATACTTATGATAGACCATGTTGTCGACCGGCAGAGCACGGCACACCGACTCCAAAATAGCCAACTTTAAGAACCATGGCATGGCGTAATAGCCAACTTGGGACTCATGGAGAGGTTTGCATTGAATTTACGTAGTGACATTTCTTCCGTGTGTTTGCGTGGAGTGGTATTTTGGTCCATTATCACTTGCTGAGTGAAGTTCATCTCTCCTGCTTTCGATTTCATCAAAGATAGGTTCTTAATTTGAAATTGAATGATTCGATGGGAAATGCTTCTAGAAATCACTTTCAGCTGTGTTAGCGTCTGCCAGACAATTGTACAACGGACTTACAGTTGGAAATTACTACAGAAAATATACAGCTAAAACCGATATTAGCGTCGAGCAGGAAAGCTTAACGAAACTCTTTATAACTTGCAAAATCAAGTGATCCCATTCTCTATGCTCAAGCATGACTCCCCCAGCTCTATTTCAAGCTTAACGTTCGGTTGCACTTGCATTGCCTTTGAATACTCTTTCTAGGATTCCGATCCTTTCTGCATTCGACAAGTACTTTTTAGTTACTGCGCAAAAAAGAATGTCACCAATGTTGCAGAATTAGATAAATCCCAGGGCTCCGCATTGTGCATTACGAAGAGTGTGACAAGGTTTGGTGAACACTAGGTGCTTGGGACTACTGCTAGGTGAAGTATGGAGGTGTCAGCCTTCATAATGCCAACTAGAGAACATGGAAAGGCAAGATTCTTGATTTTCTTTATTGCAAGGAAATGCATGGTCCAATATAAAGTGACAAGGCTAAGCGTAACTACACTAATCGACAATGATTGTTGCTAAATAGGCAACGTGTAGGTCTCATTAGGAAATAGTTGGATGACAATGTTTATCACAGTGTGGAGAATGAAATTGCCGAAACACTTTGGAAGAAACTTTAAGTGTTGTATGAGAGGAAACCAGCAAATAACAAGCTTAACCGTATCGAAAAGCTTGTTGCTCTGAAATATCAAGAGGGCACTCCAATGGCGGATCTCTTGAATGAGTTGCAAAGCTTGAAAAATGATGAGCTACAAGCATCGTTCTTTGTTAGTTTGCTTCCAGATAGTTATGGGACATTGATGACAACTCTCATCTTGTCATCACTAACGGAAAAGCAAAGTTGGATGCGGCGAAATCTAGCTTGTTTGAGTATGAGGCGTGGGAGAAAAGTGTCCAACTTATCTAAACCACAACTTGTTGTCTTAGAGCATGGAGGAAGAAGTAAATCTCGACACTCCTACGACCGTGATAGATCCAAGTGAACATCCGAATCAAGAAAAGGCATTGATCTTTATAATTGTGGTAAGCCAGGTCAATGAAGAATATCAATCAATCCTTCAAAAGAAGAAAGTAAAAGTAGATGCCAAGCAAGAATGACAATGCCGCGATAAGTTCCCAAGAACGCTTACTACAGATTATTAGATAAAAAAGAATTGGCTTGGCGGTTTGACGGGCTGAATAGACATGTCCATATTGTCCGAGGATCGAGCTTGCTCGTGACTTTTGAACTATTAATGCCTAGTTCATTTAACAGATGATATCAGTTCAGGTTGCCCTAGGAAAAAGAACAAAAAAAAAAAAAAACCTCTTTGGACCCAATCCACTAACCCTGATTAATATCTTCTCTGTGTCATGAAATTTAGGTCCTCATCTGTTTTCGCTAGGAGGACTGTGCTTTGACAATTCTGAGAAACCATACCACTAGCCACCACCATCTTAGTCGAATTTAATATGCTCGGTCAAATGACAAGATCCAGTACATATACATATGCAATAAATGTCACTTTCTCCAATTAGGAAAAAAAAAACACATTCTTTTTTCCCCAGGAAAAAAAATAAAAAGCTAGCCCAAGAATCCGTGGGAACATTACAGTTAAAGAGTTGGTTAACATTGGTGTTGCAGAGAATGTAGCTCCCCGGTGTAAACGAAAGAATCCCTACGCGTTGGCCGGCGAGGCGCCATCATGGAAATTTCAGCTACGACCATTACATTTTTAAGTTTATAAATAGTCCATTGCTTGCGTGATTAAGTGTGACCCATGTCGATACCAGTTCAATTACGTCAGTCCAAACTAGCCAATCCGTTTTGTGTTTTTGACCTCTTTGACAGAGAAGGTAAGATAGAGTGACGGAGTGGACATGAGATTAATGTGAATAGCAATCCACAGCACGTGCAAAAACTTGCAAATACATGCAAAAGGCAGAACATGCTTGAAGTGCGTAGACAGATAGACTCCACACTTTATAATCAAAGTTCAATGACCAAACTTTATTTCTACTCTATAGGGCTCCGTTCGTTTCGCGGAAAATATCATGTTTCCGGAAAACATTTTCTGGAAGTCATTTTCCGGGAAAATGACTTTATTTTCCGGTGTTCGGGCAAAATCTAAAATTTGAGTGGAAAATATTTTCCACCGTTCGTTAGCTCATTTAATTGTTTGGGAAAAATTATCAAAAATTGAATTTTAATATTTTTAATTGACCAAAAAATTTATTTTATTTTTTATATTTTTTTTAAAAATGATTTTTTTAATTATTTATATTTTTAAAAATCGAAATTTTTATTATTTATTATTTCTTTTTCTTTTCCTTCCTCCTTCCTCCTTCCTCCGCCGTCGCCTCCTTCCTCCTCCTTCTTCCTCCTCCTTCCGCCGTCGCCACCTCCACCTCCTTCCCCGCCCGACGATGGCCGGCCGCCCGGGGGCCGGCCGACCAAGACCCGGTGGCCGATCCGCGAGCTCGAGGCTCGGCCGATCTCACCCGAGCTCGCCGGATCGGCGACGAGCTCGAGCTCGCTCGGATCGCCGCGGATCCGGCGAGCCGCGAGCTCCCGCCGCGAGATCCGGCGAGCTCGAGGCTCGGGTCGCCGGATCCGGCGACGAGCTCGAGCTCGCTCGGATCGCCGCCGATCTGGCGAGCCGCGAGCTCCGCGCCCGAGATCCGGCGACGAGCTCGAGCCGCCGGGGAAGCCCGGAGCGCGGATCCGGCGAGCTCGAGGCGGCCGAGCCGCCGGGGAAGCGGAGTGCGGCGGCGGCGGCGGCAGCGGCGGCCCCGGCCGGAGCAAAGGGCGGGAGCGGCGGGGAGGGCGGAGGCCGATCCGGAGAAGGACGTCGTCAAGCTATTGCGGCGGGGAGAGCGAGAGAGAGAGAGGCCGGGAAAATGTTTTCCTCTTTTGAAAAGAGGAAAACATTTTCCACAATGTCAAGAGAGGATTTTCCGTTGACCGGAAAATGTTTTCCTTGACCGTGTATTTTCCGTCCACCCGAACACCGAAATTTCGGAAAATATTTTCCTGGAAGTTATTTTCCGCGAAACGAACGGAGCATAGATTTCTCTTACTTTTATGAGAAAGATTCCCGCGTTAACATGACAATTGCAGTGTGCCCAACAATATCGAGGGGATTTTCAGCTCATTATTGGGTGTGAACTGAATTGCATCTCGCAATCTATGTGGCTGAATTAATTATGTGCATAAATAATTTATTATTAATCTAACAATAACAAAATCTTCAATTGATATCCTGCCATCTTAAAGATTAAATCTACTACACACAAAAATGCCGATTTTGTGTGACTTTATGTACTCTAGTTGTCACGATCAAAATTTTGGGTGAACCACCTAAGGTTTGGCTAATGAATTACTGAGTCTAAACTTAGCTCGGGCTCTTCCAAGCTCACATCAATTCGCGACTTAGGTTTAAGTTCTTATCATGCAAATGATTTTTCAATTAGGAGTCGCCATTAATCTATTTTTGGTGGGTCGATCAGAAACTTAAGTAAAGTAACAAAGATTTACTTTACTCCCAGAGATTGTGAGTTCGGGGACTTGGTTATGCTAGCTTTCTCTAGCGCCCTTTCGGTACCTTTCTCCTTCATTTTGAAAAAATGTTTTGCAAGCAGCTTGAATTGATTTTAATTTATCTTCCTAACATGTGAGGTGTTCATGCGGGTGCGCAAACCAACAATTTGACATCCGAGAAAAGCAATGAATAAATTGCATGACTTACCTCTTAACAACGAAAGCATCTGCAGTGTTAGATTAGAATTCACATCGACAGTCCTAGATATGATTTCTAATTAACACGCAATCACATCAACATGCAACTTTATGCAATGCATGCTACTTATCTAACATGAAGTGATATAACATGGCAATATGACCTAAGCTATATGATGAAAGTGAAATATTTTGTGTTTTCTTAATGAGCATGCAGCGTATCCTAGCAAATGAAATTAATTTATTCAAAGACAATTTTTTTGGTATTTTCTATGAAATTCGAAATTAGAAAAATGCAAAAATTATCTATGCAAGTTAAGGTCTCATCCAATTTGTATTATGAATCAGGTTAAGCCAAATCCTAATTTAAACTAGAACATTATCTTAACCAAGTAATCCTAAAATGCAACATATCTAGGAAAAATTATCTAAACCTATAATTAATTAAAAACAATTAAAAACAATTAAAAACATGCAATCTTACCCTAACATGCAGTGACGTGCAAAGAATGCCCTAATTTTAGTTTTTTCTTTTTTCTTTTCTTTGAAATTGGAAATTAAAATTGACACATAATTAAACGTGCAATTTAAATTAAAAAAACTAAAATCCTAAATGAATGCATTTTTTTGGATTTTCATTTTTTTCAAAAATTCGAAATAAATTCCCTATGCAAAATAAACCTAATGTAACTCAAATTTTTGGATTTTCTTTTACGAAAACAAAATCGATCAAACGACACGACAACAAATCAGGCAAGATAATATCGATATCTATAAATTGACGAATCATATCCTGCGCATGGGATTGGATTGGTCAATTTTAAATAAAATCGCGAATCGAATCTCGGATGTGAGATCGGATTGGCGATTTCCCGTGCGATTGCGAGTCGGATTTCGAGCATGAAAATTGGTTTTGAAGCGCGTAGACAGATAAACTCCACACTTTATAATCAAAGTTCAATGACCAAACTTTATTTCTACCCTAGATTTCTCTTACTTTTCTGAGAAAGATTCCCGCACAGACATGACAATTGCAGTGAGCCCAACAATATCGAGCGGATTTTCAGCTCTATTGGGTGTGAACTGAATTGCATCTCGCAATCTATGTGGCTGAATTAATTATGTGCATAAATAATTTATTATTAATCTAACAATGAAAAAATCTTCAATTGATATCCTGCCATCCGCTAGCGGTCCCATGCAAATGCAAATTAAAAATAAATGCATCTAAAATTATATGCTATGCAATTAATTTCTTTTTAGGGCTTAAAAATTAATTTTTAATGTGATAAATGATTGGGCCGCCAAAATTTAGGTGTCAACATTAGTTAATTGGGATAATACGATATAATATATGTCTAATTTCTCATGTTCCTTCCTTCTGTCACCTTGATGTCCTTTGCCAAACATAAGGTCAACAATGGCTGCCTATGAGGTTGTTTAACTCTAGAGTCGTCTATAGCATGTGATATATGATTCTAAGATGGTGGGACCTCGATTCATTTCCAGGAAATGCAAACTTGGACCTGTGGGGTTGCACATATCTAATCAAGCCAAAAAAAAAAAATTTAAAATTTATCTAAATGGCAGCAGATTTGCCTTTATGGTCTTCCAAGGAGCCTAAAAATTTCAATTTAAAAGTAATCATTGGTCTTCGTCAAGTGGTTAACACCAAAATACACGGGAACAAACAATACTAACATATATATAATCTTACATGTATAGTCCATTTTAGTGTATGACGTGTGAACTTAAAATAAAATGAAAAATTATTGCTGAATGAGTTGGCATATTATTGACCAAGAAAAAAAGTCATGATACCAACTTAACCAATATTGTATATCGGAATAACTATATCCTATTTCTCGAGATATCATAATGCAACACATATCTTTTATTCGGTCGGTATTCAATAGCAGTTTTCAAATATGTTATATGTGCTTTGAAACGTCGATTTTTAAGAAGTACGATGCCAGTGATTCTAAAGTTTGTATACTCAAAGATAAGAACAAAAGAGAATTGTAAATTTCTGTGTCCATCACAATTGATCATCTAATGTAATAGGACATCACAATATTAATTACAATCGATTATAGATATGCACAATTAAGGAATATATAAAGAATCTCCTAATTATTCCTAACATCTCCTTAAACTCATGGCAATGGAGAAGAAGTCAACTAGAATTTTGATAAAAGATCTAAAACGCATCTGGGCGAATGTGACTTAAATATAAAAGATTTTCTCATAGTTATTCGTTTAACAGTAAATTGAAAAAAATATTAATTACACATATATTAATGTCTTATAAAATGATGCAACACTTGCACGAATGCACAAAATATTACTATAAATACAACTCCCGATCAAAAGACACCACTCTACTAATTAATTGGAAGGACAATAATAATGATGATGATGATGATAATAAGGAAAAGTTTCATCTCTAGTAACCAAAGCACGACCTATCTCTTTTTTCTCTATCGATTTCAATCGTTAACTTTCTTTCTATTCGACTTGTCCAGAAAACCGATTTGGATAACTCTATCATGACAGAAAAGGGGTAATCGATTTGAGATATTAATCCTTGTGATTGTGGCATCTACATAGGTAAGTGTAAATCGGAAAATGCTGAAAATGTTCAAAACGCATTCATTTTTATAGGTAGTTGGTATTAAACATGCTCAAATAAACTCCTTTATTCCGCCCAAAAAAAAAAATACACTTCTTCAGATTTTTCTAAACATGTGAAGGAATAAATTAACGTGATGGAAATTAGTTGGTGCTCGAAGAGTCCAAACACAACATAAAAGAACACATATAAAGGTAAAGGAGTATAAGAAATCCTAAACCGATAACCTTATATCATAATCCGTAAAATGTGCATTAAATATTATGGTTAATATCATAAAAAATCTTAAATTGTTATACCCGTGACAAATTAAAATTTCATCAATTTAAGTTAAATTTTACCATCAAATTGTTGAATTAAATGACATGTGGTAATTGACAGATATATTGGTATACCAGTTTATAGCTTTATCCCATGTCCCGATTTGTGGCTTTCGCGATATTAATCTAATTTAATAAAGACTAACAAAAGATAAAACTATCACAAATGTACCTATTGGAGATTTTTGGTGATCAAAAAATTAGATTGAGGCAAAAATTACCACGTGCGTATCAATTTAGAGTTTTTAGTAGTCAAAAAATTAATTTAGATTAAATTTGTCATGTTTGCATCGGTTTGAGTTTTTCCATGATATTATCCAAAGATTATTTAGATTGTGAGAAACGTCATATGAATCGTCTCTCTGTCTCTCACTCGCAACCTTGACTATTAAGCTCAACACCCATCGACTCACGGCATCAACTCTCAATTTTTAATATGAGTCAAATCTTTTTACTAATCTTGCAATTAAGAATATGGAAGTTCTTTGTTTTTGGTTTTACTTTGTTTATTGGAAAATGTTGCACTGAAAGTATGAAGCTTGATGGAACCGATTCCATGGACACTCGGAATCTAGATCGGACCGGTGATTTGATTCTTGGGCGGATCTGTGGAACCAACGGCCAATTCTCGATTCCAATTTTTTGAAAGTGATTCTTTTTTCGGGTGAATCCATAGAACCACACCCATCTAAATCATACTTACTCCTAGCGAGAACTATACATAAAGTAAACGTTATTTCTTATATCTAAATGAAACTAACATGATTTACCAAAAAAAACAAAATGAAACTAACAGACGAGACATTCATTTGAAGCATACTCAAATTTAAATTTTAAATAAAAAAAAGGAGAAAGGAATCCACTAAGTTCAGGGTTGCCAAAATTCCCAAACTATAAGCAGAATTTCTCCATATCATAATCCGTATTACGAGAACAAATAAGTGCATTAAAGATTATTTCAGACGGTGAGACAGATCTCTTTTCAAAAAAGAAAAAAAGGCAAAAAAAAAAAAAAAAAAAAAAAAAAAAAAAGAAAAGAAAAGAGAGGAAGGACGAAGGGTTTTAAAAAAGGAAGAATATGATACCTCTCACCCACACACACACTCTCTCTCTCTCTCTTCGCCCACGACTTCGCCCGGCAATAGAATCCAGGTCTGGCTGTTGAGCGACGGCGGACGGCTGCGTCCACCCCTCCGTCGTCCCGGCGACTGTGCCTTGGCCGATAGAGCTGCAAGTCCACAGACCTAGAGACGCAAAGCGGTGGTCAGCCACGGACGGCCTCTCCTCCGCAGATCTGAGCTCCAACCTCCGCGCCCACCCCTCGGATGTCGGCGTGAGTAGCAAGCCGCCGCCGTCTTTGCTAGCGATGATCTGAGCGCTCAGATCTGTGAACGGCTCGTCACCTGCGATGACAGCTCGTTCCTCTTCTCTCGTCCACAGATCTGAAGCGTTCCGTCTTGGACACGGAGGGGCGGCTCGGCCTGGACACGCAGCGGCCTCAGCCTAGACGCGGCGCGGACAACTCTGCCGGCGGCGACACCGGAAGTAGGCTCCTAGGTTGGGCGCAAAGTTCGTCGCAGGTAATTTGGCCCAATTTTTTTTCTTAATAATTTAACATCCAAATATATACATATATATGCAATTTCTAAGCGGCTTAAAGTGCTAAAATATAGGCGCGCTTTTAATTTGAAGTGTATTTCTGAAAAAAAAAACGTTTAAAAACAAATTTTTAGATTACTTTTTTCTTCCAGATTTCTATTTTTTTTAATTTGAAAACATTTTTTTATACGTTATAATTGCCCCATAAATTTTTAAAAAAATGATCGTTCTATTAAGTTCCTAAATAATATACTTTTTTTTGGTTAGAACCAAAAAAGGTTATAGGCATGATTGGAGATTTCTCGGCAGTTTGGGGATTGGATGCTTTAATTAAGGGGAAAAGAAAATGATTTTTTTTATTGGTGGCCTTTATAGTCTCCCAATGAGTCTTTTTTAAATTTCGAAACTTGTTAAAAAAGTCCTGCGCGCACCTTCACTGGTGTCTACTTTTTTTATCACTTGCCTCGAAAGCCTCCGCTCATTTCTTAAGCTAGGCCCCGCCACACCCACTTCTTTTCTCTACAGGGGAGAGAGAGATCCACGAGTAATAAGCTTCCTAGCTATGGCGAACTTGGAGGCTGGATTGAGTAGCGATGCTGCACGAACATTTGGGGGTGAGTACCAAGTGTTCCTGAATTTCAGAGGACCCGACACTCGTTATGGATTCACAGACTTTCTCTACCACGACTTGGTAGATGCGGGAGTCTGCGTATTCAGGGACGAAGATGAACTCCGTGTCGGCGAAGTGATTGGTGGGAATCTTCTACGTGCTATCGACAACTCTAGGATCTACATACCCATCTTTTCTCAGACTTATGCTTCCAGCAAATGGTGCCTCCGTGAGCTCAAGCATATAGTAGACAACGCCTCTAAGTCAGAGGGTAAAAAAAGTATCCTTCCCATTTTTCTTCATGTAGAACCTGAGGACGTGAAGCTTAAGACTCCACAATATAACGATGTATTACTGGAACACGTGAACAAGTTTCCTGAGGAAGTCAAGGCATGGAGAAAGGCTCTTGCAGAGGTAGATGAAATTAAGGGATGGACTGTTAAAAAGGACCAAAGGTAATACTATTTTAAGATCCCTAGCTATTTCCTTTTTTGTTCGAATGATGTACAACGGCGCCCATCAAATGATTTCTTTTATTCTTTTAGTAACGAAAAGTATTGAAAACTACCTCCAATTACTGCTCTCATTCCGACTTCCCATCCTTTGCCTTGTCTAAGATTACAAAAGGAAACTAAGAATCGGTGAAGTAAAATCAATGTCTCAATATTCAATAGAAGCGAGAGCAAATTGCAGTGTTCAATGTACACTGCCACATTTGTCTAGGTCCGTGATTCTCCCATTACAAGTGCTGAATATTTTTTTCTATGCTTCACTGTAAATGCTGAAATTTTGTTTATGCGTGATATCTTAGCCACTTGGTAATTTTGGCTATCATGTAAGCCAATACTATAGTCTTCAGACATTTCTTTAATTATATATGAAAAACATATCAAGTGAATTCTACTAAATTAATCTATTCTGATTATTCATTGTGCTGAGATCTCGTTCGTGATGTACTTCAATCTATTCAAGTCAAATTTTGACAGTCCGATGTGGGATGTGTGGGTATGCGATTAATCTAGTCAACTAATAAAAGTGCTTTTGTACACTGCAGCCAAGCAACAATTATCAAATTGGTTGTCAAAAAGGTTTTGGAGAAACTAGAGCTAAAACAAAAATCAGTGACTGAACATTTAGTAGGACTGGATGATCGGGTCAAGCACTTGACAGAGTTATTAAATGTCAACCATCATGATGTGCAGCTCATTGGAATTTATGGGATGGGTGGCATTGGTAAAACAACTGTTGCCAAAGTTATGTTCAATGAACTATATTCCCACTTTGGAAAGTGTTGTAGTTTCCTTGAGGATGTTCGAGAAAGCATGTTGACCAAGGATGGCATACTCCAATTGCAGAAAAAATTACTATCTGACATTATTGATTCTGAATTTGCAAAAGGAGTCAAGGATAGTGAGGAAGGAATGAGGAGGATTGGAGAAACACTTAGCACTAAAAAGGTCCTTGTGGTTCTAGATGATGTTGATAATAAAGAGCACATTAAGAAACTTATGGGAAATAAGTCACTACATTCAGGATCTAGGATAATCATTACAACAAGAAACATAGCTATTTTGCAAGTTCATGGATTTAAAGGTAAAATTATACTGTATGAGATGCTTAAGATGGATGATGCTATTGCACTCCAGCTTTTTTGTCGACATGCCTTCGGAAGAGACTTTCCTATGGATGATTATCAAGGGCTTTCAAGTGAAATTGTCTCTCGTACAGGAGGGCTTCCTTTGGCCATTGAAGTGATAGGTTCATTACTTAATCAGAAAAATAAAGCATTTTGGAAAGAGACATCGGTCAAGTTGAGGAATATATCTGAGGAAGAGATTCTAAAGAAGTTGAGGATTAGTTATGATGATTTAGATGATTATCAACAACAAATTTTTCTCAATATAGCATGCTTCTTTTCCAATGAGAAGAAGACCAATGCAATTTACATGTGGGCCGATTGCCAATTTTTTCCTGAAAGAGGAATTGATGTCCTTACTAGTAGATGCTTGATAAAGATGGTGGATAATGATAAATTCTGGATGCACGATCAACTTATAGACTTGGGAAGGCAAATTGTCCATCAAGAAAGTCCAAGTGACCTTAGCAAGCGAAGCAGGTTGTGGATTGCTGAAGAGGCCCTTGAGATAATAAGAACCAAAGAGGTAAGATCTGATTTTCAAATAGAAGTTATATATCCTAAGATAAAGGATTCCTGTTTGATTTAGGATTATTATCATTTTTCCCTTGCCCATTCAAATTGTAAAACATAGTGGTTGGAAGTTGACAAACTTCTTTACACCATTGCAAAATTTCACTTGCAGAGAAAGGACAATGTTCAAGCGCTTGAGATAAATCAATGGGATAGCTTCATAGAGATCACAAATGAAGAGTTGGAAAAGTTACCAAACCTAAGATTCCTCAATTTACATGGTGGAACTTTTGTTGGGGATTTTGCAAAATGTCATACAAAGTTGAGATGGATTTCTTGGGAGTCTCGTGGGGATTTCAAGGTAGACAATATGTATTTGGTTCATCTTGTTGTTTTTGAACTTCATTGGAGTCCCTTCATGGATAATACAAAAGCATGGGACTTGATCAAGGTAACTCGCATGTTCTAATTCTAGTCTAATAGTCATAGTTTGTATTGTGCAATAGTTCTTACACTTAACAAGCCATTCATTTTTGCAGAGAGCACATAATTTGAAAGTTCTATCTCTTATTGGGTGCCGGTGCATAACGGTCATCCCAGACTTCTCTAAATGCTTGGGTTTAGAGAGGTTGACTCTTGCATACTGCGACGAGCTAAAGAGAATTGAAAGCTTCATTGGAGATCTACAATCGTTGATTAAGTTAGAGATTAATGATTGCAGGAACCTTACAGATTTGCCCAAAGAAGTGGGGGCACTAGTGAAGCTTAAGTGCTTCTCATTGCGGGGATGTTCTTGGTTGAGAGAGCTTCCAATCTCACTTGGGAATTTTACCTCATTGATAGAGTTAGACCTATCAAATACAAAGGTAAATGGACTTCCTAACTCTATTGAAAAGTTAACATCCTTACGCACATTGCGTTTATCAAAAAAGGGATCATCTTCTCCAGAGCATTGTGTTTGGCAGTTATCTAGTGGCATCAACATGTTGGAAAATCTTGAAGTGCTGGATCTCTCTGGGCAAAATGAAATGAATGGTGAAATTCCTATTGGAATTGGAGAGTTGTCATCTTTAAGGATCCTAAATTTAGAGTGCACTCGTATTTGTGGAATTCCAAGGACAATTAACATGCTTCATCACCTCCGAAAACTAAACTTAAGAGATTGTCATGTAATTCAAAGGTTCCCAGAGCTTCCTCCAAGTTTGACCTGTCTACTTCTTCAATCTAAATCATTGCTCCTAGTCCCTAATCTGTCAAACCTTACTAATTTGGTTAAATTGCTACTAAGTGATGGCTCTCGTAATACGGGCAAATCAAAACTAATCACTGAATGTAACTTATGGTGGATTGGGAAGTTATCTAGATTGAAAAAGTTAGATCTAAATCTGTTAAACGTCCCCGTACATTCAGATTTGGCTTCTCTTTCTCATCTGAAAAAGCTTACTTTGTCTCACCTAGACCTAGAAACCCTAGGGCAGCTTCAGTCCTCTCTGAATTTAAAA
This sequence comes from Eucalyptus curtisii, assembly GCA_017140595.1. Classification (NCBI taxonomy): domain Eukaryota; kingdom Viridiplantae; phylum Streptophyta; class Magnoliopsida; order Myrtales; family Myrtaceae; genus Eucalyptus; species Eucalyptus curtisii. Next base: position 29,014,440 of record CM029496.1, on the reverse strand, counting down.
TTCTTAAGCATCAGATGGGCAAAATTACTTCCTTCTTAATTGAGATTGAGAAATTTGTCAACTTTAGAGCTCTGTCATGCTGAAGGGGATTACATTCCACTCGATGGGCTTCCACAATTGGAGAACTTAACTGTTATGGGTTGTGAGCTCCTTCAGCGTTTGTCCATTCCTTTGGAACTAAGGAAGTTACGACAAGCGTGGGTGCTCTTGTGTCCAGAGCTAGTTGAGATACAATTTGTGGACCTTTCAAAATCATTGGCATCCTTCCTCGTGTTTGAGTGCGAATCTCTGAGAAAAATATGTGGGTTATCAAACTTGAAGAACCTGGAGAATTTGCAAATCCAATGGTGCAATCTACTTACTGTCATTGAGGGCCTAAACAAGCTAGAGTCTCTGGAGTACTTGGAGGTCAGAGGGTGCATGTCATTGACGACTTTGATTGATATATCTTACACAAATATACCAGATAATTGCCTCATCCTAATAAGGGAGTGTAAAGGCCTTAGCAGAGATTGTCCTAAGCACTACCCATCTGCAATCTCTTTGAAGCATTACAGAGAGGAGATTCTTGTGGACACATCAAACTTTGACTCCAAGTCAGACGAGGTGCGACATCTTCCTCATCAATATACAGTAGATGTACATGAATCATTAATGCATGGGTTTGAAAATTTCGTTCTAATTTCAGTTTGATGCCGTACTTCCGTAAAACAACACAAATTGTAAAAAGTTAAATGTTACTCTGAAATTTGCATGGACGAAAATAAATTCATTAATCCACGACTAAAATTTATCGGAGATGATCTCTAAATAATTTGGAATACATTAGTGTTCTTTCCACATCTTCATTTTTTAATCTACCCTTGTAAAGTCGTCGTTTTTTGTGGCACAGCATTTCTTCGGTGGCTGATTCTTTTCCTTAGTTTAGCCACTTATCTCTCCTTGCCTTTTGGGTAGTTTAGGTTCTTTAGGTCTTAATTCATAAAAATTGCTTTCATAGATAAGATATTAGATAATAGATTACAAATTATAGATTACAGAAACATCATATGATGTCTCTGTCTTTTATTTTTTTTTTTATTTGGCAATAGGCATAATTAGTGCACAAATATACTATAAATACTAATTATGGATAATTTGATTCGATTATTGTGTTAGTGAGTTGTGGAAAAGTTAACTGTCAATGACCTCATCATAGATGCATAATAGAAAAGCAACAACTCATTATATTATCACACGTATCGCCCCAAGCGAAAATTATGATGAACAAGAGGCAGATTATTCATGTTATATATGTTTGATATGGAAAAAAAAAAATTCCATCTCCTATGAATTTGGCCTCTTGAGTAAAATTAATTAGAATCTTTGATTTTCCTCTTTCTTTGTCAATTCTGTTAGACTGTTTAATCAATTCAAATCAGTGCTAATCTATCCACTTGCAGATTAAGCAATGATTTGCGTTGCATATTTGTTGTTTGCCTGGGCAGGCATATACAGTGGGCTTGACTAGTTTTTTTTTTTTTTTTTTTTTTTTGGTCGGTGGCTTGACTAGTTTACTATGCTTTTTATTACTACAGCAAATTGCCCGCCATGCTAGATTCACGCCCTTTCAATGTTCATGATTATTTCAAACTAAATGAAAGCACATATTGCTTGAAGAGATAGTCACACGTTATGTCAGAATGTAACTTTTATACAAGTAAACATATTATTTCACTAAGAAGTACAATTTAAAGACCCTCATGAATTTAAAAGCATATATCTTTAGCTAAAGAGAGAATACAACAACATGCAGGCTTCCATGAACTGAATTGAAACGATGTCCCCACAATAATGAATTTTTCATTCGAAAAGTAGAAAATAAAACCCCTTTTTAGTTTTGAAATACAAGATAATAGTATCTATATTAGTATTTAATTTTAGTTTTGTGTCGACTAAAGTTATGTTTTATGTATTTACATTTAGGATTTGGAGATTCAACCTTTTACATCTAGATTATTTTATTATTGCTAAATCAAAGTCTACTTTTCTACTCTGTTAAATCATGTATTTCTTGCTTCCAAAGGATTGTCTAGTTAATTTGGAATATAGAGGAACAAATTATTGATTGAAACTAATATTTCCATTCAGTATAAAGTGAGTAGTTTCAGTCCTCAAATCAATGGTAAAAAACCCGCCACTGAAAAGTTCTACTTACATTGACATTCTAACATCTTTTTCCTTTTCTTTCCCTTAAAAAGGGAATCTGTGATGAGATCGTACTCCCAGGTAGATAATTATCTAACTTATTTGATGTTTTATTAAAATTTACATCACATACTTATTAAAAGTTCAAATTTAGTTAATAAAAGAAGATCAAATGAGTATTACTGATATTCCACTAGACATTTAAATAATTAATCCTAGATATGTCTTTAACTAATGAATGATGTTTGTGCCGCATTGGACTTCGGGTAAATATGCAAAAAGATTTCATATGTATTTAATACATATGTTGTTTCGCTCTCACATTAAAATTGTTACACCACAGATGGAACATCCCTTCACAATTGAATTCTACCTCGGAGTAAAGAAGTCCAATTTTGAGTTTGTTGGTGGAATAACGAGGGAAAACGAAGGTATCACCTCTAATTCGGTGACATATAAAGGATTGATTGCCGACATTAAAGGTTTTGGCTTTCGTTTGAAGAGAATGTGGTACAAGACTTGCGGTGAATACTGTGAGTTGCTTATAGAGATTAAGAGTGATGAGCAAGTGAAGGGAATGGTGCAACTAGCATCTAAAAGAGGATCGATTCATCTGTACGTCGAGGGAGGAGTTGACTGTGAGTGGGAGGGCGAATTTGATGACGAGATGATAAGAGAGGAATGGACAATGAGGACTGATGAGTATTCCGATGAGGATGAGGCTGAGTGGGACGTTTCTGGTCATGATGAAAGCTCAGACACTATATCTATGGGTGAAAGCGAAACTGATAGCACCTTCTCACTTTATGATTCTCAGTCAAAGCTGGGCGATGCTGAATGTCTTGAGGCCACGAGAAATAAGAGGCAAATGAGGGATGGAAGGATTTCGCATTATGGCAGTGTCGATGGAGGGAAAATGGCGAGCGTGGAAAATACGAAGGAGTGCAAGGAGGAGCTTGGAGAACCAGCCAACCGGAACAATGTTGTTCGATCGAGCTGCCAAGGAATTGAACATGATGAGACATCCAACAAAGCTACAACTGAAGTCGAGGATCACAGAGATTTTTCTTCTGTAAGTACTGAAGATTTGCATTTTATTAATTGTGCAGTCCTTAAAAAACTTACGTGGGATTTCAACATGGTCCAGGTGAAGAGGGATAGAACTGTGAAGAATGACCAAGTAATTGCAAAAACAAGCGGAGGAAGTGGGACCAGATGTGCTTCAAGCCCAGGAAGGGATCTCGCAGAAAGAGGCAAAGCAAGGGGTATGACTTCAACTTCAAGAAAGAGCAAAGCTTCTAGGCCGGGTAGGGACACGGCTTCTACTTTTGGAAAAGGCGCGGCATCAAATTCAGGAAGGGGCATAGCTTCAAGTTCCCGAAGTAGCGTGACTTCGAGTTCTGGAAGGGGTGGAAATTCATCTTCCAAAAAGGGCGCAACTTTGAGTTCAGGAAGGGTCACGGCTTTGAGCTTACAAAGAGGTAGAGGTTCATGTTCAAGGGGCACAACTGAAAAGGGCGCCAGTCCAAGATCAGGAAGGGGCATAGCTTCAAGTTCACGAAACAGTGCAACTATGAGTACAGAAAGGGGCAGATTAGGAAAGGGCCCAACTCCGAGTTCAAGAATGGACACGACTTTGAGTTTAGGAAGGGGCACAACGAAAATGGGCACGAGTTCGAGATCTGGGAACAGAGGTTCTTCAAGTCCACGAAGCAGCGCAACTTTGGGTACAGGAAGGGGCAGAGGTTCAACCTCAGAAAATGGTGCAACCGTGAGTTCAGGAAGGAGGACGACTTTGAGTTTCGGAGGGGGCGTGGCTAAAATGGGCACGAGCTTAATATCAGGGATGGATAAGGGTCCAAGCTCGGCCGAGACTGAGTCTAAGACACCAAGGTCATGACGAACAATAAGGCCAGCGCGAACAAGCACTGAAGCAAGCGGAAGATCTAAGGTAATATGACATGTTTGCTAGATATCCATGTTCTTCATTCTTTGGGGGCGACGCCAAGGTTACGAATTCTTCTTTTGGGAGGAGACTCAATGTGTCAAGGGAAAATTCTATTTTTCTTGGATTTTCCTACATTTTTCTTAAGGAGACTTAAAACTAATGAGTGGTTATGGGACGCGGATTCCAATTGGCCAATCTGCTGTCTCCAATGAAGGGGGCGCTTACACGTATCTCCGGAGTTTTCTCCGTTAGTGACCCTTTATTGTGAACTTACAAGTGGTGACCTCTTTTGCGGTGGGCTTGACCTAGTGGGAGAAATTTGTCGTTCTATGCATAAAAAACTTAGTAAAAGAACAAGCCCTATATGAATTAATCTCATTGAGTCCGACATTTGCAGCACTTGTTATCGTAAAAATCATACACGTCTTGCTCTCTCTCGAATACTATCCGACTATCAGTGCATTCTTCATGACCTGGAAACTTAAAAGGGTCAAAATCAGGCCAGTTGAGTCACACTTCGAAAATGTATAGATGGAAAACGAGAGACGAGTGAAGTACATATACTAGTACATGCTCATACCGATGAATAGACACTCGAAAGAGTTTAGACTCGTACTTCAGTTTTTATATTGGCATGCTTCTTTTTGTTTTTATTCTTTTCTTTTTTCGGTTTCTCTGGTGTAGTTCTAGGACAAAGTCTCTTTAAGATGTTCTTTGTATCACAACACTTACTGGCACGTTTTCAAGTCCTTTTTTCTCTTTGAGATTGTCGTTGTGCTCGACTAAGCAAAAATTCATGTATTCACTTTTGGCGTACAGCGTAGTTCTTATTATATTTCATATAGGTTGTGCAGGACTCTCTGATTTGTGCATAGGCATCAAACCGAATGATCGTTGCTGCACCACCTACAGCATTGGGTTCTCTTTCTCATCTGGAAAAGCCTATTCTGTCTAAACTAGACCTACGACCCCTTGTACAATTCCCGGTCTTCTCTGTTTGATATGTTCTCGCTTGGCAGAGTCACTCTGCTCCAACTTGCGATTTGAGGAATTCGTCTGACTTCATTCATTCATGGTTGTGGGTGTTCTGGAAACTTTAGGAGATATCCGTGCTCGCGGCTGCGCTTCTCCAGGAAGATCAGCTGGGCTGTCAAACTCGAAGAACCTGAAGAGTGTGATGGATTAACTGGTGCCGGGGGCCTTGATAAACTAGAGTTCCTGGAATTCTTGGGAACCAGACAGTGCCGAGTCATTGGAAAGGTTGATCAACGTATCTCTCACAAATATACCAGATTAGTGCCACGTAAACATACAAGAATGCGCAGAGAGTTTATCAAAGATTCAGGCAATTTCTTTCATATCTCTTTGAAGAACTAGATAGAGAAGATTCTCGGTGAAACATCACACTTGGGATATAAGTCAGACAAGGTGCGCACATTTTCTTCCATCGAATTTGTGTTATTTTTTGCATATTCTCGGTTTATGTCCTATGAATCCATTTTCATATTGCTGAGGAAATTAGGATATGTTTTTGGCCTTTTGTGTTAGAATGTTAATGCGACATAGTTCAGAGTTAACCTTTACACATGTAGGTTAACTGTCACGAATTTTTTTGCTTTTTACCACATAACCTGCTGCGAAGAGACACTAGGGCATAAACACATAAGGCGAGTGTTAACTAATTCCAGAAGTGCGTTGAATCATGAGCTACACTTGAGGGAGAGGGAACGCCATGGTGGAACAAGAATCCAACCTCAGGAGAGAATAAGGAAAAGCAATCGGAGTTGTAGTCTAGTGGGTTTGATTGTGTGTTTCTTTTTCTAGATACAATGACACTATTAATCTTCGAAGCTTTTCCAATATCTGACGACATTCTTGAATTTTTAATTGGTGCAATTAGGTCATGAACTTTTATCGAACGTTCAACGCCATCTCTATATTTTCCATTGGTTCAATTAGCTCCTTATAGTAATTTGGATGTACAATGTCATCCTTGCTTCAAAGAAAGCTTTCAAATCAGCAAAAGACTATTTTCTCGATACAAATTTTGTCATCGTCTTCTCTAAACTTTCAATGCAGATCACGTCAGATTGAGAATGAAGGGATGAAATGAAGTTCTCCATACCTGTTACTAGCAAATAGACTACAAACATATATATACTTACAGGAAGATTAGTATGGTCCAGATGGAGATGGATAGGATTGTCGCAACCGACTAAGGGTCGTTCGTTTCGCGGAAAATATCATGTTTAGGAAAATATTTTCCTGGAAGTCATTTTCCGGGAAAATGACTCTATTTTAGGTGTTGTTCCAAAACCTAAAATTTGAGTGGAAAATATTTTCCACCGTTCGTTAGCTCATTTAATTGTTTGGGAAAAATTATCAAAAATTGAATTTTAATATTTTTAATTGATCAAAAAATTAATTTTATTTTTTTATATTTTTTTAAAAAATGAATTTTTAATTATTTATATTTTTAAAAAATCGAAATTTTTATTTTTTTATTTTTCTTTTTCTTTTTCTTTTTCTTTTTTTTTTTTTTTTCCTTCCTCCTTCCTCCTTCCTCCTTCCTCCTCCTTCCTCCGTCGCCGCCTCCTTCCTCCTCCTTCTTCCTCCTTCCGCCGCCGCCGCCGCCGCGCCTCCTTCCCCGCCCGACGATGGCCGGCCGCTCATCGGCGTGATCCGGCGAGCTCGAGGCTCGGCCGATCTCGCCCGAGCTCGCCGTGAGCTTCGTCGGGCTCTGGCGAGCCGCAAGCTCACCGAATCTGGCGGTGGAGCTCGGGCTCGCATGGATCGGGAGCTTGAGCTCCGCCGCCAGATCCGGCTAGCTCGCAGCTCGGCGAAGCTCGGCGGCTCGCAACGAGCTTGGGCGAGGCCCGAGCCTCGCCCGGCTCGCCGGATCTCGGGCGAGCCACGAGCTCCGCCAGGTCGGCGAGAGATCCGCCTCGCCCGCGATCTGGGCGAGGCCCGATCTCGGCCGCCGGACGGGCTAGGCGGAGCCTCGCCGGCGGGGCGAGGCCGGCGAGGTCGCCGGCCGCTAGCTTGCGCGGCAGTCGCCGGCCGGACGGTCGCCGGACGCCGCCGTGGCGGTCGGCCAAAGAAGAAGATGAATAAGAAAGAAAGAAAAGAAAAAAAGAAAAGAAAAGAAAGCATAAAAATAAAATGAAAGATGAGAGCGTGCGACGGAAAATGATTTCCTCTTTTCAAAAGAGGAAATCATTTTCCACGATTTCAAGGGGAAATTTTCCTTTGACCGGAAAATATTTTCCTTGACCATTTATTTTCCGCCATCCGAACACCGGAAAATCCGGAAAACATTTTCCCGGAAGTTATTTTCCGCGAAACGAACGGACCCTAAGTAACTGCAAATAGAGGCAGAGGAGGTGGAGCTAGAGGTTCTTCAAGCTCAGGGAAGTGTCTAGGTAATGAAAGCAGAGGAAAGGGCATAGCTTCAAGTCTAGGAGAGGGCATGGCGACAAGTTCAGGAAGGGGTAGAGGTTTGAGTTCCAGAAATTGCCTTGAGTTCAGGAAGAGGCATGGCTTCAAATTAAGGAAAGAGCATGGCTTTCAGAACGGGAAGGAACACAGGTTCAAGTTCCCAAGACAGAACAGACGTGGATTCAGGAAGGGGCAGGACTTTGAGTTCAGGATGAAATAGAGGCTCACGTTCAGGAAAGGACACAACTTTCCGTTCAGGAAAGGGCACGGGTTTGAGTTCAAAAAGCGGTAGAGGTTCAACTTCACAAGATGGCACTGGGTTTTTGTCCAGGAATGGGCACAGCTTCAAGTTCAAGAAACGAAAAGGCTTTGAGTTCTGGAAGGGGACCTGCTTCAAGTTCAGGAAGGGGTGGAGGTTTAACTTCAAGAAGAGGAGACTCAAGACCAATTTGTCAAAGTTCAAGTTTCCTCGAATGTTCTTCCATTTTTCTTTTGGTGAGTCTCAAAACCAACATGTGCTTATGAAACTATGGTTGGATAATTTCTGTTGCAGATGCGAGGCAGAAGCACGTTACTATGATTTCAAGGTTGCAGCATTGTTAGAGGATCGCGAACGAAAACATCCACAGGAGTTGTTCTAACTCAAGATTGTAAAGGAGCAATTTTAGGACTAGTTTGAATCGGGTTCCTTGTTGATATTTTGCTTGTCATAATTTGTTAGCTGAATGAATACAGAAAATGTGAAGCTACTGCTCTGTTACTAAGGATCTCATGGGGAGCTTTTCTATCATTTCAGTGCGTAAAAAATGTTTTAATGCGAAACGTCTTCCCTGCAACAATGAGTAGTGTTTACAAATAGTAATTAGAACTTCAAAGCTTTAAAAAATGTCATGCCCAAAATAGTTGTCGACAATTCCATGCGATGTACGGGCTATTGACCTTGTGTGAGTTAATTGACAAGCCCCATTATATGCACACAAAAAAAGAAGCAAAAGGAGCGGAGTATTGAAGGTTAATGAATTATTGCAAAATGTTCAATCAGATTTATCAACATTGCTTCATATAATTAAATCCCCGAAGTATTTCTTTTATTCGAGTTGGTCCTTCCATTAAATATAGATACAGACATGTCTGTTTAGATTGACATGGCATCTTATTTGATAAACATAATATAAAAATTTGTTTTCAAAATGGTAAAAAGTGAAAATCTAGAAAAGAACGAAAATATGTAAAATAAAAAGGAAACATCAAACAGAAATTAAATTTGGAGAAACGCATGGGTCTCCATCTAAAAGTAATTTTGAACCTGATTGCATTCGGTTTTGCCTAAAGGCGAACTACTTCTGCAATAGACCAAATAAATCCACAAAATTCATGAGAAATGCATTTGTGTACTCTTAATTTTGCCTATAATTAGACAGTTGCATTCTTCACTCGTCTCGATCCTCTCCTCTTGCTCAAGAAGCTTTCAGGAGAAGCTGGAGATTATGCTTTTCAATTTTTTTCAGCAGGCTGTCCATCATAGTACTTACGGTTTTATGCAGCGTTACTCATTTTCATGTTATGTGATCGACTTATGTAAATTCGTTCTTTCACCCAAAGAAAGAAAATGAAACTTTTACAGAAATTCGATCCGGGGATTATCTCACCAGGAGAAACTAAAATATATGAGCAGAGATCATTGAAGTCTGGGAAGTAAAAACCATTTAATTACAGACATTTTCTATCCCTTTATTTTGGGGATGATAGAGATCTTTTATTACTTATATTGAAAGTAGAGGGGGACAGCCTGAAAGAAAGTCCATGTTTGAAGCCAAGCATCTTCTGTGCTATATGGGCTTAAAGAGCTGCTTTAGCAGGGAAAGCCCAATCTTGTTGGACTACTAGTTAAGAACCCAGGTGCTTCAATTAGCCCGTCCACATGAATAGTTCTTCGGTCCAATGCACAACGTACAACGAGCAGAAGTTCCCATTTGTATCAACAGTCAGCGCCCATGTTGCATCTTCTTGTTTTCCCCCCAATATTACCAATACAAATTGAAAAGCATGACTATCCATGGTGCCCACTTGAAATACTTATGATAGACCATGCTGTCGACCTGTAGAGCATAGCATGCCGGCTCCAAAATAGCCAATTTTAAGAACCATGGCATGGTGTAATAGCCAACTTTCGACTCACGGAGAGGTTTGCATTAAATTTACATAGTGATATTTCTTTTGTGTGTTTGTGTCGAGTGGTATTTTGGTAAATTATCACTTGCTGAGTGAAGTTCATCCCTCCTGCTCTCGATTTCATCAAAGATAGGTTATTAATTTGAAATTGAATGACTCAATGGGAACACTTCTATAAATCAATTTCTCTTTGATCTACGGTCCAAAGCGCCAATATTGTTCTCTTTCAAGACGTATGTTCTAGTCACAATAATATCTTGACCAAATATTATATGTCAGAATAACTATATCATATTCTGAAAGATATCATAACATGATACATATCACTCTTTCGGTTGGTATTCAATAGTGTTTTTTCATTATATTATAGGTACTTTAGAAATACAAAGCTATCAATTTTAAATTCTATATGCTCGTTATCAATTCACAAAATAATACCTCAAACTAGTTGGATAAATTTGAACATAATCCACTTCCCTATTCATCTACTTACAATTAGTCACATATTTTAGTAATTTTATTTTTGACATGTCAAATTCAATATCCTTAACATTTTGATTGGAAAATGCACACCATCCTATCTTAATCCTATTCCATCTCACTCAATCAAATCGATTTCAAAGCTAGGTTCATTCAAGATAAAGTCATTGCAATTTGCAAGGAAAACCACACGCTCCATCTTCGTCCCCCATCCCCCACCCCATCGATGGTTTCCTTCAGAAAATTCAAAGATCTAGTCCCCTCTTGCAAAGATGCGACAACAACCTCTCTCGTCCTAGTATTGCAGAATGCAAAAACAAGGGCATAAGAACACTAGTGTCAAAACTTTCGTACGGCGCTTACTTAAGTATTAAAATCTTCTTTTTTTCACTCACTTAAGTACCACATGAGAGAAAAATTGATTACTTAAATGTTAATTCTAGTCAAATGTCCTGCATGGAATTTTTATTTTTATTTTTTTTATTTTTTTTAGTTTTATTTGTATTTTGCTTTTTTTTTTTTTAGTTTTTTTTTCTTTAGGGCCGACGAGGGTAACTGGCGACCCTCGCTAGCTGTGGCCGCCTCGCCTTCTGCCGTGAAGGCCTTGGGTGACACTACAAGGGCCCTTGCCAAACGCGGGCAACACCACCTAGAGCAGGCAAGGGCTGTCGCAGCCTTGCTAGCGGTCAGCGAGGCCCTAATGGCCTTGCCCAGGGTCTTCGCAGTCAAATTTGGGCAAGGGCCACCTCAACCTCGCTGCGAAGGCTTTAGACGAGGCCACGACGACCCTCGTGACATTGCTCACGACTACCTAAAGCCGCATGTCACCCAAAGTAATGGCCTCACCTAGGGCCTTCATGGCCAAGGCCGAGGCGATTGCGGTCAACGAGGATCACTGGTGACACTTGCGGACCCTAAAGAAAAAAAAGGCAAAAAATAAAAATAATTCAAAAAAGTATAATAATAAAAATATTTAAAATATTTAAAAAATATTTTCCAGCAGGCGCATTAGCTTTTTCGACGGGGCAATTAAAAGTGACACTTAAATGATCGATTTTTCAAATTTGTAATACTCAAGTGAGCAAAAAAAATTTTTAATACTCTACTTAATATTTTTAAATTAGGGTATTTAGCATATGAAAAAGATCCGTAGCATGTGAAGAAGCATCTACTTAACATCTTTAAATTAGGCCAAGGCACAGCCGCTGGGACGACCAGATTTGGATTCTGTTGCCGGCCGAAGTGGTGGGCGGAGAGAGAGTGAGAGATATAAGATACAACATCTACTTTATGTATAGTTATCGCATGCTAAATACCCTAATTTAAAGATGTCAAGTAGCTCTATCGGCCAAGGCACAACCGCTGATCTGGATTCTGTTGCCGGCCGAAGTGGTGGGCGGAGAGAGAGAGAGAGAGAAAGATATAAGATACAACATCTACTTTATGCCGTCGTCCCGGCGGCTGTGTCTTGGCCGATAGAGCTGCTAGTCCACAGACCTAGAGACGCAAAGCGGTGGTCAGCCACGGACGGCCTCTCGTCCGCAAATTTGAGCTCCAACCTCCACGCCCGCCGCTCGGACGTTGGCGTGAGTAACAAGCCGCTGCCGTCGTTACTAGCGAGGATCAGAGCGGTCAGATCTGTGAACGGCTCGTCACTTGCGACGACAGCTCGTTCCTCTTCTTCTCGTCCACAGATCTGAAGCATTCCGTCTTGGACACGGAGGCGTGGCACGGCCTAGACACGCAGCGGCCGCCTCAGCCTAGACGCGGCGCGGACAACTCTGCCGGCGGCGACGCAGGAAGTAGGCTCCGAGGTTGGGCTCAAAGTTGGCCGCAGGTAACTTGGCCTAATTTTTTTCTAAATTATTCTACATCCAAATATTTATATATATGCAATTTGTAAGCGGCTTAAAGGTCTAAAATATAGGCGCGCTGTTTATTTGAAGTTTATTTCTGAAAGAAAAAACATCTAGAAACAAATTTTTTAGATTAATTTTTTATTACAGATTTCTATTTTTTTTTAATTTGAAAACAATTTTTTATTCATTATAATTGCCCCATAAATTTTTAATAAAATGATCGTTCTATTAAGTTCCTAAATAATATACTTCCCTTTTTTTTTGTTCGAACCAGAAATGGTTATGGGCATGATTGGAGATTCCTCCGCAGTTTGGGGATTGGATGCTTTAATTAAGGGGAAAAAATGATTTTTTTATTGGTGGCCTTTATAGTCTGCCAATGCAGAAAATATTCAGTGGTTCATAACTGCCACGTCAACAGCTGACCTGGCACGAGTTAATAGACTATTAACCAATTAAAAATTGACACGTGTCATTAAAAATAAATTAAAAATCCCTTAATCCACCTAAATTTCTCTTTTCCTCCTTTTCCATCTCCACGCATGAGCCCAACGTCCGCCCCTCCTTCCGCCATCGCCACCGGCGGAGTTGGAGTTCCCGGCGCCGCATCAAATTAGTTTGGTCGTCTCCTCCGCCCATGCCTCAATTCCAAATCCAGCGGGACGACGGAGAGGGTGGACGCGGAGATTATCTCTAGATTTGGTTTGCCGCAACGCTCCTCTGGAACTCCAGATCTTGGCTCGTCCATGGCTACCGGTGAAGAACTCAACAACTTTGCCGCAAACCGAGAAGCCGTCCATGGCCAACCGCTCCTCTGCATCTCCAGATCTGGTTTGCTGCAATGGTCCTCTGCATCTGTAGATCTGCTTTGCTGCTCAAAAGCTTCGAGCTCCAATCTTGGCTTGTCCATGGCTACCAGCAATGAGCTCAACAGCTTTGCCTCAGACCAAGAAATCGTCCATGGCCGACTCCTCTGCATCTCCAAATCTGGTTTGCTGCTACGCTCCTCTACATCTCCAGATATGGTTTGCTGCTCAACAGCTTTGAGCTCGAGTCTTGGCTCGTCCATGGCTACCAACGACGAGCTCAACAGCTTTGCCGCAGACCGTGGCGGCAACGGTGAGGCGGCGGTTCAGGGACGGTGGCGGCGGCGACGGCGGCGGCAGCGGCTTGGGTGATGGAGATGGCTGAGCCCATGGGGAGTGAAGGTCGAAGATGGAGGGGAAAAGAGAAAAAAAAATTAATTTTTTAGATTTCCATGTCAACATCCACGTGTCAAAATTTAATTGGGTATCTGTAAGTAAATAAGCACACGTCACATATCAGTAAATAAGCACATGCCACGTCAGCTGTTGACGCGGCACTTATGAACCACATAATATTTTCCCGCTCCTTAATGAGGCTTTTTTAAATTTCGAAACTTCGTTAAAAAAGTCCTACGCACCTTCACTTCACTGGTGTCTACTTTTTTATCACTTGCCACGAAAGCCTGCACTCATTTCTTAAGCTAGACCACTCCACGCAAACTTCTTTTCTCTACAGGGGAGAGAGAGATCCGGAAGTAATCAGCTTCCTAGCAATGGCGAACTCGGAGGCTGGATCGAGAAATGATGATGCGCGAGCATCAGGGGGCGAGTATCAAGTGTTCCTGAATTTCAGAGGACTTGACACTCGTTATGGATTCACGGAATTCCTCTACCACGATTTGGGAGATGCGGGAGTCCGCATATTCATGGACGAAAATGAACTCAGCATCGGCGAAGTGATTGCTGGGAACCTTCTACATGCTATCAACAACTCTATGATTTATATACCAATCTTCTCTCAGAATTATGCTTCCAGCAAATGGTGTCTCCGTGAGCTTGTGCACATAATAGACAACGTGTCTCAATCAGAGGGTAAAAAAAGTATTCTCCCCATTTTTTTTCACGTGAAACCTGAGGACGTTCAGCTTAAAACTCCACTATATAGTGATGCTTTACTGGAACATAAGAAGTTGTTTCCCGATAAAGTCGAGGCATGGAGAGAGGCTCTAGTAAAGGTAGATGAAATCAAGGGGTGGACCATAACAAAGGATCAAAGGCAATTACTCTCTTAAGACCCTTACCTATTTCTTCTTTTCCTTTTGTTGTATGGAATACGGTGTTTCCTGTCAAATGATTTATTTTATTCTTTTTGTAACGGGAAGTATTGAAAACTACCTCCAACGCTGCTCTCATTCAACTTTATATCCTCTGCTTTGTCTATGATTACCCAAGGAAACTAAGATTTGGTGAAGCAAAATCATTTCTCAATATTAAGTAGAAGCTAGAGCAAACTACAATCTTCAATGTATAGTGCTGCATTTCTCTTCATGATTCTCCCGTTACAATGCTGAAAGTTTTTCTAGGCTTAGCTATAAATGTCGAATTTTTGTTGATGCACAGTATAGTATCCACTACTTGTTTACTTTGGCTACTGTGTAAGGTAATACTATAGTCTTCAGACCTTTCTATAACCTACATATGAAAAACATATCGAGTGAATCGTGCTAAATTAGCCCATACTAATTATTCGGTGTACTTGGATCTCATCGTTGATGTGCTTCAATTTATTCAAGTTAAAGTTTTGACTATCCGAAGTGTGATGCGTGGGTAGATCTAGTCATCTAATGAAAGCGCTTTTGTATATGGCAGCCAAGCAACGATTGTCAAATTGGTTGTTAAAAGGGTTTTGGAGGAACTAAAGCTAAAACAAAGATTAGTGCTTGAACATTTAGTCGGACTTGATGATCGAGTAAAGCACTTGACAGAGTTATTAGATGTCAACCATCGCGATGTGCGGCTCATTGGAATTTATGGAATGGGTGGCATTGGTAAAACAACCGTTGCCAAAGTCATCTTCAATGAACTACTTTCCCACTTTGGAAAGTGTTCTAGTTTTCTTGAGAATGTTCGAGAAAAGATGTCGACCGAGGATGGCATAGTCCAATTGCAGAAGAAACTACTGTTTGACATTGTTGATTCTGGATCTGCAAAAGGAGTCCAGGATATTGAACAAGGAATGAGGAGGATTGGAGAAGTATTTAGCACTAAGAAGGTCCTTGTGGTTCTAGATGATGCTGATAATAAAGACCATATTAAGAGACTAATAGGAAACAATTCATTACATTCAGGATCTAGAATAATTATTACAACAAGAAACCATACTATTTTGCAAGGTCAGGAATTTAAAGATGAAATTATACCGTATGAGATGCTTGAGATGGATGATGCTTCTGCACTTGAGCTTTTTTGTCAGCATGCCTTTGGAAAAACGTTTCCTTTGGATGATTATCATGCACTTTCCAGTGAGATTGTCTCAAGTACGGGAGGGCTTCCTTTGGCTGTTGAAGTGATAGGTTCGTTACTTAATAAGAAAAAGAAAGCATTTTGGGAAGAGACTATGATCAAGTTAAGGAATGTACCTGAGGATATGGAGAAGTTAAGGATTAGCTATGACAACCTAAATGAACATCAGCAACAAATTTTTCTTGATATAGCGTGTTTCTTTTTCAATGAGAAGAAGACCGATGCAATTTATATGTGGGCCAATTGTGATTTTTATCCAGTAAGAGGAATTGATGTCTTTACCAGCAGGTGCTTAATAAAGATATTTGACGATGATAGGTTCTGAATGCACGATCAACTCATAGACATGGGAAGGCGAATCGTCCATCAAGAAAGTCCAAATGACCCTAGCAAGCGAAGTAGGGTGTGGATTGCAAAAGAAGCCCTTGAAATAATAAGAATCGAAGAGGTAAGTAAGAAGTGTCCAATTTTCAAATACACATAGTATATTCTGAGATAAAGGATTCCTGCTTGATTTAGGATGTTTATCATTTTTTTCTTATCCATTCAAGATTGTAAACCATAGTGATTGGAAGTTGACTAACTTTTTCACACCATTGGAAAATTTTACTTGCAGAGGAAGAACAAAGTTGAAGCACTTGAGATAGAAGGATCTCTTGGTATTTATACAGGGTTTATACAGATCACAAATGAAGAGTTTGAAAAGTTTCCAAACCTAAGATTCCTCAAGTTAAAATTGGCAACTTTTACTGGGGACTTTGTGTTGGAAAATTTGGCTTCGAATAAGGTAGAACAATGAAATTGGATCGAGTAAACAAATCGGACTTTGAGGCGTGATATCACTTTCTTTAAGGATTTATTTGCCCCACAACATTGCTAATGGTCACCGGCAAAAATCTTTCAGGATACAATAAAGTCTCGGATGAGAATACTAGATAGCAATTTTAGTATTTCTCCAGGATCTCTCTAAGAAACAATCGAAAAATTGGCTGCAGTTTTTTTTTTTTTTTTTTTTTTTTCCAGAAAGAAGACTCGAAAAAATGACCACACTTTTCCTTCCGAAAATTGACAAGTATATATATGAAAACAGTCTTGCAACTCTTCGTGAATTGCCAAAGAATGAACAAACATGTCATTTAGAAAATTGTTCGGATAAACAAATGCGACTCTTTGGAAAAAGTCGAAAACCGAACAATTGTAACCCTTCGGGAAAAGTTACAAACCGAATAAGTAATTTTCCAAAGGTTGTCTTGAAAAGACACAAACAAAATTCGGAATAATAATTTTTTTTAATAAATAAAATTTCGAATTTTCATTTCCGAAAATTCTCAAAATAAAAGGCAACCTTTGAAATGATTAAAAATTATTAACATAAAAAATAAATAAATAACAAAGGGATTAGTGCTAATTAAACCGCGGGCGCGCAAAGTGCTAAGTGCGCCAAAATCGCGCACCCGCACGCGGGTATGGTGGGGTTTAGCTTCACCCAATCATTCCTTAAATATACAAAGGAAATCCCACATTTTTAAATTGGTTTACTTTTTCCCACATTTCCCATGTGGGATAAGGTAAAAAGCACTTTCTTTTTGTTTTAACAAAAACTCCAACAATCACCCACTTTGTTTGTAAAACAAAGATTTCAAAATTAAAATTTTAAAAACCGTACAGTCAAAATTTCAGTAAGATTAATATACATACATAAAGGTCTCTTTCAAGTTAAACATTTACTTAGTGCAAGTATATCAAGGTTCTATCAAAGTGACAAGTAGCTCGGCTTTAAACTTGTACTTTTATGTAATAGAACCAGACACACCGCACATACATTAACCTCTTATTTCAGCGAGAAGTTCTTATATTACTCCGCACTATTATGGCCTTGTGCTTGATCCTATTTCATGAGCTCTCTAGAAAGCAACCCTAACTTTCGTAAGAAGCGGCACCACTTCTAAGCTCATATAGGTGAAGTATCTACCATGTGTTTCTGTTACTATCAACACACTACAAATTGTATCTGTGGCACCCCTCGACGCGGCCCCCAATCCATTAGGGTCGCCACAGTTCACTTACCTTTCACTTTCCCTAATAACATGACACTCTGATACCATTTCAATTGCAACGGGTCCATACAACCCGGGGGTTTACATTTTTTTTTTTTGATCGGTCCCTTGCGCAATTCATGTAACGGAAGCATATCCAACAACTCCCTTCCCTATATTCAGAAAACGATGCACACCAACTAAACATTTATAGGTAAAAGCCGAACACTTTTATTTACTTAAACCAGATGGACATCATTCATCGGTACATCAAAATGACATGGTTTTCTATACTTGGTTATACTTCAAAGATGACCGACATCTCCTCCAACAGTCGTATACTTAAAGTCCATCGATCAGTGTCGGCGTCCAAAAGTTCCTTCCTTTGCTATCCTCTTCCTCGCGGTCATATCCAACCACTTGATCCATCTACTAGTGGCAGTGGCAGCAGAGGTATCTTATCTAGTCTGAAATGTTAATTTCCAAAATGGGTGAGTACAACCATTCAGCAGTAAAGATCCACCAAACTACTCATTGCGTCAAACATAACAATCAAGGCATCATAACAAAGCACATATCATTCATGAATTCAAGCATAACTTACCTTGCAGCCATGCATATGTCATCATACCATATGTGCATATATCATCATGCACTCATCATCAAGCATTCATGCATATATCACCATGCCATATGTGCACATACCACCATGCACTCATCACCAAGCATTCATGCATATATCACCATGCCATATGTGCATATACCACCATGTTTCATATCATCCATGCTATCAAGCATACATCACCATGAGATCCATTCATACCTTCATGATCGCATTTTCAATATCAAATAGCATCAATTTACTTTCATAAGCAGATCATGCATCATGCCATATGCATACACCCATGCACATGATTCATTTTTCAATTCTTATCTTTCACAAGGATCTCATCCATTTCTTCCTAGGGACCAATGTTTGCATCCCACAATTTATCGCTCGCATCCAACCAGGCATCGCGAGGAACCTCCGGGCATGTATTCAAAATACAACCGGGCATCCGGCCCCCCACATTCCGGGCATCTCGCATCCAATTAGCATCATGAGGCATCCCCCCGGGCACAAACCTCCGGGGCTTCCGGAATTACGTACCGACATACCACCAGGATTCCCTCCCTCTGGAATTACGTATCGTATACCACCGGGCATCCCGAACTCCCGAGGACCCTCCGGAATTACACCACTAGGCCACCGGGCATCCGGCACCCTCACATTCCGGGCATCCTAACACTCCCGGGGCATCGTCGGCTCACACCTCCGACGGCCTTCTCATCACCACAATGCATATTCCCATACATCTCATTTTCAATTTCACATTTGATGCAACAATGCCAATGATTTGACAACAGCCCCTTTAAAATCATATAATATGCCTTGGGAAAAGTATCATTTGATGCAATGGTTTTGAAAACTTCATTGAGTTCATGAAAATCCATCAATCCTTTGATGTCATACGAAATATATGGATGTCATCATGTCATTGAACGAGTAATAATCCAGGATATCATGATTTACATAATAAATCCATTAAACAGTAAATAAAACAATTTCCAGCTTAAACAGAATGCGTACTATTCATGAAAAATTCTAGAAAATTAGCAAACGATGGAAATAAATTCTGAAAATTTACCACAATGTAGATAAGATCTAAGAAAACACATTTTATGAAGAACACCATATCAAACAAGGCTTCGAAGAATACGTACAGGTCCATGCATCACCGAAAAAAGGATTTTAACATCATCCATGCACATTTTTGAAAAAAATTTCGATTAATCCCTTAAATAAACTCAGAAAATTCTGAAATTTGGACACGCTGTATTTAAGACCTAGAGGTACAAGTTTCATGAAGAAATCGTAGTTCAATTCGTTCTGGATTAAAAGATAAAATCAATTTACTTTTCCTATTCTCGGTACCGTTTTCCAGATCTACCCGTGTTGAAGAAAAATCGTTTCCTTGGTTATTACTGGTCCATTTACTCTGAAATTTCAGTATGTTGTTCCTCAGAATATTATCTACAACTTTAATTAAGGACATACTATCAAATTTTAACTGTATGATTTTATAAAAATCCCGAAATCACACTAGGTCGAAGCAGCGTTTTTCCCAGATCCAGTTTCTTCAAAAGACAACGGTTTCACCGACCTATTTTCGTTCATTTCCTCTAAATTTTTGATATGTTCTACCTCAAGAAGTATACTACAACTTTTTTTAAGAGATCAAAGTGAGATTTCAACAAGAAAGTTACTTTACAGACCACGAAATCACTGAAGGTCATCACGACGAATTCCAGATCTAGTCTCTCCAAAGGAAAATCGTTTCACCAAGAAATACTTGTTCGTTTTATCTCAAATTTCAGTATGTTATTATTCAAGATGTTCTCTAAAAATTTCATGAGAGGTCGAAGTGTAATTCCAACTAAAAAGTCACATGCAACACGCGAAATCACCAAGAGGTCAACAAAACAGTTTCCAGATCTAATGTTTTCGTAGAAAAAGGGTTTCACCCCTCAATACTTGTCCATTTTGTCTCAAACTTTAGTATGTTATACTTCAAGATGTTCTCTACAACTTTCATGAAGAGGTCGAAACAATATTCCAAATAAAAAGTCACATGCAACACACAAAATCGCGGACGGTCGGACTGGTCTTTCCGAAATCAGCATGCATGACCAACGAATCTCTCTTCAAAGCTCCGAAATCTCATCCCATCTACCACTACCAAGACTTACCATCTACTACACATCCACACAGCAATGCAAAGAGTAGGTTTTAGGACTTCACTTGTCTTAGATTCAAGCACAAAACAGCAGCAAACAGAGGCAAAGCAGCAACGAACGGCGGACGAACAGGCGGACGAACTCTCTTCCTCTCTTTCTCTCTTCCTCCCTTTCTCTCTTCGTTCTTTGGACGGTACTCTCTCTCTTCTCTCCCTTCTGGTCGAAATCCCCCCTCCCGTTTTGCTCTTTGATTAACAATTTATCTCTATTTTTGCATGTAAGGGACAAGTGGCTTCAAATAATGAACAAGTGGAGGCAATTCAAAGACAAGTGTCCACCGTGTCCACCATGCTTCACCTCCTTCATGCGTTGGCTACCCCATGGGCTCCATGGGCCGGGCCTCTTGGCCCACTTTAGGCCAACACACTTGGGCCTAAAGTTTAAACTCAAATGGCCCATATTTATTTTTGGTAATCCATCTTAATCCTCATTTAAATAAATACCTAATTGCATAATAATAATAAGGCCATAAAACTTGTAGTCACAAATCCATAAATTCCAATTTATAATGCACATGGCCACCGATAGAATTTTCTTTCCTATCACATAATTATCCATTAAAAGCTTGGCCATAAATCTTATTGCAAATTATGGATTAAATGGCTATAAAATAACTTGATGGTACTTCCATCACCTATTCATAGACTTTAATGTAACTAAAGGTCGTCATGAATTTTGGGATGCCACAGTATCATACTTCATTAAGAATTCAATTCAACCTACAAAACGTAACAGACGATATTGACTTCTCATATCAGGGCTACGTCAGTATCAAACAATCACATGCAATAACTTGTTCTTACCCATTAAACCTTGTAACTAGTGATGTTCTAGAAAAAGGTCGGGTTACCATTATTGGTGATTTCAATTAAAGGGTTTCAGCCCCATTTCTTGTGAAGTCATTATTACCATGTGTCTTAGTAAAGCCTTTGTCAAAGGATCGGCAAGATTATTACTTGACCTCACATAGACAATTGTTATGGTACCATCTTTAATCAATTGTCTCACATATTCATGTCTTAGACTAATATGTCTAGACTTACCATTATAGGTGCTATTATAGACTCTTGCCAAAGTAGCCTGATTATCACGATGGATAGAAATAGGAGGCATAGGATTAGGCCATAATTTGATATCTAATAACAAATTCCTAATCCATTCAGCCTCTTTCCCAGTTGCCGCTAAAGCAATAAATTCATATTCCATTGTTGAGTGAGTTATACATGTCTGTTTCTTGCTCGCTCAATATACAGCACCTCCAGCTAGTGTGAAGATCCATCCAGAAGTGGAACACTCATCTCCCACACTTGTAATCCAACTAGCATCGGTGTATCCTTCTAATACAGCCGGATAATTATTATAGAACAATCCTGAATTTTTAGTTCTCTTAAGATAACCAAAAATTCTGGTAATAACTCTCCAATGTTCTATACTTGGATTACTAGTATACCTACTCAACTTGCATACAGAAAAAGCAATATCAGGTCTAATACAATGCATCGCATACATTAAAGACCCTATAGTACTTGCATATTCTAGTTGTGCCACCACTCTACCAGTATTATAATTTAATTTAATATTGGAATCAAATGGAGTACTTACTTATTTGAAACCAAGATGTTGAAATTTATTTAATAATTTTTCAACATAATTACATTGGCTTAAAGAGTAACCCCCACTATGTTTCTTAACTTTAATACCTAAGATAGTATTTATTTCACCCAAATCCTTCATTTTAAACATGGAAGTTAGATACTTCTTAGTCTCAATAATTCCAGTCATATTCGTTCCAAAGATAAGCATATCATCAACATATAAGCACACTAAGACACTATAGTCTTTAGTGAATTTAGAGTATATACACCTATCGGCACTACTATTGATGAAACCATTTGACAATATGACCGAATTAAACTTTTCATGCCACTGCTTAGGAGCTTGCTTAAGCCCATAAAGAGACTTAATCAATTCACATACTTTCTTTTCATTTTCAGGAAGAACAAAACCCTCCGGTTGTTCCATGTAAATCTCATCATTTAAGTCTCCATTTAAGAAAGCAGTCTTAACATCTATTTGATGAACACAAAGATCATAAATGGAAGCTAGAGCAAAAAGAACTCAAATAGAAGTTATACGCGCTACAGGAGCATATGTGTCAAAATAATCTATTCCTTCCTTTTGTCTATATCCCTTGGCTACAAACCTAGCTTTAAAAGCTTGAATAGAACCGTCAGAATGATATTTTCTTCTAAAAACCCATTTGCACCCAATAGGTTTTGATCCTTTCGGTAAATCTACTAATACCCAAGTATTATTGGACATAGTTGAGTCCATTTCATCATTCACAGCTTCTTTCCAAAAAGAAGCATCTCTAGAAGACATAGCAACATCAAAGCTTCTAGGGTCATCTTCTAAATTTAGTACTAAAGGATATTTATTTATCACGTTATTATCTCCATCTCCTTCAACAAGAAAAACATGAGTAATAAAATCAGGACCTAAGTCTTTTGTTTTCCTAACTCTAGTACTTCTCCTTGGTTCGATCATGTCTTTAGAATCATTCGTTTCTTTCTCTTGAGAATCTCTTTGAGTTTCCATAGATTTTGAATTATTTTCAATAATTTCAGAATTTGTAAAACATTTATTCTCAAAGAATTCAACGTCTCTTGATTCTACAATGACATTGGACTCTAAATCAAGAAGTCTATAAGCTTTACTATTTTCAGCATACCCAACGAAAACACTTTTGATTGCTCTAGGACCGAGCTTTGTTCTCTTAGGATCTGGAGCTCGGTAGTATGCCAAACACCCCCACACTTTAAGATATGATAAGTTTGGCTTTCTACCTTTCCATATTTCATAAGGGGTTATGTCATTTTTCTTGGAATGTATTCTATTATGAATATAGCATGCAGTAAGTAATGCTTCTCCCCAAAGATTAATTGATAGCTTTGAATTTGAAAGTATACAATTAACCATTTCTCCAAGAGATCGATTTTTCCTTTCAGCCAAACCATTTTGTTATGGAGTATATGGTGCTGAAACTTGATGAATAATACCATGTTCTTCACAAAATGAAGAGAATTCATTTAAGAAATATTCTCCACCTCTATCTGAACGTAGAACTTTGATCTTCTTTTCTAATTGATTCTCTACTTCAGCCTTATATTTCTTAACTATAGTAAATGCTTCATCCTTCGATCTCATGAGATAAATATATAAGAACCTACTGCAGTCATCCACAAAGGTAATAAAATACCTTTTACCTCCACGTGTTAGCATACCATTGAATTCACATATATCACTATGAACCAAATCCAATAAATTCGAATTTCTTTTAACACTAGGAAATGGTTTCTTAGTAAGTTTGGACTTATCACATATTTCACATTTATCATATTCGCCATTGAAATTTATCAAGTCTAACTTCTTCATATTCTTTAAATAACGAATATTTATATGTGCCAACCTACTATGGCATAAAAAAAAAAAAAAAAACTCAACAATATAAGCAGAACTAGCAATATTATTATTGATACTAAGTTGATACATGTCATCATTGGCATAACCCTTTCCAACAAACAGCCCATCTTCGACAGGATAACCTTGTCGAATTCAAACAAAACCCGAAACTCCCGTGCAAAGTAAATCAATAGAAACTAGGTTCTTCCTAATTTCAGGTATAAATAACACATTAAGAAGAGTAATCTTCTTTCCAGAAGTGAAGTCTATCTCCACCGTGCCTTTTCCAGCAACCTTTGCAAGAGCATTATTCGCCATCGGGACCTCTTGAACATTTGAGTCAACAATCTCCTCAAATTGCTTGAACAAGTACTTGTCCTTGCACACATGGACTGTTGCTCAGAATCTAACCACCAACCGGATTGGACAGTGGCAGAATTGATTTCAGAAATCATAGCCATCGCATCATTAATTTCAGAAATTTTCATATTCGAAAGCATGGTTGATTGGCCACATAATTTTCTTCAACCAGATTTGCATTTGCCTTCACCATCGGAATGTTCTTGTCCTTGGAAATGCTCTTGCGGTGAATGCAATCCTTGGCATAGTGTCCCTGCTTGCCACAAACAAAACAGCAACCCTTTTTCTTCTTTTGTGTTCTCTTAAATTTATGCCCCCCGCTTTTTACTTTGAAGTTCTGGCCGAGTTTCCTTTTCCTTTCCACAGCATTCACCTTGGAATTGTGCAAAACAAAATTATCACGTAAACGTGACTCTCCCTCAATACGAAGATGTTTCTGTATCTGTTCCAAAGTAAAGTCCTCCGACTTGTGAATCAGCCTTTTTCCATAGTCTTTCCAACTTGGAGGCAATTTCACAATAATTGCTCTGACTTGAAAAGCTTCTGGAATATCAATCTTGAGGGCACGAATTTTATTCACAAGTACTTGCAATTCATGGACTTGTTCCAGCAAGGGTCTAGTATCAATAAACTTGAAATCAAAGTACTTTGCGATTAGATATCTGTTGGTACCTTGCTCCTCCGCTTTGTACTTGAATTCATTGCATTCCAAATTTCTCTGGCCGACTTCATTTCAGTGAATAAGTCGTACAGACGATTGGAGAGTGTGTTCAGAATGTGTCCTCGACATAGTAATTCATCCTCCGCACGTTTCTTCTTTTCCTTATTAACCCTCTCAATGGCTTCCGCACTTGGCTGTCCTCCTTCGATAGTAGGCATTGGATCTTCTATAGGCGCCAAGTTAGGATCCTGAATGTAGGAAATCTTCAGAGCAGTGAGTAAGAACAACATCTTGTCCCTCCAGCGAGCAAAGTTGTTCCCATCGAACCGGTCCAGTTTGACCATGTCTTAATTCATCACTTTGATTGTCTCCGACTCCATTGTTGCGAAATAAATCCTTAAAACTGTTGGAAAATTTGGCTTCGAATAGGGTAGAACAATGAAATCGGATCGAGTAAACAAATCGGACTTTAAGGCGTGATATCACTTTCTTTAAGGATTTATTTGCCCCACAACGTTGCTAATGGTCACCGGCAAAAATCTTCCAGGATACAACAAAGTCTCGGATGAGAATACTATATAGCAATTCTAGTATTTCTCCAGGATCTCTCTAGGAAACAATCGAAAAATTGGCTGCAGTTTTTTTTTTTTAGAAAGAAGACTCGAAAAAATGACCACACTTTTCCTTTCGAAAATTGACAAGTATATATATGAAAACAATCTTGCAACTTTTCGTGAAAATTGCCAAAGAATGAACAAACACGTCCTTTAGAAAATTGTTTGGATAAACAAATGCGACTCTTTGGAAAAAGTCGAAAACCGAACAATTGCAACCCTTCGGGAAAAGTTGCAAACCGAATAAGTAATTTTCCAAAGGTTGTCTTGAAAAGACACAAACAAAATTCGGAATAATAATTTTTTTTAATAAATAAAATTTCGAATTTTCATTTCCGAAAATTCTCAAAATAAAAGGCAACCTTTGAAATGATTAAAAATTAATAACATAAAAAATAAATAAATAACAAAGGGATTAGTGCTAATTAAACCGTGGGCACGCCAAGTGCTAAGTGCGCCAAAATCGCGCACCCGCACGCGGATATGGTGGGATCTAGCCCCACCCAATCATTCCTTTAAATATACAAAGGAAATCCCATATTTTTAAATTGGTTTGCTTTTTCCCACCTTTCCCATGTGGGACAAGGCAAAAAGCACTTTCTTTTTGTTTTAACAAACAAAACTCCAACACTTTGCAAGGTGTCATTCAAAGTTGAAATGGATTTCTTTGCACAGTCCTTCGCATTTGATAACTGATTTTAGGGCAAACAATATCTATTTCAATGATCTTGTTGTTTTCAAACTTGACTACAATTACTTCAAAGATGATTCAAAAACATGGGACGTGATTAAGGTAAATCACATGTTTTGATTCTAGTCTAACGATCCCAGTGTTACTATGCATTGGTTCTTACACTTGACATGCCATCCTTTTTACAGGGGGCACGGAAGTTGAAAGTTTTATCTCTCAGGTGGTGTGATGGTATAACGACAATCCCAAACTTCTCTGAGTGCTTGGAATTAGAGAGGTTGACTATTGCAAATTGCCAAAGTTTAAAGAAAATTCAAAGTTTCATCGGAAAACTACAATCCTTAATTGAGTTAGAGATTGAAGGGTGCCGGAATCTTACTGATTTGCCTGATGAAGTGGGGGCACTAGGTAAGCTTGAGTGCTTCTCATTGTGGGGATGTTTTGGGTTGAGAGAGCTCCTAGGCTCACTTAGGAATTTAACCTCATTGAAAGAGTTGGAAAACGACAAGTAAGGAAAATAGAAAGGAGGAGAAGGACGAGAGTGGGGAACCTGCCGACCAAAGTGATGTTTTTCAGTCGAGTTGGCAAAGGGGCGAAAGAGTTGAACATCATGGGAGCACCTGCAAAGCTACAACTGAAGTTGAGGATGAAGGGGACCTTTCTTCTGTAAGTAATGAATATTGCATTATCTCAGTTGTGCAGTCTTCAAAACTAATGTGGAATTTCAACGTGGTCCAGGTGAAGAGAGATAGATCTGTGGAGACTGACCGAATAGCCGCCAAAACAGCCGGAGGAAGTGGAACTGGACGTGGTTCAAATCCAGGAAGGGGTCCTGCAGAAAGAGGCAGAGGAAGGAGTATAGCTTCAAGTTCGAGAAACAGCAAAGGTTCGAGGTTGGGTAGCGACGCAGCTTCCACTTCAGGAAAGGGCAAGGCATTAAATTCAGGAAGGAGCATAACTTCAATTTCACGAAGCAGTGCGACTTTGAGTTCAGGACGGGACATGATTTTGAGTTCAGTAAGGGGTAGAGGTTCAAGTTCAAGAAGGGACACAACTAATATGGGCACATGTTCAAGTTCAGGAAGGGGCATAGCGTCTAGTTCTCGAAGCAGCTCGACTTTGAGTACAGGAAGGGGCAGAGGTTCAACTTCAGGAAAGGGCGCGACTGTAAGTTTAGGAAGGGGCACAACTGAAATGGGCTCAAGTTTAAGATCAGGGGCGAACAAAGGTTCTTTAAATTTACGAAGCAGCATGACTTTGAGTATAGGAAGGGGCAGAGGGGGCAGAGGGTTAAGTTCAGAAAAGGGAGCAACTATCAATTCAGCAAGGGGAACGACTTTGAGTTTAGGAAGGGGCGCAACTGAAATGGGCGCAAGTTTAAGATCAGGGACAGACAAGGGTTCGAGCTCGGCCACGACTAAGCCTCAAACATCGGTTTCATGATAAACGAAATCAAGGTAAAGTTGAAGTGTCCTCGAATGTTCTTCCATTTTTCTTTTCAGAGACTTAAAATCAACATGTGCTTATGAAACTATGTTCGGGTAATATCTGTTGAAGATGCTAGACAAAAACACGTTGCGGGAAATTCATGGTTGCGGCATGGCTAGAAGATCACGTACGAAAACATCAGGAGGAGTTGTTCTAACTCAGGATTGTGAAGGAGCAATTTCAGGATTAGTTTGAACCGCGGTTCCCTGTTGATATTCGTTTTTGTTTGCTTGTCACGGTTTGTTAGCTGAATGAAGACAGAAAATGCGAAGCTACTGCTCTGTTACTAACAAGGATATTATCATCGGCTTTCTATCATTTCAGTGTGAAAAAATATTTAATGCAAAGTGTCTTCCGTACAAAAACCAGTAGTGTTGTGTTGGCAAGTAGTTACGAAAGCTTCAAAGCTTTAGAAAATACCATGCCAGAAATAGTTCTCGATAATACTGACCTTGTGGGAATTGATTGACAAACCATATCGCATGCACAGAAAAAATAAGAGGGATATGGTATCGGGACTTTCTGAACCGTTACAAAATGTTCAATCATATTTCTCAACATTTCTTTGCGTAATTGGATCTCTAAACTATTTTTTATGTTCAAATTGGTCCTTCCATGAAAGATAAATGCCAACGTGGTATCTTACGTGGCAATTATAATATAAAAGGTTGATGTCAAAAAATTTTATTGCAAAATCTAATAAAAGGACGGAAATCTGAAAAATGAAAAAGATAAAACATCAAACAGAAATTTACTTTGGAAGTCTCTATCTAGAATTAGTTTTGAACTGGGTTGCATTCGTTTTGCCTATGACGAAGTGATTCTGCAATAAACCAAATTATTTCATGAGAGATGCATTTGCTGCCTTCTAGTTTTGCCTATAATTAGGCGGTTGCATTCTTCGCTAACCTCGATAGCACATGCAGTTTTATACGGCATTACTCCTCTTTTGCTACGTCATCAACTTATGAAAACTCATTTTTTCACCCAAAGAAAGAAAATGAAACGTTTACATAAGCTCGATCCAAAGTATCTCACCATCAGAATCTAAAATATATGAGCAGAGAACATGACGTATATAGTAAGTTAAAACCACTTAATTCCATACAATTTCTATCCCTTTGTTTTGGCCGTGAAAGAGAATAGAAATCTTTTGTTGCTTATATGGAGAGTAGCAGGAGGACAACCTGAAAGGTCTGAAACATGACATCTTCTACGCCACATGGGCTCAAAGAGCTGCTGTAGCAGAGAAAGCCCAATCTTGTTGGACTACTAATTAAGGACAACGTACAACGAGCAAAGTTCCCATTCTTATCGACAGTCAACGCCCATGTTGCATCTTCTTGTTTCCCCCCCTAAATTAGCCATACAAATTTAAAAGCATGACTATCCATGGTGCCCACTTGAAATACTTATGATAGACCATGTTGTCGACCGGTAGAGCACGGCACGCGGGCTCCAAAATAGCCGACTTTAAGAACCATGGCATGGCGTAATAGCCATTGTGACATTTCTTTTGTGTGTTTGCGTGGAGTGATATTTTGGTCCATTATCACTTGCTGAGTGAAGTTCATCTCTCCTGCTTTCGATTTCATGAAAGATAATTTATTAATTTGAAATTGAATGATTTGATGTGAACGCTTCTAGAAATCACTTTCTCTTTGATCTATAATCCAAAGCGTCAATATTATACTCTTTCAAGACGTGCATGGTCCGGGTGGGCGGTTCTCGACCTAGAACCGAGAACCGCCCGTTAAGGACTGGTTCCGAAAAATTGGAACCGGGATCCACCCGTTAGGTGCATGGATCCACCCAAGAACTGGACCGCCGGTCCAGTCCTATTCCCGGGTGGATCCATGGAACTGATCTTGACGCGAAACAATTTTGGTTTTCAACATAGAACGACTACATGACTTCCATAACAACAGCTGGAGAGGTTGCAAAAGGATATCATGGCAGGCACTTACGATAATCATGAGGAAATGATAGCAATTTTGGTTAAACTTGTTTTCTATCATGGCTATCATGGGTCGAAATAAAATTTTGCTGGCAAATTCCGTGTCCTAGGCTTTTTTTTTCCTCTAAGGTGTGATGATTTAAAAACCCTCTATGTGATGCTTAGGAACCTTTGTTTGTGATGAAGCCTAAAGATTTATTCCTTGTTGTGGACTCGTTGTCCTACATCAAAATCTCTCAGTCAAATTTTTTTGCTTTGTTTTGGCAAGTCTGTATAAGGTATATTACAGAAGCTGCATGACAAGATATTTCTTCCTCATTGTCTTTTTAGTTTAACTAAGGCCAAATTGTTTTTGCATTTTTCCAGGCATTTCATTATGGAATGATGATAAAGAAGTGATATTGACTTAATTTTTTTAGTTATTTGATTTGGGTTTATTAATTAGTAATTTCAATATTTTTAATATTAAAAATTAATATATTATTTTAATATAATCAGTCTGGTCCGGGTGGGCGGGTGGACAGATCCGCCCATGGAACCAGGAACCAGACCGGTACCCACCGGTTCCCATAAATTGGAATCGGGAACCGGACCGGTTTCCTCAAGAACCATCGGTTCCGATCCGGTTCTGGGCGGTTCGGGCGGGTCTCGGTTCTTTTACACACCCCTACATAATATAATACATATCTCTCATTCAGTTAGTATCCAATAGTGTTTTTTCATTATATCATAGGTACTTTAGAAATACAAAGCTATTGAGTCTAAATTTCATATGCCCAAAATCAGTTCACGTAATAATGTCACATATTTTAGTAATCTTGTTGTTGACATGTCAAATTTAATATCTTTAACATTTTGATTCAAATGGAATGCCATCCTATCTTAATTCTATCCAATCTCACTCAATCAAATCAATTCCACAGCTAGGTCTACTCTAGACGAAGTCACTGCAATTTGCAAGGCAAACCACATTCCATCTTCATCCCCCACCTCATGGACGGTTTCCCTCAGAAAATTCTGAGATCTGGCCCCTCCTACAAAGATGCAGCAACCACCTCTCTCCTCCCGACCCTGGAGATAGCAAAAACAAGAACTGAACTCTCCCAACCGATCCTTTTCCAACATAAACATAAAATTCAGGCCCGATGTATAAAATGACACGTGGGGCCCACATGATATCTATCCGAGAGAATGATGAAATCCCCTTGCAGGGAACTCTCGACATGTCCATCAATCATTAGTTAGCTCCAAAGTCAATCAATCTTTGGACTCTCAAATCAAGATATGCAATTGAGATTAGATAAGAAAAATGAGATCTGAGAATAGCAAAATTCAGAACCCCACTCGAGATATGCTCCTGGGACTTTTCTTGATTCTATCCGAATCCGAAATCTCCCACGTGGCCGTTGAAGGTGTTTGCTTCAATGGATAGCAACTTGGAAAAAGAAAAGCTGAGTGGGAATTCAAGAAAGGGGCACCACAAAATTTCCAAACGGAAAACCAATAAAACAAAGTTCTGATAAAATTTAGCAATTCATAAATAATTACATATCAAATCAATATTATAAAAAATCTTAAATTGATGCATTTCACCCTAAACTAAGTTTCGTGTCGTAAAATAATATTAAGATACTGTATACATGTCACATTTATCCAATTTTATTCTAAGATTTTAATAGATTTATCGCAAGTGTCATGGAAAGGAGAGATAATGCTGTTGAAAAACGACAGAGGCATTTGTAGTCTTATGAAAGGGACAGGAGCGAGGTGGTCGCAACTCCCTTATCCATAATTTTGGTACCCGTTGAGTTGACAGCGGCTTTGGATATTGTCGCCTAACCACCGCCACGCGGACGTACGATGCCCTCCCACGATTTGGACTCGTCGCTGCCGTTGGTGGCGTTTGAATTCGATTCTTCTTCGTCTTCTTCGTCTTCTTCGTGTTTTTGCTTTCTCGAGAAGGAAGGCGATTGGGGCCATCACACGTTCGAACACTGCCATTCAGCTGCTCTTGATGAAGGAAATAATGCGATCACGGATTGGATATCGTCCTCTAGCTTTACGCCACTCGTAGCATCGATTCGAGCCGCGAAATCGTGACTATATTTGGTTAGACACGGCATCCTGTTCTTTTGCTTTGATAATGTTTCTTCCCTCAGTTTCCTCCGGCTGATAATGATTCGTCGCCACTATGAAAATGAAACTCCAATTGACCGTACCTCGGAATTCAAGCGTACGTCCTTGATCTCTCCAGCTCCACAGGAATTATTTTCTTCAAAAGATCACTCAAGTAACGAGTGATTGAAAAAAAAAAATTAGGTAGAAGCGCATAATTATGTACGTCGAGCAAGTAAAGGTGTTGGCACTTTCATAAGTTCTCGAGATTCAAATTCTTAGATACTGATAACTGAGGAGAGTTCACGAGAGAATAAATCTCAATTAACTGTATGACACAAAAGACATACAAAAGTTTTTGTGCAGTGCGACATTTATGCGAGAAGTGCGAGAGATTAAGCTGTATCGGGACATCTTTAGGAGGGTACGGGTGCATGTATATATTGCTTTTTAGGGCCTTTGGTTTAATGAGTTTGATGGGAGAAGGATTAAAGATTAACCCAAGATCTTGGAACTGCCATCCTACGTTGTCGGCCTTTTCCTTGCTTCTTTATTGAATCTTGAAATTGAAGTCTTGTCCCCACACGGCATGTCTCTCTCTATCACCCCCTCTGAATGTCGTTTAAAGAGAGAGGTGAGAACAAGGAAGTCATCCTTTCATCATTTACAAGTTTAGAATACCAATCGCATAAATCAATTTATAGATACAACTATGTGTTTACACTAAAAAATGATAAGACTTAGTTGATAAGAGTAGAGATTGATAAAGAGCAAAAGTCATCAATGAAAAGAACAATCGACAACTTGATGAGTAGAAATATTTTCATATATTTAAGCTCCTTTAAATAAATGTGGATAGCTTGAAGAGCATGGATAACCAAGAAAGTTATCGACAACAAAATTTGCTGTCTTGAGATGAAATCATGGACATGTAACTAGGGGTGAACGATTTTAGGATTGTTCCAGGTCAATTGGAACTGGTTCCTTGGTTTTTTAAATCTGGAACCTACGTACCGTAGAACCTATCTTGTCAATCAATTCTCATGTTGGTTCCAAAGTTTACACGGGAATTGGTCAGTTTTTGTTTCATTTCTTTCTTCTTCTTTTTTATTTTATTTTTAAATAAGCAAAATGAAAGTGAATGTAACAATAAAAATTTCCATTTGTCAATAACAACAATCCATAAAAAGACGAACACACAAAATTTCTATTATCAAAATAAATAAAAAAAAGAATAGAAATGTATTTGCTACAATCCAAAAAAAAAAAAGGAACTCATTTGATCGCAGCCGCCGCCATCCACCCGCCACCCATGGTCCACTGTCACCGTCGACAACTGCCGGCAGCTGGAGGTCAGCAGCAGGTTGGCTGCAGCGAGCGTTGACGGTCGATAGTGACAACGGCAGTGGCGGCGACAGCCGACGGTGGTGAGAGGCAACTAGCCAGTGAATGGCAACCTACGGGGAGCGGTAAGGAAGAAAAAAAAAAGAGAGAAAATATATATAAAAAAATGGCTTATTTTTAGAAATTATTCTCAAAAACAAAAATCTATTTTTTTCTACTTCTAATTTCTTTTTCAAATCTATTTCCCGATTATTTTCCTATTATAGGAAATAGAAAAATTAGTTGACTTTACCAAACATATTTCTATTCTTTTTTTTTTCCAAGGAGCAAAAGAACAAAAGAATAGAGGAACAAAAATGTTCCCATGCACTACCTAAGCTTCTTGTAGATAAGTGTCGTTGTAACTTCTTGTAACAATAGAGAACAGCCGCTGCGTTGGTTCGGGGACATAGGGGGCGAGATCGAGGGCGAGGAAGAGGGCAGGATCGAGGTGGGCGAGGATATGAAGGAGGCAGACCACGGCTTGGTAAAGTAGGAGTCGAAGGCGGCGGCGGCCGCCGCTGAGGGGCGGACTGGGGACCTGAACTCGGAGTCGGTGGCGCTCTTGGGGCTGTGCTGCTGCTGCTGCTGGTGGCCGGGGAGGACCCGGAGATGGTCAGGGGAGTGGGCAAAGAAGCAGACGCGGCGGCGGCAGCTCTGCCCATCCTTGCACGGCTGGGTCCGGCATCGCTCCGGGTGGAGCGAGCACTCGAACACGCCGTGGGCGAACTCGCACGAGTCCCCCTTCTTGCACGCACCTGCGCAAAATCGAGAAAATCTCACTTGAATAAAAACTGAATTTAACCAAATTTCGTCACACAGAAAACCGAAAAATCCTGCGTACAAAAACAATGTTGTATCATGGATCGAACAATCCAATAGCTTTCAGAGTAAAAAAAAAAAAAACCGACATTTACATTATCTGGTTCGCTTGCAGATGGCACTGCTGGGCAGCCCCGTCAATTGCTTTGAGTTTCATTCTTTACATGGTGTAGTCGAGATGTCGTCAGATGCAGAGAAGTCGCATCTCTTTCAGCTGCTCCTTCGTAAAGCCTCCTCCATTTTCACTCCAAAACGAGTCCGACCTTCATAATTGTGTTTTGCTTGCAGCATTTGTCTTCAAGATGGCCGCGAAAGTTTACTCCTCCTGAGTCGAACATCAACATCCTTAACAGGAACCATCCTTTTGTTGACACCGGAAATTCTTTAAAAAATTTGTTGACCAAGTCATTAACCCGAAAAACAATATGACATGATTAATTTATATATCAGCACTAATGAATGTAGTTTTGAGTGGTGTATACATGTGTAGATAGAAGTCTATCCATTTTAGATCACTATCATACTATTTCAGGTAAAAATAAATATATTTGTAAGTTGTGAACATGCTTAATTGCACGTCGCTTGTGGCATGGTATGGAATCTATGGATATATAAGCTTCTACAATGCATGGAATATGTCTTTTAGCCTAATGTTGTGCCCTGTTATTGGTTAGTGGTAACAATACTAAGCATATTCAAAAGTTATGTATATGCTGATTTATATGGAGTTTGCAGCTCGGTTTCTGGATTCAACATCTGTTTTGTGTGTTGTGTGTGCTTATAAGCATGACAATTAATCTTATAAGGTTTCGGAGGAGATAAATTGATATTGTTTTGTCTGCTGGCATGCTTCGCTGGTGGCTAAAAACAGAGCCACCGACACTTATTATGGATTATTGGATCAAAAGAATTGGCTCGGCCGTTTGACGGGCTGGAGAGACATGTCCTTATCATCCGAGGATCAAACCTACACGTGACTTTTAAACTATCAAGGTCTGGTCCATTTAACAGACTATATCAGTTTGAGTTGCCCGAAAAAAAAAAAAAAAAAAAAAAAAAAAAAAAAAGAGAGAGAGAGAGCAAAGAAAAACCCTCTTTAGACCAGATCTCCTAACCTTGAATATCTTCTACGTGTCATGAAATTTAGGTTCTCATCTTTAATTTCTGTTTGGGTGGACTGAGCTTTGACAATTCTCAGAGGCCAGACCACGAGCCAGCATGGAGCGCCATCTTAGTCCAAATGAATATGCTCGGTCAAATGACAAGATCCAATACATATACATATGTCACTTTCTCCATTTAAGAAAAAAAAAACACTAATTCTTTTTTTCCCCAAAAAAAAAAAAAAAAAAAAAAAAAAAAAAAAAAAAAAACCTTGCCCAAGAGCCCGTGGGAACATTACAGTTGGTTAATTAACATTGGCGTTGCAGTAAAAAAAAAGCTCCCCAGTGTGGTCAACGAAAGAATCCCCTCCGCGTTGGCCGGCGAGGCGCCATCCATCGTGGAAATTTCAACTACGACTACTACAATTTTAAGTTTATAAATAGTCCATTGCTTGCGTGATTGAATGTGAACCATGTCAATACCGGTTCAATTACGTCGGTCCAAAGTAGCCAATCACTTTTTGTGTTTTTGACCTCTTCGATAGAAGCGGTAAGATGAGTCACGGAGTGGAAATGAGATTAATGTGAATAGCAATCCACAACTCGTGCAAAAACTTGCAAATACATGCAAAGGCAGAACAAGCTTTAAGTGCGTATAGAGATAAACTCCACACTTTATAATCAGAGTTCAATGAGGCTTTCAAATTTCGTTTCTTCCCTATACCAGACCAGATAAAAATTTCTCTTATTTTTTTATAGAAAAATTCTTGCACTAGTGTGTCTGTCAATATCGGGAGGATTTTCACCTCATTAGTGGGTGTGAACTAGATTGCAACTCGCAACTAGCAGTTTATCTGGCTCAACTAATCATGTGCATAAATAATTTATTATTATAAAATAATATCTTCATCTTATATCAAAATATCCTACAAATTAAATCTACTACCCAAAAAAAAAAATGTCGAGTTTGTGTGACTTCATGTACTCTTGTTAACTAGGATAATACAATATAATATATGTCTAATTTCTTATTTTACGTCCCTCTATCACCTTGATGTTCCTCGCGAACATATGCCAAACATAAAGTCAACAATGGCTGCTTATGAGATTATTTAACTATAGAGTCGTCTATAAAATGTTATATATGATTCTAATAAGGTGGGATCTCGATTCATTTCTAGGAAATGCAACCTTGGACTTGTGGCTTTGCACATACCTAATCAAGACAAAAAAGAAAAAAATTTAAAAATTATCTTAATGGCAGCATATTTGCCTTTATGTTCTTCCGAGGAGCCTAAAAAATTGAATTTGTTGAAAAGTTTGGGGCACTTCATTTAAAAGTAATCTTTGGTCTTCGTTAAGTGGTTAACACCAAAACACGGGAACAAACAATACTAACACATGTATAATCATACATGTATGGTACACTTTGACGTCCAACTTGTGAAGTTAAAAAGAAACATTGTTGTTGAATGAGTTGGCATGTTCTCAACCAAAAAGAAAAAGTTGGCATGTTAGAGACCATTACAACCAGAAAAGATTCTAAATAAGATAGAGGACATTCATGACGGTTCAAGGCAACAACGCCTTAAATAATCGTTCCTCGAGTGAGCATCCATCACCTAGTACAATAATTTCCATTCTACTAAAGTAATATATAATAATAACCCCAAAAAAGAAAAAGATTAAAAAATTATCTTAATGGCAGCATATTTGCCTTTATGTTCTTCCAAGAAGCCTAAAAAATTGAATTTGTTGAAAAGTTTGGGGCACTTCATTTAAAAGTAATCTTCAGTCTTTGTTAAGTGGTTAACACCAAAACATGGGAACAAACAATACTAACATATATATAATCATACATGTATAGTACACTTTCATGTGCAACTTGTGAATTTAAAAAAAAAAAATTGTTTTTGAATGAGTTGACATGTTCTCGACCAAAAAGAAAAAGGTGGCATGTCAGACCATTACGACCAAAAAAGATTCTAAAAAAGATAGAGGACATTCATGATGGTTCAAGGCAACAACGCCTTAAATAATCGTTCCTCGAGTGAGCATCCATCACCTAGTACAATAATTTCCATTCTACTAAAGTAACATATAATAATAACCCCAAAAAAGAAAAAGATTAAAAAATTATCTTAATGGCAGCATATTTGCCTTTATGTTCTTCCAAGAAGCCTAAAAAATTGAATTTGTTGAGAAGTTTGGGGCACTTCATTTAAAAGTAATCTTCAGTCTTTGTTAAGTGGTTAACACCAAAATATGGGAACAAACAATACTAACATATATATAATCATACATGTATAGTACACTTTGATATGCAAATTGTAAATTTTAAAAAAAAAACATTATTTTTGAATGAGTTGACATGTTCTCGACCAAAAAGAAAAAAGTGGCATGTCAGACCATTACGACCAAAAAAGATTCTAAAGAAGATAGAGGACATTCATGATGGTTCAAGGCAACAACGCCTTTAATAATCATTCCTCGAGTGAGCATCCATCACTAAATATAATAATTTCCATTCTACTAAAGTAACATATAATAATAACACCCCACCCCCTCCCCAACCACCACGTCCTCTTTCTTTCTCTCCATATTTAATTTTGGAGGTGGACTTTAATCTTCCGGTGTTCAAACCAAAAGACTCAGAGAGCAACACAAAAAATTGATCTACTTTTTACGTTGTTGTTTTTTTTTTTTTTTTTTTTTTTTTATTATTATCAGCATTGGCGCTGTTACTAAGTTACTTGTTCTAAAATTGTCTTATAAGCTAAACTTTTATGTTATAATTAAGAAGTGTCAAAATAGTCAACTTTTTTCAGATTTTACGTTAATATGACTAGATGATTACTCTTATATTTACACGCCTGACTACACTATCCTTCTTCCTTTACTACTCTTGATTTTTTTATTTTTTTCTCAAATTTATATTTTTGTTAGATATTGAAAACAACTTTTTCTGTTGTAATTGTCCCATAAGGTGGGACGTTAGCAATAAACAGCCACGTCAACATCTACATTTATAATTTTAATAGAAGTGCCAATTATACAGAAAGTATACTGTTCTGAAATTGAATGACCTAATGGAACACACTTTTATAAATCACTTTCTCTTGATCTAACTCCAAAGAGGCAATATTGTGCTTTTGTAACACAGAATAAGTCACGATACGAACTTGAGCAATATTGTGTGTCGGAATAACTATATCCAATTTTTCTAGATATCATAATGTGATGCATATCTTTTATTTAGTTGGTATTCAATAGTGGTTTTTGACCATGTTTGATGTGCTTTAGAAACATCGATTTTTAAGAAGTATAATGGTAATGATTTTAAATTTCATGTACTCAAAGATAAGAACAAAAGAGAATTGTAAATTTCTATGTCTATCACAACTGATCATCTAATATAACAGGATGTCATAATATCAATTACAATCAATTATAGATATGCACCATTAAGAAAGATAAAAAAAAAAAAAAATCTCCTAATTATTTCTAACATCTTCTTAAACTCAAGGTAACATAGAATAAGTCAACTAGAATTTTGATAAAAGATCTAAAATATGTCTAGGTGAACGTGACTTAAATATAAAAGATTTTCTCATAGTTATTCGTTCAACAATAAATTGAAAGAAATATTAATTGCACATATATTAACGTCTTATGAAAAGATGCAACACTAGCACGCATACCAAAATATTACTATAAATACAACTCCTGATCAAAAGACACCACTACTAATTAATTGGAAGGACAACACTACCAAGAATAACAAGGAAAAGTTCCATCTCTAGTAACCAAAGCACGACCTATCATGACCGAAAAGGGGTTTTTTTTTCTATTGACTTCAATCGTTGAACTTTCTTTCTATTCGACCTCTCCAAAAAACCAATTTGGTTTACTCTATCATGACCGAAAAGGGGTATTCGATTTGAGACATTAAGTCTTGTGATTATGGCATCTACATAGGTAAGTGTAAATCGGAAAATGTTGAAAATGTTCAAAAAGCATTCATTTTTATAGGTAGTTGGTATTAAACATGCTCAAATAAACTCCTTTATTCCGCCCAAAAAAAAGAAAAAGAAAATACACTTCTTATGAAAAGATGCAACACTAGCACGCATACCAAAATATTACTATAAATACAACTCCTGATCAAAAGACACCACTACTAATTAATTGGAAGGACAACACTACCAAGAATAACAAGGAAAAGTTCCATCTCTAGTAACCAAAGCACGACCTATCTTTTTTTTTTCTATTGACTTCAATCGTTGAACTTTCTTTCTATTCGACCTCTCCAAAAAACCAATTTGGTTTACTCTATCATGACCGAAAAGGGGTATTCGATTTGAGACATTAAGTCTTGTGATTATGGCATCTACATAGGTAAGTGTAAATCGGAAAATGTTGAAAATGTTCAAAAAGCATTCATTTTTATAGGTAGTTGGTATTAAACATGCTCAAATAAACTCCTTTATTCCGCCCAAAAAAAAGAAAAAGAAAATACACTTCTTAACATTTTTTTTGTAAACATGTGAATGAATAAATTAACCCGATGGAAATTGGTGGGTGGTTGAAGAGTCCAGACACAACATAAAAGAACACCTATAAAGGTAAAGAAGTATAAGAAATCCCAAAATGATAACCTTATATCATAATCCGTAAAATGTGCATTAAAGATTATGATTAATACCACGAAAAATTCCAAACTATTACACTAATGACAAATTAAAATTTCGTTAGTTTACATTAAATTTAATCATCAAATTTTTGAATTGAATGACATGTGCTAGTCCATGGGTATATCGGTATAATGGCTTATGGTTTTATCCTCTATTCCGATTTGTGACTTTTCGCTGTATTAATATAATTTAACAAAGACTAACGAAAGATAAATTTATCACAAATGTACCTATTTGAGATTTTTGATGATTAAAAAATTAGATCTAAGTAAAAATTGTCACGTGTGTATCAATTTGGAATTTTTTGTACTCAAAAAATTAATTTGAGATAAAATTGTCACATTTGTATCAATTTGAGTTTTTTACTGATATTATCCAAAAGACTATTTAGATGGTAAGAAATCTCGTATGAGTCGTCTCTCTATCTCTCATTCACGACCTTCACTATCAAGCTTAATGCTGATCAACTCATGGCATCAACTCTCAATTTTTAATATGAGTCAATTCTTTTTACTAATCTTGCAATTAAGAATAGAGAAGTTCTTTGTTTTTTATTTTACTTTGTTTATCGGAAAATATTGCACTGAATGCGTGAAGCTTGATGGAATCGGTTCCATGGACCTATCCAAGATTTGGATTGGATTGGTGGTTCGATTCTTGAGTGGATTCATGGAACTAAAGGTCAATTCTCTATTCCAATTTTTTTGGAATTGATACAATTCTTGGGTGGATCCATAAAATTGCCTATTTGAACTATGCTCACCTCTAGCGAAAATTATACATAAAGTAAATCTTATTTCTTATATCTAAATGAAATCAATAGTATCTACAAAAAAAAAAAACAAACAAACAAACAAAATGAAACTAACATACCAGACATTCATTTGAAGCATACTAAAATTTAAATTTTAAATAAAAAAAAGCAAGGAATCCACTAAATTCAGGGTTGCCAAAATTCTTAAACTATATATCATAATCCGCATTACCAGAACAAATAAGTGCATTAAAGATTATTTTAGATGGAGAGAGAGACCTTTTTTTCAAAAAAAAAAAACGGAAAAAAAAAAAGGACGAAGAGTTTTCAAAAATGACAGATGGAATTTATTTGAAGAATCTGATCTGTCTCTGTCTCTCTCCCTCAATTTCTCCTCAACGAAGGGTTTTAAGCAGAATTTCTCTCTCTCTCTCTCTCTCTCTCTTCGCTCACCACTTCGCCCGGCGGTAGAATCCAGATCTGGCTGTAGAGCGACGGCGGACTGCCGCGTCCACCCCTCCGTCGCCCCGGCGGCTGTCCCTTGGCCGATAGAGCTGCTAGTCCACAGATCTGGAGACGCAAAGCTGTGGTCAGCCGAGGACGGCCTCTCCTCCGCAGATCTGAGCTCCAACCTCGGACGTCGGCCTGAGTAACAAGCCGCCGCCGACTTTGCTAGCGACGATCTGAGCGCTCAGATCTGTGAACGGCTCGTCACTTGCGATGACAGCTCGTTCCTCTTCTTCTCGTCCACAGATCTGAGCATTCCGTCTTGGACACGGAGGGGCGGCTCGGCCTGGGCACGCAGCGGCGTCAGCCTAGACTCGGCGCGGACAACTCTGCCGGCGGCGACGCCGGAAGAAGGGTCCGAGGTTGGGCTCAAAGGTGGCCGCAGGTATTTTGGCCCAATTCTTTTCTAAATAATTCAACATCCAAAAAAAAAATTATATATATAAGTAATTTGTAAGCGGCTTTTAGGTGCTAAAATATAGGCGCGTTTTTACTTTGAAGTGTAATTCTGAAAGAAAAAACGTTTAGAAGCAAATTTTTATGCTAGGCCACACCACACTAACTTCTTTTCTCTATAAAAGAGAGAGATCCGGAAGTAATAAGCTTCCTAGCTATGGCGAACTCAGAGGCTGGATCGAGTAGTGAAGCTGCGAGAGCATCGGGAGGCGAGTATCAAGTGTTCCTGAATTTCAGAGGGCCGGACACTCGTTATGTGTTCACGGACTTCCTCTACCAGGGATTGGTAGATGCGGGAGTCCGCGTATTTAGGGACGAAGAAGA
Organism: Eucalyptus curtisii; assembly: GCA_017140595.1. Taxonomy (NCBI): domain Eukaryota; kingdom Viridiplantae; phylum Streptophyta; class Magnoliopsida; order Myrtales; family Myrtaceae; genus Eucalyptus; species Eucalyptus curtisii. Next base: position 28,972,762 of record CM029496.1, on the reverse strand, counting down.
ACTCCGCGCCGGCGAAGTGATTGGTGGGAACCTTTTACATGCTATCAACAACTCTAAGATCTACATACCCATCTTCTCTCAAACTTATGCATCCAGCAAATGGTGCCTCCGTGAGCTTGCGCACATAGTAAAAAATGTGTCTAAGTCAGAAAGTCAGAAAAGTATCCTTCCCATTTTTCTCGATGTGGAACCTGAGGACGTTAAGCTTAAGACTCCACAATATAACAATGCCTTGCTGGAACATGAGAAGAATTTTCCTGTAGAAGTCGAGGAGTGGAGAAAGTCTCTTGCAGAGGTAGATGAAATCAAGGGATGGAACGTGAAAAAGGATGAAGGGTAATTTACTCTTTTAAGACTCTTACCTATTTCGTCTTTTCTTTTTGTTGTATGGAATATGGTGTTCCCTGTCGAATGATTTATTTTATTCTTTTTGTAACGGGAAGTATTGAAAACTATCTCCAACGCTGCTCTCATTCAACTTTACATCCTCTGCTTTGTCTATGATTACCCAAGGAAACTAAGATTTGGTGAAACAAAATCATGTCTCAATATTCAATAGACGCGAGAGCAAACTACATTTTCAATGTACAGCGCTGCATTTCTCTTCATGATTCTCCCGTTACAAGTGCTGAAAGTTTTTCTAGGCTTAGCTATAAATGTCGAATTTTTGTTGACGCACAATATAGTATCCACCACTAGGTTACTTTGGCTACTACATAAGGTAATACTATAGTCTTCAGATATTTCTATAACCTACATATGAAAAACATATCAAGTGAATCGTGCTAAATTAGCCATACTAATTATTTGGTGTACTTGGATCTCGTCCTTGATGTGCTTCAATTTATTCAAGTTAGAGTTTTGACTGTTCGAAGTGTGATGCGTGGGTAGATCTAGTCAACTAATGAAAGCGCTTTTGTATATGGCAGCCAAGCAACAATTGCCAAATTGGTTGTTGAAAGGGTTTTGGAGAAACTGAAGCTGAAACAAAGATTAGTGCCTAAACATTTAGTTGGACTTGATGATCAAGTAAAGCACTTGATAGAGTTATTAGATGTCAACCATCGCGATGTGCGATTGATTGGAATTTATGGAATGGGTGGCATTGGTAAAACAACCGTCGCCAAAGTCGTCTTCAATGAACTACTTTCCCACTTTGGAAAGTGTTCTAGTTTTCTTGAGAACGTTCGAGAAAAGATGTCGACCGAGGATGGCATAGTCCAATTGCAGAAAAAACTACTATCTGACATTATTGATTCTAGATCTGCAAGAGGAGTCCAGGATGTGGAAGAAGGAATGAGGAGGATTGGGGAAGTACTCAGCACTAAGAAGGTCCTTGTGGTTCTAGATGATGCTAATAATAAAGACCATATTGAGAGACTAATAGGAAACAATTCATTACATTCAGGATCTAGAATAATTATTACAACGAGAAACAAGACTATTTTGCAAGGTCAGGAATTTAAAGATGAAATTATACCGTATGAGATGCTTAAGATGGATGATGCTTCTGCACTTGAGCTTTTTTGTCGGCATGCCTTTGGAAAAAACTTTCCTTCGGATGATTATCATCGGCTTTCCAAGGAACTTGTCTCAAGTACAGGAGGGCTTCCTTTGGCTGTTGAAGTGATAGGTTCGTTACTTAATAAGAAAGACAAAGCATTTTGGGAAGAGACTAAAATCAAGTTAAGGAATGTACCTGAGGTAGAGATTATGGAGAAGTTGAGGATTAGCTATGACGACCTAAATGAACATCAACAACAAATTTTTCTCGATATAGCATGCTTCTTTTTCAATGAGAAGAAGACCGATGCAATTTACATGTGGACCGATTGTGATTTTTATCCGGTAAGAGGAATTGATGTCCTTACCAATAGGTGCTTAATAAAGATATTGGACGATGATAAGTTCTGGATGCACGATCAACTCATAGACATGGGAAGGCGAATCGTCCATCAAGAAAGTCCAAATGACCCTAGCAAGCGAAGTAGGGTGTGGATTGCAAAAGAAGCCCTTGAAATAATAAGAACCGAAGAGGTAAGTAAGAAATGTCCGATTTTCAAATAAACATTGTATATTCTAAGATAAAGGATTCCTGCTTGATTTAGGATATTTATCATTTTTTTTTCTTATCCATTCAAGATTGTAAACCATAGTGGTTGGAAGTTGACTAACTTATTCACACCATTGGAAAATTTCACTTGCAGAGGAAGAACAAAGTTGAAGCACTCGAGATGAAAGGATCTTTTGGTACAGGAGATCTACATATCACAAATGAAGAGTTTGAAAAGTTTCAAAACCTACGATTCCTCAACTTATATTTTGCAACTTTTACTGACTTTGCAAGGTTTCCTTCAAAGTTGAAATGGATTTCTTTGCACCATACTTCGTATTTGATAACTGATTTCAGGGCACACAATAGCTATTTCAATGATCTTGTTGTTTTCAAACTTTACTTCAATTTCTTCAAAAATGATTCAAAAGCATGGGACTTGATCAAGGTAAATCACATGTTTTGATTCTAATCTAATGGTCCCAATGTTATTATGCATTGGTTCTTACACTTGACATGCCATCCTTCTTCCAGGGGGCACGGAAGTTGAAAGTTCTATCTCTCGAGTTGTGTCATGCTATAACGACAATCCCGAACTTCTCTGAGTGCTTGGAATTAGAGAGGTTGACTATTACAAGCTGCGAAAGTTTAAATAGAATTGAAAGATTCATCGGAAAACTACAATCCTTAATTGAGTTAAGGATTGAAAATTGCCCGAATTTTACTGATTTGCCTGATGAAGTTGGGGCACTAGGTAAGCTTGAGCACTTCTCATTAAGGGAATGTCCTGAGTTGAGTGAGCTCCCAGGCTCACTTGAGAATTTAACCTCATTGAAAAAGTTGAACTTATTTAATACAAGCATAACGGAACTTCCCAACTTCATTGGAAAGTTAAAATCATTATGTGTCATCCATTTCGCAGTATGCCATTGGGAGAGTCATGCTTGGCATTTACCAAGAGGCATCGGCATGTTGATAAATCTTGAAGAGCTAGATCTCTCTGGGCATAAAAGAATGGAAGGTGAAATTCCTTATGAAATTGAAGGATTGTCATCTTTAAAAATCCTAAAGTTAAAATGCACCGGTATTTGCCGAATTCTAGGGAAAATCGACATGCTTTGTCACCTCCAAATGGTCGACTTATCTGATTGTCATGACATTCAAGAGTTGCCGAAATTTCCCACAAGTTTGACTTGTCTACGTATTCAATCTAAATCATTGCTCTCGATCCCGGATTTGTCGTATCTTACTAGGTTGGATGAATTGCTACTAAGTAATTGCAACTTTTTAAGTGTGATATCAAAACTGATGGATAATGAGATATCAAAACTGATCGTGGGATGCAATTTATGTTGGATTGAGGGGTTACCTAAACTGAAAAAGTTATCGTTAATTCTGCATGGCGTCCTTGGACCTTTAGAGTTGGCTTATCTTCCTCATCTAGAATTCCTTACTTTGGTAGGCCTAGACTTAAAAACCCTCATGCAGCTTCCGTCCTCCACCAGCAGTTGGAAGTATTTGCGGACTCTATGGATCGGTCATTGTGAAGTGGAAGACATTTTACTTGAGGGACTTCCGCAACTGGAAGAATTAACTGTCGAGTATTGTATACGGCTTCAGAGATTATTCATTCTTTCGAAATTACCGAAGCTACAAGAAGTGAGTGTATCACATTGTCAAGAGCTAGTTGAGATACGAGTTGTGGATCTTTCGGAATCATTGATTATCTTGGGCATTTTTTGGTGCTCATCTTTGACAAGAATAAGTGGGTTGTTATACTTGAAGAACCTAGTGAGGTTGAGAATCATGGGCTGCCTTGTACTTACTAATGTTGAGGACCTTGACGAGCTAGAGTCTCTGCGTTCCTTGGAGGTCAGATGGTGCGCGTCATTGGAAAGGTTGATTGATGCATCTTGCACAAAAATACCAGATAATTGCTTCACCTTAATAAGTAAATGTGGAGACCATATCAAAGATTTCAATGATTCAAATGGAATGATACCCCTGAAGCTTTATAAAGAATTGATTCTTCAGGTACGGCATCTTCTTCGTCAATGTGTGGGACTTTTGCATGCTTCCTTTTTAGGCCAAATATCCTCCTTTCTTTGGCTACATGATATCCGCCTTTTCAAAGTTGCCATTTTTTTGTTGCACGCTAATGTCTTTGGTGATTGATTTGTTTCCTTACATTAGTCACTCATCTCTTCTTCCTTTTTGGGTGTTGGATAGTCTTAGTTGTTTAGTATTGCTAGCAAACTAATATAATCACTCTAAATATTAAATTAATCAAAATTACTTTCATACATAACATGCTAGATAATAGATCATAAATTATCGATTTCAAAAACATTATATGATTCCTTTGCAACTATTTCTTTTTTAAGTTTTGCAATAGGCATAATTAATGCACAAATATACTATCGCGCATGTAATAAAGGTAATTATGGACTATTTAATTCGATTATCTCATTAATGCGCTATGGAGAAATTACTGTCCAATTCATAACTGTACAAAAGAAAATTAAAAAAGAAAACGAAAAAGAAAAAGAACTCATTAGATTCTACCAAGTGTTGCCACATGGGAAAGCGAATGAAGGCAGATAAGTTGTGGCATATATGTTGATATTATGATAATTAATCTCTTGTAAATTTGTTGTTTCCCTCTCAAGTAAGCATAATTGTAATGTTTGTTTTGCCTTGTTCTTTGTTATTTCTGTTAGACTAATTTATGCAATTTAATATAGGGCTAATCCATTTACTTGCAGATTAATCAAAAACTTTGTTACGCATTTATTTGTTGTTTTGCCGATGCATGCACATACAGTGGACTTGACTAGCTTTCCATTTTTGGCCACCAATGAGCACATAGTCATATGTATATATGTACATACATATTATGTTTTGTTTTTTATGTTTTATGTCTTTACATTTTTGTGATTTGTAGATTCAACTTTTTTATATCTAGATTATTTATTTTATCTAGAGTAAAAATTTCTACTCTGTTAAATGCATTTATGTCATGTTTCCAAAGGATTGTCTAGTGAATGTGGGATATAGAAAAACAAAATAATGATTCGAAAATTAACTAATGTATCCATTCATATAGAAAGTGAGTAGTTACAATCTTCAAATAAAGAGCGAAGGGTAGTTAATTTGTGGTATATATGTTTGATATTATGATGATCCACCTCCTATGAATTTGTTGTTGGCCTCTTGAGTAAAGATACTTAGAATGTTTGTTTTGCCTCTTTCTTTAATAATTTTGTTGGAATGTTTATGCAATTTAATTCAGAGCTGATCTATCCACTTGTAGTTTAAGCAATAACTGTGAGTCACATTTATGTACTGCTTTGTCAGTGCATGCATATATAGTGGGCTTGACTGGCTTTGTATTTTCGGCTACCAGTGGGCTTGAGTTGCTGTCAATGCAATTTTAGCACCACTGCGAATCGCGAACATGCAGGATTGTCATTTTTTTATAGTACATGATTATTTCAAAGTAAATCGAAGCGCGTATTGCTTGAACAAATAGTCATATATTATATCAGGACGTAACTTTTATATGAGCAAATAAATTATTTCTCTAAAAAATGCAACTTATGGACGAAAAGAGACACTATTTGATTTTGAAGCATATTTTTTACATATGAAAAGAATACAACATACAGACTTTATTAGACTGATTTAAAACAATGTGTTCCGTTGTTAGGGGATTTTCATACGAATATGAAAAAGTAGAAAATAGAACTCCTTTTTAGTTTCAAAATGCAAAAAAAAAAAAAAGAATTTATATGAGTATTATAATCGAAATAAATATCTAACAATTAAAAGATAGTAATTCGTGAAGTACATAAAATTACTAAAAAAGAGGAGACTATTGTAATTAAAGTGAATACAATATGAAGGTTAAGTTCACTAAAATAACAGTATTAAAGTTAGAAACAGAAACGGAACTTGATGCGGAATTAGGATGGCAAGACTTACTCCTTTTTCTTTTTTCTTTTTTTTTTTTTTTTTTCGGCTTTACTGGGCATGGTATGGAATGATTAGAGCAAACGATGATAAATTTTAAAGAAGGAAAGTTAATAAATCAATTTTATAATTAAACCGTCCAAATTCTAGCGGAACAAAGCATGTTGAGTTAATAGTCTGCTCTTGATTCCAATCTGCTCTTCATGTCCATGTTCAGGATGAGACTGAAAGGGACGTTTCAAGGCCTGATGAAGACTCGGACTCTGCATCTGTGGATGAAAGCGAAACTGATGGCAACTCCTCCATTGATGATTTCCAATCAGAGCCAGGCAATGCTGAATGTCTTGAGGCCCCAGGGAATAGAAGCCAAATGAAGGACGATAGGGTTGGGCACCCGGCGCTGTCAATGGAGGGAAAACGACAAGTATGGAAAATAGAAAGGAGGAGAAGGACGAGAGTGGGGAACCTGCCGACCAAAGTGATGTTGTTCAGTCGAGTTGGCAAAGGGGCGAAAGAGTTGAACATCATGAGAGCGCCTGCAAAGCTACAACTGAAGTTGAGGATGAAGGGGACCTTTCTTCTGTAAGTAATGAATATTTGCATTATCTCAGTTGTGCAGAAAACTAATGTGGAATTTCAACGTGGTCCAGGTGAAGAGAGATAGATCTGTGGAGACTGACCGAATAGCCGCCAAAACAGCCGGAGGAAGTGGAACTGGACGTGGTTCGAATCCAGGAAGGGGTCCTGCAGAAAGAGGCAGAGGAAGGAGTATAGCTTCAAGTTCGAGAAACAGCAAAGGTTCGAGGTCGGGTAGCGACGCAGCTTCCACTTCAGGAAAGGGCAAGGCATTAAATTCAGGAAGGAGCATATCTTCAATTTCACGAAGCAGTGCGACTTTGAGTTCAGGACGGGACATGATTTTGAGTTCAGTAAGGGGTAGAGGTTCAAGTTCAAGAAGGGACACAACTAATATGGGCACAAGTTCAAGTTCAGGAAGGGGCATAGCGTCTAGTTCTCAAAGCAGCTCGACTTTGAGTACAGGAAGGGGCACAACTGAAATGGGCACAAGTTTAAGATCAGGGGCGAACAAAGGTTCTTTAAATTTACGAAGCAGCATGACTTTGAGTATAGGAAGGGGCAGAGGGTTAAGTTCAGAAAAGGGAGCAACTATCAATTCAGGAAGGGGAACGACTTTGAGTTTAGGAAGGGGCGCAACTGAAATGGGCGCAAGTTTAAGATCAGGGACAGACAAGGGTTCGAGCTCGGCCAAGACTAAGCCTCAAACATCGGTTTCATGATAAACGAAATCAAGGTAAAGTTGAAGTGTCCTCGAATGTTCTTTCATTTTTCTTTTCAGAGACTTAAAATCAGCATGTGCTTATGAAACTATGTTCGGGTAATATCTGTTGAAGATGCTAGGCAAAAACACGTTGTGAGAAATTCAAGGTTGCGGCATGGCTAGAAGATCACAAGGTTGCGGCATGGCTAGAAGATCACGAACGAAAACATCAGGAGGAGTTGTTCTAACTCAGGATTGTGAAGGAGTAATTTCAGGACTAGTTTGAACCGCGGTTCCCTGTTGATATTGGTTTTTGTTTGCTTGTCACGGTTTGTTAGCTGAATGAAGGCAGAAAATGTGAAGCTACTGCTCTGTTACTAATAAGGATATTATCGGCATCTTTTCTATCATTTCAGTGTGAAAAAATATTTAAATGCAAAGTGTCTTCCTTACAAAAACCAGTAGTGTTGACAAGTAGTTACTAAAGCTTCAAAGCCTTAGAAAGTACCATGCCAGAAATAGTTCTTGATAATGCTGACCTTGTGTGAGTTGATTTTTTTTTTTTTTTTTGAGCAAGTAAACTAAGGTGCATTAATAGGAAGAGTTTTTAGTACAAACCATACTAGCATCCACATATAATAAATCCAAAAGAGCAGATGGAGGATTGTTAACCCAATTGCTGAGAGGGTACCCGATACGTTGAGCTTTAGCTAGCCAGTCAGCTACTTTGTTTGTATCTCGATTACAGTGGGCTAAAGTGATACCTGAAGATTCTTCTAGTTTGCGCTTGGCCCGGTCCACCAAAGGCTGAATCTCCCAATTTAGGGTGTTTGAAGATAAAATCGCAGCCACTAGTGTACTACAGTCAGAATGTATGATTATCTCTCGTTTTGATCTTTTCGGGGCAATCTTTGAGGAGACAAAGTCTAGGGTTGCAACCAACGCTTGTGCTTCTGCTAGTTCAGCTGATTTCGCCTCGATAGATTTAGTAAACCCATTAATCATCCTTCCAAAAGTGTCCCTGCAAACACAAGCCACAGCTGCAGAAAAGGGGGTTGCTGCTGTGAGTTTGAAGCGCTGCCATCTTCATCAATGCCCATATCTGTGCGCGTAAGTTGCTCACTCCTTGCTGCAGCATCTGATCTGTGTAGATCCAACCGTCTCCTATAGCTGATGTCAGAGGTACAGCAATTTCCCGTATTTTCATACTGCTCACTCGACCCACAGGTACTTCGGTTATCATCGTCGACAATTGTTTTTCCCAGATCTAATGTTCGTCTATGATCTGTAGCCACTGAGTTGGACGGAGATGGCGTGACTGCAGCTTTTCTGCTGGAGATGGGTTCTGCATTTTGTTGGGCATTACTGTGGTTAGAGATTGCAACCTCCTCAGAGATGGGATTTTGCTGTCCTGTAGCGGAGGATCCATTGTTTTCTTCTTCTCTCAGATCTGGGTTTATGTGAAGGTTGTTGCTGGTTCCTCTCTTTTTTGTTCTCAATAATTTCTTTCCCCTTTGATCTTCCTTCTCAGCGTCCCCAACTTGGACCTCTAGGCCCTGGCTTTCAACCCCGCCAACGCAAATTCGTGGGTGCAGAGGAACGTGAAGAACTACTCGTCCGGCGTCAGGTTCCGCTACATCGTCGTCGGCAACGAGGTGAGCCCCATCAACGGAGGCACCGCGCAGTATGACGGGTTCGTCCTCCCTGCGATGAGGAACATACAGGCCGCTCTCAGATCGTCTGGCCTGCAGAACCAGATCAAGATCTCGACTGCCATCGATATGACCCTGATCGGGAACTCCTACCCTCCATCCCAAGGTGCATTTTGAGGAGAGTAGTCCTGATTCGGGGGTGCTACTAGTTGGATCGCAGTTCAGATCCATCGATCCTCTATTAGCAATGGCCATTGCAGCTGCTGGTGAAGGAAGATCCAAGCCTTGTCTGACAAGAATGGTTTGGTCTGTGCTGCTTGTTGTGTGCAGGGGACTCCATTCACAGGTGCGTGCTTTTCGTGTGATATGATTTGATTCAGGCCGAACTTGTGCCTCACTGTTGCTCGAGATTTGGGGGTCATTGTTCGCACTTGAGTCGTGACTGGCCGTTGCTTCTGCACTTTTTTGAGCTGCTGTACAAGTTATAGCAGATGTTGGCGGTGGATTGACCTGGCTTGAGTCTGTTCTGTGTAGTCCTTAGAGGCATATCCAAACGATGCATCTATGTTAATTTTGAGTACGCCAGGGCCCGGGGGTTGCCATTTGTTCGATAAGTTGTCGTCTTGTTTCTGCCTTCTTGATATAGGATTCCATGTGGCGTAGGTTTCCTGTAATGTTTTGGCTCTAAACAGGGTGTGATAAGGATTTAGGGGGCTCCTCCTGAATATAAAATGATTTCTGTCTTTCCATATACACCATAGTACAGTCGCAATCAAGTCAAAGCAATTTGATTTTCTTGAACCTTGGTGAGCTTTATATAACCATTTATCAAAGCGGGTTAGACCCACTCGGTTCACTTCGACTTGTAGGGATGGGTCATTCCATAGTTGTGTTGTCCATGGGCATAGAAGGAGAGTGTGTTCGATGGTCTCCGGTTCCAGGTTACATATTGGACACACCGGTGCAGGTACAACTTTCCTTTTGTAAAGGTTGTCCATTGTAGATAATGCATTTTGACACGCACTCCATAGGAAAAATTTTATTTTCGATTGTATAGTTGCATTCCAAATTTGTTTCCATAGATCTGGGTTGAACTGATGGGAGGTTGTTGGCGTATGGTCTCTTTCCCGCACTGTATGTTTTCTGCACATCAAATATCCACTCTTGACCATGTAGTTTCCAGATTTATTATGAATCCAGACCAGTTTGTCCTCTGTAGTAGGGAGGCCGATAGGGATGGCAAGAATTTCCATGACGGCATGATGATCAAACATTGACCACAAGAGGTCTTCATCCCATTTAGCGGCTGCAAAATCTATCAACTCACCCACTTTTCTTGGTTCGTTTCCTCTTGCCGATCCGCCAATTGGTCCCCCGCTTAGCCATTTATCTTCTCTAATGGATATTCTTTGTCCATTCCCCACTACCCACCTAACCTGGGGGGCGATCGCTTCTCTTCCTGCTAGTAAACTTTGCCAGCCCCATGATGGACGCGAGCTCTTCTTTGCTTGCCAGAAGTCACAATTTGGAAAGTATAGCCCTTTCATGATTTGACTCCATAGAGTATTTGGGCATTGAGAAAGACACCAAGCCTGTTTGCCTAGCATGGCGATATTAAAAGTAAGTAGATCTTTAAAACCAAGCCCACCCTCCTCTTTTTGAAGCTTAAGAGTCTCCCATTTTCTCCAATGTAGTCCAGCTGCTTTGTTATTATTTCTCCACCAAAAGTTAGCTATTTTCTTTTCAATAGCTTTGAGAATAGATACAGGGATTTTGAAAATTGACATCGCATACTGGGGTATTGCCTGTACTACTGCTTTGAGAAGAATTTCCTTACCGGCTTTGGATAGTAAATTTTCTTTCCAACTCTCCAGCTTCATATTAACTCGAGCAAGAATCCAGGTGAACACTTCTTTCTTTGAGGAACCCCGGTCTGAAGGAATTCCCAGATATTTCCCTGTTTTCGTAATTTCTGAAACTTGTAATGTTGACGCCATGTTTCTTCGTAGTTGTTCTGGACACCCTTTGCTGAAAAATAGCCCTGATTGTTCCGTGTAGGAAAAATATAGAGTCGTTTGCAAATAGTAAGTGGGAGAGGGTGGGACAATTTCTATTTAGTCGAATCCGCGAAGTGTGCCTGCTTCAAGAGCTTGCTTCATCAGAAGAGAAAGAACATTAGCAACTATGATGAAAAGATAAGGGGATAAAGGGTCTCCTTGGCGAATACCCCTAGTCGGCTTCAAGTAGGGCAAGGATGTACCATTAAATTTGATGCTATAAGAAACTGTTGTGACACACTGCATGGTCCAGTTAATCCATTCTTCACAGAAGCCCATCTTCCTTAGGCACTCTTGAAGGAAGTCCCATTCTACTCGATCATAAGCCTTTTGCATATTAAGCTTAAGGACAGCTTGGAATTTGTGATGCCGATCACGAGTTCTTAATTGGTGTAACACTTCCTGTACAATCAGAATATTATCCTGAATTTGCCGACTTCCCACAAAGGCGCTCTGTTCTGCTTCAATTAGATCTGGTAAAAGGGGTTTCAGTCTGTTTGTGAGGATTTTTTATATGATTTTGTAGGCAAAATTGCACAGGCTGATAGGTCGATATTGTCCTAACTTTTCGAGGTTTTGGGTTTTTGGGATGAGAGTAATTTGTGTTTTATTTAGGGCTGGGTTTAGAATTCCTGTTTGAAAGAAATGCTGGATCTCACAACATATATCGCCGCCAATGTTGTTCCAATGGTGTTGAAAAAATAGTCCATGTAATCCATCCGGCCCGGGGCTTTAGTAGGTTCCAATTGGTGAGTAGTCTTGTAATTTCTTCCATGGTGATTTGGTGCCATTAGTGTTTGATTCATAGATGCATTCACCAAGGTTGGGATATTGTCAAGAATGGGCCGAAAATTCCTAGGACCTTCTGAAGTGTAAATATTTTTGAAGAAATTCATCGTCATGTTCTTAAGATCTTCTTCATTCCTAACCCACTCTCCCTGGTCATTTAAAAGCATGGATATTCTGTTTCGACTCCTCCGTTGAAGAGTAGTTGCATGGAAGAACTTTGTATTTCTATCTCCCCATTTTAACCATTTGATTCTTGATCGCATACTCCAGAACATCTCCTCTTGTCGCCATAGTGATTCTATCTCTTGGTTGATGTGCTGAATTCTGAGATGATCATACTGTATGACTTGGTTGTTCATCAAGGTTTGAAGCTCGCATTTCAGCCCCTCTATCCGTTGTTTTGCATTGGAAAAACGTTTTTTACTCCATGCAGTAAGCTGGACAGCTACTGAATATAATTTTTCAACCATATTTTTATTTTGTGCCACTTCCCAAGCTCGCTTTACAATGCTCCGACATTCCGCATCTTCTATCCAGTAAGCTTCATACCTAAAATCCCGACGTTTTCGACTTGTTATAGGAAAAAGTGACGGGATGAGTGGACTATGATCTGATCCGATGGCTGGTAGGGCGACTACTTCTGCAGCTGGATATGTTATTCTCCACTCCATGGTACATAAAGCTCTATCCAGCCTTTCTTTAACATTTTATGTACCATCTCTTCTATTTGTCCATGTGAATGCACACCCCTTGCTCTCTAGGTCCATTAAGGAGCACGGCTGTAAAAATTCTCGGAATGCTGTAAGGCGATAATTTTCTGCCATCTTCTTTCCCACCTTTTCCCAATGGTATATTACTTCATTAAAATCACCTATACATAACCAAGGTAGGTGATTTAAGAAACTTACTCGTTGTAATTCCTCCCATAAGAGAATTCTATCTGTAAAATCTGTCGGGGCATGTAGGAAAGTGAGTCTCATAAGATGCCTGTTGTCTTGGAGCTGGCACTCTGTGTTTATATAGGATGCTGAAGATGAATTAACTGTTATGGTAACCATATCATCCCAGAAAATAGCCGTACCTCCTGATATTCCTTCTGGATTCACCAAAAAACTGTTTTGATATTTTAGTCTTCTTCTCCAACGCTGCACCATCTGCTCCTGGTTCTTGGTCTCCATAAGAAAGATAATGTTGGGCTTTTCCTGAGTCACGAGGACTCTTAGAACTCGAATTGTCAGGGGTGAGCCCAAACCCTGACAATTCCAACTAAGTAGTTTCATGGATTCCCCGGTGGCTTATTAGGGCTAGCCACCAAAGCCCAGTGTTTGGAGTGCTCCTCCTCAGTAATAGGAATGTCCACTAGTTGTAACCTGTCGGATGCTGGAGTCTTTGAGGATTGTGCTCCATAAAGAGAAAATCTCTTTGCTTTTTTTGATGTAGGAAGCTTGGTGTTTTTGGTTTTACCCCTGTTTTGGGGTCGGTTGATTGATGTTTGGTGCTGCTGCTCTTTATCTTGCTCTTTGAACTGTTCATTATAGATAATCATCATAGACTCCTCGTCAAGACAGCTGCTATTTCTCTTATGTGTTCCCCTTCCTTCCTTTATAGTTATGGCCAGAGAATCGGTCTTTTGTTTCGTAGCCTCCCTCATACAATATTGACTTTGTAAGGGCAGGACAGGCTGGTCTTCTGCGTTTTGTACTTGCTGATCAGCATTGGTTGTTGCGGCAAGAGGTGTTTCTGGTACAATATCTTAATCATCACTGAGTGCAGCTTGTTTCCCATAAAAGACTTTACCATAAGGGCTAAGTTCCCTGACTTCCGCCCTTAGCCAATTCCCAAAGTTACCTGGTAAGTCCTCCTCCAACCTTGTGGTTTTATACGGTATTTCTTTGCATGCCGTGGCATAATGTCCGATTCTTCCACAAGAGTAGCAGTAGTGTGGGAGCCACTCATACTTGAATTCTATCCACAATTCCTTGCTTCCCAAATTAATGACTACACCTGTTTTTAGGGGGGGAATCAAGGTTAAGATTAATCCTGGCTTTTCCAACCTTATAGGTGCTATTTCCTTTGGATTCGAGTTTAACATCAATAACTTCACCAATCTTGGCTGCTATGTCTTTGACAATATCTGTTGTCACTCTTCCAAATGGTAGGCCATACAGGTGCACCCAAAAAGGGCAGTGAGTGAAATCATAACACATTTCAGGACGAGGAGATTACTGGAGAAAGACCACGGGCCAGAGTCTAAAACTTTCTGCTTGTTGGCTTCAGACTTAAAGGAAAAGGAAAAGAACCCCGTTTCAAGTACGGTGCAGGATACATGTTCCGTCTTCCACGCCCGTTTCATAGTATTAAGAAAAGCCTGAAAGTTCACATTGGGGCGAGAGTACAGTTTTCTGAACAAGGTTAAGCGGCATTCTGCCAATTTTTCTGCAGATATTCCTTCCTTAATATCGATCACATCTTCCGCAGACCAAAGATTACCCAGGCTTCTATACAGTGCCTCTAATCTATTCTCCTCGTATGACTGATCGGCCATACTTCACTTGTTAGAACTAGGCACAAGAAGGAAGGGGCTTACCTCAGCATAGAAGACACGGCATCTGTCCTCGTTTAGGGATATAAACCGGGATGAAGATGATGACGCAGCACAGACCAGGCTGGCGCACTTTCCCCTCAACTGTGTGCAAGGGTAGTCGACAAAACGGTCCGAGATAAAAGGGCTTGTGTGTCACGCCCCGAACCCCGAGACACGTGAACAACCCGCCATGGTCATACAAATGCGACATCCCCAGGTGGTGTCGCCGACCCAATTAATTTATTATGCGCATACGGAACGTCTTATAAAACCCCGACAAAAACTCACGAGATGAAAAGCAGAAATTAACACATTCATAAACGAGCGTCTTAACATAAATAAACATCATTCCATAGATTACATATATTACAACATGGTCGAACTTTACAAAAAGGGATCGTTAACCAAAAAGAAGGAGCGATCCTAAGACTACTAGTCGGACTCGCTCTTCGATCCCACTTCGAATGAGCGGCCCTCCGGACGAGGGGTCTCCCTACCATCGGAGGTCATCTACTCCTTCTCCTAGGATGGCTTCCATGACGCGGATGGAATATCAAAACTACTAAGGACTAATCCCGAAACCATCGCCCAAAACGAAACCAAGCTCTATATCTACGAGGGTACTCAAAATGACCCAAGCCCTCCCGGGCACGCAGTGGTCCTAACCATTTCATAGATCCAATGGCCCTCGGGATCGAGACAACCGAACTTCTACGCCGTACTTATGCACGGGAAGACCATAACGCTCCGGTGTTCCGCCATCTACGGTCCCGAAATTTTGGCCCACAACGGGGTGAGACATTGTCTCGGCAAATTCAACCCCTAAACCCCTATTAGAAAGAAAATACACCGGGTGGCTAGCCACCTCACACGTAAGACTTACCTCCTCTTAATTCCTCCCTGCAGGTTAGCACAATTTATACCATAAAATCTCAGGCAATCATGAGAATTTAAAACAATTGGAATACCAACACTTTCATATAAATCACGATCGCACTCAGCACACATTCCAATTATTATTCACCGCACATTAAGGCATATACTACTCGAAATTCAAATTTATCTCATCGACATTAATCCGTGCATCGCCTCCCCCCTCGGGAGCACGGCTTCGTCTCTACGTCGAAGGCATTCGAAAGATAGGTCCGTCGGGGCCTAGCCCCATCGCGACCCGAGCCTCGTCACTAAGTTTAGAATCAGTCCGGTTGGCTTTGCATCAGCCTCTGCGTGACCCGAGTCTCATCACTAAGTCGACGGTAATTTAAAGGAATACGGTCAGGTTTGGCTTACCCATCTCGCGTGACCGAGTCGTTCAACCAAAGACACGACAATCAAAACTTACCTCAGGACACTTTACATTTCATTCATATACTCCAATCACAACATTAATCCTTAACATCCAATTTTTGCATCAAAACCCGACTCTTGGGTTTTTATGAGTAAAATCCCTATTTATCATATTAAATAGTCGATTTGCCACATCCATTTATCAAATTCAAATTCTAAATGCACGCGCGATAGACGAAATTCTAAGAATTGAGGTCAAAAATAATTTTTTTAAATTTTTTTTTTCCGAATATAATATATTTTAAAAATTCCGAGAATTTGAAGTATTTAATTAAATAAAAAATAAACCCTTTTATGTCCCATCAAGGGTTAAAATAATATAACCACTCAATTATCTTTAATTAAACACATTCTAATCTAATCACACCCCTTAATCTAATCCACAATTAAAATAAACTAATCTAACCACCTAAACTTACTTAACTTAGGCTAAGCACACTTAGGGCATCATTAACCCTCTAATCAAGATTTAGTGAGTTAAACTCACCTAATCGCTTCGACGAGTCCCCGCGAAGAGGACGACGAGCTCGACGACAAACCTTCTCGGGCGACACCAAAGGAGGCGGGAAGACACCCAAAGCGGGCCTTGAAGTCCTAGATCTAGGCTGGAAGTCGGCCACCTTATCAAGGCCGAACGGAGGCCGCACGACGGCGGTTCGGCGCGGTCCCGGGGAAAGGCGTCAGCGGCTCGGCGCGGGCAAGGTGGCGGCTCCGGCGACCTTCGGCGACGACGGCAGCTCGGGGACGGCACTGGTCGACGAGCCGGAGGCGCAGGCCGAGCGCGAGCCGGCAGGCGTAGCCGGCGCACGGCCGTGCGGACGCATGGCGGCGGTGACAAGCTGCGGCGCTCCGGCGCGTGCGACGGCGAGTCAAGCGCGACGGCGGACCGGCAAAAGGGCCTCCGGCGGCCGGGGCCGGGTCGGATCGCCCCTTTCTCTCCTCTCCTCTCTCTCTCTCTTCCCAAGCCGAGAGGTTGAAGATGATGTTGATGGGTGTTCCTTTCCAAGAAGCCATCTCCACCCTCCACTTGTCAATTCTTCTTCAACTTGGCCAACCACCATGGCATAGGGTGATGTCATCTTCCACTAAAATTCAAATCCTCCACAACTATTTTCAATAGGTCCAATTTCATTTTCCGCCGGGGCATAAAATCTTGTACAACAATTCCTTCAATTCCAATCAATTCTCTTCAAATTGAGCTCAATTAAAATCCATAAATTAATCCAATGTTCCTAATAAGGTTTGTGACATAACCGGACTTCGAATTCTTTGAATTCACTTTCAATTTCACGGTTAATTTCACTCTGGCACGATATTAGTGCGTCTAACCTCTTAGGGTAGCTTTTTAGAAATTTTCGTGCATTTGATCTGTGGTTGATCAAATCAAGCCACAATGTACATCTTTGACACACGGCGACTCTCGGTTGTCGTGGAAATCTCGAGGTTTCGATTACGGACACGGGGACCCAATCGCAATGAAAAAGCCCGACCCGTCCGGCCAAGGCAAAACGGTCAATCTGGTGGAATCACCCACACTTGATCACCTGCTTCTATCAAGTCAACCTATCTCCGGTTTTTAATCGATTTTTAAGCGTAACCATAATGACCCTTGCAGATTAGCTCGGTCGAAAGGTCGTTTACGATCAAATTCTCGAGTCTAATGCATTATAATCTCTTAGGCTTCACTAGATAAATTAGTTTTCACATGAGTGGCCAACTCAAGGAAAAAGAACAATATGTGCAAAGATGAAATGCACATCTAAATTTTACTGAAAATAGAATTGGAAAAAAAATCGAGATGTCACATTGTGGGCCTTTATGAAAAGAAAGCAGCGGCGGAAGGAGGTGAGCAGCCAGAAGGTATGTCAGGGGACAGGGATCGCGAGGGTTGGGGTTAAAGGAAAACACAGGATCGCGAAGGGAAGTGAGGGTACAGGGTCGCAGAAGGGGAAGTAACTATTATTTACCGAAATTAGGGTTTGGAATTACTAGTGAAGTGGAAATAACGACAAGATGTAAAGGACACTGTTAAAGGGAGTAAGGGTTTGGGCGAAACCACCCAGAAGATTGGGGAAGGAGACCGCAAGATGGCTCGCACAACCCATGGAAGGTTAAAGAGGAGGATTAGGAGGAATTAGGGAAATTGTGAAGGCAGAAGCGATTCACATCAGCTTTAGTTTTGACAAACCAAGGGAACTACCATGCAGTAGGGAGAAACCCAGAATCGCCTGGGAGAGTAAAAGGCCCGACCACCATGTTCGAGCAGGACCCATATTAGGTTTGTGACCTTGTGTGAGTTGATTGACCAGCCATATCGCATGCACAGAAAACAAAAAAGGGATATGGTTTTGAGAGTCGAACTGATGCAAAATGTTCAATCACAATTCCCAACATTCCTTTGTGTAACGGGATTTCTAAATTATTTTTTATGTTCGAGTTGGTTCTTCCATAAAAGATAAATGTCGACGGAGTATGTTACGTGGCAATTATAACATAAAAAGTTGTCAAAATTTTATATTATAAAAATCTAGAAAAAGGACAGAAATCTGAAAAATGAAGAAGAGAAAACATCAAACAGAAATTTATTTTGGAAGTCTCCATCTAGAATTAGTTTTGAACTGGGTTGGGAAATGTCTCCCGGACTCGACCCTCCCCATCGGCGGCTCCTCCTCGCAGCGATGGTGAGACTCCCACAGATCAAAGAGCCCGCCAACGCCGCCAAGTCGCCCGTACCGCGGCGATGACTCGGCCCTCGGAGTCACGGCGCAGCGAGATGGCTCCGCGCGAGATGGCACCCGAGTCGGAGCAGGGACCCTGAGGGCGTATTCTGGGTCCGTCCTATGAATCCATTTTCATATTGCTCCTGAAATTTTAGGATTTGATTTTGCACTCCTTTCAATTTTGCGTTAGAATGTTAATGCGATATGGTTCGGAGTTAACCTTTCCACGTGCAGGTCAACTAACAAGAATTGTTTGTTTTTTACCCCATAACCTGCGAAGAGACACTAGGGGCCAAAACACATAAAGCGAGCGTCAACTAATTTCAGAAGTGCGTTCAATCATGAGCTACACTTGAGGGAGAGGGAACTCCATGGCGGAACAATAATCCAATCTTAGGAGAGAATAAGCAAAAACAATCGGATTTATAGTCTAGTGGGTCTCAATGTGTGTTTCTTTTTTATCGATATAATGAGATATAAGGACACTACTAATTTTCAAAACTTTCTCCAATATGTAACTTCGTTCTTGAATTTTTAATTGGTGCAATTAGGTCCTGGACTTTTAACAAACATTCAACGTCATCTCTAAATTTTCCATTGGTTCAATTAGCTCGTCGTATTAATTTGGAAGTTCAATATCATGCTTGCTTCAAAAAAAGCTTACAAATCAGCAAAAGACTACTTTCTCGATACGAATATTGTCGTTGTCTTCTCTAAACTTTCAATACAGATCACGTCAGATTTAGAATGATGAGATGGAATTAAGTTCTCCGTACCTGTTACTAGCAAATAGACTCCAAACATATATATACTTACAGGAAGATTAATATGGTCCAGATGAAGAGGGATAGGACTGTCGTGACTGACCAAGTAACTGTAAATAGAGGCAGAGGAGGTGGAGCTAGAGGTTGTTCGAGCTCAGGGAAGTGTCCAGCTAATGAAAGCAGAGGAAAGAGCGTAGCTTCAAATCTACGCGGGGGCATAACGACGAGATCAGGAAGGGGTAGAGGTTTGAGTTCCAGAAGTGGCACGGCCTTGAGTTCAGGAAGAGGCACGGCTTCAAATTAAGGAAAGAGCGTGACTTTCAATATAGGGAGCAACACAGGTTTGAGTTCCCAAGACAGGACAGATGTGGATTCAGGAAGGGGCACGACTTTTGAGTTCAGGATGAAATAGAGGCCCATTCAGGAAAGGGCACAACTTTCCGTTCAGGGAGGGGCACAAGTTTGAGTTCAAGAAGCGGTAAAGGTTCAAGTGCACAAGATGGCACGGGCTTTTTGTCCAGTAATGGGCACAGCTTCAAGTTCAAGAAATGAAAAGGCTTTGATTTCTGGAAGGGTACCTATTTCAAGTTCAGGAAGGGGTGGAGGTTCAAGTTCAAGAAGGGGAGACTCAAGACCAATTTGTCATGGTGAAGTTCGAGTTTCCTCGAATGTTCTTCCATTTTTTTAAGTGAGTCTCAAAACCAACATGTGCTTAGGAAACTATGTTTGGGTAATTTCTGTTGCAGATGCAAGGCGGAAACACGTTACTATGAATTCAAGGTTGCGGCATGGTTAGAAGATCGTGAACGAAAACATCCACAGGAGTTGTTCTAACTCAAGATTTGTGAAGGAGCAATTTTAGGACTAGTTTGAATCGGGTTCCTTGTTGATATTCTGCTTGTCATAATTTGTTAGGTGAATGAATACAGAAAATGTGAAGCTACTGCTCCGTTACTGATAAGGATCTCATGGGAAGCTTCCCTATCATTTCAGTGTGTAAGAAATGTTTTAATGCGAAATGTCTTCCCTGCAACAATGGGTAGTGTTTACAAGTAGTAATTAAAGCTTCGAAGTTCTAGAAAATGTCCTGCCTAAAATGGTTCATGATAATTCCGTGCGATGCACGGACTATCAACCTTGTGTGAGTTGATTGACGTGCCCCATCATATGCACAAAAAAAAAGAAAAAAAAAAAGGAATAAGAAATTCAAAGGTCCCGAATTGTTGCAAAATATTTAATCTGATCTCTCAACATTTCTTTATATAATTAGATCCCTAAAAAAAATTAATTCATTTGAGTTGGTCCTTCCATTAAATATAGATACTGACGTGGCTGTTAATGTCGATGTGGCCTCTTATGTGGTAATTATAATATAAGAATTTGTTTTCAAAATTTAAAAAGTAAAAATCTAGAAAGGAACGAAATTATGTAAAATGAAAAAGAAACATCAAACAGAAATTCAATTTGGAGAAATGCATGGGTCTCCATCTAAAACTAGTTTTGAACCTGATTGCTTTCGTTTTTGCCTGAAGACGAACTTCTGCAATGGAGCAAATTAATTCGCGACATTCATGAGAAGTGCATTTGTCTACTCCTAATTTTGTCTATAATTAGACGGTTGCATTCTTCGCTCGCCTCAATCCTCTTTTCTCCTCAGGAAGGTTTCAGGAGAAGCTGGAGATTATGCTCTACGATTTTTTTCAACAGGCTATCCACCATAATACATACAGTTTGATGTGGCGTTACTCATCTTCATGTTATATTATCAACTTATGTAAACTCATTCTTTCACCCAAAGAAAGAAAAGAAAACTTTTACAGAAACTCGATTGGGATTATCTCACCAGGAAAAACTAAAATATATGAGCAGAGACCATTGAAGTCTGGGCAGTAACAACCACTTAATTACATGCATTTTCTATCCCTTTATTTTGGGGATGAAAATATTCCATGCTTCATGGGCTTGAACAGCTGCTTTAGCAGAGAAAGCCCAATCTTGTTGGACTGCTAGTTAAGAACCCAAGTGCTTCAATTAGCCCGTCCGCATGAATAGTTCTTCGTTCCAATGCACAACGTACAACGAGCAGATGCCAGAAGTCCTCCCCTCCCCCATATTACCAATACAAATTGAAAAGCATGACTATCCATGGTGCCCACTTGGAATACTTATGATAGACCAAGCTGTCGACCTGTAGAGCATAGCACGCCGGCTGCAAAATAGCCAACTTAAAGAACCATGGCATGGTGTAATAGCCAACTTTCGACTCACGGAGAGGTCTGCATTAAATTTACATAATGACATTTCTTTTGTGCGTTTGCGTCGAGTGATATTTTGGTCAATTATCACTTGCTGAGTGAAGTTCATCCCTCCTACTCTTGATTTCATCAAAGATAGGTTATTAATTTGAAATTGAATGACTCGATGGAAACACTTCTAAAAATCAATTTCTCTTTGATCTACGGTCCAAAGCACCAATATTGTTCTTTTTCAAGACGTTTGTTCCAATCACATTAATATTTTGAGCAAATACCGTATGTCAGAATAACTGTATCATATTTCCGAAAATATCATAACATGATACATATCACTTATTCGGTTGGTATTCAATAGTGTTTTGTCATTATATTATAGGTACTTTAGAAATACAAAGCTATCAATTCTAAGTTTTGTGTGCTCATTATCAATTCACAAAATAATACCTCAAACTAGTTGGATTTCTAAATCTGAACATAATCCGCTTCCTTATCCATCTACTTACGATTAGTCACATATTTTAGTAATCTTTTTTTTGACATGTCAAATTCAATATCCTTAACATTTCGATCGAAATGCACACCATCCTATCTTAATCCTATTCCATCTCACTCAATCAAATCGATTTCACAACTAGGTCCATTCAAGATAAAGTCATTGCAATTTGCAAGGCAAACCACACGCTCCATCTTTGTCACCCATCCCCCACCTCATTGATGGTTTCCTTCAGAAAACTCAAAGATCTGGACCCCTCTTCCAAAGATGCCACAACATCTCTCCTCCAAGTCTTGGATTCAGGATCGCACTGCCGGTAAAATTCTTCAACTTCTGCATCACAAAGCAACAAAAGGGAATCTCAAAACTCGTCTTCTCAGTGTCATCATTCTTAACAGTTTGATCCACCGCCGAGAAATCTGATCCAATTCTTCTTCTCTTCTTCAGAAAATTGTGGGATTTTGCACATTGTCTGTTGAGCTACATTCAATTTGCATTGAAAAGAAAAAAAAAAAGATGTAAACGATAGTCAATTCTACGATGCGTGAAATTACTGAGTATCCACAAAATAATATTTACTATTACTAATATAAAAAAAGCACTCAGTAAAAGGAAGGGCGCTACATAAATCATATCGAACCCTACTTACTTCAGCTATCTGTTGTGAAAATCGTAGGCATCTTGTTCACTCTCAACCACCATGTGCCCTGTCGGTACACGCTCCATGACCTAGAACTTTAAAATGGTCAAAATCAGCCCAGTTGAACCCCATTTTGAAAATGTACAGCGATAAATGAGAGACAAATCAAGAACTTATGCTCCTACATACCGACACAGACGAAAAATAAATTTAAAAGGAAACATAAAATTGGAAACTCCATAGAAAATACTAGTCTTGGCGGCTTGGAGAAGAAGATGACGTCCAAAACCCTTCCGTGGTCTTTACGTGAATGTGGTTTTAGTATCCCACTTACTTTCAAATTGGTTGTGCTTAGTTAGCCCTTTGTTATCGGGGGTTTGGAATTAACAAATAGATTTCCATATTCGCATCGAAGGTGATTCCCAGAAGTGTCGCCTGATCATCCGTTTTCCTCAATTGGTGAACAGTTGATTGAGCTAGCTAGGTGTTGCCACTATTTTGCTTATGAAACATTTCCTCTTTATATTGATTGCCTCAGTTCTTGTATTGACATTGATGCAATGTCATCAATTTAGGATCTGAATACCGAATATAATCATGGAACCATATCATCGAATTAGCAATTACACTGTAGTGGCTAGATATATGTATTCTCTGACAACTGATGATTATATATCTTGGTTAGTTAATGAGAATGCTTTTGAATTGCTTTGTCCCAGAACGGGGCACTCGATGCCTACTTGAAGCGTACAAAAACAATGTTGTTTCATGGATCGGATAATCCAATAGCTTTCAGAGCAAAACAAAACCGACATTTGCATTATCTGGTTCGCTTGCAAATGACACTGCTGGGCAGTCCCATGAATTGCTTTGAGTTTCATTCTTTACATGGTGTAGTCGAGATGTCGTCAGATGTAAAGAAGTCGCATCTCTTTCAGCTGCTCCTTTGCAAAGCCTCCTCTCTATTTTCACTCCGAAACGATTCCGAGCTTCATAATTGTGTTTTGCTTATAGCATTTGTCTTTAAGATGGCCGCGAAAAATCAACTTTTTTTATACAATCTGAAAGATAAACAAAAAATCATGTCAAAGAAATGATCGCGTTCGTTACCACATTGTGGATGGCATTCGTCTTTGCCCAAAAGCTAATTCCTTCTGCAATAAAACCAAATTAGTTCACGAAATTCCTGAGAAATGCATTCGTCTCCTTTTCGATTTGCCTATACTAAGACAATTTGCATCCTTTACTCAACCTCGGTCCTCTCCACTCGCTCCAGAAGCTTTTGGAGAAGTGGAAGATCGTCCTCTTCGATCTTCTTCAACAAGCTGTCCACGAACCCGTGCTTCTCCGAGTCCCCAAGCTTTGCGACTTCCACCGCCCGACAATCCATCACCGCCGCCCTCTTTGATCTTTCTCCAACATAATACAGATGGAACCAATGAAGGCCACCGACCTTCGCCTCATATTTGGGCGAGGGCCGTACCTCCGCTGACATTCGGAAGGAGGGCCGGGGTCCTTGCTGTCTGACTGCACTATCCTTCCCCTTGTTAGAAAATAACTAAAATTGATTTTGCTTTTTATTAGTTTTTTGGCCTAGAGTGAGCATGATGCATGAAGCTCTCAAACTGCCAAAGATAGGTGTCTTCCAGAAGCCCACGTTGATCAAGGAAAGAAGCTGGCAACACGAAGGAGAATATAGCATGCACGAAGACAAGTGTGTGGGCCCAACATTTAACACATGAGTTGGACGTGGCAGAGGGTGATGGCATAAGGCATACATGCCATATCTGTACTTTTGACTTGTCAAGACTGAGAGCATGATGTATGGGACAGCAAGACACACACCTTGAAGGATAGCTTGCACCACAAAACTTTTGCCGCTTCACTAGGCGGTGATCTTCTCTAGATATAGGAAAAAAAATAGTTCAAGTGTCAAAACTTGACATGAAGAGACACTTAAATATAAAAAATTAGAAAATAAATATTTAAGTATTATTATTTTAAAAAAATGGAAACTTGAGTGCCAGTTCCGGCGAACTTCGCCGGAAATCTTACGTGACAATTTTTTATTAATTTTGCTCACCTACGTGGCTTGCACAAAGAGATGACTCAGCAAAGAATGCAAAAATAATGTCGTTTTGGTACATAATTGAATTTGAATTTAAAAATTAATTTAATTAAATTAAATTTACAACCAATTTTATAAATAAATAAGGAAAAGGAAAAAGGTGAACAGCAATTGAGGGCTCAAACTTTACCGCCGTCACCTCCCCACAATCACCGGGGGTGAGTGACAGCGGCCGACACCGTCGCCGACCCTTCCCGGCAAGGGCTGGGAGGCGATGGCGACGAGGGCTGAGCCCTCAGCCGCTATTCATCTTCTTCCCCTTTTTTTTTGTAAAATTTGGTTTTAAATTTAATTTAATTAATTTTTATACTACTTATTTAGCCACGTCAGCAACAAAACAACGTTAGTTTGCACTTATAATATAAAAGGTTATTGTCAAAACTTCAACAAGTAAAAATCTAGAAAAGGGCGAAAAATCTGAAAAACTATAAAGAAACATATTGTACTTTAGCTAGTACGTTCATGATGGGGGGGCGATTGGATCGCACTGGATGGAAATGTAACTCTTGAAAGGGTACGAAGAGAGACGTATAAGAGTCTCCCGAACACAACCGTCGGAACGGTTGGCAGATCATTCGCACCAAATATACTCTCCCCTTTCCATCAAGGCATTCCATTTCAGTTTTACAAAGAACAATTTGCATTTACATCGTGGAAATCGGGTGCTTTCCTCGTGATCGCATCCAGACCAATGTGGAGTAATTTCGCTCGTGATTCGTCCGCAATTCAACGCTCGTTCCGGGGCTAATTGCTGTTTGCGCATCGGAATCGGGTAAGTCGTCTACCGCCGACTTGAATTCCAACATTGGTATCAGACCCCGGTCGTGATTTCTGCCTTGTTTTTCAAAAAATTTTCTCGTTTACCATTTCATATCGAAATCAAGAGATTGTATTCTACATTGTTTTGATAAGTTATTGGTCGGAATTACAATCTGAAAACTCGAAATCGAACTAAAGCGAAGAACAGTTCGGGGTCGCGTGCATCCGTGCGGTTTTGGCCATTTTTTGAAATATTTTTTCTGACAAAATCAATTTTCAAAAATACAGGGTCCAAGTACTCGTCGAGACGAGTCCGGCGATGGGTCGAACGCCGCCGGAGGACGCCGGACGCACCCACACGCGCTGCCAGAAGCCGCTGCGCGTGGGCATCACGCGCCTGAAGCGCTGGGAAAGACCGCGCGTGCGCAACACGCGCGCTGGGAAAGACCGCGCGTGCGCAACATGCGCCGGTCTGCGAACCGAAGCGTGTGCGTCCCCGCGCGGAGCGACGCAACGCTTGATGACGTCACGGATGACGTCATCCAACGGTCGGTAATCACTAGGATGACGTCATCGATGACATCAGCGCCGGCGGTAGTTGGCCGACCAGTCACCGACCGGCGACCCGACCCAACTAGTGATCCGACCCGACCCATTGACCGGTCAACGGTCGGACCGGTCAACGGCCGGACCGGTTGGACTGGCCAGGAGCCTTTGGGCTCGCTGGCGCGTGCGCCACACGCGCCACGCACTCAAGCGGCGCGTGGGGGCGCGTGCGAGCTCCGATTGGAGCGTGGTCGGTGGCGTTTGGTTCGTATGAGTGTCCTCTACACTGTGGTATATTTATTTTTGATATGTGAATTTTATAAATGTATAAAAATGTGTAGGAAACCCTATGTACGCGTATTTTTTGGGGTTTAATGCATAGTTTATTCATTTGTAGCTTGTATTTTCTTGTGGTTTAGGAAATACAGTAGCTAGCTTGTGTGCAAATGATGTCATATATACTGTGTAGAGCTTGGTTCAATGATATTATGTATATAGTCTAATATACTTGCAATTTTCTAGTTGTTAGAAAATTCGAACAATGGTAGGAAATCCATTACATGTTGAATTGTGATTTTGATTAATAGTTGAAGCATGATTGTTGTTTGTATGTTGGTTCATATCATGCTATGTTTTTGTGTTAATGGAAAAATGTAGAAATTACATGAGGTCATGTAGTTATTTTTCCTAGTGGGAGTTCGTAGGTTGGTAGAATTCGAAGGAGTTCTCACCTAAAACTTAAAATTTGTGCAAATTAAACTAATTAATGATAATAGAACAATTGTACATAGAAGTTGATTGGGAACATAGTAAACTTTTGCTTTTGTGTCTTTTGTTGAATTATCATTAATTTAGTTTGTCTTTACTACAAATTAAATATGTGTGTTACTCTGAAAAATGTGCTAGTATTGATTCTGCGTCTATTATGTCAATGTGTTATAGCAATTGATTATGGCATCTGCATCCAAGACCATTGTGGCTGACCTCAATAAAGGTGAGAAGCTGAACGGTGACAATTATGATATTTGGCACCGAAAGGTTCAAGACATCCTTGAGGAGCAAGAGGTTTTGGAAACCCTCAACCATACCATGGATGAACCTGAGCATGAAACTTCAACTCAACACAAGAGAGATCTAGAAGCTTATCAAGCTTGGAAAAAGAAAAATAGCATTGCTCGCATCACGTTGCTGAGCTGTATGCAAGATGATCTCATGTGTGAGTTTGAAAGTTATGACTTAGCTCAAGTTATGTGGGTTGCCTTAAAAGATAAGTTTGGGGGTACATTTGCCACTAAGCTGAGGAGACTCACCATCAAATTTGACACATACCGAAAGTGCCCAAATGTAACGATGAGGCAGCATCTTCGGGAGATGTCAAACATGATTCGTGAGCTGAAGTCGGCAGGTCACTCCCTTATTGATGAACAGCAAGTTCAGGCTGTTATAAGGTCTCTTCCTGACAATTGAGAGCATATGAAGATCAATATGACGCATAATGAGAATATTGTCACTTTTGATGATATAGCGCGTCATTTGGAATTAGAGGATGAGCGCCTAAAGGCTGCGAGATCCTCTACCCATGCTTATGTTGCTGAATCGAGTTCGCGCAAAGCTCCGGGCTTGAAGCGCAAAAGGAATTCTCAATTCAACAACAAAGGGAAGAAGACTGATCAGGCACCTAAGAGGGCTAAGACCTTCTAACACAAGAAGCGTGGTGGGAAGAAGGACAAGGCCAAGATGAAGTGCTACAATTATGGCAAGATGGGTCACTTTGCTCGTGAATGCACTGAGCCGAAAGAGGTACCCTATTACTCCATTACTTTAAGTAATGCTTTTGTTTCTAGTACTGTAATGCTTGCTGAATCACATCCTATGTGGAGTGTAGACTCAAGAGCAACAGACCTGTAGCTAGAGACCGAGAAGCATTCGTGGAGTATCGTCGGATACCGCCTGGAAGAAGATGGATATATGTTGGGAATAACTCAAGAGTTGAAGTGAAGGGTATTGGCACATGTAAATTAATTTTACGTGGTGGTCGAAACCTATTCCTACATGATGTCCTCTATGCTCCGGATATTCGACGAAACTTGGTCTCCGTAGTTGTTCTTCTTAGCTTAGGTTATGTATTGAATTTTCATGGTGATTGTGTTGACATTTTGTATGGAACAGTTTATTATGGTTCAGGTCATGTATCGAATGATTTTATGGTGTTAGACATTGACTATGATCAATACAATATTAATGTTGATGGTTGTTTTTCTTAAATTGCATCTTCTAGTAATGTTGAGATTGATGCAAATACTTGGCATGCTAGATTAGGTCCAATTGGGTTGCAAAGAATGCAAAGATTAGCTAGAGAATGCCTTTTAGGGTCACTCACTAATGTTGATCTACCCGTATGTGAACATTGTCTAGCGGGAAAAGCAACTAGAAAAACATTCGGTAAAGGGACTAGAGCCGAATTTCCATTGCAACTCATTCATTCTGACATTTGTGGACCTTTGAATGTGAGGGCGAGGCATGGAGCCTCATATTTCATCACTTTCATAGATGACTTTACGCGTTTTGGTTATGTCTTTATGATCTCCCATAAGTCAGAAGCATTGGACTGCTTTAGACGATATATAATGATGGTAGAGAATCAGTTGAACAAAACAATAAAGGCATTGAGAACCGATCGCGGACGTGAGTATCTATCAGAGCAATTCAAGGCTCTTTGTGATGAAAATGGAATTGTACGACAATTGACTATTCCTGGTACTTCACAACAAAATGGGGTAGCTGAGAGAAGGAATAGAACCCTAATGGAAATGGTTAGGTCTATGATGGCGCAAGCAAATTTACCTATCTCCTATTGGGGAGATGCATTATTGACTGCTGTCTATGTACTTAACCGAGTGCCCTCAAAATCGGTCACTTCCATCCCTTATGAATTATGGACTGGTAGGAAACCAGACTTAAGTAGTCTCGTCCATGGGGATGTGCAGCTTATGTTCATGATTCTTCCCATAAATATATGGCCTTAAGCAATCATCTAAACAGTGGTATCTTAGTTTTCATCGAGCCATAACAACTTTTGGTTTTACGATAATCGAAGAAGATCACTGTGTATATGTCAAGCGGTCCGAAGATAAATTTGTGATTTTATCACTTTATGTGGACGATATTATGTTGGCTGGAAATGACAAGATTTTGGTTATCACCATAAAAGAATAGTTGTCCTCTAATTTTGAGATGAAGGACATGGGGCAAGCTGCTTATATATTAAGAGTTAAGATCGAAAGAGATCGATCAAGGAAACTCCTTACTTTATCACAAGAGTTTTATATTATGAAGATTCTTGAACGTTTCAATATGCAGCACTGTAATCCCATTGATACCCTTGTCATGCAAGGTGAAGGCCTAAGTACTGAGATGTGTCCTAAGACTCCAGAAGAAATTAAAGTAATGGAAATAGTTCCTTACGCTAGTACGGTCGGAAGTTTGATGTATGCTATGATGTGTACTCGACCCGACATATGTTATGCCGTGGGATTGGTAAGCCGATATCAATCAAATCTCGATCAAGCACACTGGAAAGCATTGAAGAGAATCCTGAGATACTTGATAGGCACTATGGACTATTGACTTTTGGATATGCGTTCTTGCTCAATCGAGGTGCAAGAAGCAATATGGCTAAAACGTTTCTTAGAAAATTTAGACACTGTCACTGAGGTTCCAAGACCGGTGATAATTTATTGCGATAGTCAAACAACCATTGCCTATGTGAAGGATCTCAAGTATCATGGAAGGACAAAGCACATTGACATAAAGAATAACTTCATCAGAGATATTATAGCGCAGAAAGAAGTGATCCTACAATACATTTCAACCAATAGAATGGTTGATGATCCATTTACGAAGGCTATTCCTAGAGACGTATTCTTGACCCACATGATGTCACTAGGATTGCGTAAAATGTGATATGTGTTATTGTAGAGGATCATCGGTTTATGTATTAGTGGACATATGTATTGTACTTGTTTGTTTATTAGTAATTTGATGTTTTATCAATAAGTATAAATCCACTATAAGACTAGCACATACACACATATATTATTGAAAAGTATGTCAGCAGGCAATGACTGGCTCACTCACACGAGCAATCACCTCAAGTGCTTTAGTTAGCACATTGAGATGAGACGTTATGTACAAATAAATGCTGAAGAGCAAGTCTGGTACATAAAATATGTCACCTTGATTGGAGTCAAGATGAGGTCTGTGATTTGTTAATAATAAGACCGAATATGATAGTCCCACAATCATATATGCCTGACAGATGCCGGATGCGAGCACTTAATTAGGCGTTATAGAAAGCGAGCTGATATAGCACTCGAGCTAAACATGAGTACGTGAGGAGCACGTGACTATGTTTAGGCTAAGATCCGTATAGTGGATATATTTAGTAAATGACATACGCTCTTATAGAAAGAGAAATCTACTATAGCATGTAATTCATACTACATGTGCATTGTACGACCGACAATGGAATGTGAGTAAAATTATCCCTATTTACTCATCGTGTGAGCCCTTGAGGTAATTTATAATTTACCTCATTTTGTGCCCTATGTTACTTCTGACTATGTTCTCGAAGTGAAAGATCAATGTTGCTACTTTAGCATGTTACGGGCGGTCATGAATAGATATGGCATATGGGACGTGTCCAGGAAAGTAGTTGTTCTGAAATGGAGAGAGACATGAGTGCGAAGGAAGACTATTGTTATTTTACATCTATCACATGTATTTACTGGTCGACCAATTATATCGCCCTCTGTGGTTGCGGATATAATTATAAATACATTGTGTTGTGAGAATAGTCAAGTATAGCCTTTAAGGGATAGGTATACTTGGACCGATGTAACAAAATATGTCTGGGGACCGTGAGACATCGATTGTTTATTTCTTTTCAGGGTTGTAGCCATTATGCCATCCCTAACAGGTGCATAATTTGAGCTCCCAAGTGCAAGTGTACTCACTGGTCGCACGGCTTATTTGTCAGTATGAATTGTTTTGTAAAGTTGATGATTGTTGAATGCCTTATATTCTTGATAGAGCTATCAAGCCCATCATGTCCGAGTGGGAGATATTGTACTTTAGCTAGTACGTCCATGATGGGGTGCGATTAGATCGCACTGGATGGAAATGTAACTCTTGAAAGGGTACGAAGAGAGACGTATAAGAGACTCCTGAACACAACCGTCGGAACGGTTGGCAGATCATTCACACCAAATATACTCTCCCCTTTCCATCAAGGCATTCCATTTCAGTTTTACAAAGAACAATTTGCATTTACGCCGTGGAAATCGGGTGCTTTCCTCGTGATCGCATACAGACCAACGTGGAGTAATTTCGCTCGTGATTCGTCCACAATTCAATGTTCGTTCCGGGGCTAATTGCTGTTTGCGCATCAGAATCGGGCTGAATTCCAACAAAACATCAAGCAGAAAATCATATTGGAGAAATGCATGAAGTAGTTTTGAAATGGGTTGCATTCGTTTTGCCTGAAGACGAACTCAATCTGCAAGAAACCAAATGAATCCATGAAATTCGTGAGAAATGCATTTGTGCCCTTCTAGTTTTGCCCATAATTAGGCAGTTGCATTCTTTGCTCACCTTGATCCTCTCCACTCGCTCACGAAGCTTCTAAAGAAGCTGAAGACGGTTTTACGTGGCATTACTCATCTTCATGTTATGTCAATGACCCGTATAAATTTACATTTCACCCACAAAAAAAAAAAAAAATGAAACTTTTACATAAACTCGATCAGAAGTATCTCTCCATGAGAAACTAAAATTTATGAGCAGAGAACATTGAAGTATGGTAAGTGATTACAACTCAATTATATACTATCCCTTCGCTTTGGCGATGATAGAGAATAGAGATCTTTTATTGTTTATATGGAGAGAAGCAGGACGACCTGAAAGAAAGTCCGTGTCTAAAACATGACATCTTCCATGCTACATGGGCTTGAACAGCTGCTTTAGCAGAGAAAGCCCGAACTTGTTGGACTACTAGTTAAGAACCCAAATGCTTCAATTAGCCTGTTCACATGAATAGTTCTTCTGTCCAGTGCACGACGTACAACGAGCAGAAGTTCCCATTTTTAACGGTCAACGCCCATGTTGCATCTTATTTTTACCCCCCTAAATTAGCAATACAAACTGAAAAGCATGAGTATAGATGGCGTCCACTCGTAATGCGCATAATAGCCCACATTGTCGATTTGTAGAGCACGGTATGTCAGTTCCAAAATGGCCAAATCTAAGAACGACGGCAGGTGCAATTAGAAGCTTGCATTGAATCTACATCTAAGTAGCACCAACACCGACATCAATATCAACACACGACATGACACAACATGACACACCGACACATCATTTCTCAAAAATTAGAGAATTCCGACACGTTAAGACATGTTGTGTATTAAATGTATATTTTTATATATACATGCTAAATTATCATTTTCATAATTATTTTAATCAAATTAATTTGATTCAAATTCACATATAAATAAATAATAACAAAAGGAGCCAAAAATAAATTTACACTAAAAACATTAATCTATCATTTGTTAATAGCATTCATAGTTTATTTGACAAATTCAACTTCATTCAAAAAATCCATAAAACTTGAAGGTAAAAAAAAAAAAAATAAGCTATCCACGTTCTAGATTTGCGTGTCAAAGCATGTTAGTAGAGAAGAGAAGAAAAACAAACATGGGGTGAATTGTATGTTTTAGGAAGTGAGAGTCAAGAGAGAAGAGAAGACTAGGTTTTTCCTCTTTCTCCCTTTATTATTTTTTATTCTTTTACATACTTACATTTTGACCTCTTATTTATTGAAAATTTTTATGATTGACCCTGTGCTTGTCGGAATTTCGAACTCGCATGTCGGAATTCCAAACTTGAGTGTCGGAGAATATTAGGAGAGTTGACCAGGTGTTGGATTTTTCGACACATATTAACCAAAGGCTGAAAAATGTCGAAAAGTATCGGACACATGTTGGAGTGTCCTACACAACACGAAAAGTCCCGGACAGTATCGGTGCTTCATAGATCTACATGACATTCCTTTTGTGCATTTGCATTGAGTATGTTGGTTGATTATCGGGTATCATCTTGTTGAGGAAAACTCCCTAATTAATTTTGAAGATTGACAAAATATTTCTTAGTTGTCCTTTGATTTCGATTGTAAGCTTTTCTAGGTGGAAACTTTGATATGTATCATCAGAATTTACTTATCAAACTCAAGGATGCATTGAATCCTTAATATTCAATCTCAACGAAATAAGGATATTAGTTCAACTATGAATCATTGTGCTTACAGCTAGAAAATTAGCATAGATTCCTTACCTTATAAATACCAATTGTCTGGAAGGAAGATATTAAATACAATATTACTTATTTGGAATATCTCAATCTATCAACAAGACAATCAATTGTAGATGGAATGTTCTCTAAAAGAATGATTCAACTTATGGAAACCCTATCTACTGTATGGACAGTAGATCTTTTGGGAAACTTCATTCTTAGCAATAAGCAATTAGATCTTCTTCAACAGTTCAACGGGTTGATTAGATGAATGATCCTTAGAGCTTGGGTCCAACAATCAACTTGGACATTGAGGAATATAAAAGAAACTTGTAATGTTAAAGGATGCCAAGAAAATATCAAAGTTTTGGATTCCAAAATTCAACATAGTCTTTTGCTTAAATACATTTGTCTTTTGTGAGCTATAGTTTGTAATTTCTTAGAGATCATGAGTGTGAGATCAAATAATCTTTCACACGAGTTTGAATAGTGAATACTCAGTCCTTGTAACTTCTTATCGATTCATCATAGTGAAATCTAGCTATAAGCTGTCAGCATGGGAGAGTGGACGTAGATTTGTCAAAACCAGACCACTATAAACTTGTTGTGTACAATTTTTATATCCCTTTATCTCTTGCTTATATTTTGTGATAGATTGTTGCACATTGAAAAGATCTGAGCACTGCATAGCTTGTCTCCAAACGTTATCCTCTCGCAATAATCTTAATTTTATTTCAATTCCGCATTGTCACATATTCACCCCCTCTATATGATAGATCTAGCCCTACCACATCTCTCCTTCTCTCGATTTCATCAAAGATGGGTTAGTAATGTCGAAATCAAATGACTCGATGGAAAACTCTTCTGGAAAGTCACTTTCTCTATGATCTACAGTACAAAGCATCAATATTGTTCTCTTTAAAGACGTACATTCCAGTCACAATACTATCTTGAGTAAATATTGTATGTCAAAATAGCTATATTATATTTCTTGAGATATCATAACATATACCCAATCTTTCATTCAGTTGGTGTCCAATAGTGTTTTTTTTTTCTTAATTATATTATAGGTACTTTAAAATACAAAGTTATTGATTGTAAATTTTGTATGCTAGTTATCAGTCCACTAAATCATACCTTGAATTTGTTGGGTTTCTAAATTTGAACATAAGCCACTTCTTTATCCATTATACTTACGATTTGTGACATATTTTAGTAATCTTTTTTTTGACACGTCAAATTCATATTTTTAACATTTTGATTTGCAGAACGTTATCCTACCCTAGTCCTATCCCATCTCATTCAATCAAATCAATTTCACAACTAGGTCCATTCAAGACAAAACCATGGCCATTTTGGAGGCAAACCACACACTCCATGTTCATCCCCCACCTCATTGATGGTTTTCTTTACAAAATTCAGACATCTGGCCCCCTCCTACAAAGATGCAACAACAACCTCTCTCCTCCCAGTCCTCGAGATAGCAAAAACGAGAAGAGAACTCTCACACATAATTTTTTTCCAACATAAACATAAAATCCTGGCCCAGTATATAAAAATAATACATGGGTTCCACGTGATATCTAATCCAAGAGAATGATAAAATCCCCACGTGTAGACATCACATAAAACTCTCGACATGTCCATCAATCATTTGCTAGCTTCAAAGTCAATCAATCTTTGAGACTCTCTAATCAAGATATGCAATCAAGATTAGATAAGAAAAATGAAATCTGAGAATAGGAAAATTCAGAACCCCACTCGAGATATGCTCCTGGGGGTTTTCTTGATCCTATCCGAATCCCAAATCTCCCACGTGGCCGTTGAAGGTGTTTGCTTCAATGGACAGCGACTTGAAAAATGAAGAGCTGAGTGGGAATTCAAGAGAGGAGCACCACAAAATTTCCAAACAAAAAACCAATAATAAAAAAAAAATCATTGATAAAATCTAGCGAATCATAAATAATTACATAAGATAAACATCATAAAAATTCTCAAATCAATGCATTTCACCCTAAATAAAATTTCGTGTCGTAAAAAAAATATTAAGATACTACATACATGTCACATTTATCCAATTTTATCTTAAGATTTTAATAGGTTTATCGCAACTGTCGTGGAAAGGAGAGACAATGCCCTCGAAAATCGACAAAGGCGTTTGTAGTCCCATGAAAGGGACGGGAGCGAGGTGGTCGCGACTCCCTTATCCATAATTTTGGTACCCGCTGAGTTGACAGCAGCTTTGGATATTGTCGCCTAACCACCGCCCGCGGACGTGCGATGCCCTCCCCTCGATTTGGACTCGTCTCTGCTGTTGGTGGCGTTTGAATTCGATTCTTCTTCGTCTTCTTTGTGTTTTTGCTTTCTCGAGAAGGAAGGCGACTGGGACCATCACACGTTTCGGACGCTGCCACTCAGCTGCTCTTGATGAAGAAAATAATGCGATCACGGATTGGATATCGTCCTCTAGTTTTAAACCACTCGTAGCATCGATTCGAGCCGCGAAATTGTGACTATTTGGTTAGACACGGCATCCTTTTCTTTTGCTTTGATAATGTTTCTTCCCTCAGTTTCCTCCGGCTGATAACGATTCATCGCCACTATGAAAAAGAAACTCCAATTGACTGTACCTCGGAATTCAAGCCTACGCCCTTGATCTCTTCGGCTCCACAGGAATTATTTTCTTCGAAAGATCACTCAAGTAACGAGTGATTGAAAAAAAAAAAAAAACAAAGTTCGGTAGAAGCGCATAATTATGTACGTTAAGCAAGTAAAGGTGTTGACACTTTCATAAGTTCCTGATAATCAAATTCTCATATACTGATAACCGAGGAGAGTTCGTGAGAGAACAAATCTCAATTAACGTGTGACACAAAAGTCATACAAAAGTTTTTGTGCAGTGCGACATTTATGCGAGAAGTGCGAGAAATTAAGCTGTATCGGGACATCTTTAGGAGGGTACGGGTGCATGAATATATTGCTTTCTAGGGCCTTTGGTTTGGTGAGTTTGATGGGAGAAGGATTAAAGATTAACCCAAGATCTTGGAACTGCCATCCTACTTTGTCGGCCTTTTCCTTACTTCTTTATTGAATCTTGAAATTGAAGTCTTGTCCCCACATGGCATGTCTCTCTCTATTACCCCCTTTGAATGTCGTTTAAAGAGAAAGGTGAAAGCAAGGAAGTCATCCTTTCATCATTTACACGTTTAGAATACTAATCGCATAAATCACTTTATAGATACCACTATGTGTTTACACTAAAAAGTGATAAGATTTAGTTGATAAGAATAGAGATTGGTAAACAGCAAAAGTCATCGATGAAAAGAACAGTCGACAACTTGATGAGTAGAAATATTTTCATATATTTAAGCCCCTTTAGATAAATGTGGATAGCTTGAAGAGCATGGATAACCAAGGAAATTATCGACAATGAAATTTAGTGTCTTGAGATGAAATCATGGACATGTAACTAGGGGTGAACGATTTAAGGATTGCTCCAAGTCAATTGGAACTGGTTCCTCAGTTTTTTAAATCTGGAACCTACGTACCCTTGAACCTATATTATCAATCAATTCTCATGTTGGTTCTAGAGTTTACATGAGAATCCATCCATTTTTGTTTCATTTCTTTCTTCTTCGTTTTTATTTAATTTTAAATTAAGCAAAATGAAAGTGAATGTAACAATAAAAATTTACATTTGTCAATAACAACAATCCATAAAAAGATGAACACACAAAATAAAATAAGTAATTAAAAGTTCAAAACACGTAACATAAAACTTAAATTATAGAACTTCAACCTTCTATTGTCCATAAAAAAAATGTCTCCAAATTTTAATCACTCGAAATCTAAAGAAACAACAACATAGTTAATCACTTAATAATAATTTTAAATGAAGTTAAACCACATATACTCATTCCACTTCATCAATTTTTGGTTCCCAGTCAGTTCTTCGATTCGCAATTTTGTTCTTACCCAAGAATTGAGAACCAAACCACACAGTAACGTTTCTTTTTTTTTTTTTTTTAATTAGGAATCGGATCGATAATGATGGGAGTTTAGAATAGGTAGGTTTTAATAGAAATTCCCGATTCTACCCTGGACCCATGCTTATTCCTACGTATAACTATTGAGCCGTAATATTTTTTTTATATTTAAGGGTGCAAATGGTAACATCTCTGTTTTGGGGAATAATTTCTTTTCAAAAATAATTCTTTTTTATTTCTATTCCTCAGAATAATTTCTAAATGAAATAATGAGTTTGGTAACTTTATAAAATTTATATTATCATAATAGAAAAATAATAGAAATGTGTTTAGTACAATTCACAAAAAAAAAAAAAAAAAAAATAGAAACGCATTTGATCGCCGCTACCACCTTCCACCCGCCACCCACGGCCCACTGTCACCGTTGACAACCACTACCAACTGAAGGTCGACGACAGGTCGACTGCAGCGGCCATCAACGGTCAGTAGTGGCGACCACAGCTGACGGTGGTGAGAGGCGACTAGCAGGCAAATGGCAGCCTATAGGGAGCGGCAAGGAAGAAAAAGAAAAGAAAAAGAGAAAAAAAAACTTTTTTTTTTAGAAATTGTTCTCAAGAACAATAAGTTAATTTTTTTTTTTTTGTACTTCTTATTTCTTTTTCAAATTTATTCTTCGGTTATTTTCTATTATAGGGAATAAAAAAATTAATTGGCATTACCAAATAAAATTATGTTCTTTTTTTGTTCTGAGGAGCAAAAGAACAAGAGACCAAAGGAACAAAAATGTTCCCATGCGCTACCTAAGCTTCTTGTGGATAAGTGTTGTTGTAACTTCTTGTAATTGCATATAGAGTTTTTTTTAATTTTTATTTTTGGTGTGAATTGCAGATAGAGTTAGGAAGGTAATCATTTATCAAAATTTAGCAACCACCGAGATGAGAAGTTATGGTGACATGAAGATACGAAGATGTGAAGGCATGATTAAAATTGTTTAAGAACTACCCGTAGACAATTATGCTGTGAAAACTATGTTAGGGTTATGCGTTCAAACACAATGAAATAGAGAATAAATGTAAGAAAAAGAAAACAAAATATAAGGTTTATTCCGATTCATAATAAATTAAGGCCACATCCAATAGAATCCAATAGAGAATTCCACTATAATTAGCACATCCCACCTCTCTATTTCAACTCTCAATTGCAAGAGAAAAATTAGATATCACAAGTAAACTATTCATGAGCTCAAACCAAAATTATCAATATAGTATAAATTAAAGCTATAAGAACCCTTTGGCGGCTCATTGGGGAGCAGGAATCCCATGCCTTCTTATCAATAGGGAGTGTGAACCCCACCCCAACACTCTATTCCGACATTGTATCTCCATTTTAAAGTATATCCATTGACTTGCTAGTATACTTGCGATACTTTCTATCAGGAATCACTACAAAACTTATCCTTCTTAATAAAATCGAAGAACCACTTAATGAGGGATTTCATCATTGAGGCAAATTCCACAAAATACTATGACAAAATACATGGCTCTCATTTTCCAGAAAATGGGGAAAAAATTGTCCTATTGAGGTTTTGTCACATTGAACCAAAATTTAGAAAAAATTAAAATTGCAATCAAATCAGTCAGGAAATCAATACTCAGTCAAGCCAACTCGTTCAACACGCAAACTTGACTCGAATCCGTAGATTCCACTTGATTAAAGTATTGAATTTTGAATCGAACTTTTACTTCCACTCATATTCATAAGATTATTTTTTTTCCATTCATATTCATAAGATTATTTTTTCCAACTTGAATATGAGATTAGCAATCACTCGGATTCTAAAACACAATCCAGTCGAATTCAAATTACAAACCCGTTTCAAACGACGAGATTAACCAATGTCCAAAAGATAACGCAGAGCAGACCGTTTCGTGCGAGGTGGGGGAGCCAATGCTACACGGTCTGCTTGACCATGTCTTGTCCCATTCCCCCACCTAATCCATCATCATCATCATCATCATCAACACACTCCAGTCAAAACGCAAGTGGCACGACAAAAGAAGATCTCCTGCTTACAGTGATCAAATCCCCCATTTTTCAAAACCGGGAAAAGGCGAGAAAAAAACTTTAGCAGATAAGGACGGGATCATCCGCTCTTATCAACTCAGCTCAAACACGTCCACATCAAGAACCTCATCTGGTTTTCCTTCATCTATTATACCGAGTTGGAAGATAAACCCAGGTGCTGAACCGGTCTTTCCGCATGCTGGGGACAGAGTCGGATGGACAGATATGTTTCTTTAATCCTCCCTCTTGATCTCGTAATCACTGTGCTAATGATGTGACTAATTCCTCTCACTGTAGTCCGAAAAGAAAGCATGAACAGAGCCAAGAACAGAACCAAGAACAGAGCACTCATGAAAGGGAAATTAGCATTTATAATCCGAGAAAATGAGACGATACAGAGATTTCAAGGACTTGACCAAAAAAAGATGATCAACAATACAAGCCCCAAAAAGCCAACCCCAGATCGAACTTCCACGTTCTTGTTTCTTCCTATACAGAAATCTGCAATTGCATTGCGAATATTTTAAGAATGCTTACTGAAACTTCATTTACAAAGAGAGGGAACTGGAAAGTCATCGGACCACAAAACAGAGACTTGAAATCTCTCTCCCGCCAGCCAATATTTACACCTTGAGAAGAAGGTAATCATCATCAACAATGGAAATGAACACGAGATATATTCACACATCCGAGTCAGAGATGAATCAACAGGCCACCCGATTGCTGAACACCGTCCACCAGCCCCAAAAAATCACTTCTTTCGACCCAAACAAAATTCGAGCTCCGAGTCGACTCGGGGAGGACTCGAAGCTGCTTCTTCGGCCTTTCACATGACCAGCTCAGAGACCCACCCCACGTCCGGACCGGAACCGGACCCGACAAGGTCGGCGCCATCGAGGGAGTTCTCCTTGCTCAGCTTGGCGTACATCTTGGCCCTCAAATCTCTCCCGGACTCGACCCTCTCCATCAGGGGCTCCTCCTCGCAGCGATGGTGAGACTCCCACAGATCAAAGAGCCCGCCTCCACCGCCGAGTTGCCCATACCGGGGCGACGACTCAGCCCTCGGAGTCACCGGCGCGGCGAGGTGGCACCCGGGTCGGAGCGGCGACCCGAAGAGGGATCCGCCCATCTGCCCGCGGGGGCTCATCTTCATCTTGGCGATCTGCATGTTCCTCATGCAGGCCACCAGCTCGCTCACCGATCCGGGCGACCCGCAGCAGCCGCCGCGTTGGTTCGGGGACATCGGGGGCGAGTTGGTCGGGGGCGAGATCGGGGGCGACGAGGTGGTCAGGATCGAGATGGGCGAGGATACGAAGGAGGCCGACCACGGCTTGGTAAAGTAGGAGTCGAAGGCGGCCGCCGCGGCGGCGGAGGGGCGGACCGGGGACCCGAACTCGGAGTCGGTGGCGCTCTTGGGGCTGTGCTGCTGCTGCTGCTGCTGCTGCTGCTGCTGATGGCCGGGGAGTACACGGAGCTGGTCGGGGGAGTGGGCGAAGAAGCAGACGCGGCGGCGGCAGCTCTGCCCGTCCTTGCACGCCTGCGTCCGGTATCGCTCCGGGTGGAGCCAGCACTCGAACACGCCGTGGGCGAACTCGCACGTGTCGCCCTTCTTGCACGCGCCTGCGCAGAATCGAGAAAATCTCACTCGAATTAAAGAGGAACTCAAATCAAATTTCGTCGCACAGAAAACCCAAAAATCCCGTTCACAACGAAAGTTTCTAAAATGACGTAAATAATCAGAATCGACATTTTGGCCGAAAATGTCTCATTTCACCCGGATCAAAACCGATTAGAAATTAACCGAAAGATATCATTTTTCTTCGTTTGGTAAATCTCAGAATGGTGTAAATATTCACTAAATATTTTGCATCGATAATATAAAAAGGAAATAAAATAAAAAGGAGAAACCGTCCATCTTCCTTAATCCAACCGAGAATCCTTAAAATAATCCAAAATGGGTAAAAAACTTAAATCTTCTTTTAAACAAATCGCCGAATACCAAAAATGGAGCACCTGGGCACCCCCTAAATGCAGATAAATTTACAGATCCAAACAAAACCGCGCGAAAAAATGCAGTTTTCTTTTCTTTTCTTTTCTTTTTTTCCATTTTTCTCTTCTGCATCGCATGTTAACGTTTCCCTTACCTTTGCGGAAATCGGGACATGCAGTGCCGGAGTAGAGGAACCGGCGCGGGTCCCTGCGTCGCGCCTTCTCGCCGGGATGCGCGTACGGGCACTCCGTCCAGTCGTGCGACCTCCCGCGCGCGCACTTCCGCACCTTGAACTCGTACATCCGGAACTCGTCGCAGCCCAGCACCCCGTCCTCCCCCGGCGCCCGCCCGTCCTCCTCGTCCTCCTCGTCCTGGTGGTGGTTCGACGGCAGGAACCGCCGCAGCGCCGTCAGGTCGTAGCGGCACTCCCCTCCTCCCGCCGCCCCGCTGGCATTGCCGCCGCCGCCGGAGTACGGAGAGTACGGGGAGTACGGCCCGCCGCCGCCGGGGGCCGGGTCGTCTAGCGGGTCCCACGCGGGGGGGATCTGGACGGTCGGGGTGGAGCGGGCGTGGTGGTCGCCGGCAGCGGCCATCGTCATCATCATCATCGTCGCTTCTTCCTCCTCGATCAGTTCACTCGCCGGAGATGGGACTCCAGTTCGGAGTTTTCGCAGGCGATGCG
Organism: Eucalyptus curtisii; assembly: GCA_017140595.1. Taxonomy (NCBI): domain Eukaryota; kingdom Viridiplantae; phylum Streptophyta; class Magnoliopsida; order Myrtales; family Myrtaceae; genus Eucalyptus; species Eucalyptus curtisii. The sequence continues at coordinate 28,930,652 of CM029496.1, read as the reverse complement.
ATGGTCTGAGAGTTAGTGGGGGCTTCTTTTTATGAGAGAGGAAGTAACCGTGGTTGGGTTAATTGTTAACCCTGGTTGGGTCAACGAAATCTACCGCCTCCACTTCCTACTGCGGTTAAGATATTGCGGGGGGGCGGGCGATCGGGTCACCGGGGCGAGCACGGGGGCCCGGGCGCTGGAGGGACACGTGGACGGCTGGATGGGTGAGCGGGTGAGGGGAGCGGGGGTGACGGGCGGGTGAGATGGGAGCGAGTCTGTGGATAAGACAGAGAGGGACTGCTGTCGTGGCACTCGGATTTTATAGGAGGAGGGGCGATGGTTGTCGAAATCACGGGATAAACGGTGGGAGGGGGTGAGGGCGAGATGTGACGTGGATTCTGGGATAATAAATATTTTCTTAAGAGGAAAAAGTGGAAGAAAGCATTTTTTTTTTGGGAAGTTAATTTAGTAAATAAATGCATTGCAACGGTTGTTAGGTTAATTATTAGGAGTAACGATACAAATGGTTCGGAACTTAAATTCAATATACAATATGGTCCTTAAACTTAACTCAATGCTCAATATAATCCCTGAGTTTTAAATTTCTTTAACGTAATCCCTGAATTTTTTGTATATGTTCAAACTAGTCCCTAAATTATATGAAAATTGGATAATATTAAATATTTTTATATAGTCTAGGGATTACTTTGAACATGAAAGGACAACATTGAACATCTTCATATAGTATAACAACTAGTTTAAACATGTAACAAAAGGTTAAATATCACATTAAACAAACTAAAAGTTCATGGACTACATTGAGAATTAGGTTAAAGTTTAGGGATCACATTAAACAAATTGAAAGTTCAAGAATCACATTGTACACTGAGCCAAAATTCAAGGGCCATTTGTGTCATTTTTCCTAATTATTACTGCCTTTATATGTGTGTGTGTGTGTGTGTGTTTATTTTTAATCTGGTTTGATCCATTTCGAGTGTTAGACTAATTCTCATTCAGTATAGACCCTTACCATGTTTGTGTTGTCAAAACGAAAATGTTTATCATTCGAATGATTACTTATTTTGTTCATGAACACCTTAATTTTTTAATATGAATCACAAATTTAGAGTGTGTTTGTTTTATGGAAAATCTATGATATAAACAACATTTAAAAAAAAAATGATAGCTTGAATCTCTTAAAAAAATTATCGCTTGCATTGCTTAAAAAAATATTTTTTATCATGCATGAAGCTATTTAATCATAAATTGTTTTCAATGGTAAAAAAATATTTTCAGTTACTATTTTTTAAAAAGATATAAATAATCATTTTACAATAAAATGTTTTTCAAATCTTAAATTTTTCGTAAATGCATTTGTTTCATGGAGAAAAAAGAATGAATTGAAAATTCTTTTTAACTAAATGATTGGTTATATTGTTTGGAAAAATTAGTCAAAGGAAAATATTTTCATTATCGACAATAATTTATGACAAACTATTTTAGTAAGTGATGAAAATATTTTTCATTTGTTCAATTTTGTAAACAATACACGCTATCATTTTTAATATTTTCTAAATCTTGAATTTTGTGTGGAACAAGGCACTATTAGTATTTTTTTTTTTTTGATCTGCAAGGAACCAAGAAGATGTAGGTGGCAAAGCCGACGTAAAATCTGGAAAGAAATCTTAGCGTAGAACCACCACCACGTATGCAAACTTGGGATTCGAACTCGCCATAAGAAAGAGGTCTGAAGCGCATACCAACGCAGCCACCGAATGGGGTGGTTGACACCATTAGTATTTTCATCTTTATTAGAACAAACTTCACATTACACTGAGGGGTCGGTACCTATATTATAACGATAAAAGCAAATAGAACTCTGTTGCTGCTATTTTTATTTTTATTTTTAAGTCTGGATGTAAGATTATTAAAGAGAAAAGAAGATGCAATTCTTATCCGATAAAAAGGCTCAGCCTGCAAGCTCGCGGGTGCAGTCGTTGTCGGGTCCACAAGTCCACATCAAACTTCATTCCAAATTGCTGCAGAGTAAAAGGTCGAATATTTAGAGAGCAAAAACCCTATTTGTTGAATGGCATAGTCGCAAACTTAGCATTTTTACAAAAGCCTATCGACGGTACTCAATTATCCGCATCTGGAGGGTTGAAAAGGATAAATTTGCATAATGACAATAAATTGTTTGGATGTTTTGATGAGATAATTCTGTCCTTATATGGAGTCCTTTTCAGCCGATTGGTAAACATATAACATTTTAGCTCAAATATATGTGATTTTGACATGTGAAATTATTGAAGACATTAATGAGAATTTAATTTCAGATGAAATATCTCCATCTCAAATGTGACCCATTGTAAATACAGAGGGAAATAAACGTAAAAAGAAAGGAGAAAGAAAAAAAAAAGTGTATTGTCAGTCGAGAATTTCGCAATTAAAAAGGAATCAAATGTGGAAGTGACTATGAAGTTCGAATGTTTGATTTCCAACATTTAATCATATCATGTTAGACTTAATTGAAGCAATTAGTTTTGATACACACGCTACAGTTTACCCTTGCATGTGATTTGTTCTTTTCATTGTGCAACATTACGAGCAAAAAATAAAATTCATGACTCCTAATTGCACTAGGAAATTGAAAACATCTGATATTACTTTCTTTTTCCTCAGCAGCACAAATTCTTTCCTAAAGGAAAACATTGGATTAGACCATGCAATTTTTTAATAACAAAAAAAAACATTTATTTAAAATTTAAAAGGTAAAATTAAATGGGAGAAGCATTTCAAATTTGTCACGTAGAATGTTGGAATGAGGTTAAATCCACTATAAAAACAATTAATTGATCTTATGGAGTGCACTTTCTTAATAGAAAAGTAGTAAGAAGGTGGAATGGTTCAACTTTTTTGTTTTACCTCCTGGTTTTACCCCCTTTCCTTTGATCAATTTAACCTTTATTTTTCTATTTCATCTGTACTTATAAAAAAACAAGTTTCGAAGGGTTTTAATGGGAAAACACAAAAGGGACACAATTTGATTTACTAGATCATGCGCCCGTTAAATATTAATAACAAAGTTTTGTAGCAAACCCCCACATTCCCATGATACCTTCCATTTTATCTTCGCATGTTTACGAACAAAATATCCTTCCTCTTTTTATTCTCGACATTCTTCGGTGAAATTTATCATTTAAATTTTATGCGAAAATCTCTTCATTTCTTAAACCATATTATATAGATATGCACATGAAAATATTTTAAAGAAATCAAGAAACGATCGGAGAGAGAGGGTTATTAAGAAGGTAGAACTAACCTCCACTCGATGAAGACATTCCATCATAAACTAGTAGTTAATCAAAGAATACATGATTTTCTAAAAGTTATCTTAGTTTTCCAAAAGCGTGGAGCTCGAACGGTGGTGGACTCAACTCGACCCCGTTATCGGGTTATAGGGTTTTTGCCGGGAGTGATAGGGAATCTCCGCAATCGCTCTCTATTTCGATGTCCTACGCAAACAGACAACGTAGGAAGCAAATAGCACTTTGTTGCTATTTTATTTCTTAAACTCTGGATAAAAGATTATTAAAGAGAAAAGAAGATGCCATTCTCATCCGATAAGAGGCTCACCCTGTAAGCTCATGTACAGTCATTGTCGGGTCTACAAGTCCACGTCAAACTCCATCCCAAATTTGTTGCGTAGTAAAAAGGTAGCATATTTAGAGAGCAAAGACCCTATCTGTTGAATGGCATAATCACAAAACTTAGCATTTTTATAAAAGCCTATCAAACATACTCAATTATCCATATCTAGAGGGTTGAAAAGGGTACAAAATGACAATAATTCGTTTGATATGTTTTGATGAGATCTTTTTGTCCTTATCTAGAGTCCTTTTCAGTCAATTGATGAACATATAAATGTTATTTTAACTCAATGTGATTTCAACATGTGAAATTGTTGAAGATATTAGTGAGAATCCAATTTTAGAAATAGAGGGAGGGAGAAGTAAAGACAAAGAAGAAAGGAAGAAAAGGATATTTTTAGCCAAGAATTTTGCAACTAGAAGTAATTTAGAAGTAAGAAAAGTATTTTAGAAGGAGTCAAATATGGAAGTGACTATGAAGGTAGAATGGTCGATTCCAAACGATTAATTGTATCGTGTTAGACTCAATTGAAGCTATTAGTCTTGATACACACGCTATGGTTTACCCTTGTGTGAGATTAGTTCTTTTCATCGTGCAACATTACGAGCTAAAAATAAAATTCATGACTTCTAATTGCACTAGGAAATCAAAGGAATTTGACATCATTTTCTCTTTCTTCAATAGTACAAATTTTTTCATAAAGGAAAATATTGGATTAACACCATGCAATTTTTTAATACAAAAAAAACATTTATTTGAAAATTAAAAAGTAAAATTAAATGAGAGAAGCATTTCAAATTTCTTGACATAGAACGTTGGAATGAGGTTTAAATCCACTAGAAAAACAATTAACTGATCTCATGCAGTGCGCTTTCTTGATAGAAAAGTAGTAACAAGGTGGAATAGTTGAACTTTTTTGTTTTACCTCCTCGCTTTTCTCTCTTTCCTTGGATCAATTTAACCTTTTTTTTTTTTTTTCATTCGTACTTATTAAAAGAAAATTTTTGAAGGGTTTTTATGGAAAAACACAAAAGGGACACAATTTGGTTTGCTAGATTCTGCATTTGTTAGATATTAATCACAAAGTTTCGTCTCAAACCCTCCCATCCCGCAATATCTTCCATGCTATTTAATATTCTTCCTCATTTTATTCTCGACATTCTTTGGTGAAATTTATCACCTTAATTTTACGTGAAAATCTTTTCATGTCTTAAATCATATATATATATAAAGAAACGAGAGAGAGAGAGAGAGAGAGAGAGAGAGAGAGGCTATTAAGGAGGGAGAACTACTGTCCACTTGATGACAACATTCCATCATAACTCAAATTTTCAAGCGGCGGCGGTGGATTGAACTCAACCCCGTTTTCAGGTTATAGGGAATTTGGCCGTGACTTAAAGGGAATTTCCTTGGACCTGAATAGGTCTTTAAAAGGCTCAAGGGTCCTCTAAATAGGCGGGAGAATTGCCCTAGGAGGAGAGATCCTGCTTGGGTTGACATTATTTGGTGAATTTATCACCTGAATTTTACGTGAAAGTTTTTTCATGTCTTAAATCATATATATATAAAGATGAGAGAGAGAGAGAGAGAGAGAGAGAGAGAGAGAGAGAGAGAGAGAGAGAGAGAGAGGCTATTAAGGAGGGAGAACTACTATCCACTTGATGAAGACATTCCATCATAACTCAAATTTTCAAACGGCAGTGGACTGAACTCAACCCCGTTTTTGGGTTATAGGGAATTTTGCCGTGAGTTATAGGAAATCTCCTTGGATCCGAACATGTCCTTAAAAGGCTCAAGGGTCCTCCAGACAGGCGGAAGAACTGCCTTGGGATGGGAGACCCTACTGATAAATATATAAAGAAAAGAGAGAGAGAGAGGCTATTAAGGAGGGAGCACTGCTGTCCACTCGATGGAGACATTCCATCATAACTCAAATTTTCAAGTGGCAGTGCATTGAACTCAACCCCATTTTCGAGTTACAAAGAATTTTGCCATGACTTATGGGGAATCTCCTCGGATCTGAACAGGTTCTTAAAATGCTCAAAGATTCTCTAGACACGCGGGAGAATTGTCCAGAAGTGGGAGACCCCACTTGAGTTGACATTCTTTGGTGAAATTTATTACTTAAATTAATCTTAAATCATATATATATATATATGAGAGACAGAGAAGAGAGGGGGGGAGGCTATTAAGGAGGGAGAACTACTGTCCATTTGATGAAGACATTCCATCATATCTCAAATTTTCAAGCGGCGGTGGGGGACTGAACCCAACCCCGTTTTCGGGTTACAGGGAATTTTGCCGTGACTTATAGGGAATTTCCGCGAGTGGTTCTCTTGGTTCGATGCTGCCCCACGCAAACGGACAACGTAGTGAGCGGTTAAAAAGCGAGACAACATCGCTGTGGGGGAGCCGTACGATCTCGTCTTCTGGGGGGAGTGGTGGTGGGGCCCCCGTGATCAGCTCCACCATCTCGGGAGCCAAGGGCCGAGATCTCTCCAACTGCCCCCAATCCGACGTGGCCCCCAGGTACACGACAAAAGAGAGGCGACGCCCCCGCGGGGAACAAAATAAATATCCCCACCCACCCACTGCGGTGCGGACAGTCCGTACGGCCCGCCACGTGTGTAATCGATGGTGGTTTGTCACGTGACGGGATCGTCCAAAGACCCCCGCATCGCGCGCCACGTGGTTGGCGGATAGGGATCCTCCCCAGGGGCGTCGGCCTCTTCCCGGTTGCTCCCTGCCGACTTCGTTTTATCTCTCTCGCTCTCTCTCTGTGACGTGGCAAGTGGATAGGATTTGCCTTCTATTTTTTACTTTTTAGGTTTTGGGGATCTTCTTTATTTTCCTTTTTTTTTTTTTTTTTGGTCCATTTTGCACTCGAAATAATCATCTCCACTCCCCACCTTCCCATATGAGAAGGTAGGCCCCAATGATTTTTTTTTTTTGGGTGGCTTAGGCCCTATTTGGTAAATTTTATTTCCGTTCTTTTGTTCCAAATGATAAAAAAAGAATAAAAACCTATTTGATAAAATATTTATTCTCGAGAATATATTTGGAATAGAAATAAGAAGTGAAAAAAAGTAACTTCTTATTCTCCGGAACAATTTGTAGAATCTATTTTTTTTTCTCTCCTCTCCTCATCTCTTTTCTTCTTCTTCTTCCTTTTGATCGGTTGCCGGCCTTAGCCATGGCGACGTCAGCAATCGGCCAGACGAGGGCCGATGACCTCGTCGAAGCGTCGTCGGGCCCCGAAGACGCTGAGCCACGGTGAGGCTCGGCCTCACCAGCAAGACAAGGTGGGCTAAGGAGAAAAAGAAAAAAGAAAAAGAAATAAAGAAAAAACGAAAATATAATATAAGAATTAAAAAAATTAAAAGAAGTAAAAAGATCTAAGAATCCTACCAAATGTATATCTATCCCGGGAATAGAAATTTTAGGAAGTTACCAAATGCGTTCTTTTTTTCAAAAAATGTTCCGAATAACGAGAATCGAGAAAAAAATCATTTCTGATAAAAAATTATTCTTAGGAATAAAATTGTTACCAAACGCGCTTTTAGGTTTCCCTTAGGTAAGTTTTCATTGAGTTCATTGCTATTAAATTTATTTCAGAAAAATAAATAATTTAAAAAATATTTGACGTTATATGATCAATTGTGCCGCTTACAAAAGTCTAAAAAACAAGAATTTCCATCATTGAAGAAAATATTTAGATATAAATTATTGAAGTCAATATAAACTTTTTCATTAACAAATTATTTCAAACGATATGAATAGTTATTTGTAGGAAAATGGGAACATATTTTTTATTTTATTATTTGCTATATTAATGAACTCTTAAGGGCAAATGTTTTCTAGGGACAATCCATTTTAAGGTGGGTTGATTCTCACCATAGAATTAGAATTGGACGAATTGAGAATCAGCCCACATGATCCTAAAATCGGTCCGGTTCAACTCTCGGATGAATCTAGAAATCAATGGTGATGTCTTTCTTTTTTTTTTCTTCCTACTCCTTGCAAAATTGCAAGTGTTGCTGTATTGTCTAAATTCTCATTCTTTGAAAATCTTGATGAAAAAATGGTAAGGCTTGATAAAATATGATCAAGCATCATTCACTTGCTAATAAAAAAAAAAAAGTACTAGTTTGGGTGACATGCCTAGCAAAAACCAGATTGACAATCACTAGTTTTTAGACCAAAAAAAAAAAAAAACAATCATTAGTTCCATTAGGAATTGGGAGCTGCCTTAATTCGATTTGGTTACGATTTGGTCTTATTCTAGTACTTACCATTAATTTTTTTTTTTATTTATAAAAAAAAGGTATATGATTATCCACAACGTTGCTATTGTCGTCTGTTGTGTTCCTCGCTCGTATCTTTCGAGTGGTCCTCTTACTCTCATCTCGCTTCTCTTGCCCATTTGGTGGGGGCCATTTCAATGTGAAATACTTACTAGAAATAGATGTGTATAGAGAGAGAGAAGGGGGGGGGGGGGGAGAGAAAGAGTGCTTAATTATTTTTGTTGGGGTTTTCATTACATAAGGGAAAAGTACCAAAATAGTCCTAAACCTTTTGTATTTGTACCGATTCAGTCATAAACTTTTCAATTGGACCAATTTAGTCATAAATATTTTTACATTGGTACCAATTTAGTCCATCCGGCTAATATAAGCCGGAAAATGCTGACGTGACCGCTGGCGGTCTTATGTATGGGCGCCACGTGGACAAATTTTTTAATTTTTTAATTTTTTAAAGATTTTTTTAATTATTTTTTTCTCTTTTTTTTTTTCTTTTCTCCTTACCCTTGGTCGGCGAGGTCGATGGCCGATCAACCATCACCAGCCACAGCTGGTCGGGGCGAGGGGCCCCGTGCCCTCGCTGGCCATAGCCAAGGGCGCCGGCCCCTGCCCAGATCCAGGCGAGGGCACCGTAGCCCTCACTCGTGGCGGGCGAGGGTGCGGCGGCCGTCGCCCAGATCCCAGGCGAGGGCGCGGTCCTTCGTGGTTTCAAGCCTTGTAGCTATCGGCGAAGGAAGCGGTGGTGGTTAGGGCTCGTGTCGGCATTCTCACAAACATGCCTCGTGCAAGACGCGATTGCTCGCGGAAGGAAGCGTGCGTGCGGGCAGGCGGGAGAGAGAGAGAGAGAGAGAGAGAGAGAGAGAGAGAGAGTACCGTTGAGCTTGATTGAGAGAGGAAGGGAGAGACGCTTCGCAGCTGGAGGAGACGAGACGCCCCGCTGCCGCGCCCTCGCTTGGATCTGGGCGAGGGCCGCCACACCCTCGCCCGCCACGAGCGAGGGTTGCTGCGGCCTCACCTATGGCCGACGAGGGCGTAGAGGCCCTCGCCGGCCAAGGGGCGAGGGTTTCGGCCCTCGCCTGAATCTGAACGGGGGCTGACGCCCTCGGCTGTGGCCGGCGAGGGCGTGGCGGCTGTGGCCGGCGAGGGCATGGCGGCTCTCGCCAGTGGCCAACGAGGGCACGGGGCCCCTCGCCCCGACCAGCTTGTGGCCGGCGATGGTCGGCCGGTCGACGACCTCGCAGGCCAAGGGTTAGGAGAAAAGAAAAAAAAAAAGGAAAAAAAGAAAAAATAATTAAAAAAACTGAAAAAATATTTAAAAAATTATAAAATTTGTCCACGTGGCGCCACATAAGACCGCCGGCGGTTACATCAGCATTTTCCGTCTTAAATTAGTCGGATGGACTGAATTAGTACCAATGTGATAAGGTTTAGGACTAAATTGGTCCAATTGAAAAGTTTAGAACTGAATTGGTACGAATACAAAAAGTTTATGACTATTTTGGTACTTTTCCCGCCATATTTGCTATGGTCCATTTTATATGACATTTGCTATGGTCCATTTTATATGACATTTGCGGAGTTTTTCTTTTTTTTTTTTTTTTTTTTTTTTTTTTTTTTTTGTTTTTTTATGTTAGATCTACCCCAAAAATCCTGCTAACACTTATTTTTTAGATGATAGAGATACTCATCTTCCAAAAAAAAAAAAATTGTCTTGTAATTCTGTTTAGCATTGGCTCAAAAAATTCAATCAAGTAAAAAATTCACCCCATGCATTAACTGAAGAACGAGCTACTTAATTCTTTCAGTAGAAATATTAGCGAATCGTAATTATTAGGCTTGCGATATTTCTACCCCTCAAATAGCTTTACAGGCACTAAAATCTAAATGATCTAAAATAGCCTTTGGGACCTTATTTTTAGTAAGATTGATAAAAGAGAAAAAATGTGCCTTAAATGTAGATCAATCAATCTATTGATTTTTATCAACTTTTCCTAAACCCTTGTCTATTCTTCTTTTGTGTTCAAATAGAAGAAGCTTACATGTTTGTGCTTTTTCACAATAATCATTTAGGATTCGAGTATTTTAATAAATTTAATGCTCGGGATTTTAATTTTTTAAAAAATAATAAAGTACATTTATTTTACAATGTCTCTCTAAAATTCATCAATCTCTAATAACTCCTCGTGATGTACAATTCTTTAGCTCTGAGGACATCGGGGAGTAGAAAAGAGGAAATAAAATTCGTACACAAACAAAAAAATAATGAAGTGGAATAAAACATTTATATTTTAATTAATACAAACAGTCTTGTATTTCCATGATAATGTGCAACTTTCGCATTTTTAATGAATAGCAGCTTTCACCATTCAATTTGTGCTCTTGACTAGTTAGTTCTTTTGAGGTTGTTCTCGTCAACTCAACAAATCAATGCGTGTTATAGCCATTTGCATGGTGAAAATAGTGAGCCAAGTATTATTTTACCAACTCTACCTACTAAAACTTACAAATTATGATCACAGTTTCATGTCTAGTAAGGAATTAATAGTATTGAGCGACAATTCCAATCATAATCGAAAAACTTTTTACCAATCTACCATGCAAATTTTTTTACTTATATTGTCAGCACTTTAATTTTTCAATTTTATCGATCGGGCTCTTCCTCTTGAATTAATTTTCGTTTATAATGTTCACCCCCTTCTATTTAATTAGTATGCTAACAAGTTGGCCTACTTGCACCGGAGACATCCTCCAATTGGTGCCTTGCCTAGAAAAACATTCATAAAGTCCATTTTCTCGGCCGACCATCTTTCGGTCCCGTCACTCGAAAGGACTCCAAATCCACGTTCTAGCCCACATTAATTGGTTGAAAAAACCGTATGCAATGAAAAACAAATTGATAGTTAAATCGCAAGTTGTAAAAGTTAATGTGATTGATAGAGAGATGAAAGCAAATCAACCAAACCGTTTTTGGTTTACTGCTATTTTATTTTTTTTAATTTTTGGACTTGCATCATAGGGAACCCCTCTCTCTCTCCCCCCTTTCAGAAAGGGGCAAAGTTAATCTCTAGTCAATCATACTTTATTTGGAGTAATTATTGAACTTTGAGAACACAATCGGTATACCCCTCAAGATTGTTATAGGACTTTAATATAAACCATGCTTTCATTTAAAGGCTTAGGATAGTAATAGTCCAACAAAATATGAAATGGTATCAAAGTAGGAGGTCTGAATCTAAATTTTTCTAGCCCTTGTATTCGCCTTCCTTATTATATATTCTCGCACTCAGGCCAAAATCCAACTTAGGCACACGGGGGAGCATTTCAATATTTAAATGTTTTAACAACGCCTTTATATAATAGTTTGATATTTTAGAATAGTTCATTAAGGTATCACGGAATTTTACATAGTATCAGAGTAGTAGGTTTGAGTCCAAATTTTTTTTCAAGCTCTTTTATTTGCCTCCCTCACTATATATTCACTCTCAATACTAGGCTAAAATTCGGCCTACGCGTGTAAGGTAATGTTACCATATTTTAATGTTTAATTATGTTTTTATCTAACAATTCGAGTTTTTAGAACACTCGATGGCGGTGCTACAAAATTTAACAAAGTTTTTGGACAAAAAAATCACCTTAATAAAGTGCAAGTTGGGCATTACATTTGTGGTTTCACGTTGTTAATAATTGAGCCCCCGGAATCGGTTTTTGCTTTCAATTATGAGATATAGTAACTTTGCTTTTTTTATTTTTTATTTTTATTTTATCATGGACTCTCTCTCTATTTCTCGCTTTCTCTCTCTCTCTCTCAAGATTGTTACAATGCTTAATATTAAACCACATATTCGTCTAAAAGGTCCAGTTGATAGTAATCTCATAAAATCTTATATAATATTAAAATAGTAGGTCCAAGTCCAAATCCTTTTAGGCTTCTTATGTGCCTCCCTTACTACATATCTTTATGCTCAATATTAGACCAAAATCTAGCCTACGTGTGTGAGGGAACATCATAATATTTAAATGCTTAACGATGCTTTTGTATAATAGTTTGAGCTTTTTAAGCAGCCGGTGGCAGTCTCATAAAATTTCATAAAGTATCAGATAAAAAAGAATGAAATTTTACCTTAATAAAATGCAAGTTGAGCATTACATTTGTGGTTTAATGTTGCTAATGATTGACCACCCAGAATTGGTTTTTGCTTTCAATTTTGAGAGATAGAGTAACTTTGCTTTTTATGGTATTTTTTATTTTATTTTGGACTATCTCTCTCTTAAGATTGTTACAATGCTTAAATATGAAATCACACCTTCATTTAAAACCTTAAGTCGGCAATGGTCCATTAAATCTTACATAGTATCAAAGTAGGAAGTCCTAGTCCAAATTTTTCCAAATTCCTTATTCGCCTTTCTTGCTATATATCTTTGCACTTGATACTTAGCCAAAATTTGTGGCCTACACGTGAGGGGAATGTTATAATATTTAAATATTTAATCAGATTTTTATCTGACAGTTCAAGTATTTTAAGTAATTGATGGCGGTCGCACAAAATTTCATAAAGTATTCAGTCAAAAAGAGTGAAATTTTATGTTAATAAAAGTAAAAGTTGGGCATTCCATTAGTGGTTTAATGTTGTTAATAATTGACCCCCGGAATTGGTTTTTGCTTTCAATTATGAGAGACATAGTAACTTTGTTTTTTTATCAATTTATTTATTTATCTTGGACTCTCTCTCTCTCTCTCTCTCTCTCTCTCTCTCTCTCTCTCTCTCTCTCTCTCTCTCTCTCTCTCAAGGGGCAAAGTTAATCTCAAAATAATCATATTTTATTTGGAGTAATTATTGAACTTTTTAAGAACCCAATTCACACCCCCTCAATAATATTACAATGTTAAAATATTAAACTATGCTTTCATCTAAAAGTTTAAGTTTTCAAAACAACCGGTAGTGATCTCACAAGATCTTACATAATATCATAGTAGGAGATCCGAGTCCAAATTTTTCAAAACCCCTCATATACCTCCCTCATTATAAATTTTCGTCGCTTAATACAAGGCCAAAATCCTATCTAAGCTTGAGGGGAAGTGTTACAATATTTGAATAATCAATCACCTTTTTATTGGATGGTTTAAGTTTTTTAGACAGTTAATTGTGGTTCCACAAAATTTTACATAATGTCTGAGAAAGAGGTTCAAGTCCAAATCTTTCTAAATTCTTTATTTGCCTCCTTTATCAAAATCCAATCTAAGCGTGAGAGAGATCTTTACAGCAATTTATTTATCTAACCATTTGAATTCTTAGAATAATCACGGTCGGTCCCACGAAATTTCACAAAGATATCTGGTAAAAAAAAAAAAAAAGGAAAGAATGAAATCTCACCTTTAAGTGCAAGTTGGCATGGCCTTTTATCACTTGCCAGATGATCTTTTTCTTAACTAGTCTTACACGTCTTTATACAAGTAATCCAAGTGGACGATCACGGTTTTACCTAAAGCTTGTGGGTTAGGTTGTCCTTGTCACTGAACAGTTATTGGGGGCGAGCAAAAGTGCTTATGATTATTTGTTATGTTAAGGATTTTATTAACTTTACATTTGATGGAGTCGTTGAACTAGCAAATCTCCTCGGAGCGCGAAATACGCTCTCGTGCTCAACCTATGTCGTCTCTAATGGCGACAGGGTTTTCAAAGTGTTGACAAGTTGGGGTCTTGAGAAAAGGTCTCCAAATCCAATTGTTGGTTCGAGTAAAATAGGGGCTAATTGCATAAAGCATGACTTCTTGGCCCGTGTGGTCACGTGACGTGGAGTATCTTGCTATGAAAATCATTGTACTTTATTGCTTTCCTTTGGCTTATAGGAATAGGTTTTGGCATAGAGGATAAACATGAACATGGAGCATTTATCCGTAGAGATAGGAGGGTCCATGCAATTTGACAATGCAAGGATCATGTGATTGGATTGTTATTACATTATAAAATTTGCAAGAGGGTGAAGATTTTTTATGCGATTAGGATAATGATCGAGACCCGTTTTTGCATTTCTTGTTTCTCACGATGAGAAGTGGTTGATAATATTATGTAATAAAGAATCGAGGAGGATCTAGGAGGATCTAGGAGGAGTAGTAGGAGTCCGTTTTCTAAGCGAATCGAATAATAACGATAAGGACGGAAAAGTTTGAGTGGACCTAATTGTTAGCAAGTATGTTCATTGTGCCATGACTCATTTCTTTAGTTTGTTTGATCCACTTGCGCAACTTTAAAAAGGAGAGAATTTTAAGCCTTTTAATCCCCCTTCTATTTATCTTTAGAAGTAGGGTGAAAGAAAGCCGATATGATATTTGTATTGGTTTTTACGCACCCGCTTTTCATGGATTAGATAAGACGTGAGTCGAATCCCGAATAATTTGATTCAAATTGAAATTATTTGTGATTGATAACATGGGAAAATTAATTTATAGCGTGCACGTAAGGTTGCATGAATTTCGCCCTGTCAATGTATATGATAGAAAATCATTGTGTCGTCAAGCAATTGCTATATTTCTTGCGAGATTTTCGTGAATGTACATGAGATTGCATCAATTATACTTCACATAAATATTTAAATGAAAAAAAAAAACTATTCCATAACCCATAAAACAAGGGAATATATGACTGCGCTGACCTCAACCACAACCTTTGACATTCTTTCAATTAACATTGACAACTAATGATAATTATACCTGCACAATGTTTATTATACTAATTTTTGAAGGAAGCATGCTCTGGTTGGCTATGATTTGCCCAAGTTAGCATGAATCAATGCAGAAATTCCTGAATAGTTATTGACTAAGATGTGCAAAGACAAGAGCAATATCACCATCGAGTCATTGAATGCGAGCCAATTTGTTCTGATCCAAAATTTCCACTCTTCTCCGTCAAGATTACTGTTGGATAATGAAAACCCAATTTCATTGGTCCAAGCAGCTTTTGGAAACTTGGGGCAAGTGAAACGATGGGCCTTGTGCCAATGGTATCCGGAAGTGGTGACCCATTTAGATTCCTGTATTGCATGATAGAAAAAGCCAATTGGCAAGGTATCAGACCACCAAATAATAATAATAATAATAATAATTGGCAAGGTATCATCTTTGGATGAACTGAGATTTACGTATGTCCTTTCCTAAACTATGATGGCTTTAGCAGCTTTAGGACAACTTTGCCATGTACACTTCACCAGCTGAGCTTAGAAGAGAAGCATTGCAGAAAAGGAGAAAGAGGACAGCTTGAGTTAAAAAAAATAAATCTACCAAAGCCAAAAAGGGATGGTCAAAACATGGAGATGTTATAGAGAAGAATGTGAAGGGTATCCAGAAATATGGTCATAAAGCTGTTAAATTGAGTAAAAGATTAGGAAGGGTGAGAAAATTGGTCGAGAATACCTCTTGACCGTCGCATAAAAAAATAAAAAGATTAGGAGGGCCATTGACTAAAGAAGTTTAAAACTTGATTGCATCGTGTTAATTTAATTGTAATGGATGACTTAACGAAGAAAGAGTGTGTTGATAAGAGAAAACCAGCATGTAAAGATAAAATAGTCAAAAGCAACAAAGGAAAGCAAACGGAAAAAAAAGCATCAGTCAAAAAGTCAAAATTAAGGTGGGGGTAGAAAAAGAGGAGAGATTGTGTTTGACCTCCCAAGGACATGTTCCCAATATTCTATCATGACCCAAAAGACATGGCATTGGCACCAAAGTTTACAACAATGTCATTTGCCAAGAGTGACTTTTTTTCTTTAGACTTAGTCAATAGATTCATGACATGAAAAGCACATCAAAGAGAATAAGTGTCCCCTTGAACAATCAAGAAAACAACTTGACAAATACTAGGAAAATGGCACATTCACAATCATACTGATCTGTCTTAATGAAGAGACTTGCACTTACCTACCACTAGGGGTATAATCAAGCTGCATCGAGCCAATACACTGTAAGCTTGAGCTCGGCCCGCATACTCATTGCTCAAACTCCGACTCGAGCTTGATCAATATCAACTATCATGCTTGAGCTGGACATGATTGGAAAATTAAGATACTTGAGCTCGGCCCAGTTATGATCAACTTATAAAGAAAAACTCGAATGTGAGCTCGAGCTTGACTTTCATAAGCTCGAAACTTTTTGTAATTTTAAGTGTCTATTTTTCAAAATAATTACATATATTTCATCAATTAAGCTTGCGGGCCTATTGTGCTGAAAATTACAAGCTCGAGCTTGACTTTTATAAGATCGAAAATTTTGTAATGTTAAGTGTCTATTTTCATAACAATTACATATATTTCAACAACTAACCTTGTTAAGTGTCGATTTTCATAACAATTACACATATTTCAACAACTAAGCTTGCGAGCCTATTGAGCTGGTTACTACAAGCTTGAGCTTGACACGGATAAAAAACTTGAGTAGTTCAAACTCGAGCTTGGCCTGAAATCAGATGAGTGGATCTCGAGCAGTCACCAAGTCAAACCTGAGGCACTCGTGTGTAGCTTGACTCAATTTCACCCCATTAAACCACCGCACACCACTGGTGGAACCATGTATGTTACATAAGCCTTGCCCAAATCTGATTACTTTAATAGTTTCCTTATAGGAAGAATCAGAATCAAGAATGTCATTCCACCATCTCCTCTTGTTTCTTTCTATTTCACTAGTTTTCTTTGAAAAATGGAAAATATTTGATGGGAAATTGACACAAATAGTCCATGAACTTTTACCCAATATGTAATTTGGCTTATGAACTTTTCATTTGTTCAATGTAGTCCAGGAACTTTTGGTGCATGTTTAATACAGTCCCTAAGCTGTATGAAAATATTCAACATATGCACATTGGGTTATAGTTCAGGTATCACATTGAACAAATTAAAAATTTATTGATCAAATTATATATCGAGCCAAAGTTAAGGATCGTTTGTATCATTATCCCAACATTTGAATTACGATGAATTAGTGGAACCCGGATGTCTGGTTCTTTGGAAAACTGGTTTTGGACTTGCCCAGTGTCCTTTTTCCGGCTCTTTATCGTGTTGACTCCAAGCCCGGCCCGTGAGCAGCCCTGGCCTCGTCCGCCCTCCATTTCCTGCAATTGTCACCCCACGCCCGTTTTCTTCCGCGTCTTCATCGACTCCGACATGGTAAGACCCTCCCTCTCCGTGGAAATGGGAAGGAGCTATCTTTCAAGGTGAAGAAGCAGCAATGCGAACGCTCCAAACTTTTTGGTAATACGCTCTTTCATCTTATAGATTCTAATGGTTTGACGGTCTCGGATGCAGAGGAAGAACGAGTTGTCCACGTTATTTCCGCAGAACCCAATACTGAAAACTTATCCATCATGCTGTAATAGATGTTTTAGGAACACTTTTTGTTGTCCCAGATAATAGGTGTTCGTTGGCAGTCCCGTGCTGAGTTACTGGAAAAATTTCGAAGGATGAATTTTGTGCGTTTGATGAAATGCTCTGGGAGAAGTGTGATCTTAATTAGGTTGCTGGCGGCAGCAATGATTTTACAGTGGCTTTGGTGGCAGCAGCTGCGGCGAGGGGAACTGGGTGGTGGAGATGATGGTGGGTGGGATAATGTACATGGTGGTTGGATCATGATTGTGGGGAAAATGATATTATATGAAAAAAGTTAGATAAATATCCATTTTCACGCCGGACGATTTGCTGTTTACTAACGAAATGACGGAGGTTACCATTGTGGAATTACTAAAAAACATCAAATTACTAATAAATGAACAAGTACAATACATCCGTCCACAAATACATAAACCAATGATCCTCTACAATAACAGATATTACATTCTACGCAATCCTAGTGACATCCTATGGGTCAAGAATATGTCTCTAGAAATAGCATTCGAATGGATCAAAGAACCATTCCGTTGGTTGAAATGTATTGCATGATCACTTCTTTCTCGCGCTATAATATCTCCGATGAAGTTATTCTTTATGTCAATGTGCTTTGTCCTTCCATGATACTTAGGATCTTTCACATAGGCAATGGCCGCTTGACTATCGCAATAAACCGTCACCGGTCTTTGAACTTCAAAGGATAAGTTGGCTAAATTTTCCAAGAAATGTTTTAGCCATATTGCTTTGCACTGCGTAACATGCAATAAATTCTGCCTCCATCGTAGACAAGGCCGTGCATGTCTCTGCTTTCTTGCTATTCCAAGAAATCGCACCTCCATTGGCAAGAACGCATATCCGTGTAAGTCGATTTTACGCTCATCCGTGTCTCCACCCCAATCGGCATCTGAATAGCCTAATAGACGTAAACCATTCCCTTGGTAACAAAGTCGATAGTCCATGGTGCCCTTCAAGTATCTCGTGATCTTCTTCACGCTTTCCAATGTGCTCGACGATGGGGAATACTCTTACGATTACTTTTACGCAATTGAATTTCTCTTGAATTCAATTCATCGATGCAACACTCCCACTAGGTCTTGTGTGTTGAGGTAAATCTTCATTTCCTTCTACAACATCAGTGGGTGTGTTATCAGGATATTCCATCTCATATAATTGGAAGTCCTTATCAATCTCACCTCTACTAGGAAAATTGTTCTTTAAGAACGTGACATCTCGTGACTCCATTTCGGTCACACTTCCATCGCCTTGTTCCTATGAACATACTTTGAGTGTTCGGAATATCTTATAAATATACATTTCTTCCCTCTAGGGCCTAATTTGTCATGTTTATGGGAAAAATCATGAACATAAGCTGCACATCCCAATGGACGTAGACTACTCAAGTCGGTTTCCTTTCCATAATTCATAAGGGGTGGAAGTGACCGATTTTGAGGGCACACGGTTAAGTATATAGGGCAGTCAATAACGCATCTCCCCAATTGGAGATAGGTAAATTTGCTTGTGCCATCATAGACCTAACCATTTCCAATAGGATTCTATTCCTTCTCTCGCCTACCTCATTTTGTTGTGGAGTACCTGTGAATAGTCAATTGTCGTACAATTCCCTTTTCATCACAAAGAGCCTTGAATTGCTCCGATAGAATGCCGACGCCATAATCAATTGCTATTTCACATTGACATAATAAACGCAGAATCAATACTAGCATTTTTTCAGAGTAACACACATATTTAATTTGCAGCAAAGACAAACTAAATTAATGATAATTCAACAAAAGACACAAAAGCAAAAGTTCACTATGTTCCCAATCAACTTCTATGTACAATTGTTCTATTCTCATTAATTAGTTTAATTTGCACAAATTTTAAGTTCTAGTGAGAGCTCCTTCGAATTCTACCAACCTACGAACTCCCACTAGGAAAAATAATTTACATGACCCCATGTAATTTCTACATTTTTCCATTAACATAAAAGCATAACATGATATGAACCAACGTACAAACAACAATCATGCTTCAACTACTAATCAAAATCGCAATTCAACATGTAATGGATTTCCTACCATTGTTCGAATTTTCTAACAACTAGAAAATTGCTAGTATATTAGATTGTATACATAATATCATCGAACCAAGCTCCACATAGCATATATGCCATCATTTTCACACAAGCTAGCTACTGTATTTCCTAAACTACAAGAAAATACAAGCTACAAATGAATAAACTATGCATTAAACCCCAAAAAATACACGTACATAGGGTTTCCTACGCATTTTCATACATTTATAAAATTAAAAAATAAAAAATAAATATACCACAGTGTAGAGGACACTCATACGAACCACTAACAGATTTGGAAAAATTACGATTAACTTAGAAAATTACCAATCACATCCGAAACACCCCGGTTTCAGCTCATGGAGTTTCAAAATTTTCACTTCATGTCCCTTCCCTGTTTAATCGGATTTCTTGGTGACGAAGCCAGCTAGGTGGTTCTGTTTTCTTAACGCGGTAAGATTTATCTTCTATGTCATTTTGTGTGTGTGTAATATCACTTGTATTTAATCATTGGGATTTATCCTAATGGCCATCATTCCTATATGAGAAGAGGAGGTGTGGGGTTTGAATCTCCGTTCTCAAGGGTATTGGGTGGGGATGATTTAGTTTTAGGTATGGATTTCGACTCCCACTCCTTACAAAGAGGCAATGCAAAAATGAGCGTTAGAGTAAGAATATAATGAAAACTGACAAAAAATAAATAAATAAATTCGCTCGTATTTGATTAACCTATGGATAACTACCTCGTCAGACAGTACCTCCCTTTGGGGGATCATTAGCTAAGCAAACGCGTCTTTTAACTTTGTTGCTGGCGATATGAGAAATAGCGGAAACTTGTGACCTTGCAGTTCGAACTTTTTGTCTCTGGGAGGAACTTGTATAGTTATCGACTTACCGAACTCTGTCACTTCTTTTGCTTATCATGCACTCGAGAAAATTAAAGTTTATTCCTTGGTATTATACCTTCAGAAAGAAGAGATGCTATCTTGCTTTGTTTGATTGAATACACTCGTCGGTGCAAAGGCCCATGAAATTCAAAGATACTTGATGGTGTTCTAGTGAAATATTGAAAATTCGAAAAAAATAAACTGATGTGGCACTCCACCTCGCAATTCCATCCGCATGTTTAATAGAAGAATCAACTTGAACAAACAAACAAAAAAATGGAGAATTTAAGGATCTCATGACATAAAAAATTATTTAGAGACTTGATTGAACAGTTTATAAAAGTTTAAGAACATTGGGTAGCATGGACATCATGGCCCTCACTTGTGGCCGGAAAAGGCGACCCTCGCTTAGGTGAGGCCGGCCATCTCTCGTGGCCTAAGATCAACCATAGGCTAAAAAAGGAAAAGAAGAAGAAAAGAAAAGGAACAAAAAATTGACTAAATTGAAATTTTACGTTAACACCAGTCATACCACGTAGGATGATCGATGTCCATCTTAATAATTTCTAACCAAAATTCATCACATCGGAAGAACCACATTGACAGGAAGTTTATGATTAAATTGATTAAAATAAAAAATTTAAAACTGAATTGGCAACCATATAATAGGATTATGATTTTTTTAGTAATTTTCCTTGTGTAACAAGACAACACTTTATTCAAGTGCTTGAATTTGACTAGGCAATACAATATTAAAAATAGTTGATGGACTTATAGCAAATATTTAATATAAATTTTAAATTTTGATTTTGTTCAATTTGATCCTTATAGTCTTTTGAATTGAACAAATTTTGATCCGCACATTCAATCTCAGGCTAAACCCAAGCCAAATAGAGGGTTTTGACAACAACCACGCATGACAAATTTAATGGGAAATTGATTCTATAATTTAAGTTGTTTGATTTGTTTTAGAATTTGTATGTTAAAGGAATTACGAGATTATCGTTTCTCTTGTATACATACGTAACTTGACCAATGAAATGGTATTCGAGGGGAAATTTGCAAAACACTCCTGTTCTCATTTGTTTTTGACGACGAGTTGACCAAGCATAAAATATGGGAATGATAAAATGCTATCCACATAAAATAAAATATGGGAATGAGACAAGTAAACTTATGATGCGTTTGGTAACCATTCTTTTTCAAGAACCATTTCTAATCAGAAATAATTTTTTTTATTCTGTTCCTAAGAATAATTTCTAAGTATTTTAAAGCGTATGGTAACTATTTAAATTTTTTATTTTTGGAATAAAATTGTGTTTGGTATCGTTTTCAAAATTTCTAATCTAAATAATTTTCTTTTACTTTTTTTTAATAATTTTATAACTTTTTTCTTCTTCTTTTTTTCCTTTCTTTCTCTTTTTCTTCAAGCTTTGGCTAGTTGCCAGCCTCAATATGACTGACAACCAACCAAACGAGGGTCGGCAACCACGCTAAAGTGTCGTTGGCCCCCGTTGAGGTTGCGTCTCTTTGGCTAAGCCTCATTGGCAACTAGGCGAGGCTTGGTTGTTGCCGATGGGGCTCGACCTCGCTAGATAGCCATGGCTTGGCCGAGCCTCGCCTAGCCAGGCAAGGCTTGCCGGTGGCTTGACGAGCTTTGCCCAGCTAAGCGAGTCTCGTCGGTGGCCAAGGGAGGCTTGAGCGATGCTTGCTTGGCCACCAACGAGCTCACCGGACCTCGCCCCGGCTTGATGAGCATCTGGCAAGCTTGTCGAATATCACCCAATTGGTCACAAATGACTGACGGTGGTGGATGGGGGCGGCAACGGCGGTGAAGAAGAAGAGAGAAGGAAGAAGAACAAGAAGAAAAGAAGAAGACTGAAGAGAAATAAGAAATTTGGGTTGACTTGATTTTGGAATTGTTCTCGAGAACAAAAAATCAACTTTTTTTTACTCATTGATTTTATTCCAAATCTAATTCTAATAACAAAATTTATTCCCGCAAATAAAAAATTTACGGAACAGATTTCTGTTCCAAATCTATTCCTAATAACAAAATAATAGAATCAAATACTATTTAGCAAGTTGTCAAACGAGTCCTTAATAAGCAATTTTTGCACTTCCCCTATGGGATTCATATATGAGAGTCATCGAGAAACCATTACATATTTCATCGGTTTTGAAATATTAGAAATAAATGGCTTTGATAATAATTATGATCGCCATGAAGGCCATCATTGTGTAACTATTTTACAGCGGTCGGCTTTATAATGGATTTATAATGGCTTTGTAAGGTTGATTTATTTCTTCATATAGTCTTCATTAGTCATATTCTCTTTCATTACTTTGAACATAATTGAAAAAAGTTATCGATATATCAAAACGAGAATCTTTCTTCTCTTTACATATGTTTCTTTTTTCTTTGCTAGGTTATACATATAACGTTGTTCATGTTCCTTCTAATACTCGGTGCTGAGTATAGAAGAATATCTGTTATATCTTAAAGAATAGCCACTAGAGTCTTATGCACTGAGTTTCGTACTCTAAGGGGCGAAGTCATTCTTAAGAACGGTGCTTGTACGTCTCAGATAATTGATAATATTTTGTCATCATTTTCAATAGATTTCTGACAATTGTTAATTTTTCATAATATTTAACATTTTTCCAAAGAAAACATCATAGAAACTTGGCATAGGACCTGAATATCGTTTCTCTTGTATATCTATGGACCTCTATCAACTAAATTGTATCAAAGGGATAATTTACAAAACAAAACACGCCTGTTGTCATTTGTTTTAGACAATGAGTAGACTAAACATAAATTATGGTAACGATAAGATGCTATCCACGGAAGATAAAACATGAGAATGAGTCGAAACATAGTTAGGTCGAGAATGGGACAAGTACATTTAAAAAGTAATTTTTGGACTTTCCCCATAGGATTCACATATGAGAGTGACCGAGAAACATCGCAGAAACTTCCATATCGGTGCGCATGTCACGTAACACCATAGTACTGGTCAAGTGGTTCAAGTATAATATTTTCAGGACTCCGGAAATTATTGAAGGGTAGCCTTTAGTTACCATCTGCATATAGAATCAATGTCATGACAAGTGGAGTCGCTAGCTAGAGAGAAGTTCATACAGAACTCACAAAATTGCCTTTCTCCATCACCGATGACTTCTCGTCAATGTTAACCATATGGTATATCGTAAAATATATATTCTGAAACGAAACAAGCGCGTAGACCGGAAGCATACTAGTATTCAAGTCAACAAAACAAGTTCTTTCTGGCCAAGGGATAGGATCCATCACTCAAAAAGCAAAACAAGATTTGCGAATCGTCTCCTTTTCTCATTTGTCATTATCGATGAGTTGAATAAGCATAAAATCTAAACAATTTCTTAGCTGCTGTAAAGATTTCGGAGAAGTTACGATCAACATCTGATTCATAAAATGACATGCATGCGTTGAAGATAAGATATCGGAATGACACATCAGAATTTGGTTGAGGATAAGACGTATACATTTAATTAGCTATTTGCGCAATTTTCTAGGGGGATTCCTACGCGAGAGCAGCCTAGAAACATAGGAGAATCTTAGCATATGACGTCAAGGGCTCTTCCTCAATAGTGCGCATGAGTTGAACTATAATCCAGGTCAAGTTGTTCAAGTTTAATATTTGCATCAATTATTGGCGGGTAGCCTTTGGTTATCGTCTGCAAATAGAATCAAAATCATAACACGCGAAGCCTTTACCAAAGAATATCGTAAAATTGATGTAAAAACTAACATAATTTAGCTATTAAATTAACTGATGTAAAAACTAACATAATTTAGCTATTAAATTAACGTGAAACAGAGAAATAAATAGGAAACCATAAAGAACGCGAGCAACTTATGTGGCTCAGTTTTAATGTCGGTAAAAAATAAAAGCGAAACGGGCGCTTTTATTTATAATATGCTCGTAAGCCCCTTCTTTTTCGTATAGTCAGTGGGAGTGCTCCTCTACACGCAATATAAAGAAAGTCCGACAAGTCAAACCCGTCTAACTTGGATAAAAGATTCTCTATTAACCGATCAAGACCAGGAATCTTTACAAGCTGTACATCGACATCTCCTCTATATCTTCTGTTGGTGCTTCATTGTTTATCTCCAAAAACTAATTTCACTTTTGAACAAATCAAAATCCTCCGAATGGGGGCGGTTTCGTAAACTTGAAACATAATTTAACTGATAAGTTGATCTAGAACACGCAAAATTGTCTTCTTCCATTGTTGACGACTTCTCATTGAAGCTGACCACATGGTATTTCATAAGAACATGCTCTGAAACGATAGATGCTGCGTAGACTGAAACCACAGAAGTATTCAAGTCAACAAAAGTAAATCTTTTGGCCAAAGGTCGTTGTCCATCATTCTAAACTAAACATGGTCCAGACAACGTTTTTGGTATTTTTCAACCCCTTCTTGTTCCTCAGAATAACATTATAATAACATAATACCACATTATTTCTATATATGACTGAATAAATTATATAGAAACGATCCAATTATTCTGGAAATGGTCAAGCCCTGTGCTTAGCTATAAAGAGGCCCAGCAACTTAGGGTGTGTTTGTTTGTGCTCCTGCAACTTGTTTATGAACACAAATTCTGTTTTTTTTTTTTGTGTTTTCGGGAACAAAAAAAGAACAGAAACACGTTTGTTTGCCTTTTTGTTCCAAATCTATTTTTTTGTTCCCCGGAACAAATTTGGAACAAAAACAAAAAACAAGAAAACTTGTTTCTTGTTTTCGGAACACTTCCAAGAAACAATTTTCTCTCTCCTATTTTTTTCTTTTCTTTCTTTTCTTCTTCTTTTTTCTTTGGCCGGTTGCCGGGCTCAGCCATGATTGGCGATCGGCCGTCGAGGGCCGGCGAGGCTCGGCCTCGCCCAGCCAAGGGGAGGTTGTCGGCCCTCGTTGGCCGGTCGCCGGCCATGGCCGAGGCCGGCGACCGGCCAAAAGGAAGGAAAAAAAGAAAAAAGAAAAAAAGGGAAAAGAAAAAAGGAAAAAGGAAAAATAAAAAATAAAAAAGGAAAAATAAAATAAAAATATTAAAAAATTGAAAGAAACAAAAAAATCATACAAGTTTACCAAATGTGTTCTTGTTCTTAATCTATTCTAGGAACAAGTTTACCAAATGCGTTCTTCTGTTAAAAAATTGTTCCCCGGAACAGAAATAGTTTTTTCTATTTATGTTCCCTTGAACAATTTATGAACAGAAACGTTACCAAACGCACCCTTAAGCTAATTGACATCACAGCTTCAACTTTCTAAGAAAGGGGAAAGTCTCATTTGCATTCTCCGTTTACTTCGTTGTTGAAAGATTGTAACCAGGAGAGGAACCCAATGGCGACGCAACCAAGCGGACAACAAGGGAACTTGAATCATGCAAAACCACCAGCAGGTACATTTTCAAGTTTCAACCAAGAAAAGAAAATGGTATAAGCGGTGTAGTCTTAGAATATGCCAGAAGTTGTATCTTGTCATGGTTCTTTTTGTCTGCTTTGCCATCGAGCACACATAGCCCTGACCTTGGCTAGGAAAAAGAAAAAGAAAAATCAGTATGACAAGGATTTTATGCTCACTCTTTCTCCTACATATATTGAAGATGTTCGCATTCCTGTTAGATCAACTCCTTCTCCTTCTCAATCTGGAGGTACTCCAGGGGTGTCATCCTTCGAAAGAGTTGTTTCATTGTGAATTTAATATTTTGGGTCGGATCTGGATTGAATTGTTCTTCTCATAGACACTTTTCAGTTTCTGCAAGGAAAAAGTATCAACAAAATGGCCTGAAAAGTTCGTCCATTTTGCAGGAATATCGGAAGAGGTATTGGATGGACTCCGTTGTGACCATTGTTACAAGCTGCATTCCAGGGTAATTAGGAATCTACTAAAAGTTTTTTTCAACAAGATCCTGCTTCAGAGACAGCGGCTATAACGAGCAGATCCGAAACAGTGCTTCACATAGCGGCTTTAAATGCACAAGACCAATTTGTTGGGAACATGGTTATGCTCTTGTCTCAACGTCTGGATGTGCTCAAAACAGAAGAATGTAAAGGCCGCACAGCCCTCCACAATGCTGTCCTGTGTGGAAGGATAAGGATGGTCAAGGCATTAGTCAAAAGTAATCCAAGTTTGACGCAAATTCCAGATAAGGAAGGACGTGTTCCTTTCGATATATCTACTCGGGAAGCTTCTATGCGTAAGGAGATTGCCTGGTTCCTGGCGAGGAAAACAATAGATGAGGGGCCAGGCCATCCCTTCAGCAATCCCCATGAGATTGTATCCATTGTAGGTCTCATCTACGCTGGTCATCATGGTAAGATCACCATCACTCTATCTCAATTCCATCTGTTTTTGTCCCTTCATTCTAGACTTGGCTGATTTTCCTGGTCAACTTTGCCGGCCAACTCGGATAGATATTGTCCTTTATCTAGTTGAGCGACACCCTCGCTTCCTTCTCATGAAAGGCCCAAAAGAGACAGACCACACTATACTGGGCGCGTTGGCGAGGATGCAGTCTCACTTTCTCACTTTCTCAGTGGAACCAGGCTCAGTGCTTGGGAAGCATTGATATACAAATGTCAGTACCAGTACTCGAATCCCTTCATTACTGATTTCCTTCAGTTAGATCATACTTGACTCATCACCTGCTCTTTTGTATCTGAACTGAAGGTATTCCCGTGGACTTGACCTACAAGCCAACAGATGAAAATTCGAGGAATATCCAAAACTCAATGGATTCGTGGGTTTGCATTTCTACAGTTAGGACCTTCCTCGATCTTAAGTCAGTTTTCTTAGATTGACCCCCTCCCTGCTAGCAAAGGAAACAGAAAACGATTGCTTCTTTGTAGGATATATCATGGTTACTTGACCTAATATTAGTTAAAATAGTGGCCAAACTACTTTATGGATCAACTATCATGTGGGAACCAAGAAGAAGAATAAGAAGAAGAAGAAGAAACACGACACAATCTGTTGAGGGGGTGCAGCATGTGGGCATGGGACCGGGGGCAAGCCCCTAATGCCATTCCCCATAAACTAAGATCGCAGCAGATCAAGGCACGAGTTTATCATTATAACCCAGATCTGTTTCCTCCTTTATGGGTGAAGTGCTTAAGCCAAAATAGTATTTTCAACACGACACAATCTGTTGAGGGGGTGCAGCATGTGGGCATGGGACCGGGGGCAAGCCCCTAATGCCATTCCCCATTAACTAAGATTGCAGCAGATCAAGGCACGAGTTTATCATTATAACGCATTTAACATAGCAAATTTACGATTTTGTATGCGAACTTTAGAACGGTGTGAAGAATAGGAACAGGGGGAAGAAAGCACTCAGGAAAATCAAAATTATATGTTTGGGAGGGCTCGTGATAGTAGATCTCCGCGGGAGCAAAATTCTTGGGCCCCAACAAAACCTGCATCCAGTAATTCCGCCCCAAGGTGTATATCCCATACCCATAAGCTGTAGGCTAGATGAGCAACGGCAAGGGAGTTAGCTCATTTGCTATTAATCCTGTATTCAAGACTTGTTACGGGCAATCCAAAAATAAAATCCTGAATATACTAGGCCTATGGGGGGCAATGTGCTCTTAAGATTACTCAAGATGGTGGAGCACTCAAGACGCGCGAAAATTAGCACGAATACCACCTGATCGCCATAAAAATCCCAATACTTCCCAAAACTTATTCAGAACCTTTGCCCGCAGTTGCCCTCATCGTGTCCTAATTTTTGTCTATTTCAAAGAATAAAAAGGAAACAGAAGTACAGTGTCTTAAAATAAAAGTTAATTTAGAATAGAGTTAACTATTCTCACCATGTCATTTAGGTGCGACAAGCAAACTCGAAAGCGGCATGCCATTGTGTGGCCTCATGTGGAAGTTTCGATTTTATTAGAGATAGATGGAATGGAGAGAAAAAAAAAATTCTTCTTGTACTGAGCATAAATAAAAATACAAACGATTGTACGGCCAATTTTTTATTATTATTTAATATGAGCTGCTATATATTTATATACATTTAAAGGGAAAATTGTCCAAAAAACCTAAATTTATTATACGATGGCCAATTCAGTCCTAAATATTTAATTATGCAAATTTATTCCTAAACCTTTTAGGTTTTTTCAAGTTCAAGTCAATGCAAACCATTCCACGAGTATGTGCAGCACTGATGTGAATAATTTTAAATTTTTGTCAAAATTTTTAGTCGCTTTTTTTTTCTTTTTTTCTTCAATGTGTTGGCAGCCATTGTGCGAGGGCGACAAAGTCCTCTCCGGCCACAGGCTAGGTGAGGGTGTTGTGAGCCCTTGCACAAACTTGGCGAGGGCTGTGACCTCACCAGCAATAGCCCAATTAGCACAATGAAAAAGAAAAGAAAAGAAAAGAATTCGGAAAATCTATTAAAATTTAAAAATTCTCTACGTCAGTGCTGATCGTATCACGTAGGATGAATGTTAGCGATTTCCGGCTAAAATTAGTTATAATGCATTGACAATTCGTTATAAAATTTATTATTAAATTGATAAATTATTAAAAGGCTTAGAACTAAATTGACACAACTGAAATGTTTTGAATTGGCTGCTTTGCAATGGACATAGGAAATTTTTAGACAACTTTCCCTACATTTAAATGATATTATTTAAGATGATTATGTATGCAAAGATTACTATGATTTACTCTAGCTAGACACAAGTATTTAGCGTGGTTATTTTCATAGTTGTTCTGTCAGGTTAAGCCTTGTAATTGTATTGCAGTTACTAAAAACCACAATTTGCATTTGAAGAAAGAATCCTCCAAAAAAAAAAAAAAAAAAAAAAAAAGAAGATCGCAATATCTTTCCTTAAAGATGAAAAGAAAATGAGATCGTTTTCCTAGTAACCCACCAATCCAAGCTCTAATTGAGGATGGGGGTTTATGAGAATATATGACAAGTTGTAAACTGTTATTAGATGCACTTATGTATCTATAGAAAAATTTGGGATGCAAAGCTGGAGAACATCCTTTTCATTTCTTTTTCTCTCTCTGTCTCTATTTCTTTTTAACATTATGTAGTTCCTACAATCAAGAGGATTCACGAAGTGAAGCTGAGACCCGTGACAGCCGTCAAGTTGGCAGAGCAAGTTTGCATTGCGATCTCTTCTAAGACAACTACCGAGATCACCCAATTTTTCTGGGACAGGGAACTACTTGGTCAAGCCGCACTGAAAGGCATCAGTGAACTCGTGAAGCTATGCATTCAGTTTTTCCCGGAGCTTATTTTGATTTCGCCTTATGATATTACGTTCATGAAACTAGCTGTGGAGTATCGCCGTGAAAGAATTCTCAAATTCTTTTTGAAGGTGAGCTCCACGAATAAGTTGTCATTAGTTCCAGCACCTACCCTGACAGAATCGCTTCAGATGATGCTCGTTGCAGCAAAGTACAATCCTAGTTCCAGTACTGTAATTAATGTCTCTGGAGCAGTATTTCAAATGCAAAGAGAACTCCAATGGTTTAAGGAAGTGCCTTTCTTTTCATACATTTGATAACTGCACTTAATGATGACTATCATACCTTCTTGACAAATTTCTTAATATATGATGGATAGGACTTTTTTTGGATAGTCTTGAGAATGTAGTCTTGAGAATATACATAAAATCTTTTTTCTTATAGTATATGGCAATATTTGAGCCAGTTTTGATGCACCTCATCTAATTCGCATCTCATTTGGTTGATTCCATTGAGCGGTGAGTTACATACATTGGACCTAGAGGAAGATTTTTTTAACTACCCTCAGCAAAGCCTTGGAGTGGTTACTATAGATGCACAGCTTGAACAACCTTACAAGTATAGGCAAATCCCAACATAGAAATCTTTAATTTCCCAAGAAAAGACCAACCTCCCCGAGACAAATCATAATATTAACATAGGCTCTTGACTCAGATAACTATGGAAACAAAATATAATGCACGGCGCTCAACAAAGCACATAGAGATACTGAAAGACACATTCTCGGATTTCCTGGCCAATTCATAATATTTTTTTCATAAATTCCTGAAGAAGATTCCGAATTGGATCAAACTTGATTCATTGGGAAGTAGAAAAATAGTGCTTTCCATACATTTATTATTGACCATATTGAAGCGCAAAATCATCATCGAAGAAGATGGACTTAGCCTCTATGTAACTTCCCGATAAAAGTTGGATAAGTCTTAATCTCCTTGAGATGTTCCCTTGTCAGATTTTTATAATTTACAATAATTTATTCGCTTATTGTAACTCATGTTTGTAACTTTTATGCATAGGCTGTGGAAAGTTGGGTTACCCCTGACCTGAGAATCGGCAAACATAACGGCAAAACATTTTGGCAAACCTTTGTGGATGAGCACGAAAAGTTGCTTCAGACCGGAAAGAAGTGGGTGGAGGACACAGCAAATTCGTGTATGCTTGTCTCAACTCTAATTGCCACGGTATTGTTCGCTGCTACTTTCACTGTGCCTGGAAGCAATAATGGCAGTACTGGAATCCCATTGTTGTTAGGGGAGGACTCTCTTTTGGTTTTCGCAATTTCGAATGCATTAGGTTTGCTCTCCTCTCTGATGGCCATCTTGCTATTTCTAGCAATCTTGACTTCGCGGTATGAGCCACAAGATTTTCTTGACTCTTTGCCAAAGAAGATCATAATGGGCCTTTTGTTTCTATTCCTCTCCTTGGCTTTCATGTTGGTGGCCTTCGCTACAACACTCATAATTGTGCTGGATAAGAGACTAGAGTGGGTTATCATTCCCATTGCTCTACAGCTTCCCTTGCTATTTCAAATGGTTAAATCCACTTATGGACCTAGCATCTTTTGTTCCGAGGGCACTTGGAAGTGAGGCGTGATTATTGGACGAGATCAAGTGATTGGCGAATCTGATTTGAGGGTATAGGTCTTCTTTATAGCTGGTTGTAAATGGCTGTGTGATGCTTAATGTATTTTCTCGGAGTTTATGAACAATGACCTATCTCGTTACCAAGGTCTATTTATAGTATGATTTTATCAATGGAAATTTTTAGCCTATATATAATGCATAAAATTTATTATGTGTAAACATTAGTACCTAAATATGCTCAATCATGGAATTATTCTTTAGGTTTTTCTTTAATAATTTTGACGCAAGAATTTTTTTCATCGACTAAAATATTCAGCCTTCAATTAATTCAAAATAGACTCTATATGTTACAGAAAAAATTATTCCAAACATATATTAACAAAATATGTGCAATTGTACAATATAACTTTTTAAACCATTTAATCTTTCTCATTATTAACACTTAAATTTTGGCTACTGAATCTAGTCATTTATTGCATTGAAAATTACCAGTTGACCCCAACCCCTAAAAACATATCTGTAATTTGCCAAAGCATTTTAGGAGCATTTTTATTATAACCCACATAAAATGTATTATAATTGAACTGAAAGAGGTTGTGAGCTTAATTGGATTAAGCCTAAGAGAATACAGAATCCGGTCAGGCCCGCTAATTAAGATGGTAACCGAAAATTGCAACAGGTTCAACAGTGCCAATCAGCCCGGTGGTCCTCCAGCAGCCTCCGAACATGCGCCCGTCCTAGCTGTAGTGCCCAGATCACCCCGGCGAGCTCCTTACAGCCGTGGCAACTCCTGCAACGCCTCCACAGGCCGCAAACCACCCCGGCAGTGGTGCTTTGTTGTCCGGTTAGTGCAAGTTCCAATCCCGACTATGTTTTGCTTTGTTGCTATTAGGTCCTTGTTTGTCCCTTGGCGTCTGTTTCGGTCTTCAATTGAGGTCCCGGTAGAGAGCTTTTGCTCGTTACTCAGATGGTGCACGCCGCCTGCTCGATGAAATGCCTAAGTTAGATGCACTTTTGTGTCCTTCGTTTATGGTGGAGACTTGCTGTGTTTCATACATAGCTGCACTGAAGTTGAGTCTCGCTTGTTCATTGTTTGCTAATTTCGATGTGAGTTCGAGTCTTGGACAAGTCTATAACCTCCTCTCAGCCGACGCCCTCCGTGTGTTTGATGAAATGCCTGAGCGAGATTTATGCGTTTGTTCTTAGTCCTCTGTCCATTTTAGCTTTTTGTGGTTTGTCAAATGCGTTTTGGTGGATTTTTCACTGTTATCCTTTGCTTTCTATGTCCTTGTTTCCTGGTTTCTTTCAGTGTGCATCATGGCTCCGCGGGTGACCAGTTCTTGGCCGGCGAATACGTGGAATGATGGTGGCTGTGGCCACGTATGACAGCCACGTGGCTGTACACGGCTCGTAATGGTGCCCGAGTTATTTTAATTAGAGTTTTTTAGTGCTTGAACTAGCAGGTATTTTCGGTCCATCAGGAGAAAGAGAGTTTGCGTTTGTTCTGGGGGTCTCTACGAGCAGATTGCGTAGAAAGCAGAGAGAACAAAAGGGAGAAGAAAATCATTGCAGAAAAGGCGAGAGGACATCTTAAGTTAAAACATCGACCAAAGCAAAAAAGGGATGGTCGACATGGAGATGTTATGAAGAAGAAAAGGATATTTAGCAGTCTGGTCCTAAAGCAATTGTATTAAATAAAAGATTAGGAGGGGCAAGAAAATTGGCCGAGAATACCTCTTGACCGTTGCATAAAAAAAGAAAAGAAAAGATTAAGAGGGGCATTGACTAAAGAAGTTTAAGACTTGATTGCATCATGTTAATTTACTTGTAATGGATGAGTTGATGAAGAAATAGTGTTGATAAGAGAAAACTAGCTCGACTCGATTACGATCAAGTTATAAATAAACACTCAAAAGCGAGATCGAGCTCGACTTTTATAAGATCGAAATTTTTGCAATTTTAAGATAATAATTACATATATTTTAACAGTTAAGCTTGTGAGCCTATTGAGCTAAGTATTACAAGCTCGAGCTCAAGATCAAAAAAAAACTTGAGCAGTTTGAACTCAAAATCAGATGAGCAGATCTCGAGCAGTCACCAAGCCAAACCCGAACCACTTGCGAGTAGCTTGACTCAATTCCATCCTTGTACATCGCACAACACTGGTGCTCAACACCAAAGCATGTATACTACATGAGCTTGCCCAAATCTGATTATTTTAGCAGTTTTCTTATTGGAAGAATCAGAATCAAGAATGTCATTCCCCCATCTCCTCTTTCTTTCTTTCTATTTCACTAGTTTTCCTCGAAAAATGGAATAGATTTGAATTACCATGAATTAGTGGAACCTGGGATGTCTGATTCTTGGGATTGGCCCTGTAAAACTGGTTTTGGGCTTGCCCACCGTCTTTTTTCCTGCTCTCTCTCATGTTGACTCCGAGCCCGGCCCGTGAGCACCCCTGGCCTTGCACGCCCTCCAAGTCTTCAGCTTCCTGCAATGGTCACTCCTCACTCCTGTTTGCTTCTGTGTCTTCTTCATCGACTTCGAACGTGGTAAGACCCTCCCTTTTCAAGGTGAAGAAGCAGCAACCCGAAAGTTCCGAGCTTTTTTGGTAATGTGCTCTTTCATCTTATGGGTTCTAATGGTTTGACAGTCTCGGATGCAGAGGAAGAACGAGTTGTTCATGTTCTTTCTGCATAACCCATTACTGAAAACTTATCTATCCAGCATGCTGTACTAGTTTTTTTCGGAGCACGGTTTTGTTGTCCCGGATTATGGGTGTTCGTTGGCAATCCCATGCGGAGTTTACTGAAGGAATTTCGAAGGTTGCATTTTGTGTGTTTGATGAAATGCTTCTGTGAGAAGTGTGCTCTTAGCTACGTTGCTGGTGGTGGCGATGATTTTATGGTGGCTGTGGCGGCGGTGAGGCG
Source organism: Eucalyptus curtisii (assembly GCA_017140595.1). Classification (NCBI taxonomy): domain Eukaryota; kingdom Viridiplantae; phylum Streptophyta; class Magnoliopsida; order Myrtales; family Myrtaceae; genus Eucalyptus; species Eucalyptus curtisii. The sequence goes on along the minus strand of CM029496.1, from coordinate 28,896,563 downwards.
AACTTGGTGGAGATGATGGTGGGTGAAGTGATGGAGATGGTGGTCGGATCATGATTGTGGGGATAATTGTATTATATGAAAAGAGTTAGACAAAAGTATCCATTTTCATGCCGGAAAATTTGCTATTTACTAACGAAATGATGGAAGTTACTAATATGGAATTACTAAATTACCATTTTTTTTCAAAGCTACTGATCACCTCTGAAATACCCTATGTTCAGAATTTTGAATTCATGTATCTTACCTGTTTACTATGATTGCTTGGTGATGGAGTCCTCTAGGTGATTCTGTTCTCTTAACACTGTAAGATTGATCCTCTTATGTCATTTTTATTCGTGATATGTCATTTTTGTTTGTGCATAGTACTTTTATTTGTAAGATTGATCCTCTATGTCAATTTTATTTGTGCATAATATTACACGTACGATTAACCAATCAATAGCTACCTCATATGGTGGTACCTCTCTTTAAGCAATTATTAGCAAAGCAGGTGTATCTTTTTCCTTGTTGCTTGTGATGTGACATTAAGGAGAAACTTGTGGCCTTGAAGTTTGATCTTTTTGTCTCTAGGAGGAACATATCTAGTTATTGACGTACCAAACTCTATCACTTCTGTTGCTTATCCTGCACCTTGATAAAAATGGGTTTTTTTCCCCATAGGTGCTACAGTTTCAGAATGAAAGAGATGCTAGCTTTCTTTGTTTGATTGAATACACTTGCTGGTGCACAGGTTCATGAAGGTCAAAGATACTTGTTGGTGTACTAGTGGAAATGGACTTGGCTAAGCTACATTTTTTGGTGGTCTTGCTCTGCACACCCAGCTTTGTGGGCGATAGAGTTTGTTATGCTTTTGAAAAGGCGTCAGTATAGTCAAAATTCTGTATGTTTACAAGAGCACATTGCATGACTGTGTTGTTAAGCTGAAAGGGCATCCTGCCATTCTGCAGGGTTGAGAAGACAATGCTAAAAGTAGGTGAGGAGCTATGGAAAGAATCTCTACCACTACAAAGAGGATCTCGCCTTTATAAGTTGGAGGGCCTCAAACCATACACTCGGTATGAAGTGAAGATATCATACCCAGCTTCTGTATGTAAATGTGTTTTCAAGGACTTCCTTTTTCATTCTCTCTATAATTGGTGATATATTTTTGCTTTCTCTTGAATGACAGATACCCGCTTGCTTCTCTTTGCGACTAATGAGGGGTGATTCAGACTCAGCAACAAACTTAAATAGAAGATTACTTAACACCGAGAAAATAATATTTAAGACGGAGAGCCTTGAATTTATACAGAATCAGGTTCACACTATCTATGATTATGTCTGCATTATTAGATATTTGAAAGCCTTACAGTCTTTCATTCTGGTTCAGGGTGGAATGCATGTGCTGGTTGCTGTGGAACCTGAAGGAGTTGTTGCCATACGAGATGTAAAGGAGACAGAATCCATCATCTATAATATAGGTAATTCATAGTAAAATGGTTCATGCAATTACCATTTTTATCATCGTCAATTTAATAAGAGAGGATAACCAAATTCCAAATGCAGTCATCATGCAGTCCCTCATAATGACATTTGATTGGCTGCTAGTTTAATGCTTTTGCATGTACTTTCACATGGCTTGTTGGTTTTACTATCAAATACATAATGGAAATTTCACTCTTGCACGTATGATATGCTGTAATGAATCGAAAATAATTTTCTTATAAATTGATTAACTGTCCCATGGTTATCTGACATGTCTATAGTTGAAGAACTCGAAAAAAATGTGGGCAAACTCAACTGACAATGTTTCTCGCTAAACCTTGAGTTGTCTACAGATATCTTGGTAGATGGTAGTGGTTTGATTGAGAAGCATACTTAAGTGTTTGTAGAGCAATCTGAGGATTACTTAGATTGTGGGGTTCCCTAATCTCACAGAAACCTGTTACCAGGCATTTAATGGGCCCTGCAATTGTGGATGGTCCTATAAAGATTTTTGTATCACTGAACTTATGAAATTCATCTTGCATCTCTAACAGATGTCTAATTTCAGAATCTGCACACACACAGTTAAATGAGAAAGAAATATTGCAAATTTCTTTCAAAATACAAATTGAACATATTTGTGGATGATGAAATATCCATCAATCTTGCCAAAACAGAAAGATAGACATCTAGTGGTCACTAAAAAAGGGAGAATTTCCATAAAATACTGAACTAAATAGATGGAATTGGCATATGATGTTGAAGAAATCACTTCTAACACTCTATAAAGAAAGACAAAAAAATGGAGTTTAGAGAAGAATCCGTTTTACTCTCAAGAAGATTCTACACAATTAGGTTGCCAGCTTTTTCCACACCCAGTCGATGGCACAAAATAAAGATTCTGACAAATGAAGGAAACATGATCATTTATGCTTTCATGTTTTTCACTGTTTCATATTATTTTACATGCTCGAAATATTTCATGTACTTATGTTATGATTCAATGAATATTGCAACTTCATCTTTCATGTTTTCTTTTAATCGGAGGATAAACCTACATGATGGGATTAATATTCACTTTAAAAAAATACTCCATGTAAAATCTAGTGGAGAATCTAATTGATATGACTATTTATATTATTATAATTTTTTGCTTATTATTTCTCTCGTAAAAATTCACATCAATACCAACATTTAGAATAATATAACAAATATAATCTGGGAATCATGCAGGGTGCAGACATCTTGTAGAATAATATAACAAATTTAGTCTTAGACCTGTGCAAGACACGGGCATCTCACTAGTTATCATATAAGTTCACTTACCTATTGGTCTTGATGATGATCCTCTGCCTCTTTCTGATTTGGAGAACTCGCTATTTTTACAAGAACAAACCATCAGCAGGATTTTCGTCAGTTTATTGTTTACTTGCAGCATAAGCAAATTTACATAATTTCTGACAGAACCCTTGGTGATTCCTATGGCAGTTTGTGATGAGCTCTTGCTAGGGATCCCACACAAAGCTTGGCCTGTTGGAATTTTGGTTCTACTCTGCTTGGTGGTGGCGTTCGTTGTTCCGTCGTTTCTCCCACCATTTCTACTGGCGAAAAGCCATACTCAGCAGGCACTTCATGAAGATGTCTCAAAAAATTCTTAGCCAAGCGATGTTTCGAGGAGGTGGTGTCTGTTTTTTCTCATTATTTTGAAGTGGCATTGAGGTTTAAGAGCTGTCGATCAACTTGGTTCAGCAGCTTCTACTCTAGTGGGGAGTTAAGTAAAAGTATTGTACTTTTCTTTTTAAAAACATTAATAGTGACTTGATTTTGGTGTCAACTGGAGTAGAAGTGGGCACTTGGTAAATTAATGAAATGATCGGGGATGCTTTGTGTGTTTGTGTGTGCTGTTCGTGTGCCTTTTGCTATTGGAGCGTGATTTCTAATGACAGGATGGAAAGCGAGATTTGAAGTGTCCACAGCATCGGACCTTAGCCTTGGTTTCATGATCCACAACATAATGAGAAAAATCGAATGCAGTATAGCAAATGCATGTTAACGCGTCATAATTGCAGGGTATTGAACTGTGTTTCATGGGAAGGATTGAGTTGATCTCGGTTCATCCTGTGGGATAAAGGAGTAGCTGCACGTCAATCGTGCAGAACGGCCTTGTCCACTAGACAATTAGATGGGTCATTCTTGGTAGAACAGAGCATGTGTCTTTAAAGCTTACAAAAACCACTGAGAAAAGTTCCTGGCTGTAAAGTGAACTATATTCCATGGGTATGAACTTTGGAAAGTGTCCGTATGAATGATCACATTTCTTTTTGGTAGGTCCAAATGAGCTGATCCAGACAAGAACTTAGACCATTCAACTCACATATGGCTTTCTGTCCCGAAAAAAAAAGAAAAAAAAAAAAAAAGAACTCACAGATGACCGATTCTTTGGGTTACTAAGTATAATATAGGCATTGTTAATGAATGCTGGTGGGGTACTTGATAAGAACCTAAAGATATAGAACAATTTTCAACACACATCGGGCAATATGAGGGTTGAAAATGTACTATCTTTTTAGCACATGATTGATAACAAAACACAAGTTTTAAAGCATTATTAATATTCCTTTTTGTCAAGTATGAAGGGGCACTTTTTAGCAAATCCCATGTAACATTTGCATTTTCGCCTATTTTGAATGAGAGAGATAATCTTTTCGATACTCCCAAATGCGACTTTGATCACACTCCTATACCAATGAAAATCAAGCAACTCTTGCATCATCCTCGCATCACGGGTATTCCTACACAAGTATCATCACCGTCAGCGTGATCAATTATACGGGGAGAAAAAAAATCTCAAAATAAACCCGATGAGAAGAGATCACAAAGCTAATAATCCCTAGAAAAAGGAGATGCGTGCGAACGTAAATTACAGAATGTTTGGCGTCGGTGATGGTTCTGGGTTCTTCAGCGCAAAACATTTGAGTTTGATCTTAAATCTTACTACTTCTTTTTTTCTTTTTTGATGAAGTCGTTGTTACGGATATTCTGTCAGATAGAACGGAAGACTTCTTTCAAAAATAAAAAATTACGGTGCAATTATATGTGAGAAAACATGCTCTCTATTTTTTTTTTTTCTTTTAATGAAGTCCAACGTGGATGTGGGTCCTAAAATCGAACGAGCCTTTCGGCCTGGCGATAATAAGACAAACGCAGTAAACGGCAAGAAGGACCGCATCAGCCGGGACGCTCCTCGCAAAGAAACCATTTTTTTTTCCGGAAAAAAATAAAAATAATAATTGGGCCGATCTGACAGACGATTGGCCCACGTGTCCGCCCACGCGAACTCGACCGTTGCGAGGGGGCCGATTCAAAATCCGCCCCCGATTTGACCCTCCTTCTTCGTCCCCAAAAATCCCCAAAGCAAAATTCGTCACTTCCCCCATCTCTCTCTCTCTCTCTCTCTCTCGCTCGCTCGCTGCTCTCCAATGGCGATCGCTGCCGAGACTCAGCAGCCCCAGCAGAAGGTGAGCATTCCCTCTCTCTGCCATTTCCGGTGCCGATCTCTCGAATCTCCGAAGCCGCGATCGTTCCGATTTGCTGCGAACTTAGGGCTCACTATTATCATTTTTCAACCGCGGCCGTAATCGATCGCGTCGTGTTATCTTTGGCCTCCGCGTTTTAGTTCCCGATGTGCCCGGGCGTCGCCGTCCGTCGTCTGTCGGGGGGCGGGATGAATCGGCGCGGTCTAGGGTTTAGCGCCGAGAAGAAGGGACCCTGATTGATACTTTCGCGGAGGAAGGAAACGGCATGCTGAATCTCAGCTGTGGCTCTCTTTTTTTCTTTTTTTGTAGCGCGTTTTTAATTTTAGATAAAGATGCGGTTCTTTCTCGGCGGGGATTGTGAATACACGGGGTTTTTAGATTGCTATCTGCTCGTCAAAATTCAGGCTAGTGATATAATCTCGTGGGCTGCGGATTTCCTTTTTCTGCAGTCTTGTTCGGAGGCTTCGGCAGCTGAGAAGCGGAGGTGGACGCTCAATGACTTCGACATCGGGAAGCCTCTTGGACGAGGGAAATTTGGGCATGTTTACTTGGCAAGAGAGAAAAGGGTTAGTCAGCAATCTATTTAATTAATCTTGGCTTTACATACTTTAATCTTAGCTTCTTTTGCACTGGATTGTATCCTGCTGTATTGTGTGAAATCTAATATTTAGATGGTTTTCTCTGGTTAGAGCAATCATATCGTGGCGCTGAAAGTCCTCTTCAAGAGCCAGCTGCAACAGTCTCAGGTCGAGCATCAGCTGCGACGTGAAGTGGAGATCCAGAGTCATCTTCGACACCCTAATATTTTACGACTTTACGGGTATTTTTATGATCAGGTGGGGCATGCTGTAAGAGCACTCTTACGTGTGTGTTTACTTGGAGGACGAATGGTTAAGCCCCTAACTTTTGGAGTTTAAATTATGGCAGAAACGAGTTTACTTGATACTAGAATATGCAGCCAAAGGTGAACTCTATAAGGAACTCCAAAAGTGTAAATACTTTAGCGAGAGGCGTGCAGCTACTGTAAGTTCGTGCTGGACACCCTTCACATCCGCTTCCCTTTATTTTCCGCTTAATTTAAGCAGCATCTTTCCAACCCATCTATTTTCATCATGTCTACTAAATTTCCCTTAGAGAAATGGGTTGATGCATGGTCGATAATATTCTGACTCTAGCTAAGAATAGTGACCTGCTGTCTTTGAGCATATTTTGCAGAACTTGCTTTTTTTATCTATAATGGATTTTCTTGTTAAGCTCTGTCCCTAACAACATAATTGTTGCAGTACGTTGCATCTTTAGCTCGGGCACTCATTTATTGTCATGGCAAGCATGTTATTCACCGAGATATCAAGCCCGAGAATCTGTTGATTGGAGCTCAGGTGATTACTGGTTACCATATCTTCGTAAACTTGATTGATTACTTTTTCTACATTTTCCTAATGCTGTATTTGGCTCCTTCATTGTCAGGGTGAGCTTAAGATTGCAGATTTTGGGTGGTCTGTGCATACATTTAATCGTAGAAGAACCATGTGCGGAACATTAGATTACCTTCCACCGGAAATGGGTGAGTAAGCTATTACTGATGTCTTAATGCTTAAATCATGCCTTCAAGAGGTCAATCAAGTTTGAGAGAAGGCTGTCGCTCAAGTTTGAGAATTTTTTATTCAACCAATTTCCATGACTAATACTTTATGAGAGTATTTGCAGTCGAGAGTGTAGAGCATGATGCAAATGTAGATATATGGAGCTTGGGAGTCCTATGCTATGAGTTTCTGTATGGGGTTCCACCATTTGAGGCAAAGGAACATTCGGATACATACAGAAGGTAAACATTAATTTTTCACGTGTAGATAAAATTACTTAGTATGCACTTTGCTAATTTTTACTGATTGTGTACCTCTTCATCCTCAACTAGGATTGTGCAAGTGGACCTGAAGTTCCCTTCGAAACCGATCGTCTCTTCTGCTGCAAAGGACCTTATTAGTCAGGTAAAATCTCCACATCTGAAGTTGATTTAGCTAAACCATTACATGCTACTACCGAGCAATGCGATTGCTCATAATCTTCTACAGGTACCTGACCATTTTTTGTGTTTATTTGTTGCGACTGATAACAGATGCTAGTAAAGGATTCATCACAGCGCCTGCCTCTACACATGCTTCTCGAGCATCCATGGATTATTCAAAACGCAGAACCCTCTGGCATCTACAGGGGTTGATTCACCTACATCGATGTGATTAATGAATCTGATGGGTCTTATTATTATATCAATACGATGAATTTTGGGGGGTTCTAGTAGTGCTCCAGAGAACTCGGGGTCTTTTTACCTGTTTGGATAAAATGTATCGGGAACATTTGTGCACGAGTCCCCCATGCGCGGTATATTCCTGTAACGTTGGTTCATATTCAATTAATTTTTTTTCCGCCGTCCTTTTCACTGGCAAATGCGAACTCTTTCATATTCAACAAATTTAGCTTTTTATTACCATGGCTCAACGCTGGCTCGCAACGGAACGCGATGTTGCATGAAAACACCGACTCATCAAGAGCCACATAAGAAGCAGGGCAGGACGGCCTTCGAGCAATTTCATCGTCAATTCAGTTTGCCGTGTGCGACTCTCGGTCAAACAACCTGCACAAATATAGTGGGCAAGCTTCATGTCCCGACATCGCTGAAACTTTGGAAGCTTAATCTGATGCTGAAACTGTAATTAAAAGACGTGGACACAGCAAACGTAAAAAGGGTCCATGTCCCCATATATTCCTTCTCCGAGGTCATCGTCAAAAAAAGGGTCCTTTCTGCAACAAAATTCAATTACCATTACCCATATCTGCGATCTCCTTGAAGACCAACGCTTACCGTGAGAAACCCTGCCCAGAGCATACGATTTTGCCATACAGGCCAGTGACGACATTTGAATTCGTATTCTCTCAGCAGAAACTTTTAAAATGGATTGACAAAGAAAGACCCAGGAAAGTACTTAAGGGTAAGTTGACAATTCAAAGCTGTTTCGGGCATTGCACGAAAAGCACCGATTGACTACAATATGTAAAATAAAGTGATACACCCATATCAATGGGCGTGTTAACACGTAATTGTAGTAGAAGAATCCCTGCTTCTCCAGGTTATGAACTAAGTCGAATGTCTTCAATTAAGCTTCCCTCACATCCAGTTCTTTCTCTTCCTTGACTTCTTGAACTCCATCTTTCGACCTTAAGACGCTGGGTTCTTCCTCTTCATTGGCTTCTTCAACTCCATCTTTCAATACTAAGAAGCTGGGTTGGTTCGTTGAAGAAAGAAGCCTGGCCCACATTCTGTCCGTTATGACAACTTTGTTCTGCCTTTCGGTCACTCGCTGCACCAAAAATCCATGAAGTCACAGAAGTAAAGAAAAGGCATGACGATGATGTCCAAAGTGCTATAGAAACCATCCCCTCTCAAATATTGCTATCAAGTGAAAAAATGAGAGATTGGAGCAAGCAATGGAATGAGGTTTTAATCCAGGTCAGGAGAAGTTGCGGGGGGCATAAAAGGAGGAAGAAGAGAACTAAGAAAATAAAACCCTGACATTTTAGTTTTAGTTTGCTTTTGTTTGGTGGCTCAATTTTGGGTGGGAGCAACTGAGAACCTCCACAATCCTACACCTTTAAAAAGAAAAGGATCTCCTCATGCGGCCTCTTCAACTCCTCCCGATGAGAATGAAGCCAGAAGTGATAATGGTTGTTTGGTTTCTCCAAGAGTCCAAGCTCATTAAAATGAACTGACAAGAGTGTAGAAACGATGATATGCAATGATATATCTGACAAACTTACATTGAAAGGAATGTAAGTATGTCGAGTATTGACAAGTCCAACTGTGAAGCCTGTGAAACCCGCCATTGCTCCATGGACTGCACTTTGCGCCAGAAGTGTGCAGTTAACATTGTCTGATGCATTACTCGGAACAGCGCGGATCATGTATGTAGGATCTGCCGAAAGATGACGTACGTGAGAATCTATTCGTACATCTATTGAGACTACCTAGAGATGATACTACGATGAATAATCATACGGAAGTTCAAGGCTCTGGTCCTGACCTATATATTTAAGAGTAATGGCCATCTTTTGCTGTCTGGCAAAATGGTCCTGAAATAAAATGGACAAGAGGTTGTAAATATTTAAATTAAGATTATTAAAACCACCAAAATACAATTGTCAGCAAGTTTGACATAAGTTTGCATTGCATCCAACTGCATAAATGGTCAGTGTCCATTGAGGAATGATTGCTGATTTGGAAGGAAAATAGATCAACAGAATATAATATAAAGGCGCGCACGACAATAATATCACAGTAAAAATCAAGACATGAATGATTCTTAATATGCCACAAAAGTCTACCTAATGATCTTGGATTAAAAGAGCAATACCCTGATTTTGTGAGATATCCACAGACCAACATCTTGAAGAAGCTTATTCCCTGAAGCGTCTTGTTGATTGGATTGCAGGCTCTCCGCGACTAGGTCTTGCCCTGCTCCTTCAGCTATCACAATCACCATGTGTCCCATTTCTTTAAGTCGTTTTTCAATGAACTCATAGAGTCCACCTTTCCCTTCGAGAAAGAAAGGTGACTCTGGAATCAAACAGCAATCCACATCTCGACTGGCAAGGGTAGCATACATAGCTATAAATCCTGCACGTGCATCCCAAAGAGAATTAGGTCAGAACATGTAAAGTAGACACATTGTTGCCTCGATAATGTATGATTTTACAAAGTTTTTGGTAAGAGAATGAATGCACTTGAAAGCACCACCGTTGTACCGGACTAAAATTTGTAACTTACACATGTTAAGCTTACCACTATAGCGTCCCATCAACTTGACTACACCTATGCCATTTTCAACACTTTCAGCCTCTACGTGAGCTGCATTAATTGCACGTTGAGCCTCCTCAACAGCAGTGTCAAATCCAAAAGACTTGTCAATTACCTGGTTCAGTAGAAGAAAACAAATGGACAGGTTAAACAATATTTTTTAAGTTACTCTACATTAATGAGAGAGAAGTTCAGAGCAAGTACAGGGATGTCATTGTCTATAGTTTTTGGGATGCCAGCAACAGCGACTTTAAGGCCACGCCGTCTAATTTCCTGCATTGTAGAGTGCATGTTACAAGAAGAAAGAAAGCTAATATTAACCTCTTCATCACTAGATATGTGTGTATGTGGCACCTATACATTATGGAAGGGAAGGGAGGGAAGTTACTTATCAAGCAGTTTCTTCCCACATAATGGTAATCATGAGGATTTTTTATGGAGAATAAGAGGACTAATCGGGCATTGGCAGGCAATCTAGAAACTCGAAACAAAGAGTCAGGAAGTATTGTTCCATTCTGTTTACACAGAGCCACCTGAAGCGAGTTTTCAAATATGGCTTGTGAAGCAACGATTGAAACAATAGAATCCAATATACTTGTCGACCAAGGACAGGCAACATCCCAGGAAGCTAATGAAATCATTGCTGCTAATTATTCTTTGGATAATTATAGATGGCATTCTAGTAAATACATTAAGGAAAATAAATTTTCCAATACAGCATAGGATATTACCCCATAAATAACAGCCGCCCCCTTCTGCGTTCCATCTCCTCCAATTATGTAAACCTGGTCACCAAATGTGGCTATTCTTTATTCTAAGTATAAAGATGTGATGCCAAAGCTACAACATCTATTCATAATTGTGAGAATGAAATGTGCCAAAATATTGAAACTTACGAAACCAACAAAAGTCCCCTAAATTGCACACCTGGTTAATCCCACGATCTTGAATGCTGTCAACAATCTTCATAGTATCATGGCCTCCTCGCGATGTCCCAAGAATGGTACCACCACGCTTATGTATGTCATTGACAACTTTTGGGTTCAAAGTTATGGTATTTTTGGAGTAGAATCCCCTATATCCTCCCTAGGAAAGTGCACCAAACACATAGTAAGGAAACAGAATCACAAAGTTAACTATTCTGTCAAATAAAATATATATATAGTTTATCTACCAAAAAGGTCGCTGACCTAAATAGACAAATTATCGCAAAAACTATAAGGAAATTGAGTATGCTTTATCTTATTCATCATTCGCTAATTACATGCCTAAAATATAATCCAGCAACAGACATATGAGTAATCAGAAACCAGAGCATACACAACTGGAGAGAAATGAAGAATAACATTCATACAACAATAAAATGTAGTAAACGGCCACTGTGACACATAAGCATAGCATATACTCACATCTATTCCGAGGATCTTGGTGACACCATACATGTAATTAAGGCCACACACAATTTCCCTGATCACAGTGTTCAGCCCTGGGCAAAGACCACCACATGTTACAATACATGCGTGCACTTCATCTGGCTCGAAATACACCTAGACAACAGAACGACAAAAGTCAGGAAATTTCAAAGAGTTCAACAAATTCCTAACGTGTATGACATACCTGTTGGCGAGGTCCAGCACGTCGAAAATGAATTCCTCTTGGGCCATCCTTGTGAACGACAACCTACAAGTTAATACAAATGCAGTTCCAAGGACTAGTCAGAATAGGCTATTAAATTGCATTACTCATAGTCCTTACTCATAAAGCCTTTGTCTATTTTGCAAGCTAATAGTCAAACTTCACCTGCCATTGTAACTATTGCAGGAGGAGCAAGAACTAACTACAATGTGCATCATTTCACTCCCGTGTTTGAAAATAAAACATAATCACACCAATACTGCACTCTAGTTGACAGGTAAATCAATCTTGCAAGAGACCACCTTTTGAGGAACTGTGTCATCCACATGGACAAAATATTGCCTGGAAAAAAAAAAAAAAGAAGAAGAAGAACAGCACGGAGATCAGCATTTTCCAAGAAACATAAATTAACATCAGAGCAGTTCAGCTCTCTAGAAATAAGCTCTATAGCTTAGAAGAAAAAAATTACTCACTTAACCACTGCATATGCAGGATTAGACCGCAACGGATTCGGGTACGTCTGTTGCACAAAAACATAGCAGGGAAATGAAATCAGTAATGTTAACAACGATAGCTAGTACTTCCATATTTAAATGATCGTAAACATAATAAAATGCAAGCTGGGAGACCACATGTAGAAGTCAGAGTGCGCTTCCACCTGCTAGCAAGATGTTTTATATAAGCTCACATCATAAAGTTCACATTCCTATATCTGTATACGGGCATTTACTGATAGCCAAAGTAGTTTAATCAAACAAGACATAAAAGAAATTCCGCACATGATTAATCACATCTGGTGACTCTTTGTTCTTTAAATTGAGCTTTTCCATTTTTCTCATAGCACAGAAACTTTGATTGATTATCAACTGATCTTGCAGCAAAACCACAATGAACAGTGCAACATCCCCTCCATCAAACTATAGCGCGACAACTCTAACAAGAAGATACTTCCTGCAGACGGCACACAACACACGTACCTGATCGCATTCACAAGCCGTCATCGCATTAAGACCGCTATTGCTCTCACAGTCAGAGACACCCACATTTCACCAAAACCCAGAATCGTCAAAACACAAGAACTTCAAGATCACCAGCAAAGCACGTAACTTGAATAGGTACGACCTCAAAATCTCGCTCCACAGACACAGACAGAAGCTCCCATTTGATCGATCAACAGAATCAACGAATACCCAGAAGCCCCACCATCGCACAGTACACAAGCACCCACGATGAACATCAAAACATATGCATGTCACACAGACAGACACAGAGAGAGACACAGAGAAACAGAGAGAGGGCGTACGGGGAGGTCGGCGATGTAATCCGACAAGTGAGGCACGTCTTCCAGCACGTACCCAGCATCCCCCTTCACCACCTTCATCTCGGTACCGTCGCCACTCGACAAACCCATCGCGTCCCTTCCCTTCGCTACTCCGACCCAACTCCGCAAGAACCAACAACAACAACAACAAGACCCACCGACCCAGATCCGATCCCGACCTCACTCGCACATACGCGCACGCCCGGCCCTCTTGTCCGACGAATTTCGAGTAGGAGGGAATCTCGTTCCTGCGGAGACGCTGCTTTTCCCTACGCACAAGGGGTGGTGTTTCTAGTTGTCCGATTGGCAAAGCGAGGAAAGGACGAATGGCGAGGAGAGAGAGGGAACGCGGAGAATAAAGGTTGACGTTCTCCGCCCCCATGAAACGGCGGGTCGTTTCCCATGTCGGCCCGGTTTTCGGCCCCCTCCCTTACCAAAACGGGTGGCGGGGTTTTGCCCCCCACCGGCTACTGTGGGTCCGGCAACGTGCTTTCGTCTCGATGTCCAAAGTCACTTTCATCAAAACTAGGATGAGCATCTCCGAACGACCGAAAAATGAATCGTTTGGATTGGACTATATCGACAGGTTCTCGGAGGCGCTAGTCTAGTTCCCGGTTCCATCGGTCATTTTCGATCCTGTTTTTGATTCCTTCCCGGAATTGGACTGGACAAACTCTAAAAATAACGATAAATCTTAAAATAGTAATAAATCTAGTATTTTTATGATTTTTTTTTATTAAGTGATTGGTTTCATTGGACCGGATACGATTGGATCGGTCCTCGATCTCAAAAATTGGGTCTTAGCCCGATTCCTGATTTCTAAGTAGAATCGAATTTGACCGAAAATCGATCTATTTCTAATCAAAATTGAAAATTTCCCACTAAACCACTAGTCTCTTTTCATTGCATTGACATCGCGAAAAATTTTAAATCGATGGACTCATGATAAATTTATCACAAACTAACCTTGAGTTAATAGATTTGTGACAAGACGTAGAAAATAAATGTTGAGGTTTTGGCTTCAAGAAACATGCCACCCCGGTTTTCTGCCCCTCAAAACGGGTGGCCGGGTTTTTTCCCCACCGGCTGATGTCGGTATGCCACGTGCTTTCGTCTCCATGTTGGCTTTTTGCAAGGTTTGGTTTACTTTCATCAAAACTGAAAACTTAACCCACTAGGCCCACTAGCCTCTCTCTTTCATTGAATTATCATCTAATTCACACATATTCAATAATAATGATAATGATTTCCAGACCAATAACCTTTTTTTTTTTATCACAAAAATCTCCAACCGATATACTCTCAATAAATCTACCATCCGTTAAATTATATGACAGTTGATGGATATGTCAAATTTGGGATTTTACCTTCCGTTTTAGGTTTATGATTTTTTGTGGTAATAGAAATCAAATGAAGGTTAATTTGTCATAAATTTATTAATTATGAATTTTTGGTGATAAAAAATTTAATTTATATTAAATTTGTCACACGTATATTAATTTGAGATTTTTTTGTGAATTCTAATGATAATGACAATGATAATAAAAATAATAATATTTATCTATCACACGTACACTCAATTGAATAATCACTCAGATTTTTTTGAAAATGATTCGTTTGGCTTTGTACGGTCATCCGCTATCTCGTGCATGTACGGTAATGTATTTGGGCCTTTTGGAATGCCTCTTGTCTTTCTCTGCTTTCTTTATTTATTTTATAATTCTCTATATTAGCTTTTGCCTTTTTAAGATGTAAAAAGTAGATTTTTTTGTTTTGTTTTATATACTTAGCGGTTTATATTTCTTTCTTACTTTCAATTTTTCATTTTCTTGATTATTGCACTTTCTTTGCACTATTCTTATCTACGTTTTTAAATTAAATATTTCTATCTACTTTAAGTTCATTTAGAATTTTTCTTTATCACTGGCAAAAAAAGTGCAAAACCAGAGGGAGGGAGGGAGGGAGAGAGCTGGCAAAATTACAACACGGAAAAACTTGCTTTTCCAATTTTTGGTTTTCTATAAAAGGAGGAGTTGATAGCCTATGGCAAAAAATTTCCTTTTGTACGGAAACTATTACTTCTTTTAAAATGCGGACTTTTATGCATTGAAAAGCAACTAATTTTGAACCTTGAAAAATTAGTAAAAACATGACGAAGTTGCAATTACTTGAGGTTTGTACCATGCAACATACATGCCTAATCACTCCGGCGAGAGATTGAACACGATGATCTCATCAGGGATCAATTGGTGAGCCACTGTATCGTGTCGGACAAATTTGTCTTGGCAGCATCTTCAGAAATCTTGTTGTTGCAAGTTCAAGGTAAAGGAAAAGAGGGCAAGGCTGTATCATCGAGCATTATGAGTTAGACTACCAGCATGATCGCGTAAACATTGCCCATTTGCATCACGTATATGTTGTGCCGTCGAGCAACTTTCATGATTGATGTTGTAACAATGAGACATTTACAAGATGATCCTACGGTAAAAAGTGTGTCGAGACTGGTAAATAGTCGTTTGGCCTTATGATTGCTACATATAATTAAGTGTGGATTCGGGAATTCGGAGTTTCCGGGGCCGAGTTTATTGTTATGCTGCATCCTCGGCGCGAGTGGGGTTACAGCAAGAAAACTACTTCGTCGGCTTCGTTTCATTCGCGAGCAGCATCCATTGTTGCTTTAATTATGGTTCGGTCTCGTACTTCGGCTCAGGACATCGCCGTTTCGTGTGACTTGAATTAGCCCTACGAACCGATGGCGCCGTGCACCGAGTGGCGCTTCCCTCTTGTTGGCTGGGTCCACCTCTTGTGGGGGGCCCAGCTAGCATTAAATAAAAAAGAGGAAAAGTCAAAAAGTGAAAAGGAGAAGAAATTGTGTGCTTCGTGCAAGTGCGCGCCCAACGTGAGGGGAGAGAGAACAGAGGACTCACCAAAACAGGGGAGACGAGAAAAAAAGAGGGTTGCAACTTTGTCATCCCCGTTTGAAGGCTAAATGTTAATGAAATCAACTCAAAATTGAGTACATTATTCGTGAAATCGAGGACTACAAGTTGAGTGATCTCCTTCCGAAGGAGAATCTCCTCCAAATTTTTCAATTGTGATTAGTGTTTTTTAATCTCATTTATGTTTATTCACCTTTGTGGTGAGAAAATGAATTTGTAATGCTTATGTGAAGCCTTCAGTATATGATTAGAGAAAACTACTTTATGTATCATACTATTTTTAGTGATTAGTAAAAGTTTGTGGGTGGTCCACGATTCTTTCCGTATTGGGTTTCTACATTAAACCTTGATGTTGTTATTGGTTTTATTTACTTATCATTTCTGCATTATATTTGCATATTGTGAGGATATATATAGCGGGTTGTTGATGGATTAAGTTGATTTTGGTCAGTTTAATTTTGGGGGAGGAATTGATCTTGGATTGACTTTAGTTCGTAGTGAATTGTTGTCCCGGGTTCTCCCCATCACTCATGATGGCAAACGACAGTGCCAGCATCCCGATTTTGTACAAACGGGGGGAAACACTTGGTAGGATATGGAGAATCATCACCTCCCATTGAGTCTCTACACCTATCCTATTCTTTTTTTATTCTCGCTTTATGAACCCTTATTGTTTTGTTGGTTTTCATAAAACAGGATTTGGCTCAAGATTGCCCATCTTAAATTCCAGGGTTTTTCTCTGAATTTGACAGTTGTCACTTAGTAGGTTTCCATACCAAGGCTCAATCCAATTAAGTCCGTAGCGTCTACCAATTTCGTCATAGATGCATGAAGACGTCTCTCAAGCAGATTCAGCACCCTTGACAGGTACATTTCCGGCTGCTTCCGCATTGATCGATGGAGCTTGTGGAACTATGGCCAGAGAAATTACTGATTTAAGGACATTAAGAAGTGTTGTTATATGATGATTGATCATGAGTGAGGCATTACCTAGCTTCAAAGCAAGAACAAGAGGCCTCACAAGAGATCAAACTCGAGTGTCATCTCCAGAATTTCATATGAAGAAATCCGTTGCGAGACAGCCATAGCTAGAGATGATACTAGCACGAATTAATTAACAAAAAGACCGTTGCTATTATTCACATAGATCAGCCTGTTTCTTGAGAAATCTGCATAGCGGCGTCGCTAAACATCGAAGGCTGTAGCTGCTCCATCTATTGAGAGTTCCGGGTTTTCTTCACTTGCTGGATTCTCGTACCCCGACTGCGCGAATGCACTGTGTCGAGGCACTATGAAAGTCCTAAACTTGTCACACCATGTCAATACCATAGTTCTGCGTCGTGCCGACTACTCTGATTACACACTGTAGACTAAGTTATCGTCGGCTTTCTTACTACGCCTGTAACTAGAAAGATACGTAGGGTTTCCGAGTAGCGGCGTGAAGTCGAACTCGGGACCGACCCTTTTCCGTCCAGACCTTTCTGAGGGGCCGCAACTCTGGAGGATGTGCAGGACCTCCTTCATGGAAGGCCTCGTGGACGGCGATCTGCTGGTGCAGACAAGCGCGAGCTTGAAAACGGTTGTCATCTCTTCCACGTTACATGGTTCCTTGATCTCCTCGTCGAGGGCATCGGCGATCGGCTTTCCTTCTCCGTAGTGCCTCCACGCCCATTCTGTGAGGCTCATGTTCTCATCCCCGCTATTGGCCCCCCTCCCGGTCACCAGTTCTAGGAGCACGACTCCGAAGCTGTACACATCGATCTTCTCGTTCACTTTCGTGCTATATGCATATTCTGCGACGCAAAACACGAATTTAAAATTTGCTGTATGATTAAGGTAAAGGGGGAGGCTATTCTCAGGTGAGAAAATTTCCCTGAATAACTTCTTAGCTCTTACCGGGGGCGAAGTAACCGAACGAGCCTGCCACGGCCGACATGGTGTGAGACTCGCCGTGCTTGGCTACCATCTTGGCCAGTCCAAAGTCCGCCACCTTGGCCTCGAACTGGAAATCCAACAAGATATTGCTGGACTTCACGTCACGGTGTATGATCGGGGGAGAGCAGTCATGATGCATATAGCCCAGGCCTTCCGCGGCTCCTATAGCGATCTGCAGCCTCACAGGCCAATCCAACATGGCACGGCGCGGTGAGTTCCCTCTCAACGGCAACGCTCTCTTGTTCCTGTGAAGCCACTTGTCCAGACTCTGATTCTCCATGTACTCATACACGAGCAGCTTCGAGTTTTCGCTCGAAATGCAGCACAGCAACTTCACTATGTTGGAATGGCGGATCGAGCTGAGTATTTCGACTTCCGCTGCAAACTCTTTCTCCTGTCTCCAGTCCAACCTTCGGCTGTTCCAAATCCTTTTGACAGCAACATAGTCGCCCAAATCATTAACCGCTACACGATACACCTTGCCCGAGCCGCCACTTCCTATGAGGGTGTTGTCCGTTAGATTAGACAAGATGCTCGCTTCGGTGAAACCAAGCCTCTGAAACGAAGTTAACTTCCAAGTTGCTAGGTCCTGCCTGAGCTTCTTCCGCCGGTACTCTCTGATCACGAACAAGGCGAACAGAACAGCAGCTATGAACACGGCAATCACAAGAACTAGAATTAGGGCGAGATACTTTGAAGGGACCTTGTTGGATTTACTGCTTCTGGCATAGCAGCTTCTGATGTTCGACATGGGATTGTCAGCGCATAGATCAAGATTGCTCAAGAAGCTATCTTCATACACTAGATTATCGAAACCGTCTGGGATTCTACCAACGAGTTGATTGGAGGACAAATTAAGTGTAGTGAGCCTCAACTTGCCCAATTCTGGGGGTATCACGCCTGAGAATTGGTTTTCCGATAAGTCGAGATCAAGCAGGTCAGGCAACGAACCTATTGCTGCAGGAATCTGGCCAGAGAACTTATTCTTTGACAAATTCAAGGTCGTTAGTGACTTCCAGGAGATGATCTTTGAAGGGAGTTCACCAGAAAGTTGATTGCCATCCATCGCTAGAACAATAAGCCGAGAAAGACTAGTCAATTCTTCAGGGACATTACCAGAGAACAGATTGTTGCTCGCATTCAAGACCGCTAGACTCGACCACGAAGAGACTTCGGTCGGAATTGGGCCAGAAAATTTGTTGTTGCTGATCTCCACTCTAGACAAATTCCATGCAAGGTTGCTCGGAAGACCACCTGAAAAGGAGTTTTGACTTACCGTCAAGCTTGACAAATTGAACAGCGTCCAAATGCCCACAGGAAGTTCGCCGGAGAAGTTGTTGTTGTAAAGCTGAATTGTCCGCAAACTATTGCAGTTCCCAAGCGATTCCGGAACTTGTCCACTCAGATTATTAGAGTAAGCAACAACGCCTACCAAGACACCATTAGTGCACAGAGTTTTTGGCAACTCGCCACTGAGCTCATTATTCGAGATCTCAAAGGCTTCCAGCGGCGAATATAGGCCGAATTCAGATGGCAATTCACCGCTCAGCTTGTTGCCAAAAACACGGAAATCTCTCAACAAAGGAAGTCGGGCTATACTGACCGGTATGTGGCCTGATAATTGATTCCAGTACAGATTCAAGAGGCGCAGACTTTGCAACTTCCCGAAATCTTCAGGGATCGAGCCGGTCAGGTTGTTCATTGCTAGATCAATCTCGATCAAGTTCATCGATGAAATAGAGGTGGATAATTCACCAGACAATTTGTTATGGTACAAATACACATACCTCAGGTTCTGTAAAGAAAACAACCCACCAGGGATTCCGCCTGTCAGAGCGTTTCCCGAAAGATCCAGTTTCTCGAGACTGGACAAGTTCAAGAAGCTCTTGGGAATTGCATCGATCAGATTGCACCGAGTCATCCATAGGAACCTCAGCTTCTTAAGCTGCCCGAATTCCTGTGGTATCATTGCAGGCACAAACTTTTCATTATAGGCCATTTTCAGAACTTCAAGATTGGCCAAGTCTGCAATTTCCTTAGGAAACGTGCCATTGAACTCATTCTGGTACAAGGACAGAGTCTGCAGCCCCAACAAGCGCCCGATCGACGCTGGAATGTCGCCGGAGAAATTGTTCCCGCCAACATCCAAGTAGGTGAGGCCCGACAGCTGGTCAATGTCACTAGGAATCGGACCCACGAAGTAGTTCTGAGAAAGGTCCAAGAATTGGAGCTTGGAACAGTTATACAGCGCCTTTGGGAATCCGCCAGGAATGTAATTTAATGAAAGGTCAAGTTGAGTGAGGTTCTTGAGGTCGCAAATCGACGGCGGGATTGGCTCAGTGATGTTCATATTACTGAGGAGGAGTCCCGTAACCATGCCACCGGTGCAGTTGACCTCTGGCCATCCGCACGGCGTCGGCGACGATGAGTTCCATGACTGGAGAGCAGGTGGATTGCTCCATTGCTGCTTCAGGTTCAGCAGGACCGTGAGCTCACTTGTGGCCTGGCTTTGTGAAATCACGCAAAAGGGTACGGAGAGAAGAGAGAGGAGGAGGAGCAAGGGGAGGCCGAGCTCTCGGGAACAGAGGGGCATTTTCGACATTCGAGCGGGTCCGGTTGGTCACGCCGGCGGCTACACGCCCTTTCTTTTGCCGGGAAAGTTGGTTGGCCGAAAACGACCAAACGGAGACAGAAGGGAGGAGTTCCCAAGTTCCACGATGGCGAGCTTAGGAAGAGTTTCGGGGTTTATTTATATTGTTCGTAGGTTATTGTCCAAATTGCACTAGCAAAATGGCATTGCAATTTGAGGTTATTTACGTTTTGGCCGCTGATAGTGATGTGGTTTTGCTGGCGAGTCCACCTAAACAAGAGTTTCAGTCCATCACGGTTCCACTTAACACGTTTGACAAAAGCTACAACACCCCCAAGAAATAAAAATAAAGTGGTCACAATAAATCTTAGGGTGGCCCCACCAAATTAGGGTTTTTTTTAGCTAAGACAAATAGGGTGGTGGGGAATCCAACCATAGTCAAAATTAGGACACTCTTTTTAGATTATCTTGAAAATGTATATTATGATAATATGATGTTATCCTTTCAATATGTTAAGTTAACATATTAAAGTATATGCACGTAAGACCTGTACCCTTTTTTAGTCCCTTAAAAGAACGTCATCTAAACGGTGATTTCTAGAAACTCGAATTTTTTTCATACTTTTTACATGAATTTTATGTGATGCATGATATGACTTGCTAACGGTTGAGGACTATTAGAGTTCTTGTACAAAGTTTAGCTATAATAAAGAAAATTATACATTATTTTCTACTCGTAATTTAAAAATGACCGATAATAATGTTTGACCACCCGACTATGGTAAAAAGGGTATTTTTTCCGTACTACTTGTATTGGAAAATAACATGATTGTGTTTCATTTGTGCGTTAGGTTGGTAGCATTAGGTCACGTCTTTTGAAATTTTTTTTGGCCGAATGCATAAGTTTAATTTTATTTAATTAGAATTAGATTTAATTTAACTTAATTTTTTTTTTTTTTTTTTTGGGGTGGACCTCTTGTTCTAGAAGGCGTCTCTCGTTTTACCGCTAAAGAAAGAAGATTGTTTGACCAATCTATGGGATTTTGCAAAGTCTTTTCGACTTGTGGCTGAGAGCAGGGGGCGGCTTCAACTGTATTTATTACATAAAATTTATTAATTCTCAAACTTTTGAATTGGAATATTAAAAGCGTAGTTGTGACTGTAGCAGTGGAATTAAATAAATCCGAGAAATTTCGAAAGATGCAGAGTCGTTTATTTTATATATAAATTCACTTCACACTCACCAAATATTTTATATGTCCTATTTTACTAAAACCAAATTTATCATATGTTACTTTCTTTTTTCAGTTTAACACGATTATTTTGTTAGCAATAGTCTTTATTTAATTATGTGAATTTCACTCTAATCGTATATGTAAAGGCATTTTGTATGGGACTGAGCCAAAGTAATTTAACAGTCTATGTTATAGAATTGGTTCATGTTAATAATTATCAACTATTATATATTGGATGGTACATAGTGTATCATATAGTCAATTCTACAACTATAGATTTTTTTTTCCCATTCTCAAAATATTTTTTTCACATAGCATCAATTTATTGTGCTATAAAGTTAATTTCAAGTGACAAATTTCATGCCTAAAGCATAAGTATTTTCTCATTCCCATTGATGTAATTCTACGCTTTATTATGTTAGATATTATAAAGTATGTGTGACATTTCATGACTATATTGATATTTTGAAATACTTCTCTTGAGATTTAAAAAATAAAATAAAATAAATGAAAAGACTTCTTCATATCGAATAATGTTGTAGATAGTCTATTTAATTACTCATATAAAGTATTTCAATTTAATTAGATATTTATATTTAGGTTGAGATTTTAAGAGATTTTCCTTTAAGCCTTCTCTTTTCTTAAAAACTCATAAAATCTTATTTGGAAAAGAAAAGAATTCTCATCAAATTGAATTTCTTTAATGTTGAAAGTCGCTTTTTCTATAGTATATTAAAATTGAAAAAGTTGTAATTATATTAGAAAATAAAATAAATATTTTATTAAATTGAATGCATTTAATGTTTAAGAGTCACTTTCATTAGATTACATTAGACAGTCTATTTTATTACACATATAAAATATGCTAATATACTTAAATATTTATATATGGATTGAGATTTCACGAGATTTTCCTTCCAACTTTACTTTTCAGAAAGACTCCTAATATTTTAGTGGGCAATGCATTGAATGTTCAAAAGCCACTTTTACTAAGATTTATTAGATTAGATTACTCCGTAGTTGTCGGCACAAAGATTGAATGGGCTTTGGAGGAATGAAATTTGGCTTTTCATATTTCATCTTCACAACGATGTGACTAATTTACAAAAATATGAAAAGAAAAGTAGATCTAAACTTAAGCCATTCTCCCAAACCAATGATTTCAGAGAACCAGTACAAGAAGTCAATGCATTTAGGCAGTTGATGCAAATTGAAAAGACAAAGATCAATTAAGCCAAAGGGCATAATCAGAAAGTCGTAGGAAGGTTCAATCATTTCATATTTTAAAAATAAAATATTTTGTGGGTCCAAAATATATTTTAATAATTGAAGGGGAGGGAAAAAAGCAAACAAAGGAACAGCAGTTGTTTCTCGTGGACTAAACCATCTTATCAACTTGAATTTCTTCATGGCTTTTTGAATGCAAGCTTGACTTTGGCGGCTGCTGTTTTTGTTCTTATCTGGTGTCCCTTCGAACAAAGGCGAGATTTCTTCCTAAATTTGCTGGAGTCATGTCCTCTGCTCTGTATCAAATGCAAGGGTGGATTTATACCTCAATTTCTTGTTTCTTTTCCTAGATTTGCTAATGTCAGCACTGGATTTTGTGTGCCTGTATTTGATTAATAAAAGAAGGGAAGAGTCTTGCCATGAGTTCTCCATGTCTATAACAGCATACATTCATCATTTCTGTAAGAAGGGCTCCGTGCTTGGATGGGTAAAACATGAAGAACGAAGTGGGAAAGAGAAATCTGTAGCGGCAGCAAGAATTTTTACTCATGCAGTAGAAATCTTTAGTTATGAGAAGTTTAAACCTTGAAAAACACTAACGAAACAAGTTTGGCAAGTGTCATTTTTCCTGCTGACAAAAGGGTTTCTAGAAAGAGAGAGAAT
The DNA here is from genome assembly GCA_017140595.1 of Eucalyptus curtisii. NCBI lineage: Eukaryota > Viridiplantae > Streptophyta > Magnoliopsida > Myrtales > Myrtaceae > Eucalyptus > Eucalyptus curtisii. The sequence continues at coordinate 28,873,169 of CM029496.1, read as the reverse complement.
AAAACAGGTGCCTGGTCCACAAGAAGCCCTGATTTTCTTCTGAAAGATGTGAATGCGATAGAGAAACTGCATGCTTAAATGTTCACCAAACGTACATGAAAAATCAAAACACGATTGAGGCATCCGTTTTAGGTGGAATATACATCCCAGAATTGGCAGGAATCAGAGTGGAGATGAACTTTGTTACGTGCTAAACGCGATTGAATTATATTTACTGAGAAAAAGCCGAAAAAGAATGGCAATTAAACATGAAACCAAGTGGAGATATCATTACTGAAATCCATTCTGTCGAGGGGAATTTTACTTGTAGCAGAAAAAACTAACTGTAACTATATATATGCTTCAGCTGATTAGTCCTAATAAACTAATGCATTGCTATGTACAAAGAGATGGACAAGAACTAATAACACACAAACATCTAGAATAGCCTTATGGATGGTCCAAAACAGAAAAAACTAGGAGGCACAATATACAAGTCCTTGAATCTGTGAACTCCTGATGATTAGCTCAAGGTCTCCCTCATCTTCCAGTTTTTGCTGCTGAATCAAGAGGTTTATTTTCTTGATCACTGCTTACAACTGAAAGACAAACAAAACCATCTTAACCCAAGGAATTAGTTGAGAACGAAATCGACCCATTTATGGTAAGTTCAAGAAGAACCTGAAAAAGGAACTCACATGGCTGGGAAGCGGTGTGACCCGAGCTCTTCAAGATGCGCAGCCTCTTGGCAGTAGATACGAACATACTACAAGAGAATGATAAGATTGTGTTGGGAGAGCACTTTTATGTAATTGGGTGATTGTGATGACTATGAACTAGTTGGAATCGTTTTTAGTTTGATTCCAATTCAAGCAAATAAAAAATAGAAACCTGTATTTGGATAGATAATTAGTTATGAGCAGCTTTGAAGCTTTTCAAAGGTGCTGTTGCTGTATGTTCCTTCGTTGAGTTACCAAATCATGGTAAACAAATATAACACAGGTTATTCATTGATGCGAACACTAAAAATTGAAGAGTACTTACTTCCACGGAACATCGCCAACAAGGATCCTGTCTCCTTCATTATCCTCATAAACTAGAGTGCATTCCCCATTTTCGGCATTTGTGTCCTCTCTCTTTGCACTTGTCTCATCACCGGTAAAGCTGTGAGCTGAAAAGTGAAAGGTTAGGACATTAAAAACTTAGCATGACTTGTATCAGGCTCGTCTTCAAGAGAGGACAGATACTCGAGTGCTACATCATTAACCAAATACCATTCTTGGACTAAGATGCATAGAATTTGAGGTTTTACCAGCAAGAAGGCCTCTAAAAAGTTCATTAATGGCAACAGAGAGCTTCTCATAACTGTCATAGGCTTTGAGGTTCAGTTTTCTTCCTATTGGGAATCCATCCATGTAGATCTTTACAAACATGTGCTGGTTTGGATCTTCTGATTGACGTTCACAATTGTCCTGCCTCCCAAAGTTATTCGATGACAACTCAGAAGTTTGCCTGCACAAGGAGTTGTTTGCTATGTTTTTCCTGAAGGAACCTAATGGAGGCCACCCAACGACTGGACCAGGTGGAATTCTGCAAACAAAGGACCAATATACTCAAGTTGGGATCTCTAAAACAGTTCACAGATACAGATATTTTGCTTCTTTGGAGCCCAAGGAATGTGCTGATTTTGCATAGTATTAATGAGCTAGTGCCTTATACTTACCCCGGAGAGAGTTCTTTTACCTGTTTTTTTACTGATAAGTAGTACAATTTAATTGCAATCAAATCATAGCACATCCTTTTCAATTTTGGAAGATCCATCTTCATTTTTGCTACATCTTTGATTCTTTATGAGAGAGACAACCTAGTATACCCTAATGCATGCTCATTCATTTTTTTTTTTTTTCCAAAAACTATAGTTTTTCCAAATTCCGTGGCCAAGCAAGTCCCCATAATATTTGGCTTGATAAGAGTAGGAACAAGGGAGAATCATAAGCAAAGCTTAGCAAAATAACCTTTTTGGAGAGTTTCCAGGCAGAATAACTGGACTTGAAGGGACTTCATTGTTTAAATTGAGTAAGTCTGCTTCAATATAGACACACTCTTGTGAAGATTTTGCAACCATCTCATTCAGCGGGGAGGTTAAAGAGAACTGTCTGTATGAAGAATTGGGCTGCATCTTCAGTTCCTGAATCACTCTACGAAAAGCCAAAGTTGTTTTCTCGGTCCAGCATGTCCTGCTATCAGCAAGTACCTCAATTTTTTGGTCTGTCAAAGGGGGATTCAAGCAGGGGTGTTTATGCAAGAGCTTTGTATCTCCTGCTTTATGAGTTACAGCGTCTTCAAACACCCTTTTGGCTCCTTGAATAAAGCTTTCTCCGGGAGGACCGAGCCTGAGGTCCAAGTTCTTATCGTTTGACCCTCCTGCATCGGTCTTATTGTTTCCTAAGCACCCTTCATTCTCCTTAGCAGGCATTCTGCATAAATGAGAATAGACATCCATTTGTGCTGTCTAAATGATGACAAACCTAACGTGAAAAAGAGAGCTTGAGAAATACAAAGTTTTGGCAACGCAGTTTATCAGGAGAAAGTGAATGAAAGGCAAAGTATGATCAGAATCCTTCTGAAAACAATTCGTCGACATCAGGGGATGTGCGTAAAGCTTGAAACATAAATTTCTTAGTTTCAGTCTCAAACCTTTCTCAAACTTTGATACAGAAATTGACTGAAAGAGAAATGCGTTGCAGGCAGCAGCAAAAACGAGTTTGACTTTAAGCCTGTGAAGATTCTCAACTCTACTACCGACCAAGAGGAAGAACCCCTACAATGCAGATGGCAAGAAAACCTTGTTATATCACAGCCATGCTTCAGTGGGAATGTACAGTGGATGGGTTCTTTCAGCTTCCACTTCGACTCAAGTGGACCGTGTTTTAGAGCAGCAAGAGGCAGTTGCATGGAGATTCCAAATGCCGAGAACTGAAGCCGCACTAGAAAAGGGTAAGCAAGTCTACATGCGCAATGAACTATATGTGGACTACACTTGGTGGTTGTTGTCACGTCCCTGATTCATGACTTGAGGATAAGACAGCTTGTTTCTAATTTACCTGGGAATCCCAACAATTTAAGCACGCTCGCTTAAACCCAAATCTTGAACAGAGGAAAATTATTAGGTACAATCATATTGTTGATGTACTAGGTATCAATTCATGCAAACAAACTTCTTGTTCCTGGCCTCACATGCCTTCTGACTTTGAATGATTAGAGCTATTTAGCTCAACCCAGATGTTTATTCTTCCAAATTGAAAGAAAATAAGAGAGAGCAAGGCCATAAAATGCTCAAACAAAATTTTGTTCCTTGTTCAGTTCTAACAAAGGCTCAAATAGGACAGGACCAGCGATTTGATAATGCCAAGACAAAGACAGTGAGTATATTCTCGACTAGGCATCTGAATAAGCAAATGAACCATTAATGCACATTCGATGCATTTGAGTTCCAAAAGCCTTCGACTCAAGTCGATCCCAGGAGATAGGGTAACGCGTGGTAGCAATCATTTCAGTTTGTCCATTTTGAAGAATCCGAAGTCGTCGCTTGAAGGGTCCACTTTTCTGATAAACCTTCTCAACTTTCTTACATGGTGTCCCAATGCAAAACAGGCTTGATTTCTTTTTCAACGATTATAACGAATGGCAGTCTTTATCCTTTGCACTAGCCTACTTAGGTAGGATCAGGAGCTTGTTCTCTTCATTTGATTGGAACTTATTTTGATAATCTGAAAGCGCCTGAATATTTGCTCTTCCCATACATACTCGGCAAGTACAGAGTGAGAGCATCATCATACTTTTTGCGTCCTTGAGGCACAGGTCAAGACTGAGTCTGTATGAAACTTGTACAGTGTTTAATAGAAGTCACAACTTGGAGAATCTCTCTCTCTCTCTCTCTCTCTCTCTCTCTACACACGCACATGCACATTTTTGTCGAGTAAGGGAGTCTGCGTCTTTTAGGTAGGTGGGATGCCAATTTTTATTCTTAGGTGTGCTGAGCAACAATGTTGAACAAAGTACTAAACCATAATTCTTTGATGAATTGATACATTGTTGAAGTGTTCACTGAATATGAAATTCGTCGTTCACATCATTACTAGCAGAAGAGTCTATTCCTTAGTGGTAGACCCCCAGCATGCACTCCATATACGCATGATTGAGCCCCTTGATAAAACACCATCCTTCACTTTACACTTTTGAGGCCTCTTTTGAGCTTTCTCCCTTTTCTCCTTTTTGCTTTTCATCAGGTCAATGATCGTCTTCATTATTACAAATTCGTTCTCTATACAAGCTCAGTTTCTCTGCCTCCTGAATATAATTTAACTGCACTTTGATTCATCAAATGAGAAAGCCTCTCTTGAACATAGCCATTTGAGTTCTCCAAAATGAATCGTGCTCAAACAGTCCAAACTCTCTTCTATGCAGTCCTAAGCATACGATACTCAAATTCCCCACATCTGCATCATTCTAAAGTCAAAGTTGGTCTGAATTGTTTTGTCCCCATGGCAGGCCAATTCAATATAATAAACCATTTACAATCACAAGTCCCAAAATTAGAATTTAAGTTCACGATGCATTTACCACTCAATAACTAAGAATCTGCTCACAACGAGAAAGGTCGAACATTGTGGCAAGAGTTGATGAAGTTCTTCAACTACAAAAGCTTCAGATCTATGAAAGATGAAAAGTTACAATCTTATACAACACAGTCAAAAGAGCATTAACAAATTAATTATGAATGGAAGCAATTTGAACCCACATGGATACACCTTTTCGAGCACATCAATGGATGTATGACAACCTTTGGCAGACATATTTCTTTTCCTCAGTCAAGAAACTGCTGAAAAGAATCATCTGAAAATTTATGTTGGTAATTATGTAGAAGTGAGCTTTCTTGTTATCTACCGAGTAGTGTGCTCATAAAACTTATTAATGGATCAAAATCTTCTCATCTCCACAAGAATCCCATTGCTTGATAGACATTATTGAGGGTAGCTTCTGCTATTTCTGTTGCTCTTGCAGCACCTTCTGCCAAAACGCCATCCAAACAGGCTGAATCGGACATGATCCTCGTAGCGGACCTGTAAATGACGAAGAGAGGATGAACTATCAACTGCTTGGCATGCAAAGTATACTCAAGCACGACAAAAGTAAGAAATGTCAACTGTCACAGATTTGAAAGCTCAGCTGTCAAATAATGAAAATCAGACTTTGCCACCAGTAGAAATTAATAATGTAAAAGAGAGCCCCAGTTCATATCTTGGCATTCTTTTGCAACTTCCTGTGGTATAATACGTGCTAGTTAAACTTTCTGACGCAGTGTATCTAAAAGAGCTTAGGAGCCACTGTCAAATCCTCATGACAATGACAAAGTTAACAGTACCATCTCTAATTGCATTACCTCTTTGGTTATTCCTGAAACAAGCTGGTATGTTGAAAGTAGGTTATCGCATTCTGGTCTGTCAGGATTGTCAAATTCTAAACTATATGATCTTGAGAAAATGCAGAAGATGAACGATCAGCAGACAGCATACTAGAAGGATATCATGATATGCTACAGAGAAAGAATTATATGTTCATGTTACATAGATGGAAATCAATTTTTTGCTAGGTTTCGATAAGCACAGCAAGATGCCTCTTACGGTCAATAAGTCAAAAAGGCAGTGCTAAAAAAGGTAGCTCTGGTGTTTTTATGGCATAAAGGGACGATCTTAGGCAATGATGCGAGGACGACGATTCTATAATTATACCTGTTTCGGTACTTTCATTGGCATCTTTCGGTTTTATCATCCCTTAAGACACTGGTTTAATTTCCAGCATTTTTTGGCCAACATCATTTAGTTCTTAATGTGTCATCTTTCAAAAAAATCTAGAATTATATTTTTTTTTTTATCGGTTCTATCATATTCCTACTCTAACTCGTACTCTCAGACTTTTTACCCTGTCTCTTTGCAGAACATGGGAGTCGAAACCCACACTTAAAACTAAATCGTCCTCACCACAATCCCCTTGAGAAGATGGGGATTCGAATGCCCCATCTTTTCCTTCCATGTTGGAAGGGTGGTCACTGGAGTAAACTTTAGTGGTTTAGAACTAATTAACATGCCACATCGGTGCACCACTTAAGCACTATTAGCCATGTCATCCGCGGCAAAGAATAGTTTACTAGGAAAAGCTAAGGGATATGTTCACCAGAAGTTCTAAAATATGTTATGAAATAGTTTTAAAACTTTCAAAAAGTACAATTGAGTTTTTTCGTTCATCCAATTGGCTAACAGAAAATGCTGATGTGACTTTTTTTTATTACTTTCTCTCTATTTCATGGCGTTGATGTGCCAGGACAAGAAAGATAAGCCCAAAACGATGCCATTTTGATTCAAATTTAATCTTTGATATAAATATTAATTAAATTAAATGAAAAATAAACTAAATTAAAAAAATTTTTAAAAAGGAAGCAAACTAGTGAGGCCCTTAGGCTCAAGCCGCCGCTGCCCCATCAATGGCTAATGATGGTGGGGCAAGGGTCGGCCAAGGTCACCGATCCCGGCCAGTAGACCCTTACCTACAGTTGGCGACCCTAGTCGACCCTTTCCCCACCATTGCTAGCCCTTTTTGTCAATGGTGGGGTGGCTCAGAGATGATGAGGCAGTAATGGTAAGGGCTTGCAGAGCCATAGCTGGTTTGCCTTTTTTCCTTATAAATATAAATATATATTTATATATATATAATTAATATTTATATTAAAAATCAAAATTGAATGAAACACATTGGTGTCATGTAGGAGAGAGAAGTCGAATTGGACAAAGTTAATGAGAAAACTCGATTGCACTAAACAAGTTTTACGATTTGATTGTATTTTCCAAAAGTCTTATCATTCAATTACACTTTTGTAACAAGTTCTAGCATTCCTAATGAATTCTAAAAGCTAATCATGGTCACTTTCATCGCAATGTACAACTTCATGATTTTTTTGGGATATTCATTTTTATCCCCAGGTAACGAGTATATGATATTTCTTGGGATTGGCCCGACATTTAATAAAAAGTAAGAAATTTTATGTACTTAAGATGTGTTTATTTTGCAAATAATAATAATAATAATTTAAGAAAAATTTAGATATAAATTAAAATTGATAATGGAAACATTATTCATCGACTTATTTTCAGTTATATGAGCTAACATTTTACGAAAATATTTTTCACATCATATATTTTCTGTGAACCTTAAGAGAAACGATATTTATAGACAATTCTTAATTTTCTTTTTAACATTACCAAACAAGATAGTGGAAATCCGACTTCCAAGTCTTCAACAATCTCAGGAAGGAAAATATCGACTAAAACTTTTCAACTGATCGAACTATAAACATGGATCAGGCGATCAATGACAGATCAGTACGACACCAATGGAGTTTTACTATGTTGCATGATGTACAGCTGACAATAGCTCCAGAACAAGAACTTTTTGCTAAGGATTAGCTCAGCTCTCTTGTCTTTATTGACAAAACAATAGCAAAACTCTATCAACTTTTAACTACCAAGTGACACAGGAGGATGATGACTGAATGTCACCTTAGCTCGGCCTCCAAGGCAAAAAACCACAGCTCCTATACATTATCTTTGGCAGCTGCCAAGAGAAAGGACTCCAGCCACTAATCCGAGAGGAAATCCAGCTCACTGGGCAGAGTAACTCTTTTTCGAAGCAGGGATTTAATCGTTGGACATTTCGTCTTTCTCCCACCTCTGGGCCTTGATCGAAATTGCTCATCTGACTCCTCAAAATCACCCTGAACCAAAGGAGCCAAAATTTCCAGGTGTAAGGATCATCCATCTATCATGTAGTAAAGCTGGATTTCAACAGCAGTAAAATTGAATTTCGATAGAGAGAATGAGAGAGTAGGGCTCACCGGAGTGTAAACATGGCAACCAGTTTTCTCATGCTTGTCTCTTACGTGCTTGTATGCAAACTTCTTGCCACAATCCTTATACCTGCAAACAAATGGCCTCACCTCAAGATGAACGGCCTTCACATGCTGACGTAAATTCGATTTCTGTCAACAAGAAAAGAACATCAGCTGATGTCTACTCAGCAGCCACCAGATAAAACAACTCAAGCTTCAAAGTTCCGAACAATTATGTTCCATGCACAGCCAGAATCTACTTTATAGGTGATTGCATCTTACTGTTGAAAAAATGCAGAGACAACCCTCAACATCACATCTGAATGCTTCTGAATCAGCTGAATTTTTCTTCTCATGCGTGTGGAGATGGCGTTGGATGTTCTTCCTCAACTGCCTAGTCCCACATATGTCACAATTGACTAATTGGTGATCCAACTGCATGTGCTCCTTCAGAGAATCAGCATTGCTGAAGTATTTCATGCACTCACAACAGAAAGCCTCCAGAGTCTCCAGTTTGACTGCAGCAGTTGAATTGATGTTACAATTGACTAACACATTAAACACCTCATAGACATCATTTGGCTCACCAAAACACCTTCATAGTCAAGTGACTTACCATGAGAATCCTCATGCTTTCGCAGCTTTGATGCAAAATTGAAAACCTTTCCACACCCAACCTCTGGACAAACATGCTGCTTCGGACTCTTAAATTCACCAGACGTCGATGGTAGCTCATCATTATGAATATCATTCACGTGCCTCTTCATGTTCCCTTGATATGCAAATGACTTATTGCAACCATCAACAGGACAGCTGAAAATCTTGCCTTGATGCTGAAGAAAGTGACGAGCCAAATGGTCTTTTCTCCTATAGCTGGCAGGGCAATCCTCTATAGAACACTTAAAAGGCCTCTGCAAATGGATTTAGAATATTGACGCAGATACAAAGCATACCAAATCTCTAGATATCAATAGAACAAAACGAATGATGCTTTGAACCTCAAAATTGCGTGACCGAGGCTGACTTGATGGATCTTCTCAGGTGGTCTCCCAACCTGATACTAGTCCAATCAAGATACAAGGATGCAGCCTCTTGCATTTTGGAGTTCCTTATGGTGGGATCCAATGCTTCACACCATCATCATGTCGTAATCAAATGAGCCAACATACTTTATCCTGCAAGGTCCTAATTTTTCAGTATAGGTAAACTTGCAGTAGACAAATGGAAAAGAACTGAACAGCTCCATTTTTCGACCAAAACTAAAACATTTTTACCATAGAAATCTATTCGTAAAACCAGACCACAATAAAAGATTGATGCTTTCTCATAGGTGCTTCCATGTTATGCTGCTCCACAAGTTCACGGTACTATATTTTTAGGTATTCGACATTCCACAGCCCAGAAAATCATGTACATCCCCAAGGACAATATCCGAATACTATTTCTGACACCTCATTAGAAGCTACAAATATGAAAAGTTTAAAAGCAAAGACCACAACCAAGCATCGCACATCAAAACTATCTGTTCAACAAGACTGGTGCGGCGATCAGAACCCCTCCCCTTTACAAACCGAACCTCATTGTCGACCACCTCAATGACAGAAGTAATCTAATCGAAACTTGACTGATATTTTCAATGTACTCGCTTTCACGTTGCATTGTCAAGAACACAAAAGAACTCCGGCGAGACAAACAGAGAGCTCAATATACCTCGAGCAAATGGCCCTGCATATGCTGCTTCAAGTGCGCAGGCTTCATAAACGTCGCCCCGCATTCGTCGCAGGTATTAGCTTTCGCTCCCTCCTTCTCTTCAACCCCTTGAGCCATTGCTGCTTCCATCTCACCCTGTTAAAGACCAAAGCAACGCGAAAACCAGTTCACAGCGGTCCTGATCATGACATTCTTAGGCGAGCGCATTCCACAACGCGAAAACTGTAATATATGGGTTTTAAAACAAGAAAAGAAAATAAAATAAAAGGAAAAGAAAGGGTTGAAAAGTCAAAAAAGGAAGCTGAAGGAAAGTGGAGGAAGCTTCGGCTGGGTTTTAAAAAGAGAGAGAGTGAGGGAGAGAGAGAAGAGCACGGGCAGAAACGAAAAAACAGGGGAAAACGCGAAACAGGGGAGAAGAGAGAAAGAAGAGAAAGGAAAAAGGGAAAAAAGGGGAAAATTTTGGCGCGCTCGTGGTCCGGACGCTTCATCAAGCCGACTCAAGTGTGTTTTGCAACGCCGGTAAGGAATCGAAGCTTTTATCACTTACTTCAAGCAATCGCCGCAATTAGGGCTCGAAATTCGGATTTCTTGGATATTTGTGTAGCGAAGCCCGATTTTCGAGTCGTTGAGCTGTATATTTTTATAGAAATGGTACTTTGGGACGTTGTGAAGCTATAGCATCTTACAGATCGTGATTTGAGCTTGCGGTTTGTCCGAAAATGGAATTTTGAAGTTGGGGACGCATTCTGGTACTGTAGCGAACAGTATCTTCGAGCTTGTTTTTTTATTGTTTTCGGTACTGTTTTGGGGTGGCTGAGTTGGGGTTGTTGTTGTACGTTAAAAGAGCTTTCTAAAGACTGTAAGATGGCTTGAAACGGAAATTTGTGGAGGGAGTTATGGCGTGACGAAGTTGGCGCATGGACCGCGCCCAGCTGAAAATAATGGGTTTCCGCTTAATTGTGAGCTTTCGTGGCATAAAGGTGTCGTTTATCGACTAATAGGCCTAGTATAGGCGAGTCGTTGTAAGAATATCCCTTTTTACTCGGCCTTTTGATATTGTTTTTCCGTTAATTGTTAGGAATCCGAGTGCGTGGTCCGAGTGAGCGTCGTAATTGATTTTTGACTTTTCCCAGGTGAGTGACACTATTTCTTCTTTGTATTTTAAACTCATATTTTGAGAAACGTGGTGGATTATATAATCCATGAGTTGATAAAAAAACATATCTTGTTGCATAAAACATGATCGAGCTATTACTGCCATTTTTGTTGTTTGAAAGGAGTTATATTTCGATTTCGATTGGAATGGTTGTTTGAAAATAGTTTGTGAAATTCTTTATGAAAGAATCGAAGAATGCTTTGATATTTATTTATCAAATTTTGAGTTGTGACATGACTTCCTTTCTGATGTTGGATTACTAGATATTGTGATTGGTGGTTGATGCTCAATGTTTCTATGGACCCTGAGGGGTGTGGGTATGCGCATACTTAGTCTAGGATATCCTTGTGGGCCGAGCCACCGGCTAATAATAGGTGGAGACTTTGCTAAGGGGGGAATCTTGGTCGTCTTGTCACGGGCGTTACGCGTGACCATGGTTAGACATTTGAGCATGAATTGGTCAATGGAGTGGACCATTAACGTGTGATTTGAGTTTGGTCGATGGAATGGACCATTGATGTGATTTAATGAGATTAATCAATGGAATAGACCATTGATGCATGTTTTACGAGATTGACTGATGGACTCGATCATTGGTACTTTCGGTATTTGAGTTATGATTTGGTATTATGATAAAGTGAGTTATATTTGTGTTTTAAAATGTGCATAGTGATTTCTCGATCCGCTTAGAAGAAATGTGTTACTCATCGAGCCGTGGTAGCTCACTCCTCTCATCTACTTGTTTTTCGGGTTCTTGAGTCGCGACTAGGCGTGAGCATTCGTTCGGGGAGGACTTTTGTGGTGGAAATTTTTGGGTATGACTTGTGCATAGTTGATAAGTTTATAAGTTAGTCTTTGTAATAGGTGTATGTTTTGGTTTGGTGGATTGTAGAGATACTCTGATATTGTAATCAAATACCCTTTTTGTCATGTATATATATATGGATGTATATATGTTGATATCGGGTTAAATTTTGGTTATGTTGAGGCTGCGTCCTTTGGTAAAAGGACGGCCGTGTCATGCCCCTTCTTCTTGTGAATCGGGGTGTGACAAAAACAGCAATTGCTGATCGATCTGACTACATTGCAGCATCAGAACTTGCAGCCCAAAACAAACCCAGATGCTTAGGAAGAATAGGAAGGCAATGAAGCGGAGAGAAGTGAGTGAAAAAAAAAGGGAAAGGACCTTTTGGTGAGATTGGATGTGAGAAGTGATGATGGACTTCTTGGACCTGCATATTCCACAGTACTCGCAGTAGTAACGCCTTATGTCTCTGAACACAGGGCCTGATTTCTCGCAGCTGTCTTCTTCTTCTTCACCCATCTCTCGCTCACTGCTGTTGCGGAGCTTAACCTTACCAACGGGAGGAGTCATACGCAGCTCGTCTCTATATATATATACGTATGTATATATGTATGTGTATATGTATGTATTAGGCGTAAGCATGATCCGGATAAGCAACCCACCCTTGAAGTAGGAACCGCCATTGGTTATTGGACCTACACAGTAACCCACGTTGGTCTATGAAACTAGTTCCACCAAACTTTATGATGCATTGGTAGATAAAGTTAAGATGCATCAAAACAAAGCCTTCCGAATCGATGGTTCCTAAATCTAGACATCTGCATTTCCATATCATGTGGAGGATAATGGCATGTATGATGGTTTAGGGTCCATTTGATAATGTTTTTGTTTGGGAGAAAATTTCTTTTCAGACATAGTTTTTTCCTAATTTTATTCCTCAGGACAATTTCTCGGTAAAAAACACGTTTAGTAACTATAAAAAATTTCTATTCTCAGAATGGAAAAAGAATAAGAATGCATTTAGTATGATTCACAAAATTTTTTGTAATGTAAAATTTATTTTAATTTGTTTCTTAATATTCCTTACTGTTGACCGTCGCCGTCGCTGTTGTCCATCGATTGCTCACGGCGACGACGGCGGCTTGCCGACAGCGACAATCGACCGGTCGGCAGGTATCGGCGAGCATCGGGTGGCAGACGATGGGCGGCTAGTAGAAATGGGGTGGCAATTGGCAAATAAGAGAAAAGAAGAAAAGAAAAAATAAAGTTACTTTTTTTTTTTTTTTTTTTTCGTTCCAAATCTATTTCTTGACTATTTTTTTATTCCCGAAAATAGAAAAATTAATTGACGTCACCAAATGGACTTTTGTTCTTTTTTTGTTCCGGAAAACAAAAGAATAGAAATTGGGAGAAATAAAAATGTTACTAAATGGAGCATTTAGGGATTTTGCTATATTATATTCACTATTTAATGCATCATAGTAATAAAGTCGGTCGGATATATTCACATTATATAATGTACATTTTTTGTATAAACGACATATTAGTGTAAATAAACCTAAAATTTTATAAACGAAATAGTAAAAATTTATCTCAACATTCTTGTATACTTTATTTACCTTTTTTATTTTTATTTTACCTCTTTTTTTTTTTAATTATTTTCTGTTTTATTGCTTTTTCCCCTCCATCATTCTCTAATGTACAATACCTAAAATATGTGATAAATATAAGGGTTAATACACTGAAAAACCCCAAACTGGTACCCCTGTGACAAATTTACTCCAAATTATTTTTTTGACCACCAAAATCCCCAAACTGGTACACTTGTGACAAATTTACCTTATGTTAGTTTTCGTTTTATTGTCAAATTATTAAGTTAAATAACACATGACAGTTGATTGATATACCAATTTGAGATTTTACGCTCCGTTTATCACAATTTATAATTTTTGTGATTTTTTTGTGGTATTAATCCAATTTAGCGAATGGTATATTTGTCATAAATTTATCAGTTTGGGGTTTTTTGCGGTCGAATAAATTAGTTTAGGGTAAATTATACAAGTTTAGGGTTTTTTATGGTTAGGATCAATTTAGGATTTTTCATGGTCAAAAAAATAGTTTGAGGTAAATTTGTCACGGATATACCAGTTTAGGGTTTTTCAAGGTATTAACCCTAAATACAAATATAAATTTGATTTATATATTACATTTATATAATAAGATATAATTAAAGTCAAATGTAAAAATAAAAATAAGATTAAATTAAAAAAACTATAATGTCATTTTTTGTTATTTTGAATTTCTTATAGTATAATTATGATATTATTAATATTAAAATAAAATTTTCAACTTAGTTAATTTAAAAATTTGAGGAAAATAAACTTTCTTATCATGAATATTATAAATCATATACATCTTTATCCCACCTCTTTCATGTAATAATTTTATTCAATCTATATTCCTCTTATATTCGACATTATCTTGTTTTGAGCAGATACCAAACATGAGATAGGATAAATTTTATCCTATCTTAAATTTTATCCTAACCATCAAATATAGCCTAACCTCATAACATAATATCTATCTTTTCACGCATATGACACTCAAATTTCCCACATTTCACGCATATGACACTCAAATTTCCCACATCTGCATCATCGCAAAGTCAATGTTAGTCTGGTTATCTCATACTCAACCACAAGCTGTATTGCATGTGATTGTTTCGTCCCCACGGCAATCCGATTCAATCCAATAAATCATCTATAATCACAAGTCCCAAATTTAAAATTTAAATTTCACAATGCAAGAATCTGCTCACAACCAGAAAGGTTGAACAGTGTGGCAAGAGTTGATAAAGTTCTTCAACTACAAAAGCCTTCATATTTAAGAATGAAAAGTTACAAAAATCTTATACAACACAGTCGAAAGAGCATTAACAAATAAATTATGAATGGCAGCAATTTGAACCCACATGGATCCACCTTTCCTAGCACATCAATGGATGTATATACTGCTTTTCCTCAGTCAAGAAATTGCTGAAAAGAATCTTCCGAAGACTTATGTTGGTAAATCATGTAGAATTGAGCTTTAATGTTATCTACCAAGAGGCGTGCTCCTAAAACTTATTAATGTATCAAAATCTTCTCATCTCCGCAAGAACCCCATTGCTTGATAGACATTATTGAGGGTAGCATCTGCTATTTCTGTTGCTCTTGCTGCACCTTCAGCCAATACACCATCCAAATAGGCTGAATCGGCCATGATTTCCTTATAGCGGACCTGTAATTGACGAAGAGAGGATGAACCATCAACTATTTGGGAAGCTTACCAAGCAATGTATACTCAAGCACAACAAAAGTAAGAACTGTCAACGGTCATGCGTTTGAAATCACAGCTGTCAAATAATGAACATCAGACTTTGCCACCTAATGATGTAAAAGATTAGAATATTCTCCTGAAATTACCAGGATTATCTAAAAAGACAAATGATAATGAGGTAGAAACCTGAATGGGATGGAGATGATCAATTAAGGCGTCCAGAATGAGGGGCTTAAACGAGCCCCAATTCATGTCTTGGCATTCTTTTGCAACTTCCTGTGGTATAATACATGCCAGTTAAACTTTCTGATGCAGTGTATCTTAGCTTAAGAGCCACTGTCAAGTCCTCAAGACAATGACAAGTGTAATACCATAGTATGCAGCGATGACTGATAAAGTTAACAGTAACATTCTAACTGCATTACCTCTTTGGTTTTTCCTGAAACAAGCTGGTATATTGAAAGTAGATTATTGCATTCTGGTCTGTCAGGATTGTCAAATTCCAGACTATATGATAACCAGAAAATGCAGAAGATAAAAGATCAGCAGACGGCATAGTAAGAGGTTATCATGATATACAACATGTATCTATAGAGGAACTACAGAGAAAAAAATTATATGTTTATGTTCCAAATTTTGACAACAAATATTTTAATATCTCAGAGCATTGATACGGCAGAAATGATAAAAGTTGAAGGAGCGAGTATCAACCCTGTAAATGAGTCGGTTTTGCAACGTTTGATCTTGTTTGCTATCACCTACAAGACAAGTAATTGAATTCAAGGATGGCCAAAAAAATGAGCAACATACTCATCAAATTTATCTGTCAACATCCTGCATTAGCGAACTATAGACATAAGGCTGCCTGACCCTCCCCTCCCTCCGCTGCCCCTGGGGCCCCTCCCCACAAAAAAAAAAAAAAAAAAAAAAAAAAACTAGAATTAAGCTGATATAAATTACTTTAGATAAATGAGTGCATTGATAAAAATATAGATGGAACTAATTTTCTCCTAGGTTTCAATAAGAATGGCAAGATGCCTCTTGCAGCAATAAGTTAGAAAGGCTGTGCTCAACAAGATAGCTCTGGTGGCAAAAAGTTAAAATGCATAACTAGATGGCTCTGTTTATATCGCACTAAGTCAGTCGAATGCAACCCGACATGCCACTTCCTCATCTTAATGGCGGTGGCTGTTTTGTATGTTCATCACCATGCTTATGTCTAAAAGTGCTACTTCCTCTTTAGAGTGACATGCAACATGTGGAGATTGTGGTTGTGTGAGAGTCAGCTAACTCCTACGTGATGTAGCAAGTTTCATATATCAATTAATCGACACCCCCCACCACCCCCCCCCCCCAAAAAAAAAAAAAAAAAAGAAACCAAACTATAAAAAAAAGATATAGAATGACCAAAATATCAAAGCAGCTTCAAATTTATCTGATCAGAGAACTGACATGCATGAGGCAGTCACCAGCCACACACAATGGCATCATATGTGGCCAACAATTTAAATTAATACAACATTATCAAGGGGAAAACTCACATCTTTTGAGTCAAGAAGATTGATCCGTGACTGATCAGAGGGTGAAGATTTCGACATCTGCAAGAATGAAGCCCGCATATCTGTTATGTTGAGAAGAGTTCCCATGAAAAAGGTTTTCTATGAATTTATTGTTTAACAAATTGAATATTTTACTAGCAGAAATATTGAATCAAAACTTCTTTGGAGAATATAGAAGGTTCCATGACCTTGGAAAGACCATCGGTAAGTGACATAACTCTTGCTCCAGCTGGAGGGATAAGGGGCTCTGGAACCTATATCAGAAATAGCAAACACTGCAATTTGAACTGTCTATATTGACCTGAGCCTGAATTCAGCATTCAGAATGAAACTTACCTTGAAAATTGCTCCTCCTCTCCTGTAACAAACAGTGAGGACAATGAAGGATCAAAAAGCTGAATGGAAAGGACATCAAGAATTTCCCAAAGTATCAAGGCGGAAAAATGGAAATCCTCACCCTCCCAATTTCTTCCACTTCCTTCCTCCATATAAGTAGTTAACACGTTCAGCTAGCTCACGAGTCAATTCCAGATGTTGCTTCTGGTCTTCACCAACAGGGACAAAGTCAGACTGCAAAATTGTCCTCCAATGGTGAAGCTTATGAAGAGGTTCTGAACTAATGATCACCGATAGTTCTAAAAGTAAACCAACATCACGAGCACTCAACAAGATGAGCCATAAAAAGGAAACACAGAAGAAAATAGACACTTGTCACAGACTAACTAAATAAGTTCTATTGGTTTTTTTGTAATTCATATAGTATGCAAATAGAAAATAATATATTGCTTGTTTTTTACCTGGTATAGGAGAATGTCAGAAGCCATAAGAACTGGATAAGTCAATAGAGCAACACCAACATTTTCGTCTCCCTGTAAAGTCGAAATTAAGATTAAAAAAAAATAAAAATTGTTAACTCATAACACATAAAAGGAGCATATGACAGCAAAAGATCGTCTATATGCCAATTAGGTTTTGCTGTGTCTGCTTAACATTTATCTCAAAACCTACAAGTTGCTGCCACATGTTTGGTCATTGAGATATACCTAGGTTTATGAAATATTACCAGTCAAGCTACACCAATACAAATATATCATCTAATAGATGAATCAAATCATTTCAGGGAATTTATATTTAAAATTGTTGCAAATGATTGATCCTGTGGCTCAGAGTTCAAAGAGGTTCCAAGAGCTATTGCCCAAAAGAGTAAGGGCTTGTACATGACAAAAGTCAATTAAAGGCACACGACTTAGCACTTAACTGCAGAAGCTTAACATTAGTTCTTTACAATAGAGGGGAAAAGGTGAGACTTTTTCCTCCATTAAATTGCATGAAGAACTTCCTTCCTCAATACTTGAACTTGCCAGTCCTTTGTCGGACTAATCAACCAAGATGCTCAATGGTACTTAAGAAGAATGACAATAACAGCAGCAATGGACCAGTACAAATAAAACACTAGCAAATTTACGTACAACATGATATGAAGGTAAAAAGTAAAGGAGAATATATCGATCAGGATGAAGCTTCCGTACAATTAAAACGCACCGCCTTGCGAGATTTCTCTTTAAACTGGATCATTCTATTGAGCCAACCAATTGGCGTAGCTGCACTCAGCAACCACATCAATTCTACATGAGCACGAACATGGGATTGCACAAACACGGAAGCCTGTATACGACAATTCAAGTCATATGCTATCAAAGGTAGAATTGGAGTGCAGATAATCGATGATTGTTCCTTTAATTTAAAGAATGCTTTAAAGCAGGGAGGGGAGAAAAAAATACCTTGGAAGTGTCAACACCGCATGCCAAATATATAGCCGCCGTATCTCTGGTTGACTTAGCTAGTTGTTGTGTTTCATACGGTAGTGTTATCTGTAAATGACAATGTCTTAAAGCTAGCTTCAGCAGGCATTAGAAGGCATTTTACAAAACTTCGGAGACATTTATTCCCATATCTGATTCAAAGTTTTTGCCTGCCTATGAAGAAAGCAACTTGGAGTTTTCCTCTCCATCCCACACATTCTAATTCTTATATTTGGATTAGAAGATATCTTATTAGGATCAAAAGATCATAAATCACACAAAGATATCGGCATGAACACAATTTTTTTTCAGATATGATTAATTGGTGGGCATAAGCAGGCTCGGGCATGATGTTGAGGAATTTTCTCCTTACCTAGCCCCAACATAGCCCATGCCTGGCCTGATGTTTATGTCCAAGCCCATTCATGTCTGATAAATCAGACTTCCACACCTGCCCCTTCACCATTGTGTATTTCTTTATATTTTTTCTTCTTAGTGTCATTGCATTGCGCAACAATAGTTAACCCTATCCCTGATTCTTGTCCAACAGGGTTATTGAAAAATGGTATAAGGAAGGATAAATACTGAAAAGAAATGTCAGGACCAAATAAAAACCAACTCCAATGGCAATAGCATGCAGTTACATGATAGGCTAGAGGAAGAAACTGTCTCAAGGCTCCAATAACAAGGAATGTACAGCACAAGCACAGGAGACACACCTGTATTAGATTGGAAGACATGAAGGGTGCAAAAATGCCTAAAAAGTTTTATGCGTTAGAGGCATAAGAGGGTGAAGTGGTCTGTTAGAGGTATAAAAGGACAAAGTGGTCTTTAGGGCTTTAGGGCTTATTTTATTGGTGATTACTTAATGTATATATAGACTTTTATTGAATAACACAGCTAAAATTTTCCCTTTACATGGTATCAGAGCTTAGTCCAAGGACTGGAGCTAGAAGAAAAGACTCAGTCCAAGGGCCAGAGCTTGGCCGACCTAAAGTTTACTGGGTATGAAATGTCCTCATTAATATAGATTCTGAATTTTACAGTGTCATTCACTGATAGTTAATATAATAGTCCATTAGATAGCTTATTTAGAAGCCTAAAACGGCTGATAGAGACATCTTCTATTGACCTATGAGGTGATTAAACACATTGTATCCATGCCAAACAAAAAAAAACTTGCAAGAAAATCACCTGAAAATTGAGGTTTCAATGAGAAACTGTTCACACAAATCCAAAAGCAGGGAGAGTCAAGACCACATTTTTAGATTCCCACTTGAATGGGTAGAAGAGGACATCCTTTATAAAGTAACACATCTTCCAAGTCAATTTCCTTCTTTCCAGAAGGAGTCTAGAAAAATCTTCTATACCAAGTTCTTACATGACTCAGATGAAGTAGACATTTTGTAGTAACACTGGAGGAAAATTGGTGCTAAGAAGTATATTGGAAGGTGGAAGCTTGGCATTAATATTAAGAACCTACCATAAGAGTTTACTGGATGGTGGCTACAGTTCAGGACTAGGGGCACAAGATAAAATTTTCTTAAAAATGATGAAAAAGCACATTATTTTTAGGTTACTTACAAAAGAAATTAATTTTAAGGAGGGAACTATCAAACGCCCCATGGACAAACAGGACGAAGCCCCACCAGCTCCCTATGTCCACCAATGAGTTTACTTCACTGTTAACATCAGAATATAACACAATGCTGCTATGTTGTTCTGGAAGAGAATTTTCCTCGATACTAATGTAAAACTTGCCCGTAATATTTGTCCTCTGTGCTTAACTCCTTCAAGTGAATCACTCATCATCTACTCCATTTCTCTGAATATAAAACCACAGTTTTTATCCGTTCAGCGTTGGTCAGTGAGACAGCATTTATGAACCACTAACGATGTCTTTTTGGAATATCAAGGTGCACACTTTGGTTTTGCATAGCATAATGAACCTACATGATCTGGCTCAACCTAGTTCACTAGCCTATAGGAAAATGAGCAACAATATTACAGATCTGATTGAAATGGAACCTTTTCCTGGAAATGTACAAACCTCATGCATATCAGGAAAAATAATGCTGTTGAGGGCTGTCTTCCAGTCAATTTTACTACAATAAACCATGAATGGACTTGCTTTTCTCTCAGTTACACTAGATGCAAATATTAAGAAGGATTAATCACCCGGTACCCTTATATCCTTTAATAATCTTCAAATAGAGAAAACTATGAACGAACCAAAAACATACCGCGTGAAGGTCCACAATGAAAAATAGTGTGTCATATGAGTTCTGCAGCATTGAAACCTGGAGTGAACAAATGAAGAAACAACAACAAGTACAAATCACGAAAATTTACAGGAAAACCAACATCAACCTGAAGCTCAATCCAATTTTTAATGGCGCCGAGGTAATTCCCAAGGTGAATGGAACCTGTGGGCTGAACTCCAGAAACAATCCTTTTCCTGTAAGGCAACTCCACGAGCATATCAATGGGCTACATAACTCCACACTGAATTACACTCCAAACTCAAGCCAAGTCAAAGCAACGTAGCGAAAACCGCCGAACGAACCCGAAGAAATCAATTAGGCATCAAAGCAATGAAGCCAAAATCACCAAACGAAACCCAAAAAAACCAATTGGGTAATCAATTTAGCACCCAGAGAAAGAAAAAAGGTGAAAAAAAGGTGTACCTCACGGAGCTGGAAGTCTCCGGGACAGCGGGTTCGGACACCGAGAGGGTACAGAGACATTGTAAACTCGAGGCCTTGGGTCTGACAAAGAGATGCCTTGGGAAGCACTTGCTCGGCGCAATCGCACACGACCTGTTCGAAGAAATGACGCAATGAGGAATCGCCATCTAATGGCTTCAAGACTGATAAGGACCATACCCACATTGCTTCTACGCATACACGCACGCTCAAACACGGCATTGCACATACATCGCAGTAGTCCCCGCACCCACCCACAAACACACACTCACATACAAGCACGGAGCACTGTGCATACAGTAGAGAGAGAGAGAGAGAGAGAGAGAGAGTACAGAGAGGAGGCGAGGGGGGAGGTGGAGGTGGAGTTGGAGAGGATGGGGAAGTGAGAGAGAAGAGAGCGAGCCATCTCTTCTTCTTCTTCTCCAGCTCCGCGGGTGGGATGGAGCGGATATGGCTGGCGCGCGTGCTCCGTCCGGACCCTCGGCGGAAGTGGAATTCTTTTTTTTTTTTTTTTTTTTTTTTTTTTTTAGAGATAATTATATTGCAAATCTTAAAACTTATTATTATGAAAATATAATTGAATTCCAAACTTTTCGAAATGTATAATTAAAGCTTGAAAGTTATCATGAAAGTGAAATTGAGTCTTAATCAAATCCTAAAACTTATTAAAATGGTTCAGTTAAGTCTTTAAGTTGATTACACTTTTTAAAAGTTATATGATTTAATTGCATTTTCGTAATTCCATTGAATTTTTTTAAAAGTTTTAGAACTTAATTACACATTTATAATAAGTTTTATGACTTAATCGTACTATTGTGACAAGTTTTAGCACTTATAGTACTCTTATCCCCTTTTTTAAGGTAAAAAATAAAATAGACAATTTTACATTTCAAAATATTCTAACTTCTACATTATCACACATTTTTCATGCATTTTGTGTTGAAAATATAAATTAAAAAATACGATAGTGAGAGAATTTTTTTATTATAAAAAGAGCAATTGATTGAAAATGTAAGCCGTCTAGATCAGAGTCGGAGATAGTTTTCGAGTGCGTCAAATTAAATTCACAAGTTTACCAAAAAATGCCTCAAAACATAATCTCGAAAGAATACTTGAAAAAAGGAATGTTCAGCCTAATCCCAAACCCTACTTCTTTAATAAGCTAAGTCTGGATCATTCCATAATCTCAAAATGAGAATTGAAATGGGAATTTATCCTTCGATTATGGTTAATATCTTGTCAAAGAGAAAATGATTCAAGTACACAAAATTACAAAAGCATTCATAAAACATTCTATTTATATTTGCTAAGGCTTGATAATATCTATTTATCACATTTTTCTTGTATCTCAGGGGCATGACTCTAATTATTAGAATACCTAAAAAGGAATTAGAGAAACCCACTATTATATACCTTTATTTGAATATGAATTCCTTAGAGCATAAGTCGAACTCATGATTGTTTAGGCCCGAAAGTATGGAAAAACCCTTACATGTGAGTCAATCCTAAGGTGTGTAGCACTAAGCACATTTGATCTTAGTTTTGAGGTAGTCAGTATTAGTTCCTTTTTCCATCTATATAAATATGCAAAAATAGGCAAAACTCCCGTGAGGTTGAATTACATGGCATGCTCATGTGCTAGCTTACTTTTGTGGCCATTTTAGCAACTTTTCGATCCTAGCAAATGTCTAAATCGGCGACCATTAATTCTTATGCATAATTTGATAATGAATCTGGAACCGTATATTCATTACATGTAATATGTAAAAGATAAACCACCGTATAATGAAGAAATTCCATGAAAAAGGAAACCTAAAATATATGGAACCAGAGGATCTTGAGAAACCACCTCTAACTCTTTATAAGCAGGAGGGAAAGGCACAAATCACTTGTTGGCATTTTTCAGACAGAGCCAATGGCACAAAATTAAAGATTTCCACAAAATTAAGGACAACGATCAAGATGGGGAAATACTTTATGATTTCACATGTCTTTGTTAATTCGCATTATTTCATTTTAACATTCTTGAAATATTACCTCGTACCTACGTCACGATCAATAAAATCCCATAAATTAATGTCTCATATTTTCATTTTTTTTTTGATTGAATTTGAATATCTATTTCATTACCATTCTCCGCATCAAATGCCGGGATTTACAATGATAAAAACGCATCGAGCTTAGCTGGTCTTTTTCTTGGTGAAAAACAGGGGGGACAAGGACAGCGCCAGGGCGCCAGCCAGGAACTGGCTAAGCGAAGGCGTTTCCTTTCCTGGGTTTTCGCCCACTACCGTCCTTAGGGTTTTCCACTCCCATCAGCTGTCGCCACCATCATACCCAAACGGCAACCCTGTCCAAATCCCATTTCCAGATACCCAAGTTGCTGAAATGATTGGGGGAACCTGGGACATCCCAGATTGACAGAATCTTGCTTTTTTTTTTATGTTCTTTTGTTGTTGTTGTTCTGTAATGCGCGTTTGCTGAAGGAAGCGCGAATGGATCGCCTCCGTCCAAGACACAGGGAGGCCTTCTCTGGGTTCACGGGTGCCGAGGTAAAGATGCGGTCTTTTCCGTTTTTTTTCTTTTGCTCGAGTGGGTCGTTTCATCTGGGTCTGCGTCTGTTAGGAGCTTGAGTCATGGACTCTAGACATTATTGGCTTTGTTCTTGAAAATATACTGGAAACTTATGTGGGCTTGCTCGGAATGGCGTTTGCGCGTGTTTGTGAAGTGAAGGTTCGGTAATGCGGCTAGCTCTGATGTCTGTAATAAGTTTGTACCTCGTGTGTTCGTGATTTTATGAAACCGCGGGCATGTAAAATAGTCGGGTTGTTTTCTGAAGAAAGATTCATGAGCTGATCTTCGAGCTTTTCGGGAACTGTTTGAGGGGATCCTAGTTGAATATTTGCCTTGTTTGGAGGTATTGGGCGGTAAGTATTTCTGTTTTCGGTGAAAAGCTGGAGAGGAAAGGACTTGTAGACTGTAATCATTGTATCGACAAGTGATGATTGGAATTAGGATGGAGAAAGATGCATTTTAAAGTTGAAACCTGTTCACATCTCCCTTTAAACATTTTTTGACCTTTGAATTTTCACCAAAAGCCAGGTCAGAAGAAGGCCCTTGCTTATTTTTGCATTGGCAATGCAGAGAGCCTGGGAATGTCGTGAGAGAGAGGAAAAGAGTTCTTTGCTAGGGTCGTTGAGTGTCCTGTGGATGCTTTACTTATGAGGCAGGTGTATACACCCCTGAGAGGATCGTTGCTCCTCTTAAGAGGACGTGATTGAAGGTCCCTGAACATTGTCTTCCAATTTTTATTTTGTTGTTGGGTTTTAGAGCAGAGAGGATACTCCTCACCTGCAATAGAAATCGCTTAAATGGTTTAGTTTCTGCCCTGCTCATTATGGTTCTGATCTCGGCTCATGGTATCTCATCTATTACAATGATATTGAGAGGCTCATTTGTAATATGTAGTTTAATCTGATAGAACTTTTTAGGACAGATGTTGAGTAGGGTGAGCAGGAGGCAGATTTAAACTGACTGGAGAGTTTAGGATATAACTGAAATGTTTGAAGCTCGAGTAAAATTGCAGAAATCATGAAATACACATCTTTTTATGTAATTAGGCCGTGTTCTATTTGTGTTAATATTGACTGTGAGATAGTCCTATGACGCTGATAACTTTTGCCAATCTTTTCAAGCAGATTGAGAAATTGGAGATGTTGCTGGAAAAATCAGGAGAAGAGACATGTAGTAAGGAATTTTGTCGGAAAATTGCAATAAGTTTCAAGTAAGTTTAAGCTTACATTTCTCTCTATCTGGAAAATGTAATTGAACATTTTTTTTTTCTCAATATGAATGCATGGTTTCCTTTAAATTAGATCCTGTTGCTTCTCATTTGGTACCTAATTTTCTGTCTTGTCCATGTGTACTTACAGTCGCTCTGCTGGTCGTGCTGGAAAGCCTTTGATAAAGTGGATGGAGGTACTGAGAATTTTCACTTGCATTGTGGGTCTTCAGCTTTTTTATCCTCACATCTAATTGCAGATTTCCTGGTCGTGTGTCACTGTGTGAACATGCTAGGTCCAGAGTTGGTTTGAGAAGAGGCAACAAGAGCGACACAAAGTTACTTTTGCCCCTGATTCTGGCAAGAATGAGTCTGAGATACCAGCAAATTGCCCTATTGATAAAACAAATGAAAATTCTCAAATGCCTAAAGGTTTTTATGCTCCTGTCACATCATTCAAATGTATATATCCAGATAAATTTGTATTCACATGATTATTTCGGTGGGTTAAAAGACGATAATTTAATGCAGTCCCATGTATCTCCAGCTTATGTGAAGAGAAGATATTCTCTATCTGAAGATACCTTGCTTATACTTGGTTATTTAGTGTGAATTATGGAAATAACTTTACATCACCACATAATTCTTTCCTTCACTCTAATGTTGAATTGGAAAAATTTCCATAGATAGGTAAGGATGCTTGGATGTAGCAATGTGAAGTTATAGAATGTGGAAAATGTGACAATTCAGCTTCTTAACTTAATGTTGGGTCAAACAGGTTAGGATTAACTAAATTCATGAAACATGTGTAAAATTTAAGCTGAACATGGGTTTTTCTCTTACTTTTAGTGGCTTCCAAGAATACCACTTAAATAAATCATAGTTTATCAAGTCTGTGCTGAAAATGTAAATTAATTTGGGAAGTGTGTACGTGCACAAATGCATCAATTGATCACTCTCCCTCTCCATTAGGCATTAATTGTCACCCTCCATTACACATGTTTGTCCACATTTTCCAAGTCCATCTATAACTGCCTCTACAAATGAAAGTCTTACAACTCCTATAAGATTGGAATACACTAATGTGTTTCTTTTAATATATATGCATATGAATTGATTTGAGAAAAATTGTAATGTCCATCATGCACAAAAGCAACAAAGACTAAAAGCACTCTGCTTGTGTGCAGCTCGCATGCAGGATCTAGTTATCTCTCAAGCCAGATGCTGAATATACCTTTTGGACTCTAGTTTTAGATATTCCTCTTGCTTGCTAGTGATTACAAATTCAAACATTTTTGTAGTTTTCGAGTTGACTAGTAAAGGCATGATTTTGTAAATTGGAGTGCCTTATTTGTGTTGCTGTTTCAATAGCAGGGCAAAAGATCTCAGACTTAACAGAATTGGAATTTGAGGCCAAGTCTTCAAAAGATGGGGCATGGTAATAGCTCACTCACCTGAAATAAAGGCTTTCTTGCCAACATTTTCGTTTCTTTAATCAGATTGTGAACATTACTTTTCAAGGTATAAGGGCTCAATGGATAGCTATTAGCTAAAAACTCGAATCTGTGGTGTGAGCCTAATATTACTCTCATGAACATTACTTGAGGTATAAAGGTTCAATGAACAGCTATTAGCTAAAAACTCGAATATTTCGTGTGAGTGTAACAGTACTCTAATGACAAGGCTGCTTGCTCATTTAATAACTTGGCCATGGAAGTTAAGCTAATAATCTCCTTGGAGTATGACAGTAGTCTGCCTCCTGTCATGAAATTTTATGCTGTTTAAACTCACCTTGAAGAAGCCAACTGCTTGGTCTGGTGATTTTATTTTAAAAATCACTTATAACTAATCTTGTGTACTTGGAATTTGGGGTTAGATTCATTATTGCTTGTGTTGTGTATGTACAAATATATGGAAGTTCCCATTTCAACTGGAGTATGACAGTTGCTGAAAGACTTTTCTCCATGCAGGTATGATGTTGATAATTTTCTTGGCCACAGGTTTCTAGACTCAGGTGAAGCTGTAAGTGTCTCTACAAGAATCTTAACGAACAAGCTGTTTATGTTTTGTCTTACTAGTCACGTAAATTCTTAACAATTTGCCATTTCTTAAAGGAAGTTCTTGTCAGATTTGTTGGGTTTGGGGCTGAGGAGGATGAATGGATTAATGTGAGAAAGGGTATTAGGCAACGCTCAGTCCCGCTGGAGAGTTCGGAATGTGACAAGGTTAAAGTTGGGGACCTTGTCCTCTGCTTCCAGGTGTTTATTGATGCAGTCCATTTTTTTACTAATTTATATTGATTTACTGTCCATTAAGGCACTTATCTGATTTTTTTTTCTTTCTTTTTTTTTTTTTTTTTACAATTTCTTTAACTTCAGGAGAGGAGGGATCAGGCAATTTATTATGATGCTCATGTCATAGGAATTCAGAGGAGAATGCATGATATTAGGGGCTGCAGGTGCCTCTTCTTGATACGCTACAATCATGATAACACCGAGGCATGTGTTCATGACGGTTGACATTCTGCTTCTGTATCTCAGATATTATGCACCTTTGTCTTTTTTTTGATCGTTATTATGCTAAAAAAATTTCTTTTTGCCAGGAGAGAGTTCGCTTGAGGAGATTGTGCTGGACGTCGACGTGACAGATGATCTCATACTCATACTTTGTTCTCGGAGATCCATTAGGCTGCTTCTTCTTCTCAGCTTGCTTTCTGTCTATGGTTGGTAGGACCTGTTATTAAGGGTTGAAGTGGCAAATTTTGTTGGTTGGATGGTTTCTCTGTTGCGCTTGATGATAGATTTTTGGTATATAATATGCATAGTGGAGTTATTCAATTTAAGCACCGCTCATATCTGCGAATACATGTGTATTTTCTGTGATGCTCCTTGATACAACTGATTGGGCAGATGTTAATATGCAACTGTGATAAAGCATACGTTTTGGTTCTTGTATGAAAAGGTTTATGGGGATGGGCTATCCTCAGAAGGGTGTTTTTTTTTTTTTTTTTTTTTCCGGTTGGTCTATCCTCAGAAGGGTTAACCAGCAGAAAATTGGCAATCTTACTCATTTTATGATTAGACTTAATAAATGCCATGTAGTTTTTCTTAATGAGCAAGAACATCGTACCAAAACTTGATGGACAGACCATGAGGTGAAATAATCAATGACCCACCTAAATTGCAATTCTTATATCTTCGAAAGTTGGGATGCTAACAAGGTTCATTTTCTAACTTATATGTACTGTCAAGCAAGCAAAGTTCTAACGTTCATTGCAAAGGAGATGGTATAACTGCAATGGTAAAGTAGCAAGACAGATGGTCTTCTCCAACCACTCGAGAATTAAACAAATTGAGTATTTCGTATCTGACTCTGCAGTCCTGAAGTTGGAACTGTGCCCCCACAGCCAGTGGACGTTGATATTGTATCAGGTCAATGGCAAACTTCATGCCCGAGGTGCAAACGTGTCCATAGATGGCGATGGTGACATGTTGATTCGCCGTCTCTGCAGTCAATTGTATCAGGTCAATGGCAAACTTCATGTCCGAGGTGCAAACGTGTCCATAGATGGCGATGGTGACATGTTGATTCGCCGTCTCTGCAGTCAATACATTAAAGACTATGGATGCGTTTGGTTGGACTTTGGGGAAAAGCCATTGGAAAAATGCAAAAGACTTCAGGTTAAAGAGGTTTTTCAGAATGCAAATTGCGTTTGATAAATCGTAACCTAAAATTCCGTTACGAAATACTCTTAGCTAAAATTGTGTTTGGATAAGTTATATTTACAAAAGTCTTTATTATTAAAAAAAAAACTGATTGGTGAAGGGCAGCGGCGACCGACAAAGGGCAATGGTGACCGGCGGCCATCGTATGAGGTTGCCAGACCTTAGGCGGCCCTCGGAGACCATCGGCGAGGGCTGCCTGGGGTCGAGCGACTGCAGGCGAGACCCTCGCCTGAGGTCGCGAGGGTCGCACGACGCCGATCAAGACCCTCGCCGAGGTCGCTGACCACAGGTGAGACCCTTGCCTGAGGTCACGTAGCCTTGGCGAGCTCGCTTGTGGTCGACGACCTCGGCGAGGTCTCGGCTGGGGTTGCGTGACCCCGGCGCAGCGACCCTCGCCTGGGTCTCGCGACCCTCGGCGAGACCCTCGCATGAGGTTGAGCGGCCCGAGGGTTGCCTAGCGCACGACCTCAGGCGACGATCCCGCAGGGGGTTGCGAGACCTAGTCGAGACCTTCGGCGAGGACCGCTGCGCCGAGGGTCGTGCGACCCCAACGACCTTAGGTGGGGTCTCGGCAAGAGTTGCGCGGTCTAGATACCGCCGGAGGTCGCGCGACCCACCGGTGACCGTCGCTTGGGTCGCCATGACCGTTGCTAGCCTCTCTCTGCTCCGTCGCCGGCCATTCACGACCCTGCTCAACCCGGACGTCCGCCTCAACGAAGAGGATGAATAGTGTTTCGCAAGCTTGATGAACAGTGTTTCGAAGCCTTTCCCGAAGGTTAAAAGCTCAAGGCACCCTCAGACCAGCTTTTGGCTTTCAGCCTTTAGAAGGCCAGCCTTCCCCTAATGGGGTTTGTAAAACCTTTCCCAAACACTCAATATTTGGCCAAAAGGCCTTTAGGTGGCCAAAGCCCATTTACAAAGCAAGTCCCAAATGCACCCTATATACACAGGCAGCATGGTATGGCACCCATAAACAAAGTTGGTCTCCATTGCATTTTAGCATACCAACGTTGTGTATGCAACATTTAAGAGCAGCCCTAAAGAAAGGGAAAAGTAGCGGTTCTTAATCTATTACACTTATGCCAAGTCAGCCTTAAACCATTTATTATGCTAAGTCAATCATGATTTATTTTTTTTACATTTTACCAATTGAGTTAATTTGGCCAATTTATGTTGGAAATTGGTAACGTAGATGCTGACGGTTTTACTTGGTACAATCGGTGCTGAGGTATATATATATATATATATATATATACCAATTTAAATATTTTTCTTTTGGTTTTTCCTCCTTTACTCTTTTTTTTCGGATTGAGGGCCAAAAACCTTAGTTGGCATGGGGGGGGGTTTGTGGCCCTCACCAGCTTTGAGCGAGGACCTCTCACCGGCTAAAGGGTGTGCAGTATCTCAACCTAATCTAGTGAGGGCTGCCAACCCCGAGCTAGGGCATCGTAGCCCTTGTCTAGACCCGGCTTGGGCTGCAACACCTGAATCCGGCATGGGCGTGCAGCCCTCGTAATCACTTGGTTTTGGACTCAGGATCCACCCACTTGGTTTCGAATTTCACTTTTTATCGGTCTTTATTATGACCTTTATTTTGCGCGAGTAGTAGATGGAGAGTTTGAGAAAACAATGGTCGGAATTTTATTTCGTACGCACTCCTTGAACTTTCGTTACACGGACTATATACGTTGGAT
The DNA here is from genome assembly GCA_017140595.1 of Eucalyptus curtisii. Classification (NCBI taxonomy): domain Eukaryota; kingdom Viridiplantae; phylum Streptophyta; class Magnoliopsida; order Myrtales; family Myrtaceae; genus Eucalyptus; species Eucalyptus curtisii. Next base: position 28,842,993 of record CM029496.1, on the reverse strand, counting down.
TTCGTTATCATCTGTGTACTTTCTGAAAAATATTCTCTTGTATTCAAATTCCGTATTGGTCTGTATGGGCTTCCAAGGTGGCTGTAAATCAAATTCTAGATGCCATATTCATTGTATAACGGCTCACATGTATATGTCTTCTTTATCAAATCACCGGTACCCAATTATGTGTTTTCGCTTCTCGCCTATCACTTTTGCATGTCTGATACAGTAAACTGCAAGACGAACATATGTGCACATCGTCCGTTTATTCATCATTTCGAATGATATGTTTTTTATTCTTCATCCCTTGAGAAACTAATAGTTTTTAAATTTAAACCCAATGTGCGATGTTGTTTTTATGCTTTTAGTTCGTTCGATATGATGTAAGAACTACTTCTAATATATAATTTAGTCCCCAAACTTTCAATTATTTAATCTAGTCCATTGTGTACAGTTTATGGATGGTGGCTGCAGCCCACTTTATGAGTTTCATTTGAATATCAACCTACGGTTTATCGATCATATCAATATTACAGCTTATACACATCAATAAACGTAAAATTAAATATACAACTGTGAATCCAAATGTGGAATGGGCGCGAGTCGGGGGGATGGGAAGAGCAGAAAAAGCAGAAAGAAAGAGAGGCCATGTTTTGTTTTAAAGTGAAGGGTATTATGGTCCCTTTCATGTAACAGAATTAGCTATAAAATAACTGAATGTAACTTGCGGGATTTCGCGGATGAGGCGCCAATAACGGCCGGTCGGTTTCGAGCATTGCTTCTCCAGAATCTCACATCCTGCGATCTGGAGTGCTTCTAAGGAGGGAAGGAGGCCATCTTGGGGTAATTCCCTCAGCTTCGGACAATTGAAGATCCACAAGTTTCGAAGAGAGGGAGGGAGACTGCTGGACAATCTTTCCATGTTCTGCATGTGAAAAATTTTGAGAGAGAGCAGGGAGGATGGGAGTGGAAGCAAAAAATCCTCCTCCTCTCCTACTCCTCCAATGCTGCCGTCAATCCATAGAAATTGAAGGGAGGTGAGTGGGGTAAGCCACTCGGTCACCGGCTGCTTCATATTCACGCAATTTGCTATATGAATTGTTAGTAGTTGGGGCGGCAATCCTCCGTTGGGGAAGCACGTTATGCTCTCACAATTAATAATTTCCAGATCACAGAGACATGTAAGTTGATGCAACTGATTAGGTAACGATTTTACCTTCGGACAATTAGAGAACGAAAAGCTTGAGATGCCAGGAGGAAGAGAAGGGAAGCACTCCAGCTCCAGAGTAGGACAATCACACAACATCAAGGAAGTGAGGTGGGATAGTGTGTGGAGGCTTTGAGGTAAGTGTCTCAAATTTTGGAGACCAATAATGTTAATCACTTGAAGCGACTTCAGATGATCTAGATTTATCTCTACGAGCGACTCCACTCCCTTGCAGTAACTAATTTCAAGTCTCATGAGGGTCGCAGGTAAAAATCTACCCATGTTGAATGGAGAGGCTGACAATGAATTGCATCCAGAGATTGATAAGTCTTGCAGACAAGAGGTCATGTCCCGTGGGTATTGCTATTGCTACTGCTTAGTTCATCCAGATGAACACTTAGTTCTCTCGATAAAGATTGCAACATCTTGGTCCTTGATATCTAATGATATCATAGATGTTGGCATACCTATTTTGGGGAAGGACACAAGTTTTGGACAATTATCGATTGTGAAGTGTCTAAAAGAAGAGAGGGTGTGCATCTTGCTTGGAAGCTTCTCTAAATTGAAGCAATCCCTCAATTTGATAGTCTTGAGACTGCCAGGCAGCTCTACATCTCCTTCTCCAGCCACAAAGGTAATGAATTCTGGACATTTGCTGACAAATAAGCTCTTCAGACAAGTGAAATTTTGAATTATATTCCTGTCTTGCCATAAGGATATTAATTTTTCACAACTTTTAATCTCCAACTTCTCTAGCTTGATCAAGGAGCTTGTAAACTCATGATTCAAGCAAGTTACTCCAGCAACACATTCTATGACAAGAGCGGTTAGAGATGTCAGATTTACCAAACTCTTTAGCATCCCCTCATTACAACCTCCAAATTTCAATTCATTGAGAGATGGAAGGCTAATGATGGAGGGAGAGGCATCCATACGTGGACACTAGTTGATTTCGAGCTTAATTAGGGAGCTTAGTTGACTAGGCAATCTTCCGATTAACATAGGACAATCCGAAATGATGAGATGCTCAAGATGAGGGAATAAAACTCCTACTTCTTCAATGCTGATGCGATGAGACTAGTCCTCCCACAATGGCATGTTCTTGAATTCCAAAGTTATTAAGGATGGAAAAGGACTTGTAGTTCCATAAAATTCAGACCCTATCGTGCATATTGCATGGAGACCTTTGATGTGGAGTTCTTTCAATGAAGACAACTGCCCAAGTGATGGTAATGCTTTGGTCTTGTGACACCCATGTAAATGTAAATACACGATGTTAAAGTATGAGGGACTTCCTAACCATGATGGGAAGTCTAGGCCACCATAGTAGGATATTTTGAGATTTACAAGATTTTGGTGAGGGCGAAGAAAGTTAAGGACCTTTGCTTCGAGCTCTTCATTCCGGAAATTTTCAAAATCTTCACTCCATTGCATGTTCAATTGGCATATTCCTTCCTTCATGAGTAAATTGGCATCATGAGTAAATTGGCATCCTTGGCATCTCCAGCTTCTTGAATTGTATGCAAATTAGAGATGCACAATTTCTCTCCAAGATTCTTTAGGTTTTTCAACTCCTTCAACCTTGACCCATTTTCCGCTCCCACTACAAACTTGGACAACCTCTCAAGACCCACCAAATTACCTATATTCAGTGGCATCACTCTTAGGTTTTGAGTGTCAGCAATGTCGAGAAATCTTAGATTGATTAGGTTCTCCATACCTTCAGGTAATTCAATAAGATATTCACAACCCCGCAACATCAAAGCTTCTAGTTTGTACAATGTAACAATTGACTTTGGAAGTGTTTGAATATCACTATATGACATATTAAGGTGCCTTAGGTGCCTCAATTTGCCAATGCAATTCGGTACCTCGCTGATGCTATAATGACTTAATGAAAGCACCCTCAAGTACTTGAATCCCGACAACAAGTCACATAGTGCTTTATGGGTTAAAAAGAACCTATTATAATTCCTAGATTGCTTCCGTAATGATATGAAACTCCTGAGTCCCTTCATCCCATGATATATCTTGATTCTTTTTGGCACAATGTGATCATTGGCAATTAATGAGGCATGACGAGTTAAAGAAGCATTATTGTGATCACCCTTAAACTCAAGCTCTCCTGAGTCAAAATAGGTTGCACTGGCCACTAGCTTTGCTAAGTCATTCACAAGATCATGCATCAAGAATCGTGATCCATCGCTATTCGACTTTTGAAATAACGATCTAGATACTAGCTCATTGAAATAATTCAAACCTGTATTCCAATAGATCTTTTGATTTTCTCCCTCCAACAAGCCCTCTGCAAACCACCAGTGAATCAACTCGTCCCGTTCGATTTCATAGTCCTTGGGATATATAGCACAGTAAGCGAAACATCTCCTTAAATGGGAAGGGAGATGGAGGTAGCTAAATTTCAAAGCTGGAAGGATGTTATTTCTTTCTTCTGGTAGATCCCAAATCTTGTTGTTCAATATAGCTTCATAATCATGGGGATTGATTTTAGTGCATAGCAGCCCGGCCAATGTCTTCACGGCTAATGGCAACCCTTTGCATTTTTCCGCTATTTTCTTAGCTAATACTTCAAGATTGGGATGATGATTGAAATTTTTGGCTCCAAAAGCATGAAATGCAAACAAAGTCAAACAAGCATCTAATGACAACACTTTGAGAATTATCGGTGGAGCACCGGTTGTTGAAGCAACTTCGAGGTTACGAGTTGTGACCATGATCTTGCTTCCCTTTGCTTCAGATTGCAAAGGCTTCAAGAGGATTGTCCAATTGTCATAATTCTCATTCCAAACATTGTCTAAAATGATAAGAAACTTCTTCCCCAAAAGGTTTTCCTTGAGCTTGTTTTGAAGCCAATCTAGGGCCTTGCCTTCACAGGGTAAATGACAGTTGGTTGTTTGTAGGATATTCTTTGCAATAGCCAGCACGTCAAAATCATTGGAAATGCAAGCCCATGCTTTCACATCAAAATAGTTAGAGACTCTAGCATCATTGAAAACTTGCTAAGCCAGAGTCGTCTTCCCAATACCTAGCATCCCTACGATGGGAATCACTTTTATGTCTGTGCATGTTCTATCATCTTCTTCTTTGATCAATAATTTGAGCATATCAATTTTTTCATCCTTCCTACCAACAAAAAATTGCTCTGTCAAATGCGTAGTGGGAATCGGCTTGTTCTGTTGGAGGTATGTTGATGGCTTCCGTTATTCACTTTAAGGCTCAAACCATCTTTCAAAGTTATGATCTTTTGTAATCTACCATCCATCTCTTCTATCTTGGATCTCACTGTGTGGTTGAACATAAATGCTCTCAGTAAATTTGAAGCAACAACTTGGAAGAAGGAAATGCGCCTTGCTAGTGTCGGGTTCTGCCTTGGATTTGTTTTCCATGGATTCCATGGCGAACTCATCAAGCAAGTCTTCGATGTCATAGGCCAAGTTCCTGAGATCTTCGAGTCACAACTTCACCTTGGGATCACCGTTTAGTTGCCTGTCCTCTGCATCATCCAACACCTGGTTGATACTGACCAGCATCTTCTCCCATTTCTTCAGCAGCTTATCAATCCCCTCGCGTTGCGCAAAATTGAGCAGCTCGCGAGAGGCCAACCTCTCAAACAACACTGAAAGAAAGGCGCCAAGAAAGAGCTCTGCAATGGGCATGACTTGGTTCGGGAGCAGCAGAGGATTAAACAAGAGTGCGTGGATGGTTTGAAACAGGGTATTGAGCAGAGAGGAAACAAAAGCTCTTATTTCTAGGACAACATCATCAAATGATGGTGTCAACCGAAGACTTTTAAGCATTAAAGTACTCTAATTAGACCGAGATGGCTTTTGTCTTATGGCGCATCTCTTCAATCCACTTGCAATGAAAAATGGAGCAACCGTCCGTGTAATTTGATGGATACAATAAATTGTTGCATCAACCTAATATACAAAGATCTAAATTTGAACCATTCAAAAAAGGTTGGCCTCATATGGATCTTACATGATTTAACGATCTAAATTCAATTTAATATGTCTATTAGATTTACTAAATAATTGCTCTTATCCAATATATTATGGTAGAGGGTTAGAGTAAATTTGTTAAATGGATGATTAGCGAGCATCTTAAGTCACATTTATTTAATTTTTTTGGGTCAAAAAGGCATATTTGTTTAAAAAATCAATTTCTAAGCATTTATTTCACATAATACGAGAACAAAATGTCCATAGTTGATTGCTTAATAAGTGTCTAGAGAAACTCAATAACAAATCTTTAAAAAAAAATAATAAGTTAATAAAAGGTGTCATTAAATTCACCCATAAATGGCTCCATCCACCTCTAGAGGATTTAAAAGGACGAAACTATCCAAAATAAGCGTCCCACTCCTCGTCATTTCTAGGGAAAATTTCAAAAAGGACCTAGAGTGCCATTATTTTCTCAAATAAGGGCCCAAAGTGGACTATGTTTCAAATAAGGACCGAAGTAGTTTTGGTTGTTTCAAATAAGGGCGAAGTGGCTTTGGTTGTTTCAAAATAAGGACCCGACCTTGCCGGTTGCCGATCAGCTAAATTTTTCGATCGGTCAAGGGTATTTTCGTCATTTGGCATTTTCCCTTTTTTTCCCTTTTCTTTTTTCGGTTCTTCTTCTTCCTCTTTGTCGATGGCTGCCGGCCACGGTGATGCCCACTAAGGGCTGGGTGAGGGTCACCTTTGCCGGTGAGGGCCATCCACGCTAGCCACAGGCGAGGGATGGCGTCGCTTGGGCGTGGCGACCCTCACCCAGGGGCCATCTACGAGGTCGGCCCTTGCTAGCTACTAGTAAGGACCGGCGTGGGTGGCCCTCACTGGTGAGGGCGACCCTCGCCTAGCCCTCTGTGGGCATCACTGGTGGTCGGTCGGCCACTGGCGAAAAGGAAGAAGAAGAACCAAAAAAAAAAAAAAAAAAAAAAAAAAAAAAAGAGGAAAGAAAACAAGGTGACAAATAGCAAAAGACGAAAACACCCTTGATCGCCGAAAAGTTAGATCCTTATTTGAAACAAACATAACCACTTTAGGTCCTCATTCGAAACAACATCCACTTCAGGGACTTATTTGAGAAAGTGATGGCACTTCGGGTCCCTATTTAAAATAATGTTCACTTCGAACCCTTATTTGAGAAAAAGATTGCACTTTGAGTCTCATTTTGGAATTTTCCTTCATTTCTATCTCCACCATGTTCGCGTGCCTCGCCCGCTGTTCACATCTATTTTGTTTATTTATTACCTTCTGCTAATAATGGCAGACAAGGAATGCGTTTAGGACTAGTACCTAATCGACATTTGTCCATGAGCGGTGGAGGAAACAGTTGAGACTTATGCTCCGTTCGTTTCGCGGAAAACAACTTCCGGGAAAATATTTTCCGAAATTTCGGTGTTCGGGTGGACGGAAAATACACGGTCAAGGAAAACATTTTCCGGTCAACGGAAAATCCTCTCTTGACATTGTGGAAAATGATTTCCTCTTTTGAAAAGAGGAAATCATTTTCCCGGCCTCTCTCTCTCTCGCTCTCCCCGGCGCAATGGCTTGACGACGTCCTTCTCCGGGATCAGCCTCCGCCCTCCCCGGCCGCTCCTGCCCGCTTTGCTCCGGCCGCCGGCGCCGCCCCGCCGCCGCGCTCCGCTTCCCCGACGGCTCGAAGCCGCTCGGGAGGATCCGGCTCAAGAGGGAGCACCGCGGCGACGCCGGAGGCTCGCGGGAGCCCGCCGTCCGGGCCGCTCGTCGTGCGATGCGTTGGATTTTTCTTGCCAAGTTGTCGTTTTCGCCAAGCTCGGGCGAGCCGTGAGCTCGTCGGATCGGCGGCGGAGCTCGCGGCTCGCCGGATCTAGCGCGAGCTCGGGCTCCGATCCGGCGAGCTCGAGCTCGTCGCCGGATCCGGCGAGCTCGGGTGAGATCGGTCGAGCCTCGAGCTCGCCGGATCCGGCGGCGGAGCTCGCGGCTCGCCAGATCTAGCGCGAGCTCGGGCTCCCGATCCGGGCGAGCTCGAGCTCGTGTCGCCGCATCCGGCGAGCTCGGGTGAGATTGGCCGAGCCTCGAGCTCGCCGGATCGGCCACCGGGTCTTGGTCGGGGCTGGGCGGCCGCCATCATCGCGGGAAGGAGGTGGAGGTGGCGGCGGCGGAAGGAGGAGGAAGAAGGAGGAGGAAGGAGGCGACGGCGGAGGAAGGAGGAAGAAGGAGGAGGAAGGAGGAAGGAGGAAGGAAAAGAAATAATAAATAATAAATAATAAAAATTTCGATTTTTAAAAATATAAATAATTAAAAAAATCATTTTAAAAAAATATAAATAAATAAAATAAATTTTTTGGTCAATTAAAAATATTAAAATTCAATTTTTGATAATTTTTCCCAAACAATTAAATGAGCTAGCGAACGGTGGAAAATATTTTCCACTCAAATTTTAGATTTTGGCCGAACAGGAAAATAAAGTCATTTTCCTGGAAAATGACTTCCAGGAAAATGTTTTCCTGAAAACGTGATATTTTCCGCGAAACGAACGGAGCCTTAATACAATGGTGGTTGCAGGTTGGCCATTAATGCTCTGCTCTGCGCTCGATGTAGGCTCAGCAATAACTCCAGGAAAGGCCGGGATGGAGTGTTACCTGGTCCTCCCGTTTCTCCAACAAATAATGTCTTCTTCTATGGCTCTTTAAATGATCAATGAATGATATTACTTTCTAGCAAAATAATGGAAAATACAGTTCAATTGATTTATTCAATTGGAATACTATGCGCGTGTCAGACTTTTCTTAATATGCTGCATATGACCCTTTAGTTTAAAGGTCCATTTGCAATTCGATATATCACTTGGCGGATCAATCTGCTTAATTGTTCTTAAAATAATCTAAATTAGTCATCTCTACAATTGGAGAATAGAGAACGTCGGCTAAAATTGGTGATAATAGTCCGGCAATTCGATTTTTTTTTTTAAATTTATTTCGTTCAGTACTATCTTATAAGGTTATTTTGTATTACCTGTTTTTAGTATATAAATTGAATGTCAAATCTACATATGGAATATATACTCTTTTAGCCAGAATTTCTATTATGTGCACAGTCAGCCCAAAAAATAAGAAAAAAAGAGGCTTCCACCGCGGGGCTACTATATTTATACATGCACGATGACTAAATTTTGGATTATATGGGTAAGTATAATTTTACCATCCATTAAAACCATTTGTGTTACCAAATTAAGACGTTGCTTTTTAAGAATGTTTTTTTTTTTTTTTGATACCCAGGGAACCCCGTCAGCCGGTAGTCGGTGGGTAAACCCTGGAGCGACTCTAGCGAAGGATCCACCACCCCGACGTCGTGCTTAGATCCCGTGCAACCAGCGGGATTCGAACTCCTCCGTCCTGAGTAGACGTCACGGGAGCGCTTATCCAACTGAGCCACCGCATACGGTGGTTTTTTTAAGAATGTTTGTTGTAATAATTTTTACAGATTTGGGACCCGATATGTAAATATACACGGTCGTGCGTACCGACGGAATGTGTCGGGTTCTGCCCGAGGCGGTGAAAAAGAAAATATGCAAGGGTGAGGCTTCGTCGTACAAAAATAGTGGGTTGCTGCACCCAAGCCTCCATTGCAACGGGCCATCCATCTCGCTTTTGGAACATGAAACAGATCTCTCCGCATCTTTTTTTTTTTTTTCATTTTTGACCGAGGGACCGCAGAGATAATCATTCGGGGATCACATTTAGTAGCTGTTCTTCGGTGCCCGGTACGGCGCCGCCAAGATCATTATTTAGATGTAAACTCTTTGGCCGTCAAACCACTCTTATGATCCCCACTTAAGTTGCAAAGATCCTGGAAATTGACTCGTTCCCCCTCGATAATGAGATAGTAAAATCTAACAATCACGGCTATTTACGAGTGGGTCTCCGTATCCTTTTTAATATTGGCATTAAGTCTAAATGACGGACAGGACAGTGCTGCGGTTGAGTTGGGTCCCTCGGCCATCACTGCGGCTTGATCTTTTAGCTGGCGCGTCCAAAACATGAGAGGAGAGAAGTCGTACCGCCCTCTGTAGCGCGAGGTTGGCGTGTAACACGAAGCTTGATAATGGCTATTCCATGTGACGGAGGAAGGCCCGGAAAGCAATGTGACCCCGCCCTGGTTAATTATTGACATCACTTTTTTCTTTTCTTTATTATTATTATTGTCATTATTTTTTGTTTCTGCCCGCGCCTGTCCTGATGTTAATGCTTGGAAGCAACCCTGCCATCCCTTCTTTAAAAGTGTTTGTCTAGGCCAAACGGTCAAAAGTTAAATGGATGCTCTGTTGTAATATATTCTACTATTTTAAATGTGATATCAATATTATATTTTCAATTGATTTCGATTTATTATTCAATTTATTACTCGTGTTTATTACGTGATATTTGCATGATAATATGTTATCATAACGGTTTTGATGGAATACGTCGGTAACGTAAGAAACGGCATAAATCGTCAGGTCGTTTAGTTCAAATTCTATCGCTACAGAAAACACACAATCATATTTGAGGAGTATTGACTAGGAACATGATGTATAGATATGATGTTTTCATATTAGCAAATTGATCTTGCTTCGTGGATCCATCCAAGGTTTTAGAGTTTTCCCATTTGCAAATTTTCATCAATGGCTGGAGATATGTCGATCTTTATATTTTCGCAAATTGATCTCAAATTATGCACGTATTGTTTGAGAGTAATAGATCAGAATCATAAGGTTTTATTTAAAATTAGTCTCACGGTTGGTATCGAGCATGTTTATAATATTTGCCTTGGTGAAAATTATTTAATTTTTATTTTTTTTACTGAATTATGTATAGGTAAAATTCGGATCTTTTATGGCTTGCAACGGAATTTCAAATTTTGGCCAAATTCGGGCGACCCACCACGCGATAATGGATCTGTACGGTCACACCGCCATTAGGAAGAAAAACCCTTAAATTTTTCGGCATATTACTGATCATCGTAGGTTAATCAAGCGGTAAATTTTTCGTGGTTAGGGTTTTATGGCAGATCGTTTTGGGCTTATTTCCGGTTAATATGTTGGTCATTTTTGCCGGATCTTGAAATTATTCGTTCGTCTCGACGTTCTCATCGAAACCCATCAATCAATTTGGTCGAACATGGACTGTGGGAGGAGACCCAAGCGGTGGAAGGGAGCTGGTCACAGCGGAAGAAGCAGCGAAAGAAGAAAGCCCCAAAGAGAAGGCCTCGGGCGCATGGGTCACACGCGCCCGAAGGGGGAACAGGCGCGGGCAATGGTTTCTCAATCTCGACCCTCTGCTTTTTGCATAATTGCAATTCTGCCATCAGTCTACTAAAATTACGATATTGCCCCTCTGCGTTAAGGAAAATTGCAATTCTGCCTTGGATGCATAAAATTCCGCTTTTGCCCCCAGGCGTGAAAATTTACGATTTTGCCCTTTTTGGGCATAAAATTCCAGTTTTGCCCCCTTTTGCATGTGATTTTACTGTTTTACCCTTACGTGCAATTTTATGAATATTTTCTCATAAAATTAAATATCTAATGATCCATATACATTTAATTAATTAAAGATTAGTCACAACATCTTTGATTATATTAAATTATATACATTAAGAGCCTTTGGATCACATATAGTCAAAGACAATAATTGTGATTAGTCACATTAATATTATGAATTTTATCCCACAAGAATTTTCAATATATTAATGTGATTAATTAGGATGAAATATTATTTTATCTTTCTTAATTTATCCACAGGGATTAAGGAAGGAAGGGGATATAATTTGATAGTCTTATAATGAAGTAATTATGAATCAATTTAAATTAGAAACTTAACCCACGGATAGTTTTTGATGTTATGTGATTCATATTTTATAACATGTTTTACATTGGTAAAATACGATCTAAGTTTATTTGTCTCAAATATATTGATACATAAGTTTTCTTTGATTATGATGCAATTTTACTACCTATGATTAGTTCTAGTATAATTGTTCCCGAACTTAATGGAAATAACTATAAAGAATGGAGGGAATTAGTTCATTTCCAGTTGGGGTACATGGATCTTAATTATGCTTTACGGTTAGACGAACCACCTAAATCTATTGAGAATAGCACTCAAGCTGAACATACTCTTTATGCACAATGGGAGCGGTCCAACCGTCTCAGTGTGATGTATATAAAGACGAAATTTTCTGCTGGTACTTGTGGTTTAGTTATTCAACATAACAATGCCAAGGAATTGCCGGAGGCTATTGATGTACAATTTGAGTCTTCAGAGAAGGCATATGCCATGACCCTAATTATGAAGTTCTCATCGTTGAGCTTACTAGTGTAAGAGGTGTGTGAGAGCACATCATGAAATTGAGGGACATTGCAGCTCAGCTGAAGAATCTTAAGGTCAGGATATCATAATCTTTTATTGTATACTATATCTTGAATATTTTCCCACAAGAATATGCCCCTTTCAAGATCTCTTACAACACACATAACATTAAATGGTCAATCAATGAACACATGACCATATATGTTCAAAAGGAAGAGAGGCTGCTAATGAAGAAAGGAGAAAGTGCTCATATGGCAATACATGATAAGTATAAAGGGCAAGTCAAGTAGAAGGGAAAAAAGTAAGATGCCTCTACCTCTCCAAGCTAGCATTAAGACGGAATCCAAGTGCTTCTTATGTAAAAAGAAGGGGCACATGAAAAAGGATTGCGTCAAATTCAAGGTTTGACTAAAAAAGAAATGTAACCAACTTTCATGTGTTTGTTATGAATCTAATATGGTGATGTGGGTTACAATACTTGGTGGATTGATTTTGGTTCTACAATCCACATTTCGAATTCTTTGTAAGGTTTTCAAAACCAGCGGAAACCAGTGGGAAGTGAACAAAGCATCTATTTGGGAAACAATATGCGTTCGCGTGTGGAAGCTATTGGGACATGCGAATTAGTTCTCAGTAGTGGTTTTGTTTTAATTTTAGAAATGACCTTTTATATTCCTAGTTTTTCTAGGAATTTAATTTCAGTTTCAAGACTTGTACCTTTGAGATACTCCTTTGAATTTTCAGGTTCAATAGTCAGTTTATTGTATAAATTTGAAATTGTTGGGAGTGGTATTTTTTCTGAGGGTCTCTTTCGAATTAATTTACAAGACAATGTCATTTATAATACGATGCACGTTCACGATAATGTTGGTATTAAGCAATGTGTTGTGAATGATGATTTCTCTATGTTATGGCACCGGAGATTGGGACATATCTCCATGGATAGAATTAAGCGATCAATAAATGATGGAGTACTTAATACTCTAGATTTTACTGATTATAACACTTGTATGGATTGCATAAAAGGAAAATAGATCAACAAGTTAAAGAAATGTGCTAAGAGGAGTACATAAATATAATAAATCATACACATAGATATTTATAGTCTGGATATGAAATCAAATAGTCAGAGATACTTCATCTCTTTCATAGATGATTATTCATGATTCATGTATCTCTACTTGCTTCGTAATAAGTACGAAGTGCTAGATGCCTTTAAGGTATTTAAAACCAAAGTAAAGAAACAATGCGGCAAGCAAATTAAGATCATAAGATCATATAGAGGTGGAGAATAATAGATACACTAAAGATGGACAAGTATCTGGTCCATTTGCGAAGTTTTTTGAAGAGCATGGGATTATTGCCTAATACATTATGCCTGGTTCATCGGACCAAAATGGTGTCGCAGAAAGAAGAAACCAAACATTATTGGACATGGTGTGGAGAATGCTCAGCAGCTCCAAACTTCCTAAGTTCTTGTGGATTTAGGCTCTTAAAACGGTTGTGTACATATTAAATCGAGTTCCAAAGACGCCTTTTGAGTTATTCAAGGGTTAGAAACCCAATTTGCGACGTGTACGCGTTTAAGGATGCCCATATGAAGTAAGAGACTACAATCGACATGGAAAATGAGTTAGATCCAATGACTATAAGTGAGTATTTCATTGGATATGCCGAAAAGTCCAAATGATACATATTTTATTGTCCATCTCACATTACTAGGTTTGTGGAATCGACAAATGCTAAATTTTTTGAGAATGACCTGATCAGTGGAAGCGATTAATTGAGGGACCTTGTTCTAAAAAAATATCATTCATATACTCAACCTTCTACCTCAGGTACTGGATTGGTTATTATTTATAACGCCTATTCAGTTCAATCGGTCATTGAGCAACCAATCATTGAAGATCCACAACCTGCTGATATTGATCCGGTAGGCCAAATTGTTCAGCAATTATCAGATACTGTTGAGCTTCCAGTTAAACAACAAATTCCTCAGGAGAATGTTGATGCAACATTACGAAGGTCTACTAGAATGAATAAATCAACAATCCCTAATGATTATATTGTGTATCTACAAGAATCTGATTATAATGTTGAAGTTGAAAGTGATCTCGAGACGTTTTTACAAGCCATGAGTTGTGATTAATCCAATTTATGGTACAATGCCATGAAGGAAGAGATGAGTTCTATGGCATTAAACGAAGTCTGGGATTTAGTTGAGTTGCGTGATGGTGCAAAGGCCATTTGTTGTAAATGGGTCTTCAAAACTAAGAAGGATTCATTAGACAATATTGAAAGATACAAAGTCAAACTCGTTGTCAAGGGATTTACTCAAAAGGAGGGAATTGATTACACGGAGACATTTTCTCCTGTATCTAAGAAAGATTCTCTTCGTATTATTTTGGCATTGGTTGCTCATTTTGATATGGAGTTACATTAAATGGATGTGAAAACGACGTTTCTCAATAGTAAACTAGAAGAAGTGATTTACATGAAACAACCATAATGATTCTTCTCTAGTACTGGTGAGCCTTTGGTGTGCAAGCTTACAAAGTCTCTATATGGCTTGAAATAAGCATCCCGCCAATGGTACGTAAGGTTCCATGAGGTCATCTCTTCATTTGGTTTTGTAAAGAATGTCATAGATTAATGTATATACTAGAAGGTTAGTGGGAGCAAAATTTATTTCCTTGTGCTATATGTAGATGACATTTTATTTGCAACTAATGACAAGGGGTTGTTATATGAGGTGAAACAATTTTCTCTAAGAGTTTTGACATGAAGGATATGAGTGAAGCATATTATGTCATTGGCATTAAGATCCATAGGGATAGATCTCGAGGTATATTAGGACTATCTCAAGAAACCTATATCAGTAAGGTCTTAGAGAGATTTTAGATGAAAGACTATTTACCAAGTATAACACCCATTGTGAAGGGTGACGGGTTTAATTTAAACTAGTGCCGAAAGAACGATTTTGAAAGGGAACAAATGAAATACATCCCATATGCTTCTTCCTTCTCCATTACATGACTTTGCTCTATCATTACAAACTCACACAATTCCTACTTCTACCATTGAGGCTTTGCCTTGCCTTGAGTTGAAGAAAGCTTTGGATGTGGAAATGGAAGCTTTGGTGTCTTGCCAGACGTGGTCATTGATTGATCTTCCCCTTGGGAAAGATGTGGTGAAGTGTCGTTGGGTGTACACTATCAAGTACAATCCGGATGGCTCAATCGAGCGTCTTAAAGCTCGGCTCGTTGCTAAAGGTTTTACTCAAACTTATGGAGTGGATTATTTTGAGACTTTTTCCCCTGTGGCACGTCTCAATTCTGTTTGTGTTATTATTTCTCTTGTTGTGAATTTCGATTGGCCATTATATCAATTTGATGTCAAGAATGCTTTTCATTATGGTGATTTGTCTGAAGAAGTATATATGGAGCAACCTCCTGGGTATATTGCTTAGGGGGAGAATCGTAGTAAAGTATGTCGGCTACATAAGGCCATTTATGGGTTGAAACAGTCTCCAAGAGCATGGTTTGAAAAATTCAGTTCAGTGATTTCCAGATTTGGTTTCCACCAATGTTATTCTGATCATTCTGTTTTTGTTCGCAAGAAGGAATTGGGGGTGGTCATTCTTGTGGTATATGTAGATGATATAATTGTCTGCGGTAGTGATATGACCGGCATTTATGAGGTTAAGTCCTTTCTTCAGCAGCAATTTCAGATTAAAGACTTGGGAACTCTTAGGTATTTTCTGGGTATTAAAGTTTTACGAAGTAAAAAATGTATTAATTTGTCTAAGCGAAAGTATGTTTTTGATCTTTTGTCTGAGACAGGTACACTAGCTTCCAAGCTAGTTGATACTCCTATGGATCCAAATCAAAAGTTTGGAGTTGATGATGGAGATGAAATTGAAGACAATCATCAATATCGACGTCTAGTTGGGAAACTAATTTATCTTACTATTACACGTCTTGATATTTCTTTTGCTGTTGGTGTGGTGAGTCAGTTTATGGAGTCACCTAAGAAGGCTCATTGGGATGTTGTATGCCGCATTCTTCGATATCTTAAAAGCTCTCTTGGTAAGGGACTAATTTATAAATCTAATAGTTCTTCCACTCTGGTTGGCTATTCTGATGCTGATTGGGCTGAGTCAACATATGATCGATGGTCTACAACTAGGTATTGCACCTTTATTGGTGGTAATTTGGTTACTTGGAGAAGCAAGAAACAGACTACCATTGCCAAATCTAGTGCAGAGGCTGAATATCGTGCTATGACACATAGTGTGGCCGAATTGTTGTGATTGAAATCTCTTCTCCAGGAGCTTGGATTTTCTATTAATTAACCTATTGATATGATGTGTGATAATCAAGCAGCTATTTGTATTGCTGGGAATCTTGTTTTTCAAGAGCGAATTAAGCGTATAGAAGTTGACTGTCACTTTGTTCGTGATGCTGTGAAGCAGAAGCTGGTTGCTACTCCTTACGTTGCCTTTAGAGATCAGTATGTTGATATGTTTACCAAAGCATTATTTCGTCCTGCTTATGTTGCTGGTTGTTCCAAGCGGGCATGGGTGACCTATATGCTCCAGCTTGAGGGGGATTGTTAAGTTATTTTAATTGAGTTATTCTTTTATTTTTAGAGTTTTATTTCTTTTTTACTTACATAAGAGTATTATGGTCATATATAATTTATATTTAATATAAACACAATGGGTGCAGGGTTTCTGTTATTACAGAAATCTATAGCCCCCTCTTTATTTCTTTCTTTTACATTCTCCTTCTTCTCTTCTCTATTCCTTCTCTCTTCTTCTTTCTCTCTTACTATTTGCTGCGGGTTCTCTAATCAGCTTTGTGACAAGAGCCAAATCTTCTGGTTCCAGACACTTCAAAGGAAAATCTTGAAGGGAGGAGTAATTGGGTAGTCTCAGAAAACGAGAAAGAAAGAAGAACCTGGTTAATAAATCTGGTTCCTTTGGACAAAACTACAATCCACCAGCTCCCGGAAGTGGCCATGGCAGCGACATGAAAACCTTCTGCCCACTTCGGTTCTTGATCAACTCGAAACGAAATGTACTGGTAATATGATAAGACTGCCGAACACTCTTGATCCCTACGTCTATATCAAGAAAAACTAGTCAAAGGGTGAAGTATAACGTTATTAAGTAGCCATTGAAATAGAAATTTAGCATTCACGGACCGACCCTTGGACATTACAGCTAAAACCCTGCTGCCATCTGCTCCAGCCACTGCAGTGATGTAATAGTTCTTCGACCAATATTCCCTAATCCACTTCTTCAAAGAAGGAAATAAGCAGTAAAGACTGTCCTAATAGGTCTAATACAAAAATTCTTCCTGGTTACGTATCATCAGGATTTAACATGCAACGATTGGGATCTACCATGCATTGAAGTCCAAAGTAAAGCCACTCACATAGAACCTCGGGGAGAGAGCCATGTGCAAAGACATAAATCTGAGCAGTTTAGCCGGCGCTATCATCCATTATTAGGGCCCATGACTTAGAGGGAGAACCGTAAGCCACACTGGTAATATACAATCCCTCTGCCTGTTCCTTCCGTATGCTTTGACATCATCCAAATTAGGGAAAAATCTGCAAGAAAGAGGAAGGTTATAAATAAATTGAAGGTACCAAATATAAAAAAATTCTGAAATGCTAGTCCTCACCTTTGCTTCAAGGGTGGATGCACGTGGTAAACGCTTATCCATTGTGTTAATTTCAACCCCATTTGAATTTCCTTTGATGGCTCGCCATGATCATTTAAACGCCATGATTATTTTCAAAGTAATGAGAGCTGGTCTTGTCAAGGAATGTCTCTCAAACCGCTTGATCATTCAGCAAACTTGAGTAGTTTTCGTGTCTTGGCTCTAAAAACTGAAGCTGGAGTTGAGACCCCACAGCAAGTGGACATCTACACCGTATCTGGTCGATGGTGAAACTTCATGCAAGCAGAGCGATGATCATGTGAAAGTCCATAGCATGCACCACGGCCATAGCAGACGATGGTAACATGTTCATTCATTGCAGTATGGTTGTAAAACTATGATCGTAATTTGCAGTCTATGCAGCCAAATTTTTTAGGACAATATACATGGCAGAACGGTATGGCCCCGAGAAATGAAATTGGTCCCCTTGCAGATTATGCTCACCAACTTTTGTCTTGACTGCATCTCGCGATATTATTGCTCTGAACTAAGAGCAGACCTCAAATGATGACTGTTGCTTGGCTGAAAGCAACTATCTCGGGTTATCACTCTCTATGCTTTTTTTGCTGTTTAGGCTTAAATGACACAATGGAGCGAGCAAGCAGATACAAATTCGAGCATTCAGATCCTCACTTTTTCTGCAATTGCTTGATATCCAGAGAGGGGTCGTTCCTCTCTCTCTCTCTCTCTCTCTCTCTCATATGCCAGCTCCTTCCAACCCTGATTTCCCTAAATTTCTCCCCCCGCTGATAGTTCAACATATCACTTGAAATGATCACCGACACTATAAGCCAGTGACCTTTTTCTTTTCTCCCTTGCTGTGATCAAAGTAGTTTAGTATAAAAAAGTACTGTACTTATCTTGGAAAATCAGGAACGCTTATCCAGTTGCATTTATGCATGTGTAAGGTCAATGTGAGGTCAACCTCTGGTACAAAGTCAACATTTTCGCTGAAGTTATGAATTATGTCGAGATTGTTTGCCTAGTCTGGTTTCTGAAATTCCAATCATGCAAGACTGACAATCCATACAATCGAGTCCCAATGCATACTGCAAATATTGTTATGCAAACATTGTTATGTACTGTTGCCTGCCATGGTGAAAAGTTGGTTACCTCCTGGAAAAATTTACCAACTGTAGGCCTACTTTTCTTTTTTAAAGCTTTGAAAAGTTTCAGAATCAATACGAAAAACTTCTTCCCCAAAAGTATGACACAGAGGTTTCAATCAATTACTTACAGCATTAGACAAGACTTGTTGAAGTTGCTTCCTACAGAATCCGCAATAGAAGACAAAAAACACATGCAGATTGGTCGTGTCGCTTGCTAAGAAAGTCTTGGTTGCACATGTACTTGGTAGCTTAAGCAAGGGTTAGACCGAAGCAAAGATAAGAAATATAGTAATTCCTTGCTTGCTTCTCCTGCAGAAGATGAGAACAAGTGCTTGGTGAAGCAGAGCAAATGCAACCAAATAGACGCTGGTAAAGGCCAAACTAATCACCTTGATCCGAAAATCTACAGGAAAACCGGAAGTCAGAAGCGTCTCTTGCTCCACATTTGCAGTCGCTGGTACTCCCTCTGATTTACTAAATATAATAGCAACCTCATCC
Organism: Eucalyptus curtisii; assembly: GCA_017140595.1. Lineage (NCBI taxonomy): Eukaryota > Viridiplantae > Streptophyta > Magnoliopsida > Myrtales > Myrtaceae > Eucalyptus > Eucalyptus curtisii. The sequence goes on along the minus strand of CM029496.1, from coordinate 28,824,129 downwards.
GGAGTGGCCGCAACCGAAGTGATATAATAGCCCTGCTTCGCCCTTTCATGAACGCCTTCCTCAGGATACTGAAAGTCTAGCTCTACGGCCTTAGAAAGTTTAGTGCAAGAAACCGGATCAGAGCAAAATCATCCGGTTACAGACACTTCAAAGGAAAATCATTAAATGAGGAGTAATCGGGTAGTCTCAGAAAAGGGGAAGAAGAAAGAATAACCTGGTCGGTAAATCTGGTTCCACTAGACAGAACTACTGCCCACCGGCTCCTGGAAGTGGCCAAGGCGGTGACATGAAAACCTTTTGCCCACTTCTTCTTGATCCACTCGAAAGGGAATGTATTAGCAACATGAAAATACTGCCGAGTGATATGGGTCCCTATGTGCATATCAAGAAAAACTGATGAATGGTCGAGGATGACATTACTTAGGAGTCATCAAAATAGAAATTAAGCATTCATGGACCGACCCTTGGACATTACAAGTAAAAATCTGCCCTCATCTGCTCCAGCCACTGCAGTGATGTAGGAGTTCTTCGACCACTCATTCCTAATCCATTCCTTCAAATAAGGAAATAAGCAGTCAAGACAGTCCTAATTGAGAATCCCAAAGAGGTTGATGTATGTATGTTCTTAATGGGTCTAATATAGATGAAAGTCCAATGTAAAGCCGCACAAATAAAACCTCGGGAGGAGTGCGTTGTGAAAAACCAGCAAGCCATTGATCAGTGTAGCCGGTGCTATCGTCCATTATGATGGTCCATGAATTTGTCTTAGAACAGTAAGCCACATTGGTGACATACATTCCCTCCACATCTCCCTTCTCAAAGTGTGATTTGAGGTTGGCATCATCCAAATTATAGAAATATCTGCAAGGAAGAGGAGGAAGATCATCAATAAACTTAAGGCACCACAGAGAAAAATAAATAAATCTGAAATGCAAGTCCTTACCTTTGTTTCATGGGTGGATGCACATGGTAAACGATTATCCATTTTTTTACTTTCAACCCCGTCCGTATAAACTGTGATGGCTCACTGTCATTGTTTAACCGTGCTCGCTTATGTGGTACCTGATATGTGCGTATCAAATGAAAGAGAAAGACATGGCTCAATTAGAGTATGAGCTCAAATGAGAAATTTCATTAACGTTTATTACCTTAACATCGATGTGCACGGGCCAAACGTATGGATTTTCATGAACGATCCCATGGAAGAGAGAAATGTAGCCAGCATAGTTTGGATCTTCATCGAATTTCAGATGAAGCACAAACGTGGTGAACTGCTGGTAAGGCTTAGGACATAATAAACACAGGGCGCATGGAGAAGTGGCCATCTTTTGCTTGCAAACAGGGAAAGCTTTATCTCCTCCCTGGAAAAACTGTGGCGATGAAAAGACTGATACAGTTGTATGGTTCAAGAAATCTTCACTGAATAGGGTATGCAACCTGATAACTTTGCCAGGGCAAACGACCGCGGATGAGATAAATGAGCATGTAAACCAGAGACTCTAGGTCATTTCTTCTGCTACTTGTTCTACCAAGTTGAGTGTGTACACTAGCAAATGGAATTGTTCCTCTGCTGCAAATTTTTTGCAGTGCATGGGACAGTAATTATACAAGTAGGCCACGTGGTCTTTGCATATGAAGATGTTGAAATTATTTTGACTGAACCTGAAATCATCTGGAGTTTGGTTGTACTTAATGTGCGAACCAGTGGAGGCGTCTTGCCATCTTGTAGCTGCAAGGTCATGACTAAACAATGAGACATGTGCCTTTCTCCTTTTCAATCACTAATATCTAGGCTATAAAAGTATTCATGCAATTAGTAGGTACCTAATCCAAGGTCAGTCAGAAACAATGTTTTCTTTTCAGGAGTTCCTGGAGGACCAATCAAAAAGTTACCTGGTTTTATGTCACCATGGATGTACCTGCACAGGAAAGAAGCATACATGAGAAACATCACAAAAAGTCGGACCTGGCATATATTTCCGATAGTCTGGCCTACCAAAACTTCAAGTTGACCATTCGATAATGAAAATTCAAACAAACATGCGATTGGAAGCTAGTCAGCTATTACCCTCTAGAGTGCAGCTTCTCAAGTATAGAGATAGCTTCAACAGCAATACATGCAATTGCATCTAATGGAAGGCTGTAGTAGCAAGGAAAGAGCTAAAATCAGAAGCTGACAAAAGAATCAGAAATTGTTTAAGAAAACCTGAAGAGAAAACACTGTAAAAGCTGATGACTTTATGGGGGAAATATACGTTGGTTTATTGTCGTCTGAAGTGGCTTGTAAACTAGGTCCAAGCAAATCCATGACCTGCGTATCCAAAGAAGATCATTGAAAACTTTGCATTCTAGTAGTACAAAATCCAAGTCGAAGGGAATGCACATACCATGACATAATAGTCCCCTTGTTGCCCCTTGTAATGTAATCGTGGCAGTGGTATGCCGTGACTTTCACCCAGATCACTGTGCAATATGCAGAACACAGATGTGAAATTCAACACCTTAATTTAATTTTACATGCAAGAGCAAGATATAGTGAAATCTAACATGCAATAACTCTAAGGACTCACTCATAAACTTTCCACTCGTGAGGGGTGCCACCTTCACATCCTTTGCTGACTTTATGCTTGAACTTTATGGCCACCTAGACAGCACTGCGTTAAATCATGTAAAGTAATGGTGCCAATGTAACGAATTATCTGAAAAAGATAAAATAAGAGCCATACTTCTGCTGCTTCCACACCAGTTTGATCATATGGAATTGAAGGACTGATGGCTCGACCAACATAAATTTGCCCAAAGCTTCCCTTTCCCAGTTTTCTTTCTATTCTGTACACTGGAGAATCATCAATCTGAACCTGAGATAATCGAATTTTCAGTATATATTTGGAACTTGCATAGTGAATTACTGAACACATTGCACCGTACCTAAAAGCTTTGCAACTGTCGGTAACATGTAATCTGATATTGTAATGCATGAAGTTCTCAAATGGAGCAAAATTGTCGCTGACAGAACTTTCATGGGCATCTTAGTTATAAATCTGTAATAGATGGAAATTTCCACTTTTCTCTCTTCGGCCGATAAAATGGCCAAAATTGACCCACCAAATTCTTCGTCATTTAGCTCTGTTTAATTTTTGCTGAACCAACACAAAAGCAAGAACGACACCGATTGTTCCTTGGAATTGAACTTCTCGAATCTAAAAGCAAGAACAGCCCAAGATTTGCAAACTATTGAACATGGCGTTTGGCTTGCATTTTTATACTTCCTCTACTATACCACCCATTTCCAAGAACAACGCAAGTACCTGTTCTGGGATTTGAGGAGGGTCGCCTTGACGACGTCGACTTCTAGACCGATCCATATCTACCCTTTCCAGCTTTAATCCAATCTCGACTGATTCTGAACCGTCTCGTCTCCACCAGTATGGGCCTGAGTTGATATAGAGGAGATCTTCTTTTGAGGAGACGGGCACGATCAAGCAGAGTTTTAGTCCTCCCAGTTCTTGTTTCTTTTTCTCTGGAAAAAAGATGATTCGGGTTCTTGAAGAGAATGAGCGGGCAGTGCGAGAAGAGTTCGTTAGTTTTTGGGGGGCCAAGAACGAACTTTTGAAAGCGGAGATAGGCAAAATGCCGTTATTTCGGTTGACCTCCGAATGCTTATGATAACCGAATGGGAGGGCGTCCTCGCTAAATTGACCGATTGTGCAATTTAGTGCAATTTAGTCTTTTTACTTGTAAGCCTTCCTCCAAAGATGTACGAAGCATCTACATATTTAAGCCGGAAATGAATTTTGTCTCTGCTTTAGTGGCTTCCGAAGATACCCTCTAAATGATTTATGTTCCATCAAGTTTTGGCTGAAAATGTAGATCAATTGGGGAAGTGTTATGTGAAGAAACTTCCAACTCCTGCTATATTGGAATAGACTAATGGGTTTCTTTCTGTGTATGTGCATGTGAATTGATTTGGGAGAAATTGTAATGCCTGTCTTGCACAAAAGCAACAAAGGCTAGAAGCACTCTGCACGTGGGCAGCGTGCCCGCGGGATCTAATTATCTCTAAAGCCCATCCCTTGGACCCCACTAGTGATTACAAGTACAAAACGACGTCGTTTTGAAAGTTGACTGGTAATGGCATGATTTTGTAATTAGATGTGCCTTATTTGCGTTGCTGCTTCAGTAGCAACTGTGCAAAGATGGCAAACTTATCAGAAATGGAGTTTTGAGGCCAAGTCATCAGAAGATGGGGCATGGTAATAATCTGGCAAAGTTGCCTTGGGAAGATAATTCTTCTTCTAGGATACATTCATTTATCACCATTCTCATTTTATCATCTGATATATAGGCTTAATTGCCAACGATTATCTGTTTCGTTAATCGGATTGTGAACATTATCTTTTGAGGCGTGAAGGCTCAATGCACAGCTATTAGCTAGAAAGTCGATTGTGGGATGGTGAGCGTAACAGCACCCACTTGACAAGGCTGTTTTTTCATTTGATACCTTGGCAATTAAAGTGAAGCTAATAGTCTCCTCGGAGAATAACAGTACTCTGTCTCCTGTTTGAAATCTTATGCTGTTTGATCTCCAGGTGCTCCGCCCGCGATGCACTGCTGATTTCCTGGCCGTGACGACAAACTTGTCGTTGCCTTGCACCAAGACGATGCCAGCCACCGTAACCTGCTCCTTGCTGCCTGCATCACAAACTGCGAGAGCTGCTGCTGCTGCTTGCTGATCCACCGGCGACATCCTACGTCGTCGCCTTTGCCCCAACAATGCCGTCGCATTGTCTTTAGCCACGTGACGAAGCTGCCGCCCTCTCTCAAGATGTCCATTGTCACTGTTCTTGCGCGACAGAGAGCTCCCTGCCCGTTGGCACCCTCGTCCCCATCCAGCCAGCTTCGCTTCAGCCGTCCCCGTTGCATCTTTGTACGGTCGTTGTTGTTGTCTCTGTTTTGCAGGCTGATCCGCGACTATCCAGCTGAGCTGAATGCCACCTTGAGCAGTCCTCGGCCAAGACACCAACACGGTTAGTCTTGCCGTGAATAATCACCATGATGAGCCCACTTAGCCGAACACCACCGGCGGGCACATCGCAAGGCACCGCTGGCCACCACCACAAGTCCACCGGCGGGCACATCGTAGAAATAAAGTATTATCCCACACTTAGCCTACACTTAGCCTTATCCACTAACATGCAAGGAGTGATTAGAAAACCATGTAAAATGTGGGAGAATACTTTACTTCTACAAACCAAAAATTAAATGAATTCGAAGACTTGGTTTGTTAGGAAACTTGGATTGATGTTAACCTTATTCATTAATATGCAAGGAGTGATTACTTGGACGCGCAATCAATGAAATTAACACTTAATAATAAAAAACAGTAAATAAATTGCTAGAGTAGAGAAGAAATTTACTTACCTCGAAGCAACAATGTTAATTGAAAATAAATATATAGCCTAAACATTCTATTTAAATGTTTATGCAATCTTAATCCTTTTTGGGGATTTCTTTTTATGAAAAATAATCATATGCTATTCTAATCTAGGTGAACATAGGTGATGTACTATGGACATGCGACTTGACCTAATTCTAACACGACATGCAATTCTAATTAAATGACATAAACGTGCAATCCTCAAATGACATGGCGTTGATGACATGGAATAGATGATATGGTATAGATAGTGACATGGCGATGACGTGGAATTTATAACATCTAATCCTATATGATTTGCACATAATATTTTTGTTATTTATCTATTCATAATTATTAAATAATGAAAAATTAGACTATCTACAGTGATATATTATTCAATTAAACATAAGAAATAATTTAGATTAAATCATATTCTTATCAAATAATTATCCCAACTAGATAGATATTATCTTAGCATGCAATCTAAATTAGGGTTAATACCCTGAAAAACCCCAAACTGGTACACCTGTGACAAATTTACCCCAAACTATTTTTTTGACCATGAAAAACCTCAAACCGGTACACCTGTGACAAATTTACCTCGACCGATCATAAAAAAATCATAAACTGGTACATTTATGACAAATTTACCCCAAACTAATTTATTCAACCGCAAAAAACCCCCAACTGGTAAATTTGTGACAAATATACCTTCCGCTAAATTGGATTAATACCACAAAAAAATCACAAAAATTGTAAACTGTGACAAACAGAGCGTAAAATCCTAACTGATATAAGGTAAATTTGTCACAAGTGTATCGGTTTAGGATAAATTTGTCAAAAGTATACTAGTTGGGGGTTTTTGGTGGTCAAAAAAATAGTTTGGGGTAAATTTGTTACAAATGTACCAGTTTGAGGTTTTTCAGGGTATTAACCCTCTAAATTAAAGAATAAAATCTATCTATGTGCAATGTTATATAAAAAAATCTATTCTAATCTAACAAGCAATTTGTTTTTGTTTTTTTATTTTATATTGTTAGATAAGGAAAACAAATAAAAAGATAAACACTCAATCATCAAAGATAAGCTAAAAGATAGCAATAACTATCCACTCAATTTGAATATGGAAGCAAATAAAATCAATCACTTCATCTTAAGACTTAAAGATCAAATAATCAATTTCCGTGCAATCCATAATTCCATCTCAAATCTAAGAAATTAAATCATCGATTAAATCGATTCTAACTTTAATGTAATCGTTCGGGGTCCATCCATATAATATAATTAAGTTTATCCACCGCTGGTCCAATCAAAATTCAATTTATGAGCTTATCTACTCAGAAGCTCCCAATCTACATTAAACTAATGAAAATTTAATTCTTTTAGGGGCTGGGGTCGTTCCATAATTTTCTGTACAATTAGTTTCTAAATAGATTTGTCAAGATTTAGGTGTCAACAATGAAGCATTAGTGTTGGTTTCTCCTATGTTCCTTTTCATCTTATATATATTGTCAAGCAAGCAAAGTTTTAGCCTTCATTGCAAAGAAGATGGGATAATTGCAATGGTAAAGTAGCAAGAGAAATGGTCTTGTGCAGGAATGAACCATTATAGCCTCCACAGCAAGTGGAAATTTATGGTGTATCTGGTCAAAGGCGAACTTCACACGAAAGTCCATAGCAGAGGACGGTAACATGTTCATCCATCATGTTGTAGCTATAATAATTATGATCAAAATTCACGGTCACCGCAGCTGAATCTTGAGGTCTATATGTGCATGGCAGCATGATACGGCCCCGAAAACAAAATTGTTCTCCCTTGCAGATTAGCTTACCAACGCTCTGTCTGGACCGCATCTTGCAACATTATTGCTTTGAACCAAGAGCAGCCCTAAACTGATAACTATTGTTTGTCAGAAGGCGACCATCTCGGGTCATCTCTCTCTATTTTTAACGTATTTTTGCTGGTTAACCTTAAACAACTACTGTAGCAGACAAGCAGATGCAAAACCGAGCACTCAGATCCTATCTGTCTGCAATTTGCTTGGTATTCAGAGAAGGGGTCGTTCCTCTCTGGGTATACCTCCTTGATGACAGATCCATCCAACGCTAATGTTCCTGAATTTCTCCTCCCCTGATAGTTTAATGTATCACTTGAAATGATCACCAACACTGAGCCGGATGACTTTGTTTATTTTATTTATTTGTTTATTTTTTTCACCCTTGTTGTGATCACCGTATTGGCTGAAAAATGATTTGGCTTGGCATGTCCTACTCTGTACGGGTGGGAAAGATGATCATCTCTCATGGCTATTGAGAACGAATCAAATCAGATGCTTCTCGGGCCAGATGGAAATTGGCCCTCAAGTGCAAAGGCAGAAGAGAGCTAGACTGCATTTGGGGAAATTCAGGAATGTCTAGTTGCATTTATGCATATATAAAGGTCAACCCTAGGTCGACCTCTGGTACAAAGTTGACGTTTTCACTGAAGTTACGAATTCTGTCATGGTTCCTTGGCTGGTCTGGTTTCTGAAGATCAAATTGTACAAGGCCAACAATCGACAATATCAAGTCCTAATGGCTACCGAAAATTTTGTCAAGAAATGTTGCATCTTGTGGAGAAAAGTTGGTTATCACCTGGCAAAATTTACCAAGTTGTTAAGCTTGAAAGTTTCAGAATTAATACAAAAATTTTCCTGCACAAAAGTATGGTAAAGAAGTTGCAATGAATTCCATCCAAAATTAGAGGAAGTGGCTATTATTCAACTTTGTACTGGATTGATCAGTGACTTGTTTAACCTGCTTCCTAAGAATTGGCCAATAGATGGCAAAAGACACATCCGGAGTGGTCTTGTCACTCGCTGAGACATCCTTGATTGCACTTATACTTGGCAGCTGAAGCAATGGTTCAACCGCAGCAAAGAGAAGAAATATAGTAATTCCTTGCCCACTTCTCCTGCAGAAAATGAGAACAAGTGCTTTGGTGAAGCACAGGTTATACAACCGAATAGATGCTGGTAAAAAAGGGCCAAACTAGTCACCTTGATCTCACTATCATTAGGAAAATTGGAAGTCTGAAGCATCTCTTGCTCTACACTTACGGCTGCTGCTACTCCTCCGGGAGTACTGAAGATAAAAGCAACCTCATCCTGATTGGCTGCAACCGAAGTGATATAATAGCCCTGCTTCAACCTTTCACGAATGCCTTCGGCTGGATACTGAAAGTCTAGCTCTATGGACTTAAAATTTTTGCGCAAGAAACTGAATCAGAGCAATCCTCTGGTTCCAGACACTTCAAAGGAAATTCTTGAAATAAGGAGTAATTGGGTAATAGTAGAAAAGGAGAAGAAAGAAGAACCTGGTCGGTAAATCTGGTTCCTTTGGTTGAAACTACTGCCCACTGGCTTCCGGAAGTGGCAATGGCGGTGACGTAAAGACCTTCTGCCCACTTCTTCTTGATCCATTTGAAAGGAAATATTTGAAAAACACAACAAGACTGCCGAATATTCCAGGTCCCTATGTGTTTATCAAATAAACCGGTGAAACAGCCATTCATGGACTGACCCTTGGACATTACAACTAGAAATCTGTCGTCATCTGCTCCAGCCACTGCAGTGATGTAGAAGTCCTCTGACCATTGTTTCTCAATCCATTCCTTCAAATAAGGAAATAAGCAGTCAAGACAGTCCTAATTGAGAATCCTTCCATAAGAGGTTGATGTATCCATGTTCCTAATGGGTCTAATACAAAATTTCTTCCAGTTATGTATTATCAGAATTGTAATACGCAACTATTGGGATCTACTATCCAAAGCAAAGCCACTCAAACAGAACCTTGTGAAGAGAGCCGCATGAAAAAGCATAATTCTGAGCAGTGTAGCGGGCGCTATTATCCATTATTAAGGCCCATGACTTAGAGCGAAAACTGTAAGTCACACTGGTGATGTACATTCCCTCAGCATGTCCCTTCTCAATATGGAAGATCAGGTCGACATAATCCAAATTAGAGCAGTATCTGCAAGAAAGAGGAAGGTCATCAATGAGCTCAAGGTACCCCAGAAAAACTAAATAAATCTGAAATGCAAGTTCACACGTTTGCTTCATGGGTGGATGCACATCGTAAACGCTTATCCATTGTGTTAGTTTCTGTATTTTCTTTGATGGCTCGTCGTCGTCACTTAACTGCACTTGCTTCCATGGTACCTGATACGTGCGTATCACATGAAAGAGGAAGACATGGCTCAATTAGAGGAGAGCTCAAATGAGAAATTTCATTAACATCTATTGCTTTTTTACTAGAACAGGATACTACCTCCTGAGCGACATCGGTGTGCACGGGCCAAACATATGGATTTTGACCAATGATCCCATGGAAGAGAGAAATGTATCTAGCGTAGTTTGGTTCTTCATCGAATTTCAGACTAAGCACAAATGTCGTGAACTGCAGGTAAGGCTCAGGACAAGTGTCGCAGAGTGTGTCTGGAGGAGTGGCCATCTTTTGCTTGCAAACAGGGAAAGACGTATCCTCTCCCTGAGAGAACTGTGGCGATCAAAAGACCAATACAGGTTTATGGTTCAAGAAATCTTCTCCAGGTATAGGGAATGAAACCTGATGTCCTTGCCAAGGCAAATGGCCGCGGATAAGATAAATGAGCATGTAAACCAGAGACTCTAGGTCGTTTCTTCTGCTACTTGTTCTGCCAAGTTGAGTGTGCACACTCGCAAATAGAATTGTTCCTCTGCAGTAAAAAAAATTTTTCCGGTGCACGGAACTGTGATTAAAGAGGTAGGGCATGTGGTATGTGCATGTGAAGATGTTTAACATCATTTTGACCGAACCTGAAATTTTCTGGAGTTTGGTTGTACTTAACGTGTGAACCAGTGGAGGGATCTTGCCATCTTGTAGCTGCAAGGTCATGAATAAATGATGAGACATGTGCATTTCTCCTTTGCAATCACTAATTTCTAGCATAAAAGTATTCATGCAATTGGCAGGTACCTAATCCAAGGTCAGTCAGAAACAATGTTTTCTCTTCACGAGTTCCTGGAGGACCAAGCAAAAAGTTACTTGGTTTTATGTCACCATGGATATACCTGCCCGGAAAAGAAGCATACATGAGAAACATCGCAAAAGGTCGGAACTGGCATATGTTTCCGATAGTCTGGCCTACAAAAAACTGATTTGACCAACTGATAAAGAAAATGCTAACAAACATGCGACTGGAAGCTAGTAATCTATTACCCTCTGGAGTGCAGCTTCTCAAGTATAGATATAGCTTCAATGGCAATACATGCAATTGCTTCTAATGGAAGGCTGTAGTACCAAGGAAAAAGCTAACATCAGAAGCTGAAAAAGAATTAGAGATTGTTTAAGAGAGCCTCAAGAGCAGACACTTTAAAAGCTGTTAACTTTACAAGGAAACATACGTTGGGACGTTGTTGACCAAAGTGGCTTGTAAACTAGGTCCAAGCAAATCCATGACCTGCATATCCGAAGAAGATCATTGTAAACTTTGCATTCTAATAGTACAAAATCCGAGTCGAAGGGAATGGACATACCATGACATAATAGTCTCCTTGTTGCCCCTTGTAATGTACTAGTGGCAGTGGTATCCCGTGACTCTCCCCCAGATCACTGTGCAATATGCAGAATGCAGATGCGAAATTCAACGCCTTTATCCAATTATACATGCAAGAGCAAGATATAGCCAAATTTAGCACGCAATAATTCTAAAGTACTCACTCATAAACTTTCCACTCATTAGGGATGCCACCTTCACATCCTTTGCTGTCTTTTTGCTCGAATTTTATGGCCACCTAGATAGTGCCGCGTTAGATGATGTAAACTGTCGGTGCCAATGTAACAAATATCTGAAAATGATAAAACTAGAGCTCGGAGCCATGCCTCTGCTTTTTGTGCACGAGTTTGATCACTTGAAGTTGGACTGATGGCTTGACCGATGTAAACTTGCCCGAAACCTCCCTTTCCCAGTTTTCTTTCTATTCTGTAAACTGGGGAATCATCGATCTGAACCTGAGAAGATCAAATTTTCAGTACATATTTCGAATTGCATGGTGAATGGATGAACTGTTTTCATTACAACTGCCAGTAATTTATGATGTGACACTCTGATGCACGGAGTTCTTGAATGGATAAAAAATAGCTGACGACAGAAAATTTATGGAACTTGCATGGGATCCTAGTTAGCAATCTGAATTAGATGAAATCTTCCTCTTTTCTCTTTGGCCGAAAGAATAGCCAAGGATGACCCACCAAAATTTTGGTCATGTTTTTCTTCTGCTCTGTTTAAGTTTGCTGAATCAACATCAAAACAAGAAAGACACTGACTACTGCTTCATGGGAATGAATTTCCCAAACCCAGAAGTCAAGAACGGCCAAAACTTTGCGAACTAATCAACATGGGATTCGACTTGCATTTTTTACTCTTTCCCCAATGCAAATACCTGTTCTGGGATTGGAGGAGCGTTGCTTTGGTTCCCATCTCGATGGCCCTCATGGCCTTTACAACTTCCGCTGCTAGACTGCTTCATATCTACCCTCCCAGCTTTAATCCAATCTTGATGGTTCTGAACCGCGTAGTCCCCACCTGTCTCAACCGAACTTTGAAATTGAGGAGATCTTCTTTTGAAGAGAGAGGGAAGATCGAGCAGAATACTTACCTTCAATCTTGTTTCTTCTTTTTCTCTTTCTGTTTGAGAAAACGATCGGGGTTCTTGAAGAGAATGAGCGGGCGGTGCGAGGTTGAGGGTGTCAGTTTTGGCGCGAAGGAAGGCAAAATGCCGTTATTTCGGTTGACCTCTGATTGCTTTATGATAATTTTTTGGGTAAGTTACACAAAGTCATCCTCATTTCTTAAGCCAATATCCCTCTATTACGATTGCTTATGAATTCCTTTTTATTGCTTTTCTGACCAAAATTTGGACTTGCGACAACAAATAGTAGCTGCACTTCATAGGTTTTTATTTCGTACTTGAATTTTGCTTCTGGGTTCAAGCTTGTCGTATAATATAAAAAATTAGAATGACAATTGTTATTTTCATTTTTATTTTTTTATTTTGAACCTGTGCAAAACAAAATTATCAAATAGTTAAATATCTATTTTCAAAGTTGTAACCTTCATTGCAAGGAAGATAGGTCAATTGCAAGAGTACAGTAAGAAGAGAGATGGTCTTGTCCAGGAATGTCTCCACAAAAGCTTGATCATTTGACAAATGACTAGTCTTCGTATCTGACTCCACATCCTGAAGTTGGAGTCGAGCCATCACAGCAAGTGGACATCTATACTGTATCTGGTCAACACGAACTCCATGTGCGCAGTGCAATGATCACATGTTAGCCACAGCAGATGACAGCAACATGTGTTAGGAATTGCGCACCGCTTTACTTGAAGATTCGTGTCCTGATTGGTTTCGTTTCATCGCACTAAACTTCAGGGTTGTAGAGCTAGACTATTGTCCCTTATGAAGGTATTCATGAGAGGTGAGAAGTGGAGCCAAAGGTATCCGACCTCGTCCTGGTAGCGTTACTCTGAATCAGGTAGCCTTTGTTTTTAGCATTCCTGGGGAATTACCGGCAAGAGGCCCCCCTACACAGGCGGGCCCAAACCCATCTTATCCCGATATATACGTAGTGGTGATTGTATTCAGCCATTTTACAAGCATCTAGCTTAGGTTGAACTCACTTTGATTCTCCAGGCTTCTGACTTCTCTCATCATTTTGCAGGAAGGATGGGCTATGTATTACTGGATTTTTCTTCTTTGTTGCTGCTGAACTATTTCGTGAGCTACCGAGCACTGCCGCCACTGCACATTACCGGTGTTTTCATGAGTTACTTGTCACATTTTACGTGCATCTTTTGCCATCTAATTTTCCCCAATTTTTTAGGATGAAGCCACTGATCAATCATGTGAGGCATTGAACAGTAACCGGATTTTTTTTTTTTCCTTATATATGCATATGTGCAGGAGATCCCCAATATTCATACTGTTTTTGAAGCTTTTCCGATATAATAATTCCCAGAGAGCCTGGCAATAGAATGACATTGTCCCCTACTAATGTTCTTCCTCACTAAGACCCTCGAGAACACGGTTATTAAGATACAACCCAGATCACAAATCAGATGTCTAAAACTTAACAAACTATCCCGATCTTGAATAGGATCACGAAAACATTCAAAACTTGATTGCTTAAAATAGATTATCAATTAACTTTTACCGACCTACTTTTACATGAATTGATTGTCTTTTACCTATGATAGACTTGACATGTGGTACATCTATATAAATTTGATCAAGTTTCAAATCTCACTGCTAAGAAGTTGAGTCCCCACAGTGGGCGGTCTTTCATTTGGTCCATGGTGACATTCACGGACGCTCTGCAATCTGTAGTGATCACCAATACTAAAATCCGGTTGGCTTATTTTTCCTTCCTAGTTTTGATAAATAGCAGAAAAAATAATCAGAAGTTCAACTGGTCTTCTGGGAAATTTATGTATTTTTGTCCAGTTGCATTTGTGCATTGATAGATGAGGGAAGACAAATCCAAGGCCAGCCTCTCTTATGAAATCGATGTCTTTACTAAAGTTATGAGTTATGTTATGGTCCTTTGGCTGGAGTGGTTTCTAAAACCGCAAATCAAATGAAATCAACCAGCCTGATTGAGTCCCGATGATTGTAGCAATCAACTCCTGATATCTCTCAAGATCCTGTTTAACCTCAGGACAGTTCCTTAAGTTCAGATCTTATCATGAACTTTTAAGATCTGGATAAGAACTTTAACAGCCCCGTTCTCTGAGACTCCTATCAACTTGGCTTGTAATTATAGTCCAAATTTTGCCGTGTAGCATGTCATTCATTCTATCAGATTACATGTAAATTGTGTCATGTAACACTAGTCTCAACTAATTCTAAGGTAACAAATCAGCAGAGCGTTCTCAGTGGAGAGAAAGAACCTAGATACAGATTGCATCATTCTCATTACCAGATTGTGGTCTACCATTATTCTTAAAACGTTTCAAAAGCTTCACGAATGTGCGAAACTTTAACGCAAACATGCACACAAGTAAAACAAGAATTGGTCAGTTTCAATTCTATACAGTGCCAGGGGAAGTGGGTTCATATCTGTACATGATCGATCAGTGGCTTGTTAATCCTTGCTTCCCAGAAGTCGGGATATATATGGCAAAAAATGCATGTTATGTGCGTCAATGACTCGTGAAGTTGCCAGTAAATGCACACACCATGCTTGGTGGTTCACGAAACAGGTCTGCTGTAGCAAAGAAGGGACAAGTAGTAATTCCTAGGCCAACTCTCCTGCAAAAGATGAGAATCAGAACCATATGAATCTCATAGAATCAGAGCAAATGCAACCAAAAGTTAGATGCTTGTAAAATGACCAAAAATAATCACCGCCACTACTGTTTCAGGAAAATGTGAAGTCTGGGCTGCCTCTTGGGGTCCTCTAACTGGTTCTTCTTCTGGAATGCTGAAGACAAAAGCTACCTGATCTGGAGTAGCTGCAACTGAAGTGATGAAGTAGCCTTGCTTCCACCTTTCATCAATTCCTTCATACGGGTACTGAAAATCTAGCTCTACAACCTTGAAGTTCAGTGCAAGAAACCAAATCAGGTAAATTTTTCCAGTTCTAGACTTCAAAAGATAAATCTTGGAAAGGAGTATAAAAAGGAATCACAGAAGAATGGAAAACCTGGTGGACAAATCCGGTGGCAGAGGACATGATGACTACCCAGTTACCTCCCACAGTGGCCATGGCCGTGACATAAGTACCACGTGTCCATTTCCTCTTAATCCACCCGTAAGGGAATGTATTGGCAACGTGATAAGATTGCTGACAGTTTTGAGGCCCTGAATTCAGTAAAATGAAGAGGAGCTCACATAATCGATGAGGTAAAACAGCTTTTGCTGGAAATAGAGATTAAAGCATCATTCACTGGCTAACCCTTGGACATTACAACTAATGTGCTACCATTATCTGCTCCGGCGACTGCAGTGATGTGGTAATTTCTTGCCCACTGTCGCCTAATCCAGTTCTACAAAAAAAAATTAAGCAGTCAAGTCACGCCCAATTGGGAATCCCATTGATTGGGCTTGATGTATTGTTGGTTCCTTTTAGGCCGAATGCCTCTTTTTATTGATGCAATCTGTTAAAAGAATAGTGACGTGGGACTATGGGGACCTACAGTACATGATGAAAGTCCAATTTAAGGCAGATCGAATGCAACCTGGGGAAGAAACTCGGTCGAAATAGTATGAACTTGAGCAGTGAAGCCAGTGCCAGAATCCATAACCACGGCCCACAAATTGAAGCGGGAAGCCACACTGCTAACATACATTCCATCTGCATGTGCCTCCTCAATGAATAAAGGTAGGTTCACATTGTCCACATTGTAGCGAATCCTTTACAGAGAAAGGGGTGGATGAGATGATGAACACTTCATCTTTATTGTCCACAGGACAATTGAAGTCAATAATCCAGGTGCAATGATCTGAAAATAAACTCGAGGTATTTAAAAAGAACTGTGAGGGGTAAGTCACTCTTAAGTCCTAACCTTTGCCTCATGGGTGGATGTTCGTGGAAAATGCTTATCCATTGTAATCTCATCAACCCCCCTCGTGTTAGTGAGCTCTTTGGTGGCGCGTCTCCCTCATTTGACTGACATATGCATGTTGAAACAAAGAGAAAGATATGGGTCACATAGAGAACGAGTTATTAACAAACATCTTGCAAAGGCACTTATTTAGAGCAATAAGATGGTACCTCTCGAGCAGCATCAGCATTCACTGGCCAAACGTATGGGTTTTGACCAATCATCCCACGGAAAAGAGAAATATATCTTGCATAGTTTGGATCTTCATTGAAACTCAAATTTACTGCAAACTTGGCAAATTGCAGGAAAGGTGGAGGACAAGAGTGACATAGAGCTTCCAAAGGAGTGGCCATCTTTTTCTTGCATATTAGCATATCCTCTGCCTAAAACAGCCACAGTGATTAAAAAGGCAGATTCATCTGTACGGTTGAAAATCATCTTCTCTGGTTTTAAGCACATTAAAACCTGAAATCTATGCCAAGGCAATTGACCGCTGATAAGGAAAGCAAGCATGTATGCCAGTGACTCCAGGTCATCTCTTCGGCTACTCGTTCGACCGAGATGAGCATGCACACTTGCGAAAAGAGGGGTTCCTCTACAGCAAATAGTTAATTTTGTATATTTGTGAGCGGAGGGTCATTGGACAGGGATTGTGTGTAAAGATGATAAAAACCACATGAACCCACCTGAAATAGTTCGGACATTGATGGTACCTAACATGCAAACCTGTCGAATGACATCGCCATCTCACAGCTGTAAATAATGAAACAACAATGAGACAGATCGTGTTTTAATATCTGTTTCCTAGGATATAAATCTGTGTATGCAACTGGCAGATGACCTAATCCAAGGTCAATCAGGAATAATTTTCTCTCATCAGGAGTTCCTGGAGGACCGAGCAAAAAGTTGTCAGGTTTTACGTCCCCATGAATGTACCTGCCAAGAAAAGACTCTGGTTTTTGAAATCAAGTCTATACTCCGATAAAGGGAACCCTGGTAAACATTGAAAAGCAGAAACGAAATTGGAAGACCACCATCCATTACCCTCTAGAGTGCAGCTTCTCAAGAATAGAGATTGCCTCGACAGCAACACAAGCAACTGCCGCCAATGGCATGCTGAAATAATGGAAAAGATAAAAGAGTTAATATTACAAAGACACATAACACGATACAACATACAAATTTCAAAAAGAAACCATAGAGTGGGCACTTCACGAGGGAACATACGATGGATGGTTATCGACCAAACGGACCTGTAAGCTAGGTCCAAGCAAATCCATGACCTGCATATGCGATGCAGATTATCGAAAGCATAAGCATCTGAGAAAAATGCGAAGTCGTTTTTCACAGGGAATTGCGCATACCAGGATGTTATAGTCACCTTGTTGGCCCCTGTAAAGCACCCTTGGCAGTGGTATGCCGTGATTTTCACCCAGATCACTGCACAACATGCAGTTAAAATGGATGTGAGATTTGTATAACTCGTCCGATTTCACGTGCTAGAACCCAATGTAAACAAAACGAATATGGAAACATTCTTAGTGACTCACTCGTAAACTTTCCACTCACGGGGAATGTCGGCTTCGATTCCACTGGGATCTTTCTGCTGAAACTTTACTGCTACCTAGATAGTGTTTTACTGATTATCTAAGCTCCAAAGCAAGTATTAACTTTACAAAAATGAAAAATGAATTAGAGCTTCAAGGCCGTACCTCCGCTGCATGTGGACCAGTTTGACCACTCGAAGTTGAAGGACCGATGGGTCGACCGGCACATACCAGCCCATTACCTCCCTTACCCAGTTGTCTTTCTATTCTGTAAATTGGAGAATCTTCAATCTGGACCTGAGACAGTAAAGCTTCCAGTATCTAGTACAGATTTAAAGGCATATTTGAAGCTTGCATATGGCGAAATCATCGATCCAACTTAAAATTATTACAACTGTAGATTGGTAACACAGTCTTGAGGGGATGCATAAATTCTCAAATAGGGCTAAAGTAGTTGATGACCTAAAGTGTTAATCTGTGATAATTACATCCGAGCATTAATTTCCTGAAAAATAGCGAGAAACTCCCTTGAAGATTAGCCACTAACATACTGCATTCTGCCAAGTGGGGTTTTAGCTCTCAATCCAAATTAGATGAACGTTTTCCCTTTTCTTTTCCCTTTCGAATTGAGCTTCTCATGCAGTCATAAAGAAGAAAACAAGAACAATCTGAAATGTGCATACTATTGAAGACGACTTTCGCGGCCATTTCGTTTTCCTTGTCCATAGAAATTGCGGAAAACACACAGAAAAGATTCAGTCAAACCGCAAAACAAGATATCCAAATATTTTCAAGAAAAATCACGTACCTCCTCTGGAATTGGAGGAGAGTCGCTTTGGCTCTGATCTTCCAGTCCCAGATATCCTATGCGACTTACCTGAGCAATGAAATCATCCATGGCTATCTTGTCTATAAAATGGTAATTATATAAAAATATTTTCAAGAAAAATCACGTACCTCCTCTGGAATTGGAGGAGAGTCGCTTTCGCTCTCATCTTCCAGTCCCAGATATCCTATGCGACTTACCTGAGCAATGAAATCATCCATGGCTATCTTGTCTATAAAATGGTAATTATATAAAAATATTTTCAAGAAAAATCACGTACCTCCTCTGGAATTGGAGGAGAGTCGCTTTCGCTCTCATCTTCCAGTCCCAGATATCCTAGGCGACTTACCTGAGCAATGACCTCATCCATGGCTATCTTGTCTATAAAATAGTATCGACCATTCGGAAGCTGCTTTCTTCTTCTTCTTCTCCTGCAGTCTTGTCCTTCCAATGAACAACTGCGAGATGTGCGTGTGGGATTTTCTTAGAACTGAAAAGCTGAGAAATTTCGTTCTTCTGAATCGGATGATTCAGTCTTCTTTTCGGTTGAAGTTGTTCTTGGTTTCTTTGCAGAGAGAAGATGAAGTGGGCAGTAGTGAGCCTGTGAGAGCGAGGCCGAGTCCCTTTGGCTACATTTCAACCGTTATTTTTGGGCGCGAAGGAGGGCAAAATGCCGTTAATTCTGTTGACGTCCTAACTGCTTAAAAAGCACCAAAAAAAAAAAAAAGTGGGCTATTTCAAGAAGAATAATTTATTCATTCATCCCTCCCACTGGTTTTGTTCTGCATCCTTTGATTTTGGTTCAGTGATTTCATGCTTCGTCGTTGAATTCTATCGTTCCGAAGTCGCCATGCCGGTGAATTTCAATAAATGTTGATGGTACTTGCAAAAAGCCGTTGATAATTGATGATAGGCGAATTTTTTTTCCAAGTAACTCATTGATGGCTGAGTTACCAACCTTTTTATAGTT
The DNA here is from genome assembly GCA_017140595.1 of Eucalyptus curtisii. NCBI lineage: Eukaryota > Viridiplantae > Streptophyta > Magnoliopsida > Myrtales > Myrtaceae > Eucalyptus > Eucalyptus curtisii. The sequence goes on along the minus strand of CM029496.1, from coordinate 28,804,743 downwards.
TGCAAATTAGCAATTTTGGTAGTAACTGACCAATTTTTGTTTACATAACTTACTGATGCCTCAGATTTACGAACTTTTACCCCCAATCAAGTCCCAATGGCGGTAGTAATCAACTTTGGATATCTCTCAAGATGCTATTTAAGCTCGGGAGAGTTCCTTAAGGTTCAGATCTTAAATCATAAGATTTTAAGATCCGGATAAGGACTCTAATAAACACGTTCTCTGAGACTCGTATCAACTTGGCTTGTAATTATAGTCCGAATTTTTCCATATGGCATGTGATTCTTTCTATCAGATTACATGCAGATCGCTTTATGTTACGCAAGTCTCAACTAGTTCCGAGGTAATTGATCAGCAGAGCGTTCTCATTGGAGAAAAAGAACCTAGACACAGATTGCATCGTTCTCGTTACCAGATTTCGGCCTACTATTATTCTTAAAACGTTTCAAAAGCACCACGAATGGGCAAAACTTTAACGCAGATATGCATACGAGGAAAACAAGAATTGGTCAGTATTCAATTCTATACAGTACCAGGGGAAGTGGGTTCATAGCTGTACATGATTGATCAGCGGCTTGTTAAACCTTGCTTCCCCTAAAGTCAGGAAATAAATGGCAAAAATGCACGTTAAGCGCGTCAATCACCCGTGAAGATGCCAGTAATTGCACGCACCATACTTGGTGGTTCATGAAACAGTTCTGCTGTAGCAAAGAAGGGACACGTAGTAATTCCTATGCTGACTCTCCTGCATAAGATGAGAAACAGACCATATGAATCTCACAGAATCAGAGCAAATGCAACCAAAAGTTAGATGCTCGTAAAATGGCCTAAAATAATCACCGCGGCTACTCTATCGGGAAAATGTGAAGTCAGGAATGCCTTTTGGGATCCTCTTACTTCTCCTGGAATGCTGAAGACAACGGCTACCTGATCTGCAGTAGCTGCAACCGAAGTGATGAAGTAGCCTTGATTCCATCTTTTGTCAATTGCCTCGTACGGGTACTGAAAATCTAGCTCTACAACCTTAAATTTCAGTGCAAGAAACCAAATCAGATTGATTTTTCCAGCTCTAGACACTTTGAAAGAGAAATCACGGAAAGGAGAAAAAATGGAACCACAGAAGGATGGAGAACCTGGTGGACAAATCCGGCGGCAGAGGACATGACGACTACCCAGTTACTTCCCACAGTGGCCATGGCTGTGACATAAGTACCAAGTGCCCATTTCCTCTTAATCCACCCGTAAGGGAATGTATCGGCGACGCGATAAGATTGCCGAAAGTTTTGAGGCCCTGAATTCAGTAAAATGAAGAAGAGCTCATATAATCGATGAGGTGCAACAACTGTTGCTGGAAATAGAGATTAAAGCATCATTCACTGACTAACCCTTGGACATTATAACTAATGTGCTACCATTATCTGCTCCGGCGATTGCAGTGATGTGGTAGTTCCTCATCCACTGTCTCCTAATCCAGTCCTTCATTAACAAAAAATAAGCAGTCCTGTCACATCCAACTGGGAATCCCGTTGATTGGGCTTGATGCATTGTTGGTTCCTTTTAGGTCGAATTCCTCTTATAATTGATGCAATCTGTTAAAAGAATAGTGACGTGGAACTACGGGGAGCTACAGTACATGATAAAAGTGCAATTAAAGGGCAGCTCGATTGCAACCTGGGGAAGAAACCTGGGAGAAATTGTCACACCCCAATCCACAAAAGGGCATGACACGGCCGTCCTTTCAACATAACCAAAATTCAACCCAAAATCAACCAATATATATACATCCATATATATATACATGACAAAAAGGGTATTTGGTTACAATATCGAGTATCTCTACAATCCACCAAACCAAAACATACACCTACTACAAAGACTAACTTATAAAACTTAACAACTATGCACAAGTCATACCCAAAAATTTCCACCAAAAAGTCCTCCTCGAACGAACGCTCACGCCTATTCGCGACTCTCTGAAGAACCTGAAAAACAAGTAGATGAGAGGAGTGAGCTACCACGGCTCAGTGAGTAACACATTTCTTCTAAGCGGATCGAGAAATCACTATGCACATTTTAAAACACAAACATAACTCACTTTATCATAATACCAAATCATAACTCAAATACCAAAAGTACCAATGGTCGAGTCCATCGGTCAATCTCGTAAAACATGCATCAATGGTCTATTCCATTGATTAATCTCATCAAATCACATCGATGGTCCATTCCATCGACCAAACTCAAATCACACGTCAATGGTCCACTCCATTGACCAATTCATGCTCAAATGTCTAACCATGGTCACGCGTAACGCCCGTGACAAGACGACCAAGATTCCCCCTTGGCAAGGTCTCCACCTATTATTAGCCGGTGGCTCGGCCCACAAGGATATCCTAGACTAAGTATGCGCATACCCACACCCCTCGGGGTCCATAGAGACATTGAGCATCAACCACCAATCACAATATCCAAGTAATCCAACATCGAAAGGAAGTCATGTCACAACTCAAAATTTGATAAATAAATATCAAAGCATTCTTCGATTCTTTCATAAAGAATTTCACAAATTATTTTCAAACAACCATTCCAATCGAAATCGAAATATAACTCATTTCAAACAACAAAAATGGCAAGTAATAGCTCGATCCTGTTTTATGCAACAAGATATGCTTTTTATCAACTCATGGATTATATAATCCACCATGTTTCTCAAAATATGAGTTTAAAATACAAAGAAGAAATAGTGTCACTCACCTGGGAAAAGTCAAAAATCAATTACGACGCTCACTCGGACCACGCACTCGGATCCCTAACAATTAACGGAAAAACAATATCAAAAGGCCGAGTAAAAAGGGATATTCTTACAACGACTCGCCTATACTAGGCCTATTAGTCGATAAACGACACCTATGTGCCACGAAAGCTCACAATTTAGCGGAAACCCATTATTTTCAGCTAGGCGCGGTCATGCGCCAACTTCGTCACGCCATAACTCCCTCCACAAATTTCCGTTTCAAGCCATCTTACAGTCTTTAGAAAGCTCTTTTAACGTACAACAACAACCCCAACTCAGCCACCCCAAAACAGTACCGAAAACAACAAAAAAACAAGCTCGAAGATACTGTTCGCTACAGTACCCGAATGCGTCCCCAACTTCAAAATTCCATTCCGGACAAACCGTAAGCTCAAATCACGATCCGTAAGATGCTATAGCTTCACAACGTCCCAAAGTACCATTTCTATAAAAATATACAGCTCAACGACTCGAAAATCGGGCTTCGCCACACAAATATCCAAGAAATCCGAATTTCGAGCCCTAATTGCGGCGATTGCTTGAAGTAAGTGATTAAAAGCTTCGATTCCTTACCGGCGATGCAAAACACACTTGAGTCGGCTTGATGAGGCGTCCGGACCACGAGCGCGCCGAAATTTTTCCCTTTTTCCCTTTTTCCTTTCTCTTCTTTCTCTCTTCTCCCCTGTTTTGCGTTTTCCCCTGTTTTTTCGTTTCTGCCCGTGCTCTTCTCTCTCTCTCACCCTCTCTCTCTTTTTAAAACCCAGCTGAAGCTTTCTCCACTTTCCTTCAGCTTCCTTTTTTGACTTTTCAACCCTTTCTTTTCCTTTTATTTTATTTTCTTTTCTTGTTTTAAGGCCCATATATTACATTCTCCCCTCCTTAAAAAAAATTTCGTCCTCGAAATTTACAGGTACGTCAATCATAAAACAAGTGAGGGTATTTGCGCCTTGCTTCTTCCTCGAGTTCCCAAGTGGCCTCTCTCTCCGTGTGATTTTTCCACTGGATCTTCACATAAGGAATAGTGCGTCGTCGTAACACCTGATCCTTTTTGTCGATAATACGAACGGGCTGCTCTTCGTATGATAAGTTTTCTTTCAAATTCAACGGTGTAAAATCCAGAACGTGATCAGGACTTGGCACATATTTCCGTAATAATGACACGTGAAACACATTATGGACTCCAGATAATGCTGGTGGTAAAGCCGGTTTATAAGCAACTTCACCAATCTTCTCTAATATCAAGAACGGTCCCACGTACCTTGGGCTTAATTTACCACGCGTGCCAAATCTCATGACGCCTTTCATAGGAGAAACTTTCAAGAATACATGGTCTCCTACATTAAATTCTACTTTGCGCCTCTTAAGGTCCGCATAACTTTTCTGACGGCTTTGTGCTGTTTTCAAACGCTCTCGAATGAGTCTGATTTTCTCTTCTGATTGTTGTATGAATTCGGGGCCGGTTAATCTTTTCTCACCAACATCGTCCCAGCAAACAGGAGTCCTACACTTACGCCCATACAAAGCTTCAAAAGGAGCCATCTTAATGCTGGAATGATAACTGTTATTATAAGAAAACTCTGCCAACTGTAAATGTTCATCCCACGAACCACCAAAATCAATAACACAAGATCGTAGCATATCCTCTAACGTCTGAATAGTTCTCTCTGACTGACCATCCGTCTGTGGGTGAAAAGCTGTGCTAAAGTTGAGTTGAGTACCTAACGCCCCTTGTAAACTCTTCCAAAAGTTGGACACAAACCTGGGATCTCTATCGGAAACAATACTCACTGGAACTCCATGAAGTCTCACTATCTCATTAACGTATCGCTTCGCCATGTCTTCAAGTGAAAGACCGAATCGATAAGACAAAAAGTGTGCAGATTTAGTCAATCGATCAACAATCACCCATATGGCATTCTTACCACTAGGCGTCCTCGGTAAGCCGACGATGAAATCCATGGTAATATGCTCCCACTTCCATTTAGGTACTTCAAGTGGGTGGTTGACCACCTGGTTTCGATGCTCAATTTTCACTTGCTGGCAAATTAGACATTGGTCGACAAACTTCACAATATCTTTCTTCATATTAATCCACCAAAAATTTCCTCTCAAATCCCTGTACATCTTGGTGCTCCCTGGATGAATCGAGAATCTAGTGCTATGAGCTTCTTGTAATATCTTCTTTTTCAATTCTGAATCATCGGGAACACATAATCGATCACGAAACCTCAATGACCCATCTACGTGGATACTAAAGTCATCTTGTTTCCCAGCTTCTACACCTTCTCTGATCTTTTCCAATTGAGGATCTTCATTTTGTTTAGCCTTGATTCTATCAATCAAGGTCGGTTGTACTCGAAGATTAGCAAATCGAGCACCAAGCCGATGGATCAAAACCTCCAGGTCTAGCTTTCTCATATCCTCAAGAATAAGCTTTTGAGAAGTAAGCAATGCTGCCATATTTCCAGAGGATTTGCGACTCAAGGCATCAGCTACCACGTTAGCTTTACCGGATGGTAATTGATGGATAAGTCATAATCCTTCAGAAGTTCTAACCATCTCCTCTCGCCTCATGTTAAGTTCTTTCGAGTAAAAATATATTTCAAACTCTTGTGATCGGTAAAGACTTCACATTTTTCACCATACAAGTAGTGCCGCCATATTTTCAAGGCAAACACAACCGCCGCCAACTCCAGATCATGAGTAGGATAGTTCTTCTCATGAGCCTTCAACCTGTCTAGAGGCATATGCCACAACTTTATCATCCCGCATAAGAACACAACCTAAACCTTCCTTAGATGCATCGCAATAAATTGTAAAGCCACCAGTTCCCGAAGGCAAAGTTAATATAGGAGCGATACCAATCGCCTCTTCAACTCTTGGAAACCGCACTCACATTGATCGACCACACAAATTTAACTCCCTTCGAGTTAGGCGAGTAAGTGGACCGGCAATTTTAGAAAACCCTTCTATAAATCGCCCGTAATAACCTGCTAACCCAAGAAAACTTCTTACCTCCGTGACATTGGTAGGGCGATTCCATTGAACGATCGCTTCAACTTTCTTTGGATCAACTAAGATACCATCCTTTGATATTACATGACCCAAGAATTCTATATGATCAAGCCGAAGGCACACTTACTAAATTTAGCATACAACTTCTTTTCACGCAAAGTTTGTAAAACAACTCTCAAATGTTGTTCATGTTCTCCCAAACTCCTCGAATACACCAAAATGTCATCGATGAATACCACGATAAATCTGTCAAGAAATTGCCTGAATACCCTATTCATCAAATCCATGAAAGCCGCAGGTGCATTCGTTAACCCAAAAGGCATGACAAGAAATTCATAATGCCCATACCTTGTTCCAAAGCGGTCTTTGGCACATCGTCAACTTTTATCTTCAAGCGATGATACCCCGAACGAAGGTCGATCTTAGAAAATACTTGAGCCCCTTGAAGTTGATCAAACAAATCATCAATCCGAGGTAAAGGATATTTATTTTTTATCGTCACCTTGTTAAGTTCTCGATAATCTATGCAAAGTCGCATACTACCGTCTTTCTTCTTCACAAATAGAACAGGAGCTCCCCAAGGCGATACACTAGGCCTAATAAAACCCTTATCCAAAAGCTCTTGCAATTGTGTTTTCAATTCACTCAATTCAGAAGGTGCCATCCGATATGGGGTCTTAGAGATAGGTGTCGTACCAGGCATTAAATCGATACAAAACTCTATCTCTCTATCAGGAGGCAAGCCAGGTAAATCTTCGGGAAATACATCAGGAAATTCTCTGACAACATGAACATTTTCTAGCTTTACCGGCTCCTTACTTGTGTCTTTTACACAAGCCAAACAACCGTAACAACCCTTTCTCAAAAGCTTTCTTGCTTGCATAGCTGAAATCAACCTTGGAAAAGTGCCTTTATAACTTCCCAAAAAGAAAATTCTGGTTGATTTGGAGGTTGAAAAATAATTTTCTTTGAATAACAATCAACAAGTGGCATGATATTTTGATAACCAATCCATCCCTAGAATAACATCGAAATCCCGTATATCTAACTCCACCAAATCCACAAGCAACAATACATCATCAATTCGCAACAAACAATTCTTGAAAACACGGTCAGCAATCAAGAAATCACCAGTGGGAGTATCAATACACAATTCGTACTTTAGAAGCTCGAGCAATACATCAAGTTTCTTTGCAAAGTCAATGGAAGTAAAGGAATGCGTGGCACCGGGATCAAACAATGCATAAGCGGGTTGCGAGGCAATAGAAATATTACCCGCAACAACCGTATTAGAAGCCGCCGCATCCTCTCCCGTCATCGTAAAAACTTTCCCAGTCATCCTTTGCCTTTGCTGGCCTTCTTGTGGCCTATCAAGCGGAGGGGCAGTCTTCCTCATAGAACAAGTATAGGCTCGATGTCCAGGTTGCCCACATACAAAACATACTCTACTATCTCCAGGGGCATTCTTCTGTGTTGGACACTCACGTGCCATATGTCCCATTTTT